>JABFTP020000124.1:17788288-20288288 GCA_013387265.2 Cryptolaemus montrouzieri
TGAGATGTATCTGGCCGCTGTCATTCTTCCATTATTCACTAGGACTAACTCAGTTCGACCATGGAAAGAAATGCCTCCCCACACCATTACTGAGCCCCTCCGAAGTTTTTGGGTTTGCTGGATATTGCATTGCTGATACCGTTCCCCAGGTATTCTGGATACAGGCATGGGTCTATCATTTGATACTAGACAGAAGCTGGACTCGTCGGAAAAGAGAACATTCGACCATTCTGGAAAACCCCAATTCGCATGTTTCCTTGCAAACTGAAGTCTTGCAACTCGATGCTCTCTGGTGAGACGTGGGCCGGTAGAAGCCACCTTAGTCTGATATCGTCTTCTCTGAGCCTGTTCCTAAAAGTTTGCAATGAAATATGCACATTTCTGGAAAGTGCAAGTTCATTTTGTAGCATTCAAGCCGTACAGTGCCATACTCTCAGCGCAGTTAAGGGAAGCCAACGATCATCAACTGGTGTTATTATCCGATTTCTTCTCTGTCCGGCCCTTCTTCCATATTCTTCTGTTTCGTGGTACCGATTAATTGCTCTTGAAATAGTGCTTTGGTTAACATTCAACAAGTTAGCCACGTAACGTTGGCTTCGATCCTTCTAGAAGTATTACGATTCTCACCAATTCATGATCACTCAAATAGCGTCCAGGACGTTCAGCAGCAATTACAATAAATTCAAAGATTCGAAAATCAACAAGAAACACAGAAAACTTGCATTAATTTAGCTTGAAAGCTGAAGAGAAATTGAATGAATACTGATAGTCAAATAAACTCATTCTTGTTTCAGACGTTTTTGAGACCATATGAAAACAAATTTTACTACAAAGATAAGATTTTTTCCCCTCATATGTCCAAAAACATATGTTGACAAAGAAACTGCGATCGAGCTGCTTAATTGATGGTGGAATTCAGAATACCAGGTGATGGGACAATTTTTATGTATGTGTGTGTGTATTTTCAAAAGTTTTATTAAACCAGAGAAGAATACTTGGAGCAGAGGTGTCAATTAAACACAGAACTAGAAGTGTTTTAATGAGCAAATTCGACAAAAGGAGAAAGAAGTAGAGAATGGATGGATTTGCTGATCACGCAAGGGTTAATTAGCAGTTCCCAAAACTATTCCATAATAATTGAGTTCATTATGTGTCTGCCTGGAAGTAACGCACCTGTCGAAAGAGTTTTTCTCAAATGAACAAAATATTGACAAGTGAGAAAACAATTTTAAGCGTCCCAGTACTGAGAGCCATTTTGGTTACAAAGATTAAATCATGTACTGAGCTCCATACGTACCAGAAAACAAGACCTGATATTCTAAAACTAATTTGTTCAGCTGACAAGTAAAAACATACTGCCACTGAGGCATCGTAACTTGTACAACCTACTTATTATAAGTACTTTGATTATTTTGTATTACTGTTATTACTTTCTCTAATAGAAAAACACCAAAAAGTTTTTTTTCGTAATTCCGCAGGGGACAAGTCTCGCTTTGACAGAAAAACAAATGGTCACGTTACTATTACCCAACCCTAAATTTTCTACCTACATGGCAGGAATGCATAGTAACCGGAAAAATTATTCCCTACATCTGCAGGATAGTACAATACAATCTATTTCTTGTATTTCTTCATTTATTATTAAACAGAAAATGGACATCACTGAAAAGAAGTAAGGTGAGTTCGCTCCTTACTTGAACGTGAAAGTGAAATATTGAATATCTATACTGTCTAATCTTTCAATATTCATTCTAATAGTCTACGTCATTTGAATTATTGATTCCTCAACAACTTCTTTCAGTAGGTTAGCTTCACACCCCAATATCTGAATTCAGGTTACAAACCGGATATAAATCCGCAAAGCGATAAAGCCTAGTATTCATTCCTTCCGGTATCCTTCGTTTAACAGCGGAAAACCCCATTTCCTACTCATACAGAATGTATAAGGGCCTCGTCCGATGTTTTTCTCCAATTTGAATGGATAAGGATCGTAAATTTTTCGCGGAAAGTACGAACTGATAGACGGAATCCATTTGTGAGATATTATTTCAGTTTTAAATTGAGTCTTTGATTTCCAGCAATTATTCTAGAAAAAAATAGTTACGTTTTATTTTCGGAAATTCTCTATTAAATACTCTTCAATACAGGTTATCCCAAGTTGATTGGCCTATAAGACGTTTATGGATAACTAATAATGCTGTCGCTTTGAAATATACAGTGTGTTCCAACGAAAATTTGACCCCCCCTCTAATTCCGAAATGAGTAACATTAGCGAAAAACACCAAGACACGTCGATTTTTGTTTCGAGGGGGAGCATTTTTCGAAATAATTCGAAACTTCTCAGATCAACCCCTACCCCTGCAACCCTAATTTCGAAATTCATCATAGGAATAAGGGTCGAGTGGCACCTTACTGAAAAGGTCTGTCAATTCTCCACCTTGATTTGTCATTTTAAAATTTTAAATTAACATACAGGGTGTCCCAACCAAGGGTGAAGTTGAATTCCTGGAAATCCCAAATACTAAATGAAATAGATTTATTTTGGCATAATGCAAGCGCAGGTTTATGCTCGGTCTAGAAAAACGACCTACACTTGTGAATTTGGAGTTGGTGCAATCAACCCCTATTTCCAGCATCCCCAACTCAAAAATCATTCGATCGATAATAGGTCAAGTGGCACCTCGTTGGAAAGGTACTGCAATTTTCTCTTCGAATTTGGTATTTTCGAAATTCAGAATCATCATACAGGGTGTCCCGAAGCAGGAACATTGAAAATCCAAATAACTTTTTGAAACTGGTTCATTTCGGTATACGAGAACATGTTTGATCCGAGAATAGGACTTTCTTGTGTGGTTATAGAATTTTTGCAATCAACCCTTCCATTCAGCATCCCCAACTTGAAAATCATACAAATAATTCAAGTGGCATATCTTCAGAAAGGTTTTTGAATTCCAGAATGATTAACGCATTTCATTCAGTTCGGCTCTCCATACAGGATGTCGCTTTCGAAAAATTCAATATCGTCATTTGAAATTATCAACTAAAATTAATTCGAAACTGTTAAAAGTATTGGGGTACGATGTGTTGAGCATCAATTACGAAGAAATAAAGCTGATTTCTGCATTGAAAATGTTCACATTTTTCATTTCCATCTGGCGTGCAGTCATCTGTTATTTCTCATTTTGCAATGAAATATTATTATTATTCAGATCAGTTCCTCATTATTGTTGTTGTTCGTCAGTTGAAATTAATCTGAAAATGGTTCATTCCACTGAGGAAAGGGTCGAAATTGTATCGACGTATTTTCGAAATAACAGTTGTGCCAAAGAAACGGCAAGGATATTCGATAGGAACCATCCTGAAAGAGAAAGGGAGTCAGTCACCAGTACGTTAAATATTTGGTTGACAAATTCCTAGCTACGCGTTCGGTGGCAAACAAAAACATGAAGTGGCATGTCCTGTCAGAAATGAGGCAACGGAAGTGGCAGTAGTGGGTCATCTACAAATGGAGAATACTACTTCGATCAGAAAACTATCTCGTCTGACTGGTGTATCAGCTACAACTGTCCATAGAATCGTGAAACATCACAGATTTCATCCCTACAAGGTAAAATTAGTGCATGAAATAAACGAAGATGATCCAGATCGTCGTTTACAGTTTTGTGAAAATCTAAGTGAAAACCTAAACGCTAATCCAAATTTTCTGAATAACATCTGTTTTTCTGATGAAAGCACCTTTATGCTAAGTGGTGAAGTGAATAGACATAATTGTCGATATTGGGACACACAGAATCCTCATTGGTTTAGAGAGGCCCACACGCAAAGGCCTCAGAAGTTGAACGTTTGGGCAGGAATTTTTGGCAATCATCTAGTTGGGCCTTTTATTGAGGGTAATCTGAATGGAAATGGCTACCTACAGTTGTTAGAGGAACACATACATCCTAGATTGACAGAAATTTTACAGAACGATCCAACTCTTTCTGAGGACGAAATGCGTTTTCAACAAGACGGTGCTCCTCCGCATTATGATGCTCGGGTGCGCCAATATTTAGACGAAAATTTCCCAGGAAGGTGGATTGGTAGAAGAGGACCTGTTGAGTGGCCAGCTAGATCACCAGATTTAAATCCCCTAGATTTTTTTTTGTGGGGCCATCTGAAATCTAAAGTTTATGCCACAAGACCAGAAACTCTGGAGGAGCTGCGGATGAGGATAATCACAGAATGCCGACTTTTGACTCCTGAAGTTTTCGCTAATGTGAGAAGAGAGTTCGAAAATCGTCTGTATAACTGTATGGAGGTGGGCGGAGGTCTTTTTGAACAATTGTTGTAATAATCAAGTTAGTTTTTGTTTTCAATTGAATACAAGTTCAATGAATCTCGTTTTCCTGTTTAGATGAGCATCCAATCAGTTTCTCCATCATCCCCTCATCCTGATCCTCACGCCAGAAAACCTCGATTGCCAAACTGAAACCAATGCCTCAGTGATTCAGAAAATAGAAAAATCTTTCTGGAACTTTGCCACTCAACCTGTAATCACTTGTATGATTTTTGAGTTGGGGATGCTGAATGGAAGAGATTGATTGCAAAATTCCATATTCACGCAAGAGAGTCTTATTCTCGAATCAAACATAAACATGTTCTCGTATTATACCGAAATGAACCAGTTTCAAAAAGTTATTTGGGTTTTCAGTGTTCCTGCTCCAGGACACCCTGTATGCTGATTCTGAATTTCGAAAATACCAAATTCGAAGAGAAAATTGAAATACCTTTCCAACGAGGTGCCACTTGACCTATTTTCGATCGAATGATTTTTGAGTTGGGGATGCTGGAAATAGGGGGTTGATTGCACCAACTCCAAATTCACAAGTGTAGGTCGTTTTTCTAGACCGAGCATAAACCTGCGCTTGCATTATGCCAAAATAAATCGATTTCATTTAGTATTTGGGATTTGCAGGAATTCAACTTTACCTTCGGTTGGGACACCCTGTATGTTAATTTAAAATTCTACAAATGACAAATCAGAATGGAGAATTGACAGACCTTTACAGTAAGGTGCCACTCGACCCTTATTCCCTATGATGAATTTCGAAATTAGGGTTGCTGGGGGTAGGGGGTTGATCTGACAAGTTTCGAATTATTTCGAAAAATGCTCCCCCTCGAAACAAAAATCGACGTGTCTTGGTGTTTTTCGCTAATGTTACTCATTTCGGAGTTATAGGGGGGGTCAAATTTTCGTTGGAACACACTGTAGGTAGTTGATTCGGCTGGTTTGAAATTCTATTTCTGAAATATTTTCACCTCAATGACACTTTCAGTTATACCGGAAGTGCATACCAACTTTGTTGTTCAATATAGAACACCCTGTATATTGATGACTAGTTCGATAACACTTGTTATTCCAATCACAAAATCAATGAAAATTAGCGATTTTTTGCTTTTCCAAAAAATTTATATTTCTCGAGAACGGCGTGAGCTACCAAAATAAAGAAAGTTGCTCAGCAAACAAGAAACCATGCGAGACATAACTCATATCCGACTGAATCTCAGTCAGTATACAGAGTGCTCTTTTTTCCGCTTCACATTCCGGAACGAAGTAACATAAAAAACGTTTTTTTCTAATAGTAACTCACATTTTTTTTCAATTCATTAGATTTGCCGTAAAAAAAATTGAAATTTCCCATACATTCCCTGAGATTTTAAGTTTTCAAGTTGGCAAAAAAACGAATTTTACGTACCTACCTAAAGCTGGCAAAGGCGGTTTAGATTCCTTCACGTAGATAGACAGTTCCCAGAGCATTACCAAATAACTTTTCTTTTGTCATTGTATAATTGATAAATTAAGAGAAAAAATGCGAAACTGCAGTTGTTGTCGAATTTCAAAACTAAAAAATTCTTTCTTCTCTTCTTCTCGACGTGCCATCTCCATCAATGAAGGTTGGATATCACAACGGCAAATCTCTCTCTGTCTTCAGCAGTTCTGATGAGCTTTTCGAAGTTCATGCCAATCCACTGGCGTATGTTCCTCAGCCATGACAGTTTTTTCCGTCCTAGACCCCGTTTGCCCTCGATCTTTCCCTTGATGATGAGCTGTGCGTAACGGTATTTGTCGTTTCTCAGGATGTGACCTAGGTATGCAGTTTTACGGACTTTTACAAGTTTGAATAGTTCTCGTTCTGTTCCAATTCTGCGCAAGACTCCTTCGTTCGTGGTATGCGATGTCCATGGTATTTTGAGAATTCTGCGATATGTCCACATCTCGAAAGCTTCTAGTTTGTTGATTGTTTGTGTTTTTAGGGTCCATGTTTCGACTCCGTACAAGAGAGTAGACCATACATAACATTTTGAGAGTCTTAAACGCTGGTTGAGACTGATTCGTGAGTCGCAGAGGAGCTTTCTGAGTCGTACGAAACAGTTTCTGGCTTGTTCTATCCTCGATCTTATTTCTGTGTCTGGATCTAGTTTGTTGTCTATCCAGCATCCCAAGTAATGAAACCTATCCACTTCTTCTAATATCTTTCCGTTTATTTGGATTGGTTGTGGAACATTCTTTGACTTTTTGATTATCATTACCTTGGTTTTCTTCACGTTTATTTTCATACCGAACTCATTGCAGGTATTGTTAACGCTGTTGAGGAGTCGCTGTAGACCCTCATCCGAGTCAGCGATCAAGACAGTATCGATTTAAAAAAAACTAAACTAAAAAATACCAAAACGAATTAAACCCTATTTTCCTAAATTCCATAATAAGTGTTCAAAGTGATGACCATTCACTTCTAGACATAGTTCTACTCGCCGCATTAATCCATGTGATGTGGCTGGCCTCAGTTCCTCCACATCCAACTGCATGAAATCATTTTGCAGTCTATTAGGCAAATCATATCTTGAAGTAACAGGTTCAGAATGAATTTTATCTTTCACCGTTCGCCAAAGATAAAAATCCATAGACGTTAGGTCAGGTAGCCTTGGAGGCCACAAAGACGATTCTTTCCAATCCATCTTTCTTCAAACATATTAGTTAAAATTCGATGATTTTCATTTGTGTGATAAACTGGCGCTTCATCGAGTTGGTACCAACAACACCTTGATTCAGCTACTGATAAAGTGTCAACGAAGTCACTTACTGCCTTCCTAAAAGTTTTCATCATACACAAAATTCGAATATCTAATGTCCTTCAAAATGTAAACACATTAAAACTAAATTTATTTCGAGGATTTCTTTCCCCGTAATATGCGTAATATTTAGTTATTCCGGCTAAAAACTGCCTCATTAGAAAATTTGGCCTCATCCGTCCTGATCCTGAATCGGGATCCTCTTGTGTTCTTAGAAGAAGGATCTCACACAGTTCTATTCGAAGCTGTGGATAGCCAGCTTGTAGAGTTTGGATCAATGCAAATTTATAAGGGTGCAGTTTATGTTTTTTTGAGATTCTGTGAAAACTACTATGACATGAATTGAGTTCATGCTCTGGTAGTGTCAGTGATGCACTTGGATTAATATCAAAATAAGCTAGAAGGCAATTTCATTGTGTTCATTGTTGACTACAGGCGATGAACGTAATGTTTTATTCTGGACAGTTCCAGTCGAAAGAAAAGTCGTAACGTATCTCCTAAATTTTTTAGCTGTCATAGACGGCATATTTGGATATAATTCGTTAAATCTCCTACACGTTCTACTCACATTCCGTCTCTAATCTCCATGAACGAAGAATTAACAAAGTGTTTGAGTGTTTTCGAAATAGTTGAGTGCGCAGTGTTCCACAAGAAACCGTTCTGGCACCTGTTTTATTTAATCTCTATCTGAGTGACCTTTATGAATTACTGATGGCAGGTGACATAATAAGCTTTGCAGATGATACCACAATTTGGTACACTGATAGAAACTGGTTTTCTTTGAAAGATAAAGTAGGGATTAATTTCATGAAAATTGTGAAGTGTTTTGAAAGTAAATTGCTAACCAGGAATAGAAATGGAGTTTCGGACCTCATGAATCAACTGTCAAAATTTCATAACGATATATTAGACCATAAACGTCTAATAGGCCACTCAACTTCGGATTCCCTGTACATACAAGTCCAGTTATTAAGCGAGAAAACATACCAAATGAAAGAGTTCTCGAAAATCTAACCGAATGGTTTTAGGTTATTTGGTTTTTTTCTTTTAGTAACAAATACCAAACAGCTCATAAAGATAAACTTTACACCTTATCTGAATTCAATTAGAACAGAATTAAATGAGATGAAAAACACAAGGTTTAACTTTAATCTGCATTTTATTTGAAAAATTCGACGACGTTTCGCTTGAGCACAGCAGCTTTATCAAGAATGAAAAACAGAATGAAGAGTATGGTATTATAAACAAATCGTAGAACAAGTTGGATGAATAACAGGAAAATCCACACCGAGCCATTGTACAGTTAGTATGAAAGGTAATAAAAACTAATTAAACAAGTTGTGTAGGGTGAGTAATTCACATCTACCTGTTCACTCAAAAGCTTGTCCGAATGTTTATATCTATTTATTTCTAATGCTTTAGAGATCTAATTTTGAACTTTTCGATTTTATGTAATATGTCAAAGTTTTCATTGAATGAATGGTTTTTTTATTAGGTGGTTTGAATAATTTGAATCAGATTTATTTTTATCGAAGCTACGTTTATGTTCAGATGTTCTAATGCAAAACTCCTATAGGTCCTACCGATATAAATTTTATCACAAGAACCGCATTTGAGTTTATAGATTCCTGATTTACTCGATTTTTTCAACTGAGATTTATTATTTTAATATGTTTACCTAAGCTATTAGAAGTTTTGAAAGTTATATTAAGATTTTGTTTGACGAGAAAGGATTTAATATTTGTACCTTTAGAACCGCAGAATGTTAACTGTTGAATATTTTATAGTCTTTATGAATAGGATATACTTCATTTATTGCTTTCTGATACAGTTTTTACGAATGATTAGATCTATCATATCCGGATTATATGAATTATTAATGGCTATCTGTTTGATGATGTTTAACTCTTTATTATAATTTTCTACTGATAAAGGTAAATTGAGTAACCGATGTACCATGCTGTTTAACTTTGTGTTGAATTGGATGTAATAGTAGTTATGTATAATTGTATCAGTATGTGTTGGTTTACAAAGACCGAAAAAACATGATTATTATTTTGTTTAGTGGTTTTAAGTCCAAAAATTAATGGAATCGATCTGTTCAATTTCTATCGTGAATTTAATGTTCAAATGGATGGAATCAATGAAATTAAGAAATAAGTCTAATTGACTCGTCAAACAAAATCTTAATATAACTTTCAAAACTTCTAATAACTTAGGTAAACATATTAAAAATAATAAATCTCGTGTTGAAAATCAAAAAAAATAATTTTGTTCAATGCAAACGTCCAACACAAAGTTGCAGCTTTAAACAGCATGGTACATCGGTTACTCAATTTACCTTTATCAGTAGAAGATTATAATAAAGAGTTAAACATCATCAAACAGATAACCATTAATAATTCATATAATCCGGATATGATAGATCTAATCATTTGTAAAAAACTGTATCAGAAAGCAATAAATGAAGTATATCCTATTCATGAAGACTATAGAATATTCAACAGTTTAACATGCTGCGGTTCTGCAAGTACAAATATTAAATCCTTTCTCGTGAAACAAAATCTCAATATAACTTTCAAAACTTCAAATAACTTAGGTAAACATATTAAAAATAATAAATCTTGTGCTGAAAATCAAGTAAATCAGAATCTAAAAACTCAATTGCGATTCTTGTGATAAAATTTATATCGGTTGGACCTATAGGAGTTTTGGCATAAGAACATCTGAACATAAACGTAGCTTCGATAAAAATAAATCTGATTCAAATTATTAAAACCACCTAATAAAAGAAAACCATTCATTCAATAAAAACTTTGACATATTACATATAAAATCAAAAAGTTCAAAATTAGATCTCCTAGAAGCATTAGAAATAATAATAATAGAAATAAATAAATATAAACATTCGGACAAGCTTTTAAATGAACAGGTAGATGCGAATTACAACCCTACTTAACTTGTTTAATTAGTTTTTATTACCTTTCATACTAACTGTACAATGGATCGGTGTGGATTTTCCTGTTATTCATCCAACTTGTTCTACGATTTGTTTATAATACCATACTCTTCATTCTGTTTTTCATTCTTGATAAAGCTGCTGTGTCAGCGAAACGTCGTCGAATTTTTTCAAATAGAATGTAGATTGAAGTTAAACCTTGTGTTTTTTATCTCATTTATATCATGGATCTACATCAAGTAATGGCCTCCACAATTCAAATGTAAAACAGAATTGAAAAAGAATCCGAAATACTTTTGTAGTTTTACTTCCCAAAATACTTTGTGTGATTTGACGACACAATATTTTTCGTAATGTTATTTGAGAATTTATTTGGTAACCTAACCTAAGCGGCTCGGTGGCGTAGAGGATATGATGCTCGTCCCCTGCGCAGAGTTATCTGAGTTCAAGCCCCAAAGAATTGGTGCGATATTCCGGATTTTGAGAATCGCTTGAGTATCCATATTTCGGAGGAGATGTGAAGCTGTCAGTCCTGTCTAACAGAGATGTGTTGGACATTGAAGATCCTTTTCCCGACACGAGAGGGTGCGGCAAAATTCCCGGGTTAATGAGGTGACAGAATTCTCAGGCGTGTCATTGGCCGAAAGGCGAAAATAGAGCGCGTTAAAGGAATAACAAACAAACAAACAAACAAGAACTTCTAATGTGATAAAGATTTGCGATTTGGTGGTCGCCGTTGCCGTTCCGGAGCGGTGAAGTGATGATGGAACTTGTACTGAGAGGTGTCGTCATTCAGTAGATTGGGAGCGGCGGAGACTGTTGGGTTTGCGAATCGTTCTCCAGTGACTTTGTGGAGGGTTTTGAATAACTTATGATGGGTCTTACATTGGCAGATTTCATTTTAAATTTGCCATCATTTCCGAACTGTCAACATAGAACTCATGTCATTGCATGGTGATTTGAGAATGAAAACTAGGAGAATTTCAATGATGGAAATATTTACTCTCGCACAAAGCATCGAAATAGTGAAAATTCAGTACAAAACCGGTAAAAATTTTGCGAACATAGTTCGAAAAAATCGTACTACTTTTGGTCATCATCGAGCACCTACTCGCCTATCTGTAGTGAATTTAATCCACAAATTTGAACGTTGCGGTCAAGTTAGTAATGTTCAGGTTCGAATACTGTTCATCCGGCCAGGTTAGCTGGAAATATCGCTGCTATAGATGACACTGTGGCTGAAAAGCCTCCTACCTCTTATGCGTCCATTAGCAATTGTGCAAACAACAAGGGTCTCGAAACACCCACCATCAAATAGATCAGAGAAATTTTCAAGGGCCAGATTAGAACGGCCACTTTTGGAAACACTGAAATATCGGTGTCATCAGTGAAAAGATGCTCTCATGAAGGTGTCCTATCGCCGCTACTATGGTCAGTAGTTGTTGATGACCTCCTTGAAAGACTGAACAACGCTGGCTTCAAAGCACAAGGTAATGCTTGTTATCATCATTAGGGGAAAGCATGATGGAATCTTATCGAACCTGATGCAAAAAGCCCTTAATATCGTAAATGAATGGTGTGCTGAAGAGGGGCTCAGCATCCATCCAGACAAAACCATTCTAATTCCAAGACGTAGAAAGTTGAACTTAAGGCCCCCCTTTCTAAATGGACATACTCTGAAATTTTCGAAACAGGCTTAGTATCTAGGGTTAACCTTCAATCAGAGACTCAACTGGAATTTACACATTGCGAAAATTCTTCCCAATTCTACATCGTGCCTATGGGCATGCCGTAGATTCTTCTGAAAGACCTGGGAGCTACGGCCAAAAATAACCTACTAGTTAAACACAGCAGTTATAAGACCCATTGTCACATATGCATCGTTCGTATGGTGGACGAAAACATCAGAAGTAACTTCGCAAAACAAGCTGCAAAAACTGCAGCGGTTAGCATGCGTGGGCATAACAGGTGCTATGAGAAGCACCCCGGCTACTGCCCTGGAGGTTATCCTAAATCTCCCTCCTCTTCATATAAAATTAAAAAAAGAGGCGTTGATGGCATTTCGGCTCCAAGACACAAAAAAATTATTACCTGGTGATCTGAAGGGACACCTGGGGATTCTGGGTTACTTAGCGCCATAAATATAATCACAACAATCTAATATAATGCCGCTTAAACTTGATCTTCACACACCCTTCGAAGTGGCCATAGAAGACCGCACCATCGTAAAGGGAAGAATGAATCAATTAGACCAAAAACATTCATCTGGTACACGGACAGATCAAAAACGATTGATGGAACAGGAGCAGGCATATATGGACCAAAGTACTCGTCACCAGTGCCTCTGGGCTCTACTCCCACAATCATGCGAGCAGAAACACTTGCTGTAAACCTATGCTGCCAGGAGGGACTACGAAAGAAACTTGAAGGTGCAAAGATTTACGTTTTAACGGACAGCCAGGCAGTGATTAAAGCTCTAAACTCTTACAGTTATCGGAGCATCTCTGTTTGGGAATGCCGTCAATTTTTGAAGCTACTTGCTGAGGGAACAATCTTTTCCTGTGTTGGGTGCCTGGCCACGAAGGCATACAAGGAAATGAAGCCGCTGACGAACTGGCAAGATCAGCTGCTGGAAACCCACCCATCGGACCCATGCGGTCTAAGTAAGTCACACAGACAACAGGAACTGGTACGGTGGAATCTAGCAAAAGATAATACTGGAGGAAAACTCCAGGCCGAAGGCAAGCGAAAAAATTCATTGACTATTCGCCAAAGAAGACAAACAGCTTCTCTATCTCTCTAGGAACGAGCTGAGAACTATAACAGGCCTCCTTACTGGACACTGCCCACTGAGATACCATCTCAGTAAAATCGGCAAATCGTAAACGGCAACATGCAGAATGTGTAAAGAGAGCGATAAAACTGCCGAACATATTATTTGCAGTTGCATCGCAACTGCCCGTCAAAGACATATACACTTCGGTCGCGACAAGCTAGAGGCGCACGAAGTAAAAGCGAAAGCTTCCAGGGAAATTCTTAATTAAGTAAGGGAACTTGATTTACAGGCAAATGAATAAGAAGGGTAACGAACAAAAGACCAACTTGGTCGCAGTTAGGAAGGGCTTGCAAAGCCAAACGAGCCCCTCCAATGTAATGTAATCTAATGTAATGGCTAAAAAGCCTAAATTATCAATATCTTGACGCCCACAGGAATTAGGCATTTCCCCAACCACTTTGTATCGTATTTTGCATCTTGCTCTGCATTTACATCCCTATAAGATGCAGTTAACTCTAAAATTGAAGCCAGCTTACCAAGAATAATGCCGTATAATTGCTGATTAATAATAATAATAAAGATTATTTGCAGTTCATCTATTATGAAATTAACAGAAAGAGTATTTCTTACACTCATAAGAAATCACTTCTAACAAATAAACAAATGAGAAGCAGAGGCTTGAACATCAAAGATGCTTCGCCTGTACACTTCTATATAAACTTAAAAGTTGTTTATCTCCTTGGTTTCAAAACTGAAACAATGAAACAAAATAAGGGAATACTTCCAATGAGAATTTGATGCATAGATATATCGCATTGGCGACTGTTACAATACAGTCAAGTTGAATTCAGGATTCACAGTCACATTGGGGTTCAAAACGTCACATTTGCAGAAAACCGGTCACATTAGGGAAAAAAAAGTTATATTTGGGAAACGATGGTCACTTTCCGGAATTGAGTCATATTATTTAGGAACTGACACATTCTCTCACATACTTGGTTGATTGTTAAGTTTTTCACGACCAAAGATCCACGATTGGACTCTCTTTTTAAATATTTTATATGTTCGAACCTCTTTAAGTTTTATCGGGACTTGAGAATAAATTCTCGATACTAAATACGTACTAGATCTTTGTCTTATTCTTTTTTTCTGATCTTGGTGTTTTGCAATTATTTTGTTTGCAACTAGTATTGTTTGTATTGTTGTTGTTTTAGATTAAACGCTGAAAATGCATATTCGAGAGCGTACTTTTCTGAACCGAATCATTCTTAGTGATAAGGCCTGTTTTCAACTGTCTGGGTATGTCAATAAACAAAACTGCCGCATTTGGGGATCCGAAACCATGAAAAAAATACTCGAACAGCTCCTTCATCCGAGTGACAGTTTGGTGCGGCTTTTGATCGAAAGGTGTCACCGAGCCACATTCGTTTTGCTGGCGCAACCGTTACAGTGAATGGAAACCGTTACAGAGTGATGTTGACTGACTTTTTTTGGCCAGAAGTAAATACTCCGGGTGTTAATTTTCAATACGATGGCGTTACTCGACACACATCTGGTAAAACAATGGCTCTGTTGTAACAACAATTTCCTGAAGGTGTGATTTCTTGCAATGTCAACGTAAATTGGACCCCTAGATCATGCGATTTAACACCATTAGACATTTTTCTTTGAGACTACCTAAATGATTAGTTCTACACCAATGCTCCAGTAGCAATTGAGTTACTCAAAGACAATATTGGAGCTGTTTTAAGTGAAGTAGCACCGCAATTATGCGAGAATATATTTATAGCAAAATTTCCTACAAAGAATGACCATCTGTAAAAAGGATCAAAGTGGACACTTGCGATATATCGTATTTCATTATTAAGCTCAGAGTTTCTACTTTGCATTAAAATAAAAATATCACCACTCTTCTTAAAAAATGGCGTTTCATCAGGAATTGAAAATGTCATCTACAGAGAACAAGATCTTCGGTTTTGCATACGATTGTACCCTGGTTCCGTCTTTCAGTAGTCAGCGGCGGATCACAGCAGCGGAATCTCATCGTCAGATATGAGCAAATTAATAACTTAAACTCTGACTTACAAAGGATATCTAAGTGGGGTCAGTTGAACCTGGTGAGCTTCAACGCGAGCGAGACGCAGCAACTACGTTTTCTGGAAAGGTCCTCGCTGGAGAACCTCCTCTAATAATGCAAGGCCAACAAATTGTATCCAAAGATTCGATGCACCTTCTCGGAATAACGGTACACTCCAAGTTTTGCTGGCATGAACATGTATCAGCAATAGCTAAGTCGGCATCAGCATACTTAATTTTCTTTTCAGAGCCAAGCGATACTTCACGTCATCTCAGCTGTTGCTTCTATATAAGGCACAGATTCGACCTGCTTTGGAATATTGTTCCCATGTATAAGGATCTGCGCCCAAACATTCGTTACGGATGTTGGATTGTGTGCAAAAATGGGCTGTGCGCCTCATCCACCACCCGGAGATTACCTGAGATCTCCAACCGCTGGCTTTCAGAAGACAGTTGCTGACCTTTTTCTATTTTACAGACACTTCCACAGAAGATGCTCCAAGGAGCGGAAAGAACTTGTTCCAGGAAAACTCATGTTTTGCCGCAAAACTAGACTGGCAAGGAAATCTCATCATATGGCTGTACATTTGACGACCCCTCGAACCTCTCTCTATAAGGATTCCTTCGATTACACGCCGGTGAGCTGTGGAACTCGCTTCCGTCCAACATTTTCCCAACATCCTACAATGTGACCCTCTTCAAGAAGCGAGTAAACAGACACTTCAATTCTTCCCAGGCGCCTATTCATGTGGTGTAACAGGTTCGCTTATTCCTGGAAAGCGATCATAAAGAAGAAAAAAACTTGCCGTGGAAGACCCTGCATATATTATTGATAGTTGTTCTCGAAAAAACGAATTAATACACAAATTCTTGATTAACCGTCAAAATGTTTGTTTTCACGCTAGTGTTTGTCCTGATAGCAAATGCTCCTATGAATGAGATGAAACCAACCTCATATTTTTGTTTCAGGTCAGTTTATCGATTTCGATTCTACTGTCACTGACTGTGTTTTTTCTGCTGTTGGCCGAAATTATCCTGCCTACTTCGCTCGTTGTGCCACTATTGGGCAAATTTGTGCTCTTCACAATGATCCTAGATACATTTAGGTAAGTAGATGTCACACTGAATATAGTAATATAATTTAATTAATTATACGAATACAAACACCTCAAAAAGTCTACGGAACACTTACCAACATCTTTAACATATGAATTTGATGATTCGAATTTATAGGAATCTTTCAATTTTGTTAGGATGTATTGTATATAATGTATTCTCAAGAAAACAAAATATTATTTGACTTCTCCAAAGCACCTATTATAAAAAAAAATTTGAAATTTGAATATGACGAAATTTGGTAAAACACAAAAAAATCCTAAACTAATATTTTCGAAACGATTTGGAAGCACTTATATTTTTCAGTACCCAGAAGGTCCACCTCTGTTATTAATGACACTTTGGCATCGTCGCGACATGCTCAATATTAAATTGTCAATTACATTTTGGCCATAAGTCTGATTCCAAGCCTGTTCATGATGGAAGACGTTTTGACGCAGGAGATTTCCTTTTAGGGTGTCCCACACATGCTCGATGGGATTCAGATCTGGGGAGCAGGATGGCCACGGTAGAAGATCGATATCATTCCTTCAAGAACGTTCAAGACAACTCTTGCACGATGAGAAGGGGCATTATCTTGTTGAAAGAGTGGATTCTGACCCATTGTTTGGAGATACAGTACCACTACAGGTAAAACTATCTCATTTGCGTAAGAATTTCCCGTGAAGTTGTTCTGTATGAAAGCGACGTCAGTTCTTCCACCAAGGCGTATACCTCCCCAAAACATCACTGATCCGCTTCCCTGTCTAACAATTTCTCGAGCTTGCTGTAGACGGTTTTGCTTTCCAGGTTCCCTCCATATTCGAATTCTTCCCGAATCGGGATAATACCTAAATCTAGATTCATCACTGAAGAGAACTGTGGCCCACCTCTCTTGATCCCAGTTTACGTGTTCTTGGCACCAAGCTAAACGAGCAGCGCGATTTCCATGGGTCAGTTGTGGAACTCTTAAAGCTCTTGAGGTAATTGAGATGCTGTGGAAGTACGATCACTTCTGGCTTGTAAAACCAAAAGTCGGTCTTGGACGACTGTAGTAATCCTGAAACGACCTGTATGGCGTTCTTCTACGCTACCTGTTTCATTGAAACGCGACCATAAACGATTTATGACACTTGGGCTACTTCCCAGAACCCTGGATACTTCCCGTTGTGAGCTCCCAGCTTGGAGCATGCCAACGGCTCGTAACATCTCTAGTCAAATGTCGTCTTTCCATGGTCGAATCACAAAACTTGAATCTTTTATTTGTGCTTACAACAGAAAAACTAACTGATTTCAAACACTGAATACATGAAATGATTATAAAGCTACGTCGCATCTGCTGCATTTTTAGTTTTTTATAAAAAAACTGAAATCTGTTGTGGCACTCTACATAATTTGGTGAGAAATTGATGCAGGTGTTCATTTTAAAAAAAATCATCCATATTGATCGTTCTGTATACGATATATCGATATTCAGAAGTTTTCTAGACTTTTGAGGAGTTTATTATACAGGTAACGCGTTTCGCGACACTTCGTCTTCATCAGATAAGTACAAAATAAAAATGAACTAGGTTACATAATTTATCTACAATATAGGATTATAAGTAGACTAAACTACGCTAGACCTCACAGAAATTTTATCTTAATCACCTAGCCGAAAACAAATGAAGTCAATTGGAGTTTTTGTCAAAATCTACCTATTCATTCAATAATATGAATGGATATCATCTAAGGACGCAATGAGATATTTACTCGGGAAATTTTATGAAATTTTATGATGCTTGTGTGCCATGTCTATGCATTTTGTTAACTTCGCTATGGCTTTCGACACTGTCTCGCTCAAAACGCTCGAAAACAATGGATTCAGAGGAAACGCCCTGAAACACATGAAAAACTACTTAAATGCGAGTGAGCGGATTGTTGTGTTGGACGGAGTTCACAGTTCGAGGGGATGTGTTAACTTTAGTGTTCCACAGGGTACCGTACTGCGGCCTCTGTTGTTCTGCATCTACATTGATGACATGTTCGACTTATCGAGAGGGGATTTGTAGTCATCATTGCGCGGTATTGCAGAAAGAGATTCCATTTTGGTTCTGAACTTTTTCCGGGAACGAATACTTAAATTCAATCCAGAGAAAACAATTTTTGTGACTTTTACTAGCTACTCAAGTATTCTCCCAGACTACAATCAGCTCAATATGCATACCAATGAAGAAGAAGTTGCTATTAAAAGAAAAAATTCTATAAAATATCTTGGTATCACGATCGATTGTCACTTGAGATGGAATCATCATATTGATTTCATTGTTAAGAAACTTAGGGGAGTTTCACCTCTGATAAAAGTCTGGAAAGGGTTCTGCGAGACAATTCAACTGTGAACATTATATTTTTCACTTGTTCAATCAATTTTAACATACGGAATTGTAGTTTGGGGAAGCGTTGAGAATATACATCCGAAGAAACTGGAGGTTATGGGCAAGGAATTCACTTACCCGACGAATGAATTATTCGCGGAATCTAAGTTTTTTGATTTATGTCAGCTTTATTGCCTCAGAATACTTCTCTTTAAATACAAGGAAAACAACTCTCGAAGTATTGTAATCCATCTGTCTCCAAGAACCTTCAATCAGGTACCACCTGATATTAAGTTGTCAGGTTCCTACAATATATTCAGGAGGAAAGTACCGGATTGGTTGATATCGGCACCCCGGGACACTGCTTCCATGTTGATAGACTTGAAGAATAATTAATCTTTCAGAATGTTAGAAATAATCGGTGTGGTGTACGTATTGTTAGGATAGAACCATGTACAAGGATTATCATTTCTATGGTTCTATTTATGTGATCTATTTAGAATACTTTATCTTATAAGTTCAACCTGTTTTTATAAATTTTGTTATAAACTGAGCTATTTTATGAAATGTTACAACATTGTTGTTGAATTGTATGAATAAAAAAGCATTATTATATGTTGGCAAGATTACAAATATCTAATTGTTTCAAGAGATTCCCGAAAATTAATATCAAAATTGTTGAACGTTCAATTCGAAATATTGGTTGAAATTATGATTTTCTTCGATTAAATAGTTCTTATAGTTGGAATTAGTTTTTTATTGATGAAACTACGAACATGTTCATTGACTCTGATGCTGAAATTTCTGTGGGATATGTTTGTATACACAATATTTCTTTCTAATTTGTGTTTTACTTTTATTATTTTTAATGTAGTCTGATAGATTATTGTTTGTTTGTTTTTCCTTTAACGTGCTCTATTTCTGCCTTTCGGCTAATGACACGCTAGGGAATTCTGTCACCTCACTAACCCGAGAATTTTGCCGAACTCCTGAACCTCCTCGTGTCGAGGAAAGAGATCTTCAATGTCCAATACATCTCTGTTAGACAAGACTGACGACTTCACATCTCCTCCCAAAGATGGACACCCAAACGATTCCCAGAATCGGAAAAATCGCACCAACTTTGTGGGGATTGAACCCAGATAACTCTGCATAGGAGACGAGCATCATATTCTCTACGCCACCCAGCCGGCTATATAGATTATTATTGATTCGGAAAGAGATGAGTTATTGGAACTTCTCCAGTAAATGTTTTGAATTATGGCAAACATTATTTTGTATCTAAGGCTACTATAGCTGTGTAGATCTTCGGATTTTGATGATGATCAAATATTAAACTATGAATTATACTATCAAAAGAGATTTATTGAAAATCAGAATTGCAATTTCGGTCTTTCGACCACCTTTAACTGACAACAACTACTACACTGAAGTTTAAAATACATACATACATGAACAGGTAGATGAAAAATTAATAAGGGTGGAAACAGAAGGTAATAAATGAATTATGTTAACAGCAGGTATTGTTCAAAGATACCAAATATGGACGAATTAGCAGGGTCATACAGGTCGTTCAGAAGATTATCTCTATAGGAGTTCGTTGGAGTTTTTTGTCTTTGGACAGTAGGAGAGATTTGGAGATTTCGTCTTATTGTTGTCGCAGCCACCGCCTATAGCAGTTGTATTACATTTATTAACATTCATTAAATTAAGTTGACAAATAGGTTTTGATTATGAGTTACACTAACAACGTACGACTTTTCTACGTTTGAGTCGTCTATCAAACGTGGTGAGCCAGAAGATCTTATAAATGAGTTGGTTTAATCCCTTCACCACATGAGCTAAGAAGAAGGGGTGACACAGAGGATGAATCGGCCACAACGGGGTTAACACAGAGGGTGATTTTAAAAGTGGAGCTTCAATCTCTGCAGAATAGGTCTAAAAGGAAGATCACTTCTGAAGAACAAGACCGCTCTTCGTGCCAAATTGCAAGAACAGACCCTAGTGCGTCGCACCCCATACCCAAAAGGCAATTTCTGGAAGCAACAGGCATCAGTGTTTCAGTCGAAACCATACGTCAAAGACTTCATTCAAGGGGTTTATACAGCAGAAGGCCCTTGAAAATTGCAGAGCTAACGAGACAACAAAAAATTAACTTACTTTATTGGTGTATCGAGCACCTAAATTAGAATATTGAGAATTGGCGAAATGTTTTTTTTTCGGATAAGACCAGAACTGTTGTTCGATCAGATGATAGCTGGATTAGGGTTTTAAGTTCAAGAGATCTTGAAAGACAAGCTAGATTTCGAGCAGCCAGACAAATTCCGAAATATTGAGGGGGCAGTGTGATGTTTTGGGTGGCATTATGCTGGGAGGCAAAACAGATTTGATTTCGTTTCCTGCTAGTTTAACGGCTAGAAATTACGCGAATCTAGTGCTGGAACCTATAATGAGACTCTGGTGAGGTGCCCACTGTGAAAATTTCACTTTTATGCAAGATAATTCTCCTTCGCATACCAGCTACCTCGCGTGATATTATCTTGAAACAGAGGGAATTGCTATTTTGGACAGGCCAGCTTGCTCTCCAGACCTGAATCCTATTGAACATTTATGGGATAATCTCAAAAGGAAAATTAGCTCGTGCCAGGATAATTCAAAAACCCCGCAACAGCTCATCCAAGCCGCCACAGGAGAGTGTCAGAATATAACCCAGAGGAGGTCGAAAACCTAATCGAAAGCATGCCTAGACGGATTCAGAGTTGTATCAGGGCACGAGGAGGTAATACAAGCTACTGAGGTTGAGAAAAACACCTGCTCCGTGAGAAAACAATATTCAATTTTTTACTACATGCGGAAAGACACTCTCAATTTCTTTAATTTGTTGCTTTCTTGAAACAAACCTTAATTTTTGTTTTTCGATTGAAATATGTCGAGAAAGAATCAAATCTAACAATTCTTCGAAATTTCAAAATCACTGAGGTACAAATTTGGTTGTGTGTATGTTTTATACACCAATGAACTGAAACCATCCGCGAATAAATAAATCTTTAGCCGCGAATATAATAATTTGGTCGCATTTTTTCAGCGAATAGTGAAACACTAAGTTAGGAGTGGCAATAATGAGCTTGTAGTGTACTTTCTTAGAATAAAATGCCATCTGAATTCATATGAGTTTTTGATTAATATTCTTAAATTTTGTTTTCAGTATATGTGTTACCGTTGTAGTCCTTAACGTCCATTTTCGCTCGCCGCAGACCCATGTGATGGCACCCTGGGTGAAAAGGGTATTTATTCACATTCTCCCCAGGCTTTTGGTAATGCGCAGGCCTCATTATCAACTAGACAGGAGAACGTAAGTTTATGATATTTGCAATTGAATCTGTTGTTGATCGATTTCAATAAAACGAAAATCGAAATGCATCCTGATATTCTGACTGCCTGAAACATTTTTATTGGTCTAAAAGTTTCGGAAATACCGAAAGTTGATTTTCTATTGTACATTTGTTTTCTGAGTAGAATGAAATTATCGAAAACGTACATTTCCAATTCATAGAGGTAATTCGAAGAATAGGCGGCTGTTTTTCTGTCCTTAAAAGCGTTTTGACTATTATTTCAATTCGAAAAATTCATATTGTCTCGAATTTTGAGTTGAAAAACTCAAAATGTAAGATTCTATTGAATCGTGAAACTTTCCCTAAGAAGAAGTACCCTTGAAAATTACAGAGAAATCTTCATAAAATTACAATGAATACCATTCGAAATTATTAATGAGAAGTTATGATATACTAGGAACATAGCCGCTAATGGGATGAAAATCGAGTTAAGAGGTAATATCCATCTAATTCTCAAAAAAAAACAAGGCTTTTTTCATGATTTTTTTCAAATGACCTTTGAGATAAAAGGTATAGAAATAATATATCATTGGATTGAGCATATCTTGAAGAATAGAAAAAAAATTTTCATTGTTATTTTTTTACAAAATGGCAGCTGTGAACCGTTTTTTCAAAAAGTTCTTCCGCGACGAGCAGTAGAAGTCGTGCCCAACTAGACCTATAACAAAAAAAAAATTTTTCATTATCTACATGAGTGTCGCTAATGAAGCAGAGTTCTTCATAAATGGGTTGTATCGCCTTGAAAACATCCATTTCATGATATAACGTTGACCAAATTTCATTCCTAATTTTTTCGACTGAATTGGAGTTTTTCCTAATTGAAAGTCCGTAGTAAAATGTGAGTTCATCTATTAATTTTCCGGTCAATTTTACTCCTCCGTCAAGACCTTTCGTATTTTTTTCAAATTGCGTAGCCGCGTTCCCATGAGCACGTGGCCGACGCATCCTTTTTCTCAACGATGACATCTTCATACTGTTTTGAATCGACTATAACTTTGTACGTTTTTGAATCTACATCGCCGATGTATTTCAAGTATTTGATATTATGAAGTTCTTCAGACCGTTTGAACATTTCTTTGACAGCGTCGACTACCATTTGTGCGAAGGGTACACCTCCTCGTACTCAGCAGTACCTTCTTTTTTCTAATATTCACACACTTTACAGCACTTTGATTTCACGCACATCTAATACATTACCAGTGTGCCAACCAATCAAAGTATTTAATCCAAACAAATATGAAAACCCCTCTTCCGTGAAGATACATCGCCTGACACCGTAAGACTGCCTTCTTCACTTCGTTCAATAGAACATTCTTTCTTTCCAATAGCTGATTCTTTCATAGAAATAATTTTAACAGATGGAGTAGCAGTGGCGATATTAGAAATGATCATTTTTTATTATTATAAATACATGGTGACAGTTCAGATACCTATAAACTTAAGCATGAAAAGAGAGCATTCTTGAAACAATTCAAAGTTTTCAGAACTCATCACCTCCGCAGGTATGGTGTTCCAAATATCCTGTTGCTCAGGAAACTCTCCCGACATGAGACTTTGTAGTTTTCTCTGCTCAACTTCAGATGGTGGCAGCGTAGACGTTCGTCGGTATTTAAAATGAATAAGTCGTCGAGTTTCACACCGAACAGGTTAAATAGAGCACGATAAGTGATTATAAGATTCCAACGAAGACGTCGATCAGAAAACGAGGGTAGATATAGCAGGCGAAGTCCAAATAATTTGGCCGTCTAACACCATAAGACATCCAAGCACTGGACATCATGGATAAGAGTCGGACTCCAGACAGGCCCGGCGAACTTTACTCTAGAGCGAATGTAAGTTTTGTAAAAGTACTACAAGTAGCAAGATTGCAGCCAGAGAACGACCTTTGAATCATATAGATCATTTTCTTCGCTTTGGAGGACAATTGATTTATATGTTTCGTCCAAGTTAGGTCATCGGAAACGAGTACTCTCAATTCTTAATGGACTTTGGTAGTGCTGATGTTTCGGCCAGAAATACTATATGAATAACGCGGGTTGTTTTCACCCGTGTGGACGACTCGACACTTTGAGTAGTTAAGTGGCAATAGCCAATCTCCGGACAACTTGAGTATAGAGTTGAAGTCACGTCACTCGAGAGTGGGTCGCAGTACAACTTGGTGTCATCTGCAAAAACTGAACACTCAGATTTTACTATTGATGGTAGATCAGAGGTGAAGAGAAGAAATTGAAGGGGCCGAGGACTGATTCCTGTGGTACCCGACTGGAAACTGACTGTTTAGAAGATAGCGTTTTTTCCACTCACACGCGAAAATTGCGGTTGGAGATAAATTCCTTTAGCCAAGAATGAAACCCACGGAAACCCAGGTGTTCGAGCTTGTTGAGGATCCGATGGTGAGGGACACGGTCAAATGCTTTGAAATCCAGGTATATAACATCGACACAATACAGAAGGTTGGTAATTACTGAACGACTCGGTATAAATCCGTGTTGGTTTTCTGGAATGATTTTATTCAGCAGAATGATTTCGAGTATTCTTTCAAGGATAATTTCTTCACAGATTTTGGCTATGATAGGGACTAGGCTTATTGAGCGGTAGTTTTCCGGGTTGCGTTTATCTCCTCTTTTGAAAATTTGAGTAGTTATTGCGCTTAACTAATCGGATGGTAGGGAGCCAGAGGAAAACAACTTGGTGAAAATAATCGATAGAGGAAGAGATAAGGTTGATGCACAATTTTTCGAAGCGACAGCCGTTATGCCGTCGCAGCTTGGAGAAGAAGAAGATTTTTTGAGATTCAAAAGATGGTACTCTACCATTAGAGGAAAGAATTCGACAACTGATGCGAATTCTAGGCGAAGACAAGGTTCGGAGAGTCACAGGTTCCATTGTGAAAATGTTAACGAATTGGCCAGTACGTTAGCTACTTCAAGAGGCGTTTGACACAAGCGTCCACTGGGATCATTTACCTTTGTGCACGTAGCAGAATGAACGTATTTGAAAACCTCTTGCGGTCGCCTCCAGATGCCTCAAATTTCTTCTTAGCCTCCTTAATTCTGTTTGACAAACGCTACCAAATTGATTTTTTGTGGCGAATCATCGTAAGTATATTACTGTCAATCAAAGTCTCAGATGGTGACAACGGTTCTGGATGTAGTACACTTGGTGGTTTGTTCCCTAAGAGTAGTCAGAAATGCGTTTCACGTCGACTCCACGTCCACGCAATGTTGAAACAATCCAGTCCTATCGATCTCGTCAAGCCTCATGTTCGAAGCGAGATAATTAGTGCAGCATTTCCTGTTTGTAACAGGAAATGTCAGCTGTATCTTGGAGAGGAGAGTCTCGTGGTCGGATCTTCCAAATTATGATGAGTGAATAAGCTCATGAACTGAATTAGGATCGTTCACCAAGACAAGGTCAAGTAAAGGGGGATTTTGATTGACTCTAGAGGAGGTTAGTTCCTATATAAGTTGGTGCAAATCAGAATTGCGAATCATTTCGACAAACGGTCTAGAAGGTGAATTGTATATCCTATTGGGTTCTAGGGACCTCTGACATCCGCTAAGTTAAAATCACCTGCGATGAAAAGTGTCCTCCGAGAAACAGACAACTCAGAGAGGTACTTACACATTGACCAATCATTTGGGCACGGGTGGGGTCGGTCAATACACCCAATTGAGATAGAGGTTCCCCTATACTGTGAGTTGTTGGGAAAACATGCTTTGCGCACAGAACTTTATATACCGTTGATGTCTATACCAATGACGCGCATAGCAAAAAATATAAGCACGATCATGTGTTAGAGGGCAGTTAAAAATATCGGTATCACCGTAGTTGGAACAAGACTCAACAATCTTGAAGCCTAGTCCACGCTTGCTCGTCTGTGAAAACCGCACAACACTATTACATTTTTCACACACTAATAATTCAGAAAGAGCAGTTAATACAGCGAAAAAATGTATGAAACAGTAGCCGAAATCCCTATCAACATCGCGATCGTCGTTTTTGATTTTTTCGCCGAGGTACAAAAGTACTCCGCATCGACCACGAACGCATGGCGGTTAGGCTGGTGTCGGTTATTAATTTTACTCCAGGTTGTTCTGGTACTTCTTGTTTTACTGGCTTTGTGGCAACTGTATACCTTATCACTCATAATTGAGTACTTTTGAGTCAGCCAGTGCCTGGCTTCAGTTGTGTTTCCGTCAGCCAGACCGCACATGTAATGCACAGCAATAACTTCAAAAGTCTTGAAACTAATCGTTAATTTAATAAACAATTCGAGCAGACACTGGTTCAACTTTTGGAATTTTCAAAATAAATAAATAAATGAAAAAAATTTAATCCTACTAGTCATTTTAGTAATTAGAAATGATTTCAATTCAGGGAATGCATACAATCGTTTAATAATTTTTTGCTCGAGAACGATCAGAGATACGAAAAAATAATTACAGGTGTCAAAAACGTTTCTCAATTGTATGAAGATGACGAAAATTGATTGTACGCTGATCAGTGGCGTACTGCAAAAATGTTTGAATGGGCAAAAGAAGACATGACTCCGGAGAAGAAAACACCTTATGGATTCTAGTTAAAATTTAGGACGTGTAATAATGGAGGTTGAATAAAATAGCTTGCATTCCAAATTTGGCTGAATATCTCAAAAACTGCGGGAATCTTGAAGAAAAAACAATTTTTCCGGAAATTTCAACACCCTGTAGCTCTGTAACGAATCTTTTGTGAAACTATGTTTTATGAAGTTTATTCTTAGAATTGCACGTAGATTTACCGCCTCAAGTTGTGACATAGTATTATGTAACACCCTGTATTATAACTTCTTTTCATCTGTTAGTGTATTAAACTTATTCACTTGCTCCGACTGTTATATAACGTCAACAGAATTTCCTTACTTAGTTTTCATAATTAAATCCAAAACTTTTAGAGATTTCACATCTCGCCTCATTTAACCCAATCGATTCAAAAGAAAATTCCTTCTCATGTATTTGAAGAAACATTCTTTACTATCTTTAAATTGACTGTACTCTACCTTATTGCGCGAAAGTCCTAGTAGAATTCATAATTCATTGATTGCCGGTTTTTAGTCAATATGCTCGCACAGATCGATTTTGATTTTTAATTCTAACTATTTGTGATAAATTGAGAAGTGTTCATCCTGTATATCCAGCCGGTATCAAATTTCATGATTCGCGTTGCATCATTTTCGAAAATTAAAATTCCCAAGAAGAACAAACGTTACCCACAAAAACTGATCAACAACTGTTATCAATATGTGGTGGTTTTTGCAAAATCGCCATTCATTTCTTTCAATTTATTTCTCACGAGAGAAACATGTGGCTTAGTGAAAGCCTTGAACTTTATACGTTTATGTCTGAACATATTAAAACGAAAACTTGTGCGAAAAGTTTGTTGCCTACCAAGAAAGAAATTTGAGATAGTGAAACTGTGCGTTGATTTCCTGAGGCTGTATTATGAAAACTTGCTATTTAAATCAGCGCTATTAATTCATTTAAAAATGTATACATACATTCGTGAAAAATAATGATTATATTTACCATCAAGTTTGTTAAGTATTCATTAACACTTTTAGGTTGGGATCCAGTCATCACAGAGTGATGGTACGAACATGTAACGGATTGGAACTGAGAGAACCAGGACTGTACGGAGATTCTGGAGATTTTGAAGATAGCGGCAATGATGTTTTTCCAAGTGCCAGTTCTAGGGATGAACTTACTCCGAGGTATTATAAAGTGATAGAAACATATGAACATCTATTTATATTCTTCATAAGACTTGATCGAATGTATAAGAGTAGGATGGTGACCTATTTGTTTTTAAGAGAGAGCCGGATCCACTCCTAATTCAGAATTCGTGAACTACAGGTCGGTCTGAGAGACAGAAAAAACGTTTGACCTCTTTTTTCTGAGAATATATATATATATATATATATATATATATATATATATATATATATATGATTGATTTTTGATTATTTTTTCTAACACTTTCTTAAAAATAAACAAATTTTCACTGGGGAATCGGGGTTAAGAGAACGGAAAGTGTTTGAGGTTAAAACTTATAATTTGAAGAGTGTTTTATAGTGTATTCGTTTCGGCACAGGCCGAAATGCGTAAACACAGAAAACATTAATCTCTGCACAATTATTATCTGAAACAAAAATCATAATTTCAGTAGAACACATAATACAATTTTAATCTAACCTAACCTAACACTCTCTTAAAAATAAACAAATTTTTACTGGGGAATCGGAGTTAAGAGAACGGAAAGTGTTTGAGGTTAAAAACTTATAATTTGAAGAGTGTTTTATAGTGTACTCTGTTTCGGCATAGGGCCGAAACGCGTGAATACAGAAAACATTCATCTCTGCACAATTATTATCTGAAACAAAATCATAATTTCAGTAGAACACATAATACAATTTTAATCTAACCTAACACAACACTCTCTTAAAATAAACAAATTTTTACTGGGGAATCGGAGTTAAGAGAACGGAAAGTGTTTGAGGTTAAAACTTATAATTTGAAGAGTGTTTTACAATAAACAGAAAACATTCATCTTTGCACAATTATTATCTAAAACAAAATCATAATTTCAGTAGAACACATAATACAATTTTTACGTTAAAAGCTATTCACCTTACACATTCTCTTAACATCATTATCGTCACTGGTAAAACAATTACAAAAAAGCAAGACAACAATAATAGGCAATAACAAGTAATATTTGAGTATAACTGGTTGCAGCAATACATTGAAGGATGTATTCAAAATATCAGATTATTGTAGACATTCACAAATCCGTCAACGTCAGCTCTTGAATTCACTGTTTTAGGTTCTTTTTGGATTTCAATCATTTCTAGAATGTTTCTTGCAAAGTCGTTGCTTTCAGATGCAAGAACTCGTACATCAGCAAAATTAAATTTTTGTAGTTGTTCAATGCTATGTTTCGCTAGGGCGGTACTTTTTTTATTAGATATTAGAGTAGTCGTGTTGGCATATTCTTTTATGCAAATGACAATTAACCTTGTATATACAGTGTGTTTTGTTCTCATGTTTCACCCTTGGCCTTAGAGTGGTGAAAAATTGTTTGCAGTAGTTGTTAGGTTTGTGTCCTATCTTGATGTTGTAATTTTGTAGGCATTTATCAATTTGTTATGACAGTCAGTGTGTATAAGTGAGGCCGATATATTTCAAATCTATTTTTCTTTCTTCCTTTGTTCTGTATTGTATATTTCATGTATTCTTTTTCTTTATGAGTGGTTCGAAAAATAGGTGGACACGCGTTTCTTTTTAGTAGGTTCTTCAATTTCTTTATATTTTTGTTTTAAATTTATAAATTTAGGTGTGATATTCTGATGGCTCTATCAACCAGGCTATTGATAACGCTTTTTTGTAACGGTGTGGTACAATTGATTGATATATATATATATATATATATATATATATATATATATATATATATATATATATATATATATATATATATATATATATATATATATATATATATATATATATATATATATATATATATATTCCAACGAAAACTTAACAGCTCGATTTTCCAGTTTTAAAATGAAAATATGGAGAATCGCTGGGACCCGTCGATTTGTGAATCGAGGAGGAACAACGTTCCCGATTTTTCATCTCCGTAACTTCAATTCCTTAACGGGGACGAGTACAAACCCTGATTTTGAATAGGGATGAGGGATGTTGCGATACCTCATTTTGAAGATCATACCGAATACTATCTAATCCTTAATTACGTAGAAGACTACTTACTATTATGATTAGTTTATCAAGTGCTGAAAATGGGCACCATTCAATTACATGCTGTAAAAAACGCTGGTGTATGGCTAGCTTATGTTGAATTCACCTCGAGGTATGCAATGTTTTTATTTATTTGTTTATTTTTTGTTCGGACCATGTGTTTGATTTACCTTAGTCTCTTGTTAGCACATAACAGACCCTAATGAGGAATAAAAACTCAGTGCTCCAACATAAGAAACAAAATGGTCGTCTCTGCATAGAATCTAGCGCTACGAGTGCCATTATGGGAAACTGAACCGAAAGGCACCTTATTTGAATTCTAGAGTTCCTACGATCGAATTTTACTTGACTGAAATGGGGTATTTGAACTAGTCTAATCGATGCAGATTAATTCTGCCTCAATTAGACTGTTCAAAAATTGAGAAAATAATGAGTATTTTTTACAATAACACTTTAATTTTAAAATACAAAAATCTCTTAAACCATATATACAGAAAACATTTCCAAAAATAAAATAAATTCTCAACACATGAAAAGCAAAAATATAAATCACGTATCACAGAAAACAGGTAAATTCTAACATTCAAAATTAAGGAGAAATTCTGAAATATTGTTGTCAGCCATAATATTGGTCCTCCATTGCTACCATTGGTCCTCCGTTGGAGGTAAACTGCCTTCATTGCCATCTTCATGGCAGATACCCCATACTGCTTCTGAAAATAGAAAAAAAACGCAGTATTAACTGTCTCAAGAAGTTTTTATTCGAAGGAATTTGAGATCACTCAAAATTGTTGAATAAGGTAAATATAGGTAATTTCATTACTAATCTTGAAAACTAGGGTTAATATGCAATATGGTAATATGCTGTTACAGTTAAAGATTTAGGCAACGATGGTAAACTGCCAATATATGAGTGATCTCCTATAACAACAGAAACCGAAGAAGATATATTCAGAGATGGCATATTAGCAATGTTTGAAGGATGGCCTATGTTAGAAATCGGACAAGATGGTTCATTGGGAGTCCCTGGTAAAGATGATCTACCACCAACATTCGAGTAATCATTTGATAATAAATGATATTGCTCGTTGAGAGCTCCTGGCCAAGAAGAAATACTGCCTACTTTTGACTGACCCTCCATATTATAAAAACAAGATGGTTCATTATCCAAAATAGGAAGAGATGGTATAACACCACGTTTTAATCTTTTTTGATTTGAGTTTACAAAGTCGTCTTCTTTGAAGTGATCACTACATAAGAAAATGATAGTAGTGTCGATAGTTTCACTAATAGAACAAAACTCTCTCCACTTCAAACAATTTTATGGATCCTTTCGAGGGAAAACATTGAAACTGATATTTTCAGCTCGGAAGACGTACTTTTTGGGGCATGTGGGAAATTTGCAGCGATATTTACTCCCTAACGAAGTCATTCTACAAATTCGAAAGTTGAGAACCTCAAGAAAATTAACTTATCTTTTCAGAACTCGAAAAAGGGCTTCCTCGGCTACTTTCATTTCCTAGCCATTCACAGCGGTCCTTTGGTATGGTGAACCGATAAGAATTGGATATAATCCAATCAAGGTACCGTAGAATCAAACAAAGCTCAAGCTGCACAAAATATCGGCTAAAACTTCACAAATTCAATTTACTCACCATAAATTTTCAAGAGAATTACAAAACTTGAGTCCAAGACACCAGCAACGGAAATACCTGAAAAGAAAATGATTTTGGAAGCACGAACCGCAAAAATAAAAGGGTTTAGCGGAAAACTGAAAACTTTGATACTGATAGATATTTGACAATTGCGTAAGCGTTGACGCGAATAGAACTAATTAAAGTACGTTTTCTGTAGATTGGGCGTTGTCAGAAAGAGGGCGTTAATTGCCTCAGGTACCTTATTCTATAAACTAGAGCTTATACAGTTATAATAAAGGAATTGGAATTGTCATTAAATGTTAGGCAAATATCATGTGCAGCAACTCTATAATCAGAATTGCTGTTCTAAGGTTATATTAAATTAGTGAAATTTCGGGTACTTATCTTAAGTTGAAAAGGATAAGTTTATACCCTACATTTATTTTTATAGAGAGTTGGAGGCAGGCGCTCTGAACCCATGCCGGATCCATGGTATGACACCCCCTCCTAACTTGGGCTTCCATTTGGGTCATCATGACCTGGGGCACGATATTCCTGTTGGTAGTAGTTGCCTGGAAGACAACATCTGTAATAGTTCCCATCCTTGGCATCATTGTCCCGAAGTACACAAAGCGATAGATGGAGTGAGATTCATCGCTGATCATACTAGGAGGAAGAAGATTCAACGAGAGTGAGTCACATTCAATAATTTTTAATCGATTTTTCATTCGAATGCTACTAGAAGAACTAAAGTGACTTGAAATTTTTATACAATAAAATCAATCATTTGTATATATATATATATATATATATATATATATATATATATATATATATATATATATATATATATATATATATATATATATATATATATATATATATATATATATATATATATATATATATATATATATATATATATATATATATATATATATATATATATATATATATATATATACAGTGTGTTCCAACGAAAATTTGACCCCTATAACTCTGAAATGAGTAACATTAACGAAAAACACCAAGACACGTCGATTTTTGTTTCGAGGGAGCATTTTTTCGAAATAATTCGAAACTTCTCAGATCAACCCCCTACCCCCAGCAACCCTAATTTCGAAATTCATCATGGGAATAAGGGTCGAGTGGCACTCATTACTGTAAATGGTCTGTCAATTCTCCATTCTGATTTGTCATTTTAGAATTTTAAATTAACATACAGGGTGTCCCAACCGAGGGTAAAGTTGAATTCCTGCAAATCCCAAATACTAAATGAAATCGATTTATTTTGGCATAATGCAAGCGCAGGTTTATGCTCGGTCTAGAAAAACGACCTACACTTGTGAATTTGGAGTTGGTGCAATCAACCCCTATTTCCAGCATCCCCAACTCAAAAATCATTCGATCGAAAATAGGTCAAGTGGCACCTCGTTGGAAAGGTATTTCAATTTTTCTTCGAATTTGGTATTTTCGAAATTCAGAATCAGCATACAGGGTGTCCGGAGCAGGAACACTGAAAACCCAAATAACTTTTTGAAACTGGTTCATTTCGGTATAATACGAGAACATGTTTATGTTTGATTCGAGAATAAGACTCTCTTGCGTGAATATGGAATTTTGCAATCAATCTCTTCCATTCATCATCCCCAACTCAAAAAATCATACAAGTGATTACAGGTTAGGTGGCAAAGTTCCAGAAAGATTTTTCTATTTTCTGAATCACTGAGACATTGGTTTCAGTTTGGCAATCGAGGTTTTCTGGCGTGAGGATCAGGATGAGGGGATGATGGAGAAACTGATTGGATGCTCATCTAAACAGGAAAACGAGATTTATTGAACTTGTATTCAATTGAAAACAAAAACTAACTTTGATTATTACAACAATTGTTCAAAATGACCTCTGCCCACCTCCATACAGTTATACCGACGATTTTCGAACTCTCTTCTCACATTAGCGAAAACTTCAGGAGTCAAAAGTCGGCATTCTGTGATAATCCTCATCCGCAGCTCCTCCAGGTTTTCTGGTCTTGTGGCATAAACTTTAGATTTTAGATGGCCCCACAAAAAATCTAGGGATTTAAATCTGGTGACCTGGCTGGCCACTCAACAGGTCCTCTTCTACCAATCCACCTTCCTGGGAAATTTTCGTCTAAATATTGGCGCACCCGAGCATCATAATGCGGAGGAGCACCGTCTTGTTGAAAACGCATTTCGTCCTCAGAAAGAGTTGGATCGTTCTGTAAAATTTCTGTCAATCTAGGATGTATGTGTTCCTCTAACAACTGTAGGTAGCCATTTCCATTCAGATTACCCTCAATAAAGAAAGGCCCAACTAGATGATTGCCAAAATTCCTGCCCAAACGTTCAACTTCTGAGGCCTTTGCGTGTGGGCCTCTCTAAACCAATGAGGATTCTGTGTGTCCCAATATCGACAATTATGTCTATTCACTTCACCACTGAGCATAAAGGTGCTTTCATCAGAAAAACAGATGTTATTCAGAAAATTTGGATTAGCGTTTAGGTTTTCACTTAGATTTTCACAAAACTGTAAACGACGATCTGGATCATCTTCGTTTATTTCATGCACTAATTTTACCTTGTAGGGTGAAATTCGTGATGTTTTCACGATTCTATGGACAGTTGTAGCTGATACACCAGTCAGACGAGATAGTTTTCTGATCGAAGTAGTATTCTCCATTTGTAGATGACCCACTACTGCCACTTCCGTTGCCTCATTTCTGACAGGACATGCCACTTCATGTTTTTTGTTTGCCACCGAACCCGTAGCTAGAATTTCTTAACCAAATATTTAACGTACTGGTGACTGACTCTTTCTCTTTCAGGATGGTTCCTATCGAATATCCTTGCCGTTTCTTTGGCACAACTGTTATTTCGAAAATACGTCGATACAATTTCAACCCTTTCCTCAGTGGAATAAACCATTTTCAGATTAATTTCAACTGACGAACAACAACAATAATGAGGAACTGATCTGAATAATAATAATATTTCATTGCAAAAATGAGAAATAACAGATGACTGCACGCCAGATGGAAATGAAAAAAATGTGAACATTTTCAATGCAGAAATCAGCTTTATTTCTTCGTAATTGATGCTCAACACATCGTACCCCAATACTTTTAACAGTTTCGAATTAATTTTAGTTGATAATTTCAAATGACGATATTGAATTTTTCGAAAGCGACATCCTGTATGGAGAGCCGAACTGAATGAAATGCTTTAATCATTCTGGAATTCAAAAAACCTTTCTGAAGATATGCCACTTGAATTATTTGTATGATTTTCAAGTTGGGGAAGCTGAATGGAAGGGTTGATTGCAAAAAATTCTATAACCACACAAGAAAGTCCTATTCTCGGATCAAACATGTTCTCGTATACCGAAATGAACCAGTTTCAAAAAGTTATTTGGATTTTCAATGTTCCTGCTTTCAGGACACCCTGTATGATGATTCTGAATTTCGAAAATACCGAATTCGAAGAGAAAATTGCAGTACCTTTCCAACGAGGTGCCACTTGACCTATTATCGATCGAATGATTTTTGAGTTGGGGATGCTGGAAATAGGGTTGATTGCACCAACTCCAAATTCACAAGTGTAGGTCGTTTTCTAGACCGAGCATAAACCTGCGCTTGCATTATGCCAAAATAAATCTATTTCATTTAGTATTTGGGATTTCCAGAATTCAACTTCACCCTTGGTTGGGACACCCTGTATGTTGATTTAAAATTCTAAAATGACAAATCAAGGTGGAGAATTGACAGACCTTTACAGTAAGGTGCCACTCGACCCTTATTCCTATGATGAATTTCAAAGTTAGGGTTGCTGGGGCTAGGGGTTGATCTGAGAAGTTTCGAATTATTTCGAAAATGCTCCCCCTCGAAACAAAAATCGACGTGTCCTGGTGTTTTCGCTAATGTTACTCATTTCGGAGTTATAGGGGTCCAATTTTCGTTGAACACACTGTATATATATATATATATATATATATATATATATATATATATATATATATATATATATATATATATATATATATATATATATATATATATATATATATATATATATATATATATATATATATATATATATATATATATATATATATATATAATATAATAATATATATAATCTATTTTACCCTTGTATACCCTAAGGGTATAGGGGTAATTTCTCATCCAAAACTCCTATTGTATCAGCTGCTTCCAGTCTTTCCTGTTTGCTGCCATTCTTTCCGCCTCCTTCCATGTTATTCCTCTATTCTTCAACTGTTTTCCTATTTCCCCATACCAAGTATTTTTTGGTCTTCCTCTTTTCCTTTTGAATGTATTTCCTGCCTCCCATACTCTTCCTACTTGTGCAGTGTCGTTCATTCTCTTCAGATGTCCCCACCATCCCAATTGCTTCTGTTCGATGTACTCTGATACGGGTTTTATGTCTAATTCCTGTCTTATGAGATATACTGCTTCCCATTTGGTGAGATGATATTTGATGTCCTTATGCAATATATATCCAATTGCACCTGCTGCTCTTTCATCCCCCTTTACTCCACTCCATAGCAGTACCTGTTCGTTTCCAAATACTGTTTCTCCATCGCCTTTCTTCTTCGTTACCGTTACCACCAAAATATCGAGTTTAGATTCTTCAAATTCTTCTATTAATTCCATTCCTTTCTCTCTCATGCTTTTAATGTTCCATGTGTTCCCCCTCAGTCTTTTGGAATGGGTTTGTCACGCCTCCATTCTACAGATGTTCGATAAAAGCACGTTCCACAGCACATAAACCCTGTTAACAGAAGAAGTTTTCAAGAGAGAGGTTCGTGACATTGCTAGTTGAACCGTCCACTGATGAGATTTTTCCGTTAGTCTAGTTTTTTTTGCAACTGGATTTTTACAGGGACGAAGCCTTTAGTCCTTCAAGTATCTATACAAATGAGAATGATCAGCAGCCTGCCGCGAGGTTGAATATCACGACTGATCTTCGAGTGATCAATGGGCACACTGCTCTTTTGAGTCCGGCTGCAGATCCCCACATTTGGTATTCCAGACCAGGTCGCATCTGTGCCATGTATAAAAGTATCAGGCATTAAGTACTCTGAAAAGAAAAATGGGTTTATCGTAATCAGATTCGGATATGGTTGACACATGGTCATGCTAGCAATTATCGATGTTGACTGTGAAGCCAAAGGATGCATTTTCGTTTCTGAAGAAATTAGATGTTCTAGCATGATAACAGGAGGTTCTTCAGCAGTGACCTTCTGGAAAATGGTGTGGATTACGTCTTGTTAGCGATTGAAGCGACCAAGTTGAATTGGTCCCCTTCAATTTCTTCTCCAAGTCTGAATTCAGTGACATCCTCTGTTGGTATCTTTTTCGGTATGTCTCCTCGGCAGTTATAGGGCGCTCACTAAAAAATGATCACCCGCAAAACTCAAACACTCTGTTTTGGGTGGAGTAGAGTAGATCATTAATCTTCAACCGAAAAAGAGTCGGCGAGAGAATGAAGGCAGGGGCACTCCTGCATTAACCTGAAGAGAATCACTCGTCACACCATCATCCAACATCTGAATCCATCTACGATCACTGATCATACCCTGCAACTAAAGATATAGCATGAGCCGATCGTTTATCACTCTTTCTATGACTTTCGATATAATGGATAACAATGCCACTGGACGGTAATTTTGGGAAAGGCGTTTTTCCCTTAATTTGAATCGTTCGTAATCCCGTAATTTTCCAACAATCCGGAAATATCTGGCTCTCATACGAAACCTGAGACACCCATTAAAGAACAGGTGCAAACTCTAGAGCACATTTCTTCAAAACAATTCGTGATTTTCTATCAAGACCCACTGCTTCCTTACAGTTCAGGTTATGAATAACGCGCCTTATCAAACGTACTCAGAACTTTACTTGAGATATATTCGATTGAACATGTGAGATGCTCGGTGGCACTGCGTTACAGTGAATACAGGGTATCCCGAGTTGAGTGGCCTATTAGATGTTGATGGAGAACTAATAATGCTATCATTCTGAAAATTTAGCAGTTGATTCAGCTGGTCCGAAAGTCTATTTCTAAAACATTTTCACCTCAATGGCACTTCCAGTCATACCGGAAATGCATACAAACTTTGTAATTTAATGGAAAACATCCTTTATTTTGATGACTGCTTCGATAACACTTGTTATTCCAATCACAAAAACGCCTAACACATAAGTCTAGCTTATTTCGTTGATGAGTTATCCCAGTTTTACTTGAAAATTATCGATTCTTTGCTTTTTGATAATAATGATATATCTCGAGAACGGCGTGAGCTACCAAAATCGTGAAAGGTGTTTTGCAAACCTGAAACCATACGGGACCCAACTCACATCCGAGTGAATCTCAGTCAGTATACAGAGTGCTCTTTTTTCGCCTCGCATTTCGAAACGAAGTAACATCGAAAACGTTTTTTCGAATTTTAACCCTCATTCTTTTTCAATTCATTAGTTTTGCCGTCAAAAACTAACTGAAGTTCCCCATACATACCCTATACCTGAGATTTTGTGAGTTTTCAGCTTATGGCAAAAAAACGAATCTTACGTACCTATCTAAAATTGGCTTAAATTCCTGCACGTACAAAGACAAAGAAGTTCCCAAAACATCAACAAATAACTTTTCCTTTGTTTGCATAATTGATAAATAAAGGGAAAAAAACGAAATTTCAGTTCTTGTCTGTATCAGCTCGTTGGAGGGCGGAATACTGACGAGATCAAATGAGATCAAAACTGCAGTCTATTGCTCCTATATATGACATCTGACCAAGCTGTACCACTTCTGTGTGATCCTGGTTGATAACGAATATGAAAGGTGGATCGAAAAACTCGCTCCTTCAAGGAGGAATATTTAACCTTCTACGGAAGGTTGAATATTGTTCCTTCAATAAAAATTCTTCAATGTGTCTCCACGTTGCGGTAATCTCGCAAATAGTAATTTTTAGAGATCTTGTGTATACCTGGTTGACAACCAGAGAGAAATGAGGAGCGTTGGTCTTTCGACAGACTCCTTCCTAGCTGACACGGTGTGTAGCGTTGCGGTAAATTGTCGAACTTGTGTGACTGCTTGAAGTTTTCCTGTTTATCAACGCTTTGTTATCACGGTTTCACGGTAGCAATGGTGAAGTGGCCTCTGTCGCGGTTCGTTGGAGGGCGTAGTAATATTTACATGTTCACTAGCTTTCCAACGAATTTAGATGAGTAGGTGGCAGTGTAGCCTGATGTTGCAAATGGATATGCAATGCTGACGAGGTTAAATGAGATTGAAACTGCAGTCAATTGCTCCTATTCATGACATCTGACCGTGCTGTACCACTGGGTGTATCGAAAAACTAACTCCTTCAAGGAGGGATATTGAACAGTCTAAGGAAGGCTGAATATTGTTCATTCAGACCTCTGCTGTCTCGTAAGTGTTCTTCAGGTTTCAAGAATAAAAACTTTTAAAATTTGACCTCTTATCGAGTTTATTTCAGGTGGAATCATTGTGAAGTAATATGTTGATTAAGTTCAACCGTCTAGAGAACACGTTACGCGTTTCTCGCAATAACAAAATAAAGTAATAACTCACGATATTCTCTCCGGATTGAGTTTACCAGTTCTCGAACTATCTCCATCGTATTTTTCGCCGTCTGGAAATATTCCGAATTAAGCGAATTATACCGTGAAATCAGAAATTCGGCGCCAACTAATACCTCGTTGTTCAGGAAACGCGGTAAAAATGTCGAAAATGATTGATTCATTCCAATTTCTGGAACCTTTATAGTCGATAGGTTTAATCTACGTGCTGTAGCAGATTGTGGGAAGAAGATGCTGAGAAACGAAAATCAGATTTACAGAAGAACGAACAGTTTTCGAAGTGGTCTGTTTGTCAAAACGTTATTTTACAGTAAATTGTTGATATCTTTGAACTGGACAGTTCCATTCGTTCTTATAGAAATACGTCGAAAGAAATATTCAATTTCGAGAACTGTTGAGATTTATATATACAGTAAAATTTCAGCGAAACCCAAGGATACTCTTTATGAAATTTCGAAAAACACCTAGATTTCTATTCTCAGTTAATTGAAACGTTAGTTATCTGTTTCGAAATTACATTTGCAATCTTTTCGCTGAAAGGGCCAAAATATGATAATGAAATGTATTTATCTATACAGGGTGCTATAACGAAAACTAAACAGAGACTATATCTACCAAGATATTCATTTCCAATGAAAACGCCGGGGGACATCTTCTGGGGTACAAAACTTGCCTGAAATATCAACCCCCTGATCAGGGTTCGCAATCCTTGAACATTTTGAATAAGGAAGGTGGGTTGAGTGATAACTCAAAAGAAAGGTGGTATCTTTGTCTACATCGACTTGAACGAATTTCCATTTTTAATTGAAATCTGTAAAAGATACAAGGTGAGCAACTGAAAGATAGGGAAGACTATTTCCCTGAGACTTTTCAAATTTTAGTGAAGTAAAATGGAACAGATCCATGCTGATGAATGCATTCACCTTCAAGTACCATCCTCTTCAATTAGAATATACAGAGTGAGCTACTGAAAAATAGAGGAGACTATCTATCGCCCTGAGCTATTCAAGTTTAGTGCAAAAAATGGAACAGCTGAAATTTGAGATGTGAATGGTGTTTCTGAAGATGACAGCCTTTGATCTGGAATTAATCTGATTCATTTTTTTGCACTAATACTTGAATAGCTCAGGGCGATAGATAGTCTCCTCAATTTTTCAGTAGCTCACTCTGTATCTTCTACAGTTTTCAATCAAAAATGAAAATTCGTTCACGGGGATACAGACAAAGATAATACCTATCTTTCGCTCTTCCAAATTTTCAAGGATGGTCACCCCAGGAGTTAAAATTCGAGAAGAGGATGGTACTTGATGATGACTGCCATTGATCAGCTAGGATCTGTTCCATTTTTCTTTCACTGAAACTTGAAAAGTCTCAAGGAGATAGTCTTCCCTATCTTTCAGTTTCTCGCCCTGTATCTTTTACAGTTTTCAATTAAAAATGGAAATTCGTTCAAGGGGATATAGACAAAGATACCACCTTTCTTTTGAGATATCACTCGACCCATCTTCCCTATTCAAAATGTTCAAGGATTGCAACCCCCGCTTAGGGGGTTGATATTTCAGGCAAGTTTTGTACCCCAAAAGATGTCCTCATTGAAACGAAAATTTACTTGTTTTTGCGTTTTGATCGGAAATGAATATATTGGTAGAACTAGCCTCTGTTTAGTTTCTTTCTCATCATTCGTTTATTATATTTGAGGGATAACCAGTGTTCTTAGCTATTTCTTTAATAGTTGACATTAACTTGGACATATTTTCTTGGGATGATGGCAGAGAGCCATTATCCGAATCATTGAATTGAACGCAGCGTGTTTACGAGATTTTGGGAGTGTTAAGTAATGAGGGATGCAAGTATCTTTAAAGGTGGTTATATATCAGTGTGTTATATTTATGAGTGATAATTATGTCTAAAAAAAGAATCTGTTTATCGGCTTCTGTCTTTATTTTGAACTTAATTTTGGGATGAGTTGAAAATTGATCTAGTTGTCTAGCGGTTCCTGTAAAACATGCCAGAATATCGTCTTCATATCTATACCAAAAATGTACTAATTTTGATTTTGGGTAATTGAATAGAATATCTTCAATAAACGCCATAAAAAAGTCAGCTAGTAAAAGACTCAATGGAGATCCCATCAGTAGACCGTAAAAAATGTTCTTGAAATTTTTTATTGAATTTGAAATAATTCTGTTGTAGGAAACACTTGAGCAAAAACAATAAAATCATTTTGTACAACTGGATCAACATTCGATTTGTTTCATGTGTCTTAGACCAATGGAAGACATTCTCATGTTGGAAATCGAGATATCTACATCCAAACTAATTAAATATGATTTGATTTGGATTTGATTTATTATTGACACTTTGGCATCGTCGCGGCATGCTCAATATTAAATTGTCTATTACATTTTGGCCTAAGTCATTCCAAGCCCCCTAAACTGCTAATCGAAGCTCCTGTTCATGATGGAGGACGTTCTGACGCAGGAGATTTCTTTTTAGGGTGTCCCACACATGCTCGATGAGATTCAGATCTGGGGAGCAGGATGGCCACGGTAGATGATCGATATCATTCTCTTCAAGAACGTTCAAGACATGTCTTGCACGATGAGGAGGGGCATAATCTTGTTGGAAGAGTGAATTTTGACCCATCGTTTGGAGATACGGTACCACTATAGATAAAACTATCTCATTTGCGTAAGAATTTCCCGTGAGGTTGTTCTGTATGAAAACGAGGTCAGTTTTTCCACCAAGGAGTACACCTCCAAAAAACATCACTGATCTGCCTCCCTGTCTAACAACTTCTCGAGCATGCTGGAGACGGTTTTGCTTTCCAGGCTCCCTTCATATTCGAATTCTTCTCGAATCGGGATAATAACTAAATCTAGATTCATCACTGAAGAGAACTGTGGCCCACCTCTCTTGATCCCAGTTTACGTGTTCTTGGCACCAAGCTAAACGAGCAGCGCGATTTCCATGGGTCAGTTGTGGAACCCTTAAAGGACGTCTAGAGTAGAGTTGACCTTCGTGCAGTCGATTTCTCACATTTTGGTCGGAAATTTGTACATTATGAACTCGTGATAGCTCTTGAGCTAATTGAGATGCTGTGGTAGTACGATCTCTTCTGGCTTGTAAAACCTAAAATCGGTCTTGGGCGACTGTAGTTATCATGAAACGACCTGTATGGTGTTCTTCTACGCTAAATGTTTCATTGAAACGCGACCATAAACGGTTTATGACACTTGGGCTACTTCCCAGAACCCTGGATACTTCCGTTGTGAGCTCCTAGCTTGGAGCATGCCAACGGCTCGTAACATCTCTTCTCTAGTCAAATGTCGTCTTTCCATGGTCGAATCACAAAACTTGAATCTTTTATTTGTGCTTACAACAGAAACAAAGTGCCAACTAACTGATTTCAAACACTGAATACATCAAATGATTATAAAGCAGCGTCGCAACTGCTGCATTTTTAGTTTTTTATTAAAAAAGTGAAATCTGCTGCGGCACTCTACATAATTTAGTGAGAAATTGATGCAGGTGTTCATTTCTTAGAAAAATCATCCACATTGATCGTTCTGGTTAAGATATGTCTATATTCAGAAGTGTTCCTACTAGACATTTTTGAGGTATATATATATATATATATATATATATATATATATATATATATATATATATATATATATATATATATATATATATATATATATATATATATATATATATATATATATATATATATATATATATATATATATATATATATATATATATATATATATATATATATATATATGTCTATATGTATATACAGGTGTCTATTATAAAAGGTGCCAAACTTTAGTAGGTGATAACACAGGTCATTTGCAACAAAAAAATGTCCGATAACATTTTTTCAAAAGTTGATAATTATGGAGTTTCAACGCTTCTTGATTTTACGAAATTTTTACTTCTCTCTAAAAAACAAGAATATCTCTGTTACTCTTACAACTACATCAAATCTTACCATACCATCGGAAGAGCATTGACTTTGCTATAAGATAGGTAAGTACTTATGATGAAAAAATGTTGTATACCGGGTGTTGTAAACGGCTAAATGAAAAAATTGTGAAACGAACAAAATTAGTGGTATTTGCTTGTTAGCTGTACTATTGAAAACTGATCGATTTTTTGTCAGCGATATCATTGGTAAGAGTAATAAGAACATAAAATTCGAAAACACAAATATCTTACATTACTTAATGACAGGAACTAAAAAATTAATGAATCATATTTTCACGAAAGAGATTCCAAACTATAATAGGTGTTCAAAATATCTTCCTCTTTCTTGAATGCACATAACACATCTTTTTCTTAAACTATCAACTACTCTTGAAGTACAATGTGTTTTTGACTCATTTCGTTGCAACAGATTCGAATCTTTTCAATTAATTCTTCTCGAGTATTAACAGGAATTCTATAAACATTAGTCTTTAATGAGCCGCACACATAAAAATCAAGCGGCGTAATGCCAGGGCTTCTGGGTGACCATCTCACCGGCCCGAATCGACTTATCCATTTCTCTCCACATCTCTCCAGTACTGGACCATTCTAGAATTATGAGCCGGTCAGCCATCCATTTGAAACCAAAGGTGATGCCGAGTAGCTGAAGGCATTTCTTTCAGAACGTTCATTATTTCGTTATTTAATAGATTTAAAAATTCGTTTGAATTGAGACGATCGGAAAGTATAACTAGCCCGACAAGCTGACCCTCCTTAACCCCAACCACACATTTACTCTAATCTCGTACTGAGAGTGTGACACAATAGTGCCATGAGAATTTTCTGTATCCCATATATGGGAATTTCTCAATTTTATCATACCAACTTTGGTAAAAACTGCCTCATGCGTCCATAGAATTTTATCTGATCCCCAATCGTCTAATTTATTCATGTACCACCTACAACATTGCAACCCCAGCTTACTATCCACTGACAATAGGTCTTGAACCTTACTCAAATGGTAGGGAGGTAAATTATTTCGCTTGAGAAAGCTATAAACCGTGGAATGATGAAGTCTTAATGTAGTACATGTAGTAGGGTCCTCGCGTACAGCCTGCAATATTACAAATGCTTGTCTCCATTGCTGAGCATTTCCACTACCTTCTCTAATTCTTAAACCACTGAATGAACCAGTTTCACCGGAGCGCCTAAACACTTCGACAAATGTCTTTCTGCAAGGTTGCTGTCTGTTAGTAGGGGAGCCCAAGCGGGGATTTTGTATGTGTCTTGAGCTTAGCAGTTTAATATTAGGGGAGGATCTTCGTACTCTGTTGAGTACTTCTACCTAGTATGGTCTCTCAATATAGTGGAGAGCGTCTAGGGCAGTCGATCAGAATAGTAAAAAAAAATCGATCCTCAAATAAACTCGAGCGCGTCAGATTTAAACGTTCCAAGTTAATTACATACAGAAAATGAAATCCCTTTATTAATCTGACAATTTGATCGTGACATAAAAAATTGAGCCAGTTACAAAGTTGCAAAAAAAAATTGCTACCTTAAAATTTTCGAGCGCAAATTTCGTTTCTTTCATTTTAAAGAAAATTGTTTAAAAATTATAGGCATGACATATTCTGCCGATTTTCGTGAGCCTAAATACCTAAAATTATCATTAGAGTATAATATAAACAACTACTGGGAGTTGTGTATTTCCCGCTCCACGCCTCTCAACCTTTCTCACTCTTTTTCTATGTCTTACTCTCTTGCACTGCCCCACACTGCTCTTTGCCGCCATGTTGCTGTTACAGCTGATCACAACAACGCGTCCGTGTTTATCTGTTTACAACGATCTAGTTTGTTTATTGTATTTTATGAAATAAATGTAGTGAATTTAATTGTGTTTTACGAAAATGAGTGGTGATCGCAAAAGAGCTTAAAAACATTAAATTTAAAGAAGCTCTTGTTAAATTTTTAATAGATCATTGGGCTGATGATGAGATGGCTCCAATTATCGGTAAGAAAACAATATACCTAAATCACGATTTATGTTACGTTTATTCTGCTACTGAAAATACCGTTACGCGAACTATCAATCACGACTTATCCTGTCAAGATCATGAAGAAGCTGATACAAAAATAGTATTTTTTACTTGTCAAATAAAGGAAGATTCTACCGTCACAATCAGAACTTCAGATACCGATATTGTTATAATAATGTTAGCCAATATGGAGCATTTGCAAGCAGCTGTGGAAATATGGATTGATCTTGGAGTAGGTAATGCTCGTCGATATATCGATATTTCTGCTCTTTTTAAGAAGTTAGGCTTGTTAGCTTCACAAGCATTACCTGCTCTCCACGCATTAACAGGCTGTGATTTTAATCCAGCCTTCTATAGGCGAGGTAAAAAACCGTTCGATATTATGATGAGTTCTGAAAGCTTTCAAAAGCTTTTGCTAATTTAGGATCAGAAGCGTACACGACTGAAGAATTGTTTTTGACGATGGAATCGTTCGTTTGCCACTTATATGGTCTAAAAAAAGTTGCAGATGTTAATCGAGCAAGAATAGAACTATTTAACAAAACTTATAAAGTTACTGATACTGCACAACCTTTCTCATTAAATGTGCGTAATTACGATGCTTGCAATCTACCACCATGTCAATCTGAGCTACGACAACACTTATTAAGAACAAAATATATTGCATGTTTGTGGAGAAATGCACATTTTCGTATTGCTAGTGAGATGTCACCGACAGACTTTGGTTGGAAAAAATGAAGAAGGAAATTGGAGATGGTGTGGTTTACGGGGAATCAGCTGCCAGAAGCGTACGAGGATATTGTCGTCACACCTGAGATTTTAGGAAATACTTCTGAATCTGGTAAGTTTATATTGCTGTGATAATGTTATTAAATAAAGAATAGATTGTTAAGATCATAACTATTTGTTGTTACAGATACGCAAGATATGGATGAAAATGATCAATCAGACTTGAATTTCCAGTTCGACGAAGATTCAACAGACGATGAAAATTAATTATAAAAATATAATTATATTTTTATTTATTAATATTCTCTGCTTTCAATTCTTTATATAAAAAATCACAATAAAAATTAAAAAAAATTAATTTTATTTTTAATTGTCAGATTAAAAAAATTCCTTCACAAACTCATCAGATTAAGAGCTCACACCTCTAGAATATTGAGCTGGACCACCTGTATGAAATTCTGACGCGCTCGAGTATTTCGATATCACGATTTTTTTTTTGCACTTTTAAATATTGGCCATAAACCTTTGGTCACCTCCAAATCGTCAGTCTTTATAACAGTATACTTTTGTAGTTTATTTAACGTTTCTTTTGAATTTCTGACGAGCCGAGAAAACATATTTTTCTTAACTTCTATCGTTTAATACAGCTATCCTCAACGAGAAATCTGTCAGACTAATATCTCTTTGTAAACAGGAGTTCGTAGACCGTTTACGTTAACGAACACTGACACGCTTGAGGATTTTTTATAACTATCTTTTTTACATTTTGCAAATTCACAGAAATTTCCCCACCACTAAAAAAGGTATACATCATATAAACTTATTTTCTGTTTAACATCTAATCTTTATAATCCAATAGGTCTTCAAAGAGCTGGAGTGAATACTCATTTAGCCCTCTGGGCTCCCTACTATGTTTGGAAAGCACAATGCATACTCCCGCACCGCTGCACGGGAATTTCCAGTCGCGAATCCATGAACAAGTAACATATCTCGATATTCAATATTTGAAACTAGGCTTGTTTTATATATGAAATAAAATGAAAATATTTATTCACACTGATTAATCATATGGAAAAGTGTCACAATAATTTACAAAAAACATATAAAGAATGTAAAACACGAAACAATCGGAAATCTTCACAAAACAACACAAACAATCATCTTTCTCTGAAGTACTCGCTGATAGAATAAAACGTTCTTTCAAGAAAAAACTCTTTGACTGCAATTTAAAACATTTCAAATTTTCAATATCTCTTATATGTTTAGGCAACGCGTTGAATATTTTATACTATAAATTTTCAGTCCGCTTTGTACTTGTGATAGTCTAGTGAATGGAACATATAAGTCCGAGAATGATCGAGTCGAGTAACTGCTGACATCACCGCATTCCCTGTAGGAAGAGAGATTCCGTTTTACATGCACACAGCAGTTATAAAGATACAAAGAATGCAGCGTCAAAAAGTTGCCCTTGAAGAAAGGACGGCAAGATGTGAGTCTGGACAAACCGATATAGATTTTTTTTGCATTTTGGGAACCCTGTCCACATCTGTGCTGTTGCCCCAACACATGATCCCATAGTTAAGAATGCTCTGGACAGTAGAAAGGTAGAAAGTCTTCAAAACATGGAGATCGACACACGTTTGCAATTGATATGAAGCAAAGTTCTTTTGCGCTAGCGAGTTACAAAGTTGCGAGATGTGGTCTTTGCATGACAAATGACTATCTATTGTAACTCCTTAGAACTAAACAGACAATGAGGGTTCAACAGTGTTATTACCTGAACGAATAGTTGGGGTGAATACTGGCTCGACTCCAGTTGAAGAATGAACGATCATATCAGTCTTGCTCTCATTGACAGCTAGGTCGTTATTTTTGCATCAATGAGACATTTTATCAAAGCATTTGTTAGCTTGGACCTCCATCACTTTAGGGTCTTCATCAGCTACCAATGCGGAAGTGTCATCAGCATATAAAAGAGTCCTTGAGCCGCACTCATCAAGAAAATCAACCAGATCGTTTATGAATACGACAAAAAGCATTGGACCTAATGTACTGCCCTGCGGTACTCCAGAGCCCTGCGTTACCCTATCTGACTAAATCGTCTGGCCATCAGTGGCCAATCGTACCGTTTGTGGTATATCGAGGAGATATGATTTTAGCCAGCTCAGAGCAACACCGCGAAAACCATAGAGCTCCAACTTTCGAAGAAGACGAGTGAAATTTATTGTCTCGAACGCACGGCTCAAATCGAAGTATATACCCAAACAGGCCTTTTTTTCCTTGCTCAAAACATTATCGTTAAGATGAATAATTGCGTCTTGCGTCGATTTACGGACCTTGAATCTCTGATTCTCAGAAAGAATTAGAAATTTGTCGAGAAAAGAGGCGAGTCTGCTCACCACTATTCAAGCACCTTTGAAAATACTGAAAGGAGAGCTACTGGTTTATAGTTAGCCATGCATGCGGGATCCCCCTTCTCAAATACCTGGACTATTAGGGCGGTTTTTAATTCTTTTGGAAAGTATCCGTGATCGAAAGACTAATTGACTAAATGCGTTAAGAGATCGCAACATGCTTCACAATAAAACTAGGGATTCCGTCGGATTCCACTGAGTGTTTGTTGGGTATAGACTAGAGTATTTTATATATCTCTTCTGATGTAGCTGGCGCTAAGTACATAGAACTGGTATTTTTGTTGCCTGGTGTTGGTTGCCGAGCGTTTTGAGTGAATCAACGAAATATCCATTGAACTTGTTCGCCTTGTCAGACGAATTCGAATAGTAGATTCCGTCCGGACTTTGAACTACATCTGGGATTTCCTTCTTGACTGTTTTTGCCGTATTCGAGTTAATTGTCTGCCACACTGTGCTCGTTTTATCTTCCGAGTTGAGAATAAGATTATTATAGTAGGTTTTTTGCTCTACCAATATTCACTCCATGTGTCTTTTGAGTTCATTGTAGAATTCAACTACATTGTTGTCATGTTCAGTAATTTTATGGATTTCTCTGAGTAGTTTACCTCTCCTATAATATCCTGTGTAACCCATGGTTTATTCGTGTTTCGTTACCTAGAATTGAAATTGTGGCTCCCCAGAGGAAAAGCCTGGTCAAAGAATCTATCAAACAGGCCAAAAATTGACGAGAATTTATTCTCTACGTTCTCTTGCTGATAAATATCCATCCAACTCTCATTAGATACTAAATGAACAAAGCGTTGAATATTGAATATTCTGTTGCGAGTATGTCCCTTCATAACGAATTTGTTTGGTTTGGTATATATAAATATTTGGATTCTAAGGGTTGTGTGGCAAGGAGAGCCTATGAAATAATGCTACGTTTTATTTTTTGAAGCATGTCTTATATTTCGACACAATTTGCATCATCTTCAGGGAACTGAAAAGGTTAGAACATTTTCTGGTCTTGGGCTGTGACCAGTTTCAAGTTAAAAATATAAAAAAAACTTACAGCTATCAGATACTGGTTTAAGACAAATCACCATATGTAGACGTAATCTGACATTCACTAAATTCATTGATCATATGAATTGAGTTAAAATTAGTTAAAATTACATAGTTTAAATTACAAGGTTAAAATTACAATTTATATATTACATTTAAGATCTTTTTTCGAAACAGTTTGACCAAAGGTAAGGTTACAGACGAACATGGAACATGATATCTGACATTTCGAACTCAGTCATAGAACCAGAAACGCTCTTCCTCTTCTTCTTCTTTGCAAAGTTGGTGTGATTTATTAAGCCTATGTCACACTAATTTCAATATTGTTGAGGTTGGTTCACATCAACACAAAAAATTTGAAATTTAGAAATTTAGAAAACTCATTGTAAGTGTGTAAGGATGTGTTATATCAGTGTAAGATGCATGAAGCGCGGTGAACGATGAGGGAATATAAAAATAACAAAACATCAATCACTAATATTTTGAATTCATTAAAATTTATTCCTCAAAATTATATATATCATTAATTTCTCACGACAGAACCTAACTAACAATATCAATCTCTTAATGCTATAGCGTGAACAATATTTTTGTTGGCCCATCTTTAGCTAACTAACAATAAACTGAACGGTTTACCTACTCGAGAGCATGTCACGTATAATTGTCTGTGTGAAAAACATGGTGTGCTCAAATCCAAGCCACAAACATACATCGTTTTGCCTTGGGATTTATTGATAGTCATTGCAAATGCCAATCTAATCGGAAACTGAATACATTTATATTGAATTGGCACATCTGTAGGTATCATTGGGATTCGTGGTATTAATATATTTTCACCTCGGAACTTGCCATTCAAAATGCTGGCTTCAATAATGTTTTTCATCAATTTTTGAATTACTTATCGCGTACCGTTGCACAGCCGTGGCGGATTTAAATTACGAAGCAAAATAATCGGAGATCCAACCTTCAATTGTAAATTATGCAGCGGCATGCCTGGCAAATCCAGTGAGTTCAAAAACTCTGTGGAAAAATTTACAGCTTCGCTGGCATCGCAAACTGTATCAATAGATTTGTATGATACCAAGTTCCCTGGCAACAACTGTTGTATCTTCAGATTTAAATTGTCAACGTCCACATTTTTTACCACTGAAATTGCTCTTTTTGCAAGTCGTTCATGATTTATGTGCTGTATGTGTACATCGGGAAATATTGGTTTAATGAGAGCATTTTGCAAATCAATGATTGTGCAGAAATCAGAAGGTAATTTTATCCATCCAGTTTCATCTATAGTAACTTTTCCATCGCCGATATACTGGGTGATTCACCAGTGGCGCGGTGCTTTGTATCTCGTACACTGTTGAAGATTTCATTTTTGTTCGAATGGTATTGTATTTAGAAAGAGGAAATCTACTTCAGCAATTTATTTTGCAGTAAACAGGAGTCCCAATTTAGTATAAAAAAATTTTGGGTGGTTTTTTCAGATTTGAAGACCACTTTTTTGTACAAGATTCTGGAGCGGCCTAAACTCTGCTATAATGTCTTTAGGTGATAAATTTTTTTGGTGAGCAGTTTCGTCACAATATTTTCTTTCTCGTAAAAATTCATGAAAATAGTCTCTCACATCATCGCATGCTCCTTCGGCCAGAGAGGATGAATACTTTCTTCCTTCCGTTTTCTTATTGCCCAAGGATAGCTTCGTTGACGAATCGAAATAGATTATCCCCATTTTATACAGGAGTGACTCAAAAAAATTATTGAATATTGTAATTTTAAAAATATCATATCTTGATTTTTTTCAAATGGAACACCCTATATTTTATTATTCATGTCAACGCATAAAATATTGTGAATATTTTTAAAGAAAAACCTTATATTTATCTCCGATCATTTTCGAAATATTCGATTATTTGTAAAAATTTTGATGAAAATTCTACAAACCGTATCAAATTTATCATTATTCACACAGAAAGTTTTTTCTGTAATTATTCAAGTAGTAAAAAATGAAACCTGAGCAAGATAATTCTTTTATCGAATGATAAAATTAAGATGTTCAAAACGTTAATCGAGGTATGTGTGGACATTTTTTTATTTGTGCCTTTCGTCAGGTGTCCGGACATATCATATTCTGCATTTTACATGGAGAACTTATCACTGTTTCGTTATTAAACATTGTTAAAATGAGGTTTGAACCCAATTTTCTCAATTATCTGCCATGAAGTTCTCCAAAGAAGAAATGGAGGATATGATTTTTATTCTGGGTGAGTGTGATAAAAATTCTTTATTGGCAAGTAGTGTTTATGCACAAAGGTTTCCTGATAAGAGGCATCCTGATCCAAGAATGCTTTGAAAAACTTCTAATTAGATTTATCGAAACAGGTAATGTCGCTTACAAAAAATATGAAAAACGAAAAACTGCTACAGCTGAAGACAACCAGTTACCAGTTTTGTTGACATGTACTGAGGACCCATATAAAAGCCAGAGAGAGATTTCTAAGTTTACACATATGAGTCAAACTTCCGTCCAGAGAATCTTGGAAGTGAATAAACTGCATGCATATCATGTACAGCTGCACCAGGAACTGAAGAATCAAGACTATGAAAATCGAATCCAATTGCCAATTAGGCAAGTGACAAAGTAGCGGAAAATCCAAAATATGTTTAGCAGAGTTCTTTCCTCGGACGAGGCAACTTTCCATAAGAATGGGCTTGTTAACAGGCACAACTTTCATTATTACGCCACGGAAAATCCACACCTCATGAGACAAATAGATCACCAGCATCGTTGGTCCTTGAATGTTTGGGCCGCTATTGTAGATGGATATCTAATTGGGCCGCACTTTTTCGACGGACACCTCAAATCATCTACCAATGTTACTTGCCAATGTACCAGAGCATATAAGATTTGTGGTTTCAACAGAATGGAACACCGGCATATTACTCACATCAGGTTAGGGAGCATTTCATCATGTATTTCTAAACAAATGGATAGGACGTCGTGTTAGATAGTCAGCTAGATCTCCGGACCTTACAAGCCTAGATTGTTTCCTGTGGGATTATATTAAGCGCATCGTTTACCAGATTCTTTCTACAACACAGTTGGATATGAAACAGAGAATAGTAGACGCCTTTCAGTCAGCTAATCCTCAAATGTTGTCGAGAGTTCAACGGTCTTTCCTCAGAAGTTTTGAGTTGTGTCTACAAAGAAACAGGCAACATTTCGAACACTTATTGAAATAGTTCAACACCTTGTAGATCATCTCACCAAAACCAATCTATTACGTATTTCATACATGACTACCTTAAAATATCTCCATTTCTCTGATCAAGTATAATGATATGTACGAATGAACTCTTCTGATTTAATTTTATTATTTTTTTTTCGAAATTGGTCGAAGATGAAGATGAGGTTACTTCTGCAAAAACATGGCACAATATATTATGCGTTGACATGAATAATGAAATACAGGATGTTCCATTTGAAAAAACCAAGATATGATATTTTTAAAATGGCAATATTCAATAATTTTTTGAGTCACTCCTGTATAAAATGAGGATAATCTATTTAAATTCATCAATGAAGCTATCCTTGGGAAATAAGAACACGAAAGGAAGAAAGGATTCATCCTCTTTGGTCGAAGGAGCATGCGATTATGTGAGAGCCTATTTTCATGAATTTTAACTGAAAAATATCATTGTGACGAAACTACTCACCAAAAAAACTAATTACTTAAAGACATTATAGCAGACTTTAGAACGCTCTTGAATCTTCAACAAAAAAGTGGTCTTTATCTGAAAAAACCTCCCAAGATTTCTGTATAGAAAATTGGGACACCCTGTTTACTTTAAAATAAAATGCTGACGTAGATTTTTACTTTCTAAATACAATACCGTTTGAATAAAAATGAAATCTTCAAGAGTGTACGAGCTACAGAGCACCGCGCCACTGTTGAATCATCTAGTATAAGAAATGTTTGGAGAATGTTGCAGCGGATGGATACATCTAAGTAATGAAGGGCAGAAAATGATCATTCAAGAGATGATGTACATCACAACCCCTCGTATTGAAAACCAGCCAATTCGTAATGATCAAACAGATCTCACCAAAAACATTCTGTAAGAAAATAGCCAAGTTTCGATGGAGCTGCTTCTTTATCTCTAAAAAGTAATGAAATCTAGACAAAGTCGTGTCAAGTCTAGGGTTCCTTACTGCGATTCCTTATTATCGTGAACTTATGCACTATCTCAGCTATTAGCTGGATATAATTTACCTTTCCCAGATTCAGTAATCTAAGGGAATAGGCTCGATTACAATATACTTGACATAAATTTCCTAACTATCCTACATGTATTAAGAATTACAGCTTTTTGCATTTCTATATAGGTATTCTTATGCAATTCTAATTTCTTAAGACTATCATGCAAAGTTTTTGGTATTAACCCAGTCGAGGATACGAGGACAGGAACAATATCTATTTTCTCGAGGTGCGACATCTGCTTAATCTCAATAGCAAGGTCAGTGTATTTGGACTTTTTCTCCTGGAACTTATTCTGCACGTTGTTATTATTCGGTATGGCTACATCCACCAGCATTGCTGTCACCATTCTGTCAGTGATAACAGGCCTATCGTAGTATAATCTGATAGAGTCATTTTCCAATACGGGCGCCGGTTGATACTTGTAATATGGCTGGAAGGTGTTCAGAAGTCCGTACTTGTGTGCAAGTTTCTGGTGGATAATGTTGCACACTTGATTATGCCTGTGAAGATACTCCGTATTGGCCAGTTGTTCGCATCCGGACGTAATATGCTGGCTAGTCTCCGATCATATATGGCATTTTCTGCACTTATCTGTTTGTAATGTTCCGTCCTTCATAATAAATTTTTTGTAATTGTTTGTAGCGATCACTTGGTCTTGGATGGCCAAAAGGAATCCTTTTGTTTCTGCGAAAAATTCTCCTTTCATCAACCATTCGTTGGAGGCTTCTTTGTCGATGTGTGGTTGATGAATCTCATGGAGATGTCGTCCATGCAATTCCTTTCTTGACCATTGCTCTTGTTTTTCAGTATCTGATAGGAAAGGTAGATTCAGAAGGTCATCTCTGGTAGCAAGATTTAGAGGTGTATATCCCTTATCAGCCAACGATACCACTCTATGGAGGTCAGAAGTGAGAGCTTTTGCTGAGAAGAATTCTCTGAGATTTTTTAACTGTTCGGTGTGTAAATTGACAATATCTATTAATCCGCGTCCTCCTTCTTTCCGCTTCAAAGTTGTTCGTATCACAGACGATTTTGGATGATGGTTGTTGTACTTTGTCAGCATCGTTCGGGTCTGCCTTTGAATATCATCCAGTTCTGTCTTAGTCCATCTGATTATTCCAAATGAGTAAAGCAACACTGGGATGGCGTAGGTGTTAATTGCCTTGACTAGATTCCCCGAGTTCAACATCGATTTCAGCACAGACTTCAGACGCTGACTGTATTCTGAACGAATCTTCTCCTTTGATTGTTTTTGGTCTAGCAATCTGGCTTGTTGGTATCCCAGATATTTGTATGTTTCGCCATCTCTCATGCACTGTATTATATCACCGTTTGGAAGTTGTGTTTCACCATCTATGACTTTCCCTCTTTGAATGTTCAGGGTCTTACATTTTTCAATCCCGAATTTCATATGAACATCTGCCGAGAACTCACTGACAGTTTTCAGCAAATCATCCAATTGCTTCTTGTTCGAAGCATATAATTTGATGTCGTCCATATACAATAGGTGAGAGATTGTATGATAATTCCTTTCTGCTTTTATCCTAAATCCGTATCCTGTTCTATTGAGCATTGAGGACAATGGGTTCATAGCTAAACAGAACCATAGTGGACTGAAAGAGTCTCCTTGAAAAATTCCACGACGTATGGGTATCTCGTCGGTTTTAATCGATTTATTGTTCATGTTGACCTGTAGAGACGTGCGCCAGTGTGTCATTGTTGTCTTCAAGAACTCTACCAGGGCTGGGTGAATTTTGTATTTATTTTTATAGTTACTATTGTGTGACTTGACCATTGAACAGTCTTTATACGTTAGTGGGCAGGTACAAGTCAATTTTGTTTACACGTAATATTATATCTGTTATAACTACCTATGTTTATTAAACGAGATAATAGCTCATACTGTTATTGGTAATTAGACGTAAGTGTCTTATTTTAGGCTGTTGTTGATTGTGCACAACACATGCATTCAGCATTAACAATGCTGACTTCTTATCTCTTCTTTTTGGAGCGTCGAATGGGCCACCGATCTAACATAAAAAAGACGTAGAGACAGATTTCTATCGATGATTAAGTCCGTCTGTACTGGAAATATTTTTATACTGTTTGTTTCATGCTCGCCTATACGTAGGTATTATTGAAATACGCAGTTTTATCAATACGCAGTATTATCAAACCAAAATTGACTGGTTATTCAATCAACGTTTTCCAAGTGACAATTTTCCATCGTCAATAGGTAAACATTCTGGGGACAGCTTGGTGCAATGGTGTCATGGAGCACCTGGATTTGTACCCTTGTGTACCTTTCAACGGCCAAGTCACACAACATTGACCATAATAATAAAGAGATCGCAGTAGGGAACGTTAGACTTGGCACGACTTTATCTAGTTTCCATTACTTTTTAGAGATAAACAAGCATCTCAATCGAGACTTGGCTAGTTTTTTACAGAATGTCTTTGGTGAGATTTAATTTCGTTTTTCAGAAACGTGGACATATTGATTTATTTTATTATATTTTCTTATATGACATATTCTTTTTTATTTTTGGATTAGTTTTTTCATTATTACAAATCTTTCTTTTCTTTTTTTTTCCGGTTCTGATTCTTGTACATTAGCAACAGTTTTTCGTATTGCCATTCGCTATTTCTTTTCAATAACTTGTAAGTATAAGTATAAAAACCAGTCTAATCTTAACCAGAGTCTTCCTTCAATTTTATTTATATGCGTATTAAAAGCAGAAGGAGAGGCATTCGCCCAGGAATGACTGTGGGATGCTATAAGCTAGATTAAATGAGAAGATGTGTCCCACTACGCTGGATTTTTGCAATGACAGTCGATTTTTTCTAGCTGAGACCAGCTGACGGTTCTCCATCAGATACTTCAGACCTTCGATTTTTGACATCAAATGTAAAGCTGGTATGTCGATCGCTAATAGTTTGTTTGGGCTCTTGTGTTTTTTAATCAGGGTCACCAGGTACTCCAGATCTTCGATTATCCTAATTTTTATAGTTTTCTCTTTATGTTGCTATTGAACCCTAATTCTGTACCAAGTTTCAGCTCTCTGAGTTTATGGACAGTACAAGTCCTATTCTGATGATCATGAGTGAGTGTCATAAATGCGAAATTTTGCTTTCGTTTAACTTCGGATCTCTATGACATACAGACTTGAAATTTTGGATTTTAAGTATGTGATTATAGTTTACACGATGACGAAAATTTATGCGTTCTGGTCTTATCCAGAAGTCCCCAAATAGGGGCCTGAAAGAAGATGTGTCCCAATACGCTGGATTTTTGCAATGACAGTCGATTTTTTTTAGCTGAGATCAGCTGATGGTTCTTCATCAGATACTTCAGACCTTCGATTTTTGACATCAAATGTAAAGCTGGTATGTCGATCTCTAATAGTTTGTTTGGGCTCTTGTGTTTTTTAATCAGGGTCCCTAGGTACTCCAGATCTTCGATTATCCTAATTTTTATAGTTTTCTCTTTATGTTGCCATTGAACCTTAATTCTGTACCAAATTTCAGCTCTCTGAGCTCATGGACAGTACAAGTCCTATTCTGATGATCATGAGTGAGTGTCATAAATGCGAAATTTTGCTTTCGCTTAACTTCGGATCTAAATGACATACAGACTTAAAATTTTGGATTTTAAGTATGTGATTAAAGTTTACAAGATGACGAAAATTTCTGCGTTCTGGTCTTATCCAGTAGTCCCCAAATAGGGGCCTGAAAGAAGATGTGTCTCACTACGCTGGATTTTTGCAATGACAGTCGATTTTTCTAGCTGAGACCAAATGATGGTTCTCCATCAGAAACTTCAGACCTTCGATTTTTGACATCAAATGTGAAGCTGGTATGTCGATCTCTAATAGTTTGTTTGGGCTCTTGTGTTTTTTAATCAGGGTCACCAGGTACTCCAGATCTTCGATTATCCTAATTTTTATAGTTTCCTCTTTATGTTGCCATTGAACCCTAATTCTGTACCAAATTTCAGCTCTCTGAGTTTATGGACAGTACAGTTCTGCTTTCGCTTAACTTCGGTTCTAAATGACATACAGACTTGAAATTTTGGATTTTAAGTATGTGATTATAGTTTACAAGATGACGAAAATTTCTGCGTTCTGGTCTTATCTAGAGGTCCCCAAATAGGGGCCTGAAAATGCGGCTAGATGGTTCCAGTAAAGAATGGTACGGCAGTATTGGTTCGCGCTCGATTTGGCGCTAATTTCGTTCAATCGCCTGTTGTAGATGTCCTTTCATCAAACTAAAACCACTGATTCGATTCTTCTGTATTGTATTACTCTTGATAATGGGTTGATAAAACGAAACATATGTCGAGTATTTTAATATATTTTTGTGATTCACAGAAGAACATGAGTATATAACTACATATTCTTAAGAAAGTGATACATTTCACAGATAATTTCTTAGGTTCTGAAGAAGTCTTGGATCGTTATCTGTTTTAACGAACGAAGATGAGAATTCGCAGCTTCTTCTCTCAATTTATTCAAAAATTATATTTGGTGCTGAGAGATATCATTTCCAAACATTTGTTGAAACACAAGAGAGCTTCTTTATGTTTCACTGAATTCATGGCGACATCGCAATCTTCAAGTTCTTCTGTATCCTCGTCACTTTCTATGTTGTTGATTATTTCAGCTTTAGAGAGATAATTCTCATTATCTCCTACAACCCATTTTTCAATGTCTTCAAATGTTAATACTTGACCAAATAGCACATCTGTCATCAAAGATCACGATTTTTTCTTCTTTCTCTAGCAAAATTATGATAATCATCATATTTTGTGGGCCATAAGTTCTTCCTTGATTTCTGAATTACCTCTTGGGACACAGATGACCAGGCCCTTTCAAGAGAGAACACCACATGTTTGAGTTCCAATTGCTTCAGTAACTGCGAAACGTTATTGTCTTCTTGTCCCACAATATTCAGTAGCAAAGATTTTCGATAATGCAATTTCACATTCTGTATTACATGTTGATCTATTGGTTGTGATAATGGCGTACAATTAGGAGGAAGAAACATGACCTGAATATTTCGGTCCTTACTGATTAATTCATCTTCTCTTGGATGTCCAGGAGCATTATCTCATAAGAGCAGAGCTTTTTGTGGCAATTTCAGCTCGTTCATTCTATTTTTAACATCAGGAATAAATTGTTTGTGGGACCTTTCATAAAAGTTATCTAGTTATCCACCCTTATCTTTGACCTTTATAATAAACAGGCAAATTTTAGCAGTTCTTGAATGCTCGGGGTTTGTTGGCTTTTCCGATGACCAACCATTTCATTTCATGAGATACTGATGCATTAGAGCTGTTCTTACTTATCTTTCGACCTGGAGCTGAGTTTTCAGCAGCATAGGCTAGTGTTTCGTTTGGAAGAATTCGCAAAAATAACCCACTTTCATCTGCGTTGTAAACTTGATCTGGCACTAGATCCATCTCCCGTGTTTTTTGAAGAAATTTATTTTTAAATGGTTCTACCGCACTAACGTCTGAGGACAATTTCTCTACTGATATGGTAAATTGTCGAATGCCATGTCTCTTCTTTTTAATTTTTCCAACCATCCTTGACTCGTCTTGAAATCATCTCTACCTGTTATACTGGTGTAAAAAATCTTGCTTTCTCACATATGAGATCACCAGATAACGGTGTATGTCGAGATCGTTTTTGTAAGAACCAAGTTTATAGAGCATTTTCAACCTTCGGATTTTCACTAGCTCTGAGCGTACACCGTTTCCAAGGACCAGAATCAGAAGAAGATATGAAATTCTCAATTGATTTTCTTTTTTCTTAATATCGCATACTGTAGATTTTTCAATTTAATGTATTCTGGCCAATTTAGAAACCATTATCTAAGTCTCTCAAAATTTCGCATTTTTGCTGCAATGTTAACGTTTTATGTCGATGCGACATGAGTAGTACGTATATCAGGCGCTGAATGTGAGAAGAGAATTTAATCTGCACAAATAAAACAAGTATTTAAACAAGATATTGCAAGTTCGGACACTTTCAATCGATGAAATTATTGACGGCATTCGGATTATAGAGGTAAAAAATAAATCAAGCAAAACAAAAATGTGGACCATTGTCGATAACAGATTAGCTACTGACTGTCAAATTTGCAGCGTTCGTGAACCCTCTCACACATTGCACGCCTGTACGCCATTTTTCTACTTGCTTGCCAGTTACAGGCATTGCATATGCCAGTAGATGGCTCGTAGCAGGAGCTGTTATGCCAGCTGCTGTCAGGGGTATTCCCGCCTTAGCACCGAGTTCTTTTGCTATATCCACTCTAAGATCAATTGAATACAATGTAAAAATGTACGTTCAGGTACCGCTATGAAAATGTGTCACTTTTAACGGAATTAGTGTGAAACGTTGAATTCAATTCAGAGAAATATTTCCTCTTCCTTCGAACATAATATCGAAATGCGCTGAAAAACATCCTTCCATATATGCAACATAATTCACAAACGATTGAACTAATCGCCAATTATAAACAAGTTGCCTACGGAACTTGAGTACACTCTCGTATGTTGCAATATATGAACAGAACGTGATCATTTATCATTTTCACGATCATTGAACTATCGAAATTTCTTCCAAATGGGAAAACATGAATGTGCCGTGTTTCTTCCCTATCCTCGACTAACTCTATTAACGACTAGGTCGGCACGTAGGCAGACACGCGGTGATTATTGATGTAGTTATTAATGAAACTCTTCAAACAAGTTAATTTGGTTTTCATGATCAACCTTGAATTTGTACAATCTGAATCGTATATGCCGGAGAGTTTCTGATACATGCGTTTGATTAGAATACAGTTTTAATGGATGATTGTGGAGTTTAATCTTCTCATCTCTGGTGGTGTTGAAATTGTTGTTGTTATACAGAAGATTATAATGACCAATTTGTTGTATACTGGGTGATTCACCGGTGGCGCGGTGCTCTGTAGCTCGTACACTCTTGAAGATTTCATTTTTTTCGAACGGTATTGTATTTAGAAAGTAAGAATCGACTTCAGCAATTTATTTTGCAGTAAACAGGGTGTACCAATCTTCTATAAAAAAATCTTGGGGGTATTTTCAGAATTCTGCTATAATATGTTTAAGTAATAAAGTTTTTTGGTGAGTAGTTTCGTCACAATATTTTTTTTCCGTGAAAATTCATGAAAATAGGCTCTCATATCATCGCATGCTTCTTCGGCTAGAGAGGATGAATACTTTTTTCCTTTCGTTTTCTTTTTGCCCAAGGATAGCTTCATTGATGAATTGAGATAGATTATCCCCATTTCATACAGGAGGTACTAAAAAAATTATTGAGTATTGTAATTTTGAAAATATCTTATCTTGATTCTTTCAAATAGAATACTCTGTATTTTATTATTCCTGTCAACGCATAAAATATTGTGCTATATTTTTGCAGAAGCAATCTTATCTTTATCTTCGATCATTTGTAAAAAATTTTGATAAAAATTCTAAAAATCGTATCAAACTCATCAACATGCATCATTATTCGCACAGAAGTTTTTTTTTCTGTAATGGTTCCAGAAGTAAATAATGAAACCTAAACAAGATAATTCTTTTAACGAATGATAAAATCAAGATGATTAAAACGTGAATCGAGGTATGTATTGACTTTTTTTTATTTGTGCCTTCTGTTAGGTATCCGGACATATCATAATCTGCATTCTACATGGTGAACTTATCAGTGTTTTGTTATAAAACATCGTTAAAGTGAGGTCTGAACCCAATTTTCTCAATTGACTGTCATGAAGTTCTCCAAAGAATAAATGGTTGATATGGTTTTTCTTCTGGGTGAGTGTGATAGAAATTCTTTGTTGGCAAGTAGAGTTAAGTATAAAAGCCAGAGAGATTTATCAGTTAACAGATATAAGTCAAACTTCCGTCTAGAGAATCTTGAAAGTGAATAAATTTCATGCATATCATGTACAGCTGCACCAGGCACTGAACAATCAAGACTATGAAAATCGATACAATTTTTGCAATTGGGCAAGTGACGAAGTAGCGTAAAATCCAAATATGTTTAGCAGAGTTCTCTTATCGGACGAAGCAACTCTCCACAAAAATGGGCTTCTTAACAGGCACAACTTTTTTGACCCGATGTCCGTAACCGGGTAGGTTTTGGCCGATTTGATGGTATTCCGAAATATCTTCTTCATCAAAACATAGTCTATTTAATTTCTTCTAATCTTGTTGTCTTTATCAGCTGGCGATTTCCATGTATATAATCTTCTTTCATGCAGCTTGTAAAAGGTGTTTGTGATTGCCATATCATGTTCTTGGCAGAACTCTGTCAATCTATCTCCTCTTTCGTTCCTTATTCCCAGTCCAAAATCCCCAATAATATCATCCATTTTACCTTTCGCTATCTTTGCATTAAAATCTCCCATAATGATTGTAATAACTCTGTTTTTCGTGATATCTAGAGCTTGTTGAACGTCATCATAAAATTGATCAATTTCTATTTTGATTTTATCAGCCGTGGTGAGAGCATATATTTGAATTATATTGAGTGTTCTTTGCGCTGTTTTTATTCTTATCATAAATACTCTATCTGATATGGTTGTGAAGCTGGTTACTAAATGTTTGAGATTTTTGTGTACAACTATTGCTACTCCATTTCTATGTTGCTGTTCGTTGTTACCTGAATAGTATATTTTTGATTGTTCAAATAGCATTTCACCTTGGCTGGTGAATCATCCAGTATACTTAAGTGCGGCCATCTGGTTTCGCTCTGTCCCATTATATTAACTTCAAGTCTTTGCATTTCTTGGAGCACATTGTGATTTTTTGCTTTCTTCATACAAGGATCTGACATTCTACGTACCGATACTCCTTTCTTCTTTCTCGCTTCTTTCAGAACCGTCGCCCCCGGAGATCCGATTGGGGGACTTCAAACTGCGGAATATTTTGTTTTGAAATCAGCCATTTTGATTTTACTAGGGATATCCATTGGGATCTGTAATGCAGTGGTTTCCCGTTGCCTTCTGCATCTCTATGCCGTTGGTCATTTAATGACTCATCCGCCTTTAGAGCAGATTTCTCCTCCAATGGACAAAAGGGTGCCCAAACTCTTGCTAGCTCATCCACCCGGAGCTGTTGGCCAACAAGAGGGGTCTGCTCATACCGGCAGTATATAGTTTTATTGTGCAACATTGAATATGGCTGTCACTTGGTTTTGACTCAAAGTATCATCTTAATCCAATATTGCTTGCAGTTCGGCGCCTTCAAACTTTTTTGTTAGTCTTCCACGTTATTCATTTCTCAAATCAGAATCATTATCTCTAAAATATTAAGACCATCTTTTGCTTGTTGCTTCTGATAGAGCATGATCACCATATGGCTCGAAAAGCATTCGATGCGAATCTGCAGCACTTTTTTTCAAATGGAAACAAATATTTGATGCTTTCCGCATGTCTTCACTTTCTGGTGGAAAATTTGACATTTTCGATAGAATAACAAAATTTGATGTTGCTTGTTCAATGACTGTACGGTTATTGTATAAGTTTAATAGACCTCAAGCTAACTAAACAGAAAAAAAATTAAGAGTCGTTCAAAACAAATGTTCCAACACGATTGTATCTTAACGCTCACTTCATACCGGTACACCTGGTATGAGTATCCTATTCTTCTTGAATGAATGAACACTTTTCAGGCAGAAAAATGGAGATTGGAGGTCTAACTGGATGGCTTTCAAGATCTTCTGATCCGTCGCCATTGAACTGTTCTTTATTCAGGGTGATTCACGAGTTATTGTACATAGCTTAACTGTAATTAGACTACATCTACAGGTGTTCGAATCCGCACTTAAATTACAAGGTAACGTTATTCGTTTTTGACATACAGACTGTTTTATGGATTTGCATCGAATTTTCTCATCGCAATAACTCTTGAACGCATAGACCGACTTCTTAGATATTTCGTACAACAAATAATATGGCTGATGTTAACAATTTCCATTGTAGACGAGAATCAAATTCTAACTCAGATACCTGAATCCTCTTCTATCTTCGAGCCATCTTTGTAACAGATGAACCCTCCACATGACAAGGAATCCTTCCTTTTGTTCCACTCTTGTCTGGACGAGATTTTCACCTCGATCTTATGACTGAAGTGGTACCTCGATGTGGTTCTATTCGAGTTCATCCTAAGGAAATGGTCGCTGTTAATAGCTTCAGGAAACACGGCAAGTCCCGCACCAACCACAAACGGTTCTTTTTATGCGTGCTTCTCAGGAATAGGCGAACCTGTTACACCACATGGGTAGGCGCCTGGAAAGAATAGAGGTGTCTGTTTACTCGCTTCTCGAAGAGGGCCAAATTGTAGGATGTTGGGAAGATGTTGGACGGGGACGAGTTCCACAGCTCACCGGCCCTGTAAACGAAGAAATCCCTTTAGAGAGAGGTTCAAGGGGTCGTTGAATGTACCGCCATATGATGATAATTTCCTGCCAGCTTAGTAGTAATGAGGTCTTTCAGCTCCTTGGAGCATCTTTCCATGGAATTATCTGTAAAATAGAGAAAGGTCAACAACTTGTCTTCTGAGAGCACGCGGTTGGAGATCACCCGCGATGAGGCGCAAACCCCATTTTTGCACACTATCCAACATCCGCAACGAATGTTTGGCCGCAGATCCCCATACATGGGAACAATATTCCAAAGCAGGTCGAATCTGTGCCTTATATAGAAGCAACAGCTGAGGAGACCTGAATTATCGCTTGGTTCTGAAAACAAAGTTAAGTTCAGCTGATGCCGACCTAGCTATTGCTGATACATGTTGATGCCGGCAAAACCCGGAGTATACCGTTATTCCTAGAAGGTGCATCGAATCTTTGGATGCAATTCGTTAGCCTTGCATTATCAAAGGAGGTTCTCCAGCTGGGACCTTTCTAGAAAACGTAGTTGCTTACGTCTTGCTTGCGTTGAAGCTCACCAGGTTCAACTGACCCCACTCAGATATCTTCTGTAAGTCAGAGTTTACGTTATTAATTTGTTGACATCACTGACGCTGAGATTCCGCAGCTGTAATCGGCCGCAGACTACTGAAAGACGAAGCCAGGGTACAATCTTCTGCAAACCAAAGAAACGAAAGCTACTTATCCAACCCCGCAGTTTTTCGGGAAGCCCATATGCAGCAAGTTTAATCAACAAGGCTGCATGCCAAACCCTATCGAAGGGTTCAGAGATGTCGAGGGCTATTGCGCCACGATAATGCACCATCTCACGAGGCTATCATTGTGAATGAATTTCTGACCAAAAACTCAACACATACCATCGAACAAACGCTGTTTTCCTAAAAAATTAATCTTTCAGGTACCCATTTTGAATCGGTAGAAAATAATAAATTCGAGCTCTAAAAATTACTAATTGCGAGATTATCGCGATGTGTAGACACATTGAAGAATTTTTATTCGAGGAAAAATATTCAACCTTTTGTAGAATGTTAAATGTCCCTTCTTGAAGGAGCTAGTTTTCCGATCCACCCTTCATAATCACCGTCAACCGTGCCACACGGCTATGGTAGAGCACGGTCAGATGTCATGAATAGGAGCAATGGACTGCAGTTTACAACACACAACATCAGGCTACACTACCACCTACTCATCTCAATTTGTTGGGGGGCTAGTAAACATGTAAATGTTACTGTGCCCTGCAACGAACCGAGACAGGGGCTAATTCACCATTGCCACCGGAAAACCGAGATACCAAAGCGTAGATAAACAGGAAAACTTCAAGCAGTCACACTAGTTCTACAATCCACCACAACGCTACCCACCATGTCAGCTAGAAAGCGGTCTGTCGAGAGACCAACGCACCTCATTCCTATCTGGTTGTCAACCAGGCATACTCATAATCTCTAAATATTACTAGTTGCGAGGATATCGCAGTGTGTAGACACATTGAAGAAATTTTATTCAAGGAACAATATTCAACCTACCATAAAATGTTACATGTCCCTCCTTAAAGCAGCTGGTTTTTTGATCCTCCCCTCATAATCACCTTCAACTGAGACCACAGAGCAGTGTGCAGCACGGTCAGATGTCATGAATTGAAGCAATGGACTGCAGTTTCGGTCCATTTGACCTCATCAGCATTGCATACCCATTTACAATATCAGGCTACACTGCCACTTACTCAACTCAATTCGTTTGATGGTTAGTGAACATGTTAATGTTACTGCGTCCACCAACGAACCAAGAAAGAGGCCACTTCACTATAGCCAACGGGAAACCATGATCCCACCAAAAAACTGTAAAAAACTAGCCATTCTTCATTATTATAGTTAATGTTGTGTGACTTGGTCGTTGAACATTCCTTATACGTTAGTACGTAGGAACAAGTCAATTTTGTTTACACGTCATGTTATATCTGTTGAAACTACTCATGTTCGTTGAGCGAGATAACAAACCTTACTGGTATTGGTACTTAGACGCAAGTGCTTTATTTTTGGCTTTTGTTGATTGTGCAACACATGCATTCAGCATTAACAATGCTGACTTCTGCTCTCTTCTTTTTGGAGCGTCAAATCGGCCACCGATCTAACATTAAATAAACGTACAGGATTTCTATCGATGATTCGAAGTCCGTCTGTACTGAAAATATTTTTTAATACTGTTTGTTTCAGGCTCGCCTATACGTAAGTATTATTGAAACACGCAGTTTTATCAAGCCTACCATTGACTGGTTATTCAATCTCTGTGCTCTGGGGACAAATTGGTGCAATGGTGTCATGGAGCACCTGAAATGTACCCTTGTGTACCTTTCAATGACCAAGTCACACAACATTAACTATAATAATAAAGAAATCGCAGTAGTAAACCCTAGACTCGCAACGACTTTGTCTAGATTTTATTTCTTTTTAGAGACATGGCTAGTTTTTCACAAAATGCTTTTGGTAGGATTTCACTTCTTTTTGTAGAAATGTGGGCATATTGATTTATTTCATTAGATTTTCTTATTCGACTATTTTATTCTATTTTTTAGTAGTTTTCCTTCATTATTACAAATCTTTCTTTTCAATTTTTCCGGTTCTGATTCTTGTACATTAGCAAAGGTATTGCCCATTCGCTACTTCTTTTCAATAACTTGTAAGTATAAGTATAAAACCCTGTATAGTCTTATCCAGAGATTTTCTTCAATTCTATTCATATGCGTATTAAAATCAGATGAGGAGGCATTGGCCAAGCAGTGACTGTGGGACGCTATAGGCCAGATTAAATTAGAAGATGTATCCCACTACGCTGGAATTTTGCAATGTGTATAGTTTTTATAGTATTCCCTCCATACAGCCATTAAACTCTAACTTTGTACCAAATTTCAGACCAGTTTATGGGAATGCTAGTTCTTTTCTGACGATCATGATTGATTCAGAGAGTGTCATAACTGTGAAATTTTGATTCGCTTAACTTCGGAACTAAATGACATACAGACTTGAAATTTTGGATTTTAAGTATGTGATTATAGCTTACTGGATGACGTGTTCTCAAGTTGGGGCCTGAAAATGCGGCGAAATGGTTGCAGTAGAGAATCGTACGGCAATGTTTGCTTCGCGCTCGATTGGGAGTTCCCCCTGATAACAAAGCGTAGATACACAGGAAAACTTCAAGCAGTCACACTAGTTATACAATTCACCGCAACGCTACATACCTTGTCAGCTATGCAGCGCTCTGTCGAGAGACCAACCCTCCTCATTCCTATCTGGTTGTCAACCACGCATACACAAAATCTCTAAAAATTACTATCTGCGAGATTATCGCAATGTGTAAACATTGAAGAATGTTATTTCACAATAACTTTGGATGAAAAATAGCTATTTTGTATTTAAATAAGATAAAAAAAACACAAGGTTTAACTTTAATCTACACTTTATTTGAAAAAATTCGACGACGTTTCGCTGACACAGCAGCTTTATCAAGAATGACAAACAGAATGAAGAGTATGGTATTATAAACAAATCATAGAACAAGTTGGATGAATAACAGGAAAATCCCCACCGAGCCATTGTACAGTTAGTATGAAAGGTAATAAAAACTAATTAAACAAGTTAAGTAGGGGTGAATAATTCACATCTACCTGCTCATTCAAAAGCTTGTCCGAATGTTTGTATCTATTTATTTCTAATGCTTCTAGGAGATCTAATTTTAAACCTTTTGATTTTATATGTAATATGTCAAAGTTTTATTGAATGAATGGTTTCCTTTTATTAAGTGGTTTGAATAATTTGAATCAGATTTATTTTTATCGAAGCTACGTTTATGTTCAGATATTCTTATGCCAAAACTCCTATAGGTCCTACCGATATAAATTTTATCACAAGAACTGCAATTGAGTTTATAGATTCCTGGTTTACTTGATTTTTCAACACGAGATTTATTATTTTTAATATGTTTACCTAAGTTATTAGAAGTTTTGAAAGTTATATTTATTTTGTTTGACGAGAAAGAATTTTATATTTGTACCTGCAAAACCGCAGAATGTTAAACTGTTGAATATTTTATAGTCTTTATGAATAGGATATACTTCATTTATTGCTTTCTGATACAGTTTTTACGAATGATTAGATCTATCATATCCGGATTATATGAGTTATTAATGGCTATCTGTTTGATGGTGTTTAACTCTTTATTATAATCTTTACTGATGATGTGTTGGACGTTTGCATTGAACAAAATTATTTTTCTTTCAACAACATCTATTACAGTAGTGAAAATGGTTTGATCATGGGAAATCCTTTGAGTCCACCTTTAGCAGAGATTTTTATGAATAATATTGAACAGAAAATTCATACACATCCACTCATTTCCAAATTTCTTTATTGGTATAGATATGTTGACGACATCTTAGTATGTTTCATTGGAACTACTCGTCAATTAGACTTATTTCTTAATTTCATTAATTCCATCCATTTGAACTTCAAATTCACGATAGAAATTGAACAGAACGATTCCATTAATTTTTGGACTTGAAAATCACTAAACGAAATAATAATCATGTTTTTCGGTCTTTCGTAAACCAACACATACTGATACAATTATACATAACTACTCATTACATCCAATTCAACACAAATTTGCAGCTTTAAACAGCATGGTACATCGGTTACTCAATTCACCTTTATCAGTAGAAGATTATAATAAGAGTTAAACATCATCAAACAGATAGCCATTAATAATTCATATAATCCGGATATGATAGATCTAATCATTCGTAAAAACTGTATCAGAAAGCAATAAATGAAGTATATCCTATTCATAAAGACTATAAAATATTCAACAGTTTAACATTCTGCGGTTCTGCAAGTACAAATATTAAATCTTTTCTCGTTAAACAAAATCTTAATATAACTTTCAAAACTTCTAATAACCTAGGTAAACATATTAAAAATAATAAATCTCGTGTTGAAAAATCAAGTAAATCAGGAATCTATAAACTCAATTGCGGTTCTTGTGATAAAATTTATATCGGTAGGACCTATAGGAGTTTTGTCATAAGAACATCTGAACATAAACGTAGCTTCGATAAAAATGAATCTGATTCAAATTATTCAAACCACTTAATAAAAGAAAACCATTCATTCAATAAAACTTTGACATATTACATATAAAATCAAAAGTTTAAAATTAGATCTCCTAGAAGCATTAGAAATAAATAGATACAAACATTCGGACAAGCTTTTGAATGAGCAGGTAGATGTGAATTATTCACCCTACTTAACTTGTTTAATTAGTTTTTATTACCTTTCATACTAACTGTACAATGGCTCGGTGTGGATTTTCCTGTTATTCATCCAACTTGTTCTATGATTTGTTCATAATACTCTTCATTCCATTTGTCATTCTTGATAAAGCTGCTGTGTCAGCGAAACGTCGTCGAATTTTTTCAAATAAAGTGTAGATTAAAAACAACCTTGTGTTTTTTTTATCTTATTTATATCATGGATCTACATCAAGTAACGGCCTCCACAATTCAAATATTTTGTATTTCATTGACGAATTTCCGGTACTTTTCAACAGAATGTCTACCAGATATTCTAATTATATAGAAAATACTGACACAGAAAAATATTAAAGAATCTTATTCAATGCTTTTTGATTTTTTAGGTGAAAGAAGACTGGAAGTATGTAGCTATGGTGCTCGACCGGCTTTTCCTGTGGATCTTCACTTTAGCTGTCCTAGTTGGTACAGCAGGTATCATTCTTCAAGCTCCTACATTATATGACACAAGAGTTCCCATCGATGTGCGACTGTCGGAAATCGCTACAACAACTGGAAAACCACACGTTGCACCATCCCTCTAAAATATGCTGAATGGAACGCCCATAAAACAAGACATCATAACAAAATTTCCCCTTTTCGATATGGGTGATACTCAAATTGAACGAAACAGTTGTTTAAGAAAGAAGTTTTTTCATCAACCAATGATTTACTAGTTCGATGTCACGTACCGAAACGCGAGTATAACATTCAGCCCTTTAGCTCTCAAATTATGACAAAAAAAAATTGTCCAATGGATCACAAAAATAATTTGTTATGATCTCAAGCCACCTTTGATTTATTCAAAAGAAATGAATATCAGGGTATGTAACTTCTTCTTTCTCAGAGCAGAACTATTTAACTCCTTGCATAGATATGCTGGGTACTCTCTAAAATTGCTCCAAAAATTTAGGAGACAGTACTTTATACAGAGAAAATCATAAGAAAATTGTCTGAATATGATTCCAAATTTTAATCAGGTTTATACTCTCAAAAGGGATAAAGCTCTGTAATAAACAGGGTATTCGCGATGAAGGGCTCGTTAAGCTGGGAAAAGGGTTTATCCATCAATTTCAAATTTAGGGATGAGAGTTATTAGATACCGATCTTCAATTTGCAATTGCGTAACCACTTCCAGTTATGATATGATATGTTCATTTGACCATCAAATATATTACATAGTACGTCAATACTCAATATGACAATCAATAATAAAAACACATAAAAACAATGACAGGATCTTTCAACTAATGGTTAACGAAACAGTTCTAAAACACCTCAGGTGGTACTGAATCGGATCTAACAAAATTGATATCACTGTTCAAAAACTCGTCAAAGGAATAAGGAGTCTCTTTGAGGGGGATCTTCTTCGTAGAGAGAGTGCTTTTCGGCTGCGTGGCAGTTTATTGTGAAATTTAAAACCTAAATGATTGAAACCCAGCTGACTTTTTCCTACTCTGTGAAAACCGATAACTAGGTCATGTTGCCCTCTTGTATTGTAGGAGTGAAAAGTAGCGTTTGTCAGGTATGTGAACATATTTTAACAGGCCAGCATGAAGACAGATGTAACAGTGAGTAATCCCTACTGTTTGAAGAATGTACGACAACCAGTTAGACGAGAAACCCCACAGAGTATTTTTAATGCCTCTTTTTGCTTTATGAGAACTTTCTTGGCACTCGCACAATGCTCTCAGAGCAAAATTGCATAAATGGCTATAGAATGAAAGTTGACGAAAAAAGCAATGCGGCAAATAGCTGGTGTCGAAACTTCTTTCATCCTTCTCATGGTATATAACGATGTACTAGCCTGCTCAATAAATCATCCACGTACTCGCTCCATGTAAGCCCAATATCACTCCAAGCATTTTCAGCGTGTCCTCACCTCGCATTCCATAAGAAATCTTCTGAGTCTTATCTATATTGATTTTGAGTCGAATTACACTAAACCACTTTTCTGCGTGATTAAGGAATTGGATGGACAAACTCTGAAAATTCCTGTCAGACGATGCCACATTGAGGAATGTTATATCGTCGACGTATAAACAAGTTTCTTCAGCCATCATGTTTTGCGGAAGATCGTTGACAAAGATGACAAACAACAAAGGGCCACGTATGGAGCCCTGAGGTACCCCGTAGCATAGTATACCGGACATCGACTTCAACTTTGCTGTTTTGAATGGCATTGTCAACTTTGTAATTTTTTTATTAAATCCTTTGTTTAGATTTGCCTTCCTAAAATAAACCACCATTGATCTCTTATTGGTTTACATCAAAATTTTGGTGCTATTTTATATGAAGGTGCGGAGAAATCACTTATCAACTCAATGAAACTAAATTGTCAAAAAACTTTTTATTGTCAATATTTTCAACTTATTTCAAACCGCATTTAGAATAAGTGTTGATTGGTATTAGGTTTTTCTACACTTAAAATGGCTCATTTTCTTTTTATTTGTAATCTTATTAAAAATCTGCAGTTTTTTCGGAAAATCAAATCATTCTGCCTTGAAGCATAGAAACAGACAGATTGTTCCACAATGTTCTATGCAAGGTTCAATGAATTTCGGCCTCAATTTGTAGTTTGGAAATTATTTAAAAATAATGATAACACTAATTTTGTTTGTGTATGTTTTTATTTGTTAAATGAAATGGCTAATAAATACTCAAAGGAGGATATTATGCATATATTCATCATTCATGTTCAATGTCGACAAATTATAAGTCGATTGTTCTGCAAATTCGACTTCTTATTTGTTGACAGTGTTTTTTGACATTCCGTATTGTTGAGATGACAAGTGATTTTGAACACCAGGTATATCAGATGTTACTCAGATCTGAGTCAATTATTTTGGCAAAGAAAATGACATTTTAATTCCTGAAATTATTATATAAAAAATTATAGCTCAACGGAAGTAAATTTTAAATAATGCAAAACTTAACAAAAGATACTTCGAATAAGATGCCCTTCATTAAAAATATCGAGAACCACACCATGCTATTTGAAATAGAAAAATTGTAGTCAATGTCCGGAATAAACGGAAGTAGTACGACTCTGAAAATGATCGTAAATTATAGACTAGTATCCATTTACTCTTATCTTAAAATTTAAAATTGTTCGATGAAACCTTCAACTCAGATACCTTTAATGAGCCCTTTGGCATGGACTCCCTATACATCCGAATTTTCTTATTTCTAGGAAGTTTTTGTCACATTAATTTGTAAAAGATAATGCCTCAGAGATTTCTACGTAGAAATATAAACCTATCTTTCACTACTGATTTCAAAAAAATCAATTATTTCAGTCCAAGAACAATCCTGAAACCTAGGGACAATAGGCGTTGTTCAGTTATTAAATTTCGCTGGCAAAAAATTGAGGTCATTGTGAGAATTTAGTAATTTTTGTAACATTTGGTCAGAGCCTCAATTTTTTCATACTTTCCTTCAATGCGTCTTTGCAAATGGGAATCTTAGAAAATAATGGATTTTATTGACATATGAACGATCTATTCGCGAAAAATGAATGAGCTCAGTGAATGAAGTGAAGGTCAGGCACAATATGCAGGTTGATTCAATTTACATGAATCATACTTCGTTAATTGAGGAGTTACGCAAGATAGGTATAGAGGGATCAATGCTCCATTGGCTCTTTCTATGAAGTCGCGTGCAGACTGTGAAGTATAGGAGTTTAACTTCATATTTTATTCCAGTTGCTTCAGGTGTACCACAGGGATCGCTATTGGGACCTCTATTATTCATTCTCTTCGTAAATGACATCTCTGATGTTTTCAAAAACAGCAAATTCTTGTTGTTCGCTGATGATTTGAAAGTGTATCCAAGTATTTCTACTTCAAATGATGCTTTGTTGCTGCGAAAGGACTTAGATCGTCTAATAGTGTGGTGTAGTCTCAATCGTATGTTTCTGAATCCGGCTAAGTGCGTTGTCATAACTTTCTCTCATGTGCGTTAACCTGCTCGATACCAGTACTTCCTGGATGAATCTGCTCTGGTCCGGACCGATTCAGTGAAAGACCTCGGTGTAGTGCTTGATAGGAAAATCAGTTTCAATACTAATATTGACAATATGAAGAAAAGAGCCCTCAAAACTGAAACTTAGGTTTCATCCAGAGAAACTGTCATAGCTTCTCAGAGATATAACTCAAAAGATTATATTGTGCATAAGTGAGGAGTATACTAGAGTATGGGTCTGTTATGTGGTCACCTAGTGGTATTGTTGCTTTGGACGTGCTCGAGAAAGTGCAGAGAAAATTTCTAAGGTTGCCTTCAGGCAAGGTGTGCCCAGGGACTGTATAGACTACGTGGGGTTGGGATGTGGGTTGAATCTTCATACTCTAGCAAATTGGAGGACTATGTTGGATTTATGTTTTATGTTCAGACTCTTACGTATTTTTGTTTCCTCTCCCGAACTATTCGGAAGGGTTCAGTTCAACATTCCTGATAGGAGAACTCGCTACACGGGGCTATTCCCCTATTGGTTTTTTTCGGTCTTTTTTTTGCAACGTTTAAATCGCAAGTCATGAACTATTTTTGAAAATTATATTGTGTTTAGATTCAGTATATCACATTTATATAATGTTTCTGTATCGAGGTTGTATGCTACTAGAGCAGCTAAATTCTGAATCACTTTCATAACTGTTTCAGTTGATTATTGTCATTCTTCGTAAATTTTTGTTCGATATTTTGTTATTTTCGATATCATTTAAAGACTTTGTGAGTGGATGGGGATAAACCGGTATATATATTATTATTCAATAATATATTTCTTGATAATAAATAAATAAATAAAAATAAATATAGCGATGAACTGTGAAAAATTACATTGAAAGTAGTCTCTACCATTAATGACTACTTAAAGTCTGCGAAACTGTTGATGAAATGAAGAATAAAATTCAGGGATATTATTCTACTCATACTTCAATAATTCTCAAAGCTGCTTAGCATTTTTTGGAACTGGAATGTGTGTTCGAATACATTTCCCTAACTTATCCCAGACATGCTCAAAAGAATTTAAATCCGGACTACGAGATGTCTATTCGAAACGTCTTATTGTCCTTTAATCCAGAGATTCCATAACGTTTATGGATATATTTGGCCTGGTATCAAGTAACCAGAACCAACCCAGCATCAGAAATAATCATCTCATTAATACAAACTGAAGCGTAGTGTTCTCTAGATCTCCTCAATACCCTCCGACACCCATCCTAATCTAATTGAACCATTGAGCAAGAAACGGAAAATATAACGCAACTTCTGTTTTCATTTCTTTCGAATTGAAGTGTTTATACAGAGGTCGACACCACAATTTATGTAAATTTATGTGCATTTCAATGCGGCTTTGCTGCATCGCATTTGCTGGGGCTGGTTGACTAATTCTTCTACGAGCTATTTTTGCTCTTGGTTAAATTCAGCAACAAACGATGACGTGCATATGCCTCTGCTGGTGGTGATTTTGATATGTTGTCTAGTTTTCGGTGGTTTTCAATGAAATATACTGCTGATTCAGTTTCGTTGTAGAGCGCAATGAAAATTTGTTTCTCGAAGTTTTGAATGGTTGCTTGATTAGATCTTTCGTCTTTGAAGTTATTTGCACTTATTTTCAGGAGTCTTCATTGTTAAGCTTTAATGATGTTGAACAATGTCGACATCGTGTCATGTTAATGACTGTTAATACCTGTAATAACAAAATGTGATCTACAACCATTGATCCTGATGACTTTTGCTGTCATTGCCTCTTCGTTCTCCCTTTCACAGCCATTTACAAATAAAAATTGTCGACCTTTTTTCCGATTGCGTTAACAAAACCAATAGGTTAATGTCTTCTTCCACAATGAAAATAGATTCATAATAACCAGAATTTTCAATCGCAGTTACCACAATCATATTATCAGCATCTTCGTATCTGAGTCGATATTGTTTCGTTTTGGGAGCTCTACGAGTACCTCAATGAATCGAGCCTCATTTCTGTCGTTCACAAGAAACTTTAGATGCGATGAAAACAATTCATGTACTCCTCGAATTCCATGGTCAGAGCAAAATGTTTCATGAATGGCCTCAAACTATCCGCTGTTTTAATCCCTGCAAATTCGGCAAATTTTTAGTTCCTGGAATTTTACTAGAAGGTAGATTTTTTTCCGGTAAAAACCGATTCAAAATATCCAAACCACTGTTAGTACAAACCATATTCATCTGGTTGGTTGAGAGGATGTCTAATCTTTTTCAGCTCGTAAAATATTGAGCGGCGCAAAATCATTGGTAATACAGGTAATTCTTTTTCAGAAAACCTTCTAATTCTGATCACAAGCTCATCCCACTTTTCGTCACTGAGTAGAGGTTTTCGATCTAATTTTTTTTTAACTGTCCCTCTGGAAGTGGTTTCGTATTGTTCTTCTGAGTACTTTGTATCTTTCCGCAGATTCGTACGTGCTCAGTCATCCACACAGAATTACTCAGACTGTAGCCACTAGGTCCAAATTGTTCGCTTAGGGGACGTTGTGGTTATAAATAGCCCCGAAAAATAATGAACCGAATAGAAAACAGTTGTTATTACATTTCAAAAGGCATAGAATAAGCAGTAAAGCTTGTCACTTGATGACCCTAAAAAAGAGTGTGATAAGGCCTATAATCGAATTTATATGTCTCAATAACCGCTAATCACTTCGTGAAGAGAATTTGAAAATAACACTATTTGGTCTAAGTTGTATGATTTCAACAAGGGAGGCCTCATAGGCATGATATAATAGACCATTAAACTGCAAATTAATGTAGAAAAGTGTATTATTACAAACATTTCATTACTTTTGGTCCGACTATTAAGCTGGGTTTAAACGAAGCGTACCCACTCGCGCACCTATCTGCGCTTCGAGTGAACTGTAGGAGTAGAATGAATGAGATGTAGATTAAAGTTAAACCTTGTGTTTTCATCTCATTTATATCATGGATCTACATCAAGTAACGGCCTCCACAATTCAAATGGAGTAGAATGAGTTTGATACGCTACTTAGTGCCGAGGTTCTATGCGCAAGTGGGTGAGCTTCGTCTAAACCCACCTTTATATCATAGTTCAAGCTGAGCATTCACCGACCACGACGAATGACGCCGTTCTGGCAGCAGCGGACGAGTGAGCAAATATTGACATGCTTGTGGCGCCATCTTGGATTGTTATCTACCTATGACTGTGACTTTGGTGGCGGATAACATTTTAAGTTGTGTTTCTGTTCATTTGACCTTATTACATGAAAGGCCTAGTTGGCCTGCTTGTAAATGTTAAAAATGTCGTAGATTAAGGAACACAATTCATATAAATCTGTGTGCATTTCAATGCGGCTTTGCTGCATCGCATTTGGTGGATATTGTTTTCAATGATCCTGGGGCTGGTTGTGCCTTGGAGACAATGACTAATTCTTCAGCAAGCTATTTCTGCACTTGGTTAAATGCATGCAACGAATGTTGACGTGTATATGTCTCTGCTGGTAGTGATTTCGATATGTTGCTTTAGTTTTTGGTGATTTTCAATTAAAGCTTCTCCTGATTCAGTTTCGTTAGAGCGCAATGAAAATTTGTTCCTCGTAGTTTTCGATGGTTGTTCAGATTTTTTGTCTTTAAAGTTATTTGCACTTGCTTTCAGGAGTTTTTAATGCTGAGATTTGCTGGATAAAAGCAATGCCGACATGGTGTCAAGTCCTGTTAATACCTGTAATAACAAAATGTCTATCCATAGATCCTGATGACTTTTGCTGTCATTGCCTCTTTGTTCTCCCTTTCACAGTCATTTACAGATGAAAATTGTTGACCTTCTTTTTCCGATTTTGTTAACAAAACCAATAGGTTAATGTCTTCTTCGACAATCAAAATAGATTCATGATAACCAGAATTTCAGCATCTTTGTATACTTAATCTGCGTTGATATTGTTCCATTTTAGGAGCTCTACGAGTACCTCAATGAACCGAGCCTCATTTTTGTCGTTCACAAGAAACTTTAGATGTGATAAAAATACTTCATGTACTCTTCGTATTCCATGGTCAGAACAAAATGTTTCATGGATGGTTTCAAACGTTCCGCTGATTTAGTACCTGCAAATTCGGTAGATTCTTGGTCCATGGAAAACTGTTTCAGAGCTATAAAAAAACATATATTCTACTTTAAGGTATCGTTTTTTCGATGAAAAACGATTCAAAATATTCAAACTACTGTTAGGACAAAGTATATTCATCTGGTTTGTTCAGAGGATGGTTGATCTCCAACTCACTGTGTTCCCTCGCGTCATTTTAACGAGCAACTGAAGGTGTAGCCATGTTGACCTCCCGAACGAGCCTGATTACTGACTCGCCGGTCCAGCAGCTCACTCCCCCAGGTGAGGAAATGCGCGTCTAGTGAACAGTGGAGCTAGGATGAGTTTGATGCGTTAGTGAGTGCCGAGGTTTTATGCGGGAGTGGTTTCGCATCGCGTAAACCCACCTTATATCATAATTCAAGCTGAGCATCCACCGTCCACGATGAATTACACCGATATGGCAACAGCTTACGAATAAGCGAATCTTGACTTGTTTGTGGCGCCATCTTGGATTGTTAGCTAGCTATGACTGTAACTTTGGTAGCCATGACTGTAACTTTGGTGACATTTCATTTTTATCAGTTGTGCCATTTAAAAACGACACGAATTTCAATATAATTGCCAGAGTGTGGAGTGTCAATGTCTTTCTTTCTCACTTCACTCGTTGGAAAACATCTACAAGAAATGATTTTCCAAATTGTTGATGAAGTAATATATTGTACTGTCCTGTTAATACCTGTAATAACAAAATGTGATCTACAACCTTTGATCCTGATGACTTTTGCTGTCGGTACCTCTTAGTTCTCCCTTTCACAGCCATTTACAAATAAAAAGTGTTGACCTTTTTTCCGATTCAGTTAACAAAACCAATTGGTTAATGTCTTCTTCGACAATGAGAATATATTCATAATAACCACAATTTCCAATCGCAGTTGCCACAACCATATTATCAGCATCTTTGTATACTTAATCTGCGTTGATGTTGTTTCGTTTTAGGAGCTCTACGAGTACCTGAATGAATCGATCTTCATTTCTGTCGTTCACAAGAAACTTTAGATGCGATAAGAACAATTTATGTACTCCTCGAATTCCATGGTCAGAGAAAAATATTTCGTGGTGATGTAGTCCCTGCAAATTAGGCAAATTTTCATTCCTTGGAAAACTGGTTCAGAGCTATGAAAAATAACGTATATTCTATTTCTAGGTAGCATTTTTTCTGTGAAAAACTATTCTAAATATCCAAACTACTGTTAGGACAGATTATTCTCATCTGAGTGGTTGAGAGGATGGTAGATCTTATTCAGCTCGAAAAAGATTGAGCAGTGCAGACTCATTGGTGGTACAGGTAATTCTTCTTCAGAAAACCTTCAAATTCTAATTCAAGCTCAGCCTGCTGTTCGTCACTAAGTAAAGGTTTTCGATCTAAACTTTTTTAAACTGCCGCTATGGAAGTGATTTCGTATTGTTCTTCTGAGCACTTCGTACTTTTCGGCAGATTTATACGTGCTCAGTCATCCACACTGTATTACTCAGATTATCGTCACTAGGTCCAAAATGTTCGCTTGGGGGACGTTCTGGTTATAAATAGTCTCTAAAAATAATGAACCGATTAGAAAACAGTTGTTATTATATTTCTTTAGGTATGAAATGAACAGTAAAGCAGCCGCTTGATGACCCTAAAAAAGAGTGTAATAAGGCCTATAGTCGATTCAATATGTCTCAATAACCGCTAATCACTTCGTAAAGAGAATCTGAAAATAATATTATTTTCTAAATTATATTATTTCAACAAGGGAAGCCTCTAAGGCATGACATAATAGACATTTAAACTGCAAATTAATGTAGAAAAGTGTAATATTACAAACATTTTATTACGTTTGATCCCATCGTTAAGCTGGGTTTAGACGAAGCGCTCCAAGTCGCGCACCTACCTCGCTAACGGTACCTCGCACCGTGTAGACAGGCCCCATCCCCGTGAGTTCCTTCACCCTGAGGAATCTCCTGGTGAGCTGGCGCCAGTCGGTTTTCAGTCGCTCTTCAAAAGAAACTCACCGTGTTTCTCCGTGTCATTTTAACGAGCAACTGAAGGTGTAGGCGTTGACCTCGCGAACGAGACTGATTACTGACTCACCAGTCCTGCGGTACACTCTCCCAGGTGAGGAAATGCGCGTCAAGTGAAGAGTGGGTCTAGAATGAGTTTGATGCGTTAGTGAGTGACGAGGTTTTATGCGCGAGTGGTTGCGCATCGCGTAAACCCACCTTTATATCATAATTCAAGAAGAGCATTCACCGTCCACGATGAATTACGCCATTCAGCATACGAGTGAGCGAATCTTGACTTGCTTGTGGCGTCATCTTGGATTGTTAGCTAGCTATGACTGTAACTTTGGTGGCGGAGAATATTTTAAGTTGTGTTTCTGTTCATTTGACCTTATTACCTGACAGGCCTTGTTGGTTTGCTTGTAAATTTTAAAAATGTCGTAGATTGAAGAAAATCCCTTTCAAACCAACTAGTACAAGAGTCCGCCTTATATCGGGTCATGCGAGTAGTCTCATATAGCCCTATATTGAGTAGGTTTTCTTTCGTTTTGTGCAGATAGTACAAAAAACTCTTCAAAATAAAAGCGGTAGGACATTTCATCCTTATCAGTTGTGCCATTTAAAAACGACACGATTTTCAATATAATTGGCAGAGTGTGGAGTGTCCATGTCTCTTTTTCTTACCTCACTCGTTGGAAAACATCTATAAGAAATGATTTTCCAAAAGTTTTGATGAAGTAATAAATGTAGAATGCTTAATTTTCCCTATTTGTACTATTTACTGTTTTTCTCGAAAACCGCATTTCACGATTTAACTGCAAAAAACAAAAAATTCAAAGTAGCGACTTGAGTCGGGACAAAATTTCAGAACAAAGAAGTGGATCCGTTAATTTGATACCAAATGTGCATCCAAACATTGAGTTCGCTAATTTGTGTAGGTTGCAGGATTTTTTCGTTCTCTACTAACTGGGCTAATCAGTTGTTTCTGAAAACTTGTTAGTTGTTCTTTTTAATCTTTGTGATTCATAATTCTGAGAAAAGATTCGAGAAAAATTGAAAACGAGCAAGAGTGATCACTCTGCTGTGAGATAGTATGTTACTACTGTACGGTTAAAATACTTTAATTAATTTATTCTGAAACGAAAATGTCAAACAAGATTTTATATAGATTCTTAATATGTCCCATGTGATATACTACTGATTAACATTTCAATATTATGTGCTCGAATTCCGATCAGGAAGTAAACTAAGTTTCACATTTCAATATGAAAGGTTTCAGAAATTACAATAGAAAATTACCTTCAGGATCCCCGTTGAAGTGTTCGAATTTATTTTTTGAATTTGGGAGGCTTTTACTGGTAATGGTAATGGTAGAATTCCATTATCAATAACAAAAACAAGTACTGTGTTTAAGAATTTTACTTAATAATTGCGATTCGTTTGGGATTGTAACCATTATTTTTGGTTGGTTTGATTAAACAAATAGCCAAAATAATGGTTACAATCAAACAATAAATAATATTTTAAATAAAAACAAAGTAGAATCGCATTGAATGAAGTTTACCCTGTCGATAAATTGAAACAAAAATTCAATACCTTAACCTACGTTGGCATTACAAGTGAGAAACTGAAATCATTCTTAAGTAGCAATAATTTCAACATAGCTTTCCAAACTAATAATAATTTAGGCAAATATATAAAAATAATAAAACCAAACCAGGTAAAAACAAGAAATCAGGTGTTTATAGATTGAATTGCAATGACTGTGATAATTTCTACATTGGTAGAACACATAAAATTTTAATATTAGAATATCGGAACATAAACGCAGTTTTCAAATAATAAATCAGATTCAAATTACGCGAATCATCTCTTAGAAAATAATCATTCTTTCGACCCACAGTTTGAAATTTTGCATACAGATAATAAATATTGGAAGGTAGATCTTTGGGAAACTTTAGAAATAAATAAATACAAACACTCAGGTAGACTCATCAATGAACAAGTCGATTTAAGCTCTTCGCTTCTATTGAATCTCTTCAGAGAGCAATCTATTCCTTAATTTTATTGGATATACCTGTCATAAATAACCACTTAAGAAGAATCAACCAATAAGCTTTTAATTACTCAAGACCATTTATAGTTATATTCTCATTTATATTTTCTGCATAATCATTCGTCTGAAGAAGCTACGGTGTAGTGAAACGCGTTACGAATCGCAATTATTAAGTAAAATTCCTTAAAACACAGTACTTGTTTTTTATTATTTCGAATTTATTGATGAGCATTTTTTCGACATCTATTAATATGAAGTTCTCTTCATGAAAATACATAAGAAATCAACACGTGATTTTTGCGGCATGTTAAATCAGCACCCTAAGTGTGAGCGTTAGTGGTGCTGTCGCGATATCTAACGATATAACAGCAGAAGTTGTTCATTAAAAGTGAGCATTTAACGCATCAAGAACGTTTGAAATATTCACTTATGATTTTACCTTGAACGTTCTGGTAAGGTATAGCAAGTTAATCCGTATGATCACACAATAGTTGGGACAAAAATACAAATAATATGATAAGAGGAAGCATACATCATTTTCTCATCATATTCGGAAAGGCCAGATTTATCTACTCCTCATTATTTTGAGTGAGATTCAGGTTTTTGACATTCAATATGATAGATCTTTCTGAAGAACATACAGTGCAACTATCGTGAGTAATACTTTTCTCGAACTTTCTAGATATCAAACTGGCGTCAGTTTTCTTGAAAATGTTGATCGAAGGTTTAGTCGTATATTAAGGTGAAGTAATAAATTTTGTTATGGTCTTATTTATTACTAGGTGACCTGACAGATCTTGGTCTTTTCCAATTTCAATAAATTGATTCTCTATCTTCTAGTTTTATCAGCTGAGAATTAAAGAAAGTTCAACAAAATTGCTGTTTCTGTTATATAAGTGATGTTCCAAAGTGCATATAAAAATTGTGATTTCCAATTTCATCGCCTAGATTTCTTGTCCTGGCATTCAACAAAAAACAGATTGAATAAAATGGTAAGCGAGGTTTTTACTCGATAGAAATTCACAATCAAATTAATTCAGAATTCTCATTATTTTTTCTAAAATTTAAAACATTCGTGGGGCATTTCACCACACCGTAGTTTCATCAGACGATTGAGATGTAACAATGACGGTAATTTGTTCAGGAAATCCATGAAGTCTATTGCAAAAATTGCTCCTTGAAGAGATTCAATAGGGATGACAAAAATCTAGACTCTAATGACTTAAGTTGAAGAAGTGAGAAATCTAAACATTGGTAACGCAACGAATCTCGTAGACTCAATTTATGCATCCTAGGATTAAAATTTGCATATTCAGCATGCAAACACACACTGATAGATATTATGGAGCACGTTGTATCAAACTGGCAACGTATAACTGATTAAAAAGCTACATTTTTGTACTATTTCTACTGAGACTATTCAGAATTATCTGTATCTTAATTGGTTTGCACTGCATAGGAATATATTCTCAACAAACGAACACATCTCAAGAACGGCATGGATATTTTTATGGAAAAAAGTACAGCAACCACGAACTGTATCTTGTTTTACGAACTCTATCTTGTTTTCTTTTGGTGGTTCTTCAGACTAATATTTCGAGCAAAATACGCGTGATTCAAGGATAATTTTCTTCGAGAGAGCACTTTCTGCTTAACTGATGTCAGTGCCAAATTATTCAAATAGTGCCTACTACATTATAATTATAAAGAACTCGTGGGTTAACACCTGCAGTATTCAAGAAAGACTATCGTCTGCTGTTACGAGCAATATTAGTAGAAGCTGATAATTCATCTCCTGTCTATAATCATAAAAATTATCTTATAATTTCGGGAAGCTACTTATCGCCAGTATAATCGATGGAATTGTCATGATGAAGAGATGAAAGGAGTAAGACGTTTTTGTTATTTCTAGCAATATTCGACACAATGGTTATTATTTTTTTTGATCCTTTAACCCTTAACGTGCTCTATTTATGCTTTTCGGCTAATGACACGCCGAAGAATTCTATGACCTCACTCACACAGGAATTTTGCCGAACTCGTATCGTGTCGAGAGAAGGGATCTTTAATGTCTTACACATCTCTGTTAGACAGGATCGACGGCTTTACATCTTCTCCGAAAGATGGATACTCAAGTATGAGGATTCTTAAACTCCTACGTGGAGCATAGAGCTTCAGCAAGTGCTTATCAGCGGACCCATTTCCCGCCGTAACTTTTTACCCTCTCCATGTCTTTCCCACCTTCTTCAATTCATCCTTGATTGAACTTCTCTAGGTGTGCGTTGGCCTTCCTACTTTTCTTCTGCCCTGTGGGTTCCAGTCCAGTGCTGTTCCAGCAATAAAATTGTCATCCTTGCGAAGGGTGTGTCCGATCCAGCCCCATATCCGTAATTTGATTTCCTTCTCTATTTTATTCTGATTGGTCAAGTGGACGAGATCCTCGTTTTTAATTGTCTGTGGCCAGAAAATCTTGAGTAAAATTTTAAGACATTCATTCGCGAAAACCTGTAGCCGATCCGTCAGAGTTGTCGTTACCTTCCAAGTTTCGCAACCGTACAACAGTACATACTTCACCTTAGACTGATATAGAAGTAATTTGTTTTGTGTAGAATACTGGCTGGAATGCCACACTGGTCTGTATGCTGAAGGCGTGTTGGGCTCGTGCGTAGATCCTTGAATTTTCCTCTTCATCTCGCTTGTTTTACATCTCCTTGGTTTGTCCTGAGGTTCTACTGGTTGGTTATCCTCCTTCTTTAAGCGTATTGGGCTTTACGTAGTCGGTGTTTTATATCAGCTTCGGCTTCCCCACTCCGGGTGATTGTGCTGCCAAGATAGGTGAATTCGTTGACGTCCTCTATGTTCTCTTTTTACACTCGAAAGGCACTGCTGCAGTTGGTGTTCAGCCTCATGGATTTGGTCTTTTGTATATTAATTTGCAGTCCAATCTTCTTGTCTTCGTCGGCTAGCGCGGTATCTTGAATCGTTGACCAACAATACACACATCGTCAGCATACTCTAGGTCGTTCAGGTGGTCATCTGACTGCACGCATGCCAACGTTAGCGTTTTCGAGAACATAGTCAAGCATGATATTGAATAGGAAGGCGGGTGAGTACACAGCCCTGTCTCACTCCTGACAAGGGGTCGAACTTGTCAGTACTGGTGCCGTTGTAAGCGACGAAGCATTTTGCGTCTTTATAGAGATATTTGATCAGATTCATTATTTTCTCAGGTACTCCTCTCAGCTTAAGTACTCTCCAAATTTGTTTTTGGGACAGTCCATCGAAGGCTCGCTTGAAATCTATAAAAATGAGGTATAACGTCACTTGCCATTCCACTGATTGTTCAATGAGGATTCGGACTGTGTTAATATGGTCAGTGCAGGAAAAACCCTGTCTAAAACCTGCTCAAGCGATTCCCAAAATTCGAAAAATCGCGCCGACTTTGTGGGCACTGAACCCAGATAACTCTGCGCAGGGGACGAGCATCATATCCTCTACGCCTCCCAGCCAGCTACAATGGTTATGTAATTTTGGAAACCAAAGAGGCATTAGTTGAAAGCAACTCAGGTGGAATTTGCTCGTTATTTTCTCAGAGAGTACACAGAAAAGTAAATTTGTGATTTTCGAAGTTCATTACTGGTTTCCCAATTATCGAACGTGATATTTCGATTGATTCCTGAAATTGGTTCAATCATTCGGAGAGCTATGTCCTTAGCAGTACAGCTCCATTAATGGGGTCCATCTAGCTGTTTCCTTCGTACATCACTATGACTATTGTTTCAAAAGTTTAAGAGTGAACCAAAGCTGGTATTTTTATGCCGTATTTGGCCTATTTGGAATGTACTATTGAAACGCCTCGAAACGATTCCAAATTTTCGTCTAAAGTCACAAACTCACTAGCAGAGTAAACAGATAGATAATTATTCACAAACTATTCAAACATAGCTCTAATCGGAGCAAACTTGTCAAGTTTTTGTCTTTCAGTCCGATTTTCAATATCCTCAAACCTCAAACAGGTCAACAAGAACATCAATCTACTGGCATTGTTGCTAAAAAACATCCATTTCTGTTCCATCATCTTTCCATGTATCTTTTAAATTTCTGTGGTTTGCAAAGTAAAACAAACACGGAGTTTAACTCAACATCGTTCAAATCCTGGTTAAAGTATTTTTCTTTATACTTTACAGCTTTTCTCTAGTTTTTATTGTAGTGTATTTTGAAACATATGATCATCAATAAACAATGATCAGCAATTAAAGAGGTTTCAGAATTACGTGCAGTTCAGGCAAATGCCTTAAAATAGCTTCAAACCTTGTTCGAAATTTAGTATAAGAGAAAATTTCAACCATTTTATGCCATCATTTCCGGTGAAATATACAGAGTGATTCAGGAGGAGAGGAAGATATTTTTGGTGGCGGTAGGCAACATTCCTGGTGTGTTGGAATAATACAATTTTTTGACTTACGCGACTCCATTTGGCATATACAGGCTGTTTAGTGTGAAGTGGATAAATTTTATAGCCATCATAACTCTGACATCGCTGGTCCGATATAAATGAAAATTTTCATGATTGTGAGTCACCTAGTAGACCAACTATTCGCAGAAAAAATTTGTTCTCTCGTACAGGGCGGGACTGTAGAAATTCAATTTCATGGTTCTTGCTCATAAATCGATATCTCTCACCGATCATTAGATATTTGACGAATAAAGTTGGCAACATGTAGAAAATAAGTTGGCTACGGTGCGAACGTACGTGCAGAGTATTACTTGACATGCTAGTTATTCCGTAAAAACCTCCCTCGAAAAATAGGTCACTCCTTTCTTTTCACATTGAATTTAATGGCAGAGAGCTTTCATGGATGATGATTACTATCAAATTTTCAGATCACAACAATCTAAATATTTCTCTGTATTTTTATGTTAAGAAATTATTTGTCTTTCTATAATGTAGTCACTATAAACTTGTAATAACTCTCTTATCCAGAAACATAGAATATGCTTCCAAATTTAGTGGTCACATAATAAAACGAAATGTCAGTTATTTATTTATTATGGAAAGACAAATAATTTCTTAACATAAAATAAAGAAAATATTTAGATTGTTGTAATCTGAAAATTTGATCCATGAAAGCTCGCTGCCATTGAATTCAATGTGAAAAGAAAGGAGTGACCTAATTTTAGAAGGAGATTTTTACGAAATAACTGGCATGTCAAGTAATACTCTGCACGTACGTCCGCACCTTAGTCAACTTATTTTCTACATTTTGCCAACTTTATTTGTCAAATATATAATGATCCGTGAGAGATATCGATTTATGAGCAAGAACCGATTTTCATGATATAGTTTGAAGTATCCAAATTGTCATTACACAAGTCGCCATAATGGCGTCAAAAACAATTTCTCAATGGGTTCGAAGTGATATGATTACCAATATTAAATGTAATTGAAGTTTTCAACTGAAATCTAACATATCTCATCAACTATAATTGTATCAATTTTTTTTAACACCAATTCAGATGTTAATCGCCTAGTGTTCAGAATTGTCTCTGAGGACTGGACTGAAAACTAACATTATTCCAAAATGAATATTTTTCATTTTGAAGAAGCTACCTTTTCTTGTTCTGATGATGTATTCAGAATTCTGCTTAAGTGATATAGTGGATGTTGTTTTATCATCTATTCATAAAATTGAATTTTGACAGTCCCGTCTTGTACGAGAGAACAAATTGAGAGAATAGTTGGTCTACTAGGTGACTCACAATCCCGAAATTTTCATTTAAGTCGGACCAGCGATGTCAGAGTTATGATGTCTGGAAAATTTAGTCACCTCACACTTATCAGCCTGTATATGCGAAATGGAGTCGTGTGAGTCAAAAATATGTATCATTTCAACACACCGGGAAAGTTGTCTACCGCCACCGAAAATATCTTCCCCCCCTCCTAAATCACCCTGTATATGTACCTCGAATTTCATCATTACCTAGATTTACGTTAGCTCCACTAATTTACTCCTGTTCTTCCTGGGTACTTAACTCCACATCATCGTCTTCGTGAACACGTTCTTCTTCGTTAACTAGAGCTGCGTTACTTTTTTGAATTTCAGCCTGATGAATATCATCTGTCTCGAAATTGCTTTCGATGTCAATAAAATCTTCTTTCACTTCTTCTTGTTCATTTAATTAATTCTAAAGTTCCAGAGGTCGTTTTGTTCGTTTTCGTGGAACTATAAAGCCATAATTTCTAAAAATTATTTGCAAAAATCTAAATATTAAACACTCCGTATTCTCAAAATTATCATAACTATCAGAAGAATATATGGTGGAAAAAAGGTAGAAAATCGTTGGGAAAGGAGAACGATTGTCGAGCTTCAAGAATTGTATGGACAAATAACAATAACAAATGTGGCTAGAGCACAAAGAATGAGATGGCTTGGCCATGTTTTCCGACTGGGAGACGATAGAACAACAAGACAAGTTTTCACAAGAGGAATAACGGGTAGAAGAGGCAGAGTGAAGGACTGGAAGGAGCAGTTATGAATAAAATGAAATGGAGAAGAATGTGTAATGAAGCCATGGGCCTACACTACTCGTTTGTACTACTTGGCCTGTATATATATATATATATATATATATATATATATATATATATATATATATATATATATATATATATATATATATATATATATATATATATATATATATATATATATATATATATATATATATATATATATATATATATATATATATATATATATCAAGTTACGCGTCACGCTATCCAGAGGATATCTTATCGGATGCAACTGAAAAGCTGCGAACGTCCAAATAAGATAACATGGGGCCTAGAAGACCCCGACCTATCCGTTTCCGGGTTATGTAACAATTTCTCAAAATTATTTTGTGAGTTGAGAATCATTAATTGAAAATAAATTAAATCTATTTCACTGAAAACAACTAAATTCGAGGTTACCGCCTCGGTAGCTGCACGCTTAGTGCGCAAGCATTTAGGAACTGTTTTCCGAGGTGCTTGGTTCAGATCCAGGTTCAAGTTATGGATGTCGTCCTTGAACGAAAAAGTGATATCTGACCAAAGCCTCACAAATTGTACTGGCAAGTTGCATGAGGAGCAAAGCCATTAACCATTACAAGCCAGATAGCTTGTATTCTTGAAAGATGGCAGCACGGTCTAGGTGGGTGGTTCGGAGTTCACTATAAACTGTAGGTCCATAGCATTAAATCAAACTTGAGGTTAACCGTCTCGTTAGCTGCACGGTTAGTGAGTGTGTAGGAATATGCTTATCCGAGGTGCCTAGATCGAATCCGAGTTCAAGTTATGGATGTTGTCCTTGAACAAAAAGTGATACTTGGAAAGAGTCGCCTAAAGGAGGCATATATTTCTGAAGACCAGATAACTTGTAATTCTTGTGGTAGCAGTAATCATTGCACGGTCTAGGAGAGTGGTTCGGAATCCACTATAAGATGTAGGTGAATGGGCTTTATTCCTGAGCACATCGTTAAAGGATGAAACAAACAAAAAACAAATTTGAGGTTGTTCGTCATTTCTTTAAATGTCAAATGTTATGAGTGTTGAAGTTAAGCGATTGATGGCATGTACGTTTCCATAAAAAGTGACATAGTTGCTTCATATCACTAATGTTTCTGACCAACGTACCATACTTTAATCATGATGAACTGATCCTCTAAAAATCTTTTGAAACTTGAGTACGACTGCTCTTCAGAAATATCGTTATATTATCAAGCATTTGATGATAATAGGAGGCAATACTCCAAAACTATAGCCACCAAAAAATTCAATACCATTCATGAAAAGTATTATACACGTGTTTGCACTGTATGCACATTAACTTGTAAAGGTGCGAACGTTTTTATATGTTACATCTATCCTACGATAGATGGCGCGCCATCAGTTTCATTCAATTCAATCGAAAACTGAATCGGTTTTAGCCATTTTATGTATATCTCATTCTGCTTGTGAAACATGGAATAATATGTATTCATTATGAAGCCAATGAATTTACACACATTTTATGCATTTCATCGTGAATTGAATCGGTTTCAACTCAGTTTTCTATTTTTTCTGAGCGAATTTGCCTACACTGCTAACAGTTTCATTAACACAAAAAAGTCGAAATTCATCAAAAGAAATTCTTTAAATTTTTTCCTTCTGAGACTACTGCGATATGCGATAAGATGGTTATACGTATACCAAAAAGAAATGAAACCATAGTATTCCAGGAAGAATTGGGAGACAACATACAGGGTGATTCACAATAGATGGTATATAAAGAGACTGTTCACTTAGAGAAGTCTGAATCAAGGCCCAAAACAAGGTAAGGCTATCTGTTCTCGATATACAGGTTGTCTTATGTATTTGGTCCAAACATTCCAAACGCCATATGTCTTGAACGCAAGGATAGTTTCACCGAAAGTTCGTACATGACACGATTAAAGTAGGTGAAAATCAAATGCCACAGCCGGCCTGAAAAGATTAGTTTTAACTTTGATAGAATCAAACAGAAAACTTTTCAAGAATCTTGATCCACTATGAAAATAAGCAAAAATTACTCTGAAAAATGAGCTAACTGCTGAAACGGTTACATTGTATTCAACTCCTTCATTGAAGACAACTCATCATTTCAGTTTCCGAAACACTTTTTTTTATTGAAAAAAAATACTGGGTGCACGTAAGTCTTCCTCCTCGTATTATAGAAACACTGACCTTAACCCAAAATCCGAAACAAATCCATCAGTTTTCCATAGCAAATTTTTCGACATTCTTATCCAATTCCATAACTACAAAGCCATCTATACAGATGCATTCAAAACAGACACAAGAATAGGCGACGTGGTAACCGACCTCACGAATGGCAACATGCTAGTAAAACTTCTAGTTTTAGTATATATAGGGGAATATTAATTGTTATCAAGAAAGGACTAAACTTTGCAGAATCAGAACCTATAGATTTATTTCCAATAGCAACCGATGGTTTTAGTGTTATAGAATGTTTCAAAAAAATCCAATCCAAAGAGAACTTAGAGAAAAGTCATATCAACTTTCGTTGACTAATAAGGATATATTCATTATTTGGATCTCTTCACATACTAGTGTAAAAAAGCCATTAAGGCCACGCTCTTACGCAAGGCTTACTACACTGTTGGGGAATATTTAACTGACAGAGGGTTTTCAGCTTAGTTGAGAATTGTCTTTGATGTATTGTTTAAAATTTGGGATTTGAATATTGGATTTTACAGTTAGTTTTTATATATATAAGTTGTATATTATATTTTATTTTGTTAACATGTACCTCTGACTTGTCCTATACATCATATTATGTCCTTAAGGATGAATAAATATATTATTATTACTATTATTAATATTTTGGGTAAAAAGTAGACCATACAGCTAAACAGGTAATCTCAAGCGGCTATCTACAAAACTGCTTGAAATCCCTGATTTAAAACTTCATCAAGAATATTTGGCAAACAAGATGGAATGAAAACCAAAGCCACGTGCGCGGAATCCAACATAACGTAGATAAAAAATGCCTCTAACCAACAGTCGACCAAGCCAAATAATAATATCCTGCCTTTACATCCGACAAGCTGACGCAGGAGCTCATCTTCAATAAAACAGAACCTCCCATACGTCCAGATTGCAATGGGGGACTCACTGTTGAACACATATAAGTAGAGTGCGCGAAATATGATAACGAATGACTCCTACACGGCGCACTGAACAATAAACAATCATCTTCTACCTGTCATATGAGAAATACATCTTTCTTTAGTGTAGTGAATCTGCTATCAAAAATCTAGGAACAAAAAAATTATATAATCTATAATAATCCCTTATATTTATAACTCTTCTTCTTCTTCTTCTTCTTCTTCTTCCTGCGTGTTTGGTTGAGTTGTTATTTGTCTTGCAGAAACTTCCTGATGAAGCTAGCAAGACTGTTGTGGACTGGATTATCCGAGCGCTGGGTGTTTCAGCGCCAAAAGTGTTCGGTCTGGTTTCCTTATGAGCAGGACATTCGAAGAGTATGTGTTCCGTTGTTTCGTCAATTCCTAGGCAACCACAGCACTGTGTGGTTTCCGATAGTTTCATGACGTGTAGATATTTATTGAGTTATGGTCCCGTCAATAGGCATACTACCATCCCAACAGACTTCTTTTCGAGGGACAGTAGTTCATGTATCCTCTTATTCGATTGCAGCCTCTTTATGAGCTTTTTTGACTGTCTCAGTCCCGAAATCCTGCCCAATAGTTTTGGGCATCGGTGGTGTTCCTGTTTCAAAAGAAAGAGAGCACATTGGTCAATGGGATGGTCAGAATTGGTTCTGGTCCCATCGGCCTGACAGCTGTTGCCATTTTGGCTAGGCTGTCTGCTATCTCGTTTCCTTCGATGCCCTGATGGGCTGGGCACCAAATCAGAGTAACTCTGCTTGTAGCACTGATTGGTCTTAGTGCTGTTCTGCATTCATCAAACAATTTGGATGTAACCTTCGTATGTTTCAGATATCCAAGGGCGTTTTGGCTATCAAAGCATATGTAGATGTATGCGTCCCTATAGTTTCTGTGTAGGTTTTCATATACACACCGGAGAATAGTAAATATTTCTGCGTGTGTTACGGTGACTTTGTCTCCCAAAGCTATCATAAGCTTGCCTGTACCCATCCCGGTTTTGGACCCTCCCGTAAACCAGGTGGGGCCCTGTAGGGTGAGTCAGACGTGAGGTATGGTCCAAATTTCTTTTGGTGGAATAACGACTATCAAGGATTCGTCGAAGTAAAAGGTGGCTCTCGTCTGATCTCTTCTTGTGAGAAGGTCAGGTCGGAGTTCTCTGACTTTGTTCAGAGATCGGATTTCTGTCCCTCCACATACCTTCCTCCCACAGTCTCAGAAAGGTCCTCATGGCCACCTCCTCCACCACTATGTGTAGCGGGGAATGCCCAGAAACACTCCATAGAGGCCGTGGGTGTGGACTTCAAGGCTTCCGTAACTGCCAGTCATGCTTGCCTTTGGATCATTTTGATTTTGTTCCGTTTTATTACTTTTTCCAGTGCAGGCTACCATACGATGACCGCATGGGCCAGGAGCGGTCTTATCACTGTTGTGTATAGCCAATACATTATATTTGGTTTGAATCCCCATCTGGGGCCGAATAATCTCCGGCACGCCCAGAATATGTTTTGCGCTCTCTGCGCTTGTCTTTCGATGTGATTGTCCCAATTTAGTTAGGCATCAAGCATCACACATAGGTTTTTCACTTTTTTTTTATGTGTTAGTTCCTCGTTGAAAAGAATGGATGCCCTGAAGGGCGGTTAGATTTCCTTTTTCGAGTGAATATAATCATGTCTGTTTTGTTAGGATTTACAGACAAGTCGTTCTCTCTGCACCATTGTTCAGTCATTCGCAGAGCGTTCTTCGCAACTTCACATATGGTGCTAAGGTTTTTTCCGCGAACAAGGAGGACGAGATCGTCGGTATAACCCACCGTAGAGTGCCCAGCATCGGCGAGGATCGCCACTAGCCCATTCAGCACGAGGTTCTAAAGAAGGGGATATAGTATTCCCCCCTGCTGGCGGTCCCCCGGCCGGTCGACTCGCCGAGGTGAGCCTCGAAGCATCTGGTCGACAGCAGACGTCCTACCCACCTTGCTATGTATTGTTTATTTTCCTATCTACGAAAGCTTTATTTGTTGATTGTTGATTTGTATAGTGATATACCCTACTACAGAGTGTAGTTCTGAGCCGGCTGATCTACCTTGCTCGTAGGCCTGTTGAGTAATATGTAGGGGGTGCTCCACTACGGTGTTCTCCTCAAGATATCTTTCTACTAGTCTCTCCATAGTCTTCAGTAGGAAGGAGGTGAGTCTAATTGGTCTAAAACCTTTAGCGATTTTATGTACGATCTTGCCCGACTTGGGGATGAAGACAACCCGAACCCTTTCCCAAGGGTCCGGAATGTATCTCAAATCTAGGCAGGATCTGAAGATGTGCAGGGTATAGCTTGTCTGTTTATGTTGTGTTAGTGTCGTGTGTACATATAGAGTACCAAAGATTTTTGTGCTTAGCCGCTTCGTTCTCTCTTGCACTCCATGATTTCCAGATGAAGACAAGGGTGAAAGGAAGGGGGTTTGGGACAGGAATCAGTAGCAATGGAAAAAGAAAAACAGCAGAAAAATATTTTAACAATCATACCTCTTATACGTCTAAACAAGAAAAGATTTTACAAGCAAGCAAGGCCATATAAAGGACTAAGGAGATATTCAAAAAGTACATAACCTGCGATATTTCCCCTTTCGCGGAGATGTTCTTCCGTAGCAGTGTGAGTCTGCTGAAACATACTCACTTCCTTGTTCTTGCTTGCCAGTTTTGAAGTATAATCGCCCTTCAATATTTAAACTCAAAAAAAAAAGAAATCCCTCTCTGTGTGACCGAGAGAGCCACGATGGCGAGGTGCAGTCTTCTAAGTGGTGCCGATTATGATCTATAGATGTCTTAGAATCATTATGGACCCAACAATTTGGGTTGACATTGCCCGAGCGAACTTCCGCTAGGTGCCTCAGTTTTTCATCCTTCGTCTGTGTTTTTACTCCTATTTATAACTCAGTAAGCCAATTCAATAAGCATAATAAAAAATAAAAAAAACTAAATTCTCTATTCTACAGATTAATTAAAAATTGAATTAAAGGCGCCTCGGATTTGCTATGATTCAGAGAATTGTTGTTCGAAGAAAAAATCAGTTGGCCATCTGGATATTTGATGGAGAATTTGTGTACGGGGGAGAGGAGTATTTTGAAAAATTCAAAGATTGGAATCTTATAGTTTTTTAATGTTTGGATGAGAACGGTGTTTTAAGTTGAACGTGTAAATCTGCGAGTGTATCTTTGCCTGTCTGTAGCATCGTGATAACTGATTTAAAAAATCAAGGCAGCAAAGAGAAAGCTTGCATGGTGTGGAGACTAAATAACGAAATATTTTTCATACCATGGCTGAAAAAACACTAGTCTGGGAGATACATAAAACACCCTAAATTAGTCAGACGACTATACTGATTGTTAGAAATAAGTATCTTCTAATTTTTTGCAAAAAAAGACAGGATTTTCGAAACATTTGATTGTAAGATGATGAATAGCAGTAAGTATCAGAAAATTTCGAAATGATAACTTGGGTGTACCCAGTACTTCTTTCAATTACCTCTTATTTCCATAGGAGGCCCTCGTACTTTGGCCCCTGCTTCACTCTGCAGTCGGTAGCGGAAATACTCGTGAAATTAATAAACGCTGATAAGTATCAAGCTCTGAATTGGAAATAGGTGGTTTCCTGCCGCGAAGTGTTTCTGAAACTGAAAAATAATCAATCTTTATTAAAAAAGTTGAAGAGAAAATGATTCATCTATGTGTTCAAGGCTTATGGCGTTTAGAGTAATCGTTCTAAATACATGAAACATTCTGTATATCGAGAACGGGTGGTTTAACTTGCTTTTGGGCCTCGATTCGAAATCTAATTATAGTTCGTCTATGTACAGTCTTACGTAAGTCACCCTGTATGAATAAGAATTCAAATATATTATTGAAAGTATCTGTATCGTACTTGCTATCTAGATGCAAATATTAGGTAATAACAATATGTATCTGAATAAAATATATACAGAAAGGAGAAAAACTTGTTAACATAAAAGACATTTCTTCAAAAGAAATATAATTCCTATGTAAACTAACATGAGCAAGACGAAGTTATACCAATTGACCAATTTCAAGCATTTGTCTGGTGGGATTGAAACAGGCCTAAACCAGAAATTTTAAAACTTGAATAATATTTCAAATGGGAATTGAATCCACATACTTTTAGTTTTTGAAAGGAAAATTTAGAAATATATATTATATATATACAGATAAGAGATTTATGTATAGCTGATAAGAATTTATACATAGAATATGATATATTAAGCGCTGTATTTCGAAGGAATTTTATAACTGTAATACATAAAATCCATCAAATTTATCGATAAGTTTCAATTGTTTTTTCATTCATAGCAACGTTCTCACTTTGACTTTGTAACGTGGACGCTATTTCTATTTCTTTCATATATCATGATAATCTCTGCCAAATTTTGTATATCAATGCGATATATTATATATTCACATGTTATTCTAGTCACCAGAAATGAAAGTTCTTGCACTTGTTCATTGAAATTATCATTTTGAATTTTTTGATAATTCATTTATGTACTGCTCCTAGAACAACTATGTTTGATATTATACTATAAATTGTTGAAAGGAACTTGACGTATAATTGTAAGGAAAGCATGTAACTTTTTTCGAATTACCTTGACCTGCGTTTCTCTTATTGAATTACCATCATCTCATGATGATAATATACAGTCATCAATCGATAAGAGTACACTGAGTCTGATTCTACATGGCTCTATCATTCATACTTCGTCTATCCCTTCTACTAGACGATTTTAATAAACCATTGCCATTTTTTGTTATAAGTGGGTATGTCTTATCTGACAAAATGCAGAGTATATTGAACGGAATCAGACCCTTATCCTTGCTCAGTTAATGTTAATATCTATTATATAAAGTAACATGTCCTGACTGATTGACTGATCATCATCGCCGAAGCAAAACTACTGAAGCTAGAGACGTGATATTTAGACCGTAGTTTCGTTTTGTGACGTATAGGTCCACTAAGAAGAGATTCTGCAAAATTTACCTCCTGAACGAGTATCAACGTTCATATGTAACTTCTTTGTTCGTGGTCAGATCTGCTTGGAACTTCTCGATATTGCTCTTTGGCATGATTTAAGAGGACTCTCAAATTCAATATTTTCTAAAATTTGATCTCTCAAGGAGTAAAAACGTTTATTGAACTTTGTATAGAGAAAAGACATTAAATGTGGATTTCAGCTTAGATCTTTGTTAAAGAAAATGAGTAAAAACAAATGGAGTGTTTTATGATGTTCAACCCTAAAGGGCGTATGTATGACATTCTAATATATATGTTGTATATTTTGAAAAGGTTTCTTCAAGCTGTTCATTTTGATCACACACACCTACGACAGTTGGATATAATAACATACCCTATGACACTCTCACAACTGAGACGAATCTAAAGACATCTATTATGTTCAAATCCGTCAAACGGTTTAGGCTGCAGAGTCAAAAATGGACATACATATATATATATATATATATATATATATATATATATATATATATATATATATATGGTGGATTTATATTTTTCATGAAATTAGTTTGATTGCAAGAACAGATATATGGGCAACTCGTCAGGGTAAAACCTCTATATATATATATATATATATATATATATATATATATATATATATATATATATATATATATATATATATATATATATATATATATATATACATATATACAGGTGCTTCAACGAAAACTAAACAGTGGCTATATCTAACAAGATATTCATTTCTGATCAAATCGCAAAAATAGGTCAATTTGTGTTTCAAGGAGGATGCCGTTTGGGATACAAAACTTGCCTGAAATATCAACCCCTAAACGGGGTTGCAACCCTGAACGTTTTGAATAGGAAGATGGATCAGTGATGACTCAAAAGAAGGTGGTATCTTTGTCTACATTGCCTTGAACGAATTTTCATTTTTAATTGAAAGCTGTAAAAGATACAGGGTGAGCAACTGAAAGGTAGGGAAGACTATTTCCCTGAGACTATTCAAGATACAGTGAAGTAAAATGGAACAGATTCATGCTGATCAATGGCAGTCATCATCAAGTACCATCCTCATCTCGAATTTCAACCCCTAGAGCAGGGGTTACCACCCTTGAAAATTTGGAAGAGGGTAGATGGATCGAGTGATAATTTGAAAGGAAGGTATTATCTTTGTCTGCATTCCCGTGAAAGAATTTTCATTTTTGATTGAAAACTGTAGAAGATACAGAGTGAGCCACTGAAAAATAGAGAAGACTATCGCCCCAAGACTATTGGAGTATAAGTGCGAAAAAATGGAATAGATTCATTTTAGATCAAAAGCTGTCAATTTCAACCTCTAGAGCAGGGGTAATTTCGATCCAGTGATACCTTTCAGATAAAGGATTTCGATTGCCTGTATGACTACTCGCAATAATTCGATTCTCATTGAGTACCATAGGAGTTAGAGTAGCTCACTCTGTATCTTCTACAGTTTTTCAATCAAAAATGAAAATTCATTCACGAGGATGCAGACAAAGATAATACCTTTTTTTCGAGGTATCACTCGACCCATCTACCCTCTTCCAAATTTTCAAGGGTGGTCACCCCTGCTCTAGGGGATGAAATTCGCGATGGGAATGGTACTTCATGATGACAGCCATTGATCAGCATGGATCTGTTTCATTTTACTTCACTGAAACTTGAATAGTCTCAGGGAAATAGTCTTCCCTATCTTTAAGTTGCTCACCCTGTTTCTTTTACAATTTTAAATTAAAAATGGAAATTCATTCAAGTCAATGTAGACAAAGATACCACCCTTCTTTTGAGTCATATTTCGACCCATCTTTCATATTCAAAATGTTTATATCAACCCCGCTTAGGGGTTGATATTTCAGGCAAGTTTTGTACCCATAAGATGTCCCCTTGAAACAAAAATTGACCTGTTTTTGCGTTTCGATCAGAAATGAATATCAGCCTCTGTTTAGTTTTCGTTGAAGCACCCTGTATATATACCGGGTGTCAACGCGAGATGGGACAAAAAAAGAATATGGAGAAAGAAATGACCGATTGGAGTCAAATCAATCGGAATTTTGCGATTTTTGGTTGTCTGTTAGAAAGCATTATAAAAGTACTGAAGATCATTCAATATCGATTATTTCTAGCTCGTTGTAAGTTAAGAGGTTCATTCAGCAAATTCAATGCATTTAGAGGCTTCACGGTATATAGGGTGTTTCCAAAGCATGTAGCAATTCGTAGTACATTCAAAGGTACAAAAGTCCGATTGTTCAAATTTCCAATTGAAGAATTTATATCTTCCTCTCAGTTGATTTCAGATGGCAATGGTTTGAGAAAAAATTGTTCATAATTCAATTTTCTACAAAGAAAACAATTGAAACATATATTTTGCCATTTGAAATAACAAAGATGGTGTCATTAGCATTGAAAATATTTTCGAAACCTAGTTCGATAACATCCAGGACAACAACAAAAATTACTCGAATCGGTCATTCTTTTCTCCATATACTTTTAATGTCCCATATCGCGTGGACACCCGGTATATATACATACATGCATACATAAATACACTCGAAAAACAAAACACAAAACAGGGCAATTGTGAAGCTAAAATACACTTGCCCATAATGTCCGCGGTTTCTACTAGATGGCTCAGTTAATCTTTTGTAGATATCGTTTACTGGTTCGATAATCATAAAACGATTTAAAACCATAAACGTGGTGTCAACACTCTCACTAAAACTTTGAAAGATATAAGAGACAATAGTAGACTGACAAGTGGTGCATTACAGTTCTGTTAGCTGAAGACTTTCGACAGACTTTACCTGTAGTACCCAGAGGCACACGAATGAACAGGGTAAAAACGTGTTTGAAGTCGTAGCCATATAATTAAACGCGAACGTCCACTAAATAGGGACAAAGGTCCGATTCCGTTCAGTTTGTTAGATTAGACACACCCACGAATAGCGCGTTCAACTAATCAAGATTATTATTGTCGATATACACGACCATGCAGGTTCACGAAACAATAAAATATCATAACATTAGTTATGTCCCACAAATTATGCCATATAATTCAACAGAATAAAATCAAGACAATACCAAAGATGAGTTTCATACATGTGAAAAAAAGTGTATAAATTATACTGATATGAATGTCCTACTTTCCATAGTTGTGGTTGTTCCATCAATATTAGAGTAGACGAGCATAGAAAATATAATTTGAAAAAACTGTTTCTTGAAAATATTCTATAAACAAAAACTTTTTTAAATTTCGCAAAACCCTAGATTTCAAATTCAGAAAATAAAAGGAAAGATTAGATTCGTGAGAATTCGTAGAAATTACGTCATCTTACAAACATACTCTACCAACAACTAACGACCAGATTGATTTTCATTTGTCCCCACTTCTCGCATCTGTTTCGAAAGTTAAATGACATAATATTTAAGTTTTGGAATTAAGACCCGACATCAGAAGAATATAAATCGAATGGAAAGCTTCAGATTCGGATTAGAAAAGAATGAGACCGGCTGTTATACCGTTAACAGTCAAATAATAAAAACACATACATTACTTTTTATAGATCTTAAGCACGATTGAATTTTTGGATCAGTCGATCTATCAAATACTTCTTCATTAAAAAGTAAGGTTCAAAAATTGTCTCCATACAAAAAGAAAAACTAATGATCATTATGGGCAATTGCAAGGTTCAGCTTTATCAAATCAGTGGATTAGAAATAGAAAACACTAGTTTTCGTGTTCATTCGAAGTAAAGTAATTGTTGGGAAATCTATCACAAAAATATCTTTTCTTGCATTCTCTGATGAAAGAGTTTAAATACTGAAAAATTCTCTCCTTGAATAATTTCTTCGATACTTTTTTCTGCTTCTAGTGGATAACAATTAGTAAACCCTTATGCCAACAACAATTCATTCTATTCATTATTAGTGAAACATGGCATTTTATAATTTGATTTTAACAACAAGAAAAACTTACTCAACAATGAAGACACGTGTTGTGTATTGCGATTTTTTCATTTTATGTACTACCAAATCAACATGATATATCGTCATGAGCAATTACAATATATAGCGCCTAGTCTTTTAATACTGCTAATGACAAAAATCATAAGTGAAAGGGTCAAACACTGAATGAGATTATATGAGATAGTATTTTGATTTGCTATAAAATTCATCAGATGTATCAGCATATCGATAAAAACTAATAGATACGGCAAATGAATGTGGTTCAAATAAAATATAGAGCTTCATAAAACACCATATACACGGAAGTTGTTTAACTTTCTGATGGAAAAAATGAACTTTCACTAAATGTGATTCATTCAGAGATTCAGGATTAATGATGGACTCTTGACAATTCATGAAAAAACTTGTAAGTCGTCGTGAAAAACAATGGTTTTAATGCTATTGATTTTCACTCGAACTATAACTGCATTTTTAGTTGCTTTTGATATTCTCTGAGTGACTGTTGACTGAGAGATTTTAACTGCGTTACAAATACTAACATAGATGTTGAGTGAAGTCTTCCGATGTCGAGTTGCAACATGTCTCACTCAGATTGCAACTTGGTGTTTCTTCATTGCTATAAAGTTTCGAAAAGAATATGTCTTCATCAGAAACTCCTGACAATGATGAAATTAAAGCCTTCGATATTAAAAATGAGAGCGATCATCTCTCACCAAATTGCATTTCAAGAGGAATGAGCTGTTTTCAATTTTTCTTATTTTATTCTTGAGTTTAGATTATTGAAAGTATTGTTGAATTAAAAATTTACATATAATTTTCTTTATAGTATATGCAGTACATAAATGAATTCAAATTTCATGATTTATTTGATTGTTAGATGTGACATCAACATTACATATCTCAATTCATGTTGACAGCTTGTAGTTTCAAGTTCATTGTTAGCGTTCAGATATTTTTAGTTGTTCAAGCTGTTAATATCGTACTCATGCCTTTTAGGTCAGTTAGTTGTACATCCTATTATAGACTTAAGTCAGATGGTTGTAGTCATTTTTCAAAATATTGGATCATTTAAAAAATGTTGCTCAAAAACTAAGAAAAATGATTATGATCCATCAAATATATTATGTTTATTACAAAGTTTCTATATAAGGATAGTACAACTACAAATTCAAATGAACTCTATAACAATTGTTAAAAGTAGTTATGGCAACTAAACTCAAAAAAATTTGTTGGATATAGGTACTGTTGAAGCTGCCGAAAGACTTTTAAAATATTATAAATTGATGTATTTCCACCGGAATGAAAACGATTACTTTATATAATAAACATTGTACTTTGAAGCAAACTGAATAAATTAAATTTTTATAATAATTGTTTTAGTTGGTTCACTGAGGAGTATATTGAAGGAATAATTCAATAAGATTTATCCATGTTCATTTTCTTAACTGTTTCTTATCTGCTTTTGTAGTTCAATGGACACACTTCGAAGATTTGGTATTGCAGCTATGTGAAATATTGAAATAGAGGCATAAACTTCCTTTTTCGTGTGAACTCCATTTCGCAAACAGATTCAAGCTTTTTTCGTTTACGCATTATTAGAAAATTCTGAAATTTCCTGAATCAGTCAAGTGTCAATATCTCAGTTGTTTAGATATAGTTAGATATAAATGGTTTTAACATTATACAAGTACTTTTTCTTGTAGACTCGAAGTACGTACCACATTTTTTGAACCGGTTTTTGAGTTTTAATGGAAACTCATTCATGTTCTTGTTTTCAAAATCATCACATGTGAACAGCGTTGCCAGGCGTCCGGATAGAGCCGGAGATAGTTAGGCTAGTGTCGAAACACCCACCATTAGATGGATCAGAAAAATGCTCAAAGACCGGATCATAACTGCCACTTTTGGAGACACTGAAGTATCGGTGTAAGGAGTAAAACGATGCCCTCAAGAAGGTGTCCTATTGCTGTTACTATGGTCCGTAGTTGTTGATGGCTTCATAGAAAGACTGAACAAGGCTGGCTTCAACGCACAAGGCTATGCTTATGATCTAGTCACCATCATTAGGGGAAAGCATGATGGAATCTTATCAAACCTGATGCAAAAAGCCCTTAATCGTAAATGAATGGTGTGCTGAAGAGGGGCTCAGCATCCATACAGACAAAACCATTCTGATTCCATTCACAAGACGTAGAAAGTTGAACTTGAAGCCCCCCTTTCTGAATGGACATACTTTGGAATTCTCGGAACAGGCTAAGTATCTAGGGTTAAACGTAGATCAGAGAGGTGGAATTCACACATCGACAAAACTCCTTCCAAGGCAAGATGGGCATGCTGTAGACTCTTCAGAAAGACCTGAGGGCTACAGCCAAAAATAACCTACTGGTTATACCCAGCGGTTATAAGACCCATTGTCACATATGCATCGTCCGTTTGGTGGACGAAAACATCAGGAATAACTACGGCATTACGGCTCCAAGACACCAAAAAGCTATTACCTGTTGATCTGAAGGGACACCCGGTGATGCTGAGTTACATAGCGTCAGCAATCTTATCACAACCATCGGATATAATGCCGCTTAAGTTTGATTTTCATACACCCTTTGAAGTGGCCATAGAAGACCGCACCATCGTAAAGGGAAAAATAAATCAATTAGACCAAAAAAGCAACTTGCTGAGAGGAACAAACTTTTCCTGTGGTGGATGCCTGGTCACGAAGGTATACAAGGAAATGAAGCCGCTGACGAACTGCCTCGATAAGCTGCTGGAATTCCAGCCATTGGGCCTGAACCGTTCCGAGGTCTAAGCAAGCCGCACAGATGACAGGAACTGGAAAGGTGAATCTAGCAAAAAAGAATACTGGAGGAAAACTTAAAGCCAAAGGCAAGCGGAAAAGTTTATAGACTATTCGCCAAAGGAGACAAAACAGCTTCTAGACCTCTCTAGAGACGATCTGAGGACTATGACAGGCCTCTTTACTCGACACTGCCCACTGAGATACCATTTCAGTAAAATGGGCAAATCGGAAACGGCAACATGCAGAATGTGTAAAGAAGGCGATGAAACTGCCTAGCATATTCTTCGCAGTTGCAGCGCAATTGCCAGTCAAAGACATATACACTTCGGTAGCGACAAGCTGAAGCCGCACGAAGTAAAAGCGAAAGGACCAAGGGATATTGTTAATTTTGTAAGGGAACTAGATCTACACGGAAATTAATAAAGAATGGTTACGAACAGAAGACCAACGTGATCGCAGTTGCGAAAGGCTTGTAAAGCCAAGCGATCCATTCCAATGAATTGTAATGTAATGTAGGCCTTTTGATTGCGTGTCCGGAGAAAATAAATGGTGTCCGGCTCGTCCGGTTTTTTTAGGCTCATTACATTTTGCAAAAAAATATGGACGAGCACAGGCAAGTCAACTGTCGGTCACTCGCTCCGTCAGGATAAGGACCGACGACTGTCGAAAAAGCAGCTCCTTCAAGGAGGGATATCTAACATTCTACGGAAGGTTCAATATTGTTCCTTGAGAAAAAAAATTCTTCAATGGATAAAGACCCTTAATTTAGATATTATTATCGGTGCGAAGGATGTGACGACAAACAAAGAAAACAACCATGTATTAATTTTCAGAAGAATTAAAAAGAATATTTAAACTGTTTAAGCCGACAGCAGAACCGTTGAAGTTGAAGCGTGAGCTTTGTGCCAGTTAATATCAATGGCCAATAAGGGAAGATATGATCTCGAAATGCTCTTAATACCGAAAAGTATCGCAAAAATATTAGGATGGCTGCGTGTTCGTCGAAAATCGACAATTTTGAAACAGCAAGATCGGGACCAAAATCATAAGTGCAAGCGGCAGAGGCTACTTTAGTTTTCCACATGCTAAAACACAATCAGTCATTCAAGTCATTAGACTGTACAGTATCACTCTAAAAGTGCCTTTATGCTGATTTAAACATTGCAAAAGAAGTAATCTGAGCAAGAACAAAGCCAGAAATAATTTAGAAAAATGTTCTTGCGCCATATGTTAAAAAAATATATTAGAGGATTATTCTGATTTAGAATACATAGGCGTTTCCACTGACGCAAGTTATTTCCATTGATAATTCAGTATTTTGACTATCAGAAAGACAGAATTCAGGTCCCCTTAATAGATATTTAATCACAAAGAAATGAGACATCCGAAACAATATCTAATTACGTCTACGATTCACTGCGTGACAAAAACCTCTCAAACAAACTAATAGCATATTCGGCTGATAATGCTGCTACAAATTTGGGCGGCAAAGACAATGGAGGAAGAAATAATTTATGATATACATTAGAATCTCTAACGAATAATCAGAATATAATATTATTTTGTCCATAGTGCTCTTGGTTTCTTTCCATTGTGTCTTGAAAGTATTGTTACGCAATCATTTTGTTACATTTATCGTACGTATAGAGGAACTCAAAAGTCTTAGCTCAGAATTAGACATTCATTTCAAACAAGTACTTTATCATTCAAAGAAGCGCTGACTGAGTCTCTTCCCAGCGATAGAAAGGATTCTACAAATGTTTGAGCCCCATAAGTCATATTTCCTGAAAAAGGAAAAGACTAATGTATCCAGAAATTTTGAAAATAATCTTAACTAAGGCTAATTTTGGGCTGTTCATTCTTTCATGGCCATTTATCAAAATCGCATTAAAGATACAGAGAAGGCTGATGTTTCTTTAAATGAGGTTTTGGAAAACTGTTCTGAGATAATAATGAATAGCATAAATGCAAGAAGGGAATAAACCTTTTGTCCACTGAAAATGTCTATTTTGCGTAAATTCAAAGACAAAAACGAAAATTCTGAACAGGTGACTGCGTTCAGAGACGATACAAAAAACATTATTGCAGTACATTATTTACGATCTTGGACCGAAAATCTATATAAAGACACAAACATGGATGACTTTAAAAGATCTTCATGAATGGAATCAAGTTTTCGATACTATTAGTATCTTATCGCCAACGTGAAAGTTGATGATAGCAACTGCTTTGATCAACTGCAAAATCTTTAAAATTTGTATAATCATTTGTATATCAATAATGAGAGAACGTTGATTTCAAGAAGATATCAGCACACAAGAAGTGGGTAGCCTAATTTAAATCAATGAATAGTCAAGATTGCTTTTCAGAATTCCGTACTATTTGTCAGTATTACTTTGCGATTCCAGGGCATAACGCAAACGTTGAAAGACATTTTTCTTTGATAGGTCAGCAAAGAAAGCCACAGATTACATGTTGACACTATATCTAAAATTTTGGTTGTAGAATTTAACTTAAAATATTTGATTTGTAAGGATTTTGTTAAGATTTTAAACTGCATTCCGAGAGAAACTGATCTTTCAAAGCAGGTACCTGCCAACCAAAAATATGAATAATTTTTGATTGTTTAACTTGAAGAGAAGAAGTTTTGTTTTGTTTAAATTGTTTTTCTATTTTGTTTTGCTTTGCAAAGAGATATTAGGTAAATAAGACTCATTTGTGGAATTGCCTTTCAATATTTTAGAAAAATTTAAAAAATTGATAAATGTTTATCCAGAAGATAATTTCAATTGATGACTTCATTTGAAACTCCGCCTGGGTGGTCGACAATGGGTGGATTGAGTAGCCCAAAGTCGACTTCACTGCCGGTTCCAAGCCCGGATAAAAGGGGAGGGTTGAAGGGCAAGGTTAGCACCCTACCATTCTATAAAAAACTAAAATTGCTCCAAGAATTGTTACAACAGCCTCGGATGACGGACGGATTAACGATAACAACATGGCAAGAAAACGGTATACACGATTATCAAAAAAGAAAAACGTCATGCGACTAGCATGCTGGAACACTACATCGTGGAACACAAAAGACCAGGAAGTAATATTGGAAAAAGAGAAACACAAAATAGACGTATGGACAATTGCAGAGACAAAGAAAAAGGGCAAAGGCAGCATGAGATACCAAAACTACACACTGTTCTACGACCTAAGAGCGGGTGTTGGTATACTAACGCATAGGAAATTTGAAAACGCAGTCAAAGAGGTAAACTACATCAATCAAAATATACTTCACCTATCCATGAAGCTAGCGGAAAAAAAAACCATGTTATCAGCATTTACACGCCAGATATAAGTAAACCAAAGAATGAAAGGGAAGAATTTTTCAAAACACTTCAAGACACACTAGACAGAATACCACAAACAGAAAAATATTTATAATGGGAGAGTTTGACTCGAGAATAGGGAATACTCCTCCCGGGAATTATGCAGAAGTTTAATGAAGCGGCGACAAACGAAAATGGAGACATACTTCTCGAGATATGTTCACATAATGAACTCCGAATAAATAACACGTACTTTGACCACAAAGAACAACACAAATACACATTCACCAACACAAGAGGACAAAAATCTATGATTGACTTTGTGATCACCAATAGGGAAATTCACCCACGAGAAATACTTGAAGTACGGACACTGACATCAGCGAATGTTGGAACACAGCACGGAATGGTTATCTGCAAGTACCGCCTGTCATATAGAATAGAGAAAAAAACCGCCTAACTACATCACTAAATTCAACATTGAATCTCTACAAAACGAAAGTACTAAGAATCTATACCAAACACGACTCGAGGAAAAGATCAACCTTAACCCTATAGTAGCCACAGACAACATAAACGCCGCATGGAATAAAGTGAAAAACAACATAATTAACAGCGCAAAAGAAGCCATTGGGGAAAGAAGAATCAATATAAACAGTCATAGAAAAGATAAACCATGGTTCACGCAGGAAATCAAAGATTTAGCAAAGGAAAAGAAGAACGCATATATCAGATATGTCAATCAAAAAAAGATATAAAACAGAAAGAAATAGAACAAGGAACAAAATTAAAGAATTAAAAAAATATATTGGGAAAGATTTACAAATGACATGGAACACGACTTACGAGGAGCCCAGAAAAAGGTATGGAACATGTTGAGAAAGAGGAAAAACCAATCACCGAAGAACTGCAGATCAATGTAATAAAACCAGAAGAGTGGGTGAAATATTTCCAGAACTTATACCTGGGAGATAATGATAACGGTAACAATGAGGAACGAGAAATCGAACAACAAAACACACTCTACGAAGAAACAGAAAATTACATTATCAGCCTAGAAGAAGTAATCCATAAATTAAAAATAGAAAATCACCCGGCCCGGACAAAATAAATAACGAACTAATTAAATATGGGGAAATTAAAACTACAAGGAGATACCAGAAGAATGGAGAGAGAGCATAACAATACCCATATACAAAAAAGGCGTGAAGACAAACCCAGCAAATTATAGAGGCATCACACTCCTTAACTCTGCATCGAAACTACTCACTAAAATTCTATCGCAAAAGATATATGACAAAGTAGGTGTGTCTGAAGAACAACAGGGATTCCGACCAAATAGATCAACAACGGATGCAATTTTTATATTGCGGCAACTGGTGGAGAAGTCCATAAAGTTTGACAAACCGATGTTTATATGTTTTATAGATTTGGAAAAGGCATTCGACAGAATTCGAATGAACGATGTGATCACTATCCTTAGAAATAAAAACTTAAGCAATAAATACATAAACATAATCAAAGAACTATATAACTCTAATAAGACGAAAGTAAAAACTACACAGGGACTTACAAACGAGATCAAAATTAACGCAGGCATTAGACAAGGTGACAGCCTCAGCCCATGTCTATTTAATTTAATCATGGATGAAATAATAGCAGGTGTTAACCAAATGAACCAAGGCTATAGGATGGGTAACAAAACTATGAGAATACTGTGCTACGCAGATGATGCTTTACTAATAGCCGAGAATGAGGACGACCTACAACGCCTACTACAAAAGTTCAAAGTAACAGCAGAAAAATATAACATGGTAATATCAACACAGAAAACCCAATCGATGGTAATAGCGAAAGATCCAATTAGATGCAAACTAGTAGTGAACGACCATACAATAGAGCAAGTTTCACACTTTAATACCTAGGAGTAGAAGTATCGAGCGATAGGCAACTATAACAAGAAGCAAAACAGCAGGCAATGAAAGCATCGAGAATATCTGGCTTCCTGAGAGATGTAATCTGGCGGAATAAGTACATAGGCACAGAGTGTGTGAGACCCGTGATGACATATGTGGTTGAGACAAGAGCTGAGACAACAAAAACAAAACAACTAATGAGGACAACAGAGATGAGAACACTAAGAGCTATAAAAGGTATTACACGCAGAGATAGAGTAAGGAATGAGGATACGCTAAGGGAGCTAGGAGTCAAGGATGTGGTGAGGTGGACAAGAGCACGTCGACGCCTATGGAGAGATCACGTAGACAGAATGGGCCCCGAAAGTATGGCGAAGTGGGCAAAATCACAAAAACCCAACACAAGAAGACTCATAGGAAGGCCGAAAAAGCGATGGCATGAGTGCTGGAGCTCCGGTTCGCAGCATTGGCTGTAACAGAAAAACAGGACATCGTCCTATTTAAAGAAGAAGAAGAAGACTTTATTTGACTGATTAATAATAAAGTACTTAGTCTGACTTGGCATTCGATTTTATTTATATTATATTAGAATTTAACAAGATTTATGGTAATTATCAAAGAAGCTTGATTTCGCAAACTTTTTTCATCGTACCTTTTATTAATGAACAAAAATCCTCGATAATGTAGGGCAGGGTGCTCGAACGATGCTCTTTGAGTAGATCTCTAGAAGAAAACTTTTTTCATATAACTACACTATAAAAATTTATTACGTGACAAAATAACACTCTGCTAGCGGCAAAAGGCGGCTCAAAAAACGCGTGGCACTCGTCTTTGTCTTATTTGTTGTGCGACAGTTGCAATACCTAAGCGTGGTAACTTAGAGAGGCATCATAATATGGGTCATAAAAAGCATGAAAATGATTTTCCGACACTGAGTGAATTAAGAAAACGAAAAGTACGTAATTTGATATTTTGTTTGAAACAAGAACAAACCATGTTCACAAGACCAGACAAACAATCGAAAGCTGCTACGATCGCGTCATTTAAAATATCTCATATATTGGCGAAACACAATAAACCATTCGCAGATGGATCGATTGTGAAAGAATCATTTATTGAAGCAGGTGAGACTTCATTTGGAGAGTATAGAAATGAAACATAAATCATATCTGCTATTAGAGAACTTCAGTTATCTCGTCCGACTGTCACAAGACGTAGTGAAGTCATGAGTCAGGACATGGTAGATAAACCAAAACATCATATCGTGAAATGTACATAATTTTCTTCACAGTCCGACGAATCCACCGATATGACAGACACTGATCAGCTGTGTATTTTTATTCGGATGGTATACAATGATATGTTGGCTGGGGAAGAATTTTTGACATTCATTCATTTGAAGGGGAAGACCCATGGCGAAGATATATATGACGTTTTCTTCAATTTTGTAAAAAACTACAAGCTAGGAATATACAAATTAATGTGCATTACAACTAATGAGAGCACAAGCAGTGGCTGGAAACAAAAACGGTTTTGTGGCATTGTGTCGAGGTAATAAAGATTTCCTTCATTTTTTTCATTCTATTGGATCAAAAATTGTTAATTCCATCCGTGCACGTAGCTGCACACTGATTTAGTTCTTCACACGGACGTCGGGTGGTTGAGTCGCGAAAAATTCCTAGAAAGGTTTCAAGATTTATTTCCCGAAATAACAGCTTTTCTAGATCAAAGAGTTGAGGACATTTTGACTTGCACCACAATTCACTTAAACACCATTAACTTGGAGCATTAAGGTAAAGGAAAAACTATTATTGAGATGATTAGCGCAGTAAACGCATTCAAAAGTAAATTGCAGCTTATGATAGATCAACTGAAAAGAAAGGATCTGAAACATTTTCCGTCTTTGAAAGCAAGGATAACTCAGTTGAATTATGATGAGGCTGAATTATCAAATATTTTGGAAAAATTCGAAATGCGTTTTTATAATTGCAGTAAAGTTGCAAATATAGCATCATTTATGAGTTATTCTTTTACAGCATCATTTGAAAACATTGAGGAATTAGATACCGAAATAGCAAGTCAATTTAATATGAACTCATGTTCTGTTGAGAATGAGTTGGTGCAGATTATATCAGATATACATCTCAAAGCTACAGCATCTGATGTTTCATATCTGAAGATAAATATCCGAATCTAAGGCAAATCGCCCTTCAACTGACAGCAATTTTTGGGTCCACTTACTTGTGCGAGTCTGCATATTCTGAAATGAAGATAATTAAGTCAAAATATCGCAATCGACTAACTGACGATCATATGTCATCATGCTTGCGATTAGCACGCAGTGGTTACGTACCATCTTATGAAAAGTATGCTGAGGACATGCAGTGCCACGCAGTCCTCTGTTAAGTTTAACACCATATGTATTTCTTTCGTTTTGTAACAACCAATAAACTCGCAATTCTGAGTAACTATGAGTTTTTTCATTGATATTATAGAGAAAAACCTAACAAAACCTAACCCAAACCTTGACTAAAATAATGTATACTGTGCGATAAGCTAATATCTATATATACTACGGTACACCCTACCTAGGTAGGTAGACAGGTAGGGTGTATCGTGTATGAGCGACAATCCTGCATCAAACATACTTGCAGCCTCCCAGAGTCGATCGTAAGTAGTCTTAAAATATTGAGGTAGATCGGCAGTTCAAGTTTGAGCATCCCTGATGAAGGGTGTCCGGCTTTTCTACCCAAATGTCTGGCCAAACTGACTGATCTGTCCGGCTATTAGGTTTGGCGACCTGGCAACCCTACATGTGGACACAATTTTTTTCATATGCCGTGTTTACCTGAAAAACTGATAATTGTAAAACTCTTTCCTAATTTCATCTAGCAATTAATAATATGGCCTTTATTCAGGATATGTTACCGCAAGCGGTATTTACAGTGATTATGAGGAGGAACACAAAAACTCAGGCAAAATTTAGTCCTTGGACTATTCTTGTACTTAGACCCAGTTAGGTATTCCTAAAATTTCAAGCAAGCTCGAATTTATCTTAAGAAAATACCTTATCACCTATACAAAATGAGAAATAACTTCTACTTATGGCTTATAAATAAATGAAACACTAAATTCTAAATTGATCATGTTGGCCCAATACAGTAACTGAAAACAAAAAAAATATATATCAGTTTTCTATCCAAATAGAGAGGAGAATAGTCTTCGCTCATACTGCTGAAAGCTTGAACACGTCGCATCTACTGGCATTCAATTGAAAACCTTCACATCATCGTATGAAACACTCCTTTGAAATTTAGCAGTCGAGTGAGATGGAATAGTTATACTGTTTCAATTCCTTATGTTTCTAGAGTGTGCCCTGGTCCTAGGAACAAGCCTTTCTCGTGAGTCAACTGATGAAAGAAATTTAATTAATTTAAATACAAAGCATCCTAGATCAAGCTCACACGTAAGTCAATTTTCAACCAACCCAATTTTCTGATCTCATGTGAGATATTATCGTATTTCCGCAAACCAGAAATAAGACAGCAACACCAATTCAGCACCAGCTGGATTCTTTTTTTGTGACATGAATCGAGGCAAGGCGAAATCATAGTATTTAAATAAAGACAAGACTAAACTTTCGCACAATCGTTTTTTAGTGACAAACGAAAGAAATGTTCTAGATCTGTATAACATCCTCAGTCTAGGAAAAACGGTCTTAAGCATGCCTGACACATGCTGGGAAAATCGAAGATCTCTATCGAACGTAACGCCCAGATTTCTAGCCGACTCATAGAAAACAATACTTTCATCCCTGATTCATAGCCTTAAAGAATCCCCAATCACCCTATAATGATCTCGACTGTTACACAAAATTAGAGCTTTAGTTTTGGCAGCATTCAACTCAAGACTGTGTGAAGAGGCCACCTCGTAGATATTCTGGAGATCCTGATTGATTTGATCCTGTGAAAGAGATAAACTGCTCATGGAAAATCTAGACTGGACATTGTCGGCGTATGCCTGTTTGGAGCAAAAACGCACTTTCGGGAGTATATCGGCCATGTAAATGATAAATGAAAGTGGTCCGAGAATTGAACCCTGGGGAACGCCAGATTCAATAGGGCTACCCTGAGATGTGGCTCCTCCAACTCTCATGTCTGTGTCCTGTTTGTAAGATAAGACTTCAAGAGCGAGGAAGAAGCTGCGGAGAAACCATAGTATTTGATCTTAGCAATCATGAGACGATGATTAATCGTATCGAAAGCCTTGGAAAAATCTAAAAGATTCATAACCCATGAGATTTCCATCTAGGAAACGGAGAATATCGTCAGAGACAGTTGACAAAGCGGTTCCAGTGCTGAAAAATTTCCTAAACCGCGCCTGGAAGTCAGGTAACAGTTTTTTTTCTGCAGAATAATTGTAGATCTGAGCGTGAAGCACTCTTTCCAGTATCTTCGACATCACTGGAAGTATGCTTACCACCTAAACATCTTAGAAATCCTTCACATTATCATTCTTCGGAATTGTATGTCCATCCACAGAATTTGAACGAAATGATTTAAATACCTTGAGTGTGATTTGTGCTCTCAATGAGAAATGAAATCGAATATTAATTCTTGCTTTGACTATTCAGAAAAATCATTAAATATTTTGTCACAACAATAGAGTAGAAAAGAGTACATGGATGGAAATGCCAGAGTTCATGCATCCAAAAAAATTGTAAAGCAACGTTAGCACGTGTATAATGCTTCAAATGAAGAATATTCTGAAGGAGATTCTATGATTATCGAAGTCGATTAAGATTTTTGCATTTAATTTCAAACTTCCTGATACTTTTATGTCACAGTGTATTATGGCGTAACGTCATCAGATTTCTTTTCATCATTGAAGACTCATCATACTTCCTCTTTAAAACTGTCTGTACTAATAAAACATTCATATGAGAAAATGGTTTTCATTCAGAATAAAAATAATAATTCATTATAAGTTATGATTTTATTGAGTGAAATTACACAAAATATTCTAATTCGGAAATTTAGATATCTCAAGACTACTTTATCCACATTTCTGGGATCTATAGGCTTGCAAAAGTTTGAAAACACGATGATCATAACATTTAACAAACTCTTTCTCATGCATTCAATAAACAATGGTTATTTGAGCAAGCAAGATTGTGTCAAAACTAACTATATTTTATTATAGAGGCACTGTCCTTCTTTGATAGGTAGTAGCGACTCTTAATTGCTATCTGGCTCAACATCAAGTTTCTTATCATCTAGTGCAGTTTGACCATGATTTGACAAATCTCCATCACTATAACTACTATTCTGCAACCCACTATCATCATTGCATAGTATTTCATATCCTTTATCATCAGATATTTCAACGTTATCTTTCGATAATTGGACGTTTTTCTCATTAGTTTCCATTTGAATCTTCTCTTCCACTTTCTTCAGTAAATACGAAATTCCATAATTTGCAATTTCTTCAGCCTCTTGTTTATTCTTAGTTTTAGATTCATCCATCAGTCTTATATTCTCTTCCGTTTCATCATCATTTGTGTAATCACAAGAATCAGAGCTATTATCGCTGTTTCTATCTGGAGAACTATCAGCAGCAGCTCTTCTAGCCTTTACTTTTCGCTTCAAATTGATCATACCTGAAATTAGTAACATTTCAGTAAGACTTGGTTGATATCATAGTTATGATGGAACCTACATTTGATAGTCTGCATCAGCACTCCCTTTTTACTCTGCTTCCTCAAAGCAAGCATTCTGTAATTGAAAGTTACAAATTTAATCATGGAAAGCATCAAGAAAAAAATCAGTTAGATGTACAATAAGGCGAAATGAACAAGAAAGCGGCCAATAAGGAATATCACAGGTCTGTAACAAAAATGCTGTCTGGATATTTTCAACTGATTTCTATGTATTTAGGTGTTTTGAAAACAAAAAACTCAAAAATTCCAGAATGTTATTTTACAAAACGCAAAATTTCATTACAAAAAATTTTTGGGCTAAAAAGGGTTTAACTTGTAGTATAAATGATAGGTATAACTTTATTTTGATTACTGTTTTAAAATGTTAACAGGACATAACTATTATTAATTTCTAAAAAAGGAACACCCTGTTTGACCTACACTAAACATGTTGTAACCTGGACGTGCGCGCTCCGATAGTGTAGAAGTGGCGCGGGACAGTTACGTGTTGACTCATCATTGTTTTATAGATCTTGATTCAATACAGTGCAATGTCGTCTGTGCGGAAGTGTGTGAACTCTTCGGATAGTTTCTGCTACATTTGTGGAGAATATATGACATTAAAGCAACAAGTTATTATTACTGACTTTGTAAAAAGAGTATACTTCGCGTATTTTGGCTTCAAACTTGGAGATCAGGATAAAGTATGGGCACCTCATAAAGTCTGGAAACGATGTGTTAAAGACCTTCGAAATTGGTTTAAGGGCAAGAAAAAAGGTTTCCGATTTGCGATTCCTATGGTATGGCGCGAGCAAAAGAACCATAGTGATGATTGTTACTTCTGTTCGTGTAATGTGAAAGGGTATAATTCAAAACGAAAGCAGTCAATTTCATACCCATTTCTGCAATCAGATATTCGTCCGATCCCTCATAGGACCGAAATACCAGTGCCCAAGGTCCCTGCTACCTTGGAAGAGGTTCCAAGTTCTGACGAAGATGGTGCTGTACCTACACCTGATGAAAAGTCAACTTTTGAATTTGAAGATGACAGAACTCCAAAATTGTTTTCCCAATGCGAGATTAATGATGTGGTAAGAGACTTGAATCTTTCCAAAAACGCTGCTGAGTTGCTTGGATCAAGGCTCAAAAGCAGGAACTTACTTTTGCCGGGAGTGTCTTCCTCCTGGTTTAGATATCGTGAAAAGCAGTTTACTTCCTACTTTGCCCAAAAGGACAAGTTGGTTTAATGCACCAATATTGAAGGTTTGATGAATACATTTAAGATCTCATACGACCTACAAGAATGGCGTATTTTTATAGATTATTCAAAAAGAAGCCTTAAAGCAGTTCTGCTTCACAATGGCGGTTTCTATGCTTCCATTCCTGTCGGCCATTCCGTACACCTCAAAGAAACCTACAAGAACTTGGAATTGATTCTTTGTAAATTAAAATATAAAGACCACGGTTGGCAAGTGTGCGGTGATTTCAAAATCTTGGGCATGGCGCTCGGACAGCAATCTGGGTTTACCAAATTCCCTTGCTTTTTATGTCTATGGGATAGTAGAGACCGAATAAATCATTGGACCAAAAAGTGTTGGCCTGCGAGATAGCTTAAAATTGGCGAAAAGAATGTCCTGCATGAAACTGGTGCCTCCTCATAAAGTTCTTTCACCACCGCTTCACATAAAGCTGGGATTGATGAAGCAATTTGTAGTCACTTCCAAGAGATGGAAATTGCTTCAAATACTTAATATCAAAGTTTCCTGGCCTCTCGGAGGCAAAGCTGAAGGAAGGTGTTTTCGTTGGACCAGATATTAGACGGCTTATGGCTGATCCACTATTCGTCACAACCATGACGGATCCTCAAAGAGAAGGGTGGATTGCCTTTAAGGAAAATATAACAAAATTTTTAGACAATAACAAAGACCCTAACTACAAACAAATTGTCAAAAGAATGTTAAAAGCATTTCGTGCTTTAGGTTACTTAATGAGTTTAAAAGTACATTTTCTTCACCCACCTCGACTATTTTCCAGAAAATTTAGGGACGTGAGTGAAGAGCAAGGTGAACGATTTTACCAAGATTTTAAGGTCTCAATGATGGCAGATTACTGTTGGACGCTCAAAAGAGACATTCCAGATGCTTCCCACAAGCGAAAATGTACCAAAAGGAGTCTCAATGGGAAAAATAAATTTATTAAGTGCTCGCTAATTAATGTATTCTAGATAAGATAATGAGTTTTGATACGCAATTATAAATTACTTTATTTAAAAAAAATTATGTTTAATTTCAAGATTAACTTGTTTAGCATAGACACCTACATTGTCAGAAAACATGACGTGCTAGGACAAAATGAAAGTCATTTTCGAATTCAGCTTACCCAAAAACATAAGAATTACAAAAAAAAACCAAAATAGCTCTCAACTTTTTTTTGCAGACTTGTTATATGGTTCAAACTGAAGCCCAGTAACGAGTTTGTGTCATCATTTTATTAGGATACTGTTATTGCTTGTCAGGATAAATGGATAACGGAAGAAATATTGACTCCGGTAGACGCAAGGAGAAAATTCGAGAAAATCACTAAGTATAAGAAAATAAACGACATATTGAGCTGGAAAATAAGAATATCCAAAGACTACAAAAAGTAGCAGACATCCTACGTAAGAGAGAAACATGGATTGTTAGATTTTCACGATGTTCTTGACACAACCATATCAATGTATTGGATGCAAAAATATCTTGAAGAAAATCATTCAAAAGATTGAAAACTTAGTGGCCAACAACAGGTCTTAGTTTATTTCTGAACTCTGGGATACTTGAATATGTTGTGGCTTCAGATATCTTCCTTGATCATTTGGCTCCAACTCATGTTCCAATAAACCCATTATAGAATACGTTTACTTACTTTTCCTCCCTCTCTTTTATTTCCTTCCTTAGCTGCATCAAATTGAAGGCAACATCATCTCTTGGTGGAAACAATGAGCACTCTATGATATTCCCGCAACAATCGCCATGTGTTTCAGCATGAAACAGCCAGTGTCCAATCAGTTTGAAAAGAGGCTGTAAAGGAAAACGGTTGTTAGAGAACAATATCTCAGAACAGCAATTCAGCATAACGTTATAATTCAGGTAAGGTATACAATAGGAATCGGTAACTTTGAAGAAAAGTACGAATTGACTTTTTATTACTTTAAGAGCATTATCCAAGAAACGCAAGGTATTCCTACATCAATTGATATTATATTAAGTCTTTCACCGCTACATATTACAGGGTGTTTCAGCTAAGCAGTCATTAATTTCTACAGGAATTTTCTCCATCAAAAAACATGAGAGAGAAATATGCATGAACATATATCCAAAAATCTTCCATTCTCGAGATACAGGGTGTTGAAATTCAGATTTTTTTCACGTTTCTGTTGGTAACTTTTGTAGTTTTTGAGGGATCAAACTCCATCTTTCAGAAAAGAGATTTTTTTACTCATTAATTTATTTGATGTGTCCAATAGTAGATATTTTATTCAGAATCATGCTATTTTCACTCCATCAAAATCATAGTGTAGTGCGCCACTGTTCTTTTCAAGAATAATCATGGAGAAGATCTTTTGATATTAAGACTTTTCTGTTCACTTGAATATGCGCTTTCCAAATCGAGTAACACCAGACAGGCAAACATTTTCAAATATCCACAGAAGTATTTGAGAAACTGGTACTTTTACTGCAAATAATGGATGGGGCATAGATGAAATGAGAGAAAATGCTCATTTTGATAGTGAAATGATGTTCACAGACGAAGCTAACTTTTCGAGAACTTCTATCACTAATTTCACAATAATCATTATTGGGCTGAGGAAGACCCCCATTTCATTGAAGAATCTCCTCGTCAAGAATAATTCTCACTAAATGTCTGGATCAGAATAATTGTGAATTATTTGATTGGGCAATTCTTTTTGCCTAACAGACTGAACGGTCCCGTTTATCGTCAATTTCTTGAGGAGGATGTGCCACTTTTGGTGAGAAACATAATGTGGTTCATGTATGACAGGGCACCAGCATATTTTAGTGGAGAAGCTAAGGAATTCTTGAAGAATACATTCAACAACCGATAGATAGGTCGGGGTGGGAGAGAACCATGGCCTGCTAGGTCCCAAGACTTAAATAGTTTGGACTTTTTCTTATGGGGATATCTCAAGAGTTTAGTTTACACCACTTCAGTAAACGCTTTAGAAGAATAGAGAAATCGAATAATTACCTCTTACGACACGATAATAAATACCCCAGGAATATTTCAAAGAGTGCGAGATAAAATGCCAAGAAGGACAAAGGCCTGTATTCTTGCAGGTGGAGGACATTTCCAGCAATTTCTTTTAATTGTTCTTTTTTTCAGTTTGATATTGAATAAGTATAAGTTGGGTCTGAGGAGACGAGCTATCAAAATAAAAGAAAATTTTGGCCATACCTATCGAGTATTTTTATTATTTTTTTTTTATTTAGCTAATAACATACAATTGAAATAATTCAAATTCAATAATTTTTCACTCGAAAACCGTTGGAGATACAAAAAAATTACAACCGTCAAAAAAGTTTCTATATTGAACGAAGATGACGAAAATTGATTGTACGCTGATCAGTGGCGGACTGCAAAAAGTTTGAAAGGGCAAAAGGGGACATGACCTCGGAAAAGAAAACACCTTGTAAATTTTAGTTAAAATCTAGGAAGTTTAATGATGGAGGCTGTAAAAAGTAGCTTGCACTTCAAATTTAACCGGAATATCTCGAAAACTGCAAGAGTTTTGAAGGAAAAACCAATTTTTTCCTGAAATTTCAACACCCGATAACTCCGTAACAAAGCTTTTGCGGACCTATGTTTATAAAAACTTTTTTTCATAATATTTCATCTAGATTAACCCTCTCGAGTTATGACATACTATTATGTAACATCCTGTATAATTAATAAACATATCCGTAAACAATCATTATTGAAACAAAGTTGGTAGAGCTCCTTTAGACCTTTAAATAATTAATGGAAAGACCTTGCCGTTTTCAAGAAGTTCCTCATACAAGATCCTATTCCGAACGTTCCTGGTTTTGGTCTCGGAGAAAAGAGTTTAAGAACAGGTCATGGTCATTGTAGTAGTACACTTTTCAAGTGAATTGCTGTGGATAGTTCAAACAGCGAGTCTGATGAGGCTGATGGTTTTCAGCAAATGCATGTGGGCATCAGGTTATAATCCATTATCAGTTGGAATATTAAAATCCATTCCGTAATACTGACACGATGGTTTTTTGCTGCTCTGCCTTTAATTTTTCAAGTCCAACCATTCCACATCCACCAATCGAAGTTCTGGATGAAACGAAGGAAGAAACGTCAATACAATCATTTCGTTTCCATTTTTTGTTCACCAAATACTGACAGACTAGCTGCTTCTGATATATTAGTGACGGGCGAGATAGTACTATCCTCAGGTTTTTCTCCCTGTTCTCTTGAATCATATGAAAAATTACATATTGATCAACCATTCACCTCATTTTCCTAAACTTATCCTTTAGGGGTGATCGTGGGACTCTTAGCGTGGTTTGGAAGATTATATAGATCAAAATTTTATCAACGAGTGAACATAAGAAACAGGCAATGGGCTGTAGGGTTTTTAGGGTCGCTGATTATAATAATATCATGTCCCATCAGCTCAGCTTCAAGGTCAATAAAAGGCAAAAAATCTACAAAAATTCACATAAACGTGTTGAATTTACCAGAGGGATCTTTTGCAGAGGTCGTTCCAGGTTACTTCAAGTTTATTTCAAGGTTGTTTCAGAGTTTCATACGATAAAAACTGTTGGAAAAATCTGAACCATTTAAGTCGTAAGTTTTTGAGGCAACTGAATTCGTTTCACCTCCATGACGTCCGGTTCAAGGTCATTTGAATGCCAAAACAAGAGAATCATCATCAAAAAATCTTAAAAAAGTGCACACTCACGTTTATAAAACCACTAAGTACTAATCCGGAGATAGTACGGTGCTTCCTAGTGGTCATTCAAGCTTTTATTTCAGTAAAAAAATCCGAAAAAATTCACGTGTTCCTTTCTGAGATTGCTGAATCTTAAAACAAGGTGATCTCCACCACATTCCGTCGCGGTCATTTTGAAAACAAATCGAAAGATCATTATTTGATCATCTGAGCAAATTCATGTTTTCAGTAAGCATGTTCCATACATAGAATATCTCGAACTACATGTACGAATTTCCATTGATATTTGTGATCTCTTGATTTGGCCTTCGGATAACCTTCAACCGGACGAGATGTAGGTCAATAGACCATATTCTCAGATTCAACGTTTTCAAATATAAATAATGGATTTTTTAGAGTTTTCGAACTAATTCAATATTTTTCTGATCCCGCAGAGTTTGAGAGTGTTCTTGAAATAGCCTCAAATGACTACTAGCAACCTTTACACAAATGAACTCTTGCTTAGTACTGAGCGGTCTCAAAAATATTATTTCGAATTTTTTTCGATTTTTCGGTGATGACTCTTTCGATTTGAACTTCAAATGACCTTGGAGGAGAATTGGTGAAAGTCGACAGAGCTTTTATTCGGATTTTGTGGCCTCAAAAATGTACATTCACTTTTTTTAATCTTTCAACTGCTTTCAAAATGACCTTCAAAAAACCTTGAAAATACCTTCAATCATCTAACCTCGGATTCGTATTTTGCGGCCTTGAAAAAATACATATGAATCTTTCCAGAAACTTTGATACCTTCAAATGATCTTGAACTGGGCATCATGGAGGCCAAGATGACTTATATTCGGATTCAGCAGTGTCATAAACGTTCAACTGAATTTTTTCAAAATTTTCAGCAGTTCTCAAAATGTTGACCTCGTGAAGCTTCAAAATGACTTAGAATAATTCTGAAAAGTTTGAATGACCTCAAGGAATAGTCGCACTTATGAACTAAACACAGATTCCTACTCATTATGTATGAATTTTAACAGATTATTTGATCTCGATCTCGATTTGTCCTTCAAATTACCTTGGACCTAATCTGATAAGTATTTACTGATTTTCTCATGGTAATCAGGGATCCCAAAAATCTTTACATTCATTGCCCTGCTTTCATGATCTTTCGTAAATAAAATGTTTCCCTGCATTATCCATTCTGTATACTATGCTTTCTGCCGATCATGTTTTCGACTCACATCCAAATTAAAAACTTAAGTACAAAATTCATTTATTTTTATATGAATTTCTTCCTTCTCTCATTCGAATAAATAAACGAATAAGTTGATTAGGACAGTGAAAAAGTAAATAGGGACCAATTTGAACCTTTCGTAGGACAATTCTCATTCAATTCCATTATCTGATTATTTGGCATATCGAGCCAATTAAAAAAAAGAGAATTGTGTCAAAAATTCCGCAGTCTGTATCGTAGTCGTATTTGTTATAACAATATTGTACAAAGTCGAACATATCGTCTCAATTCGCATTCAAATTAAGACATGTTCATCGATGTAGGACTTGCTGGAGTTATTTTCCAGGAGATTATAATTGTTTTCAAGCTTAGAAGGAAAAGTACTCACCGAATTATTTATTTCGCTAATATACCAAATTCCAAGCAATAAGTTCAAAATGATGTAACCTATTGGGAGTTTAGCTGCAATAATTCGTTTACCAAATGGTATTAGGAATATCAGAGGCACACCAACCAGGTAGCTGACAACACTGAAAAATTGAAAAAGTTTTTTAATTTCAACTAAAATTTGTAAAGGTACATACATACCGGGTGTCCACGCGAGATAGGACATTAAAAGTATGCGGAGAAAGGAATGACCGATTGAAAAAGTGTTTTGTTTTTGTCTTGAATGTTATTCGAACTTCCGAAAATATTTTCAATGCTGTGGCACTTCCGGTTATAATGGAAGTTGACACCATCTTTGTTATTTCAAATGGCATAATGTACGTTTCAATTGTTTTTATTGTCGAAAATTATATTTTGAATTTTTTTTAAGCCATTGTCATCTGAGAACAACCGAAAGGAAGATATAAATTTTTCAATTAGAAATTTGCGAATTTTGGTTGTCTCTTAGAAGACCTCATAAAAATACTAAAGATCATTCAATATCGATTATTTGTAGCACGGTGTAAGTAGATAGGTTCGTTCAGCAGAATGCAATGCATTTAGAGGCTTCACGGTATATAGGGTGTTTCAAAGTATGTGGGAAATCGTAGTACATTCTAAGGTAGAAAAGCCAATTTTTTCGAATTAGACTACCTATTTCCGTACACACTATTTAACTCTTGATATTAATAGGCATCGATTTGTTATAAATTACTCTTCAACTAAAATGCATCGTTTTCGAGTTATTCGCGATTTTATACCAAAAATTACAATTTTTCGCGCGAGGACCTTGAATTTGCAGATTATATGAACAACTTTGTTAGTTACACTATTCATAACTCAAGAATTGCTGTACATATATGGCTGAAAATTGGTGGGTAGGTAGCTTAGAGCCAGGAGACGGACATAGAATAATGTTTATCCCGTTTACAGCATTCCCGTGTGACTTGGACGTATGGATGATAATTTGATTTATGTAAGAAAGCAATATTAAAAAAGTGAAGTGAACAATAAAACGAAAAAAAAATGGAAAAAGTTAATGATACTTTTGAAGGCAATCGATGATGAAAATTACGGTTTATATTTCCTAGATGCCCCTGGTGGAACTGGTAAGACATTCTTTATGTCAGTAGTTTTAGCCACTCTTCGTGCGAGTTCCAACATATCGATTGCAGTTGCTTCTTCAGGAATAGCACCCACATTGTTAGAAGGATACCGTATGGCTTATTCAGCATTGAAATTACCGTTAAATCTTCAAACTATTGAAGAACCAACGTGTAATATTGCTAAACACTCAGCAATGGCCAAAGTTTAATCGGCATCGAAAATCACCATCTGGGACGAATGCACAATGGCGCATAAATGTGCATTAAAAGCACTCAACCGGAGGATCAATGATTTTACTGTCTAGTATAGCCGGCTCGGTGGCGTATGGGATATGATGCTCGTCTCCTACACAGAGTTACCTGGGTTCAATCCCCACAAAGTCGGTGCGATTTTTCGGATTCTGGGAATCGCTTGAGTGTCCATCTTTCGGAGGAGATGTAAAGCTGTCGGTCCTGTCTAACAGAGATGTGTTGGACATTAAAGATACCTTCCCTCGACACGAGAGCGGTTCGGCAAAATTCCCAGGTTAGTGAGGTGACGGCATGTCATTAGCCGAAAGGCAGAAACAGAGCACGTTGAAGGAAAAATAAACAAACAAACTGTCTAGCGATTTTCGCCAAACACAGCCAGTAATTCCAAGACCTACGGCTGTCGACGAATCAAACGTTTGCCGCAAATCATCGCTATGTGAAAAAACTGCAGCTGACAACAAACATGAGAGTTACATTGCTTAATGATACATCTGCTGAAGATTTCTCGGAGCAATTGCTGACTATAGGTGATATCCAAGTACCTGTCGATGAATCGAGCGGATTGATATCATTTCCAAATAATTTCTGTAATTTTGACGAACTTATCAACAATGTATTTCCAAACATTATTTCTGAATACAAAAATAATGAATGGTTGAGTGAGCGAACAATTTGAGTGGCTAAGAATAAAGATGTAGATGACCTGAACTGCATAATTCAAAGTGGGATCATTGGAACAATGCATTCATTCAAATCAATTGACTGCGTGACAGATGAAGATGAAGCAACCAACTATCCAATTGAATTTTAAACTCATTAGATGTGCCTGGCTTACCACCAAACAATTTACGCCTAAAGGTTGGCTCCGTAATAATCATGCTTGGAAACATAAACAAACCAGAACTGTGCAACGGTACGCGTTTGGTGGTTAGAAAAGTCATGAACAATGTAATTTACGCGGTGATACTGAAAGGAGAATTCGAAGGTTTGAATTGAATTTAAAAGACTTCAATTTCCGATCCGTCTTGCATTTGCCTTGACCATCACCAAATCACAAGGCCAACCCTTAAAAGTTTGTGGTTTGAATCTAGAACATCCATGTTTTTCCCATGGTCAATTATATGTGGCATGTTCACGGATCGGAAGACCATCTGCGTTGTTTGTTTTTGCGCCTGATAATGAAACAAAAAATGTTTTGTATCAAAAGGTGCTTAAGTGAAGAGCAACCTATGTACTAAAATACGGAAATAATAATGAATGATTAATGTAGGTACTTAATTTTTTTTTTGTATTTGCATTTTGCCTTTAAGGTGGAACAGCGTTCGCCCGTTCCGCTAGTAGCATAATTTACACACAACAAAATTCATATGGAATCACCGGATATTTCGAATATTACCCCAAGAATTTTGAAAATTTCGAAGGATTGTTAGAATTGGTCATTTTTGAGATATTTCAATTAAAAAAAAATAAGTGAATGTTTATCTTAAGAAAGAAACAAATAAAAGAAAATAAGAGACTTTCCGCATCTAGTAAAAATATGATAATTGTTTTCTCACGGAGTTGTTGTTTTTATCGATCTCTGTAGCTTGTACTTCCTCCTATTGCCCTGATACAAGCTTAAATCCGTCAAGGCATGCTTTGGATTAGGTTTTTTCGACCTCCTCTGGGGTGATATTCTGCTACGCTTCTGTGGCGGCTTGGATGAGCTGTTGTCGGGTTCTTGGATCATCCTGGCGATATCTAATTTTCGTTTTGAGATTATTCCATAAATATTCAATAGGATTTAGGACTGGAGAGCAAACTGACCAGTACAAAATAGCGATTCCCTCTGTTTCGAAATAATGTCGCGCGAGGTGGCTGGTATGCGGAGGTGCATAATCTTGCAAAAAAGCAAAATTCTCAATGTGGGAACCTCGCCTGAGCCTCACTATGTGCTCCAGCAATAGGTCCACGTAATTTCTAGCCGTTACACCCGCAGGAAAAGATATTAAATCTGTTTTGCCTCCCAGCATAATGCCACCCCACAACGTCACCTTCCCCCCTTGGCATTTCGGAATTTATCTTGCTGCTCGGAGTCTAGCTTGTTTTCCACGACCACCTAAAATCCGAATCCGGCGGTCATCTGATCGAACACCAATTCTGGTCTCATCCGAAAAAAGAACATTTCGCCAATTCTCAATATTCCAATTTCGGTGCTCGATACAGATTAATTCTTTTAATTTTTTGTTGTCTGGTTAGCTCTGGAACTCTCAAGGGTCTTCTGCTATATGAACTGCTGGAACGAAGTCTTTGATGTTTCGTTTCAACTGATACACTGATGCATGTTGCTTCCAGAAATTGCCTTTGGAGTATGGGGTGCGACGCGCTAGGGTCTCTTTTTGCAATTTGGCACAAAAAGCGGTCTTGGTCTTCAGAAGAGATCTTCCTACGACTTCTTCTAGGCCTATTTTGCACTGATTGTAGCTTCACGTATCGGGCGTAGATTTTTTAAATCAGCCCCCTGTTATACCCTCACTGTGGCCGCTTCATTCCTCTGTGTCACCCCTTCTTCAAGGAGAGCAATTATTCGACCCCACTGCACATCAGACAATCCAACGTGAGGCATTTTCAATTATGATTATAGGCTTTCTTAAATTTGGATTCACAGTTCACAATCTCTGTGACGACTGAGTACAATATCCCGTACCTGTGGTGATAATTCAACATTTCTTATCATACTATTCAGGTTTTTTTTACAATGAAAAACTTCATTCTTCACAAGTAGTCAAAGATCCATGGTTAAGAACAATAAGTTATGTGAAATACCCAGTGATTCCATATAAATTTGATTGTGTGTATATTAATTTAATATCCCAACTTCCACTCATAATATGTGTGAGGGTCAGTTGGGCCTATCACTAAATGATCTAATCTTCCAACGTGCATTCATAATATGGGTGAGGGCCGATTAGGCATGTCTGTGAATGATGTTATGTAAATTGATTTGAAGACGCCTAAGATTGCAAAGAAATTAATTTAATGTGAATGTTGCAAAGATCAAAACACATTGTTAGCGAATCTATTTTTGTTTTCTTATTTCCTTCCCTATGGTTTAAGCAGTCAAACATTGGTCGTATAACGTCAAATCTCAAATAAGAGAACTTGACTAGGTTACTACAAAACACAGCAGAAGGTTCTATTTCATAAAAAAGGACTTCAAGGCAAGTTCAAGTACTTGGTGATCACATGGAATAAGGCAATGTATTTTATTCAGGAATTTTTTAATTTCCTTAATAAAATACATAGCCACATCAGCTTCACTGCTGAAATAGAAAGTAATAACTCAATTAATTTCCTAGACTTAACCATCATAGATTCAAATAACCATCTCACTTATAAAATTTATAGAAAGAAAAAATTCACAGACGCATCGATCCCAATGGGCTCGTTCGGTCATTTGAGCCACAAACTAGCTGCATATAACTCAATGATTCATAGAGCTTACTCAGTTCCCCTTTCGACAGAAAATTTCCAAACTGAACTTATCATCAGAAAAATTGCCTCAAATAACAATAGACCACAACATTTTCTAAATAGAATTATTAAACGCACACAACAACGTATTACCTCCCAATTACTATATAGCATCGTAGAAACCCTGGAAAAAAAATACACTACTCTCAGATACACCGGCGAACTCTCTAACAAAATCAGTAATTATTTTCCCAAATTCAACATAACTACGTCATTCTTAAGCAGATTATTATTTAATGCCAAACAAAAGAACAGTAAATTCAAGCAATCAGGAATTTATCAAATCGAATGCAATGAATGTCAGGTAGCCTATGTCGGACAAAAAAAGAGAAGTTTTGAAGCTAGATTCAAAGAACATATGTCTTCAGATGAAAATTCACCAATATTTGAACACATAAAAGCAACCAACCACTCGATTTCATTAAACAACCTTAGAATCCTTCATGAATGTAACAAGGGGAGGGAGATGAATTTGTTGGAAAGTTTGGTGATTAACAAACTATGTAAAAGGCTTCAGCTTACAACCCTCAACAGCCAACTAGTGCTTTATGCATCCCCACTACTCAATATCTAGGATAACTTTCACTATGTACTTGTACTTAGCTACTCAACTGTTATATTGTTACTCACTTTGAAATGACCGTGAGGTCGAAACCGATCGTAATTATTAAATGAGTTGTGGTAAAGTGACAAAGGTGTCTTATTTCGTTTTACTTTGAAGATGAAATTCTATAAAATAAATAGATCATCAATACCATCAATGATCACCAGACTTTTCATATAATCGACCTCATTCGGTCCCAGTTATTAATGTGGGGAAGAAAATAAGATAATTCAGATATTGCAATTTACAAAAGCTAGGTATTTTGAATCGTATTTTATTGGGTTGTTTCAATGAAGTTTCAGAAACAAAGAAATTTTGATTTAAACGCAACTCTGATAACAATATTTCCTGTTGAATTCAAGGGTTCACAATATTAAGTTTCATAGTTTCTTCAACAATACTGATTACATCTTTAGGACTTGGAATTAACTTATTGACATCAAAAGGAGCTAATTTGGCGATATGAAGAAGATGTATATTACGTATTTTATACACTTGTTCATATCGTTTTATAGAATCAATTAACAAATGAGATTTAACCGCAAGAGCTGAAATAGAAGAAACAACTGTACCTTAATTTAGTTTTTATTTTGTATTAGTCTGATGAAGGCGCAGTGTCTTCGAAATAAGTTGCAAATATAGTAAATAAAGAGTTTTATTCATCATCTAATATTGCAATCGCAAGAATACGATGTATCGCGTTCCACGTCGTCTTAGCTACCGATTTAATGGCATAATTCATTGAATAGTCTATTCGCATACCGTGTTGACAACCTCGTTCGAATCCTAAACGACTCGAAAACCAAACGAGTGTTTTGCCGCACTCAGTATTATACTCACAAAGAACAAATGCTGAGTCCAAAAAATAGGAAGGCAATTTTTCTTAAGAATGGGCTATCTTGTCTTGTTACAACATACAGTAACTTTGCAGATTCAATGGACACTTGCGTTATGCTGATGAAGGCAATCAATGTAAAGGCAGCTTCAAGTATTCTGAAAGAAATCCATGAGAGTTATTCAAAATTCTCACAATATAACATATGGAATGAAAAAAAACAAGTACTGTGTTTTAAGGAATTTTACTTAATAATTGCGATTCGTAACGCGTTTCACTACACCGTAGCTTTTTCAGACGAATGAATGTACAGAAAATATAAATATAGATGTTCTTGAGTAATTAAAAGCTTATTGGGTTGCTTCTTCTTAAGTGGTTATTTATGACAGGTATATCTAATAAAATTAAAGAATAGATTGCTTCCCGAAGAGATTCAATAGAGGCGAAGGGCTTGAATCGACTTGTTCATTGATGAGTCTACCTGACTGTTTGTATTTATTGATTTATAAAGTTTCCCAAAGATCTATCTTCCAATATTTATTATCTGTATGCAAAATTTCAAACTGTGGGACGAAAGAGTGATTATTTTCTAAGAGATGATTCGCGTAATTTGAATCTGATTTTTATTTGAAAACTGCGTTTATGTTCCGATATTCTAACTTAAAATTTCTATGTGTTCTACCAATGTAAAAATTATCACGGTCATTGCAATTAAATCTATGAACACCTGATTTATTGTTTTTCCTGGTTTGGTTTTATTTTTTATATATTTGCCTAAATTATTATTAGTTTGGTAAGCTATGTTGAAATTATTGCTACTCAAGAATGATTTCAGTTTCTCACTTGTAATGCCAACGTAGGTTAAGGTGTTGAATTTTTGTTTCAATTTATCGACAGGGTAAACTTCATTCAATGTGATTCTACTTTGTTTTTTTTAATATTTGTTAGTTTGGGATTGTAACCATTATTTTTGGCTATTTGTTTAATCAAATTTAATTCTTTGTTGAAATTTTCTGGTGATAACGGGATGTTAATCAATCTATGAATAAAACTATTGAATGCTGACATTTTATGTTGATATGGATGACACGACGAGTTATGTATTATAATATCAGTACCGTAAAGTGGGGTGACATTGATCAATTTTGAACAACTTTTGTTAATATTTTCAACAATTTTTATTATATTTCCATTTTGTTTTTTAAACCTCCTTAAATTCCTTCAGTACTTCCGAATTTAGGCCTCAACTTAAGCCAATCATTCATCAGTATCTAGAAAAAAAATAAAACATGAGTGATCAATGTCATACCCCTAAGTGGGGTGACTTTGATCAGGCCTCTTTTATTGCATAGAAATGCTGGAGAATATGTTAGAAATGATTAATGTCGCCCTCTTCGAAATCGGTGTTGTGGAACAAAAGTTATTGGATAATTTGTATGAGGGGGTGAGATTGATCAGACGGGGTGACATTGTTCAGCTCAATTACTACGGAATAAAAAGTGATTCAGAGGATATCATTTATTTAAAAAAATACGGAAATAAACATTTAGCATTCCTTGATATTTTTATCATGTAGAAAATCATATCTTATTCTGTTTAACATTTTAACAAACAGGGTACCTAATAAAATAGAAAAATAAATATTTAGCCGAGCATTTAGCATTCCTTGATATTAATGTCATTTGGAAAATGATATCTTATTATTCTGTCTGATATTTTAACACACTTAGGGTCTGGTGAAAGTGCCACAATATCACCAATTTGCACTGTTGAAACATCATTCTCGACGAGTTTAAATACACTTCGCGAATGAGCAGACTTTAAACCGACAACTTCAAAGACGTTATCTTTTAAAACTTTCTGAATGAGGCACACATAGCGAAATTCTGTTTTCTTTCTTGAACCAGATAGAAATTTAACTAAGACGAACTTTCCGAAGATAATATTGTCTAAAGTTGGCTCGAAATATTCTATAGGGTCTGCCGTCGGTTCATCTATAGATTCATCGTCTTCTGAATTATCATCTAATTGTATATTCTCATTTTCCTCCTCGCTGGACGAAAGTTGAGTACTCGGACCAGCAACAGATTTTCCTGGTTCAACATGTAAAAGCTTCTTTCGCTGTCTCTGAGGTCTATTGACATTATACCTTTGAGTTTTAGAAAATCGGTGAGACTATCCGCAACATTAGCTCCTACATTGTCAGAAGTGTTACCTGGTAATTTTGAAGAACTCGATCAGGATTGAAAGGCACAAGACCGCAAGCTGCAAATCCAGAAATGAGATTGCGTGTAACACCGCTTCTTTCTTTAGAGTTGTCCTTAGGCAGAACTTCGTCCATGTTAATAATGCACTGTTTCAGTAGAAGAGGAAATTCGTTCTTAGGAATCCCAGAAGTTTTGGAATTTCTAACTTTCCAGGCTGATAGTGTTTTCCTCCAACTTTCTTTGAATGGACGAAAAAGCGACATCCAAAGGCTGGCAGATATGGGTGCAGTTGGGAGGAGACAAACAAAAGAAATGTCATTTTCTTCACACGTTCTCAGTACTTCTGGATTAAAGTGTGAGGCCAAATTATCTCCCAAAAGGACTTTTCGTCCATTTAACCTTTTAGCGTGTGGTAGAAAAACTGTGGAAAACCATTCGTGAAATGTGGGCATATCTATCCAACCGTGCGAAGTTCGGTTGAATCGAGTACCTTGCGAGCAGCATATCTTATCACAGCATGGTTTGCCCTTAAGAGCATTCTCAGTCCATGTATTCCACAAGTTTTCGGCCTTGTATATTACATAGGGCGGCAGTAGAGTGCCTGATGCTGATCCACACATCATTAAGGTCGTTGATGATTTTGAATGGTTGCAAACTTTTTCTGGGTATTTTGTACCTCTACGATAAATGCACAACTTTTTCCCTGGATCATCTGTAACATTTGATTCATCGTAGTTAAACACATTCTCCGGGGGAACACCATCCAGGGTGACTCGCAAGTTGTTGAAATAGTCTCTTAGTATGGAAGGAGTCACCCGACTCCGTTTCGCACTAATGTTGGACGATAATCTTTTTCCTGCGACATGTTGGTGCCTCTTAAGGAAACTGTTGACCCAGTCTTTACCAGGCAAGTTATTGTTGAATTTGTAAATGTTTCTACCACTTTTATCTAAATAACTTTTCACGAACATTCTTAGATCTTGTGGAGACAAGGAAATCCCCAGTCTGCGCATTTCAGTATATTCGTCAAAATGGCTCTCTCTTCAATGTTTGATAGTATTGTCTGCCCGCCGATTTTTTGAATCTGCGCCCTTGAAATCTGTTGTTAAGGGTACCATAAGAAACATTGTAAGTGCGAGCTGCTTGGCGCATAGAAAGTGTATTATTTGTAACGTCTCGAAGGGCATTTTCTAGTTGTTCATCAGAAAAATTGTTGTAAGTTCTGCTGCCTAGCTTTCGCGTATAATTTCTGCCCATTTTTCAGTTTTCTGATTCTAAAAGTAAAAGAAACAGGTAGACATTAAAATCTGAAAACGATGGGGCGAGATTGATCACTTCTTGTTATTGTTGATCAATCTCGCCCCGTTTTGTTCAGGTCATTTTGCGCGAAAAGTACATATCAACTAACCTTCCAAATAGAGCGCAGCCTTCACAATCGATGACAGGTAAATATCTTATGGTGCACAATCCTCGACGATTAACGAGTTTTTCCCGGGCGAGAAAAATTTGCGACACTCAAATTTACACGTTTTTTGACACGAAACTTTAGAACGCTGTAGAACAAACCTTCCTTTACACTGTCGCGATATGTACTGCTGGATCGAAAGCCTAATGTGTTTACTATCGCCTGAAAAAAGCTGCCTGAGAATCAAAGCAAAGGTGGTGGGGAAATTTAGAATTGAACACAAAATGGCAGCGCGATCAATCTCACCCCACTTTACGGTACGGAAAGAAAGCCATTTTGAATTCGAACGGAAATCAAACTTTAGGTTAGTTTTAGTAAAAAATGGTTCTTTGCCTTCTTAGAACACTCATGAAAAACACAACAACTTCAGGAGTGCCAAAGTCATGAGGTGAAAAAAATAAGTATTGTACTTAGAACCGACGCTTGGCGAAATCCATTTTCACTGTTTTCTGAGCAGGATATTATTACGTTGAATTCAACTTGATATGTTCTATTAGAGACAAAATTTTCAATATGTGCTAAGCAGTTACCTCCAGTTTAATTCTTCTGAAGATTGTTATATGGTGTTTCCATATTGTGTCGTATACTCTTTCCATATCGAAAAATACGGCTAGACATATTTGATTGTATGTGAAAGCATTGTTTATCCCAATTTGGAGTGCAAGTGAATTATCAACTGTTGAACTGTTTTGTCGAAAGCTGCTTTGATTGGGATTAACGGAGTTTCCACTTTCTAAGGTCCATAATAGACGGTTGTTCACCATTTTCTCCATAAACTTGCATGTTGCGTTAGTTAATGAAATAGGCCTGTATCCCTCTGGATTGTTTTTTGGCTTATTTTGTTTGAAAATATGTATGATTATTGAGTCCTTCTCTTTGTGAGGTAATTTATATTGGGTCCATATGGTTTCAAAAATGTGAATAAGGTGGATTTGTTTTGTGACCGATTTCATTTAAAGAAAACATGCATTACAAAGAGCGCGTATATTATACCCAAGATAAATTATAAATTTTTGTTCCATTTTTAATGTTTCGTCGATTTACTTATTCAACTTACCTCAAAAGAAATGAAACAAGTAGCACCGAACATAGTAGCATATACGATAGAAATATCGATTTAGCATTATACTGCAGTACTTCCCAAACAGCACTGTGTAGAAAAACGTGAAGAGAATCATGAACCCAATCATGAGATCAGAGCTGATATCATTGTAAGTATTCGAATGAAGTTTTCTAAATCCCAGAATATCAACTCGATTTTGAAATAGGGTAGCTCCAGTGTACACGAAAGCTGTACAATAAAATCCTAGGTACCATAGTGAATGTTTCAGCCTAATCCTGTTGTATTCTTTGTATCTCATCTTGCGAAAGAGTTCCTGAAATGAAAATTAATCATCAAATGTCGCTTGAATGGAAATAATTTATATATTCTATACCGGGTGAGTCAATAAGGCGAGGAACTTCTATATCTCGGTAAATATTTGAGATAAAAGCAAAATTTTTCTGATTATTGTTTTATAAGTATGTGTGCATTCCATAAAATTATTTTCGTACATACAGGATGTTCCATTTTTGCTCCAGGGACAAACAGATTTTTTTAAATGGCACGCCTTGTATTTTTTATCATAATCTGATTAAAATTTGGATGCTCTCTTCAACTATATCTGTTTTGTGCCCAAACAACTATCGGTAGATTTTAAATTAATTAAAATATCCATAATTTCGGGAATTTGGAAGTTTCTGCAAAAGTTCTCAAACGCCTCATTTCGCATAATTCACGCTTGATATTTTTTCCTTCGGGAAAAAGGGTTGTACCTTATTATTAAATGAAGAAAAAAAAAGTTATTATACCGAATGTTCCTAGTAACCCGGCGAAAATGAAATTTTTCAAACATGAAAAAGTTTTTTTTTTCGAATGTAACACCCTGTATTTTTCTCACGTATTTTGTTTCCACTCGAATAAGCTTTATATCGATACCTTTTTTTTTCAAAAATCCGATGGAGATTTCCCAGAAAATTTCGAAATAAGTGTGATATTTAGGTATTTCTTACAATTAACATACTGTTGATTGAATTCAGACATTGAAATATGCAAATTTCAACACAAAATTAGATTCTTTGCAGTTCAATGAAACTCAAACATCAAAACTCTCAAGGTGCATCGAAATGTCTTCACAAGAAAAGATTCATTTGCGATATTATCATTTGTGCTCAGAGCTAAGTCTTCGCTTAATTGAAATTACTCAGTTCAAAATTATCTCAATAAATGTTCTAAATGTCAAAATATCAAAAAGATCGAGAATTTGAAAGGTTTTTCAGAACTTCTCACAATCTTCATTCCGTATCATATGAGTGTGACAATAATTATTCTCTGAAGAAAATATGTTCCTCATCATCGAAGTAAGAGATCAACTGTTTTTTCATACCCAGTGTTCTTGGTGATCCAACGAAAATAGAATTTTTCGGGATAAAACAACTTTTTTTCTGAATGTAACATCCTGTTATTTTCACTGAACTTGTATTACTTCTACAATTGTCCGAAATGTTCTGGAATTATCATTGAGAAACGAAATTGAACTGCTTGTCGTGAATGAAACATTCACTGAAAAAAAGCAAATCAAAATTATAAACACCAATTCAATTCTATTTCAATAAGTTTTTAAATCTAATTAGATTTTCGAAATGTCCTCCATTTTGACGCATACATTCTGGAACACGATTGTTAAATGATTCGGTCACTCTTTGGAGAACATTCGGCGTTATACTCTTAAATGCTCCTGTAATTCTCTCCATCATATTTTCCCTGATTGTTGGAGGGTCTCGCTATACCATCTCTTCAACATTAACCCACAAAGAAAAATCCAATTTATTCAAGTCCGGAAACCTAGGAGGCCATCCTACAGGACCTCCACGGCCTATCCAATTGCCCTCAAACCTATCATTTAAAAAATCGCGGACATTGCAGCTGTAGTGTGCTGGTGCCCTATCGTGTTGAAACCACGTATTGTTTTTTATGTTTTGCGGAACATTAATAAGCAAAGGCTCCAGATCATGCTGCAAAAAAATTAAATAACGTTCGCCGTTCAAATGTTCTTGGAAAAAAAGGGTCCGATCACATAATCATCAATTTAATCACCCCAGACATTTAGAGACCAACGATGTTGGTGGTCAACAGTTCTCATGAAATGAGGATTTTGAGTATCATAATAATAAAAATTATGCCGGTTCACCAATCCATTCTTATGAACATCATCAGAGAAAATCACCTTATTGAAAAAATTCGGTTGGTCTGCTATTTTATTTAAAGACCATCTACAAAAATCCAATTTCTGCACGAAGTCCATGGGCTCCACCTGTTGGTGGAGTTGAACATGATCTGGATGGAACTTTTCCCTCCTCAAAATTCTTGATACATATGTCTGACTAATGCTCAAGTCTCGACTAACATCTCTTGTACTAACATGAGGATGCTCTACTGCGCTCAGAACAACCTGCATGCTATTCTCTTCATTGAGTACACGATTAGCTCTTTCATTCTTCTCATATCTAACTTGTCCATTTCTTTCAAACCTTTCCTTTAGTCTCTCGAATGCCTCTTCCCTAGGATGTTTACTGTTTGGGTAACGTTGGGAATAAATATGTGACGCCAACAAACAATTCCTCTCACCTTCTCTCAAACAATAAATCATATTAATTAACTCTTCCTGAGTAAAATTCATTGTTGCAATAATATTATGTATTTCTCACTTAGACTCACTCATATGACGTTGGAATTATCCAATTCAAAACTGTCAAATCTTGGGGCATTGTGGATAAACCATAGAAATAAGTCTTCGATGGGCATGTGTGGTTTAAACCACAGACTTCGAACAATATTTTCTATCTTCATGTGGTATACACATAGAAGTCATACTTATCTCTATAGTTTAATCACAAGTTGGATATGAGGAGAATGAAAGAGCTAAGCGTGTACTCAATGAAGAGAATAGCATGCAGGTTGTTTTGAGCGCAGTAGACTATTTGAACATCTTTTGAAGATTTCGAACTGAGTAATTTCGATTGAGTGAAGACTTAGCTCTGAGCACAATTGATAAAATCGCAAATAAATCCTTTCTTGTGAAGAAATTTCGATACAGCTTGAGAGTTTTGATGTTTAAGTTTCATTGAACAGCAAAGAATCTAATTTTGTGTTGAAATTTACATATTTCAATGTCTGAATTTTATCAACAGCATGTTTATTGCAAGAAATACCTAAACCTCCCACTAATTTCGAAATTTTCTGGGAAATTTTCATCGGATTTTTGAAAAAAAGGTATCGTTGTAAAGCTTATTCGAGTGGGAACAAAACACGTGAAAAAAAGGACAGGGTGTTACATTCTAAATAAAAAAGTTTTTCATGTTTGAAAAAAATTTTCGCCGGGTTACTAGCAACACTCGGTATAATTTTTTTTTTCATTCGATAATAAGGTAAAACACTTTCACCTCAAGAAAAAAAATATCATGCGTAAATTATGCGAAATGAGGTTTGAGAACTTTTGAACAAACTTCCAAATTCCCGAAATTATGGATATTTTAATTAATTTAAAATCTACCGATAGTTGTTTGGGTACAAAACAGATATCGTTGAAGAGAGCATCCAAATTGTAATCAGAATATGATAAAAAATATAGGGTGTGCCATTTAAAAAAATCTATGTTTGTCCCTGGAGCAAAAATGGAACCCCCTGTATGTACGAACATAACTTCAAGGAATGCACACACACTGATAAAACAATAATCAGAAGAAATTTCGCTTCTATCTCAAATAGTTTCCGAGATATAGAAGTTTCTCGCCTTATTGACTCATCTGGTATATGAACTTAATGTCCGTACTGTATTCTAACATAAGATGTGTAATAACAAGAAAAAATTGAAAAATGCTTACATATGGAAGTTCAAATATGACAATCGCTGTAGATATCGCTCATGTATGTTTTGAAAGTTGTGGCTAGAGTATGTGATACCTGGTTCTCTCACGAACAGTTTGGTAAAGTTTTCGTCGCGAACGCATGTTTAGTGTCAAATTCCGAACGCCGTTGGGAAACGTATTGTCATTCGATTTGTACTGTGAAAAAACGTTATAAAATTTTTCTTCATTTGCGCAATGACTTCGATAGGGAGTGTCTGAGTAGGGCTGCTTCGTTCAAATGGGTCAAAGGGTTCAAGGATGGCCGCGAAACCGTCGAACATTAGCTCGTCAAACGCGAATCAGTATCACCAGGCAACATTCGCAGCGTAGAACAACTTATTTTTGAGGACCGTAGGAGGAATATTTGATACATTTGGGCCTTACTCTGCAACAATATTGGTAGTGTAGAGTCTATCATCCAGGAACATCCCCAATATCGCAAAATATTGGCGCGATCGGTTCCTCAACTGTTGAGCTTCCTGCGAAACTTCACGAGGTTGGGAAGTTTGTCGTCGCTTGCTGATGTCATATGAGGCGGGTGAGGATGGTTTCCTAACGCAAATCTTCCTCACAGACGAGACATGGGTACACTATTGTACACCCAAAAGCCTGGTATATTTGAATAGTGGAGTAAGATGGAGGAAAGGGCGCTCGTCAGAGCGAAGACAAACAAATCCGCGGGTGAGGATATTTGTACCGTGTTATGAGACCGTGGAGTGCGATGTACATCGATTTGTCAGGCTGGATATAATATCGGAATTGAGGTGAAAGCTACCGAAATACCTCATCTACAGTCTAGATTTATCATCCTGCGACTTCCACATGTTTGGACCGCTGAAAGCAGCCTTTGGAGGTCAAACATTCAACACAGACGACGAGGTAGAGGAGTATGCACATGTCTGTCCGAGTTGCCCAAGAAATTGATCGATACCAACATCAGAAAGCTACCGGAGAGGTAGAGCAAATGTGTAACTTGTGAGGCGGATTTCCCTGAAACACTGTGAATTTTTGTACGCTTTTTCGATAATACACACAACCAAAGTATGGAATTACTCGGTATCTTACATTATTGATTGTTTTTAACCATGGATCTTTGAGTACTTGGATGAATGAAGTCTTTTGTTGTGAGAAAACGGGATAGTATGATAATAAATGTTGAATTATCACCACAGGTACGGGATATTGTACTCAGTCGTCACAGAGATTGTGAACTGTGAATCCAAATTTAAGAAAGCCTATAATCATAATTGAAAATGCCTCACGTTGGATTGTCTGATGTGCAGTGGGGTCGAATAATTGCTCTCCTTGAAGAAGGGGTGACACAGAGGGATAAAGCGGCCACAATGAGGGTATAACAGGGGGCTGATTTAAAAAATCTACGCCCGATACGTGGAGCTACAATTTCTGCAAAATAGGTCTAGAAGAAGTCGTAGGAAGATCACTTCTAAGGACCAAGATTGCTTTTTGTGCCAAATTGCAAAAAGCGACCCTAGTGCTTTGCACCCTATACTCCAAAGGCAATTTCTGGAAGCAAGTGGCATTAGTATATCATTCGAAACGATACTTCAGACTTCGTTTAAGAGTTTTATACAGCAGAAGGCCCTCAAGAGTTCCAGATCTAACCAGAGAACAAAAAATAAAAGACTTAATTGGTGTATCCAGCACCAAAATTGGAATATAGGGAATTGGCGTAATAAATGAGATAAAAACACAAGGTTTAACTTTAATCTACACTTTATTTGAAAAAATTCGACGACGTTTCGCTGACACAGCAGCTTTATCAAGAATGACAAACAGAATGAAGAGTATGGTATTATAAACAAATCGTAGAACAAGTTGGATGAATAACAGGAAAATCCACACCGAGCCATTGTACAGTTAGTATGAAAGGTAATAAAAACTAATTGAACAAGTTAAGTAGGGGTGAATAATTCACATCTACCTGCTCATTCAAAAGCTTGTCCGAATGTTTGTATCTATTTATTTCTAATGCTTCTAGGAGATCTAATTTTAAACTTTTTGATTTTATATGTAATATGTCAAAGTTTTTATTGAATGAATGGTTTTCTTTTATTAAGTGGTTTGAATAATTTGAATCAGATTTATTTTTATCGAAGCTACGTTTATGTTCAGATGTTCTTATGCCAAAACTCCTATAGGTCCTACCGATATAAATTTTATCACAAGAACCGCAATTGAGTTTATAGATTCTGATTTACTTGATTTTTCAACACGAGATTTATTATTTTTAATATGTTTACCTAAGTTATTAGAAGTTTTGAAAGTTATATTAAGATTTTGTTTGACGAGAAAGGATTTAATATTTGTACTTGCAGAACCGTAGAATGTTAAACTGTTGAATATTTTATAGTCTTTATGAATAGGATATACTTCATTTATTGCTTTCTGATACAGTTTTTACGAATGATTAGATCTATCATATCCGGATTATATGAATTATTAATGGCTATCTGTTTAATGATGTTTAACTCTTTATTATAATCTTCTACTGATAAAAGTAAATCAAACGAAATAAGTTTTGCGTTAGGTGTTGAGAATTTATACCCAAGCGTTCCTCCAGGTGATGTCAAAATATTAATCGAAATCATGTTGAATTCGAATCATGTTAACCACATAATTAAATCAGAAATATTGAATCTGTTGGACGTTTGCATTGAACAAAATTATTTTTCTTTCAACAACATCTATTACAGTAGTGAAAATGGTTTGATCATGGGAAACCCTTTGAGTCCACTTTTAGCAGAGATTTTTATGAATAATATGGAACAGAAAATTCATACACATCCACTCATTTCCAAATTTCTTTATTGGTATAGATATGTTGACGACATCTTAGTATGTTTCATTGAACTACTCGTCAATTAGACTTATTTCTTAATTTCTTAATTCCATCCATTTGAACATTAAATTCACGATAGAAATTGAATCCATTAATTTTTGACAAAATCACTAAACGAAATAATAACCATTTTTTCGTAAACCAACACATACTGATACAATTATACATAACTACTCATTACATCCAATTCAACACAAAGTTGCAGCTTTAAACAGCATGGTACATCGGTTACTCAATTTACCTTTATCAGTAGAAGATTATAATAAAGAGTTAAACATCATCAAACAGATAGCCATTAATAATTCATATAATCCGGATATGATAGATCTAATCATTCGTAAAAACTGTATCAGAAAGCAATAAATGAAGTATATCCTATTCATAAAGACTATAAAATATTCAACAGTTTAACATTCTGCGGTTCTGCAAGTACAAATATTAAATCCTTTCTCGTCAAACAAAATCTTAATATAACTTTCAAAACTTCTAATAACTTAGGTAAACATATTAAAAATAATAAATCTCGTGTTGAAAAATCAAGTAAATCAGGAATCTATAAACTCAATTGCGGTTCTTGTGATAAAATTTATATCGGTAGGACCTATAGGAGTTTTGTCATAAGAACATCTGAACATAAACGTAGCTTCGATAAAAATAAATCTGATTCAAATTATTCAAACCACTTAATAAAAGAAAACCATTCATTTAATAAAACTTTGATATATTACATATAGAATCAAAAAGTTTAAAATTAGATCTCCTAGAAGCATTAGAAATGAATAGATACAAACATTCGGACAAGCTTTTGAATGAACAGGTAGATGTGAATTATTCACCCCTACTTAACTTGTTTAATTAGTTTTTATTACCTTTCATACTAACTGTACAATGGCTCGGTGTGGATTTTCCTGTTATTCATCCAACTTGTTCTACGATTTGTTTATAATACCATATTCTTCATTTTGTATGTCATTCTTGATAAAGCTGCTGTGTCAGCGAAACGTCGTCGAATTTTTTCAAATAAAGTGTAGATTAAAGTTAAACCTTGTGTTTTTTATCTCATTTATATCATGGATCTACATCAAGTAACGGCCTCCACAATTCAAAAAAAAAAAAAAAATTGGCGTAATATTCTATTTTCGGATGAGACCAGAATTGGCATTCGATCAGATGACCGCCGGATTTGGGTTTTAGGGGATCGTGGAAGACAAGCTAGACTCCGAGTAGCAAGACAAATTCCGAAATACCGAGGAGGCAGCGTGATGTTTTGTGGTGGCATTATGCTGGGAGGCAAAACAGATTTGATTTCGTTTCCTGTGAGTGAACCGGCTAGAAAATTACGTGAACCTAGTGCTGGAGCCCATAGTGGGACGCTGGCGAGATGCCCACGGTGAGAATTTCACTTTGAAACAGAGGGAATCGCTATTTTGGACTGGCCAGCTTGCTTTCCAGACCTAAATACTATTGAACATTTATGGAACAATCTCGAAAAGAAAATTAGATCGCGCTAGGCTAATCTCAGAACCCCACAACAGCTCATCGAAGCCGTCACTGCGAGTGGCAGAATATCACCCCAGAGGAGGTCGAAAACCTAATCCATAGCATGCCTAGACGGATTCAGGCTTGTATCAGGGCAAGAGGAGATAATTTAAGCTCCTGAAGTCGAAGAAAAACCACTTACTCCGTGAGAAAACAATTTTCAATATTTTAACTAAATGTGGAGTCTCTTTTTTTTTCATTTTTTTCTTTCTCAAAATGAACCTTAATTTATTTCTTTTTTCAATTGAAATATCTCAAAATCAATCAATTCTAACAATCCTTCGGAATTTCCAAAATCCCTGAGATAATATTCGAAATATCAGGTGATTCCATATAAATTTGATTGTATGTATATAAACGTACCACAGTATTTGTTTTGATCATATTTGAACGGACCTCGTATATTATTTTATTCTTAAGGATGGTTAAGGAAAAACTTATGTGTGAAAAGAATTACCGAAATAAATTAGACTCTGAAGAATATCTTCAAATCATTAACAGTTGGAACTAAGATCACTGGGATAAAGTAATGTCGATGTGGTTAGTATCTGGATGGATAATCGCTGAGATCAATCAAGGCCTGAAAAAATATTTTTCATTGGTTTCATCTTATAAGTGGTCTTTCATCGTATTTCGATGATGAATAAAAAAATTCCAACCTATGTTCGATGTTGGGAAATCATTTAAAATTAATAATAACACTAATTTTTTTCGTGCATATGTTCTTTTGTGGATAAAATAGCGAAGTAATACTTGAACGAGGATATTGTGAAGTTACTCATTATCTTAACGAATAATACGTCCAACTTGCAGAACATTTAAAAAAAAGTACCCAAATTTAAGACCATTACATACGTTGAGTCAGTAATGTAGGGTAGTGATTGAATAAAATCCTATTTGCACAGGCTAATGAGATATAGAACTGATATCCATGATATTACCGGCAGGTTCAGGCACGAATTTGAAAAACCACGCTTTGACAACACAATTTTTGAGCAATGTTTTCCTTATAACGTCGTTAAAGACGTTGATAATTTATCTGTTGGTTTTCAGAATTTGGAATTGAGAGCTTCTGGGAGGAAAGCTAAGGATATGCTTTTTAATTGTCGGTAAATGCTCTAGGGTTGGCCTATAAAAGACCGTTGCACAAGCGATGAGTACTGGTAAAAGCGTATTTCATCATTAATAATCTAATCTCGAGATACAGGCTGTGTGATGAAACCACATGGAGGTAGCCATCCACCGGGACCGTCCGTTAAAAACTTTTCAAGTCCCAATTACAATATCAAGCTGAAATTTTATACGCGGCCATTTGGATTTCCAATTGGAGTGAAATATTTTCGAAGTGATACCATTTCCGGTTGTACCGGAAGTGGGTCATCACTTTGTTATTTCAAATTGCAATCTACCTTTTTTATTATACATTTAGAACCGACATTTGAGCAAGGCATAAAATACCCAAGTTGTTGGCACTTACCTGGAAGAAGGATCAAGGAATTTTTTAAGCAATCTACACATGTCAAATGTTTATTGCGTTGTTTTGTATGATTTTTTCAATTTGGCCTTTTTCAAACAACAATAACTCAATTTTTTCAAATTGCACATGCCAATTTTTATATCGCCATCAAATGAAGCGTCAAATTTCAGATGGAATTGTATGAGCATGTACTATACCCATCTCTTATAGTTCCAAAATAATTAGGGAATATTTTGAATTTTTATGATTTTGCAAGAACTAACAGAGAATGCTTTGAAATATTTGAATCAAGTAGCTGAACTGGCTACGCTCACCTGACAGGTGTCCAAAATTAATGTACTTGTCACTTCGTTCATTCGAATTTGATATTTCAAAAAGAATTGTCGTTATTTCAGATTGAAAATATCCAAAAAATACAACACATTCAGAATAAAACCACTGGTTATTCAAACGAAAATATATTTAATCTTGTCTTAATTAATTTTAAAATGTCACAAAGTAGTGGGTAGAAATTGCAGGCAATTCAATAAGTATTTTCCAAATTTACCGTCTATGAGTAAAATAAAATTTCGAAGCATTAGAAGCAATTTTCTACAATTCTGATGAATAAAAATTGTAGGAACTAAGCGAAAACCAATCATCGAAGATAATTACATTAATACGAATAAATGATAGCAAACATCATAGGAGAAAACTTATTTACGATCTGAATAAATGTTCAATATGGGCCCCATTTTGCTCGATACACTTGACAGCTCGTATACGAACATGATGATTTGCCCTCCTAGTTTCAATCAAGGATCAATATTACGAAAAGCATTATGAATGCGCTCTAGTAACTCTTCTTTACCGGAGAACGCGGAGGCCATAAATTTGATCCTTGATTACCCCACCATCTATCCTCAAACATTTCTGTTAGCTGCCGATCTACAGCTCGTGTCTTATGTGCTGGTGCACCATCCATTTGGTAATAGCAATCCCTCTGAATGTTAAGGGGTAATCCATCTAAAATATTTGCTAATGTTCCTCTCAAAATTTCCAGGTATCTTTGTCCATTAATATTTTCCTCATAAATGTAATAAGTCAACAAATCATTCATTAAAATTGCAAAAACGTTCACGCTGAATTTATTTTGGAAATCAATAACCTCAATGAAATGTGGATTTCTCCTGTTGGTTATTCCACTTTCATTGAACTTGGCTTCATCAGACCATATAATTTCTTGCAGAATTGTCTCATCTTCTTGAAGCCGAATTAATAAATTTACACAGAAATTTAGCCGTTCGGGAAGGTCAGTTGGTTTCAATTTTTGTAGTCTGATAAGACAATACGGGTGCATGTTATGTTTCTTAAGGATCCTTTGAATGGAAGTATAAGCCAATCCAATGTCCATTGATACTGACTTAATGGACGCATGTGGATTGGCACGAAGATACGCTAGCGTATTAATTTGATTGTCGTCGTCCTTGAGAATTGGTCTTCTTCTAGTGTCTATGTATTTCGTTCCTCCAAATTACGGAAAATCGCTTCTAATCCTTCGAAATTTTCTTCTACTCATAGGCGCCTAATTGGGAAATTGGTTATTGAATTGCCTGCAAGTTCTATCCACCACTTTTTGACATTCGCCATGAATTAAAAAGAGATTAAACATATCCTCGTTTGAATAATCAGCCATTTTATTATCAATCTAGTGTTTTTCAAAAATTTTCACTTCAAACTACCAACTATTCTTGTTGAAATATCAAATTCGAATGAACGAAGTGACAAGTACATTAATTTTAGGCATCCGTCAGGTGAGCATAGCCAGTTCAGCTACTTGATTCAAATATTTCGAAACATTCTCTGTTAGTTCTTACAAAATCATCAAAGTTCAATATATTCCCAAATTATTTCGGAACTATAAGAGATGGGTATAGTGCATGGTGATACAATTCCATCTGAAATTGGACGCTTCGTCTGATGGCGATATAAAAATTAACACGTCCCATTTGAAAAAATTGAGTTATTGCTGTTTAAAAAGGGCCAAATTGAAAAATTCATACAAAACAACGCAATAAACATTTATCATGCGTAGACTGCTTAAGAAAGTCCTTGATCCTTCTTCTATCCACCCAAGCAAAAATTGTGTCTGTAGTGCAAAAGATTTACTAGCTACAATTTGTTGTTCCTCAAAAATCGAGTTTATAACAAAAATAATTAAATTTGTCAGAAGTTTTGACAGATAAGTGCCAATAACTTGGGTATTTCATGCCTTGCTCAAATGTCGGTTCTAGATGTATAATAAAAAAGGTAGATTGCCATTTGAAATAACAAAGTGATGACCCACTTCCGGTATAACCGGAAATGGTATCACTTCGAAAATATTTCACTTCAATTGGAAATCGCTAGTTATGGCCGCGTATAAAATTTCAGCTTTATATTGTAATTGGAACTCAAAAAGTTTTTGACGGACAGTCCCGGTGGATATCCCTGTATAATGCTTTAACGTGCAATGAATTTCCTAATAAAGGAACGTTAACGCATAACCTAAATATTTCGGGAAGTACTATTGGTTGCATGAAGTCAGTCTTTACTCCAGAAGACCTTGAAGATAGCGGCCTATAACGAGAAGTTATCTAGCAGCTCAATTGAAATGGGCCTAAAATCATGAAAATAGGCGCCTGAAGTCCAATGCTTCATGCTGAGATTAATCTCCGTGTGGACTACACTCAGATTATAGGCGACTGCGACTGTGTAGACAACCTTGTACTGTTCAAAGGGCAAGTCCAACTACAGAACTGACCTCATTTTGGTTAGGTTAGACATTATGCAAAGCCAACATGATTTCCAAATTAGGCAACAATTGTTTGAAGCTATCTGATTGAGTTGGCACACCATCACACGAATAATCCTCACTGACTTAATTCGAAACATGCCTAAGAAAGCATGCTCCCGAGAAGATTATATTCTTCACTGACAATGCCTTAGATTTTAATCAATAGAATACTATTTCTAAAGATTAATAAAATTTGGGTTATCAATTAACCCTCTGACTACTGGGTGGGGTCCTAAACGACCCCACGTTCTGATTATTTCTGAATAACATCGTGGTAACAATTTCTTTCCTCGCGAAACTTGAGGGCATTTGTCTCCAGGATATCTATAGTTCTTGGAACGGAATAAATGTTATTTGAATTGAACAATAAATTCGATACATTTCGTTTTCCAAAAAATGTTACTGTCCCTCCAGGAACCAAGCTTGTCACATGGTATTTAGTGTTGATCCGAATTTAGTTAGCAAATTTTCTCGATCCAATTATGCAAAAATTCCTGGAAATTAATCGGTCGTACTCCCCCCTCCCCTCATTTTTTGCACTGCCATAATTAGTGCAAATAAGTGGCTTCCTAAAATATTTCATTAGTTCACGGCATTGATCCGCGTGTTTTTAAAAGTTGCAATCCTCTTCTGTTTGTGAATTGGTTTACCTAAATATGGATTTAATAATGTCGGCACGTACAAGAAAAATAACGGCGAATGCATAAGCAGCTTCAGCTTTTCTTGACATGGAACAACTTTCGACTATACACGATGGCGAGATCGTCGTAGTTACTGAAACTGATGAAAACTTGGAAACAGCTGTTACTTGGAAGTGATAGCTGACTCAGATAGTATCTCTGATGAAGAATTTCTCCAGAGACGAAATTTGTACAAAACAACAGTTTGTTCGAAGAGACCTAGGTCAGTCTATATAATTCATACACCACTTGGTGTCCAAGTAACGTCGACAAAATTACGATATATTAATTTTTTTTAAGTTATTTCTGTCTTCCAAGTTCGTCAACATAGTTGTAGAAATCACCAACCAGAGAGGAGCCTACAAAATTGACATCGAGCCTGCATCTATGCTTTGTGGCGAAACTACTGTTCCAATGGAATTATTTATGTAGCTACCATGTCAAGATCGAGATTTACCCAAATGTCTGCATATTAACGTTCTAATGACAAGAACACGCGAGAAGAAAATCCACCGATTGATTGGCACCAATCCGAGGAGTTATCGGTTTGTTCACCACAAACTGCCAAATTAACTACAACACAGGTTCCCATCTAACTCCAGACGAGAGGCTGGTTCCATTCAGGGAGTTTATATCAATATCAAACCAGCAAACTACAGGATGAAGATATGGATATTCGCAGATTCCGCCAATTTTTATTGTAAAAATTTTCGAAAAACTGCTAACAAAACAGAAAAAGATCAAGAAAAGAGAGCAGGTCTGGATTTCGTAAATGTGCTTGGCCCTGGATACGGTATTACAATTAAGAAAATTTTCTCACATATCTAGATTTGGCGGAAAAACTGTTAGATGAAAATTTTACCCGTTGCAGCACGCTAAGGGAAAAATAAAACGTGCATACCTTCTTCTACCGTTCAGAAGCCGACCTCTACACTCATCAATTGTTGGATTTCAGTATGAAGTCAAATTAAGTCAATTTTTCTTTTATTGTACTTGCCAAACAGGGTGTACTCGCCTCTAATAAATAAAATGTATAGTGCACAACATAAATATTAAAATAGCACTTAAACATTTATATCAATCAAATATACATATAATGCCAACTTCAAAAACAATATATAAACAATAATACACAAATACACAAACATAGATAAAACACCTAGCGTAAATAGAATCACATGAAATATTACAGATACTTTTACAGCTCGTTAACAGAGTAATAGGCTTTCTCATAGAGAAAATGTTTCAGAGCTTTTTTAAAGCTTTTGAGATCACCAATTTGCCTCAAGTTCTTAGGTAACCTATTGTAAACATTGCTTGCGACGTACTTAGGTGACGCTTCATACAAAGTCGATCTGCTGTTCCAAGTTATTTTTGGCATATAGTGCCGCCTTCATTATGCCCAATAAAACTGTCACTGTAAGACTGTCGAGGTTCCAAGCCAAACATTAGTCTCACCAACCTTTTTGCGCCACAAATACCCGCCTCCAGCCACTGGATCTGCCGCACAGGATAATGTTGTAGGAAAGATGACTGTATGCCAACACAAAGTAAACACTCAACAGTCCAGCACGATTAAGAGACGATCTCACCTGGAGCAAGGCAAAATGCGCCTTACCCAGCATTTTACAAACCTGATCAATATGAGTTGCCCAGGTCAGACTCGCATCGACATTGGTACCCAAATATTTAGTTTCAGTCAATACGAGCGGTGCTGACCTTCTACTATCAAAGCTTAAGGTGATATTCTTAGCTCTGCTCAAAATGAGTCGTTCCCTCTGATACCAAACATCCATTCTTACATCAATCAGTTCAAGAATAAATCGAAGTTCCTCAGAGTTAGATCCAAGAGAACAACCACTGCGGTGTCATCGGCGTACATCACGATATGTCCGAGACCTATAAATGACACAAGATCATTGATGAATAAACTGAACAAAAGTGGTCCCAAGACCTGGGGAACCCCGAGCTCCAGTTCATACACACCAGACAAATCCCCAGACACCCTCACCATAACTTCTCTGAGTTCCAAGTAGGACTTGATCCAATTCAAGCAAACACCTCTCAGGCCTATGCTGAAATACTTTGAACAGGCAATTGACGACTACATCAGGTCGAATGCACGACACATGTCATAGAAGGTACACGAAAATACTTTCCCTTGTCAACTTCACTGTATATATAATCAAACGGACTGCAAGAAGCAGATTCAGTAGATCGATTCTGTCGAAAACCATGCTGAGCTGAAGACAAAATATGTTCAACTAACTTTAGTGTCGTATTTTACTCGCCCTAACAAGTGTGTTGTTCTGATGTCAATCGAACACCATTCGGGTACTATCGTGGAAGATCTTCAGAAAGTCCAGAAATTATTGAATATTACAACAGCACTAAATGTGTCGACAATTTAGATAGAATGATAGAAGAGTACACACACAGCGATAGACAGAACGATGCAATTTGCACTCTATAATTGAAGAACAAGTTGGAGAAGAGCCAAGGGATCTTCCCTTGGAATTAAGAAATACCACATATCCCTACATGTTTGAGTGAATATGTTCAATCTTGTAGAATTATCATCTGTTGTTATTATTTCTGCATCAGCAGTTTATGATATTATTACATACTCTGGTAGGTCAATGAGGTCATTTATGAATAGCAATTGAAGAAGTCGTCCTAAAATAGTGTCTTGCAGAACGTCTTCAGTCACAATTTTTATTTGCTCCGAATTCATTATATACAGCATCAAAAAAGTTGTTCTAAAATTTATCTGGTCCCGAATTCAACATTAACAGCATCAAAACGAGTCATCCTAGAATGGTCCAATGCGGAACCCCTGGAGTCACAATTTTATATTTATTCTCGAGTTCATTAATGTTTACTGTTGTTTCTTAGACCAATAACTAAAATTTTGGGGTTATTACCTCTTATTCCATAGGTTTTCGAGTAAAATATCGAGATATCCTCTGTCAAAAGCTTCAGCAAGATCAAAGATAGTTATTGGAATTAGTTTACTCTCGTCTAATATATTCTATATGATATGCAAGATGCCATAAACGCTTTCTTTGTGCCCTTATGTTAAGCAGGAACAGTTTATGGGAAAGTATTTATTTTCATTCGCTAACTAATTATCTTGTGTAAACTGTTGTTGCAAAGTTTGATTGGGTCATTCTTTTTTGCATTAGTCATTCATTAGAAACATTCCTTATGTTCTCTCAAAGAAGAAGTTTACTTCTAAACTACACGTGCAATATCTATCATAACACATAAGTTCAATTCGTGCAAACTGGAAAACTCACGTTCAAAGCGTAGTCAAGTCCTGAATGTAAAACATACCAGATAACGAACAACCATGTACAACCATTACACAAGGCATTGCTATAAAATTTACCGAAATATTTCGTTAATACTTCAGGTATGCAAGTAAATTCCCTACTTAAAATACCGGTAATAGAAGATGACATTTCGAAAGTTTTAGGTTAAGTCGAAACTGAATAACTATCAGAATAACTGGAATAGATCATAGAGGACATCAAAAGCTTCGATAAATAAAATGGCCTCTGAACATTTTAAAAATACATTTCTATTTTGATTGCATGGCTTCTGTTTATATAAATAAAGTATTCGGTTCTCACAGTCACAACACCAGAAATTATTGAAATTGACATTGACGATGCCCGATATATTGCGATGATCAAATCGGATATGCTCGGTTAGCTCAACAGATGGTTAAATATACGCCTATACAGCTGCAACTGGAGATACACTGACGTATAAGTTGTGTTGTTCGTTATTATAACATATGGAGAAAGAAAGCAACCAAAACACAATGAATATGCAGAGTAACTCTAAAAATATACCGAAAGGAGACGATTTTTGGCACCTCGACAATCTTTACGAATTGTTTGTGATATTATTATTTATGATTTAAACAAGCATTTGGTAAATTTCAGGATGGAATAAGCTTAGGTTTCTGAGATAAGGAGATTACAGACAAACACATAAAAATGATACCACTGAACTACGAAGTTTTATATTTCTTTTCTGTAGTAAAAGAGACATTTAATACATTTGGGTTAGGTACCTTTATGATATTCCATGTTATGAGGTATTAACGTTTTGCTATAAGGATATTAGGGCTCGTGTTTTCTGATGATTAATTTTTGGTGTATATGATTTCCATTCACTGAGTTTTGGAGTTATTGGAATTTACTTTAGCCGACCCTATTGTTATTAGGGTATGTGATAAGAATTTGGCTGAATTAGTTCAATATGTATGAGGAATTTTATAAAGATTGTTATTTCAAATGCTCCATCTATAATTTGACGACCCAGAACCGGGGTCTATAATTCTTTGTTTATTTGATAAAACCATCCATATATTTCTTGATTTTCAATATGATTGAATTTAATTATCAATTGTGAATACTGTATTGTGTAGATTTACCTCCATAACATTTTATATAGTTCATCTGAATTCAAAATTACATTAAAAGATGGTCATCTGCCAGAATAATTCAAAATTTCATTTTAAATTCTTAATGTAGTAAAATATTACTTATTTTAAAGCTTAAAATCACTCCAAAGCGTAAAAATCGAGACGAAGGAATTCATCTGAACTCAGATAAGAAATCCAGCGAAAACATTATTCCACGTTATTACTGATAGCTATTAAACACCCTTTCGTATTCAAGATAGCAGACACCGTCTGGAATTTTCTCAAACAGCAATCCCACGTCGCGACGAAGGAACGCGTTTCTAAATGAGTATGTAACAGGTACTTGAGTACCAATGGCAGAGGGAAGTAAGCGTGTAAGGACTTTTGGGCCACGCCTATATAAGGGCATTTATTATTTTTCTTCAGATAGGCAATTATTCAGTTATTTATTTTCAAAGATCAGTGACTTTACTCATTCGCGTTAATCAGAATTGAAATTAATGTTGTTTAATCATTCCTAAACGTAGTTCAGATAGATGGAAGATGCAGATTGTTCCTATCCGAGAAGCCCGACAGGGGAAGAAGAATTACTGTTCCCGTTGTGTCCCCAGGAGATTTCTTTCTGAATTTTTCTTCAATATTTGTGTTTACTATTTAATTTTCACGAATTTTCTCGAAATATATGCTTCGTAATTTCTGAATACATTGAGGGCGAGTTAAAATAATCACTTCTCTGATTCCAAATTATTTTACATGTTTTACTTGGCAAATGATCTATTCGAACTACACTGAAATTATCTAATATTTATTTTGAAGAGTTATTTTCATAGACTAATTCGAACTTTTGTTTTCATAACTTGGCAAAATCTGAAATGTACTGAAATTATTTCATATTGATTTTCACAGTTGTTCTCCTAACTTGAAAAATTATTTGAAGTGTGCTCAAATTCTTTAATATCGATTTCAAAATTTGTTTACCTAACTTGCAACATTATTGAATGGCAATGAAAGTATTGTATATCAATTCCAGTAACTTGGTACTATTCGAATTTGAAATGTTATGAGTTTAATATCGATTTGAAAAATTTTGCTTTTATAATTCAGAAAATTGATTTGATTGAAATGTTTCAAAACAATTTATATAAATCCAAATCTTTTTTATAATTTGACGAATGATATATTTGAATGTGAGAACATTTAATATTTATTCTATCCTTAATTCCATAAATGGACCAATCATCTATTTGAAATATTGGGATGCTTTTATTCAGTATTTACATTTATCTCATTTTATAACTTAGCTGAACGTTTACTTGAACTGTACGAAAATATTTATATTATTCATTGTAAGCGAGTCAGATATCAGAAATCTTAATTGCTCCACAATGGGATGCCTACGCAAATCATTATTAGGATTGTCATTGTACAAAGTTAATAATAAAAATAATAAACACTAAATTTGTAGTAAACTATCCAACTATAGGGAATTTTCTTACTCTCAAAATATTGATTTGATATCCGATACTTAAACACCCCCAACCCCGGTCTGTGAAAGACTATGCAAAAAGCATCGCTTTTACGTAAATTGCAATACCTGAATTATCTTATTTTCTTCCCCATATTAATTACACCTGAGACCGACTGAAATCGGTCAAATGAAAAGCCATGTGATCGTCTAGTACCTGAACTTGCCTTGAAGTTCTTTTTATAAAATAGGACCCTGTTCTTTGTTGCGTTGTGTATTTGTAGTAACCTACCCAAGTTCTTTTATGTAAGGTTTGATGTGATACGACCAATTCTTCGTCGCTTAAACCATAGGTAAGGAAATTACAAAATCAAAGACAGATTCGGTAACAATGTCTATTTGATCTTTGTAGCATTTGTATTAAATTCTTATCCTTGCATTCTTTGGCGTCTTTTAATGAATTTAATAAAATATCAGATCATTTAGATAGAGGCCCAATTTGCCCTCACCCATATTTTGAGTGGAAGTTGATACATTAGATTATTATATACAGACCTAATTGGTCCTCACCCATATTTCCAGTGGAAGTTGGAATATTTAATTATTATAAACAAGCTTAATCGGCCCTGATCCATATTCTGGATGGAATTCGAATATGACATTATTATAGACAGGCCTAACCGGCCCTCACCCATCTTATGAGTGGTAACTGACCCGATCTAAGGGTTTTGGTAATATGATATCATGTTTTCTGAAGAGGTCGTTGCCCTGATACTCCAAACTCTGGAAGATTTGCTTTTAAAATTGTAAGGAACACGTCCACAGCTCACAACTTGCAAGCGTTAATTCGCTCGCGTATTTTTAATCGAATTCAGTAATTCGTATAATATTGAAACGTTATATATGGAACTAGAGGTAAGCCCGTAAAGCCATACGTGATTCTTCTTGCTGAACTGAGCGCCAACAGGCAGTATTATTATTATTATTGTTTTGTTTTGTTTGCGCAATATTAATTATTTTGTGTCACTGACTCCGGATTATATTCTATTCCCATATCGCGGATTTGCCAACCAGGAAATCATGCTCTCTGATCATACACCTGTATGTACCACAAACGTCACATACATTCCACCAAATCAGACATTCTTCAAAACTTTCATACCGACAACATACAAGCCTCAATGTCTGTGGGTCCATACATGCGTATCGTCCCTAAAGCCATTTATTTATACTAATGAGTAATGATATTATTCGTAGGTGATCATTACACCTGAAGGCAGGGAAAGTTCCCTTATTGAGCTTAAGAGTATCGGACATCAAATCAATAATTTGAAAGTAAGATCTTCCCCATAGTTGGATACAATGAAATATAAACATTTTCGTTACAGTTTAAGTATGTTCTGCTAAATTATAAAATGAGATAAATAGAAATACTGAATGAAAGGATTATGATATTTCAAATAGATAATTGGCCCATTTATAGAAGCAAAGATAAGAATCAATATTAAATGTTCTCACATTCGAATGTATCATTCATCAGATTATAACAAAAGATTTCGATTGGCAAAATGGTTTAGTAACATTTCAAAGAGATCAATTTTCTGAGTTATAAAAGTAAAGTTTCGAATCAATATTGAAATTCATAACATTTCAAATTCAAATAGTTATCAAGTTATTGGAATCAGTACACAATAGCGTAATTACGTTTCAATAATGTTGCCAGTTTGATAAACAATGTTGAAATCAATACTAAAGAATCTGGGTATACTTCAAAATAATGTGTCAAGTTAAAACAACTGTGGAAATCAATATAAAATAAATTCAGTACATTTCAAATTCTACCAAGTTACGAAAGCAAAGGTTTTAAATAAGTCTATGAAAATAACTCTTCAAAATAAATATTAGAAAATGTCAGTGCAGTTCAAATAGATCATTTGCCAAGAAGAAAAAAAATGTGAAAATAATTTGAAATTTGAGAAATTATTATTTCAACTCGCCCTTAGTGCGTTTAGAAATTACGTAGCATATACTTCAGGAAATTCGTAAAGATTAAATGGTGAACAGAAATATTGAATGAAATTCAGAAAGTAATCACCTGTGGGACACAGTTCTTCTCCCCTGTCTGGCTTCTCGAGAGAAACAATCTGCGTCTTCCATTCTTCTGGACTCATGTTATGCACGATTAATTAACTTTAAATTTAATTCCGATTCACACGAGTGAGTAAATTCACTGAGCTTCGAAAACTGAATAACTGAATTATAAGAGTAACTGCACATCTGACGAAAAATAACTCAATAATAATCATAATCATAAATGATCCCTTAACGTCGCGATCGTGATCCTTATATATGCGTGACCCAGCAGCTCTTACACCCTCACTTCCCTCTGCCCTTGGTACTCAAGTACCTGGTACATAGTCTTTTACAGACGCGTTCCTTCGTCGCGACGTGGGAATTGCTGTTTCAGAAAATACCAGATGTGTGGAATCGTGGATACGAAAGGGTGCTTTAAGAGCTTCGGTATATAGGCGAATATTGTTTTCGCTGGATTTCTTATCTGAGTTTAGATAAATTCCTTCGCCTCGATATTTACGCTTTTGGGTGTTTTTAAGCTGCTTTGAGTAATATTTTACTTTATTGAGAATTTAAAATAAAATTATTGAATCATTCTGGCAAATGACCGTCTTTTCATTGTGATTATGAATTCAGATAAAAATTTGAAATGTTATGCAGGTAGATCTACAAAATACAGTTATCACAATTGATAATAAAATTCAATTAGATCAAAACCAAGAAATATATGGATAGTTTTAGCAAATTAACTAAAAAAATTTGACCCCGGTTCTGGGTCGTCTCATTAGAAATCTTAATTGCTCCACAATGGAATACCTACGCAAATCATTATTAGGATTGTCATGGTACAAAATTAATAATAAAAATAATAAACAATAAATTTGTAGTAAACTATCCAACTATAGGAATTTTCTTACTCTCAAAATATTGATTTGATATCCGATACACTTAAGCTCAAAAAGAGAAACTTCCCTGCATTTAGGAGTAATAATCGCCTTCGAATTATAACTTCTCATTAGTATAAAGAAATAGCTTTAGGGACGATACGCATGTATGAACCCACAGACATTGAGGCTTGTATGTTGTCGGTATGAAAGTTTCGAAGAACGTCTGAGTTGGCGAAATGTATGTGATATTTGTGGTACATACAGGTGTATGATCAGAGGGCATGATTTCCTGTTTGGCAAATCCGTGACATGGGAAAAGAGTATGTTCCGCAGTCAGTGACATAATGTTGCGCTCAGTAGAGCAAAAAGAATCACTTACTACTTTACGGGCTTACATCTAGTTCCATATATGAGGTTATCAGTGCAAAAGTGGTGTAACCCACATTTTTTGTTGGATACGGTTTTGGTGTAAAATACATTAACACAAAAGAATACAACTATTGTAGATTCTAAAGTTCTTTTTATAAATTAAAAATCAAACCATTAAAACAATGTTGATAAAATAAATTAAATTCAAAAAACATTTAACAAAATTTTAATTCCTCATTATCTCCTAATGAAGTAGTCTGGGCTAATACCACTTTTGCGCTGATAGACTCATATAACGTTTCAATACTATACGAATTACTGAATTCGATTGAAGATACGCGAGCTAATTGAAGCTTGCAAGTTGTCAGCGTTGGACGTGTTCCTTAGAATTTCAAAATCAAATATCAGAGTTTGGAGTATCAGGGCAACGACCTATTCATTAAACATATATTACCAAAACCCTTAGAGAGGGTCAGTTACCACTCATAATATGGGTGAGGGCCGATTAGGCCTGTCTATAATAATCTTTTATCCGAATTCCACTCAAAATATTGCTGAGAGCTGATTAAGCCTGTTTAAAATAATTAAATATTCCAACTTCCACTCGTTATATGGACGAGAATCAATTAGGTCTGTTTATAATAATGTAATGTACCAACTTCCATTCAAATTATGGGAGAGAGCAAATTAGGCATCTTTATCAAATGATCTGATTGATGAATGATTTTATTAAATTCATTCAAAGACGCCAAAGAATGCAAAAATAAGAATTTATAGCTAATGTTGCAAAGATCAAATAGACATTATTACCGAATCTGTTTTCGATTTTCTAAGTCCCTTACCTATGGTTTAAGCGACGAAGAAGTGGTCGTATTACATCAAACCTCATATAAAAGAACTTGAATAGGTTACTACAAATACACAACACAACATAGAAAAGGGTCCTTTTATATGAAAAAAACTTCAAGGCAAGTTCAGGTACTAGACGATCACATGGCTTTTCATTTGACCGATTTCATTCGGTCTCAGGTTTAATTAATATGGGGAAGAAAATAAGATAATTCAGGTATTGCCATTTACATAAGAGCATTTTTCATCGTCTTTCATAGACCAGGGTTGGTGTTGTTTCAGCTCTCGTCAGTTTTCCACGTTTTTTTGTTAATGCATTTTCAAGTGCTAAGGTACAAAGATAAATTTTTTCCTTAAATGTTTAGTAGAAGAGAGTTATTGAGTTTAACTCGGCTATTGAGAGTCGTGGGGTTTTCCCGAGTTTATTAATCTTCAAGCTATCGAACCGGATCCTTCTTCTTTCTTCATTACATTTTTGGAGAACTTTGAGATTGTCTAAAACTGTTGTGTGGTTTGTTGATTTAATGTGCTCAAATATTTGGGATTTCTAACTTGAAATTATATGTTCTTTGAACCTGAATTCAAAATTTCTACCTGTTTGACTTACACAAGCTGAATGGCATTCGTAAATACCAGATTTTTTTAGTTTATCTGTTTTCTGTCTTACATTAAAAAGTAATTTGCTAAAATTTGGACCGCTTGAGCATGGGGAGGTTATTTTGAATTTTGAAAAATATTATATATATGAGCATATTTTTCTCGGGTTTTCTTGAATACAATATGAAACCTTTCAAAGAAATAACACCAGCTTCTGTAAAAAGAGACAATAAGACAGGAAAACGAAATGGTTGAGGTACAAAACAGCAATGCAAAGTACTCTCATCGACTCACATGAAATCTAGCTTACAAGGAGGTAAAACAGAAAAGATTAAACTCGAAAAATCACAAAAATCGATATCGGAAAAGGAAAAATTAAAATAATTTCGACGCCAATTGAAAATGAAACCTCGACATCTTTTTTTCATTCTCTACACAGGAGGAAGCCGCCTAAGATCATTTTATACGTGTTCCACAGCACACTTTCCCTGTATACAAAATAATTTTCACAGAGAGACGTATGTGGCTGTGATAGTTAGACCGTATGCTGATGAGAGTTTTCCGCAAATTGGATTTTTTCCGAGACAAAGTCTTTCAGTTCTTCAGAGCATTTACCATGAAAGTATCTGTAAAAAAGAGAAAGATTGATAACCTGCCGCCTTATAGCGAGAGGTTAGAGATCATCGTGACTTCCGTGTGGTCAATGAAGCATATTGTTCTCTTCTGAATACCAGTTGATGTAACAGATGTTTAGGTGAGTAGCCCCACACATATGAACAGTCTTTCGGACCATGTCGCCCTGTTATTTGTTTAGGTTCAAAAGCGTCAACTATAATGGCGTAAAGTGTTGCTTAGTCCTGAAAAACTGTGTTTAGCAGAAGAAAAGTTGGCAACAGCTGACACATGATTATGCCAGGAAACTACGGTGTTGACTGTGAAGCTGAGTAAGTGAATATTTGTTTCTGATAAAAATTCGACGTCCTTGCATGATTAGGAGAAAGCTCTCCAGCTATGAATTTTTTGGAAAACGTTATTGACTGCCTTTTGTTTGCGATAAAATTGACCAAGTTCAACAGTATCCACTATGATATATTCTATAAGTCTGAATTCAGTAGTTATAGGACGGTGAGTAGAAAATGAGGATACAAGGATATAGTCGTTCTCAAGCACAAATATTCTGTTTTCGATTTAAGCAGATCAGTAATCTTCAACAAGAGTTGGCGAGAGTATGGAGCCCTAGGGTACTCCTGTATGAACCTGGAAAGATTCACTTGTTACACCATCATCCATCCCCTGAATTGATCTACTGAAGAAACCACTATTTTTGTTTGTTGATGTCCACAAATTCATGACGTATGCAAGGAGGTCAACCATTGATTGTTGTCTACGGAAACCGTATTGTCGATCACTGATGATACCAGAGATATTTCATGAGCTCATCATTCATCACTCCTTCCTTGACTTTCGACATAATGAGCAACAATGCGATTGAACGGTAATTTTGGGGAAGGCATTTCTTCTCTTTCTTTGGAATTGGTTGTACTCGCGCAAATTTAAAATACTCTGGAAATGTCTGGCTCTCATACGAAATCTGAAACAGACGATTTAAACAAATGCTAGCTCTGGAATATATTTCTTCAAAACACTTAGTGGTCCATCAAAACCAATGTTTTCTTACAGTTTAGTTGTTGAAGAACCCGTCTTACCGTACGCACTCTGAATTTTACTGAGTATGGAGCCCAGGGGTACTCTTGCATTAACCTGGAAAGATCCACTCATTACACCATCATCTATCGCCTGCGACCACATTTATGTTTGTTGATGTCCACAAATGCATAACGTATGCAAGGAGGTTAACCATTGATTGTTGTCTACGGAGAAAGCCGATCTCTTCGCTCTCTTGTTCTCAAAGAACTCTGTGCTCGATTCATCTAACGCAATACCACCGAACATTCCACCTACAAATTCTTCCATGGCAGAGATCAAGTTCAGAATCTGCACTGTGAGGCAATCGTCCTGAGAAAGTGTGCTCCCGAACTGGCACCCTATTCTTAGCCGTCCATTTCAGATTTCCTATGAAATTGACTAACAGAAGATATCGGAGTGGGGTCAGTTGAACCTGGTGAGCTTCAACACGAGCAAGACTCAAGCAACTACGTTTTCTAGAAAGATCTCGGCTGGAGAACCTCCTCTAATGATGCAAGGCCAACAAATTACATCCAAAGATTCGATGCACCTTCTCGGAATATCGGTCAACTCCGGATTCTGCTGGCATGAACATGTATCAGCAATAGCTAAGTCGGCATCAGCTTTCTTTTCAGAGCCAAGCGATACTTCACGTCATCTTGGCTTTTGCTTTATAAAGGCGCAGATTCGACCTACTTTGGAATATTGTTCCCATGTATGGAAATCTGCGCCCAAACATTCATTGCTGATGTTGGATAATGTGCAGAAACGGGCTGTGCGCCTCATCGACCACCCGGAAATCACCCGCGATCTCCAACCGCTGGCTCTCAGAAGACAAGTTGCTGACCTTTCTGTTTTACAGATTCTTCCACGGAAGATGCTCCAACGAGCTGAAAGACCTTTTTCCGGGAAAACTCATATTTTGCCGCAACACTAGGCCGGCAAGAAGTTCTCATCATATGGCGGTACATTTAACGACCCCTCGAACCTCTCTCTATAAGAATTCCTTTGTTTACAGGGCCGGTGGGGTGTGGAACTCGCTTCCGTCCAACATCTTCCTAACATCCTACAATTTGGCCCTCTTCAAGAAGCGAGTAAACAGACACCTCAATTCTTCCTAGGCGTCCACTCATGTGGTGTAACAGGTTCGCTTATTCCTGGCAAGCGAGCATAAAAAAACCTGCAAGTTTTGGGTTAGTACTGTACAATCGCAGTGATCATTTGAAATCCTATATCTTCTCACTTCGTCACATTAAATGGATCTAATTAATAGTGCATTCCATAATGTTTTTGATCAATACCGGCGTAATAGTAACGTTTTGAGGTTATGTGTAACCTCTCCTAAGAATGAAAATCTTTCCTTGACTCTCTTTATGTTTGCTTCATTATGTCTATCGTATGAAAATAATTTCAAGCTAACACTGAAAGATCTGAGGAAAAGTCTGTACGTTTTGATTTCTGAATAAGACAGTCAGTGATTAATAACTAGATAATGAAAAATGGAATATATAACAATGTATCCATTTTCTCCATGACCATCACTTAATTTAATGATTCTGAAATCATTTTTAATGATAGAATTCAAACATTCTCTTTCTTGAAATTAAATATTTATTCTGAAACTCTTGACTTTTATGTATTTTTCATGTATTTTCATTCTACAACTGGATACGGAATCAATATTCCGTAATTGAACTAAACATGATCGATTGCCATGAATTTCAGAATAGCGTCAGTGTCAGATGTTAATGTCTACATCATGTTAATCAGCTTTAAAAAGTTATTGTTTAAATGAAATTATAAGTGAAAATTTGCAAAAAATATAATCGAGTACCTGCTGCCGCAAACATCGAAATACAAATACGAAAAGTTTTATGCACTATTCAGATATTGGCAGCGAGAAAAGAAAACGAAAATCTTTCCTGAAAATATTTTGCTTTCAGTTTTCGGTAATTTATTAAATTCCTCAGCTCAATGGAAAATTTATTCAACGTAGATGAAGTAAAATATATTTTATACTTTCCACAATTTTTTCTTTACAAACACGACCGGTTTCGATCATGAAGTCATTTTCATGTGGTGAACTACAGGAAATGAACTTACTTATATACATAGTAGCCTTATTACAAATTGAGTAATGGTGAGGTGTTTAGGTCTAGTTGGCTATTAAGGCTAATTTCCTTAATAGCCAACTAGACCTAAACACCTCACCATTACTCAATTTGTAATAAGGCTACTATTTTCAGTTTATTCGTCTCTAAATATTCCAACCGATAAATTTCTTTTTTTTGTCGCAACTATGAAGAATTTCGATATTATTTAATAGAGGGGTGCTCAAACGGTCGATCGCCAGTGCTTTTTGAAAAGATCTCGAGAAGAAACAATATTTTTAATAAGTAGGTAACTTAACTACAAAAAATTATAACGTAATGAAATAACACTCTGCTAGCGGCAAAAGGCGGCTTTATCAAAGGAACTAGTCAAAGAAAAGCCGCGTTTTTTATTCTTGCCGCTTTTCTAGAAATTTCTGGCGGCGCGTTTGACGGTAACATTCGAGACTTTCGTTCACGACGATATAAATGTTGCGCCTGCAGGAATTCTGAATTGTAACTACGTCGATATATATTATTAAATAGTAGAAAATGAGTTAAGAATAAGTGCATTTGTCTTATTTGTCGTGCGTCAGTTGCATTACCTAAGCGTGGTAACTTAGAGAGGCATCATAAAACAGTCATGAAAACTATGAAGAGGATTTTCCACCAAAGAGTGAATTAAGAGAACGAAAACTACGTGGTTTGATATTTTGTTTGAAAATAGAACAAACCATGTTCACAATAGTAGCCGAACAATCAAATGCTGCTACGATCGCGTCATTTAAAATATCTCATATATTGGCGAAAAACAAGAAACCATTCGAAGATGGATCGGTTGTGAAGGAAGTATTTATTGAAGGGGGTGAAACTTTATTTGGACATTTTAAAAATAAAAGAGAAATCATGTCTGTTATTAGAGAACTTCAGTTATCTCGTCCGATTGTCACATGGCGTATTGAAGTCATGAGTCAGGACATGACAGATAAACTAAACATGATATCATGAAATGTACATACTTTTCTTTACAGTTCGACGTATCCACCGTCCATTCGGATGGTATTCAATGACATGTTGGCTAAGGAAGAATTTCTGACAATCATTCCTCTGAAGGGGAAGACCCGTGGCGAAGATATATATGACGTTTTTTTCAATTCTGTAAAAACTACAAGCTACCAATATATAAATTAGTGTGCATTACAATCGATGGAGCACCAGCAATGACTGGAAACAGAAACGGTTTTGTGGCATTGTGTCGAGCTAATGAAGATTTTCCTTCATTTTTTATTTTTTTTAAATTTTTAAACACGGAGGAAATTATGGGCATTGCAACAAAAATTGTGATTTCCATCCTCGCACGTAGCTTGCAACGGCGGCTCTTCAGGTTTTAGTTGGAAGATAGGGGGATAAGGGGATAGGGAGTCAGCTGGACACACTGATTTATTTCTTCACACGGACGTAAGGTGGTTGAGTCGCGGAAAATTCCTAGAAAGGTTCCAAGAACGTTTGCCCGAAATAACAGTTTTACTAGACGAAAGAGGTCATGACACTCAGATGTTGAAAAACTAAAAATGGCTGACTGATTTGGCATTTTTGACTAACATCACAATGCACACAACACCCTCAACTTGGAGCTTCAAGATAAAGGAAAAACTATTAGCGCAGTAAACGCAAAAGTGAACTGCAACTTATGATAAATCAACTGAAAAGAAAGGATCTGAAAAAATTACGTCTTTGAAAGCAAGGGTTTCTCAGTTGAATTATGATACATATGGTATGATAGCAGTAAACCGGCATCATTCATGAGTTATCCTTTTTCATGCAAAAACATTGAGGAATTAGCTACTGAAGTCAGTTTCATATGAACTCATGTTCTGTTGAAAATGGGTTGGTGCAGATTATATCAGATATACATCTTAAAGCTACATCATCTGCTACAAATTTTAGTGTTTTATATCTGAAGATAAATATCCAAATCTAAGGCAAATCGCCCTTCAACTGACGGCAATGTTTCGGTCAACTTACTTGTTCGAGTCTGCATTTTCTGAAATGAAGATGATTAAGTCAAAACATCGCAATCGTCTAACGTCATCATGCTTGGGATTACCACTCACTGGTTAGGTACCATCTTATGAAAAGTATGCTAAGGACATGCAGTGCCACGCTTTAACATCTAAAGTCACTCCTTAGTTAAGATTAACACCATATGTAACTCTTTTGTTCTGTAACAACCAATAAACTCCCAATTTTGAATAACTATGAGTTTTTTCATTGATATTATAAAGGAGAACCTAACTAAACCTAACCCAAACCTTGACTAAAATATTGTATATTGAAAGCTAATATCTATATATGCTACGGTATACCCTATTTAGGTAGGTAGGTAGGTAGAGTGTATCGTGTATGTACGACAACCCTGCATCACATATACTTGCAGCCTCCTGATCTAATGTCATTGAATGTGTTGTGGATTTTATATGTTCACATATTGGAGAAATATTATCACAGGATAAATGTTCTTCGAATCTGATTTTCAAATTCCTACCAGTCTGTCCAGAATAAGCTACCGTAAACGCATTGCAAACAATTTGCTGATTTTTTGAATTTGACTATTTTTTTCAGCATTCAATAATAATTTGCTCAAGTTCAGACTTGGGAAAGAGGTGCTTAATTTGAAGTTGGAAAAATAGTTGCTCAAATTATTGGAGAGAGGACCATCGTAGTTGAAACAAATGTTTCTTTTTAAGCAAGTATCTCCTATGGAATATACTTATTGTGTTAATTGATGTTTTTCTTTACGTTGGATAATTTTGTCTACAAAAACCAGAGAAATACTATCAGAAGAATTGCCTTGAATAACAAAATTACTCTGGGTTTTATAGACAACCTGTCTACCTCAAACAATCAGTTTGTCTTGAAAAATGTAAGTGTAAATGTATCCAATGCACCAATTCTTAAATTCAATAATTAATCAAATACTATAAACATTTATATCAATAAAATGTTAATACAAATGTCCCGATAAATAACATGTTTTATTGTTTTTCAGATTTAATTTATTTGTTTTTGATTTATACTTTGCGGTCATGGAGAAAACAGTCTGGTACTCGATAAGAGTGAAAAACTCTATACTTGTAGTTTTCCACTCCTATCGAATTTTCTCTTTCCAACCTTGTTACAGAATATACTATCCTTACCTTATTTAGCTTATATAATTGAAAATTCATTCCTACAATTCAATAATCTATGTATTTAAATTCAATATATGAAAAACCTTTTCAAGTTCATTTCAAAACTATATTCGAAAATTGTTTAATTCCACACTGCGAATTAGTTAATACCGAATTTATTTGCTGAATTGACAACTTGGAAAATTCGGTCAGGTTAGCAAAACTGCTGCAATTATTGATAAACAAGAAATTGAACCTGTGTGTTCTAGAATGTTTCACACAGGAAATCATTTTGACGTGTTGCAATTTTTTTATATACAACTGTGTTATAATCAGAAACAGTATACCGTTCTGAATTTTTACGAACTCGATTTTCTATGATGAATTTTCTTTATTGTTTTGTGATAAGTTAGAAATCAATACAGTGCCTCTGGATTATTTTCAATATTTCATGAAATTGACGTAAGTTTTTGCTTTTGACTCAACTAAATAAGAACTATAGAACACGACTAGATTGAATTACACAGTTAACCAACACGTTATACAGGATGATTCCTAAGTAAGCGGACCTACAGGTGGTAAATCACTAGTTAAAATAAAGATAGATTATTAGATTCGATAATATTTATGGTAACGTTTCACTTACGAACGGCCATTGACTGGAGTCTTTCAGTCAGGGTTGCTTAGAGTTAGTGATTATTCTCACTAACTATTTCAATAGAACCATATACAATAATTGGAAAGAAAAAACACAAACTAGTTTCTTGTGGCTATGGGGTCTTGCGTCATCTCCCATGGAGTAGCTGTTGCAAATTTACACCATTGTCAACGAAAATTACGTAAAATATATTTGATACTTTCCACAATTTTATTTTTACAAACACCACCGGTTTCATTCGTCGAGTCTTTTTCATGTGGTCATCTACAGGTAATGAAGTTACATATACAGGGTGTTTCATAATAGTATAGCACAATTTGAGGGGGTAAATCTACGTGCAATTTTAAGAAAAAAAGTTTATATAAACATAGGTCCGCAAAAGCTTCGTTACGGAGCTACAGGTTGTTGAAATGTCTGGAAAAATTGTTTTTTTTTTCTTCAAAACTCCTGCAGTTTTTGAGATATTCAGCCCAAATTTGGAATGCAAGCTATTTTTTACAGCCTCCATCATTACGCGTCCTAGATTTTAATTGTAATTCACAAGGTGTTTTCTTTTCCGAGGCCATGTCTCTTTTTGCCCTTTCAAACTTTTTTGCAGTACGCCACTGATCAGCGTACACTCGATTTTCGTCATCTTTGTTCAATTCAGAAACTTTATTGACACTTGTGATTTTTGCGTATCTCCAACCGTCTTCGAGTGAAAAACTATTTAATTTGAATTATTTGAATTGTATGTTGTTCGCTAAATGAAAAAAATTATTAAAATACTCGATAGGTATGCCAAAATTTTGCTTTTATTTTGATAGCTCGATTTCTGAGACTCAACTTATACTGATTTAATATCAAACTAAAAAAAGAACAATTAAAAACTAAATAAATTGCTGGAAGTGTCGTCCACCTGCAAGAATACAGGCCTCTGTCCTCCTTTCCATATTATCACGCACTTTTGAAATATTCTTGGGGTATTTCTTATCGTGTCACAAGAGGTTTTCATTCGATTTATTCTTCTACAGTGGTCACTGTTGGGGGTATAAACTGAAATTTCGAGATATCCCCATAAAAAGAGTCAAAAATATTTAAGTCTGGGGACCTAGGAGGCCATGGTTCTGGCCCATCCCGACATATCCATCAGTTATTGAATGTGTTATTCAAAAATTCCTGAGCTTCTTTTTAGAGTTTTATTCCACTTTAATGGATATGGATTTCTACTATTGGTTCCTCAATGCAATAGATATCAGTAAATGACAATCGCATTTCTAGAAAAAAATTGTTCATATTTCAATTAGATTCAATTTCTGTTCTCTATTTTATTCATTCAGGAAGTAATAAGACAATGGTTTGGAAAATGAATACAGGCGACCAATGCCTGTGGATGTTATTCACCTATGATCGAAATACAAACACGGATAAGAGTAGCTTTGAATTTCATTAGACCTACCTTTTATAGTTCCGTTTTCTCGGCGATTGAAATTGTATTAACCAAATGCTGATTAGTCAGAATGCAATATGTGTGGAATTCATTAAATCAGTCCTTTTCGTGAATCTATCAAACTTACTGTTTTCTGGAGTGCTAGTGTCTTATATATGAACTTAGTGGATGAGGGATTGCTGACGGGATACATAATCTTGGCATTCGGAAATATTGGTATTGAAATAATTTTCTCTATGTAACCTTTAAATATATAATACTTTCGTTTCATATTCAAGATGTTTAAGGTATGTAGTCATTAACATGAACATGGTGGAAAGATTTCGATGTTTTGATACTACAGCTATGTGAAATATCGTAATGAAGGAAAATCACTCCCCTTTCATTGCGTGAGGTATTCATTGCTGCAAACAGGTCTGAGCTAGCTTTTTCCGTCCTCTAGTTATTCAGAAATTTTTTAAGTTTTCGTATTCATTCAAGAGCCAATTTCTCCCTTATTTTTAATTCATTCATGAATGGTTTTGATATCCAGCGGGCATTTTTTCATTTGAAATCAAACTAGTTGCGGAATCTAAAGGTTTTGGAGTTATAATGCAAACTTGCGTTATATTAAATATGAACCATAGACAACTTTGATTTCGATGTATCGAGTTTTTTTCACATTTCAAAAATATATCACATGAGTATATAATTTTTTATTCAGGGCGTGTACACACTAATCTAACCAAATTTATTTGGTATCACTCGGTATTCCACATTATTGATTGTTTTTAACCATACATCTTTGACTACTTGGGAAGAATGAAGTTTTTTGTTGTAAAAACACTGGATAGTATGAAAGGAAATGTTGAGTTACCACCACATATTCGGGATATTGTACTCAGTCGTCACTGAGAGTTGAAACTGTGAATTTCAAGATTTAAAAAAGCCTATAATCATAATTGAGAATGCTTTACGTTGGATTTTTCAATGTGCAGAGGGGTCGAATAATTGCTCTCGTTGAAGAAGGGGTGACACAGAGGGATATAGCTGCACAATGAGGGTATTACAAGGGGTGATTTCAAAAACCTGAAGCTACAATCTCTGCAAAATAGGTTAAGAAGAAGTCGAAGGAAGATCACTTCCGAAGGACAAGGCCGCTTCTTGTGCCAAATTGCAAGAGGAGGCCCTAGTGCGTCGCACCCCATATTCCAAAGGCAATTTCTGGAAGCAACAGGCATCAGTATATCAGTCGAAACGACTTTGTTCAACGGGTTTATACAGAAGAAGACCCTCAAGAGTTCCAGAGCTAACCAGACAACAAGAAATTAACAGGCTTAATTGGTGTATCGTACACCAAAATTGGAATATTGAGAATTGGCATAATGTTCTCCTTTCGGATGAGACCAGAATTGGTGTTCGATCAGATGACCGCTGAATGTGGGTTCTGAGGGGTCGTGAAAGACAAGCTCGACTCCGAGCAGCAAAACAAATTCCGAAATACCAATGGGGCAGTGTGATGTTTTGGGGTGACATTATGCTGGGAGGCAAAATAGATTTGATTCCGTTTTCGTCAAGTGCAACGGCTAGAAATTACATGGACCTAGTGCTGGAGCCAATAGTGACACTCTGGCGAGGTTCCCGAGGTGAGAATTTCACTTTTATGTGAGATAATGCTCCTCCGCATACCAGCAACCTTGCGCGACATTATTTTCAAACAAAGGGAATCGCTATTTTGAGATTTACAACTTGCTCTCCAGACCTGAATCCTATTGAACATTTATGGGATGATCTTAAAAGATTAGATCGCGTCAGGAAAATCCAAGAATCCCACAACAGCTCTTCCAAGCTGCCACAGAAGAGTTTCAGAATATCACCCCAGAGGAGGTCAAAATCTAATCCAAAGCATATCTAGATGGATTCAGGCTTGTATCAGGGAAAGAGGAGTTAATACAAGCTACTGAAGCCGAGAAAAAAGCACCTACTCCGTGAGAAAACAATTTCAAATTTTTTAATTACATGCGAAAAGAGTCTGTTATTTTCTTTTATTTGTTTCTATCTTAAAATAAACCCTGATTTATTTCATTTTTCAATTGAAGTATCTCAAAAGGATCAATTCTAACATTCCTTCGAAACTTCCAAAATCCCTGCGGTAATATATAAATTTGGTGTGTATTTATGAGAAATCGAAAATTGTATAACTTACTATAATTTTATCTAGTAACTTTATGCTCATTCCAAGAATATACAGGGAATGATTAGAATAGGTTAAGTATGTTCCATTATTTCATTACATTTTAAAAATTATATTCTGCAATAATAATTCAGCTAAATTATTTTATATTTTTCATTAAATCGCTACTCATATTTGAATATTGCATCATTTGTAATAATAAAAGGAGCACGCCGAAAGACAACTTTGAAAAGTAAGACTCATCTTTTTTTCTACATTAATTACACCCTGGACCAAATTAGATCGGTCAAAGGAAAAGATATGCGATCGTCTAGTACCTGAACTTGCCTTGAAGTTCTTCTTTATGAAATAGGACCTTCTGTTGTGATATTTATTTGTAATAACCTATTCGAGTTCTCGTATGTGAGGTTTGATATAAAACGACCAATTATTTGTCGATTAATCCATAGGTAGGAAAATAAAAAAATTAAAAATTAGATTCAGTAACAATCTCTGTCCGATTTTAGCAACATTCATAAAAAATTCTTTTCTTTACAATCTTTGGCATCTATAAATCGATCTACTGGGACATTAAATCACTTAGAGACATGCCTAATTGGCCGTCACCCATATTATGAGTGGATGTTGGAAGAGATTATTTAGTGGTAGGCCTAATTGACCCTCACCCGTATTATGAGTGGAAGCTGACCTTCTGAGGGTTAAGGTTATATGATATAACATTTTACGAATGGGTTAATATCCTGATACTAAGAACTCACAAAATTGATTTTGAAATTATAAAAAACACATCCCAGGTTGAAAACTTGCAATCCTTAGTTTGCATAATTCGTTTAGTATTAATATGTTTCATGCCCTAAATGTAAATCTGCAAAAGTAGTACGTGCTATATTTGCTCAACTGATCGACAACTGGCCATAATATATCACAGATTCCAAAGCATACTCTGTTTCATATTCGCGTATTGGTCTCTAAACATACATCAGTATGTAGAACAAACATATATACATGCAACCAACTCAGATATTCTTCAAAACTTTCATACTGACTGAACGTATAAGCCTTAACCTTTAACCTGGCAGCCCATAATTTCGCCTAGTAGAAATATTTTCTGATTTGATTGGACCAAATTACTCTTGAGACATATGGAATATATAGACGCAAATATTTTTTTCAAATGGCATTGGTGTATTTTGATGTCGTCTCTCTTGAGATACGCTGCCAGGTTCATAATGACCTAATTTTGTATACGACAGGATACAATAAAATTTCTTGAGAGAATTGGTTTGGTATCCTTGAAGATAGTGTGCCTCACTGAAGATTCAAAAGTAAACGTGAACTTAAAGATGTGTTTCACAAAAATTAACAGGATGTAAGCTTCGGAGAAATGAACAAAAACATTTATTGAAAATACTTAATATATGAGATATCAGTAATCAGCTATGAAAATCATGAAAATTATTTATATTTCAACTTAACACAATCTTTCGTTGCATTTCACACACATAGCACTAGCCTGTCCCTTAGGGCAGTTTCTGCATCTCCCCTTCTTGGTGAATATTGGAAAATAGCCAAAGGAATCCTTCCTCACATCTTGAATGACCAAAGGCTTGAGAGGGTTTTATATTGTTCATTTTGGCCCTGATCGGATGCTCTGATGAAGGTTTTCCTCTTTTTTTCTTCCTTCAGCTACTTTGAAGCGGAAAGCTTTCAGAAGGATTTCATGTTTTCTTTCATTATTCAGAATTTCTGTTTTCTTCAAATTAAAATTCTATAGTGTCTGTAAGTTGGTGCTTCAAATTCGCTCTGCAAACCAAAAGGAGCATATTCATCCTGATTGTCAGCCTCGAATTTGGACTCAACATCTGAACTAGCCTTTTGTTGGGGAATAATCAGAACTTCATCACCTTCTTCATCTTCAAGCATGAGATTAGCAGATTCTTTGGTGCAGCTGGTCATCATCGAGCTCTGAAAATTAATTGAAATTGATGATGCTTATAAGTATATCTAACACCTTATCTGAACAGATACGTTATAATTATTCTACGAACTGGGCAGGATGTCTTCTCAGATACAAAATAATTAAGACCCGAAAGCTGGCAATGGATATCGAGATATATATTCCCAGTTGCTGCCTATCTAGCGATGTTTCTCTCGAGATTCGACATTTTGTAACCACCCTTAATCATTCTTGAATATATAAAATACACTCCCAACAAAAATTGTCGCATAACCCTACTTTTATGATAATACTATATAAACTTTTAGGTTGGTCATTCAAGTGTCGCTTGGTAACTAGTGCAAAATAAGTAGATATCATTCAAAAGAGATGAGTTTATGATGGAAAATATCAACAATTTTCGAGTTAATGAAAAATTAAAAAATTCTAACATCTTCAAACATTCGCGAATAGACCAATCAACTCGCATGGAATGGTTACTAATCATTTTCAAAATCGAGTGTTTCCTCCCCGGGCCCTAATTACTGCCAGTATACGTCTCGGAAGCCCCTCCAAGAAATTTTGGATGTACTCTTGAATCACTGAGTTCCAAATTTCAAGAAGCAGATTTTCTAGTTCTTGGAGTGTTCTACAAGGCTTCCTACGTTGCTTAATTTTCCACCCCATGTTGTCCCAAACATGTTCTATGGGATTCAAGTCGGGACTTCTGGCTGGCCATATTAAAATTTCGCATTTTTCAGAAACTCTGTAACTACTCTAGCTGCATGAGGCCGAGCATTATCATGCATATCTGCGATGCATCTGGCCGCTGTCATTCTTCCATTATTTACTAGGACTAACTCAGTTCGACCATGGAAAGAAATACCTCCCCACACCATTACTGAGCCCCCACCGAAATTTTCGGTTTGCCGGATATTGCATTGCTGATACCGTTCTCCAGGTCGTCTGTATACAGGTATGCGTCTATCATTCGATACTAGATAGAACCTGAACTCGTCGGAAAAGAAATCGACCATTCTGGAATACCCCAATTTGCATGTTCCCTCGAAAACTGAAGTCTTGCAACTCGATGCTCTCTGGTGAGACGCGGGCCGGAAGAAGCCACCCATGGTCTGATATCGTCTGCTCTGTGCCTGTTCCTAACAGTTTGCAATGAATTATGCACAATTCTGGAAAGTGCAACTTCATTTTGAGGCATTCTAGCCTCACAGTGCCGAACTCTTAGTGCACTTAAATGAAGCCAACGGTCATCAACTGGTGTTGTTATCCGATTTTTTCCCTGTCCAACCGTTCTTCCATATTTCCCTGTTTCGTGGTACCGATTAATTGCTCTTAAATAGTGCTTTGGTTAACACTCAACAAGTTAGCCATGTAACGTTGGCTTCGCCCCTCTTCTAGAAGTGTTACGATTCATACCACTTCATGATCACTCAAATAGCGTCCAAAACGTCCAGCAGCCATTACAATAAATTCAAAGATTCGAAAATCAACAAGACACACAGAAAACTTGCATTAATTTAGCGTAAAAACTGAAGTGAAATTGAATGAAAACTGATAGTCAAATAAACTGATTCTTGTTTCAGACGTGTTTGAGATCATATGGAAACAAATGTTACTACATAGATAAAAAATTTTCCCTTCATATGTCCATTAACATATGTTGACAAAGAAACTGCGATTGAGCTGCTTAATCGATTGTGGAATTCAGAATACCAGGTGGTGCGACAATTTTTGTGGTGTGTGTATAAAAAAACAAGAAAAATGATCACCGCCACTTATTAATTCAATCATGCAAAATACTATGAAAAACATTTAAAACTTATCGATGATGCCAAAAACGTAGCTCTTCTTATGGTCATCTTAAACTTACTAACCTATGTTTCAAATATATCCATTGAGATCCTTTTTACTTTATAGACAGTAAACAATGTTCATATGTTACTACAACCGAGGGGATAATTGAAGATTTCTACTTGGTTTTTGGAATAAAATGATTGTATCGAGCGCATCTTGTGGAATACATTGCAGAAACAAAGGGTTTATGTCTGTGGGTTCATGCATAAATCAATTTCTACATACTAATGGGACAAGTTATAATTCAAAGACGATTACACTTCAATTCATAGAAAGTTTCTCTTATTGAGCTTAGTAGTATCGGACATCAAATCAATATTTGAGAGTTAGAACTTTTCCCATAGTTGGATAGTTTGCCACTGGATTTCCATGAATAATTATTTATATATTCGTTACAGTTCAATTGTAACATCGGCCAAGTTATAAAAGTGAAATAACCATAAAATATTGAATAAATAGATTAAGACGTTTGTAATAGTTATTTGGGTCATTTAGAGAAGCGAAGATAAGAATCAATATCAAATTTTTCCCACATTCAAATGTATCATTCATCAATTTATAAATGAAAAGATTTGAATTGATAAAAATGATTTCTTAACAGTTCAATCAAATCAATTTTCTGAGTTATAAAAGTAAAGTTTCTAATCAATATTGAACTTCATTACATTTACCAAGTATTGGAATCAATGTAGTATAATTTCATTACGTTTCAACGATATTCCAAGTTAGGAGAAATGATGTTATGATCAATATTGAATAATTTGAGTACACTTCAAATAATGTGCAAAGTCAAGATGACAACTGTGAATATCAATATGAAATAATTTCGGTACATTCCAAATTTTGTCAAGTTATGAAAACGAATGCTTTGATTCAGTTTATGAAATTGAAAAAATGAATATCAGAGTGAGCTGAATAGTCTTTTCCGGTGGCTGGGGAAGAATTCTTTGTTCGTGAATACAAAGGAAAACTGAAGTAGTGTTCATGAGCAATGAAACAGAAGTCAGCCATCAATTCCCACAAATACTGAGATCTTTGTGCAAGTGGGTTGAACCACTTCGAGTTCCATGGAGGGACCGAAATATTCACAACCGAATCAGCATCACTTACTGAGTAAATTCACTGAGTTTCCTAGGAATTATTGAGAATCCACTGATAATGAATTCTCTATGCACAGTCATAGATTTATTCGAAAATGATTAACGTCAGTATCATTTGAGTGTTTCTGTTTTTCGATAATTTTTAATCTATTGAAACTTTCTTTATTGAGAAAAAGTTGGGAGTGACTCAGGGGTCTAGATTAGGCCCCCTCCTATTCATCATATACATAAATAATATTGCCAATTATTTGGAGGAATCAACACGAATCAATCTGTTTGATGATGATACGTTAGTGTTGGTGTGTGGTGAATCAGTGCAAGAGGTCCTTTTCGAGGTTCAGAGTGAGCTGAATACTGTTTCCCGGTGGCTGGAGAAGAACTCTTTGTTCGTGAATACAAAGAAAAACTGAAGTAGTGTTCATGAGCAGTGAAACAGAAGGTCTTACAAAATCGAAACTATTTGGTGATAGTTTGGAGTATGTAGATGCGTGTAATTATCTTGGTGTGATAATAGATAAGCAGTTGAATTTTAGAAGTATTTCTAATTTTGTACGAGTACGTCGACCACTCTTATTCTTGGTAATGGGAACAGGTTTTCGACTTCTCCTGGTCAATCCGATTTTGTTCTCGGTGAATGGGTTGAACCACTTCGACCCTGAGAAGAGAAAATCATACCAAGAGAAGTCAACCACCAATTCCCACAAATACTGAGATCTTTGTGCAAGTGGGTTGAACCACTTCGAGTTCCACGGAGGGACCGAAATATTCACAACCGAATCAGCATCACTTACTGAGTAAATTCACTGAGTTTCCTAGGAGTTATTGAGAATCCACTGATAATGAATTCTCTATGCTCAGTCATCGATTTGTTCAACGTCAGTATAATTTGAGTGTACCTCAATAATTTTGAATCTATTGAAACTTTCTCTACAGAGAAAAAACTTGAGTTCAGGGTGCCTCAGGGGTCTATACTAGTCCTCCTCTTATTCATTATATTCATAAATGATATTGTTAACTGTTTGGAGGAATCAACCCGGATCAAAATATTTGCTGATGATACGTTAGGTTCGGTATGTGGTCAATCAGTGCGGGAGGTCCTTTCCAAGGTTCAAAGTGAGCTGGATAGCCCTTCTCGGTGTCTTGGGGAGAACTCTTTGTTCGTGAATATAAAAAACACTAAGGTAGTGTGCACGAGCAATAAATCAGAAGGTCTTACAAAATCAAAACTATTTGTTGAGAATTTGGACTATGACGATGAGTGTAAATATCTTGATGTGATAATAGATAAGCAGTTGAACTTTAAAAGTAATTCTAATTCTGTAATAAAAAAGTAAGTAGGCTACTTCAGAAGAATCAGTCAAGGGTTCACACAAAGAACCAAGTCGTTGCTATATAAGACTATTTTGGCACCTCATCTTGAATATTGTCCGACAATTATGTTGCATGTTAATACCAATGAAAAGACTCAATTGCAAAATCTCCAGATTAAATCTATGCGAATTATACTTGGTGCTCCTAAAACAACTAGTTTGAATCTTGTTTTCACATTCAAAATTGTTCATAAACTGCTACCTGCCTATTTATCCGAAAAACTATATTTGTGAACGAAGTTCATACTTAATACTTAATACTAAATCTAGTTCCAATATTTTCATACCAACTGCTAGAAACGTTAAGACTCAAAAATCTTATTTTACAGAAGTTTGGTAGATTACAATGCATTAGCATTGTATATGATATCGGCTGAAAATTTGAATCAATTCAAGAGACTTGCTTTGGAATATGTGCGGAGCGATTATAGTTATATAGACGTTTATTTTATTTTTGTTCATAAGTTATTGAAGTGTTCTTGTTTATAGCAGTTTTTGCTAATAAACCAGTAAACAAAAAAACAAATAATTGAATTTTAATTTCAAGTCGGTTATCATGAATGGTTATACGAATGCTGAGGTGATCGACATGCACTTCATGTACGGACGCGCACACGGAAATGCATTAGATGCTCGGCGGTTGTACATTGAGAGATTTCCAAAACATATTGCTACCGATAGAAAAATTTTAGAAAGCATCAATCGACGCCTATACAAAAAAGGCACATTAGCATGATATGAAGGCCAAGGGAAGCAAGAAAGGTAGAGCTGGAAAATGAAATTTTTGCAAGACGATTCTGGTACCTACACTTTTGTGATTTTTTAAAAGTAATTTCTGAAACTTTGTTTTGCCATTGGAAAAAACTTTTGCTTTTCAAACATTATTTGATGATAAATAAACACTACGATGGTTCTTTTAATCGAAGACTACGTGTCGTAGTATGGACTTTCTTTTATTATTATTTTCATCCTTTTTTTATTCGAAAATTTGGCGTTGTACAAAAAAATGTCATAAAATTTTTTCCCTAAAAATAATTGAAAAATTCAAAAAAAGTTTACATTTGTGAAATAATCAGTAGCGTCCTAGTTTTTTCTCTGAGAATAACCTGCGTTGTGCCCATACGCGCGCCATTAGTGAGTCCAAAATATTGTTTCGTATTGAAAATGAAGCGTTTCCAACACACTTAAAATTCTACCTCATTATCTCAAGCGGTTTACGAGAAATTCAAATTTAATCTTCCTATTAAACTTTAACACCCTGTATATCGGTAACGAAGTACATGCGAACCTATGTTTATGTGAACTCTCTTCATAAAATGACCAGCTTAAATATTACCGTGTCATTTTCGAACACCCTGTATAGTGAGGGTCAGAAAATTGTGTATAATGATTTTAATAATAGTAATACGAGCAAGACCCTATGATAAATGAAAAACCACTCATCTGGTTGTAAACTGAAAGTCGTTCAATAAATGAATGAAAACGACCCTGACAAATCTTTTAAATTCTGTGAAATTATGTTGAACAACGTGCCAAATAATTGCAATCTATGATGCAGTATGGCATTTCTTTTCAAAGGTATGTTGATTTGGTTTAAATGACAATATTATTAGACTAGAAGTGAATCTTCATTAGTTTAAAGAGGTACTTCAGTCGAGCTTTTAACCTCATGCAAATATATGCAAATATTTATGAGAATCAACAATAATTAATAGTGTGGATATAATAACTATTTCTTTCAAGTCCAATAGTTTTTGATGCTTGGTGAGTATTCAAATTAGTTGAAGATTATTCCTATTAATTTTCAGAGTAATTCTGTTTACTCAAATTATTTAAATTTGTCGGATTCAATTAGTTAAGTTTACGCGATTACTAATATACAATTTGATCAGATCAATTTTTACGAATCACTATGAATATGAATGAATAAAACCAATTAAAAGCTCATGAAATGGTAGTTACCCTAATATATTTATATTATTCAATTTTGTTGTTCTTATCACTCTAATTACATTATTTTTTAACAAAATATTACCTTATTTAAGAATCATATCAGATATCTAGAAGGAGTGAGAAGTGAAAAGATTGTTTTGTGTGCACAGTTTCAAATATACACAAAAGCAGGTACGAAATAAAAATTCAGTATTGTGTATTTAGTAAAAGTTTAAAAAACTTCATTTCATATGATACGTAAAAGAAAATTCGATTCACACTTGATTTTAACGCGTTTAGACTAGACAGTGTCTGCGTGAGACAGATACGAATCATAGAGTAGACTAAGTTACAACATATCTAATCTACAGCGATTGAAACTACCCTAGGCGAATTCAAAAAAACATTATTTAAATCAGTAAGCAGTAACAAATTGAGTAGAGTTGAATTATTGTCAAAATCTAACTAGTTATTCGAAAAATAATTCGAAAAGTATAAATCTATTGGTTTCAGGAGATTTCCAGAAACATCAAGTTTTTTGACATGAATATAAAATTTTAAAATTTGGTACTTTCTTCTATTGAATGATTCAAAGTTATTAGAATTATCAATATTCAACCCTTCAGTAGGAAGTTTATGTAATTAAATAAAAGTACCTATAGTTTCTTCCTAAAGATTTATTATGGTTACTAGTTTCGCTCTCTATACTTCAGAGCATTTTCAGACGAGTAACTACAAGAAAAACAAATATTAAAAGTACGTAACGTAACGAATTCTGCTTTTGTAAAAACCTACCCAATCTCTTCTCATTAGGTAAGGTCAATTATATTAAAATCAAAACAATCAATAGGATTGACATTTCACAACAAATTAAAATGGTATTTGATCAATATACCTATTAAAATTACGAATTAAAATCAAACATGATTTTTATGACAAGACAATAACGAATAAAATTCGTTATTTTAATATAACTGACTTTACTTGCTGAGAAAAGATTGGGTAGGTTTTTCAAAAGCAGAATTCGTTACGTTATACTTTTAATATTTGTTTTTTCTTGTAGTCACTGGTCTGAAAATGCTTTGATGTATAGAGAGCGAAACTAATAACCATAATAAATATTCAGAAGTAAACTATATGTACTTTCATTTAATTATTAGAATTAGTTTTAATTATCAAACTACGATGAGGTTCATTGTTTCTTATATTAAAATTTATGTACGTTTCACCAACATACACTTCGGCCAGCAAGCTTGGAGAATGCTGGTACGCGCCTTCTGGATCACCGTAAAACGCAGTCCTTTCATTGGCAAATTAAGTTTCCCGAACAGATAAAAGTCACATGGAGCTAGGTCCGGCGACTTTGGGGATCCGTTGACCGATAAAATTTGATATTTGGTCAAAAAATCGATCGACGCTTAAACAAAAAAGGCACATTAGCATGATATGAAGACCAAATGAAGCAAGAAAGGTAGAGCTGGAAAATGTGTTTGCACCTACACTTGGAAAATTGCTGACGCTTTAGATGTTAGCAATGAGATTTATATCCATTCCACCTACAATGCGTACAAGCACTTTTTCTCACTGATTTTCCCGCCCGTATTGCGCATTGTTAACTAATTTTGAGTAAGTTCATTCAAATTCCTCAATTTCTTATGCTGATCCTATTCAATGATGAAGCAAGTTTTTCAAGAAATTCCATGAGGAATGTTCATAATAACCATATGTGGTGTGAAGAAAATCCATATGAAACATATCAAGATCGATTTCAACACCAGTTATCGTTGAACGTTTTGATCGGCATTGTGTACTGCCTAATTAGACCAGTATTTCTACCAGGGAGACTTACGGAAGAGGTGTACCGCCACTTTTTGAAACACACACTTCTAGAGTATTTGGAGAATGTTCCTTTGGCAATAAGAGAAACGATGTAGTTTATGCACGATGGCGCACCTGCTTATTTTAGTCAGTTCACTCAAGACTTCTGAACTCAAGAGTATGGAAATCGCTGGATTTGTCGAGGTAGACCTCAATTTTGGCCTCCACTGTCGCCAGATTTAAACACTTCCAATTTCTTCCTGTGGGGTCATTTGAAGTATTTGGTGTACACTACCTCCGTGGCACATGTTGACGACTTAAGAAATAGAATCATCGTTGAGTGCAACTCGATAAGAAGAGATCTTGGTGTTTTTAAAATAGTTCGCCAATCAATGAGAAGAAGACTGGAATCTTGCATCCGGGCTGGAAGAGGTCACCTCGAAAAGCTTTTGTAATTTTTTTTAAAGTTATTGCTGAAAATTTGTTTTGCCCTAGAAGAAAACTTTTGATTTTTAAACATTATTTAATGATAAATAAACACTACGATGGTTCTTTTAATCGAAGACGTGTCGTAGTATGGACTTTCTTTCCTTATTAATTTCAACCTTTTTTTATTCGAAAATTTGGCGTTGTAAATTAAGTTTCCTGAACAAATAAAAGTCGCATGGAGCTAGGTCCGGAAAATTTGGGGAACGATTGACCGATAAAATTTGATATTTGGTCAAAGAATCGATCAGTGGGATGGAGCATTATCTTGCAACAGATGCCATCTCCATTACTCACGATATCCCGGCCGAATTCGACACATACGATGCAAGAAACACCTCAAAATACCAAGATAATAAACTGCAGTAACCTTTTGGCTCGGTGGAACGAACTCGATGTACAATACCCTTCGAATCGTAAAAACAATTGAGCATTGTCTTCACTTTTGACTTCTCAAATCGAGATTCTTTTGGATGCTGGCTCGTTTACTGGCATTTTCTAGTTTCATTCTCAGGTTGTATTTGGAACGCCACGTTTCGACACCTGTCACAATGTTCAGAAGGAAATTTTCGTCTTCTTTTGCCACTTTAACGATGTCCTTACAATGTTGGATCCGGAGCAATCTTTTACAGTAAAACTTCACTAGTCCGGGCAGATATCGTTCAGCCGCATGCCTGGATTATCTAAATGCTCGAATTTCTGAAGTGACTTGAATTGAAACAAACCAAAATCTGTTAAAGCCGAGTTTATTATAAAATATCGAAAAGTTGAACAAAAATAGTTTCTATTATAAAACAGAATCAAATTATAAAATTTCCATTCATTATAATCTCTCCTCATAGAAAATATAGAATTTAAATATGAGCTAGTGTAGATAAACAACATGCTATTCCTTATGACGTTTAAAATATCCATCGATTTTACTTTGAACCTTTTTCGACGCTACCATCTTAACTGAATTTTCCTTGAACAGTTTCAGGAGCAATACGTCTTCTATAGGATGATTATTCTGTTCGGCCCAACTGATAATCAGGAAGAACGCATAGACAGTATCTGCATGTTTCACTTTTACCATACAATTGAAACCATCCTCTGCGTCAGAAGATTTCTCTACGTTTTCAATATTCCTTCCTAAAAGCTCTTCTTCAACTCAAACTCTTTGTCTCCGACAGCCCAGTTGGTAATGTTCTTAATGGTTAAGTCATTTTCTGGATCGATGACCCTTAATGATTCGGCAATATTTTTCAAATCATTTTCACCGATTGGACGAAGTTTCTTCTGAAGCTGCCAGATAGGAATATTTTCATCATCTGATTCTTCTACTTCTGTAGTGAAACAGGCTGTGCATGAACGAAAGTAAAACGGAAAAAGTGGTTTTTACTCTGAGACGTGTTGAATCTTCGAATGTTAGGTTTTTGGGAATCTATCTAGACTCTCGTCTTACCTGGTCCATCCACATAAGTCACCTTGCAGCCCGGTTGAGTGAAAACATATTTGTCCTGCTCAACCTGGCATCTTCTATCTCAACAGATGTCTTGAAGATTGCTTATTATGCCTTATGCGAATCTCATGTTAGATTTGGACTTTTAGTCTGGGGTGTCTCCGGCGAGATTGAGAGAATTTTATTAATGTGAACTTAGCCACACTTTTCCAGCCACAGATTCTGACATGGTGAATGTTGAATGTGGGATGGAGTGAATACTGTGCGCTACGTTGCCAAATCTAAAATATTTCTCTTTCTTCAGGGATGATCTTATAATACTTAACGACGACTTGACTGTAAAATGTGGATAGTAAGTCATTATGGCAAGGGTGACATGTATATATAATTTTCGAAATAACTAGTTCAGTACATACCAAATGATTTGATTGATACGACGAAGTAACGAAGAACAAATCTCTATATTATTCATTTCATAGCGTGAGTTTTGGCAGAAAAATAGAAGAAAAACTTCACAGGACCGTACAAGAGTGAAAAACCATTTGGACATTCAGAGAACAAAATATTGTATTTCATTCAACCTACGGCGAGTACCACCATGGTTTTGGCCTGAAAATAGAAAATATACAAGCACTTCGAATCAATATTTCAAAAAGGATGACAAACCGTACAGGACCGTACAAGAGAGAACAAAAATGTATCTACGGCGATTCAGAGAACAAAATACTGTATTTTCATTCGAACTACGGCGAGTACAGACAAAATACATAAACTTCGGGCCTGAAAATAGAAAAATATAATCAATATTTCAAAAAGGTTGAAAACCGTCGACCGTATCAATATTTCAACAAATCACCATAAGTTCGACCTGAAATAGGCACTTCGAATCAATATTTCAAGAGCGAAAAAGCGAAAACTATCTGGACATTCAGAGAACAAAATACTGTATTTCATTCGAACTACAGAACTACAATGATCGAGTAAAATAAAATAAGCTTCAATATTTGAAAAAGGTTGACAAACAGTAGAGGACCGTAAGAGCGAAAAACTATCTGGGCATTCAGAGAACAAAATACTGTATTTCATTCGAACTACGGCGAGTACCATCATAAGCTTCGACCTGAAAATAAAAATATACAGGCATTCGAATCAATATTTCAAAAAATTGAAAAACCGTAAGGACCGTACAAGAGCACTTCGAATCAATATTTTCGAAAGTTGATATTAGAAAATATAAATAAAATTGAAACCAATAAAATATACAGTTCGAATCAATATTTTAAAATACCGTATAAGAGCGAAAACCATCTGACATTCAGAGAACATAATATTGTATTTCATTCAAACTACGGCGAGTACCATGATCTTCTTTTTGAAATATTGATTCGAAGTGCCTGTATATTTTCTATGTTTTGGCCGAAGCTCATTGTGATACTCGCCGTAATTTGAATGAAATAGAGCATTTTGTTCTAAGAATGTCCAGATAGTTTTTTTCTCTTGTACGGTCCTGTACGGTTTGTCAACCTTTTTTGAAATATTGATTCAAAGTGCCTGTATATTTTCTATTTCAGGCCGAAGATCATGGTGGTACTCGCCGTAGTTTGAATGAAATACAATATTTTGTTCTCTGAATGTCCAGATAGTTTTTCGCTCTTGTACGATCCTGTACGGTTTGTCAACCTTTTTTGAAATATTGATTCGAACTGCCTATATATTTTCTATTTTCAGGCTGAAGCTTATGGTGGCACTCGCCTTAGTTCGAATGAAATACAGTATTTTGTTCTCTGAATGTCCAGATAGTTTTTCGCTCTTGTACGGTCCTGTACGATTTGTCAACCTTTTTTGAAATATTGATTCGAAGTGCCTGTATATTTTCTATTTTCAGGCCGAAGCTTATGGTGGTATTCGCCGTAGTTCGAATGAAATACAGTATTTTGTTCTCTGAATGTCCAGATAGTTTTCCGCTCTTTTACGGTCCTCTACGGTTTGTCAACCTTTTTCGAAATATTGATTCGAAGTGCCTGTATATTTTCCATTTTCAGGCCGAAGCTTATGGTGGTATTCGCCGTAGTTCGAATGAAATACAGTATTTTATTCTCTGAATGTCCAGATAGTTTTCCGCTCTTGTACGGTCCTCTACGGTTTGTCAACCTTTTTGAAATATTGATTCGAAGTGCCTGTATATTTTCTATTTTCAGGCCGAAGATTATGGTGGTACTCGCTGTAGTACGAATGAAATACAGTATTTTGTTCTCTGAATGTCCAGATAGTTTTTCGCTCTTGTACGGTCCTGTACGATTTGTCAACCTTTTTGAAATATTGATTCGAAGTGCCTGTATATTTACTATTTTCAGGCTGAAGCTCATGGTGGTACTCGCCGTAGTTCGAATGAAATACAGTATTTTGTTCTCTGAATGTCCAGATAGTTTTTCGCTCTTGTACGGTCCTGTACGGTTTGTCAACCTTTTTTGAAATATTTATTCGAAGTGCCTGTATATTTTCTATTTTCAGGCCGAAGATCATGGTGGTACTCGCTGTAGTTCGAATGAAATACAGTATTTTGTTCTCTGAATGTCCAGATAGTTTTTCGATCTAGTACGGTCCTGTGAGGTTTTTCCTCTATTTTTTGCCAAAACTCACGCTATGAAATGAATAATATAGAGAAATTTGTTCTTCGTTACTTCGTCGTATCAATCAAATCATTTGGTATGTACTAAACTAGTTATTTCGAAAATTGTATATACATGTCACCCTTGCCCTAATGACTAACTATCCACATTATACAGTATACGTTAAGTATTATAAGATCATCCCTGAAGAAGGAGAAATATTCTAGATTTGGCAACGTAGCACACAGTATTCGCTCTATCCCACATTCAACATTCACTATGTCAGAATCTGTGGTTGGAAAAGTGTGGCTAAGTTCACATTAATGAGAATTTTTAGGTTGCAAAAGCGTGCTGTAAGAATAGTTGGTTGATTAGGGTACAGGGATTGTTGTAAACACGCGTTTAAGTCAAATCGAATTCTTACGTTGCCAAACCTATTCATATTCGAAAATCTCATGTATGCGAAAAATGTTGCTCATTGTTGCTCAATAAGGTCAGGCACTCTCATAATACGAGGACCAGAGATAATATCTGTATACCTTACCGTAGGCTGAGTAAGTCGCAGAATGGTCCTGGATTCTTGTCTCTGAAGTTTTTTAGTTTGTTACCTCTAAATGTTAGACGTTGATTCAAAACTCAAGTCTTGTTTAAAAGTGTTTTTGACTCAAAATGTATTTTATGACAAAAAGAATTCCTAAGCAAAAACTGGTCAGTTCATAATTTCAATATTCCTGTAAATCCTGTTGTATAATTTAATTGTTATGAATTTTTGTTGATATACTTTTATCTGTTTTCAAGTGTATAAAAGGTAAGAGGATGTATAGTTTATAGTGTAATACAGTTTACCTTTAATTTTCTTTTTGACATGCGCAAGTACAAAGATTGTATACAAGCTTGAATAAACATATTCTATTCTATTCTGATTCTTCTACTTTTGTAGTGTCATGCCACAATGCTGTCCAACTTTTTCTGAAAGTTTTTGAAGCAATGGCTTTCCAAGATTTGGCAAGATTGTTCACGGCATCTTTCAAATTATACTGCTTCAAAATGGAAGTTATAACTTCACCTTCATGCGAAATGATATGATTAGGAAGGCATTTTCTATACAACTATAATGTTTTGAATCAAATTCTGATCCATAGTTTGGACAACGGCAGTACAGTTGGGTGGCAACAACATAACTCTGTAATTTGGTGCGATGGTGCATTGTTTAGCAGCAATAGAGCTTTAGAGGACTTGTCAATCTGAGTTAAAAAATTCTTCACCTCAGGGATAAAAGATGTTTCAAACCATTCGTTAAATGATGGCCTGGTCATCCACCCTTTGATAGATGCTTTGTAGATAACTGGTAGTGAACTCTCTCAATATGTCTGACGAAATGTGTACGTGTACGTTGCGTTGTTGAAGAAACCAGTTTCTGAATGCTCGTGGATTTGCTGCATTTCCCAAGACTAGTAAAGGTAATTGGTGGTTCCAGCCGCGTTGCAGCATGGCATGAATGTTAAGCGGTCTTTCGACACATTTCGACCTGATGCTAATTTTTTCCCTTGATGTACCCAAGTTATGTCTGGTAAACATCTCCAAAAATTTTCCATTTCCATGAAACGCAATGATGGTTTTGATTGATTTAAAGAAACTCGCGTACTTTTCACGTAATTGTCGATGCTCTTTAGCTTAAAACAATTGCTCGGTGCATCCCTAATTCGAATTTTGCTTGTTGGCGTGAGGCTCATTAATATCTTCCCGACAATTTTAAAACGTGTATACCACTCATGAACTCTGCCATGGGATAGACAGTCGTCACCTTATTAATATCTTCCCGACAATTTTTAAAACGTGTATACCACTCATGAACTCTGCCATGGGATAGACAGTCGTCACCTTAAACATCTTCCAAGAATTGAAACACTCGGTGTACGTTTCACCGAGTTTCAAACAAAACTGAATATTGGCTTTTCATTCAATGCTCATTTTCGTACCGACGACCGAAACACACTGTCACACATACAGCTGGCGCCACTAGAAGCGTCCCTATTCGAAAGGTCCTGCTTACTTACTGTGTACATCCTTCCACATTTACCGCAGCCAAGTTTGATTCGTTCGCTTTATATAGTTTGTATTTATTTCGTTTGATATGTTTGGATAGATTATTCTTGTTTCGGAATGAGATATAATATCTAAAATTGGAACTTTGCAGTTTTATATTTTTCTTGACCTTCTCAACGTATGAACAGTTACTATATGTGTTCATCTTCAAATTTAGATATGAAATAACTGACCTTCATGAATTGGAATACTCCATTAGATCAGTTGATTCTTATATTTCCGCTCTTTGAGTAAAGATATATGTTCACTAAACTTGTAACTACACTCGGAGGCAAAATTAGCGGAACGCTCGAAAATTTAACCTAATTCGAAGTCCGATATTTTTCCTAATTCTCAACCGATTTAGATTATTTTTTCGGCAAGTTATAGATCAACTCTTCTGCTTTGCAGAGATTATAAGAGAAAACAAAAATAATTCGAAAAAAATTTTATACGGGGCAAAACTAAAAGTGTTTTTTTTGTCAAAAATTCGTAACACCCTGTGGAATTTAGTGGTCCGAGTTGAAACGTACAATATCATGGTCTATCAAGACGCATCTTCCTACAGTAACGCCCTTCTTGTTTTATGCATTTATCTCTATTTTTACAAGAGATATCCAATTTGAAGCGAAAAGTCACAAATTTCAAGAATTTATTTTTAATCTTGCGTAGCTGCATAACATCGGAGGTTAGCCAAAAAATAAAATCAAAATTAGAGAAGCGGAAATCTAACGAAATGAAAATTTTTGAAATTCACTGGCCAATTTCACGCTCCGGGAGAACTCGAAGCACACTGGAAAAATCGTTGATTTTGCACATTTATTTTTGAATTTTTTTGTGTGACACTATAATAATTATCATTCCTGTCCAAAATTGAGAGCAGGTGTGTATCCTGGCGATACACTCGTGAAATGAAATGAACATGTTGAGAAAAATGTCAGCTCTTCAACGTTGCCTGGATTCCGTTGTCGAACCCTTCTTCCAAGAATGTCCCAAACGTGTTCGATCGGGTTTAAATCCGGTGACCGCGACGGCCAGTCCATTCGTGTGATCCCAACTTCATTGAGATATTCTATCACTATGCGCGCAGTATGAGGGCGCGCGTTATCGTGCATAAAAAGGAAATTTTCCCCTATGTAAGGAGCAAAAGGCACAACATGGGGCTCCAAGATTTCTGTTGTATGCCGATGGGCATTAAGTGATCCATTGCCAATAATCTCCAGTTCTATTCATACTCCCAAGCATATGCCACCCCATATCATAACTGACCCTCCACCGTATTGCTCAGTTCCTGCGAAGTTCGCTTGATGGTACCGTTCCCCTCGATGCCTCTATATTCTATCTCTACCATCCACGAAATTCACACAATATCGGCTCTCATCACTAAATAAAACTCGTCTTCACTGATTGATTGTCCATGCTACATGCTCCCTAGCAAACGCCAATCTTGCTACCCGATGGGCTCTATCGAGTCTTGGTGCTCTTGCTTGCGCGTATGATCTCAGACCAACTTCATTTAATCGTCTTCTGACTGTCCTCACACTGACTTTAATGTTATCCACTGCTTGTAAAAGGTTACGTGCCTGAACAGCAGTAAGACGAGGATTTCTTATGTTTTGATTGACGATGAAACGGTCATGTATAGCCGGGTTGCCCGATTTCTTCCTTGTCCTCGCCTCCTCACGTACAATCCAGTTTCCCTGTAACGTCGGTAGATTCGATGGATAACCGACGTCGAGACACCCAACATGGTACCGACTGAGCGGTAGGTGCGCCCTTCCTCGATCAATGTAACTGCCCTTGCTACTGAGGTTGGTGGTAAATCTCTCATTCTGAATGAAAATACCGTTTCGAATCGTAAACAGTAAAAGAATCACAAAACACCGCAACCGATCGAATTTGTATCAAATCAAAGAATGGAAAACTCTCATTCTTTAAACAAGTGCAAATGTGGTCATATACAAAAAAACGTGTGTTGTATTTCATATTTGATAAAAAAGGTGTGGACATGTGAAAATGAAAAGTTTTATCAATGGTCCCAGATTTCGGTTGTGTATTTTAATACCTACCGACTGTTATCTCCTATGAATTCCTAATTTTCACCAAATTAACCAAATTGTCATCAATAACTAATGCAATTCGAACATAAAAATCGCAAACGACAATTTCGACACGCCTGAGTGATAATAAGAAAATTCCAAATTGATAGACGAATTTTAATGACAATTTCTTGATTCAATGGAATTTCTCCAAAATGGTGATTTTCCACTTGAAATTAAATATATTTTGCAAAAATAGATATAAACGCATGAAACAAGAAGATGTGTCTTGACAGACCATCATATTGTACGTTTCAACTCGGACCACGAAATTCCACAGGGTGTTACGAATTTTTGACAAAAAAACATTTTGTTTTGCCCCTGTATAAAATTTTTTTCAAATTTTTTTTGTTTTCTCTTACAATTTCTTGAAAGCAGAAGAGTTGATCTATAACTTGCCGAACAAATCATCTAAATCGGTTGAGAATTAGGAAAAATATCGAACTTCGAATTTGGTTAAATTTTCGAGTGTTCCGCTAATTATTCCTCCGAGTGTACTACTAGGTCAATTAAAGAATCGTAGGTGTTTCTGTTTTGTTGACACTATTGGTTTATTTCGCGAAAGAAAAAACACAATAGGTCGGTGAAATTATGAAGCGAGAGACGAAGGTGTCTGAGACTCGCGGAGTATGCGACTATTTTTTGCGTACACTAGATATGGATTGTAACATTTAAAAAGATTGTTGAACACTTTTCCATATCTTAGTTTATTTAAATAATACGAAATACTGACTATACAAAAACTTGGTGAATGGTTTTAAACAAAATACAATGAGTTCCCAAAGAGTGGAAAGATATTTTTGAATGCAAATCATTGACCCTCACCAAAAAGTTGTGAAAACATCTCATTGGTCAGCAAGAGTTGTTTAGAATTCTCTTATTTTCAAAAGTTCCGGTTTTTCTCTGAAATTTAGTTAGGGACTATTCCAAGAAATTAACAATGAATACATTTTAAAGGGCTCTTTTTCCCATTTTATTCGATGTAACGTAATACTCCAGATAAATTCAAATGAAAGACCGATTTCTTTTGAATACATAGTACACCGTATGTTGAGAGGGTCAGTTTACGATAGGCTAAGTAAACAATCATAAAGGATTTATCTTGTTCATCACTCAAGGTTCGGATTCATAGAAAATATTGAACAGATGGGTTAATAAATTAACAAATTGAGTTAAAAGAATTGCAATAAATCAGGTGTGCGACCATTGTACTTTGTATCGAACAATATATCATTTGTTAATTGATTTGAAAAGCGATGTTGTCGGTTGAACACAAATACTGTAAGAGCTTCTTAACCCTTAACTAGTATCGTCACTTTTGCGTACGTAACTGGTATCGTCGGGTCAGTTTTGACCCTGTGGTTTTAAAAGTACCTGAGAGCTATAAATGTGTATATACTCATAGTAATATACAGGGTACTTCAACGAAAACTAAACAGAGGCTATATCTACCAAGATATTCATTTCTGATCAAAACGCAAAAACAAGTCAATTTTTGTTTCAGGGGGACATCTTTTGAGGTACAAAACTTGCCTGAAATATCAACCCCCTAAGCGGGGGTTGCTATCCTTGAACATTTTGAATAAGGGAGATGGGTCTAGTGATGACTCAAAAGAAAGGTGGTACCTTTGTCTACATCGCTCTGAACGAATTTTCATTTTTAATTGAAAACTGTGAGAGATACAGGGTGAGCAACTAAAAGATAGGGCAGACTATTTCCCTGAGACTATTCAAGTTTCAGTGAAGTTAAATGGAATAGATCCATTCTGATCAATGACAGTCATCATCAAGCACCATCCTCATCTCGAATTTCAACCCCTAGAGCAGGGGTGACCACCCTTGAAAATTTGGAAGAGGAAAGATGGGTCGAGTGATACCTCGAAAGAAAGGTATCATCTTTGTCTGCATCCTCGTGAACGAATTTTCATTTTTGATTGAAAACTGTAGAAGACACAGAGTGAGCTACTGAAAAATAGAGGAGAATACTTAGCGCCCTGAGCTATTCAAGTATTAGTGCAAAAAAATGGAACAGATTTATTCCAGATCAAAGGCTGTCATCTTTGATCTAAATGAATCTATTCCAGTTTTTCGCACTAATACTCCAATAGTCTTGGGGCGATAGTCTTCTCTATTTTTCAGTGGCTTACTCTGTATCTTCTACAGTTTTCAATCAAAAATGAAAATTCTTTCACGGGAATGCAGACAAAGATAATACCTTTCTTTCGAGTTATCACTTGACCCATCTACCCTCTTCCAAATTTTCAAGGGTTGTCACCCCCGCTCCAGGGGTTGAAATTCGAAATCTACTTTGTTATCATGATACATTGTTGATAACAATATGACATATTTATTGGGTTTTGGTACAAAGGAGACTAAAGTTGTTGTTCTGGTAAATACAAAGGTAGACGTGCTTGAAGGTGTTTTTTTATTCGGGACTATATATTCAGGGATTTCTCTTTTATTTTTACGCATTGTGCCGACATCGTTAGTTTGTTCTTGCGCAGTTCTTCAACTAATTCCAGTGACGCGAGCCAGTTATCTGCAGTGATATTTCTATTGGAATGCATCTACTTTGTATCTTTATTTGTCAATCACACATAAAACTTAGATATCAAAAGTGCCTGACAAAAAAAAGAAAAATAGTGCTGAAAGAAAAAATTTACTAACCTATGACACATAGGACACATGATGAATTTGTCGTGCGTTGAACAACTGCGACTGCGAGTAGGTTCTAGATTCACAAGCGCACTGGACGTCCAAAAACACTATACTCACACACTCGTCATTGGGCGCCACTTGGTGTTGTCTTCGGTCCAAGAACTGGATGCTTCCTTCACGGCTGCTGCGGTTGTGGATGAATTTTGCGGTAGATAAATTAGACGGATATTATCCACGTGCTTTGGCTTCACCTTGTGTGCGGAAGTAGAGGAATTCTTCGCTTGGATTCTCGTTATCACTTTTTATCGGCTAACTCAGTCGGTGATGGGTTGTTTTTCTCAACGGAGAAAACAATGCCCTAATGTACACGTTGGGCTCCACTTGCTACCGGGATGGGGTCACACACACGATGGAAACACTGATGGTTAACACAAGCACTCTTTGTAAACGTAAATTTAAAATGAAATAGAAACACGTGGTTCGTTCGTAAACAACGGCGGTTTGGCAATGTGGTCGGTGGCGTGGGTACGGAAAGGCGGCTCGTGACAAAGCGTGCTGCAGCCGATTTTCTAAGACAGTGTGACCCTCGGTCCAGGTAGGCCCAGAGTACGTTCTGTGCCTAGCCTGGTCGAAGGGCCTACTAGGCGGTCTGTGATTGAGGAAGCGCGGTTAACACGGTAACACGCTTATTCGGAGGCCTAGAGCGATCTATGGAGAGATACCGTAGTGGACACGGTAACAATGTGATTACAATATGAGGCAGTTTCTCCATAATTACTTGATAACTCTGTAATTTTCTCATTGGTGCAATCCACAATTATGGATATTATTACATCGGTTATGAGAAGAGACCAGTAATCTGAAGGATTTTTCATTCGCAACTTTCTGGCCGCTGTTTTTAATCCAGGCAAATGAAGAATAATATTATGGCTTCTGGTTCGACCAAGTACAGGAGCTTGTTTTGACCATTTATACCGGTTCTTTTCATAAACATAACATCCTCTGCATCTCCATCGAACCCGTCATTAGGATCAGGTTCCGTTACGACTGTCACATCGCCATCTATGCTGTATTCTTCTTCCGAATCCAAGAACAACTGATTTACTTCTTCTCCTTTTTACTGCTTACCGTCAATAGGGACAAATTCCATTGTGAACTTATGGTAAAAAATATACGTCGGGTCAAATCTGATCCGAAAGCGCCCAACAGTCTCCTTTCGCTGCTTCAATCGAACTGAGAAACTTAATTGTACGCCTATTATAGGAGAAATAATGGAGCCACCACCGTACGAATGGCAATAAATTCAAACCGCGCTTCGATATGAAGAAGAACAGTGTTACCGTTCAAAGTGGAAATAGAAATGCTTGATCGTTCACGTCTTTGATAGTCGTTTGCATGCATGTCACGCTCATTCAATGTTAACGAATCAAATGTGAGATCAATAACAAAATCCGAATATAAAATATGGTCGTTTGTAGCTTCAACATCACTGTAATTGAAAATAGTTCGTAATCTAAAAAATGGAGGTGGCGTTTCCACTTATGGATAATGGCGTTGCCATTATGGATCGAACACCGTAACAGAAAAAGGGTGTCCCCTGACTGGTCCAATTATACAGGAATGCAAAGCGTCTTTACGCACATTTTCAAGAAGCTGGTGGTAGTTGTAGTAGTGGAGGATTTCAAGCATCGGAAGGTTGGTTCAATGAATTTAACGTTCCACAATTATTGCATAGCATTAAAATCGTTGAAGAAGCTGCTGCAGTAGAAATATATTCTTAAGAATTTGCTAACCGAGTATCTGATGGAGCATGCAAACCTGAGCAAGTCTTTGATGTAGACAAAACTGCACTGTTTTGGAAGAGAATCCCAAACAAACCATTCATTTCCAAAAGCGAGAAGTGTGCTCCTGGATTTAAACTAGCAAAGGATATAATTACACTGCTGGTAGGTGCTAAAGATTCTGGATAAGATGTCATTAAACTACTGTAGCTTTACAGATGGTTAAATCCTCGTGGTTTAAAAAATGAAAACAAAAACGATCTGCCAGTGTTTTGGCGTTGTGAGAGAAGAGCGTGAGTTATGAGGGCTATCTTTTGTGTCTCGTTCCGGAATTGTTTTGTTGCAGAAGTTGGAATTTATTGAAAAAAATAAATTAGACTTAGTTCTAGTTTTGTACAATGCACCAGTTCATCCTCGCGAACTAGAAACAATGCATCCACATATAAAAATGACATTTTTATCTCCCAACACGACGTCTTAGCTAATCTAACCTAACTTATGTTCCAATGAATGATCCAGGTCTTTAAGGTCTATTATCTCTATTAAAATCATATGGAATAATATGCTATGTGATCCTGATATAAATGTTATGGAATACTGAAAGAAATTTGACACAGCAAAATGTATTTTAAACATGAAGGAATAAGTGGAAGAACTGAAAACATACACATTGAAATCATGCATGCAAAAACTGTAGCATGTTCTGACTGCAGATAATGACGACGAATCTGTGCAAATTGAAACTTTATATTTTATATATATGTAAACTTGAGACAAGAAGCATTATTCAAAATTCCGTAGATCAATGAATAATCCTTCCTGACAAGAGCTAGTTCCCAAATCGGCCTGCCATGCACGCAGCCCCCAAGAACCACAATAGTGGAACTAAGCAGGATGCCGAGAAACAAAGCGGCAGACTGCAGTTCCATCCTTATTAGGAGCTCATCAGTGTCGCATATCGCTTCTCAGCATCCTATCAAGCTACATCGGGGTACATTATCGATTCCAGAAAGGACGCACCTCGTACATACGTATGGGCGTCGCCCTCTATGGACCGACACGGCGAACCCGCTACCGGACTTCGAGAAATATACGAACAATAACAAACAGATGTGGAAACGTTAAAAATTCCAAACATTTGGGAGACATCTTTCGCCGTTCCGTGAATCACATCAACGGTATAAAACCTGCCAAATAATCCCGCTGAAAAAGTGCTCTGGGCCTCTGTTTCCGAGATAAAACGTCCCGTCGGTAAATATTTGATGGGACAAATATCTTCCGCGATAAACTTCGCGAGAAGTCTACATATGTACACTTGAGACAAGAAGAATTATTCAAAAATCCGTAGATCAATGAATAATACTACCTGACAAGAGCTAGTTCCCAAATCTGCCAGCCATGCACGCAACCCCCAAGAGACAGAATAGTGCAACTAAGCAGGATGCCGAGAAACGGAGCGGCAGACTGCAGTTTCGCCCTCATTAGGAGCTCATCATTGTCGCATATCGCTTCTCCTGCTTAGTTGCACTATTGTGTTGCTCACCATAATTTCAGACCAAAACCTTGTTAGAATTAACATTTTCAGAGCTCTGTTGGCGTAGTTTGGGAGCAATAAATCCAAGTTTTGGTGTCGATCAATTGCTGTAGATGAAACTTGGATATACTATTATAAGCCAAAAAAGAAAAATACATAAAAATTATCTGTCTACAAAGTGAAGGAGTAACTGGTTCCAAAAAAGAAAAATCAGTTTTTTCGGCAGGAAAAGTGATTGGGACAGTTATTTGGTATAGTTACTGAATTATTTCAATCGATTATCTTCAAAACGTTTAAAACAGATCACTCTTGCGAGTAACTCACGATTTTCTTAAGGTATAGGTACTCTGGCTTTTCGGCAATATAAATGAAACACTATATGATGTTTGTCATGCTGACTAGTTTTCAGCGTTAATACAAACTCATCTTCAGAGCTGAAATAGATAGCAAATTTTTCGATTTTGTGACAACGAAAATTGGACAGGATATCCACCTTACGACAAATAATCAAAAACATTATTTAAATGCTTAGTCAATAAAAGGTTTGAAAAATCTAACGATACAACACATTGAAATTTAATTGAAAAGGGTTGTGGTCCTAGACATATTAAACAGAATTTCAATAGTTTATATTCTATGTTGAGCCTATATAGATTCAAAGTAGACAAACTTGTCAAGGATTTCCAGATGAAATGTTTGATAATGTTGTTGCAAATAATAATGATAATGCAAATTTCAAGATTGATAAGGAGATTGGAGATAAACAACGACAAGCCTATAACTTTCTACCAAAATTACTATCTGAAAATTTTATTAACCACCAATACCCTTATTTCAAAAACTTGAAGCGTAAGATCTCTATCAATCAAGAGAAAAAATTAAATTTTCTCAGAGAATCACAAGCCAATTTCAGAGTAAAAGTGAATAGGGAATGTGTTTTTGATTGCACTGATATACAGTTACCATCAAAAGTTCAAAATACTTCAGCATTAGGTTCAAAGTTTTCCATTCCATTAGAAAAAAAGATGTTCCATTGGTAAACGTAATAACAGATGTGGAGTCAATTATTCTGTCAGGAGAGGATTAAGATGACCAGTTGAAAAAAAGAGGTACTTGTACTAATGTTATAAATAATTTGATAAACTCCTTTAAAAATGTACTTGCTAATAAGATTAACATTGATGCTATATACTGGAACAGTTTCTTAAAATGAACAACCTCATAGTGTCAAAGGCTGATAAACGCAATAAAACTGTGAATCTTGACAGTGATGTCTACTTCCAAAAACTGAATAACTTTGCTAGTGATGAGTCAGGTTATCCAAGGACCCATTAGAGAAATATCAAAAGAAAAGTAACTCTCTGGTTGTACCTTTACTGAGAAAGGAGTACATTGATAAGATAACAGCAACATAACTCACAAAAAAATAATTTTACAGCTTACCAAAGTACATAAGGAGGACCTACCATTGTGACCAACTGTATGCTTTATCAACTCATCTGAAAGAAACGTATATCCAAACATGAATCTGACTGCAATCATGCTAACACTGATCAGACAGCTCTCGTACCACAACATTTTTCGACGGGGCATTTGTTCAACTTCGATATTGATGACATTGAAATTCTGATGACTGAACCAAATCATAGGAAGCAAAAAATAGCGTAAATGATTCTGATTAAAAAACATAGCACCTCCGTGAATTTCAAGCAATACACCGAACACTTAAGTAACATCTACTCCAATTTTATCAAGAACATCCAATAGTTTGAAATTTATATGAACGGCTGTTAAACACTTTTATGAGAGTACGGGCCTGCGCTGCATTCCAAGATTGAAGAAGAAGAACCTGCCAGTACTACTAGTTTCTGTGAGATAACCCTACTTTCTTCAGTGTACAATAAGTTATGATAGGCTTTTCGTCCCATAAAATATGTGAAGGAAAAAAAGGATATATCGAAAGCTATAATCATTACAGACTCAAAATCAGGATTGGAGAGAATTACAAACTGGAGAATTAGAGCAGATAATGATCCTTAGACTATAAAAATAAGGAAAATTTTTTGGAACTGAAAATGGAAAGTATACAGATAAAATTTATGTGGATACGAAGTCATAGAACATAGAATATAACGAAAAAGCAGACCAACTAGCAAAACAAAGACAAGATGAAGAAATTAATGGGACATACAAATTTAACCCAAGAGAAATATGGCCAAAAATAAAAAGGAACCTTTGGAGGAAATGAAAAGAAGAATGCGATCGGATAACTTTGACTAAAGCAAAATACTACGCCAATTTACAACAAAGTACGAAAATTAACGAAAACCCCTTGTACAAAATTTTCAATAATCTCTCGAGATAACAACAATGAATAGGTTACGATCAGGACATTGTTGCACGCCTCAACATCTTTTTAAAATAAAGATTAAAGCAACATCAAGTTGTTCATGTGGGAAATCAGGGGATTTAAATCATATATTTTTTGGTCCGAACAAAATAGGTACAACTCTGACAAATTATATCATTTATTAGAAAAGAATATAAAATTTACCTGATAAATTTTACCGTATGTTTAGAGAATCTGAATGAAAAAGTGATCAATTATATTATTCAATTCATTATTGCGTCTAGTTTGAAAATTTTAACATAAACAAAAATCCGCTGAGGTATACTAACAATCTCCCCTATATGTTTTTTTCTTTGTGGTCAACGAAAAGCTGAAGAGGACAAGAGTAAAAAGGTCGAAAAGAAGAAATCTATCAAATAAAGATAGGAAAATCCATAACAACAAAAGAAGAAGAAGAAAATACCAAGTAAGAATTCGAAGAAGACCTGGTTGGGGTATTAGGTCGCATCTAAGATCTCCTTCATTGGGGGCCCTACCATAATTAAAAAGGAGATTGTCCAAAAGGACAACAACGTGAATCTGACCATCATGGCCTAAGTAGCAAGGTCATTTAAATTTGAAAGAAGAAAGAAGAAGATAGACTTTTTGTATCAAATATTTTAATTCGTCGTTTTCAATCCTTTTCAATTGAATTTTAATGTGTTGTAACATTATATTTTTCAAACATTTTATTGAATAAGCATTTCAATAATGTTTTGATTATGCAAAACATATAACTGTCTGTTTTCTTAAATATAATATTGTCATAAGGTGGGTATCCTGTCCGATTCTTGTTGTCAGATAATTGAAAAAATGCTATCTATTTCAGCTCTGTAGATGAGTTTGTATTAAAGCTCGAAACTAGTCAGCACGAAAAACATCATATAGTATTTCATTTATATTACCGAAAATCCAGATACCTATACCTTTGAGAAATATCTTGAAAAACATCCCAGGAGCATACTACGCGTCATTAATTGACAAACTAAAATTAGAACTTGCGTAAAAACGGTCACATTTACAGAAAAAAAACCTGTTTCACTAACTCATGCCGTTTCACAACTCAGCGGTTGCCATTGCAAAAATCCATGAATTACGGTTTTAACTGGTTGACCATCCGCCTTACTCACCAGATCTAGCCCCAAGCGACTTCTTTTTATTCTCTCATCTTGAAATTGAGCTCGGAGGACAGATTTTTCTCAAATGAAGAGACAATCACCATCGTGAACCACTATTCTGTAGGGAAAAACGCGGAGGACTATTGGGACGGGTAAGAGAGAGATGGGAACATCACTGGGAAAAGTGTGAAGAGTTACAAGTAAGCTATGTCGACAAATAAAAAAAATGTTGGGAAAAAATGTCTGGAATCTTTGTTAGGTTGGAAAATTTCCAGACCACCCTCATATGTTGAATATTCTGATTCTAAGTGTTGAAAATTCAGGAAATTATTTGATATATTCTTTATCATAGTTTATTCATCGATAGAACTCTAAATTAAATTTTTCTTTCAGGAAATCTGTCACGATGCCCCCATCTGTAACGGTGGTCTCGCAGACGATTACTGAAACATCGTCTCGTCCACTTTTCATCGTGAATCACAGCAAAACTAGCACTAAGACAGACAGAGCCTACGATAAGAGCTATAAAACTTTATGGGGATACTTTGAACATGAAATTAAATGGTTTAATGTTTTTATGTTAGTTATTCTACATTTATATACATTTTATTTATATTATACAATACACATTGGAAAAATACATCTTCTAGTTTGGGGTAAGTATTATTGGAATATTTTTGGTACCGTGTGATTTCCAGTTATTCAGGAAACTCAAAAAGCGACTACCGATATACTGTTTTGAGTTAATAAAAGAGATACAAGCAGCATCGAAGAGTGTACTGAAGACTCAACTTTTTTGAAAATTGGAAAATAAGTGCATTTTATCTAGAGGGGATTTCTTTGAAAGCAATGAAATTCAGTTGGAAGAAAAATAAAGTTTTTTCAAAATAAATGCTGAGTCACCTTACTTTTTGGAATTAGTAGGAGTTCTTGATTCATGGCGATATCGACCTATTTGTAAGAAATATACAAGAATTCATACAAAGCCCTGTAAATTTCCAACGCAAACGAGAATATCATTATTCTGTAATGGGAGAGCTATGAAAAATGCGAGTCGTTGTAAAAACAACTTTTATATCATTTAGACGTTGATGTGAATTATATTCGAATCCTTTTTCCAATAGAGGATTCAAACATAATTTACATCCTGAACATACTAAAACTAATTTTGAACAGTTAGGTTTTGACTCTGAAATCATTCTCAAATACTCCAAAGATAATATTTTAGCCAAACATCAAACTTCAAAAATCATCAAAGAAGACTTTTCGAAATTATCACTTGATTGCAATTCCGATTATAAAATAATAAGTACAATTCGTAAAAATAGTACCAAGAACGATTTAGTATTCACTAAAGCAGATAAAGGTAACACCGTCATCGCGATTAGTAAAACCGGTTACATTTCAAAAACTGAAGAATTATTAACAGCTGGAAACTATATAACATCAACTAAGTAAATTTCAGAAAGAGGTTAAAAACGTAATGTCGACAGCAAAATCAGTAATTACAGAGCACGAAAAATATAAATTCATTAACTCCAATCCACAATCCATAGAATTATATTCGTTGATAAAACGTCATAAAACTAACTACCCCATTAGACCTGTTGTTTCTTCTGTAACGGCACCTTCTTTCAAACTTTCAAAATTCCTCAACGACTTGCTAATAAGGCATTGCAATTTTAAATCTGAATTTTCGGTCAAAACTTCATATGCACTAATTGCGTATATCAAAGATACCATTATACCACCTAACTTCAAACTCATTTCTTTCGACGTTAAAATTCTATTTCCCAACATTCCTCCGAAGGATACGTACTACTTAGTTAAAGAATTATTAGAAGAGAATAATGAAAAAAGATCATTAAATCAGATATTCTCTCATCATCACAAATTTGTTTAGATCTAAATTATTTCCATTTCAATAACGAATATTATACTAGTGAAGACGGCTTGATTATGGGCAATCCGCTGACTCCTTTGTTAGCAGAAATATTCAAGAATAATTTGGAGAAATTTATTTATAATCATCCACTTAGTCAATATTGTTTTACTGGTATCGCTACGTAGACGATATGTTTATTTGCTTCACATGAACAGATACACAGTTAAAATTTTCGAAAATCGTATAAATTCATTACATTTATTGTTTTCGCAATTTACCATAAGCCGTCACATACAGATATTATAATACATAACTCGTCATGTCATCCGTATCAATATAAAATGTCAGCATTCAACAGTTTTATTCATAGAATTATTAACATCCCGTTATCACCAGAAAATTTCAACAAAGAATTAAATTTAATTAAACAAATATCTAAAAATAATGGTTACATTCTCAAAATAATAAATAATATTTTGAATAAAAACAAAGTAGAATCGCATTGAATGAAGTTTACCCTGTCGACAAATTGAATCAAAAATTCAACACCTGAACCTACGTTGGCATTACAAGTGAGAAACTGAAATCATTCTTGAGTAACAATAATTTTAACATAGCTTTTCAAACTTATAGTAGCTTAGGCAAATTTATAAACAATAATAAAACCAAATCAGATAAAAATAATAAATCAGGTGTTTATAGATTGAATTGCAATGACTGTGATAATTTTTACATTGGTAGAACACATAGGAATTTTAATATTAGAATATTGGAACATAAACGAAGTTTTTCAAATAAAAAATCAGATTCAAATTACGCGAATCATCTCTTAGAAAATAATGACTCTTTCGACCCACAGTTTGAAATTTTGCATACACATAATAAATATTGGAAGGTAGATCTTTGGGAAACTTTAGAAATAAATAAATACAAACACTCCGGTAAACTCATCAATGAACAAGTCGATTTAAGCCCTTTACCTCTATTGAATCTCTACAGGGAGCAATCTATTCCTTAATTTTATTGGATATACCTGTCATAAATAACCACTTAAGAAGAAGCAACCCAATAAGTTTTTAATTACTCAAGAACATTTATATTTATATTCTCATTTATATTTTCTGTACATTCATTCGTCTGAAGAAGCTACGGTGTATTCTTAAGTACTTGTTTGTTTTTTATTATTGACAAAAATATTATTTCGATTTACAAAATAAGGTAACTTTTCAGGAATATTAATGGGGAGTATTGGAGGCTTTGGTGTAACAGGTGGAGCTCACAGATATTTCACACATAGATGTTATAAGGCCAATCTTCCTCTGAGAATATTACTTATGCTGGCTTTCACAAGTGCAGGGCAGGTAAGTTTTCATGGATGTTCGTTCTAAGTGCCTCATTTAAAGAATAAAGCACCCCACTAGTACGACCCTGACCTCGACAGCATACAAGATTAACAGATTTTAATACTGCAGCAATGTCAATTATTGCGAAGATAGAAAACTAACCCGCTTTTCTCTTTTTTTCGAGAAAAATGCATTTTCACGAATAGATTCGAGCTAGCTTCTTTCCTTTTCGAATTTTTGAAAATTTTCGGAATCAGATAAGTTTTTTATGAAGATCTGTAAAAATGGTTTCGACATTCCAAAGGCACTTTTACATTTTATCGAACTACGGGTGCTGAATTATAATTCAAACCTTATTCATATGAAATAGAAATACACCACATGTACGGGGTGGGCAAATTTCGATGTATTTGTACGGCAGCTATGTGAAATATTGCAGATAGAGAAAAATGAACCCTACTATCTCGATCTTAGTTTCAGGGACCAGTTTAGTTGTGCCAAATCTCATCTGATATCTGTTTTCGCTCTGCACTTATTCAAAATTTCTCGAATTAATTGAAAACTGTATATCACGGATATCTCGATCAGCATAAAGGTTACATAAAAATAGGGTTAACATTCTACAGGCACTTTTTTAAGTAGAATACACAGCTGTGTTTTCAGTTTTAATGCAAATATTCTTTTCTTTTGAATATAAACCATAAAAATTTTACCTTAATTGGATGCTGCAAATTTTTTATTTTCAGAAATATATAACACTTGTAGACAATTATTGCATTTAATACCTTTTTCAGAGAAAAACCTGAAATTTCCATAATTCTATTCATTAGATGCATGCCCATCAACGATTCATATTGTTCTATTACTGAAAACCACAGATTTTAAAGATCCTTTTCAAAATCATGGTTATTTTCTATGGTTTCATTCCATTTAGACCATAGTAATGAACTGTGGTCTTAGAGTTCGACAATCACTTCTACTCTTCATAAATCTAATTACAGATGAACATTAATTTTCTTGAAATTCGAAACTTGCCGAACCGAGGAATCTACGTAACTTATGAGTCCATGCATGTTGCTTTGGTAATATTCTATTAGAATGATTAGAAACTTATGCGAGTAAAAAATATATCATTATGAAGAACAAGACCTATGACCTTGAATTTTTCTCCATCGAAAACCAAAAACACATACGAAAATCTTTAACAGAAGCAAAAAGTCCTAATAATACAATTGGGGGGAACTACTTTATTGCAAATATTCAAAAGAGTTGCTATTGTTTTCAATGCATAAATTACATCGCCGAGAACCACTATGGAAGGCATTGTAAATATGAATATTGCTAATAGAAGCAAGGCATTCCCTGAACTTCTGTTTTAACTTTTCTAAATTGTTTTTGTTCCTCTTGTAGAGTGAATCCTCAACATGACTCAGAAGAAAAAATCTAGTGGCGTCAAGTCAGGGGAACGATGCCATTTCACAGGACCTTTAGTCCCTATCCAATTATGTCCAAAATTCAAATTCAACAATGATGGCCCTTGTTTTGTGGGAAGGCGCACCATCGTGTTGAAAAAAAAATTTGATCTAACCTAACGGAAGTTGATCGAGAAATCCTTCAATGATATTTTTGTTGATGATTTCTTCATAACGTGCTCCATTCAAAATTTCGTCAAAATTTTCAAACGCCAACACGTGACTATCCTTCAGAGCACACCATACATTGAAACCATATATTCCTTGATGTTGCAAATCAATATGTCGTTGAGTATTTATATCGGACCACAAATGTTCATTAAAGCGATTAAATATCCCATCGCTAGTGATGCAGACTTCATCTGTCCATAGGACTTCTCTAAGAAAGTATGGGAATTCTTGGATATTTTCTAGATACCAATTACAGAAATTTAATCGGCGAAGGGGATTCCCTGGCTGCAAAGATTGGGAAACTCGCTTTTTGTTAGGTATAAACTAGTTCTACTTCAGAATGCCGAGCACCCAATGTCTCGAAATTCCTGTTTCTGCTTCTATTTGTCTACTCGAAATTGAAGGTTTGGCCGTTGCAGCACCTACCACTTCGATCGTTGCTTCCTCTCTATCACTTACATGATATTTATTCTTTCTTGATTTTCTTAATGAGCCACTATTGATAAGATTCTCTTTTATTCTTCCAAAAATAGATTTATTTGGCTGGTACCTTTCAGGATACCGATTGAAATATGTTTCGGCCGTTCCTGCTGAATCATACCCACTAAGAATATAACATTCCATGAAATCGAACTGTCCATAACTTTCATAGTTATGATTTCTATTCTGCATCTTGAAATAACCAAAGTCTCAGGTGAACAAATTCTTAAATATAATAGTTGGAACATACAACTAACAAGCAGCAATTTCGATATTCAACAAACATTAATACCTATACTGAAACTGGAATCGTAAGTGTCAAAACCACAGTTAATAACTATGGTCTAAATCGAATCATAAAAATAACCATGATCTTAGATAGGATCTTTAAAGTCTGTGTTCTTCATTCATAGAACAATATGAATCGTTGATGGGCATGCACCTAATGAAACACCCCCAACCCCGGTCTATGAAAGACGATACAAAAGGCATCGCTTTTACGTGAATTGCAATACCTGAATTATCTTATTTTCTTCCCCATATTAATTACACTTGAGACCGACTGAAATCGGTCAAATGAAAAGCAATGTGATCGTCTAGTACTTGCCTTGAAGTTCTTTTTATAAAATAGGACCTTGTTCTTTGTCGCGTTGTGTATTTGTAGTAACCTACTCAAGTTCTTTTATGTAAGGTTTGATGTGATACGACCCATTCTTCGTCGCTTAAACCATAGGTAAGGAAAATCAAAACAAATTCGTTTACAACGTCTATTTGATCTTTGTAGCATTTGGATTAAATTCTTATCCTTGCATTCTTTGGCGTCTTTTAATGAATTTAATAAAATATCAGATCATTTAGATAGAGGCCCAATTTGCCCTCACCCATATTTTGAGTGGAAGTTGATGCATTAGATTATACCCATATTACGAGTGGAAGTTAGAATATTTAATTATTATGAACAGACCTAATTGGTCCTCACTCATATTTCGAGTGGAAGTTGGAATATTTAATTATTATACACAGGTTTAATCGGCCCTCATCCATATTCGGGATGGAATTCGGATATGACATTATTATAGACAGGCCTAACCGGCCCTCACCGATCTTATGAGTGGTAACTGACCCGATCTAAGGGTTTTGGTAATATGATATCATGTTTTCTGAAGAGGTCGTTGCCCTGATACTCCAAACTCTGGAAGCTTTGCTTTTAAAATTCTAAGGAACACGTCCACAGCTGACAACTTGCAAGCGTTAATTTGCTCGCGTATTTTTAATCGAATTCAGTAATTCGTATAGTATTAAAACGTTATATATGGAACTAGAGGTAAGCCCGTAAAGCCATACGTGATTCTTTTTGCTCAACTGAGCGCCAACTGCCCGTATTATTATCATTATTGTTTCGGTTTGTTTTCGCAATATTAGTTATATTGTGTCACTGACTCCGGATCATATTCTATTCCCATATCGCGGATTTGCCAACCAGGGAATCATGCCCTCTGATCATACACCTGTATGTACCACAAACGTCACATACATTCCACCAACTCAGATATTCTTCAAAACTTTCATACCGACAACATACAACCCTCAATGTCTGTGGATCCATACATGCGTATCGTCCCTAGAGCCATTTATTTATACTAATGAGTAATGATATTATTCGTAGGTGATCATTACACCTGAAGACAGGGAAAGTTCCCTTATGGAGCTTAAGAGTATCGGACATCAAATCAATAATTTGAAAGTAACATCTTCCCCATAGTTGGATACAATGAAATATAAACATCTTCGTTACAGTTTAAGTATATTCTGCCAAGTTATAAAATGAGATAAATAGACATTCTGAATAGAAGATTATGATATTTCAAATAGATAATTGGCCCATTTATAGAAGCAAAGATAAGAATCAATATTAAATGTTCAAATATTCGGATGTATCGTTCATCAGATTATAAACAAAAGATTTGTATTGGCAAAATGGTTAAGTAACATTTCACTGAGATCAATAAGTAAAGTTTCAAATCATTATTAAACTTCATAACATTTCAAATTCAAATGGTTATCAAGTTATTGGAATCAATATACAATAGTTTAATTGGGTTTCAATAATGTTGCAAGTTAGATAAACAAATGTTGAAATCAATATTAAAGAATTTGAGTACACTTCAAATAATGTGTCAAGTTAAAACAACCGTAGAAATCAATATAAAATAATTCAGCACATTTCAAATGTTTACCTAGTTAAGAAACAAATGTTTTAAATTAATCTATGGTAATAACTCTTCGAAATAAAGATTAGAAAATGTCAGGGCAGTTCAAATAGATCATTTGTCAAGAGAAAGTATGTGAAAATAGTTTGGAATTCGAGAAGTGATTAATTCATCTCGTCCTCAGTGCGTTTAGAAATTACTTAGTATAAACTTCAAGAAATTCATGAAGATTAAAAAGTGAACAGAAATATTGAAGGAAATTCAGAAAGTAATCACCTGTGGGACACAGCGGGAACGGTGCTTCTTCTTCCCCTGTCCGGCTTCTCGGAGAGGAACAATCTGCGCCTTCCATTCTTCTGGACTCACGATTATGCACGATTAATTAACTTAACTTTAATTCCGATTCACACGAATGAGTAGATTCACTGAGATTCGAAAACTAAATAACTGAATTATAAGAGTAACTGCACATCTAACGAAAAATAACTCAATAATAATCATAATCATAATAATCCCTTAACGTTGCGATCGTGATCCTTATATATGCGTGACCCAGCTGCGCTTACACCCTCACTTCCCTCTGCGCTTGGTACTCAAGTACCTGTTACATAGTCTTTTACAAACGCGTTCTTTCGTCGCGACGTGGAAATTGCTGTTTTAGAAAACACCAGATGTGTGGAATCGTGGATATACGAAAGGGTGCTTAATGGACTTCGTTTTTAAAGTCGAATATTGTTTTTGCTGGATTTCTTATCTGAGTTTAGATAAATTCCTTCGCCTCGAAATTTACGCTTTTGGGTGATCTTAAGCTGCTTTAAAGATACGTAATATTTTACTATATTGAGAGTTTAAAATTAAATTATTGAATCATTCTGGTAAATGAACGTATTTTCATTGTAATTTTGAATTCAGATGAACAATATGAAATGTTATGCAGGTAGATCTACCAAATACAGTTATCACAATTGATAATAAAATTCAATTAGATAAAAATCAAGAAATATATGGATAGTTTTAGCAAATTAACAAAATAAATAGACCCCAGTTCTGGGTCGTCTCACTAATGAATGGAATTGTGGCAATTTTAGGTTTTTCTCTGAAGAAAGATATTGCATGTAATAATTGACTATTGTATATTTTTTTGAAGAAAAACTGCATCTAATAGGGGTAAAACTTTCTGAGATTCGTATTTAAAAAAAGTATGTTTCCATTATAACTCGAAAACCACTGCGCTAAAAAAATTTTTCACACGGCACTGTATTTTACTCAAAAAAGTGCCTATAGAATGTCAAAATTATTTTGATGTAACTTTGATGATGATAGAGATATCTGCGAAGAACGATTTTACCAAAATTCGAGAAATTTTGAATAAGTCCAGAACGGAAAGATATATCAACAAAATTTTGGCACCACTAATCTAGTCCCTGAAAATAAGATCGAGAGAAGAGTGTTCTCTCTGCAATATTTCACATAGCTGCCGTACAAATACATCGAAATCTGCCCACCCTGTACTCTGCAAGATGCTCCGCAGAGTGGCATTCTATTCAATAAAAATCAGGTTGTACGTTCCTCCTTCTATAAGATATTTTAAATGCCATAGATACGGCCATAAAGCGCTAAGATAAGAGGAAGAGCCAGTGTATGTCTGTGGTAAAAAATCATCACACTAGCAAAAAGCAGAAAAACGGCCACAATAACACAAAAAGTAAATCCTGTTTCACCCAGACAATGCATTGCGAAAATCCGCGAACTACGGTTTGAACTGCTAGAAGATCCATCTCACTCACAAGATCTTTCTTATTTTTAATTTTTATACCGGTGGGGGACAAACTCGTAAACGAGCGCCAGGGTTCTCCGAAAGTGTGGGATTGAGGTCAAAGGGTGTCTCGCCCTACCCATTAAAAAGCCCCTGCACCAGTAAAGGTTCTGTGAGCTGTCCGGAATCGCCACTAGGCATTACTTCAGATCAGCAAGAACCTCTGCTTTATCCTCCTCTCCTTATTGTATCTTCCGATATTTGTTTTCTTTCGTATTGTTTTCGTCCTGCACTATATCACTCAGAAGCCAGACGCAAGGCGGGCGCTCGTCCACCCACTCCCGTGCGACACCCGTTCGGAATTACTTCCGATCGGCAGGAGCTTCTTCCGTTATAGCCTATTTCCTGGTGTTTGCTTCTTCTCATATTCTTGTTTGTCCAGCATTATATCGCTCAGGAAGTTCGATATGAGAGTCCACCTCTCCTGACTTTCAAGCATTATCTCTACGATGTTGTCTGGCGTTATAGTTTTGGCTACATTGAGTTCCAAGTAGCTTCTTTTCCTCTGATACCGAGGACATGCGAACATTGTGTGCTCTGCAGAATCTTCATTCTAGCAGAACCAGCAGTTGCTGTCCTCCGTTTGTCCCATTCTCGCTGAGTATTTCCCAAAGACGCCAAGCTCAGTGAAGTACTGCGTCATGTGTTGTCTCGAGTACTATTTTTCCGGATCTTTTATCAACCTCTTCGTCTATTGTCCACCTGTGTCCGTGTTCTATAATGTTTGGATTTTCTTTATGGAGTTTTCCTGCGTCTCCTTTGTCCCTCGTTGTTTTATAAGGTGTCCCTCGTTGTGATCCCTTTTAACGCATGCGTAAAGTAGAATACCGTCCTGTATCCCATGCATATTCTGAAGTCCATTTGCCGCTGACACTGTCTGAGTTGATTCAGCATGTTCTTCCTCCACGTTGGTGCCGCCTACAAAAGTATCGACTCGAATACAGTACTCACAAGATCTAGACCCAAGCGACTTCAATTTGTTCCGTCATCTAAAAATTACGCTTGGAGGACAAAGATCTTTATCAAATAAAGCGGTTATCGCCTTCGGGAACCACTGCTTTGGAGAGATAAACGCCGAGTACTATTTGCACAGGTTACAGAAATGGTAACATCGCTGGAAAATTATATAAAATTACAAGAAGACTTTGTTGAAAAATAGACTGTCTTGTACTCTGTTATATCCGAAACCGTTCACTCTCGCATATATCCTTAATTTGAGACTTAATGTACTAAAGCATCTCTCTGTTGTACCAACATGACTAATAAAGAGGTACTTCTACTTTTTTTTTTAAATATTTTAATATATCTTATTTTTCGTCCACGCCATAGTTATTATTGATCAACTACAAGTTAATAATTTTATTTTGTTTCAGAATTCATTATTCGAATGGGTTAGAGACCATAGAGTACACCATAAGTTTAGTGAAACTGACGCCGATCCCCATAATTCTAAAAGAGGCTTTTTCTTCGCACATTGCGGATGGCTTATGATGAAGAAACATCCAGAAGTTCTCAGGAAAGGAAAAACTGTGGACTGTAGTGATTTACTTGAAGATCCAGTTGTACGGTTTCATTTGAAGTAAGAAAAGAACCTCACATATACAAATATTGTATAGGCTATAGGGTATTTAAATCGTTAGGACTTCAAAACTATTATAAGATTTTCCTCCGGTTTGCATATTTACTCTGAATACTTAGTGTTGAGGAGATTTGAATATTGCGTCATAAAACTTTAATTATAATTCATGAATTTTGCTCAAAATATTTTTTCTTTCAATATTGAAAATATTTGGAACCAAACATCTGTGAAACCTTATTTTAATGAACTTAATTATCTATATACAGAATTTTTGTTAGGAAACGGAACCTTTCCAGGTAATGATGTAGAATCTATTGTTGAACTCGACAAGCGCTATTGTTTGTGAAATTGCCCATTTCCTTAGGATATACATTTTTTTCATTTATTTTATTTCATCTTGTATATCCTTAAGTAAAACTTCGAGTACTGGTTAACCAAATCAGACCACGATATCGATTGACACTATTTCAGGGTCCATGAATTAGGGCTAGATCTGTCCGTTGATTCCTGAAAGTTTTTATCCACAAACACATAATATCATATTACTTACCGCTTCCAAATTCAATAATTCGAAGAAAAAAATTATCCGGTATGCAGTGTAACCCCTCAAGTACTCGTACAATATGTTTAAAAACCCGAATTCTGAAGTTATTACAGGGCCGGACAACAACATTCAATCGTTTGAAAAAAAAACACCTTGACACTGGCCACACAAAATAGTTTTTCAAAAATAATTTTGTGGTGAATTATTCCTTAGTTCAGTTATGGAGTTGATTTTCAAAATATCCACTTCCTAACTCGACGCATATACTTCATCATCGAAAAGCGCTACAACCCTGGGTGGGTCTTGGCTAACTTCACAATACTTCTCCACCTATTGCTATCTTCCATTAGGTTTGGATCAAAGGGGATATTTGATTTAGACAGATCTACTTTCATATTATTCCACCAACGCAACCGTGGACGTTCTGGTGGTATCTCCTCCCAAATCAGCTTCACAAGCTTTTCGTTCGCCATCCTCTGGACATGACCTGTCCACCTCAACCGCTGCGCCTTGATTTCCTGGATGATGTTACTGTTTCTGTATAGCTCTTTTCGTTCTTGTGCGGTATTGGCCTGTAGTGGGATCGTGGGGAGGGCCGTAGATTTTCCGTAGGATCTTACGCTCGAACCGTCTAAGCTTTTCCTGATTGTCTTTGGTTAGTGTCTAGGTTTCACACACGTAGGTGACAATAGGTATTATTATCGATTTATAAACTTTTAGCTTCAACATTCTAGATAGACCTTTGGATTTCAGAAGCTTCTCCAGAGCATACATGCATCTGTTGGCCAATTGGGTTCTACTGCTGTTATTGTAGCTCCAAGGTATTTGAATTGCTCTACTCTTTCGAAATTATAAGGTTGGATCATTGTTTCTTGTATCAGCCTATCTGTACGTCCCGGTCTGTTGAGGCACATGTACTTTGTTTTCTCCTCGCTATTCTCAAGCCCACCTTTCTTGTTTCTGGTTATAGTCTATTGGAGATGCCTTCGATAATGTATTTCCAACGAGATCTATATCATCTGCATACGAAAGCAATAGTTTGGGACCCGTAGCTGTGAGAAAACTCCGCTTTTATTTGTGTTGTTCGTACGGTTTTTTCAGGACTATATTGAATAGTAAAGGGAACAGTGTATCGCCTTGCTTGAGACCATTCTTGATTCAGACATCTTCAGAGGTCCTACTTCCCAGTCGAACTTTAACTTTGGTTACATCGAAACAAAGTTTTGTCATATTAATAAGCTTTTTTGGTATAGAGAGCTCCGACATTACATTTCATGTTTGTGCCCTTATTATGCTGTCGTACGCCTGTCGGAAATGCATGAAGAGGTTTTGTATGGTTTGATTGTATTCCCACCACTTTTCAAGTGTTTGCCTTAGCGTAAACAGTTGGTCTATTGCGGATCTACTTTTCCTGAACCCATCCTGATAATCACCTATAGAGTTTTCCACAAAGGTCAGCCTATCCAGAAAGATATTTAACATAATTTTATAGTCTGAATTTAGCAATGAGATTCCTCCATAATTCGTGCATTTGGTTCTTGCTCTTTTCTTGTGAATTGGGATGATAACGTTTTCTTGCCAATTAGTTGGTATGCTTTCTTCCTCCCATATACGTTTAATCAACGAATGCAGGTGGGAGTGCAAGGCATGGCGTCCGTACTTAATCAATTCCGCGGGGATGTTGTCTCAGCCCGGAGATTTCCAGTTCTTCCGATTGTTTATTGCCCTCACTACTTTTTCAAGGCTAGGTTCTTCTACCGGTAGGTCTGCAGTAAGGTATGTGCTTTCCTTATATACCCCTTCATGTGACACATTCAAGATCTCCTCAAAGTGCGTTTTCCAAGTCCTAATCACCTCGTTTTCATCGAGAATCAGATCTCCGTTCTCCGTTCTTGAGCGACATGACCGAGTTGGGTCTGAAAACCCTTTTCACTTTCGATACTTCGCTGTAAAAGTTTCTGGAATTTACCATAAGTCTTTGCGCCTCGATTTGTTCAAATTCTGCTTTCTCGTGTTCTATTTTCTTTTTCCTTATGAGAACCCTTGTCTTCTCATACATTCTTGTATTGTTCCAGATTTGCTAGAGTGCTATTTTGTATTAGTGCTTTTCTGCTCTGTTCCCTTTTGATTACTTGATCTCTACACTCTGCATAGAACCAGTCCTTTGATCTTTGCCCATTTTGTGTTTCAATCTGATCTTTCGCCGCCTCATTAATTAATACTTCAATCTGATTCCACAGATCTTTCACGCTCTCTCCCTCCTTTATTTGTCCCATTTTTTGCGCAGTGTGTATCTTGTATTCTTCTCCTTTGTCTATGCGTAATTTTTCTAGATTCCACCGATCTACCGCCTTATTCTTCGACGGTTTCTGTAACAATTCGTGCTCGTATCTTTGCTCTCACCAGGAAGTGGTTTATGTCCCCGTCCACACCTATAAAACTTTTCACGTTCATTACACTGCTTCCTCTGCTGGCGTCTACAATGATGTGGTCAATTGGATTTTGTGTAACGATGTCAGTTGATGCCCAGGTTTGCTTGTGTATATTCTTGTTCAAACATGGTAGATTTTATGAGCACATTTTTGGCAGCCCACAGCTCTACCAGTCTTTGTACGTTATCATTCGAAACGGTATGTAGGCTATGCCTTCCTATTGTTGGCCTCAGATTCGATTCTATGCATATTTTAGCGTTGAAATTCCCACAGATCAGCTTCATATCTTGTTTCGGCATGGTATTTGTTGGTCCAGTGGATCATAATATACGTCTTTGTTTTCCTCTTCCTTTACCTCTGTTGGCGCATGTGCGGAGATGATGTTGTACCATTTTGTTTTAAGCCTCAGGTAGCACATCCTCTCGTTAATGGGTTCAAACTGTAGCACGTTTGCTATTAAATCTTTCCGTACTACAAAGTCAGCTCATGTTTTCCGTCTAAGCTTCCGCTATAGAAGACAACTGATTTGCTGATTCTCATATTTCCACTATCCGGCCATCTTATTTCTTGTACCGCCGTCACGTCCATTCCTACTTTCTCCAATTGTTCTATCGCGTTTTTTGAGGCTCCATGTCTATACCAGCGCAGGACATTCTATGTTCCAATACTCGTTATTCGATTGCAAGCTTTTGTCGTTTTCCTTTAAGAGCAGTCTCTTTCCGAGGCGTACGTGTAGTTTTCATAACAAACTGGTCTTTTACGGGGGTAGGCTGTTACCTTCCGCCCAAACCTCTTTTAGAAGGACCATTTCTTCCGCTCTCGTTAGCCCTGACCCTACTTCCCTCTGTGCTTCACTACCCCATTGAGGCGCTTGCCACTTGCCCGTTGAATTACATGATTAGAGGATTTTCTCATAATTTCAGGATTAGCACTGATGGAATGTGCTACGTAACTTATTTTCTGCATTAAATGTTTCCTCGAAATTATCTCTTCTTCATACACTGGCTTTTTTGTAATAGGGCAAAGTCCGTGGTTTTGAATCAAGGGATCTAGGCGGCCAGTTGACTGTCCACCACGCCTATACAGCGATTCAGATATTCAATATCTAGGTGTCTTCTAAAATTCAAAAAAATGTGGAGTTGCGTTATCATGTTGAAACTATACCCCCCAGATGTGTGAATTCCTATAATTATTTTTCTATCGCGAGTGAACTTGGATTCATCCGAAAAAAAAATTCTGGGAACAGTTCCTCTTTGATGAATATCATAATTCATAAATTTGCATGAAAAAAGCATACTTCACCAGTTGATAAAAGTTATGTTAAATGCATGGTGAGTCCTGCAGCCTGTAGCAGTAGATACTACATTAAATTGTAGTGCTACCGGAGGCTTCGACATATAGTCAACCATCGAAGAATATCTACCTTTGGGTTCATAGTTGCACACACCACATCAAGATTTCACAGAAAATTTGCTAGTATAATAATTAGTAATGCCGTAATCTATCGTTGCAGAACTATATTTGTAGGTTTTAGGGTGGTTACCCTGCCTGCGGTTGAAGATTGACATTTCGATATAAATAGAATTTTACCCATTAACCGTAAAATATACTATGAAATTTTTCAAGTTTCGAATATACCTTTTCAATATTCAAACGCAGAATATGTGGACATCATATAAACTAATGCATTTTGTGACCGAAATGTACCACAGGCGAATACCGGAGACGCTTTCTGAATCGCCGAATACTGTCTCGTAAAACGTTCAACCAGGAATTTCAATATGCTGAAACAAATGGTAGATTTACATCCACTTCGAAGGTGGACGACAGCGAAGATGAAGGAATAAAATGGATATTTAGCAAGTTGTTGGTGATAACCCAAAAATTAGTACCAGGCGAACTGGTACTCAGCTGGGAATATTTTCATCTTCAATATGGAAACCATTCAAAGGAGAAAATTTCATATCATTATCACCCGCAAATCATTCAATGCATGGAGATAGATGACCTGATCCCACATTTGGCATTCAGATGGTGGATTACACATCACAGAAAAACTGTAGGCAGAATTTTCTTTCCGGATGAATTCCAATTCCCCGGGCTCTAGTTCAAAAACATTCACAAAATTGATTTTCAGTTGAAGGCTGATGCAGTATATACAGGGTGGGCAAATTTCGATGTATTTGTACGGCAGCTATATGAAATATTGCAGATAGAGAAAAATGAACCCTCCTCTCTCGATCTTATTTTCAGGGAATAGTTCAGTGGTGCCAAAATTTTCCTGATATCTCTTTCTGTTCTGGACTTATTCAAAATTTCTCGAATTTTGTGAAAATCTTCCATCGCGGAAATCTCGAACATTATCAAGGTTACATAACAATAAATTTGACATTCTACAGGCACTTTTCTAATTAGAATAGGTTGCTATGTGAGAAAACATTCTTTGCTCAGCGGTTTTCGAGTTTAAATGCAAACAGGTTTTTCTTTTAATACAAACCATAGAAATTTTAACTATATTGCATGCTGCAATATATTTCCTTTTCAGAAATATATGATACTTGTAGACAGTTTTTGCATTCAATACCTTTTTTCAGAGAAAAACCTGAAATTTCCACAATGCCATTTATAATTTACATGCCCATCAACGATTCAAATTGTTCTATGACTGAAAACGACAGATTTCAAAGATCCTTTTTAGGATCATGGTTATGTCTATGGTTTGATTTGATTTAGACCATAATTAACTGAGGTCTTAGAGTTTGACACTTGCGATTTCAGTTTCAGTTTCAGTATAGGTATTAATGTTTATTGAATATCGTAATAGCTTTTATTAGTTATATGTTCGAACTATTTCATTTGAGAATTTGTTCACCTGAGACTTTGGTTGTTTTAAGATGCAGAATAGAAAGCATAACTATGAAAATTAGAAGAGTTCGATATGATGGAATGTTATATTCTTAGTGGGTATGATTCAGAAGGAACGGCCAGGAACATATTCAATAAACATTAATAACTAATGAGACTAAAATCAAGAACATTTTCTGGAATCGTAAGTGATTTTATTTTTGGCAAACTTTAAATTGATATCTCTTGTCAAAATAGAGATAAATGAACTTGATAGACAGGACCACGAAATTGTTACGAATTTTTAAGACAAATACTATGGTCTAAATCGAATCAAACCATAGACATACCCATGATCTTAAAAGGATCTTTGAAATATGTCGTTTTCAGTCATAGAACAATATGAATAGTTGATGAATATGCACCTAATGAATGGAATTGTGGGAATTTCAGATTTTTTCTGAAAAAGATATCGAATGCAATAATTATCTATATGTGTTATATATTTCTGAGAAGGAAAAAATTGCTGCATCCAATAGAGATGAAATTTTCTATGATTTGTATCTAAAACAACATGTTTGCATTAAAACTCGTAAACCGCTGAGCTAAAAAATAAAAAATCTATTCACACAGCACTATATTCTACTTGAAAAGGGCATGTAGAATGTCAAACTTATTTTTATGTAGCTTTGATGATGATCGAGATATCTGCGATGAACAATTTTCACAACATTTTGAATAATTCCAGAACGCAAAGAGACACCAGAAATATTTTGGCACCACTAAACTAGTTCACATAGATGCCGCACAAAAACATCGAAATTGGCCCACCCTGTACTCCAACTACAGTTAAGCTATCTACGATCACTCAGTATACTTACCTGATGAATTTATCCACAAAATGTGAATTTTTCTATGGCTGAAAAATATTTCAACATTCTGTGGTTTCATTCTGTATGGTGATGTAAATTCACAGAAAAACATTCCAAATATTTTCAAAGATATTCGACATTGTCCTATAAGAGTTTCTTTAAATTCCCGCCTGCAATCACTGGATAGGAAATTAACAACAAAATATAATATTTATGTATTATTAGTCAATTAATCATGCAAATTTCAAACAGCCAATTCACCGCCATGCTAATATCTTAACATAGAACTCGACTCAACTTTGTAGAAACAAATGAGATGAAAAACACAAGGTTCAACTTTAATCTACACTTTATTTGAAAAAATTCGACGACGTTTCGCTGACACAGCAGCTTTGAGTCCACTTTTAGCAGAGATTTTTATGAATAATATTGAACAGAAAATTCATACACATCCACTCATTTCCAAATTTCTTTATTGGTATAGATATGTTGACGACATCTTAGTATGTTTCATTGCAACTACTCGTCAATTAGATTTATTTCTTAATTTCATTAATTCCATCCATTTGAACATTAAATTCACGATAGAAATTGAACAGAACGATTCCATTAATTTTTTGGACTTGAAAATCACTAAACGAAATAATAATCATGTTTTTTCGGTCTTTCGTAAACCAACACATACTGATACAATTATACATAACTACTCATTACATCCAATTCAACACAAAGTTGCAGCTTTAAACAGCATGGTACATCGGTTACTCAATTTACCTTTATCAGTAGAAGATTATAATAAAGAGTTAAACATCATCAAACAGATAGCCATTAATAATTCATATAATCCGGATATGATAGATCTAATCATTCGTAAAAAACTGTATCAGAAAGCAATAAATGAAGTATATCCTATTCATAAAGACTATAAAATATTCAACAGTTTAACATTCTGCGGTTCTGCAAGTACAAATATTAAATCCTTTCTCGTCAAACAAAATCTTAATATAACTTTCAAAACTTCTAATAGCTTAGGTAAACATATTAAAAATAATAAATCTCGGTTGAAAAATCAAGTAAATCAGTAATCTATAAACTCAATTGCGGTTCTTGTGATAAAATTTATATCGGTAGGACCTATAGGAGTTTTGGCATAAACATCTGAATATAAACGTAGCTTCGATAAAAATAAATCTGATTCAAATTATTCAAACCACTTGATAAAAGAAACCATTCATTCAATAAAAACTTTGACATATTACATATAAAATCAAAAAGTTTAAAATTAGATCTCCTAGAAGCATTAGAAATAAATAGATACAAACATTGGGACAAGCTTTTGAATGAGCAGGTAGATGTGAATTATTCACCCCTACTTAACTTGTTTAATTAGTTTTTAATTACCTTTCATACTAACTGTACAATGGCTCGGTGTGGGTTTTTCCTGTTATTCATCCAACTTGTTCTACGATTTGTTTATAACACCTTACTCTTCATTCTGTTTGTCATTCTTGATAAAGCTGCTGTGTCAGCGAAACGTCGTCGAATTTTTTCAAATAAAGTGTGGATTAAAGTTAAACCTTGTGTTTTTCATCTCATTTATATCATGGATCTACATCAAGTAACGGCCTCCACAATTCAAAAAAAAATTTGTAAAAACAATTATTTCTCAATCCGATTGTCTGTTTCTGTAATAGTCGCCAGATAATAATTACTTTGAAACTTTGGTACTGTTTTTTTGTAAAACCTATAAACTAAAACAAGGATGATCATTAAGAAATTTCGTCAATAATTCCTAAATGCCATTATTTATTTGTGTTTTTTTGTCAAAAGCTACTGTCCAATAACAATTCGGTGTCCAATTACTTAAGGTTTACCCAACACTTTATGTAAATCCGATTTCACAGTTTTAATTACCGTGAATAATTTTTTGCAGATATTTCATACCATTGAGGATCATGCTGTGTTTTGTTTTACCAACTTTAATTCCAATGTATTTTTGGGGATGGTCTTTCACAGACTGTCTTGATACTACTATCGGGAAATGGATAACACTACTCAACTGCACTTGGTCTGTGAATAGTGCAGCCCACCTGTGGGGTGCAAGACCTTATAATAAGTAAGTAAATTATGCGCAAATAAACAAATATTGAAGAGAGATTTCGAAAGCTAATTTCGAATGGTTTTTATAATTGAAACAACCCCAACCCCGGTCTATAAACGACGTTGCAAAATACATCGCTGAATATTGCAATGAATTTTCTTATTTTTTTCCCTAAATTAATTACACCTAACACCGACTGAGATCGTTCAAATGAAAAGCCTTGTGATCGTCTAGTACCTGAACTTGCCTTGAAGTTCTTTTTATAAAATAGGATCCTTTTCTTTGTCGTGTTGTGTATTTGTAGTAACCTATTTAAGTTCTTTTATGTGAGGTATGATATTATACACCAATTCTTTGTTGCTTATACCATAGTTAAGGAAATTAGATAATCAAAAAGAGATTCGGTAGCAATGAATTTAATGCAATGTCAGATCTTCTAGATACAGGCCTAACTTTTCCTCACCCATATTCTGAGTGGAAGTTGGAACATTAGATTATTATAGATAGACCTAACTGGTCCTCACCCATATTACGAGTGGAAGTTGGAATATTTAATTATTATAAACAGGCTTAAATGGCTCTCGCCCATATTTTGAGTGGAATTCGTAAATAAGATTATTATAGGTATCCTCTTTGAACAGTACTTTCGACTTGATTTGAGTTACTGAATCCTGACTCAACCAAAATGTTGTCAGCTCTAAATTTTGCGATAATTATAACATCTTTCCACAGGATAGGAGCGATTCCCATAGTGTTAAGGGTGAGGGTGGGGGTGTATTCGTAGGCGTCAACAGAAAAATTAAGGCGGATGGTATATCCCTAAGAAATATGTCATTAGTGAAGGATGTATGGGTGAAAATATCAATTACAGAAAATAGGAAACTATTCTTGGGTGTTTGTTACTTTCCGCCAGATATAAAACGTGAAGATTTTGGGGATTTCAATCTCGGATCATTTTCATGGTCTTCTGATGGCAGTGAAAGCGGCTTCATCAGTGATGTTGTTCGCGGTGATGCGTATTCCTCGTTCAGGGATTTTTCTTCTTATGATTCCCTTAATCAGTTCAATGGTATCACCAATCATTATAATGAAATCTTCGAGTTGATTTTGTCGAATTCTACTGATGTGTTTTCTGTTCGATATTGTATGCCTTCGTTCCAGAGGACCGGCACCATCCCGCCTTTGAAGTGTATGCGAAATTTTCTTTGGATAAAACTCCTAGCAAATCTAGATCGATGTACAAATTTTTAACTCGGACTATGCAGCGATAAATTCGGCACTGTCTAGTTTGAATTGGAATTCTACCGATGTGAATGAATGTGCTGATTCATTTTATTCTGATTTGAATATAGTTATTGATAAGTATGTACCTCATATATCTGTTGAGTGTAATAAATTCCCTTTGGTTTGGTAAAGACACTTTCGAAGGCATTAACGATAAAAATAACTTACATCAAAGATTTTAAAATTCAAAGACCGTTTTCTGTATGAAAATTTTTGTATTTTGCGTAGAAAAGTAAATTCCTATTTAAAAGATATCATGAAAAACATATTGCTTCTGTAGAGGGCGGAATTGTGAAAAATCCTAAACTGTTTTGGTCTTATGTGGGCGAGTTGAGAGATGCCTGAATTCATGTGTCATGGTTAAAAAATCTTAGAGAATAGTTCGGCTGTATCTAATGCTTTCTCTGAGTACTTTTCTAGTGTTTATGAAGATCCGCATAAACCAATTCTTTACCAAGCTAGATATAAATCTTCTTCATCGATCATATTTAACACGATAGATCTGAAGGATGTCAAAGCTGAAATCGAGGGACTGAATGTCACGAAGGGTCCAGGTCCGGACTCCATCCCACCAATTTTCATAAAATCTTGTTCCGCTTGTTTGGCAACGTGACTTCAAATTATTTATTTTCAACAAACCTTCAGTACAAGGTGTCTTTCCAGATAAGTGGAAGGCGGCCAAGATCGTGCCTATTTTCAAAAGTGGTAAGAAAAATGAAGTAAATAATTAACAACCTGTCTCTATTCTAAGTTATTTCGATGAAATTTTTGAAGCAATAGTAACTGATAAATTTTTTCATTCATCCAGTTCCAAGTTGATTCAATCTCAACATGGGTTTTTGAAAGGTAGGTCGGTGTTAACTAATTTAACTCCTTTAGTTCATTTCCTAAGTTGATGCCGTCTACACAGAAATGGCTAAGGCCTTTGATAAGGTACATCATGCAACTTTGTTGTGGGTACTAGAGGACTTTGGTGTGGTGGGGTCCTCACTGAAATGGATAGAATCGTATCTGTCGGAGAGACTTCAGTATGTTGCACTCGATGGCACTTATACTGGTGTCGTTCGTGTCACCTCTGGTGTTCCTCAAGGGTCACATCTGGGTCCCCTTTTTTTTCAATAAATTTCTATTCTAAGTTGTCCTTTGAGTATCATATTGATCATATAGTTTCTAAGGCTTTCAAAATGTTGGGTTTCGTTCTCAGAATTACTAAATGTTTCACTGATCCGAGGTCTTTAAAAATGCTATATTTCTCGTTGGTGAGGAGTAATTTGTGTATATGTAACTCATACCCATTAAAAAGTAAACATACTGTGTCGGTTGTTTGACTTATTTGGGTTTCGGTTAGGGCCAGCACATGGGGTTGTCCGCTTTTCAGATCTGGCGGACTGCATCAACATTCACGTTGTTATGCCTCAGTCCTCTGATGTTGCAGAACTCTATCAAGAGTTTGCTCTATTTTCGAGAATATGAATGAATTAGTGAATTTACCGGAGGAGTGCTCGACGTACCACTCGAGGCAGTCCCCCCGGAGATCCGAATGGGAGACTATTTTAACTCCGGATGTTTTTGTCCCAGAAGAGCTCATCATGCTTCGCATCATTCCCACCCTGGAAACTGGACCATCCGCCAGATCCCGACACAGGTGACCAATTCACGGGACCTATAGCTGGATGCGGTGGTATCACGCAGGTGAGGCCGCCTGTCACCTTGGAATCTGACTTGGCAAGAATTCTAATTATTGTCTTGTTAACAGCAGCCATTTTTTTTGTGGTACGAAATATCGAGGAAATCGGTCAATGTGTTCAAGAGTTATTGCGATTAAAAAATTTTTCCTTAATCCAAAGAAACAGCCCTTATATCGAAAACGAATAGCATTAGTTTGTATTCTGAGTGCTGATTGGAATTCCCTTAGATATACTCTAACTACAGTTAAGCTATGTACGATCATGTAGGTACTATCCTGTATAGGACGAATTCAAGTGAAAGATGCTCGAAAAAGGCCGCACTTTAATAAAACAAAAATGAAACGTTCACCCTTCCATTCAAAAAGGCTAAGTTGTATTCGATGTCCGGTTCAACCAGAAGTGATAGTACTCTGAAAATGAATGCAAATTAAAGATTGGTATAAATTAACTCTTATACATAAATTTGAAATTGATCAATAAACCTGTACGGCAGATAATGCAGCGGTCCGGGAACTTTAATCATTACCCCAAAATATTTTTGTGTGAGTTGATATTACCTCATGGCGAAGAGTAAAAAAAAACAAAATCGCCTCATTTTAGCATATTTTATATTATAGCCCCCATGATGATTTTGAAAAGAAAACATTAACTAAAATTTAATTTAAATATCATTTATTCAATTTATCAATGTGCTACCTAGTAATACATAACGGTAATAATAGTTATATAAGTAATATATATAACAAATTGAAACCCATTGAGGTACAATTGAGGGTTGAAAATTTGGGGTACCGTAACAAATTATAATAATAATGATGGTATAAACAAAAATTAGAATTGAAAAAATTTGAAAATAAAATTTGAAAAAAAAAAAAACATTCTTACAGTAACACTAAATGAGACACTTTTGTCACTTTTCCACAATTTATTCAATAATTCCGACCGGTTTCGACCCTACGGTCGTTTTCAAGTGAATAACAATATAATAAATGAGTGGGCAAGACAAGTACAGAATGAAATTTATCCTAGATATTGAGTAGAGGGGTTCCATTATGCTCTAGTTGGCTGTTGAGGGTATTAAATTGTAGGTTTTTACATAGTTTGTTAATCTACAAACTTTCCAACAAATTGGAGACTAACATACTATGTAAAAACCCTCAATTTATTACCCTCATGCTGCATGAGGACGAGCATTATCCTGCATATAAATGAAGTTTTCGCCAATCAATGGGCCAAAGGGTACAACAGTTCAAGGATATCTGCGATGTATCTGGCCTCAGTAATTCTTCCATTATTCACTAGGACTCACTCAGTTCGACCATGGAAAGAAATGCCTCCCCACAGCATTACTGAGCCGGATATTACATTGCTGATACCGTTCCCCAGGTAGTCTGTATACAGGCATGCGTCTATCATTTGATACCAGACAGAACCTGGACTCGTCGGAAAAGAGAACATTCGACCATTCTGGAATACCCCAATTTGCATGTTTCCTCGCAAACTGAAGTCTTGCAACTCAATGCTCTCTGGTGAGACGCGGGCCGGTAGAAGCCACCCTTGGTCTGATATCGTCTTTTCTGAGCCTGTTGGTAACAATTTGCAATGAAATATGCACACTTCTGGAAAGTGCAAGTTCATTTTGTAGCATTCTAGCCGTACAGTTCCGAACTCTCAGTGCAGTTGAACGAAGCCAACGATCATCAACTGGTGTTGTTATCCGATTTCTTCCCTGTCCGACCCTTCTTCCATATTCCCCTGTTTCGTGGTACCGATTAATTGCTCTTGAAATAGTGCTTTGGTTAACATTCAACAAGTTAGCCACGTAACGTTGGCTTCGCCCCTCCTCTAGAAGTGTTACAATTCTTACCACTTCATGATCACCCAAATAGCGTCTAGGACGTTCAGCAGCCATTACAATAAATTGAAAGATTCGAAAAGCAACAAGAAACACAGAAAACTTGCATTGATTTAGCGTGAGAACTGGAGAGAAATTGAATGAATACTGATAGTCAAATAAACTCATTCTTGTTTCAGACGTGTTTGAGATCATATTGAAACAAATGATACTACATAGATTTTTTCCCCTCATATGTCCAAAAACATATGTTGACAAAGAAACTGCGATCAAGCTGCTTAATCGATTAATCGATTGTGAAATTCAGAATACCAAGTGATGCGACAATTTTTGTGGTGTGTGTGCCCTTGATGCTTAATGATGTATCAAACGAGTTGCTATTCAATCTTTGTCTTTTAACAGATATTTCTAAAATGGCAAAGTATTCTCGCGGTTTGGAAGACAGGTGTGAATGCAAATTATCTAAATGTTTCTTCAATTGACTTTTTTTGAAAGATTCTGAAGTCAATACCTTCATACATACAACACACTGTGGTTTCATTGTACCATTGTCTTTTATTTGCGTAAAACCGTAATTAAGGAATTAGTATTGGTATGTTCTTTTTCTATTTGCTGTCATCTGAAGGGAGACAAAAAATAATATTTGTAAAATACTTAAATTAAATTTCTAAATTGGGGCTTACCTCGATTGATATATCGATGAATAATGATAAAATGGTGGTCTTGTAAGCAACTAACTAGTAAAAACTCGCTCTCTGACTCAACAGATTTGTATCTTGACGGCATGGCACGGACTGAGCAGGTAGCCGGAGCTGTGTTTTACTCCGCGAAGATATAACTCGAGAGCACCCAAACCGGCTCGGTGGCGTGGAAGAAACGATGCTCGTCTCCTGCGCAGAGTTACCTGGGTTCAATCCCCACAAAGTCGGTGCGATTTTTCGGATTCTGGGAATCGCTTGAGCATCCATCTTTCGGAGGAGATGTAAAGCCGTCTGTCCTGTCTAACAGAGATGTGTTGAACATTAAAGATCTCCCCCCCCCTCGACACGAGAGGGGTTCGGCAAAATTCCCGGGTTAGTGGGGTGACAGAATTCCCCGGCGTGTCATTGGCCAAAAGGCTGAAATAGAGCACGTTAAAGGAAAAACAAACAAACAAACTCGAGAGCACCTTAATGGTGGGTAGTGACTTGGTGTGGCCTGCATATGTAGCTAAATTGTTTAAGTAAGTGAAAAAGAAACTACTGAAAAGCGAATAAAATATATACTTTTTTCCGGGCCTGCACTCTTCACAGGTTTATTTTATTATAAAACGTGATTATCTCTGAAATAGCGTGGTTTGTTGCTAATTAAAATATAAGGCACACCTACTTTTTACTCACAATGCTCATCAATAGAAGTTTCATTTTAACTACGACGACCTTCAGGAAAAGCGCTAGAGAACTAAAATTTTTGTTCATTTTTACACTTTCATTTCCGAATTCTTCTTGACCTTGATCCTACCTGTTGAGAAAAACATTGAACATTATGGGGTAATTTACTCCGGTTTCCTGACCGCTGTTCTCATGGGTCCATAAGCACAGGCACCTGTAGTTTATAACAATGTAAGACAGGCATGGAGTTTTCGAAACCTAGATTCAATTGAATATTTCTCACCTTTTTTGAACTTATTTCTTCTCGTGTTTCCAATTTTTCAACACGCACAAACTACCTACTTCTAGCATCCGAAGAAGTCACATCAATTTCAATATATAGTGAAAACTATCAGATCAATTTTTAATCTGAATTATGAAAAATTAATTATTATATTCATTATTATGTTCATATTTAGGTTGAATAAGATACTTGTTTGCAAAAGCTTATTCCTTTCAGATAATCTATTCATTTTTCATGAAAATATAACTCAATCATGTTTTGTTCTTGCAGTAAAATATGTCCTGTGGAAACTAAAGCTGTTTCATTCTTGGCTATGGGAGAAGGATGGCACAACTACCACCACACTTTCCCTTGGGACTACAAAGCTTCGGAATTCAGTTATTACTTCAATGTCACAACCTTCTGGATAGATGTATTCGCTAAACTTGGATGGGCATATGATCTTAAGCAACCTTCTAGAGATTTGATTGAAAAAATAGTTAAGAAAAGTGGCGATGGTTCCCATTTTGAATGGGGGCATGATGTCGTCAGTGAGGAAGAAGGAGTTGAATTTCTTCAGACAAAACAATATGATAAACGAATTTAGTAACGTTCCATTAAAACAAATATTCGAAATAACGCGTTCGCTGCCATGTTGGAGATTGCGACATAAACAGAACGGCATGATTTTTCTTTAAAACCTTGAATTTAAATTGTGAACCTACTCATTCCAATTTTATAAGCAGGAACGTGTTTCCTGAAAAGTATTTTTCGACATCCACAGTTAATTAAATTTAGTTCAACCGAGTGACGAGCACATTTTTGCTAGTTATAGATTATTCCATGAGAAAAACATACTGAAACATGTGATTAATACAAATTTTTTCGTTTGTTCTAGCGTCATTTGAACCAAATTTGAATCATGTTTTCAATGCCGTGGCACTTACGGTTCCAGTTCGGGAACCCCTGTCCTAAACCATGCATAATAGCTCGAAAACAACCTGTAACAATTCGTCTCGTATCTCAATTAAAATAATATTGGTGTGTGCAAAAATAGGTATCTATGTTTGAAAGAATGGATTTTTGTTCCTTTGAATGTACTACAAATTTCTACATGATTTGGAAACACCCTGTATACACTGACAACTCAGTGTGTAAAAGATATTTTTCCATCTTGTTCCAAACAACTTTCCAAATTGTGAAATACACCTCGTTTTGTAACACTGGTTTCCTAATTACAATATTCATTAATGCCATGCTTTGTGGGAAAACCTAGTCGGAATTTTCACTATCTCACACTAAGCAAAAGCGACTTCAGCGTTTACGTGTCAGATGTAATAGGTTTGAATTTTTATCTCTCTGTTTTGCCTATCATAGTGCTATCTATACATAGATAGATAGATGACTTGCACCATTATTCAGCATTTTTGGTTCCTTACGCAAAAAATAGACATTTTCTGGATAGAATCGCAAATAATTCCGGAACCATGCATACTAGGTAGAAAACAACCTGTAACAGAGGATAATAATGGATTTTTGTATGTATGAATGTACTGCAAATTACAATTTGATTTAGAAACTTCCTGTATGCAATAAACCCTCAGTGTTCATTGGATATTATAAAATGGGCCCTTTATCTAAGGACTAACCAGAATCGATTTTAATTGCCTTTGCGTCGTTTTTTAGGACAACTGAGAGACAACCTAATATCCCGAAATTCTTTCAGAAAACTTCCTATCTTTTTATGGGTGTATTTCAGGTGGGATTGATTCTAATGAAAAATGTTCGAAGTTGTTTTCTACAATGAAGATACTGAGCATATTGCTATTTCAAATTACGAAGATGTTACTATTTCTGGAACAATTTGAAGTGCCATGGCATTAAATTTATTCGTAATTCGACTTAATTGACACAAGAGAAAAAAAATCACTAATAGGTTTACCCGTTCACCCTAAATTTCGAATTTTCCATATCGTGTGGTCACCTTGTTTATTGAAATCAACAAATAGTCTGATTTAAATTTTGTTCATTTTTGAATAAAATGAATATATCATATTATGCCCATTTTGATATAAAAATTTTATTTTAAGAAATATGAACATTGCGAAAAACAAAACAGAATATCGTTAACAATAGAATGAAATAAATCCAAATTCTTATTTGTGGGTATAAACACACCAATATGCAGTATTCGTTATTAATTGTTTTACATTCGTTGAAAGTCTCGGTACGTCTTCTACTATACTCAGAACAAGTACCTTTTTCTTGTCACTTGTTCTTTGCTTGGTCGTTCCTACAATACATTTTCTACCAAATTCTCACGTCTTAGTGATGGTTGCGACGTTGGTGTTCTTTGATCATAGAAATCCAGAATATTTATTGAACAGATATTGAGATATACAAAAAGTAATTCGAAATTGGGGAGAAATAACTTATTTGGCCAGCAGTTTTTCGATACGATGAATAGTGATATCCTCAAACTCTGATAATCAACGCCGTACATAAATATATCATTGCGAATTATTGGTAGAGGGTTGATCTATATCTTTCTTTCCTTCGAATTTTCATTTCTGAAAGCTCACTGTTAAACTTAGTGGATAGATACATAACACCTTTTTATCCTACTTGACTATCATCATACTTGAAGAGTAGTTAGCAATCGTATCTCCAGTTTTCAGTTTGGCGTCAGTAACATTTTTGGAGATTTTTTTCCGTTTGTTCGAAGAATCCCAAACGCACTCTGCGTTTTCAACTGTTTTTGCTGTAAGGTCAAATCAAAGCTATTGTAGTAGTTATCCATATGAATATGATGTCTGACATCCAATTTTTCAAGGAAATGTAAAACAACTTTCTGAGCATATTTTTTATCACTAAAAGTATCTAGCACTTCTGTGTGAACCGTTAGTTCGTTGACATATGCATTAAAGTTTTCCAACATGTGAAATTTCATACCGTACTGGGGTTTTTTATTTGTTATGTACTGTCAAAAGATCTTCCGGCCTTCCCATAGCATCATAAATTCGATTAGAATCATTGTTTTTACTAAATATTCACTACTACAATTAAATTAAAGTAATACATCTGTGTTACCGCGGTTTTGAACTCTCGTTCATCGTGGGAGAGTATGAAAACCAGATACAAAGTGACTTGAAATATAATGAATAGGTCAAAATTTGCATTCGAAAAAACCAGATATTAGGACTGTATTTAACAGCTATTAGAAGGGACATAAATCAGTCTGCTCATTCATCATCTGAATCCTGTTATTGAAAAGTGATTTGAAAATCCTCACAGTTTGTAGGTAATGCGTAGAAGATTTCAATTTATCAATAATAGAAGAATTTTCATTCTGGGAGTATAGCTATAGGTATACAGTCTGATAAAAACCTACAAAAAAGATGCTCTGATGTCCTGTTGTTCCAACTGTTGATTGTCCCACTTAGTTTAGATGTATACAAGGTGTTTCAAAACATTTCGAGTGATGAAAGTATTAGTCTGATATTTTGTAATAATCAAATGATTGCTTAGATACATTGCGAATTCATGATTCTTCTATAATTATGCACACAGGTAATACATTTTCAATTTTATGAATAGATATATAAACAACAAAGTTGTCATGTGACGTGATCACTACTAAAACAGATTTATTCATGTCTAACAAAGAAAAGAAAATACTAAATCTAACTTGCCTATATAGATACGCCAACTACAAACTTATTTGCCTTAAGAATACACCTAGATATTCGATCATTTCCTCGAATTCATAAACAGTATCCATCTGTATATAAAATTTAAATTCGAAAAAAGAAAACCATCAAATATCAATTTGAGATCTGTCGATTTTGTGCTCCAATAAAATTCACTTTAACATCTTCAAAAATCTACTAGCACAAATGAATATATTGATACGGATTCCATCCATCCATATTCAAATAAAATTTTGGCTTAGAATTCAATAATCAATAGAGCATTTTCGCTACCCCTATTTTTGGAAAATCTTGAATAATAAAGTACCAACAAATCCAACAATTCATATTTTTAACGTATTTTGAACAGCTTAGTGAAAATAGCTTTTCCAAATTGAAAACTAAAATGGCATGATCAATGTTTTCCTAGTATTGGTAAATTTTCAAATCACTGTTCAATGGCAACCTTCAAATAATGAACATCTCCAAATTATCGATTTAAAATGATTTAATTTATTCGGTTGTAAAAAACTGTAATAAGCAATTCTATTTGTTTTAGTCATGCTCAACTAGCAATTTCTCTTAGGTTGAACAAACGATCAGTAGCTATAGGATGCCCAGGTTGTAGATATTTTGCGAAATGTAGGCTTCGTCATATATTTCTGCTTTTTTTCGCATATTCCCTTTACTTTGAACAAACAATCTCTTCTTCAGAAATCGATTATTTGAGGCTCCTTCACGTCACTCATATGAAAAGCAACAACTAAAAAAGTTGGTAGTATAACAATCTATAGATTCTTCCTGGAACACTAGTGTCTTTGGGCTAAGAAAAATACTTGTGCATTTATTACAGTTTCAAACATAGTATTTTTTAAGAACTCATCGGAAACAAGCAAGCAAAATGATCTATTGGCGTAATTTTTCCAAGTCAGTTACAGTTTCTAGATCCTCCTCCTCCTCTTCCTCTTGGTCTTCATCTGGTTCACGTAAAATAACCTGCTCCGCATGTCTTCAATAGATCGGAATCCCCGTTGGTCATCGTTAGGCCGCCACGGTTCGATGTCCCCAAAGTCGCTAATAATTTTGTTGAAGCTTTTAATTTCGACTGTGAAGGTCTCAGAATATCTTGTGTATCTGCCATATTGAAAAATCGTAACCAAATACTGCAAGTGCCGGAAGGTAGCCAGATACAGCCAGCTGACGATTATAAGCAATGCCAGCAGCGAACGTGTTAACAATATAAAATTCTTGACTGAGAAACTTCTTCAAATCAATTACCACATTGAATAAATTACAGATTATGTATTACATCTGTGTGGTGTGAAGAATGTTTGAACTACTATATACTCTGTTATTCAGTATATTATCTTTGCTTGAGCAATTCTGATATATTTGGAAGTCTAAAAGTCTAATAGAAAATAGTTTCCATGAATTGATCTGAATCCATGGCGGAATTTGGATGAAATATATCAGAATAGTCATTGCAAACTCTTCATATTTCCATTGAAGTTGCCTTTACTAGTAATGATATATGTACCTACTTAAGTTGTGTAAATAAAATAATGAGGAAAATTTTATACGAATAGAATACAATTATGTTATTTAATAAATTAAATATAATGTATAATAATATAATCTATTCAAAAATATTACAATTTCATGTTTTATTCTTCCCTGCGAAGTCAAATAAAGGGCACAGGATAAAAAGGCGAAATGTCTTTCCGAGCAATTTTTTCTGTAAAAAGGGTTAGCACAATGGTAACACCCCTGAATGATCACAAAATAATGTTTAACCATCTAACTTTACGCCCACAAATCAGCCACCTGATTCCCTATGTGATAGCTTCACAATACTGCAAAATGCTTTCAACATTATTTTTTTGTGGGAATAAATTGAGAATGTCAATACAGTTTTCCTGCAAATATTGCTTATGTGAAAGTTGAGCAACGGGAAAGGAGCAATGAATACTTGCATACAATACTCGCTACTCATTCGTAACCCTCCGAGTACCGTTGAGTCATCGGAAGACCCTAGCCTTTGAATTTTTACGAAAACCTAATGAAAAAAACATACGGATCGAACTGGTCCTGCATGAATTTTCCTTTAAAACGTTCGTTATTCGGATGGCATTTTCAATTTCGGAGAATTTCACCTATAAAACCATTAATAATGTATTAATTCCCAAAAAATATTATTATTCCTATTTCGTTTGCACATCTGTCAATAATCTATCTATCTACGTACGCGATAACCCCTCAGTGTTAATTGGATAGTTAAAATGGAGCTTTATCTAAGGACTAGCCAGAATCTATCGATTTTAATTGTCTTTGAGTCGTTTTTTTAGGCCAACTGAGAGACAACCTAATCCCAAAATTCTTCTAGAAAACTTCCTATCTTTGTATGGGTATATTTTCTTTTCCCTTCGAATTTTCATTTCTGAAAGCTCACTGTTAATTAAACTTAGTGGATAGATACATAATACTTTTTTATCCTGCTTGACTATCATCATACTTGTAGAGTAGTAAGCAATCGTATCTCCAATTTTCAGTTTGGCGTCAGTAACATTTTTTGGAGAATTTTTTCCGTTTGTTCGAAGAATCCCAATATAGTGCGTTTTCAACTGTTTTTGCTGTAAGGTCAAATCAAAGCTTTTGTAGTAGTTATCCATATGAATATGATGTCTGGCATTCACCTTTTCAAACAAATGTGAAACAACTTTTTGAGCAAATTTTTGGTCACCAAAAGTATCTAGCACTTTTGTGTAAACCGTTAGTTCGTTGACAAATCCATTAAAGTTTGCCAACATAAGAAATTTCATACCGTATCGGTGTTTTTTATTTGTTATGTACTGTCAAAAGATCTTCCGGCCTTTCCATAGCATCATAAATTCGATTAGAATGATTGTTTTTACTATATATTTACTACCAACAATTAAATTAAAGTAATACATCTGTGTTACCGCGGTTTTGAACTTTCGTTCATCGTGGGAGAGTATGAAAACCAGATACAAACTGACTTGAAATATAATGAATAGGTCAAAATTTGCATTCGAAAAAACCAGATATTAGGACTGTATTTAACAGCTATTAAAAGGAACATAAATCAGTCTGCTCATTCATCATCTGAAACTTGTTATTAAAAAGTGATTTGAAAATCTTCACTGATTGTAGGTAATTGAAGTTTCCACCCCTTTGGGCAATGCGTAGAAGGTTTCAGTTTATCAAAAATAGAAGAATTTTCATTCTGAGAGTATAGCTATAGCTATACAGTGTTGATTGTCCCACTTCGTTTAGATGTATACAAGGTGTTTCAAAACATTTCGAGTGATGAAAGTATTAATGTCTGATATTTTGCAATAATCAAATGATTGTTTAGATACATTGCGAATTTATGATTCTTCTATAGTTATGGACACAGGTAATACATCTTCAATTTAATAAAAGATATATAAACAACAAATTTGTCATGCGATTGGATCACTACTAAAACAGATATATAAAATAATCTATTCAAAAATATTACAATTTCATGTTTTATTCTTCCCTGCGAAATCAAATGAAGTGCACAGGATAAGAAGGCTAACTGTCTTTCCGAGCAACTTTTTCTGTAAAAAGAGTTAGCACCATGGTAACACCCCTGAATGATCACAAAATAATGTTTAACCATCTAACTTTACGCCCACAACTCAGATATCTGTTACCCTATGTGATAGCTTCACAATACTGTAAAATGTCTTCAAAGTTATTTTTTTGTGGGAATAAAAGGAGAATGTCTATACAGTTTTCCTGAAGACATTGCTTATTTGAAAATTTAGCAACGAGAAAGAAAGTAATGAATACTTGCATACAATACTCGCTACTCATTCGTAACCCTCCGAGTACCATTGAGTCCTAGGGAGACCCCAGCCTTTGAATTTTTACGAAAACCTAATGAAAAAAACATACGGATCGAACTGGTCCTGCATGAATTTTCCTTTATAACGTTCGTTATTCGGATGACATTTTCAATTTTGAAGAATTTCACCTATTAAAACATAAATAATGTATTTATTCTCAGAAAACAGGGCTTGGGGTTTTCGGGAGACCATATGGTATTCTATATGTAATTTTTTAGGAAGAGAATCTTAAGACTATTGTCTCCATTTAAAGACTCGAATCGTTTTTATTCGTATTTCGTTGGCACATCTGTCGTTCTAAGAATCAATCAGCCCGAACAATGTGTTCCGTTTCAGGTCTTTTTTCAATAATAAAAACAAGTAATGTGTTTTCAGGAATTTTATTCAATAATTGTGACTCGTAACTCGTTTCACTACAACGTGGCTTCTTCAGATGAATGAATGTACAGAAAATAAGAATTAGAATATAAATACAAATGTTCTTAAGAACTACGATATAGTGAAACGCGTTACAAGTCACAATTATTTAGTAAAATTCCTAAAAACACATTACTTGTTTTTTATTATTAATAATGGAATTGTACCAAGTAAAAGCCTCTCAAATTCAAACCTTCTTTTTCAAATTTCTTTGTAACTGTCTAACCGAAGCTGTTTCAAGCAGTTACGTTTTGAACACTAGGCAACTATATATAATTGCTTTGAATTTGACGACGTTACCTTATTATCCGTTTCGCATGTCATTCAGTTCTCTTCAGAACTGTATGCAAGATGAACCGAGTCATTTCAAGAAGAAAAAACGTATTGTTGGCTTCAGCGTATGATAAAGAGGTTGACAAGTTGGAAGAAAATGAAGAGTGCACTGTAGGTGAAGATGTCGTCGAATTCGAAGACGAAGTGGATCATGAAGTTGAAGGAGACGAAGTCGATGATGAGATTGAAGAAAACGAAGGGATTGACTTTGATGGAGATGTTCCTTTCAAAAGATGATTCCTTTTAGTTGAAAACTCCATTCATCTGCAGACGACAAAGATTATCCAACGTCATTCGAGTTCCTCCAGTCTCATTACATATAGATAAACAAGGTGACTTCTTGTATTTTTCAAGTTATTTATATCTCCTAAAATAGTTGATATTGTTGTCAGATATAGAACCAAAAAAATGCTTGGGAAACGGATCGGTTAGGTAAGTTCAGCCCTTTATTGTTAGTCCCCTTCGTGCTCTCTGCGTCAGAGGAGAACTGATGTTTTTCGAAATACCGAATTTCACGAATGACAGCGCCACCCTCGCGCTGAATATTTGTGACGCACGTGCCATGAGATCTTGAACTACGTCTACAGTTGTACAATTTGTCCTAAATATAGGAAAACAGATTTGAATTATAAAGAGAGAGAAAAACAACAAGTCTTTGTACTATTGGAATATAGATAGGTATTCAAATGTACATTAATAATTACCAGAAAATCTCAAATATTAGGAATAACATAGGTCTGTGTTATCGTTAAGAAGAATGAGTTTTTTCTATTGTGTTTAGCTTTGAAAATTTAGAGAGATTCTTGGTATCGAGTTTATTGCTTTTCGAGGAACGATGAATTATGTTAAGATTATCTCTACTAGCAAAGCCTTGGTTGTTTTCTATGCAATACTGTGCAATGACGGAGTCTTTTGTGTTTTTACAAAAGTGATGTTCCTAGTATCTAATGCGAAAAGATCTTCCTGTCTGGCTTATGGATACTCCTTTACAACCACAGCAACACAGTCCGTATACTCCTGATTTATCAAATTTGTGAGTTTTATCTTTGGCTTTAAAAATAATTGTGATAATTCACATGTATGTAGCTGTAAAGGCAATTTTTATTGTGACTTGGCATTAGATTTGCATTTTGCTGCGAAATTGGACCAAAATAAGTTAAGGGAGTGAATTTTTGAATATCGGTATTTGGTTTAACGTGGGGGTTACCATTGTAAGCTAATTGTGTTTTTTTAGAACTATTTTGTCTACTATAGTAGGGGAGTAACCTTATTCCTGGCGATAGTTTTTATGACGTAAATTACTCTGTTAAGATTTTCAGGAAAAGCTGCAATGAAAATTCTCTATGGATCATTGAGTTGAAAACGGATAGTTTATGTTCACAACAGGTGAGAAGAGCCATGAAGAATGCAAATATCTGTGAAAGTAGTTATTCGAAATATACCAAATCAAAAAGAGTTATTTTTTCGGGAAATGGTGAAGTCTAAAAAATGTATTCGATTGTTTGTTTTTATTTTTAACTAGAATTTGATTTTTGAGTGGATATTGTTGATGGAATTGAGAAAAAGATCAAGTTGTTTTGATGTACCACTGAAGTACGAAAGTACATCATCAACATAACGATACCAAAATATTATTTGTGAAGTTCTGGGATTTTGAAACTTTTTTACCTATATGACTTATGAATATTTCAGTAAGAGTAGACTCAAGAGAGCCCATAGCAAGACCTCCAGACTGTTCAAAAAATTTAATATTAAATTGGAAATAGTTTTGTTGAAGACAAAGGTTGAGAAGAGTGAATAACAGGATTGATATGTGAACGGTCGAAAATGCACGAAATTAATCATCTCCGGGGATAGAGTAGATAGAGTACATATCGTGGGCGTCTAGGGAAAGTAGAAAAGTATTTCTGGATACTTACTATAATATTTTGTAGTTTTTTGGAAAGTTCTAGGAAGATTCTTATGAAATACATGGGGATAAAATTTTAAGTTTCTTAAAAATGAAATTTAGCTCTTTTGGAAGTTTGTACGTTGTAGAACTGGTATAAGAGACAACTGGAAGAATGTAGGTGAGTTTCAATAAATCCGTAAAATTTGGGTGCACAGCTAATGAGGGACCATTTTGGTTTATTGAAGAAAGTGGGTGGAATTTCTGCGAGAAAACGTTTGGATGTTTAGAATTTTTTTTTGCGTTGTATTATTTATGGGGGATGATGATGGTGGCATCATTTATCCGCTTCTGTGATGTTGATAGAAATATCAAAATAGCTATTACGTTTGTTGATTAAATATTTCAAGCTAATCTGTAATATTCTTCACAAAGTTAACCAAAATCACCGTATGATGATCAAATATCACTTAGTAAAGGGCGTCTCAATAACATTTTTCAATGTAAGGGGATCTTACGGTACTGTATTCTCCGCTATTAACCCTTAGCCTGCAACCACACTTTCCGGTAACAACGGATGAATCTGCCGCGCTCCAAAGCCATTAATTTTTTCAATGGACTTTTGATCCCAACTCAACAGATGATGTGTGGTCGCTCCCATAAGTTATTATTGATTGCGCTTCATGCCACCACTAATACCAAAATGTGTGGTAGCAGGCTTAGTGGTTGATGTAACTGATTTGAAATGAAAAATAATTCAAGTGTTCATTTCATGAAAAGAACCGGGTCGTACAAGCAGAAATACAATTTTTATTGAATGACTGAACGGTGTTAATATATCAAAAATGTTGAGTGATAATATGCATATTATTTTTATCGTTATTGTGGAAATATTCCGATAGTGACCTGTCTATTATAATCAATTAATTGAACTGATTCCAAAGTGTTGATTCACGCAGCAATCCGTGATAATTTGTATATCGAATGACATATACACATGATATATTCACATCCCGTCTATCAATCAAAGGTCACCAGACGATGAGTTGCGAATTGTTACTATTTGTTATGACTAGAGAAAGTTAGTCAAAATAAAACCAATATTGTTCATAGAATAACCTACAACTGACCTCGCAAATGGCAATTGCAATTGCAAGTATGGTTGGGTCAAAATAGAGATTTCGATTCATGATAATTTACATACAGCTGAAAACTACTTAAGGGTGTCCTACAGATAGAAGATTCTGGATTATATAATCCTGCCTAAATTGTCAGGAGACATCCGTCAAAATTATTGGGATACCATTGTTCATCGAGATACAGGGTGATTCTCGAATTGTTAATTTCAAGAAAAGCTTTTCTATATCCGCTGCCTTTGAGGATATTGTGAAACAATCCATACATGGTCTGTGTAATACCTGAATTATCTTATTTTCTTCTCCACCATAATTACACCTGGGACCGAATGAGGTCGGTCGAATGAAAGGCATGTGATCGTCTAGTACCTGAACTTGCCTTGAAGTTCGTTTTATGAAATAAGACCCCTCTCTTTTTGTCGTGTAGTGTATTTATAGTAACCTACTCGAGTTCTTTCATGTGAAGTTTGATGTGGTACTACCAATTCTTCGTCGCTTAAATCATAGGTAAGGAAATTAGAAAATCAAAAACAGATTCAGTAACAATGTGTATTTGATCTTTACAACGTTAGTATTAAACTCTTATCCTTGCATTCTTTAGCGTCTTTGAATGAATGATTTTGTTTTGAACATCTATGGTACATAAACATCAGGGACACAACATGCAAAATGAAGAACAAGAAAAGACGAGATCATTATGGTCTAAACATTGAACTTGTCAGAAGCGTACTGAATATCATTATCTATCCTTTGACGAAACTGTATAACCAATGCATTGACGCTGAAATTTTTCCAACTTCCCTGAAAATATCCAGAATAGTTCAAATTTATAAGGGAGGACCTGATGATGACCCCAATAATTTCAGACCCATAGCCATCGTACCAATTCTTTCTAAAATATTTGAATCGAGCGTAAACTCACAAATGATGGAATATTTCGAGTCATCATCGTTCTTCTTTGTCAGCTAATTCGGCTTCAGAAAGAATAAATCCACCAATGATGCAATAGTCAAGCTTATAGCGTACACTGTGGAGGGTATGGAAAAGGGGTTCATAGTTGGCTCCTTCTTTTAGGATTTACAATTTCGATGCTTTGAGCTGCGGTCTTATAAGATCTTTTCTGTCAAACAGAACTCAGTACATGAAATGTATCGCGTCCGACCGCGGTGAGGTTGTAAACGGAGTTCCACAGGGATCGGTGTTAGGACCAGCACTATTTCTAATTCGCATAAATGATCTGGCCCAAGTTCTGTGTTAGTTTCTAGCTGTCCACGGTATTCTGAGTAGTCTTCTATGAGCCCACATTTCTAAAGTATCTAATTTATTCAATGTGTTGACCTTTAGAGTCCAAGATTCTACTCCATATAACAGTACCGACCAGACATAGCATCTTAGCATTCGTTGTCTTAGTTTAAGATTCAAATTGTCATTGCAGAACAGGTTGTCAGCGGAGTTCCACAGGGATCGGTGTTAGGACCAGCACTATTTCTAATTCACATAAATGATCTGGCCCAAGTTGTGGTGCCTGCCGATCTCCTGCTCTGATGGTACCAGCATGGTGGGACGCTGCCAAAATGAGCATGAATTGATTTCCTCATTACAAAATGTTCAGAGCCGACTTTTTGAGTGGTTCAATGTGAACCAGCTTAGTGTGTTTCCAAAATTTCTAGGATGTTTCTACAAAATTCTGTCAGATTTCTTGTTGGCAGTTGGGAGGCCCATGTAGATCTCGTGGCAGCCAATGTTTCGTGAAGTATATTCCTCATAAGAAACTTGATGGTTCTTCTGCCCTGCAGGGCCATTCGTTCTGCTTACTTTTTGTTGGTCCAATCCCACATGTCCTATGGTCTGGCAGGTTGGGGTCATCCACCTCACGCGAAAATAATTTTCGATCTACAGCACAGAGTTTTGCGAATCAGAGCAGCCATAGGGTTCAGGGATGACGTAAAGGCAACTTTCATCAATTTGGGTATCTTGACATTCCCATCTCTGTACGTATATTGCTGTCTAATTGCTGGTTTGAATATTAGTAGTACAAATGTACTCAACAGCGATGTCCACAATTATAGCACAAGACAGCAGTACAAGGTCCACATCGAACAATTAAGACTAAAATCAAGCGGCTTTAGCGAAAATTATCATTGCAAAATTTTCATCAATAAACTGCCTGAAGGTGTAAGGAACCTGCCTTTGAATCGCTTCAAGATTGTTGTGAAGAGGTTTTTGATTCCTGGGTCCTTCTATGAAATTTTTGAGTTGCCGGCTGTCATGCGACAGCTTTGAATAGATAAACTGTTTGTTTTATACGTGTTTTTATTCAGATATATATGTTGTAATTGTTCTTCAAACCTAGTGACTAATTGATAACTGCAATCACTCAGTGTAGACTTCATGAAGCTTGCTAATAAATGATATGATATGATATAAATTTAATGAAATTTTGCCCTCACCCATATTTTGAGTGGAAGTTGGGACATTGGATTATTATAGACAAACCTAATCGGCCCTCACCCACATTAGATTATTATAGACAGATCTAATCGGACCTCACCCATATTTTGAGTGGAATTCGGGATATAAGATTATTATAGACAGGCCCAATTGGCCCTCACCCATATTATGAGCGGTGACTCCCTCTAAGGGATTTGGTAATATGATATCATGCTTCATGAATAGGTCATTGCCCTGATACTCCGAACTCTGAGATTTGATTTCAAAATTCTAAGGAACACATTCACAGCTGATAACCTGCAAGCCTTAAATCGCTCGGGTATTTTCAATCGAATTCAATAATTTGTATAGTATTACTACGTTAAATATGGAACTAGATGTAAGTCCGTAAAGCAGTACGTGCTTTTTTTGCTCAACTGAGCGCCAATGAGACATATTATGTCACTGACTCCGAAACATACTCTATTCCTATATTCGCGGATTTGCCAACCAGGAAATCATGTCCTCTGATCATACACCTGTACCACAAACATCACATACATGCCGCCAACTCAGACATTCTTCGAAACCTTCATACCGACTAAACATACAAAACTCAATGTCTGTGGGTTCATACGTACGTATCGTCCATAAAGCAATTTATTTGTACTAATCAGACTTGTTATAACTCGAAGTCGATTATTACACCTAAGTGTAGGGGAAGTTCGCCCATTGAGCTTAGGGGTATCGGACATCAAATCAATATTTTGAAAGTAAGAACCTTCCTCATATATGGACAGTTTACAATTCGATTCTTCTTCTTTCATGTGCTGCGTCTGGTCTCTCTGACGTTAGTATTGAATTCTGCAAAGGCATTAAGATCTTCCGATTTTCAGAAGAGTTGTTCCGCCCGTCGCATTCCCGTCCAATCTCAGATGTTCTTAAGCCAGGATATCTGTTTTATGTCTACTCCTCTACGTCCCTCTATCTTTCTTTTCATTATCAGCTGTAGAAGTTTGTACTTAGATCCACGTAATATGTATCTAAGATAGCTAATCTTCCTACATTTGATATTTGTTAACAGCTCACGGTCACATCCTGCTCTTCTAAGGACTTCTGTGTTAGTTTTTCTAGCTGTCCAGGGTTTTCTGAGCATTCTTCTATGAGCACACATTTCAAAAGCCTCTAATTCATTCAATGTTGACCTTCAGAGTCCAAGCTTCTACTCCATTTAACAGTACCGACCAGATATAGCATCTAAGCATTCGTTGTCTTAGTTTAAGATTCAAATTGTCGTTGAAGAACAAAGTTTTCATTTTAATAAAGTTGGTACGAGCTGTCCCAATTGTGCACTTTATATCTATGTCTGGATTTACCTCTTCTGTTATATAAGCTCCCAGATATTTAAATTGTCTTACGTGCTCAATACGTTTGCCGTTCAGTTATAATTCTGCTTCATTATGACTTTGTTCTGCTGAATACCATAAAATTGGTCCTGTTGACATTTATATGTATACCCATTTTCTGGCTGATTCTGTTGATCTTGTTCAATAGTTCTTGGAGGTCTTGGAGTTGGTACGAGCTGTCCCAATTCTGCACTTTATATCTATGTCTGGATTTACCTCTTCTGTTATATAAGCTCCCAGATATTTAAATTGTCTCACGTGCTCAATACGTTTGCCGTTCAGTTATAATTCTGCTTCATTATGACTTTGTCTGCTGAATACCATAAAATTGGTCCTGTTGACATTTATATGTATACCTATTTTCTGGCTGATTCTGTTGATCTTGTTCAATAGTTCTTGGAGGTCTTGGAGTTGGTACGAGCTGTCCCAATTCTGCACTTTATATCTATGTCTGGATTTACCTCTTCTGTTATATAAGCTCCCAGATATTTAAATTTTCTCACATGCACAATACGTTTGCCGTTCAGTTATAATTCTGCTTCATTATGACTTTGTCTGCTGAATACCATAAATTTGGTCCTGTTGACATTTATATGTATACCCATTTTCTGGCTGATTCTGTTGATCTTGTTCAGTAGTTCTTGAAGGTCCTCTATATTTGCAGCTAGTAAAACCGTATCGTCTGCATATTTTATGGTGTTGATTGGTGTTCCGTTTACTTTCACTCCTATTTCATTTTCTTCTATGGCTTCCTTGAAAATCTGGTCTGCATATAGATTGAATAATAAAGATGAGAGTACACACTCCTGGCGAATTCCTCTGTTAATGTTCATATCCCTCGAAAGTCCATCTCCTATTCTAATATTGGCTCCTTGGTTCCAATATAAATTTTTAATCATTCTGATGTCCTTGGTGTCAGCTCCAGTTCTCTGTAGCATTGTAATGAGGTTTTGGTGTCTTACTTTGTCGAATGCTTTTTCATAGTCGACAAAGCATGCGAATACGTCTTTTCTCTGGTCGCGACATTTCTGCAATAGTATATTTATTCCAAACAACGCCTTGGGTGTTCCGAACCCACTCCTACAGCCAAATTGGGTGTCGTCTAAGTCTTGTTCACATTTGTTCCTGATGCGGGAGTGGATTATTCGCAGGAACTTATCAGCCTGTAGTCTTTACATTTTTTAGCATATTGTTTTTTAGCGATGGGTATAAAGGGTGACTTTAGCCAATCATTTGGAAGTATGCCTGTGTCGTAGATGGTATTGAAAAGTTTAACAATGAGGTCTATGTTCTCTTCATTTATCAATTTTAGGACCTGCATTGGAATGTTGTCTGGTCCAGTTGGTTTTCTATTTTTACAACTCGATTACAATGATTAATATAAATATCTGCGTTATAGTTCGAGTACGTTCTGCTTAGTTATAAAATGAGATAAATATAAATATTGAATTATTATATTATGATATTTTAAATAGATAGTTGGCCCATTTATAGAAGCAAAGATAAGAATCAATAATTAAATGTTTCCACATTCAAATACATCATTCATGAAATTATATACTTTTGATTATCTCCTTAGTCCTTTTTATGGCCATGCTTACTATGTAAAATATTTTCATAAATTCAACTGTGTTCATACATATAAGAGTCAGGTATGATTGTTGAAATATTTTTCTGCTGTTTTTCTTTTTCCATTGTTACAGATTTCTGTCCCAAACCCCCTTCCTTTCACTCTTGTCTTCGTCTGGAAATCATGGAGTGCAAGATGAGAATTGAAGCTGCTAAGCAGAAAAATCTTTGGTACTCTTCATGTACACACGACACTAACACAACATAAACAGTCAAGCTATTGCTAGTGCGATAGCGACAGGGAAAAGAGTTTTTTCCTCAGGTTTTTTTCTCTCGTTTATTGAATCATACGCAAGATAGTATGGTTCCCTGTTACATTTTCCTGAGCTCACACTTCTCTCTTTCTGACATATATATATATATATATATATATATATATATATATATATATATATATATATATATATATATATATATATATATATATATATATATATATATATATATATATATATATATATATATATATATATATATATATATATATATATATATATATATATATATATATATATATATATATATATATATATATATATATATATATAATAATATAAAATAATAGACATATAATAGATACAAGATATGAGCATATTGATTATTCGAATATATATATATATATATATATATATATATATATATATATATATATATATATATATATATATATATATATATATATATATATATATATATATATATATATATATATATATACAAAATTCGAATAATTGTATTTACAATAAATGCTCATATCTCCGTTTTGGTTATATGTATATGTCGTTATATGTGAGGTACCGAGTGATTCCATATAAATTTGATGTGTGTAAATACTGCACATGTGTTAATGTTGAGCACTCATTTCTTGTGGCCTAAACATAGTCATGGTAGCAATTTACATTTTCTGAATCCAAAATTGGACGAGGTAGACCATTTTATTCATCGCCCTTTACTGGAGTACACTGAAGAAGGGTCGAAAATATTTGGAAAATTAATAAGGATCCACAAGAATCTACAACAAAATATGGGACCACCATTGACGCTGTGTTTCCAGTTATTCAGAGGATATCAAGTCTCCAACTTCTGTTTCTTATTTCAGTTACCATAAACCTATGGTTTTAATGATAAAATTCCTGAATAACCTACATGTATCGTATAATGAAAAATATTTGTTCCGTTCAAAAAAATATTTCAAACCTAACAACAATATTTGTATTAATTCTTCCATTTTCTTATTAGTCAACCACATATTTTTTCTGCACACGGGCGTAAGCCTTGCAGAATTTATGTTTTGAAGGTTTGTATGTTGTTCTAATTGTTGAATGAATTTGATTGATCGATTTAGGGTCAGATATTGCTGGTTGCCATCTGGCAAACGTAATTTCACTTCTCAGAAGCGAGTGCCAATATTCATGCAATATTCGAAATGTTTCTTTGTTCGTGCAAAAAATCCTGTAATATCGAAAAATCCCAGAAATAATTTGGGGTAAATTAATGGTCATTTCGATACATTGAATTCAGTTAGTTAGCCTGTGGGACATATTATTTTCGTTCGTTTTTGTAGGTTAGTGAGAATCCTGATCGGCCCTTGGCCTGTCGTTTTGGCTGTGTAGTTGAAAATTGAACGATATTCTCCATCACATAGTGACTTCATTGAAGTAACGAGATAAGTTTTCTTCAAGTAGCCTTCCCCGGTACATATATACAGGGTGTGGAAACACATCGTGGGACCTACACGCATATAGAAAAAAAACCATTTTTCATGAGTATTCAGACATGCTTATATAGAACTTACCTGCGCTTTCATTAATTTAATATTCTTGTCTACAAATTTTATTGACTTATATCTTATACAAATACAAATTATAGGTATTATAATATAATATTTCCTCGAATTGGCTTTTCCCATATAAAGGACCTTTGCTAAAGGATACTTATTCGACGATTATTCTAAACTTTGTATCATTCCTTTTTATAGTAGCAAAATATAATCAATTTCTTAGATTTGAACTCACCTTTCAAGATTAACGTATTTTGTTTGAATAAGATTTTGAAATAAATTATATATAGGGTGGTGGAAAAATTTTAATCATAATTTTGCACTTCAAAATTCACGGTTCTGTTTAATTTTTTTATATCTTGAGTAAGGTAAAGTGACGTTTCAGTATTTATCAGCTGTTTATTATTCTGTAATGAACTTGTAAGGGTTTTTCCCAAAACTTCACTCATTTTATTCAATGAAATATTCAAAACCGGATACTGCCCAGAGGCTTTCAAAGTAGCAATCACAAAACCTTTATTCAAAAGGAGAATAATGATGATGAAGGACATAATCCAACAATTTTCAAAATGTTTAGTTTTAGCAAAAGTTCTCTTCTTCGTTGTCTTCATAGATACAGCAACGTGAACAATATGTTCCATAAAAAATTTTAAAGGAAGCTGAGTAGCCTAACGAAATTTTTTATTTACGTTATTATTTCAGAACTATAAGGACCGAGTCTCGTTTTTCTTATGAAGCAGTCTGTTTGTATCTTCCGACTTCAATAATATTGTTCGTAGCCGGCTAGGTGGCGTATGGGATATGATGCTCGTCTCCTACGCAGAGTTACCTGGGTTCAATCCCCACGATGTCGGTTCGATTTTTCGGATTCTGGTAATCGCTTGAGTGTCCATCCTTCGGAGGAGATGTAAAGATGTCAGTCCTGTCAAACAGAGATGTGTTGGACATTGAAGATCCCTTTCCTCGATACGAGAGGGGTTCGGCAAAATTCCCGGGTTAGTGAGGTGACAGAATTCCCCGGCGTGTCATTAGCCGACAGGCAGAAACAGAGCACGTTAAAGGAAGAACAAACAAACAATATTGTTTCTCAGGAGTCCAGAAAATATATAATTCTTGACTGTTCTATCATGGGTAAAACGTTTTTAAGCCAATGTTGAAAAACCACACAGTAGGCTATGGTGAAACTAATAATGAGAGATGTAAAATATTTGAAAAAAAAACCAAAGACCCCAAAAACTTGTCAATACCGGATATTCCCATCCCTGGCGATAACTGCTGTATGACTTTTACGATTCCTGATCAGAATCAGTGAACTTCTAAATCATTTCGTTCAGTCTGTTCCTAATATTTACGCTAGCCGGCTAGTTCAACTACCTTCTTAATCTTCTTCCGAGAATGTCCTATATATATATATATATATATATATATATATATATATATATATATATATATATATATATATATATATATATCTATTGGGGTTTAACCCGACGAGTTGCCTATAGATCTATTCATGCAATCAAACTGATTTCATGAAAATTATAAATCCCCATCCGGTAATTAATACCATTGCCAGGCAATGATTATAATCAAAACATATCCTGGAATAATTATATATTAGGATAACGTTAAATGTTATGAGAATATATCAATCACCAGAATATATACAAACAAACTATAGAATCATCAGACAATGACATCAATGTACCAACGAGTAGTGTCAGAGACTGTTCCCCGAAAAATTCAGTGTACGGACCTTAGTCAAGTAACACTGAATGTTACTCATTAATAGTTTTCTTTGTGTAAAGTGATGAACGATCGAATAGAATACTGCCCTGAATATAAATATGACAAAATTGTTAGTTAATTATATTACATTTATATATACAAATAAATAAAATATGAAACGAGATTCTGAGCAGTATAAACTAAAGAGAACACCTATGACTCTACCTCATTATTTTTTCGGCAAGAAACCTACGAAGAATATTACAAGTTTCGATGACTGTTATCTTTTGTAACTGTTCAAACAAATTTTCTTCTGACCGAAATCTCAATACTATTGTGAAGATTCCTAGGAATAACACCTGTTGTGGAAATAATAATCGGTAGAATAAAAATTTTTCATTTTCCGCATTTTTTAATCTCGTCGCCAAGCATCATATATTTAGAAATTTTTTCATTGTATTTATTTTGTATATTATGTGTGTCGGGTATAGCAATATCAATTATATATGTTATTTGATTCTGTTTATCAGTAAGAATGATAACTGGTCTATTGTGTTTTACAGCTCTGTTGCAAAGAATTGTTTTATCAAAATAAAGTTTATATTTGTCATTTTCACAAATTATCTCAGGTTCATATTTGTGAAATTTTTTCTTTTGGGAATTAGGTCATGTTTAATTCCTAGATAAAATGAATAATATTAGCGACGTCATTATGTCATTATCTATTGAAACAACGACTGAGCAAGATGATAATATATGAAAAACCGTTTCTGAAGAACAGAAACATCTACGACAAGAATCATCTATATTTTGTTTGATGATGTGTTTTCTATAATTCCTCGTGAAAACAACCTGATCCTGGATCGCATTGCCAAGCCTTCTGTTTCAGCAAACAATTCTCCAGAAACTAACAATTTATTTGATGCGATTTCATCAACATAATCATTTTTCAATTCTTTAGGTACTTTCCGTGTAATTTCTTCTGCATCCAACTTTCTCTTTCAGAATTATCATCAAATATATCAAAATCTACCTTTTGCATTGTCAAGTTCAGAGGTGTAAGATAATAATCTGAAGCAACAACAATATCATGTAATTTAGACGTTCTCTGTTTATCATGAAAATGAGAACGTAGATGAAAAATCTGTTTACTATGAAGATTATTCAAATCAGTTAATCCTCGACCTCCAAGATATCTAGGTAGTGTAACTCTCTTCTAGCTGACTTTGGGTGGTGTTTATGATATTTACAAAGCATTTTCCTCGTTTGACATTGTAATTCATTTTTCAGTTTTAGACCATTCAATAATTCCAAAAGAAGATGTAAGAATAGGAACTGCATAGGAGTTGATAGCTTTGAAAAGGTTTTTACTAGTTAAATGGCTCTTGATGATAATTCTAAGTCTTTTGTAATATGAACTTCTAATATTTTCTTTAGTGCTGCTATGGTTAATTGTCTTCTTGACCAAATCCAAGATATTTATATGTATCTCCTTAAGAATTAAACGTAAGTTGAGTATGTATGAAATTAATGAAATAATTATTTTTGCTAAACGTAACTATCTGTATATCCACACTAAACTATTATCGTTGTTAAATACATTTCTGTTCATTTGATTCAATTTCATTTTCGAAGATAACCCTGAAACACATATCCGTGTATGATACATTTTATTGAAAACGAGGACAGCAATATGCGAAACCAACAAAAAAGACAAAGAAAATAGTAGTCGGGTAGTTGGGTTTTTCCTGGAGATTTATAGGAGGGTTTCTATCGAAAATTTGGCAATAAATTGGTGCCTGCTCCAAGACAAAATCTTAGAAACTACATTTGTCTTTTAATTTGTCCACGTACCATATTTCTGAGGCATTTGCATTCTTATTAAGCTTTTATTTCTCTACGTCTTCACCAAATCGACTATAAACGATACCGATGAGTGACATATATCACAATTGTCTGAGTTATCGAACAAACCTAGTTCGTTGATTTCTTTAGTATGTATTTTGAAACCTACTGGATTGTATCGATGAGCAATTAATGAAAACTTGAATTTGCAAGAAATGAAATAGACTAATCAAAACTGCCACTAAATGCACAAATAATGAAAAAAAATGCGTTTTGAGGACTAATTTCCAGAAAAGAACGTACAATATGTGGGAACAGCGAGAAAGAACTTTGTTTATGCACAATCTTCTATGGGACTCTTGGTGGGGCAGTCCTACTAGCAACCAGCAACAACCGCTGGATTTTTTATTGATTGATTGATGACACAATGAATTTGTGAATAGACCTGGGACCGATGAGGACCAATTCTTAGCTGTGTGCGAATAATTAACAATTCAAGATTTGGTATTGAATGGTTTTAGTTTGTTCAGTAAACAATAAAGCGAATGAATATTCAATTCATTGATGAGAACATGTTCGGAAATTACGTCATGCAAAATATATTGGTATAATTTTATATTCGAAAATTTTGGCTTGAATTGGTTTAAGTTATTAAATTTCGAACGGGAATTTTTGCACGGGGGACAAGGTTGGCGAAAGGTAGTAGCTAGAGAATTGATAACAGATAATACTAGTCTGATAAGATGACCTATTTTCTGAAGTGATATGAAGACAAAATATATTGTTGATTCAAGGAATGATAAGATGAATTATTACATTGATTATCCCTAAAGATATCTAGAGAATTATCATATACTTATTTCATTGCTATTCAAAATGTTATACGTTCTACGAGGGATGAATGAAATGATTGCGTCCGCAGACTTTATTGTTTGTCGAAGTATTTCCTACTGAGATTAAAACATTTCTCATAAAAAAATAAGTAATTCATCGAGACGCATCGGAAAAATTGTCCCTTCAAGCAATTGAATCGGTATTGCGGACAGGTCGATGCGTCAGATCCAAACGATGGGTATAACTGGTTGCAGTTACAATAAGGAGAGCATTCATACATCCGTGAAGTACCATAGATTCGAAGTGGAGCTAAAGAGCTCCACGCCCTAGAGTGATAAATCTTTAGCTAACAGGATAGTTATAGGCGTGCCATTAATTATATTCTTGTTACATATTATAATCCGGGGTACCTGGGTATAATATTGGCAATTCAGGTAAGTTTCATCTCTATTTTTCTTAAATACTCAATACCTATTAACTACAGTCCAACGTCACTAGTCTGGACACTCGCTATATCGGACACTTCAGTAACTCAGGCGCGCGACTCATTCGGGCACTTTGAGAAATTTACCTCTATAATCCGGGCACGTCGACACCGGCTGATATACAAACAATAATAATTTTCCTGTCTGGACATGTATGTACTTATTTGTACTATCTAAGAGTGGCGAGTATCGTGCTACAGTTGCATTTTGCATTTCAATCTCGCCGGTGGCGTGCATAATGGCTCCAACCGAGAGAAATCATAAAACGCTCACACTGGCAGAGGAATCAAAAATAATAGATTTTATTGATGATGGAATGAGTACTTGTCGAATAGCAGCAAAGTTCACTTTTCCAAAATCAACAGTGTTTGACATAAAAAAGAACAAGGACAAAATGAGGAGATTTATATCCAAATCGTATGAGGGACAGGTAGGAATTAAGGATGCACCGAGCAAGGGTTTTAACATAAAGCCGAGTACCGAGCTCTCGGCCAAACAAAATTAGTGTATGCCGAGTATCACGGCCGAGAGCTCGGCTGGTCCAACCGGGCCCTCCCTACTAGGAATATTATTTTAAACTTTTCTCGAATTTATTCTATCCAAGGTATTTTTGTAGGAAAAAGAAAAATTATTAGAGAAGGTGAGAATCCTGACGTTGACATCACATTGCATAACTGGTTTCTTTAAAACCGCAAAGCACACGTACCAATTTCGTCAGACATATTGAGAGCAAAAGCCAAACAGTTTTATGAACAAATCACAGGAAAAAAGGTTTTCTGGCAAAATAGGGATGGTTAGATTAAAGCTTAGACATGGAATTCGTTTCTTAAGATTTGTGGTGAAGAATTTTCCATTGATGTTCCCGCTGTGATACCATTTAAGGAACAATTTCTATCGGTTGTTGAACAGATGGAATTAAGCAAAGAACAGGTGTATAATACTGATGAATTGGCCATTTTTTGGAGATGTTTACCAGACACAACTTGAGTTCATCCAGGGGAAAAATCAGCACCAGGTTGAAAAGTGCGAAAAGGCCGCTTAACATTCATGTCATGCTGCAACGCGGCTGTAACTCACCAATTACCTTTACTAGTTAGATCCACGAGCATTCAAAAACGAAAGTTCACTACCATTTGTCTACAAAGCATCTACCAAAGAGTGGATGACCAGACCATTATTTAATCAATGGTTTAAAACATCTTTCAACCCCGAGGTGAAGAATTCTTTAACTAAGATTAACAAGCCCGCTAAATCTCTGTTGTTGGTAGACAATGCATCATCGCACCCACCTGAGGAAGAGCTTAATACTGATCCAAACTTTAGAGTTACATATTTGCCACCCAACTGTACTGCCGTTCTCCAGCCGATGGATCAGAATTTAATTCAAAATATTAAAGTGTCATATAGAAAATGCCTTCCTAATCATATCATTTCGCATGAAGGTAAAGAGATAACTTCCATTTTGTATAATTTGAAAGATGCCGTGAACAATCTTGCCCAATCTTGGTAAGCCATTACTTCGAAAAATATTAGAAAGAGTTGGACAGCATTGTGGCATGACACAATAGAAGTAGAAGAATCATTTGATGAAAATATGGCACCCACAGAGCTTCAGAAGAACCTTCGTCCAATCTGTTGAAATGATTTGAAGAATATTGCTGAATCAATATGGGTCATTGATCCAGAAAATGACTTAACCATTGAAAACTTTATTCATTACCACTGCGAATTGAAACCGATTGAACTAATTCAGGCACAGGTAAAGGATGAAGTGGCTAGAAAGAGTACAGGTTTTAAGACCAAAGACGTCCAACTTTATTTCAACAGTGCAATAGAAAGTGTTACTTTCCAAAACTTGAAAAATTGTATAGACAACGTCATTAAAGATAAAAATAAAATGTAGGAACTGGATCATATTGTGGATGCCATGATAGATTCTCTTATAGTGAATTCAATTAATTAAATTAATTTAATTATTTTGATTTTCATAATTTTAAGGTGTAGAAGGAAATTGAGTTTTGAACTAAACGTTTTATAAAAGTCATGAAATTATTTACAAAGATTGCTCAACAAATTCAGCTTAAGTCTACTATAATATAAAATAAATGTTCATTTTCATAACTAACTAAAATTATTGGGTTATCTAAAATATCATAAATATTATTCAATTATTATATATAATTAAGCATAAGTTGAGTATGCATTAAATTCATGAAATAACCATTTTTGGTTTACGTAACTATCTAGATATTCAATATGAATTATTATTGTTTTAAATACATTAGTGTTCAATTGATTCAATTTCATTTTCGAAGAGAACCTCAAACAAATATACGTCTATGTTATTGACTACAAATTAAAGACGTATAAAGTAAACGTTTTATTTAAAATGGGGACAAGCGACAAAAAAAAGAAAAAGATCGTAGTCAGGTAGTTGGGTTCTTTTTTTAGGTTTTTTCTAGGATTTCTATGAAAGAACCGACGATAAATTGGTGCCTGCTCCAAGACAAAATCTTAGGAACTACATTTATTTTTGAATTTTCCCACGTACTATATTTCTGAGGGATTTGCATACTTAATGAGGTTTTATTGCTCTACGTATTTACCAAACGAACTATAGTGGATGAGCTGTTATGGTTACTAAAAGTAATTGCGAAATAGAAAGCAGAGTGAGGTCGTTCTGCCAGCCGGTTCATGAAGTATGTCTGCTACTTTGGAACATAATAATTCATGAAAAGGTAAGAAAATCAGATAAAAATTGAAGTTCGGAGATGGGATGTGCGGACGGTATGATTATCATCGATTTCTAGCTAGCTTAATTCAAAATATACTCAGTTCTTCAAGTGTTGTGAAAGGACTGGGTTAGCCGTCTATAAAAGACCATAGAGAGTAGATCATAATAATCTGATTAACCTAATCATGAGCATGGAAGACGTTGTAGATTAACCATAAATGCAGGAAGATGCCACATTGCAAGATGAATCAATTTCTTCATTTATGAGAAAATGTATAAGAATAAATTCGTGAAATAAATGCACTCTTTTTTTTCGAATGATCTCGCTGATCACTCACTTTTCATGATATAATTAGTTCACGTTGTTATATTCATTCATTTAATGATTATATTAATTTTTCAGCTCGAGTATGAAATTTGTAGTAATAAAATTCATCATTCCGTTCACTTTAGTTTTTGAGATGCTCAGACAGGTTTTTATATTTAGCTAGAAATTTTTTATGCAATGTATCACATCATTGACTATTTCTTCAAAGTAGTATCCCAATTTTCCTTATTTATTGCAAAGGTTCATTGCCTATTTTCCTAAGTAGAAAAGCCGCGTAATGGAGGTCTGGGATCAATAGTTCTCGAGATACAAGGTGATTCATCCGAGAAAAAATTAATTTGAAAGTTATTTTAATTGATTCAAAATTTGGCTTTACTTAGACTTTCATTTGAGGAAAAACCTTTTTGCTATCAATGCGTATGAATGAAATCATAGCCTCACTCTCTGTACTCCTTAAACAAACCAGTCTTGATAGGTGTCAAAGGCTGACTGAGAACGAAACAAATATAAATATTAAAATCATTCTTTCTGTCGTGTATGCAATTCTGGCTTAACACTTGGTGAAACATAATGAATAAATGATTGGTTTCACTCATATATAACGGCATTCAGTTCAATTTACCTCCTGTTGTGAATGCCGTTATACATAGGTAAGATCGCCCATTTTGAATTTAGTATTGTATTACTTATTACTTATTAACAACCCGAAACATGTCAAGTATTTTAATAGATATTTGTGAAACTTTTGCCACGTGAGAAACCAAACATTTATTTTTTCTGTCGATTCAAAATACCCTTCAAATAGGGTATCACTTAATCTTTGTTTCCTCCCGAGATTGTTATGTTAAGGGGTGCAGAGCATGATGTAATGATTTCCTTTACACCGAATTCACAGCAGAAAACAAAAGTTCAAATGACCAAGCGTTGAAAATTTTTGAATGTCATGAGTTATAGAATTAATTTCATATTTATCAAGCTGTTGGATTAAAACAATCGAACTATTTCTCAAAAATATAATGATAACATCCAAACATAGATATTTCAGAGGGATTAAGGGGAGAATGTATGACCTTTCAAAATCATACCTACTAGATAAAACGCAATGTGCTAAACTGAACGAAAATAGGAGTTTTGCAACTTAGACGATTTCCTTAATTTTACTGTTAATTTTAATTATATTTACGATAATAACGCTCATTTCAAATAGAGTTTTGGCAACCTTACAAAATAATGTAGTTATTCAACTGTCAATTTGTCCCATAAAAATGGTCACTTGTCATTTTACTACAGCCATTTTGTTTTTGTTAGGTTAGTTGAGAATAATTACCATCTCTTATTATGCCGTAATAACGGCAATTCTTTATGGTTATTAGAGTTTTCGGGTACTATTTTTGAAGGACGCATGCGCAGAAAAAAAGAAGTCTTCAAATAGGTGGTGCAAAAACTCTCTATTATTACTGACCTAGAAACAGAGAAGCATAGGGTACCCCAAGCTACTGTGCTCTTCTACAATATTCATTATAAATTCTCAGCCTTAAATTCTTAGTAAATAAAAATAAATCTAACCAAATCTATGCAGCTTGTCTATATTATAGTAAAATGAAAATTAATTCAGACAAAACTAAATTCATGTCTTTTGAACAAAGAAAATAAAGTAATGAAACTGATCAATGTTGTAATTGCAAAAGTTAATACAGTGAAGTATCTTGGCTTAACTATGGATGAAAAATCAAACTAGAAAAACCGCACTGATTCAATTTCCTCTTAAATCATGCCATTTCACATAAGTGAAAATAAAATTATTTGTCATTTGAATTTGGGAGGCTTTTACTTGGTAAAATTCCATTATCAATAATAAAAAACAGTACTGTGTTTTAAGAATTTTATAATAATTGCGATTCGTAACGCGTTTCACTACACCGTAGCTTCTTCAGTTTTTTTTTCTGCATAATCATTCGTCTGAAGAAGCTACGGTGTAGTGAAACGCGTTACGAATCGCAATTATTAAGTAAAATTCCTAAAACACAGTACTTGTTTTATTATTTATAAAATTATTCTTCCAAAACCTCAAAATGGATATTTATCAATCGTATTTTAATCCCATTTGAAATACCTCATTCCTTTACTGTTGCTAGGGATCTACACCAGCATTACACTAGAGCACAATTCATTTAAGACCCCAGTAATGTAGGAACGTCCAAAGATTTATTCGACCCAATTTTTCGAGCTTCACAAACAAATAATAGATTGCCAGAAAATAAAAAGAAAGAAGAAATTCTGAATATTTTTGAAGAAGTTTGATTTCATTTCATTAGCAGCGTTGTACAGATAGAATTATTTTGTGTTAGCTTTGAATGACTCTAAGTTTTTTCTGATTTATCACTTTTTCTATATGGGTATATTATTATACATTAGTAAAGCTGCATTCTAAGCTGTCGATATGAGTACTTAAGGAACTGTTTAGATAGTATTTAAAATTCTAACGAAAGTGTATTTTTATTAAATTAGTTATTTTCAAAATGAAAACTTTTCTTGAACGAACAGCCTATACATCAGAAACCATTTATCGCATTCGATAAAATAGAGGAAGTTAGATTCCAATTTGAAGAAATTGTCGATGACATCATATCTCGAAAAATGGCGTGAAAATACTTTCAACTCAACGCACAAATTTTTAGTAGTATATAAGAATCGACAAGCATTTTTTTATATGGGTATATTGTTATGTATTGTTATTGCTTCAATATAAACTGTCGATGTCAATATTTAAGGTACTGTTTAGATCAGGGGTACTCAAACTGGAACTGCTGGCGATCTACCTCAATGTTGTTAGACTACTTACGATCTACTCTGAGAGGCTGCAAGTATGTGTGATGCAGGGTTGTCGTACATACACGATATACCTTACGTACTTACCTACCTAGGTAGGGTGTACCGTAGCATATATAGATATTAGCTTTCCGCACAATATATATTATTTTAGTGAAGGTTTGGGTTAGGTTTAGTTAGGTTCTTCTCTATATTATCAATGAAAAACTCATAGGTATTCAAAATTGCGAGTTTATTGGTTGTCACAAAATAAAAGAGTTTCATATGGTGTTAAACTTAACTACGGAGTGACTTTGGATGTTGAAGCGTGGCACTGCATGTCCTCAGCATACTTTTCATAAGATGGTACGTAACCACTGAGTGCAAATTGCAAGCATGATGACATATGATCGTCAGTTAGTCGATTTCGATACTTTGACTTGATTATCTTCATTTGAGAAAATGCAGACTAGCACAAGTAAGTTGACACAAACATTGCCTTCAGTTGTAGGGCCATTTGCCTTAGATTCGGATATTAATCTTCAGATATAAAACACCAGAAATTTGTATCAGATGCTTTGAGTTGTATATTTGATAGAATCGGCACCAACTCATTTTCACTAGAACATGAGTTCATATTAAACTGATCTACCAATTTACTGCTCTCATAAAAACGCATTTCGAATTGTCCCAAAATATTTGTTGCTTCAGTACGTACTATAATTCAACTGAGGAATCCTTGCTTTCAAATACAGAAAATGTTTCAGATCCTTTCTTTCCAGTTGCATAAGTTGCAATTTACTTTTGAATGCGTTTACTGCGCTCATCATCTCTATAATAGTTTTTCCTTTACCTTGAAGCTCCAAGTTAATAGTTTTCAAATGAGTGTCATCACCTCTTTCGTCTAGAAAAGCTGTTATTTCGGGCAATAATTCTTGAAATCTTTCTAGGAATTTTCCGCGAACGAATCAACCACCTGACGTCCGTGTAGAGAACTAAATCAGTGTTTTCAGCTGACTCCCTATCTTCCAACTTCAACTTGAAGAGCCGCCGTTGCAAGCTACGTGCATGGATGGAATTCAAAATTTTTGTTGCAATGCCCATAATCTCCTACGTGTTTAAGACTTTTGAACACAAAACTTGTTGATGAATAATGCAATGGAATGAAAAAATGAAGGAAAATCTTTATTAGCTCGACACAATGCCACAACACCGTTTTTGTTTCCAGTCATTGCTGGTGCTCCATCGGTTGTAAAGCACATTAATTTATATATCGTTAGCTTGTAGTTTTTTACAAAATTGAAGAAAACGTCTTATATATCTTCGCCACAGGTCTTCCCTTCAGAAGAATGATTATCAAAATTTCTTCTTCAGCCAACATATCATTGACTACCATCCGAATAAAAATACACAGCTGGGCAGTGTCTATCATATCGGTGGATTCGTCGAACTGTAAAGAAAAAATATGTACATTTCTAGTATCATGTTTTAGTTTATCTGCCATGTCCTGTTTCATGACTTCAATACGCCTTGTGACTGTTGGACGAGATAACTGAAGTTCTCTAATAGCAGACATGATTTTTGTTTTATTAATAAAATCTCTGAATAAAGTCTCACCCGCTTCAATAAGTGCTTCTTTTACAACCGATGCATCTTCGAATGGTTTCTTGTGTTTCGCCAATATATGAGATATTTTGAATGACGCTATCGTAGCAACTTTTGATTGTTTGGCTAATCTTGTGAACATGGTTTGTTCTTCTTTCGAACAAGATATCAAATCATGTAATTTTTGTTGTCCTAATTCACTCCGTGGCGGAAAATCCTTTTCATAGTTTTTATGAACCCTTTTATGATGTCTCTCTAAGTTACCACTCAACTGGCGCACAACAAATAAGACAAAGGCCCTTATCCTTCACCATACAAAAGAAAAATGCTTCCTCCCAATCGTTATTGAAATTATACGTTTCAGATTTCTTCGCTGCACGCATCTTCTACTATTTAATAATAAACTTTGTATCGACGTAGTATTGCTTTCAAGTTAAAATTCAGAATGACTCCAATTTTTGCAGGCGCAACATTTATATCGGCGTGAACGAAAGTCTCGAATGTTCCCGTCAAACGCGCCGCCCGAAATTTCAAGAAAAACGGCAAGAATAAGAAACGTGGCTTTTCTTTGACAAGTACCGCGTGTTCCTTTGATGAAGCCGCCTTCAACCGCTAGCAGAGTGTTATTTCAATACGTAATAAAATTTTGAAGTTTAGTTACCTACTCATTGAAAAATTTTTTCTTCTCGAGATCTACTCAAAAGCACCCGCGATCGACCGTTTGAGCACCCCTGGTTTAGATAATATTCAAAATGCTAACAGAATTTTAATTTTATTAAATGAAATACTAAAGAGAGAAAAAATTTCCTTGAATGAACGGCCTATATCTGAGGAATCATTCATCGCAATCGTTACGACAAAAATGGAAGAACTGGTATTCTAATCTGAAGAAATTGTCTATTACGTCATATCTCAAAAAATAGTGAGAAAATACTTTTAACTTAACTAACAACAAAGGTAAAAAACTATGTAGATAATCATTAATGCATAATCTAGAATATTCTTCTCGGGAAGTTGATCTTCGGCCGCAGTTATGTGTTTATTATATGGTGAATACCTCCGTCTCATGGGTTTTAGCTGATTTGAAAACGTAATCACTATTGTCCTTCATGAATCAAATTAAATAAAACAGCATTTCTCTCTTCGAGCAAGAATGTTCTAAATGTCCAGATCTGGTTTTATGAGCCACCAAAAGAAGAGAAACGAAAACTTAGTATACAATAATTCGCATTTAAATTAGTTTCATTGTCAAATATCGAATACACTTCTAAACAGAAATTAATTTAATAAGAAAATTACTCTATATTCCTAGATTTTAAGAATGTGTTGATTTGTTAATTGATATTATTTACTCAATGCAAATTAAACAACTTCTATTTGTTATCAGTGAACTGCTGAAAATACAAATTAGTGTGACTAATTCATACATTATTCATCTTCACTCCAAATGATCATATGATATCTATGATGATTATTCACCCAAGCATGGAGATATTGTGGTTTGAGTAGACACAAACAAAACAAAATCATGCACACGAAACAAATTCAATGGATAATATAAATAATTCAGAATTTGAATTGAGACAGATATTCTCAGTGTTTAGTATTCTGTATCAGAAGCCAGGTACCAGGAATTTTAAAATAAAACGAGTTAGTGTGAATTTATCTTAAATCCATAAAAGAACATTTATCTGTAGCAACACATATTGTCCTTAAAAAAGTTGAGATTTATTACTACCAGAATGTATAGAAGACATAAGTATAGATTCTGTTTGTAGTTTGACATAAACTATACAACCAGATCTCATTCAAATAGATTCGAATATAAATGGACCAAACTGTCATTGATTTTCAACAAATTATTGAATTTATGGAAATTTGGGTTAGAAGGGGGAGTCTGTGTTTTCGCCAGATCGGATGTTGCATGCCAGAGAGAGGACACGATGGAAGACGACGCTTTCGGACTTACGTGCTTTAAAATCTGTTTGCAGGATAAAACACTGTTTGTATGCTGCCTATATCGCTCGCCAAACGATATTAACTGCCCTACACTGTTTCAGTATCTAGGTGATAAGGTGGATTGCATTCAGACACATTATCCGGCACCTGAGGTGACTTCAACGTTCACAACACCAACTGGCTCCGCCACTCCAAAAGAACAGATAAAGCGAGGAGACATGCTGAAACTTTCGCAATCAGCCATAATCTAACGCAGCTAGTCGACGAACCGACAAGAATACCTGATCACCCAACCGACTTCCCGAATACCTTGGATCTCTTTTTGATTTCAGATACAGTTGATTTTGGAGTGGAGGCTCAGCACCGCTAGGCAAATCAGACCACAACCTTATATCTGCTACTGGAACCATTGTGCTGCCGCTAACCCAAGAACCAAGAACCACCCAGACGCATTTGGTACTATAACCGTGCTAATTGGGATGAGCTGCGTGAATTCTTTTCGTGCTTCCCATTCAGTGGTGTTTGCCTTTCAGATCCTGACATCAATGTGTGCACTGAATCTGTTACAGAAATCATTCATGCAGGAATAAATCTCTACATCCCTCATTCCATGAAAAGAACAACAGCACAAAATCCATCGTTCAACAAAAACTGCAAAAGAGATTCTGCAGCCAAGAGCAGAGCTTACAAATCATGGAAGATAAATGCAACAGAGGAAACACGAACAACCTCCGTACGAATACGAAACGTATGCAACCAGACAACTGCGAGAGCAAAAGCCAATTTCAACGAAGGGTAACTGATAAACTCCTTGAACAGGCAAGCGGGACCAGACAATTCTGATCTATGGCGAACTCTGTCAGTGCCAAATTCTGCAAATCTGCGTTTCGGCCTCTTGTTAGAGAAGACGGAAGTGAAGCATCATCTCCGAAAGAGAAAGCTGATCTCTTTGATCTCTTATTCTCGAAGAATTCTGTGCTATATTCATCTAACGCAATACCACCGAACATTCCACCTACAAATTCTTCCATGGCAGAAATCAAGTTCAGAGTCCGCACTGTGAGACGTGCTCTTGAGCAGCTGAACTGCAAGAAGGCAGTTGTTCTAGACAAAATACAGCCAATCGTCCTTAGAAAGTGTGCTCCCGAACTGGCACCCATTTCAGATTTCTTATGGAAGCCAGACTTTTCCGAGCAGCTGGAATATAGCGATAATTCAACCGATCCCAAAGAAAGGAAAGAAGTACTCACCCCAAAACTACCGCCCTGTTGCACTTCTTCCCATTATGTCCAAAGTGATGGAGAGAGTCATAAATGATGAACTCCTCAAATATCTTGAGTTGCTGGGAATTATTAACGACCATCAGTATGGTTTTTGCAGGCAAAGATCGACACAAGATCTGCTCGCCTACGTCACTCATGTTTGAACATCAACCATGGATCAGCATGGGAAATTTAGAGCAATAGCCCTCGACATCTCTGAAGTTTTCAATAGGGTTTGGCATACAGCTATGTTGAATAAACTTGCTGAATATGGGCTTCCCGAAAAATTGCGAGGTTGGATGAATAGCTTTCTTTCAAATTGATCAGTAGTTGTGTCGACAGTATAACATCTGATTGTTTACAGTTGCAAGGAGGAGTACCTCAGGGATTCATTCTTTCACCAACCTTGTGTCTGTAGCAGATAAACGGTCTTCTGTCATCTACACAGAACAAGATCTTCGGTTTTGCAGACGATTAGATTCGTCTTTCAGTAAACTGCGGCCAATTACAGCTACAGAGTCTCAGCACAGAGATGTCAACAAATTATTAACTTCAACTTAGACTTAGACCTACAGAGGATGTCTGAGTGGGGTCAGTTGAACCTGGTGAGCTTCAACGCGAGCAAGACGCAAGCAACTACGTTTTCTAGAAACGTTCCCATTGGAGAACCTCCTCTAGTGATGCAAGGTCAACAAATTGCATCCAAAGATTCGATGCACCTCCTCGGATAAACGGTCAATAGCTAAGTCGGCATCAGCTAAGTTTAGTTTTCTTTTCACAGCCAAGCGATACGTCACGTCATCTCAGCTGTTGCTTCTATTTAAGGCACAGAGTCGACCTGCCTTTGAATATTGTTCCCATACATGGGGATTTGCGCCCAAACATTCGTTGGATAGTGTGCAAAGACGGGCTGTGCACCTCATCGACCATCCGGAGATCTTGCGCGATCACCAACTGCTGGCACCCAGAAGACAAGTTGCTGACCTTTCTCTGTTTTACGAACACCAAGCCAACACTAGGCTGGCAAGGAATTCTCATCATATGGCGGTACATTTAACGATCCCTCGAACCTCTCTCTATAAGAATTCCTTCGTTTACAGGGCGGGTGAGCTGTGGAACTCGCTTCTATTCAACATCTTCCGAAAATTATAAAATTTGGCCCTTTTCAAGAAGCGAGTAAACATACACTTCAATTCTTCCCAGGCGCCCACTCATGTGGTGAAAAAGGTTCGCCTATTCCTGGGAAGCGAGCATAGAAAAAAAGATCCGTATGCGCATCGGATCGAAAGCTTTCTCCATCGGAACTAGAGTTAATGTATCTATGTGACAAATGTAAAAGCCTACTAAACTGACCACCTCATAACTTGTCGATGTAAATCAAAACATTACCGCCACCACGTGTCAACAGGACCAAATAGAAATCACTACAATGTGAGTGTGGTTTCTATAATTCTAATCAGAAAACAAATTGGATGCGCTCTAAATACATAGAATTTGATGTATATTATCGTATATGTCGATATGAACAGCATGATGCAAACGGGTGCATCACCATACCTAGATGATTATATGATGCACCCGAGTGAGCATATGAAAAATGATTGAACATGTATGTTTGACAGTTCAACACTGTAAATATCGCACTGAAGACTTGAAGAATGTATTTTAACGAAAAAGAGAGGCCCCCATATGCAAAACTTAAGCAACATCCTTCTCAGATTAATAATTATATGCTCCAAATGAAATCTAAAGTGTTTACTCTAATGACCTGATCAGGTTAATATATAATAAGTAATGTGGTTAATGTCAGAAAAGTGATGTCCTCGACCTGTGTACAAGATGGTTTTATTACCCTGTATGGCAATATGGTGGCGCCTAACCACGATCTTCACTACGCTTTCGAACTATAGATCGGTCTAGGCCCCTCCGACCGAGCGTGTTACCGTATTAACCACGTTTCCTTAATCACCAATCGTCTAGTAGCACTGAAGAACTGAAGAATCTATTTTAACGAAAGAGGGAGGCCCCCAAATGCAAAACTTTAATGAAGTTAGCATTTTTTCTAGTTCGAAGCACAATTCTTCATTTAACATAATGTTCCAGAAAATCTTAGTTATTTATACATAATTCAAATTATTCTTCTCTTTTATGTCCAATATGCTTCAAATGAAATCCAAATTGTTTACTCTAATGACCTGATCAGGTTAATATATAATAAGTAATGTGGTTAACGTCAGAAAGGTGATGTCCTTGAACAGTGGACAAGGTTAGCAAACTTATATGTTCAAATTGTAATCAACAGTGATGATTCAATTCGATGATGAAGTTCATCGCGTAATTAATCTAGCATGCTAAGTAGAGGACTAAACGTTTAGGAGATCCCAAAATGGATGAAAAATAATTTTCCATGTGAATGATGAAAATTGGTGGGAAATAATCAACATCGTCAAGATTTCTTGAAAGAAGCATGGTTTGGATAATAGATATTTGATTAGGGGTAATCTCTATTTTCCAGAGAACCTGATATTAAATATTCAACAAAGATTTGAGAAAACTCAATTTGCAGTCTATTGTATTTCGATGATTTTGATCTATGATGATCTTAGTTCTTCTCGTTCGTTTTTATTGTGAAAACTCAAGAACTTATCTTTCGCGTCAAGAAATCGAAGAATTAGAATTATCAACTTTAATTTGATGCTTGTAGGCCAGGGGTGCTCAAGTGGTCGATTTCGAGTGCAAATTTTCAATAAATAGGTAACTAAACTACAAAAATTTATTTAGGTAATAATATAATACTCTGAAAGCGGCAAAAGGAGGCTTTATCAAAGACACGAGCGGTATTTGTCAAATAAAAGCCACGTTCTTTCTTCTTGCCGCATTTCTAGAAATTTCGAGGGGCGCGTTTGACGGGAACATTCGAGACTTTCGTTCACGCTGATATGAATGTTACGCCTGCAGGAATTGGAGTAATTCTCAATTGTAACTTGAAGGTAATACTACGTCAATAGAAAGTTTATTTAAATAGTACAGAATGAGTGCAGCGAAGAAATCTAATCATTTTAATAACGATTGGGAGGAAGAATTTTTCTTTTGTATGGTGAAGGATAAGTGCATTTGTCTTATTTATCGTGCGTCAGTTTCAATACCTAAGCGTGGTCACTTAGAGGGACATCATAAAATGGTTCATAAAAACTATGAAAAGGATTTTCCGCCACAGAGTGAATTAAAAAAACGAAAAGTACGTGATTTGATATCTTGTTTGAAAAAAGAACAAACCATGTTCACAAGACCAGCCAAACAATCGAAAGCTTCTCTGATCGCGTCATTTAAAATATCTCATATATTGGCGAAACACAAGAAACCATTCCAAGATGCATCGGTTGTGAAAGAAGCACTTATTGAAGCGGGTGAGACTTTATTCGGAGATTTTAATAATAAAACAAAAATCATGTCTGCTATTAGAGAACTTCAGTTATCTCGTCCGACTGTCACAACTGTCACAAGGCATAATGAAGTCAGGACATGGCAGATAAACTAAAACATGATATCATAAAATGAACATACTTTGCTTCACAGTTCAACGAATCCACCGATATGGCAGACACTGCCCAGCTGTGTATTTTTATTCGGATGGTTTTCAATCACATGCTGGCTAAGGAAGAATTTTTGACAATTAATACTCTGAAGAGAAAGGAAAATATGACGTTTTCTTCGATTTTGTAAAAAACTACAAGTTACCAATATATAAATTAATGTGCTTTACAACCGATGGAGCACCAGCAATGACTGGAAACAAAAACGGTTTTGTGGCATTGTGTCGAGCTAATAAAGATTTCCCTCCATTTTCTTCATTCCATTGCATCATACATCAAGTTTTGTGATCAAAAGTTTTAAACACGGAGGAAATTATGGGCATTGCAACAAAAATTGCGAATTCCATCCCTGCACGTAGCTTGCAACGGCGGCTCCTCAAGTTGCAGTTGGAAGATAGGGAGCCAGCTGAACACACTGATTCAGTTCTTCACACGCACGTCATGTGGTTGAGTCGCGAAAAATTCCTAGAAAGGTTTCAAAATTATTGCCAGAATTAACAGCTCTTCTAGACGAAAGAGGTGATGACACTCAGATGTTGAAAAACGAAAAATGGCTGACTGATTTGGTAATTTTGACTAACATCACAATGCACTTGAACACCATTATTTTGAGCTTCAAGGTAGAAGAAAAACCATTATTGAGATGATTAGCAGTAAACGCATTCATAAGTAAATGTCAACTTATGATAGACCAACTGAAAAGAAAGGATCTGAAACATTTTCCGTCTTTGAAAGCAAGGATTCCTAAGTTGAATTATGATACGTATGAGGCTGAATTATCAAATATTTTGGGAGATTTCGAAATACGTTTTTATGATTGCAGTAAATTGGTAAATATAGCATCGTTTGAATTGTGGAGGCCGTTACTTGATGTAGATCCATGATATAAATGAGATAAAAAACACAAGGTTTAACTTTAATCTACACTTTATTTGAAAAAATTCGACGACGTTTCGCTGACATAGCAGCTTTATCAAGAATGAAAAACAGAATGAAGAGTATGGTATTATAAACAAATCGTAGAACAAGTTGGACGAATAACAGGAAAATCCACACCGAGCCATTGTACAGTTAGTATGAAAGGTAATAAAAACTAATTAAACAAGTTAAGTAGGGTGAGTAATTCACATCTACCTGTTCATTCAAAAGCTTGTCCGAATGTTTGTATCTATTTATTTCTAATGCTTCTAGGAGATCTAATTTTGAACTTTTGATTTTATATGTAATATGTCAAAGTTTTTATTGAATGAATGGTTTTATTTTATTAGGTGGTTTGAATAATTTGAATCAGATTTATTTTTATCGAAGCTACGTTTATGTTCAGATGTTCTTATGCCAAAACTCCTATAGGTCCTACCGATATAAATTTTATCCCAAGAACCGCAATTGAGTTTATAGATTCCTGATTTACTTGATTTTTCAACACGAGATTTATTATTTTAATATGTTTATCTAAGTTATTAGAAGTTTTGAAAGTTATATTAAGATTTTGTTTGACGAGAAAGGATTTAATATTTGTACTTGGAACTGCTCGTCAATTAGACTTATTTCTTAATTTCATTAATTCCATCCATTTGAACATTAAATTCACGATAGAAATTGAACAGAACGATTCCATTAATTTTTGGACTTAAAATCACTAAACAAAATAATAATCATGTTTTTCGGTCTTTCGTAAACCAACACATACTGATACAATTATACATAACTACTCATTACATCCAATTCAACACAAAGTTGCAGCTTTAAACAGCATGGTACATCGGTTACTCAATTTACTTTTATCAGTAGAAGATTATAATAAAGAGTTAAACATCATCAAACAGATAGCCATTAATAATTCATATAATCCGGATATGATAGATCTAATCATTCGTAAAAACTGTATCAAAAAGCAATAAATGAAGTATATCCTATTCATAAAGACTATAAAATATTCAACAGTTTAACATTCTGCGGTTCTGCAAGTACAAATATTAAATCCTTTCTCGTCAAACAAAATCTTAATATAACTTTCAAAACTTCTAATAACTTAGGTAAACATATTAAAATAATAAATCTCGTGTTGAAAAATCAAGTAAATCAGAATCTATAAACTCAATTGCGGTTCTTGTGATAAAATTTATATCGGTAGGACCTATAGGAGTTTTGGCATAAGAACATCTGAACATAAACGTAGCTTCGATAAAAATAAATCTGATTCAAATTATTCAAACCACCTAATAAAAGAAAACCATTCATTCAATAAAAACTTTGACATATTACATATAAAATCAAAAAGTTCAAAATTAGATCTCCTAGAAGCATTAGAAATAAATAGATACAAACATTCGGACAAGCTTTTGAATGAACAGGTAGATGTGAATTACTCACCCCTACTTAACTTGTTTAATTAGTTTTTATTACCTTTCATACTAACTGTACAATGGCTCGGTGTGGATTTTCCTGTTATTCATCCAACTTGTTCTACGATTTGTTTATAATACCATACTCTTCATTCTGTTTTTCATTCTTGATAAAGCTGCTGTGTCAGCGAAACGTCGTCGAATTTTTTCAAATAAAGTGTAGATTAAAGTTAAACCTTGTGTTTTTTATCTCATTTATAAATATAGCATCATTCATGAGTTATCCTTTTTCATGTAAAAACATTGAGGAATTAGTTAGTGAATTAGCAAGCCTGTTGAATATGAAATATGGTACTCTTTTTGCTTTTTGTACACACGACACTAACACAACAGAAACAGACAAGCTATTGCTACTGCAATAGCGACAGGGAAACGAGTTTTTTTCACAGGTTTTTTCACTCGTTGAATACTGAATCATACGCAAGATAGTATGGTTCCCCTGTTACATTTCCTGTGCTCACATTTTAGGGGCAATCGTAGGAGACTTGGGCGAGTTTAGATGCCTAATTGAGGAATGGGAATGGTCTGTTTTTTCTGCTGGTATTCTATTTATTCGCTTGTTGATTGTGTTTTTCTGACATACACCAAAATTATAGCTATAAGCATTTATTGTAAATACAATTATTCGAATTTTGTAAATCCTCTCTTTTCAAAAGAATATATATATATATATATATATATATATATATATATATATATATATATATATATATATATATATATATATATATATATATATATATATATATATATATATATATATATATATATATATATATATACTATATATGTATATAGATTTGAAATATATATCAGATTGTTCAATCATCTTCCACGGCATATATCTAAGTGTAAATAGATTTAAGGTAGCATCTTAAAAATGTATCTAAAGTGATGTCTAATAAATTAGAATCTGATACAACTGACCGCAATGTTTGAGTCAACTTACTTGTGCGAGTCTGCATTTTCTGTAATGAAGATAATTAAGTCAAAATATCACAATCTAACCTAACCTAACTGACGCTCATATATCATCATGCTTGCGATTAGCATTTAATGGTTACGTACCATTTTATGAAAAGTATGCTGAGAACATGCAGTGCCACGCTTCAAGCTTCCAAAGTCATTCCTTAGTTGAATTTAACACCATATGTAACTTGTTTGTCTCGTAACATCCAATAAACTCGCAATTTTGAACAACTATAATTTTTTTTCATTGACAGAACCTAACCGAAACCTTGACCTAAATAATGTATATTGTGCGGAAAGCTAATATCTATATATGCTGCGGTACACCCTACTTAGGTAGGTAGAGTGTATCGTGTATGTACGATAACCCTGCATCACACAGTGGATCGTTAGTAGTCTAAAAATATTGAGGTAGATCGCCAGCAGTTCAAGTTTGAGCACCTCTGTTCTACGCGTTCTGGGGAAAAAGGTTATCACTATTTAACAGATACCTAAAGAATACATAAGATAATTTGTACTTTTTTATTTTCGTGACACACAAAATCAAGAGAAAGTTGGATGTACTTCATATTCTGGATTACATTTTCAGTATTGAAATTGAAAGTACACTGCACCAATAAATTCACGCACAAAATGGATAATTCAAATTTATTCAGAAGAAAGTAAGATAAGACGAAGAATTAATTTGTACCATGATCCACCAGCAGTAAGAAATACTTGAGTTCAATCGAAATGACAACGATCTCGATGGGATCGACGTACTACTGGACATTCAGAGCGGATCAATGTGGTCGTTCAAAGAAATTCCTCCCTATACCAAAACCATAGGCAGATGAAAGTTGCACTGGGCATATCTCTCATTTCAACGTCTGTACACTAGAGATCGTAATGAAAAGGACAAAAAGACTAATCTGTAAACAAAACGCTCACTCAGTCAGCTTCCAATCAATTGACACATTCCCTGGCAAAATTCAACAGGGCTCTTCGATATGCTGGGGTTAGAGCTGGGTCTCGAGCTGTTACTGAGGCCTCAAACTGAGTTTCCTGAAACGTTGACATATCGTTACAGTTTTACTGAAAATATAAAGAATTGGTGAATATCCACTCCCGGAAATGCTTCGTTTTCGAGATACAGGGTTGCTCAGAAATATTTCACAGTTTTTTCTCATTAACAACTGCAGTTTTCTAAATTTTTTATCCAAAACTGACACAAGAGCTATCTACCAAAATCTACATCTCCGAACAAGACTTACATTTGTGATAGTATATAGGGTGATATTATACACGGGTCACTCTCTCTTTTCGCCCTCCCATTTGGTTTCTTGTGCGTCACTGTCGTCTTTCGAGATTTGAATCGGATGAACCGTCCAATTCATAATCTTCTTGATTTCCAGCACCTTTGTATTTCTGTCACTCTTTCAGGATATTAATCATTGAAAATAATTGAACAGTATTCTTCATACTGAAAGTTTGAAGTGATTTTTCCAATAATTTCTGTAATTATTGAGACTCAAATTCGAAACAGGGGTGACCTATGGAGATCTACAACACCAGACGAGCCGAAAGTATATAGACGTATACATAGTGATATTTTTTCCTGGATCATACTCCCGTTTTGCCCTCCTACCCATTCTTATTGCGCGTTTTGTATATTATATCAAATTATTCGTTCAGTTTTTTGTATTAAATCGGTTCATCTATCATCATTTTCGAGATAGGAATCATGAAAATGTAACTAATCATTGTTATCACTTAATCATTGTTAAAGTTTTTCACAAATATATACGAGTAAAAGGAATGAGAAAAGAGTTACGGAAAACTTATTACAAACATGGGTTTGTCCTGTAATGTGCATCTTTGCTTGGTCAGATGACCATTATGATGAACTCTCTTGGAACAAAATTATCTGAAGGTCAACTCTGTCCCCCGTCGGATCTCCGGAAGAAACTGGCTCACGGCGCTCATGATGTATATATGACCAAAAATGGTAGTCTTGCAGACGCACGGAGTTACCTAGAATCTGATGATAGAGGCCAATTAGTTATGTGTTTTCAACTCGAGAATTTAGGTGTAGTAAGAATTTTCATTCTGAACTCCAAGAGAAAACATCCGCAAAAAGCCTTGATTCACTAAAAAGTATCAAAAAGCTATTACAGTAAGTTAGGTTTATATTAGTCAAGCAGTGAAGCAAGTAACTTGAGCAAGTAGCTGGAGTCAAGTCGAGGCGTGTTCAATTTGATATTTAAATTTGCGATATTCGTGTACAAGTCATTCGAGTCAAGTAGATACTGTGTCAAGTAAGAAGTAAACTTTATGCCAGAATGAATCGAAAAAACCGACGAAATACTTTGAGAAATATAATTCGAAAGCTTACCTTGATCCTATGTGAGCACTTGGAAAGCCTGATTGAAGATAACTATGATCAGGAAATTGGATCCGAAAATGGTTACAGCGAAGGGATGCCCATGGAGCTTTAGCTCTGCTTCTTACTGAACTAGCACTAGAGGATCCAAAAGAATATAGAATGTGTTTACGAAAGAAGCCTGAAAATTGCAATGAATTGCCAGACATGGTCACACCTCACATTCAGCACTCAAGAACATTTATGATTATACAACAACATGAGTATACCTGCTAGAGTTCAACTGAAAACAACACTATCTTTTCTGGCTACTGGCAATATTTTTTCGTGTATCTAAATTTGCTATTTCCACATTTTGCCTAAAGTAAAAACCGCAAAAAGTCTAGGAATACTTACCAATATCTTTAAAATATGAATTCGATGATTCGAATTTATAGAAATCTTTCGGTTTTTGTTAGGATGTATTGTATATAATGTTTTCTCTAGAAAACAAAATAATATTTGACCTCTCCAAAGCACCTATTATAAAAAAAAAATTTGAAATTTGAAAATGACGAAATTTGGTAAAACTCAAAAATCCTGAACTAATATTTTCGAAACGATATGGAAGCACTTATATTTTTCAGTACCCAGAAGATCCACCTCTGTTATTAATGACAGTCATTCCAAGCCCCCTGAACTGCTAATCGAAGCTGCTGTTCGTGATGGAAGACGTTTTGACGCAGGAGATTTCTTTTAGGGTGTCCCACACATGCTCGATGGGATTCAGATCTGGGAATCAGGATGACCACGGTAGAAGATCGATATTATTCCCTTCAAGAACGTTCAAGACAACTCTTGCACGACCAACATTATCTTGTTGGAAGAGTGGATTTTGACCCATTGTTTGGAGATACGGTACCACTACAGGTAAAACTATCTCATTTGCGTGAGAATTTCCCGTGAGGTTGTTCTGTATGAAAACGGGGTCAGTTCTTCCACCAAGGCTTATACCTCCCCAAAACATCACTGATCCGCCTCCCTGTCTAACTTCTCGAGCATGCTGGAGACGGTTTTGCTTTCCAGGTTCCCTCCATATTCGAATTCTTCCCGAATCGGGATAATAACTGAATCTAGATTCATCACTGAAGAGAACTGTCCTTGGCACCAAGCTAAAGAATCAGCGCGATTTCCATGTGTCAGTTGTGGAACTCTTAAAGGACGTCTGGAGTGGAGTTGACCTTCGTGCAGTCGATTTCTCACAGTTTGGTCGGAAATTTGTACATTATGAACTCGTGATAGCTCTTGAGCTAATTGAGATGCTGTGGTAGTACGATCTCTTCTGGCTTGTAAAACCAAAAATCGGTCTTGAGCGACTGTAGTAATCCTGAAACGACCTGTATGGCATTCTTCTACGCTACTTGTTTCATTGAAACGCGACCATAAACGGTTTGACACTTGGGCTACTTCCCAGAACCCTGGATACTTCCTGTTGTGAGCTCCCAGCTTGGAGCATGCCAACGGCCCGTAACATCTCTTCTCTAGTCAAATGTCGTCTTTCCATGGTCGAATCACAAAACTTGAATCTTTTATTTGTGCTCACAACAGAAACAAAGTGCCAACTAACTGATTTCAAACACTGAATACATGAAATGATTATAAAGCAGCGTCGCATCTGCTGCATTTTTAGTTTTCTATAAGAAAAAACTGAAATCTGTTGCGGCACTCTACATAATTTGGTGAGAAATTGATGCAGGTGTTCATTTCTTAAAGAAAATCATCCATATTGATCGAAGAGAATAACTTCGTTTTCTCATTAGTTTTTTTGAAAATCAATAGTTTTTCATAGAACCGTGTCTATTTAAGTTTGGAATTCATTATATTCGCTCTCTTCCCATTTAGAAAACTTCGGAATCGTTTGTGGTTTTACTGGAGCTGAGTTGTAGCGATTGGAGTGAATAATTTTCAGTAATAGTAATTAAGTATTCTTTTGATTGTCTGGATAAATTGTAACCGTCAGAGGCGTTATGTGTAGTCAGTAATTTTGCCGGATTTCCTCGACAACAAATTCAATTAGAGAGTAGAGATATCGATTTTTCTTTTGTTATATTAACCTAGATCGACATCTGCTATTCCAAGGATTTTTTTGGCTATCAAGATATTTTACGAGTTTTCATCTTTATGCCAAACCTTGATAATTCACGACTGGGGGTAACCAAGTCTTTAGGGAACTAGTCTTGCCACCTACGGCAGCCACTTTGCGAAACATATTCAGCCAATCAAGTAACCTTTTAGCTGTAAGATACATGAATACCAGAAAACCGATGTAGAACACCATCCAATCATCGTGGGTATTAACCTCATTCCTAAAATGACTTTCCGGACAAGTAAATGATGTGATCGGAAACACACTCCCCACAAAATTGTCACATCACGCTTCTTTCACGACAATACTATATAAACTTTTAGGTTAATCATTCAAGGGTCGCTTGGTAACTTTTAAAAGTGTAAAATAAGAAGATATCATTCAAAAGAGATGAGTTTATGATGGAAAATATCAACAAATTTCGAGTAAATGAAAAATAAAAAAATTGTACCATCGTCAAACATTCACGAAGTGACCAATCAGCTAGCATCGAATGGTTACTAATCATTTTCAGAATCGAGTGTTTCCTCCCCGGGCCCTAACTACTGCAAGTGTACTCGGAAGCCTCTCAAACTAATTTTGGATGTACTCTTGAGTCACTGAGTTCCAAATTTTCAGGAAGCAGATTTCCTTGTTGTTGGAGTGTTCTACAAGGCATCCTACGTTGTTGAATTTGCCACCCCATGTTGTCCCGAACATGTTCTATGGGATTCAAGTCGGGATTTCTGGCTGGCCATCTTAAAATATCAATTTCGGCATTTTGCAGAAATTCTGTAACTACTCTAGCAGCATGAAGCCGAGCATTATCATGCATATATATGAAGTTTTCGCCAATCAATGGGCCAAAGGGTAGAACATGGGGTTCAAGGATATCTGCGATGTATCTGGCCGCTGTCATTCTTCCATTATTCACTAGCACTAATATATAATATAATAATGCATTGCTGATACCGTTCCCCAGATCGTCTGCATACAGGCATGCGTCTATCATTTTATACTAGACAGAACCTGGACTCGTCGGTAAAGAGAACATTCGACCATTCTGGAATACCCCAATTTGCATGTTTCCTCGCAAACTGAAGTCTTGCAACTCGATGCTCTCTGGTGAGACGCGGGCCGGTAGAAGCCACACTTGGTCTGATATCGTCTTCTCTGAGCCTGTTCCTAACAGTTTGCAATGAAATATGCACATTTCTGTAAAGTGCAAGTTTGTTTTGTAGCATTCTATCCGTACAGTGCCGAACTCCTAGTGCAGTTAAACGAAGCCAACGATCATCAACTGGTGTTGTTATCCGATTTCTTCCCTGTCCAGCTCTTCTTCTACATTCTCTTGTTCCGTGGTACCAATTATTTGCTCTTGAAATAGTGCTTTGTTTAACATTCAACAAGTTAGCCACGTAACGTTGGCTTCGCCCCTCCTATAGAAGTGTTACAAGATTCAGGACGTTCAGCAGCCATTACAATAAATACAAAGATTCGAAAATCAACAAGAAACACAGAAAGCTTACATTAATTTAGCGTGAAAACTGAAGAGAAATTGAATGAATACTGATAGCCAACTAAACTCATTTTTGTTGCAGACGTGTTTGAGTTCATATGGAAACAAATGTTACTACATAGATAAGATTTTTCCCTCATATGTCCAAAAACATATGTTGATGAAAAAACTGAGATCCAACTGCTTAATCGATTGTGGAGTTCAGAATACCAGGTGTTGCGACAATTTTTGTGGTGTGTACCTATTAGAAATTGTAATTGATTTTGTACTTTTTCTCACAGAATTCTCTCCAGAATTACTTTGATGAAAGTTTTTCGATGGGTATCGAATCGGAAACGATGCATTTTAGGTATAGAAAAACCTATAACAGATCGTCTCCTATCAATATTACGAATTAAATGATGTGTGCCAAAATAGGTAGTCGGCTAAATTGAGAAAACGGACCTTTATACTATGATTTTCCAAATGCTTTGGAAACACTCTGTATACCTTGAAGCCTCTCAATGCATTGAATTCTGCCTAATGTGCCTCTTCACTTACAATGAACTAGAAATAATCGATATTGAATGATCTTTAGTATTTCGATGAAGCCTTCTGAGCGACAACAAAGAATCGCAAAATTCCGATTGAAAAATTCATATCTTCTTTCGGTTGATTTAAGGTCACAATGATATGCAGAAAAAATGTTCAGAATTTAATTTCCTACAATAACAAAAATAGAAACATACATTATGCCATTTGAAATAACTAGGATGGCGTCAACTTCAGGTATAAGCGAAAGTGCCACAGCAATGAAAATATATTCGGAACTTAGTTCGACTAATATTTAAGACCACGAAAAAAAAATTCTCCAATCGGTTATTCCTATCTCCATATACTATCTTGCGTGGACACCCGGTATATTTACTAAAACTACGCCACAGAATTGACACATCGGTTAGACTGACGTTGACATTGAAAGTTTTAGATGAAACAATTGGGTAACGTTTATTGCATAACGAAATGCAACTGTTTAGATTGACAAATAATGAAATTTTGCATTTGCTGGATTCATGTCTTGCTATCATCATGAGGTCACTGAGTAGAATGTAGGGAGCATTATCTATTGACACAAAAACCATGTATCATGCACGATGTTATATAATGAATAATTTTGCTCGAACAGTTACTAACAAATCGAAGATAAATCGAGATATTTTCAAACTAATTCAACTAAGTGTACCAAGAAATAATCCTTTTTTTTCAGTTTGCATTTGAAGCTTATGAAAATAACAGGAATACATTAGGGGAGTCACTATTCAAAATGCCTTTACTCTTTATATACACACAGAAATGAACCTCAAGAAATAGAAATGTGATTAGATGTTGAAATAATACTACAGGGTGTTTCATCACAAACGCGTTACCCTGAATATTTCTTATCTCGTAGTAATTGGAGTAATTTGCCGAAACACGCCGAATAATTTTGTTCGTTCGATATCTTTCGGAGTATACTTGAGACTTTAACGAGGAATCCCTTCAACTTCAACTCCTCAAAATCGAATTGTGCAAAGAGGCCGAACTATACTTCAATTGAAGCCTCCTTACAATGGCGTATGGGAAAAGTAATTTTGACGAATTCTTTTCGCGAAAAATAGTTTTTATCTTAAACTAGCTAGCTAAAGTATTTTGATTATTTTCAAGATCATAGGATAAATGGAAGTCAATTTTTGTATTGAAGGGAAACCTGAGTGAGTTAACTCCTGAGTGCATTGATCAGTAAATTTAGATAAATTGAGATTTTAGACGATAAGTGAAGAATGTTTTATGGGTATGTCTACTGAAAGCTCTTTTCAGGACTTACAACAGTCTTGAAAAGGTGTTATGGTTTTAATTACAACTTTTCTCAGCTCATTTAATCAGAAAAATATTGTACTCAGTCGTCACTGATAATTGAAACTATGAATTTCAAGATTTGAAACAGCATATAATCATAATTGAAAATGCCTTACATTGGATTATCCGATGTGCAGAGGGGTCGAAAAATTGCTCTCGTTGAAGAAGGGGTGATATAGAGAGATATAGCGGCCACAATGGGGGTATCACAGCGAGTGATTTCAAAAACCTACGCTGAATACGTGGAGCAACAATCTCTAGAAAATAGGTCAAGAAGAAGTCGTAGGAAGATCACTTCTGAAGAACAAGACCGCTTTTTCTGCCTTATTGCAAGAATAGACCCTAGTGCGTCGAACCCCATACCCCAAAGTCAATTTCTGGAAGCAACAGGCACCAGTGAATCAGTCGAAATGAAACGCAAAGACTTCGTTCAAGGGGTTTATTCAGCAGAAAGCCCTTGAAGACAACAATGACACACTGTCGCACGTCCCTGCAGGTCAACAGGAATCACTGATAATTGAAACTATGAATTTCAAGATTTGAAACAGCATATAATCATAATTGAAAATGCCTTACATTGGATTATCCGATGTGCAGAGGGTCGAAAAATTGCTCTCGTTGAAAAGAGTTCCAGAGCTAATCATACAACAAAAAATTAACAGCCTTAGTTGGTGTATCGATCACCAAAATTGGAATATTGAGAATTGGCGAAATGTTCTTTTTTCGGATGAGACCAGAATTGGTGTTCGATCAAATCACCGCGAGATTCGGGTTTCAAGGGGTCGTGAAGCTAGACCACGAGCAGCAAGACCAATTCCGAAATACCAAGGAGGCAAAGTGCTGTTTTGGGGTGACATTATGCATATTTGATTTCGTTTCCTGCGAGTGTAACGGCTAGAAATTACGTGGACGTTGTGCTGAAACATATAGTGAGACTATGGCGAGGTGCCCACGGTGAGAACTTCACTTTGATGCATGATAATGCCCCTACGCATACCAGAAACCTCGCGCGACATTATCCTGAAACAGAGGGTATCGCTATTTTAGACTGGCCAGCTTAGTCTCAACACCTAAATCCTTTTGAAAATTTTAAGATAATCTCAAAAGGAAGATTAGGTCGCGCCAGGATAATCCAAGAACCCTCAACAGCTCATCCAAGCTCATCATCGGGAAAAATAACACCTACTTGTATCCGTGAGAAAATAATTTTAAATTTTTAAATACATGTGGAAAGAGTCCCTCATTTCCTTTTGTTTCTTTCAAAATAAACTTCAATTTATAAATTTTTTCAATTGAAATATCTTAAGAAGATTTAATTCTAACAATCCTTCGGAATTTTCTAATTCCCTGAGGTAATATTCAAAATATCGGGTGATTCCATATAAATTTGGTTGTGTGTACTCGTAAGAGGTTTAACCTTTAGGTTACTTTCAATTGACATAAACACAATTTAGCGAGAAGCAATGTCTCTTAGCTGGGATACAGGAAAATTTTGAAAACTGTAAATTAGTAGTCATGTCAAAGTATTATTGATATCGTGATCTCAAACAAAAACCCTCCTACTTGCATTTGAGGATTTTTTATCTAGTTCTCATCTAAGCTACTCAGTACGTTACCCTTCCCTAACAACAAAATTTATCATATTTTGACAAGAGAATTTCGAATAAATTAATTGATTCAAGGTCCTAATCATCTGAAGTGATAAAAACGCATCTTCTCGATTCATGTTCCGTTATCTAAATTTTGCGAATCGCATGTAGATATGAGGCTACGAACGGCACAGTGAGTCATATACTGTTCAATCCGAGATAAGGTTATTTCGAAATTCAAGTAGAAATTGAAGTGCCTCGAAAGACATAACAGCGTTGTGTTCTAATGAGAAACATACAAATTTTTTTTTTAATATGGGTTGGACCGCTTTAGCAACAACGAATTTTTTTATTGTCATAAGAAAAAGTGACTTGGATCAACTCACCACCAATGAGTTGTATAATTGTCGTAATAATTTGAGGGGAAGATTCTGCTGGAGTGTGTTCGTGAACGATCACTAAGAAAGCAGATACTTTTCAAATATAAAAAATTAAAAGTTCTACGAAGACCATAATATACGAGTATATCTATTCAAATTTTTTCAAAATGTTGAAACGTACCAAAATAATGAAAGAGAATAATGAAACGACATTTAACATTTCTTTCCTATATTTAATCCTTCCTTATTCTCATCAACAAGGTTTTCACCATAGCCATTATGTGAGCAACGCAGATTTTCATAAAACACGATGAGTAAGAGGAACGAATTGCATCACTTCCAACAAATCTTTCTTCTTTGCGTTAGTGATTATGTAATTCATTTCATCATTTCAAAAATTGAATTTTCACACTAAAATTTATGGAAACCATATTGTAGGACCTTTCTTCATGGAAGGTAATTTCCATTGAACCACTTATTTGCTGTTGTTGGATGAATTAATAAATCCCAGGGTCACAAAAATTAGAGGAGTGATCGCTTTCAGATAATGAGATATGTTTTCACCTATATGGTACCCCCACTCATTTTAGAAATTGAATTTCTGGACGAGAATTTATGGAAACCATATTGTAGGACCTTTCTTCATAGAAGGTAATTTTGATGGAGACACTTATTTGTTGTTGTTGGTCATTTTCAGATAAGGAGATATGTTCGCAACTATATGGTACCCTTAATTTTAGAAATTGAAATTTTGAACGAGAATTTATGGAAACAATATTTTAGGACCTTAATTTATCATTTATTTGCTGTTGGATAAATAAATAAATCCCAGGATCACAAAAATAAGACGAGTGATCTCTTTAAAATAATAAGATACGTTTTCAGCAAGATGGTACCCCTCCTCATTTCTAGAGCTGAATGCTTGGGCTAGAATTTATAAAAACATATTGTAGGACCTCTCTTCATCAAAGGTATTTTCAAAGGAGACACTTATTTGCTATTGTTGGATGAATTAATAAATCCCAGGGTCACATAAAATTAGAGGAGTGATCACTTTCAGATAATGAGATATGTTTTCACCTATATGGTATCCCCGCTCATTTTAGAAATTGAATTTTTGGACGAGAATTTATGGAAACCATATTGTAGGATCTCTATTCATCAAAGGTAATTTCAATGGAGACATAATGAATGAATTAATAAATCAAAGGTTTTAGAGTTAATCTCTTTCAGATGTTTTCATCAAGATGGAGCCCATGCTCATTTCAGAAATTGATTGTCTGAGCTAGAATTTATGGAAAGCCATATTGTAGGACCTCTCTCCATCGAAGGTAATCACAATGGAAATACTTATTTTCTGTTGATGGGTGAATCAATAAAACCCACGGTCACAAAAATTAGAGGAGTGATCGCTTTCAGATAATGAGATATGTTTTCACCTATATGGTATCCCCGCTCATTTTAGAAATTGAATTTTTGGACGAGAATTTATGGAAACCATATTGTAGGATCTCTATTCATCAAAGGTAATTTCAACGGGGACACTTATTTGCTGTTGTTGGATGAATTAATTAATCCCAGGGTCACAAAGATTAGAGGATTGACCTCTTTCAGATAATGAGATACGTTTTCAGCAAGATGGAGCCCCTGCTCATTTCAGAAATTGAATGTCTGGGCTAGAATTTATGCATATATTGCAGGACCTCTCTCCATTGAAAGTAATTTCATTGGAGACACTTATTTGCTGTTGTTTGATAAACTAATAAATCCCAGGGTCACCAAATTTAGTGGAGAGCTCTCTCACATATAACGAGATACGTTTTCAACTAGACTGTGCCCCTGCATGTTCTTAGCATGATGGTGCCCCTGCTCATTTCAGAAATTGAATTTCTGGACTAAAATTTATGGAAATCATATTATAGGACCTTTCTTCATAGAAGGTAATTCTGATGGAGACACTTATTTGTTGTTGTTGGTTAACTTAATATATCCAAGGGTCACGAAAATTGGAGGAGTGATCGCTTTCAGATAATGAGATATGTTCGCAACTATATGGTACCCTCGCTCATTTTAAAAATTGAAATTTTGAACGAGAATTTATTGAAACCTTATTGTAGGACCTTAATTTATCAAAGGCTATTTCGAAGGAGACATCTATTTGCTAATGTTGGATAAATGAATAAATCCCAGGATCACAAAAATAAGACGAGTGATCTCTTTTAGATTCGTTTTCAGCAAGATGGTGCCCCTACTCATTTTAAAAATTTAATGTTTAGACTGAAATTCATGAGAACCATATTGTAGAACCTCTCTTCTTCGAAGGTTATTTCTATGAAGCCACTTATCTGCTGTTGTTGGATAAATGAACAAATCCCAGGGTCACCAAAATTAGAGGATTGCTCTCTTTCAGATAATGAGATACGTTTTCAGCAAGATGGTGCCCCTCCTCATTCTTATAGCTGGATGCTTGGTCTAGAATTTATGGAAACCATATTGTAGGACCTCTGTTCATCAAAGGTATTTTCAATGAAGACACTCTTTTGCTGTTGTTGGATAAATTAATAAACCCCATGGTCGCACAAATTAGAGGAGATATCTCTTTCAGATAATGATACGTTTTCAGTTATATGGAGCCCCTGATCATTTGGATGTTCGTGTGCGACAATATTTCAATGCAAATTTCCCAGATCGGTGGATTGGCGGACGAGAAACAGTTCAGTGGCCAGCCAGGTCACCTGATTCGAGTCCTTCAGCGTCTTCATTTCATTTTCATTTATTGTTCATCAAGTCTAGAGTACAACAATAATTACATTAATGAACAATTTGACCCATCAACAAAATTACATGGGGAGTCAAAAAAATCAATATATCATAAAAGAACTGTAAACATTTTAACATATTGACAAACAGAACTATTGAATAAATAATTAAATAAGTTCTTCTAGAAATTTTCGTCATTGAAATATTCATCTAGCGTGTAGTAGGATTTCGATATCAGTTTTTTTGAGGTTTTTCTACATCAGTGGTCTCTTCATTTTCTTATACTCCTCTGGGAGCTTGTTATATATTTTCATTGCGGTGTAGTTTGTACTGAGTTAAGACATATTTATTCTATGGAAAGGTATTACAAATTTTTCGCCATTTCTAGTGGAGTAGGTGTGATTGAAATTATTTCTTGGAAGGTCAAGCCCGTGATCATGAATGAAAAGTATGCACGCACGTATAAAAAGAGATGTCAAGATAAGTATTCTTTCTTTTCTGAACAAGTTTCTTTAGCTTTCCCTTCTTTGAACGTTGAACAGGATTCGCAGCGCATATTTTTGCTTCAGGAATATTCTGCTACTCTCGTGATGGTGACCCCAGAAAATGACGCCGTGGGAGATCAAACTGTGGAAGCACCCAAAGTAAGCGGTTCGAGCAGATATCTCACCAGCAATTTGCTTCATTCTACGGATGGTGAAGATGGCACCCGAGAGTCTACGCGCTACGTCTTTTATGTGAAGAACAAACTTCAGGTCTGGTTCCAGGATGACTCCTAAAAACCCAAGGTGAGTATTCATTTGTGATTTTGTTTCGAGTATTAGATGTTGGGTTTTTGTTTCATTCATCTTCAGTTTGTTTGTATCGAACCAATATTTTGCCTTTTCAAGCGTATTTGAGGAGAGGTTATTTACCTCATTTATATCAGTGCCCACATTCAAAAAGCTAGTATCATCGGCCGAAGGAACTGAGCTAGTTGATGTTAAATTATCTGACAAATCATTTACACAAATGACAAACAATAGCGGGCCCAAGATGGACCCCTGTGGTACACCATGGCTGATCGTTCGCCACTGTGACTTTCCACTCTGGAACCACACTTGCTGAGATCGGTTGCTCAGATAGCTTTTTATGAGTTCTAGAGCTACGCCTCTTATAGCGTATTAGTTTAGTATCCTCTGCATAATTTGATATACTATGATATCGAAGGCTTTCTTAGATCGCAGGATGACAACTTGCATTTTTTACCACCATCAAAAGCCTTAGCTGTCTCGCATGTAATATATGGGTTAGTGCCGTTGTTATCGATTTCTTTCTCAGAAAACCGTGTTGCTGCTTGCATTAAACGCTAAATCGCTCGAAGAAATCCAACAGTCTTTCTTTTATTGGGGATTCAAAAATCTTTAATAGTGGAGGTAGAATCGATATTGATCGTTATTTATCCGATGAATTAGGATCTCCTGCCTTGAATATAGGAAGCAAGTTCGCTCTTTTCAGTTGCTCTGGAAAAAATTCCTCTGCAAAACACCTGTTTATCAGAAAACTAATGGGTTCTGCTATGTATGGTATGATTTTTTTCAGCATATTAGTTGACACACCATATGTGTCCTTTGTATCTTTCGGTTTCATTTTTGGACTATTTTGATAACCTCGTTTTCTGTCACCTCTGATAGGAAAATTGAATTTTCAACTTTTTCTTTGGCCTCTGTCAACAGATTGATGGGATTTTCTTTCAAAAAGAACTCGTTGAGACTATCAGGCTCCAGACAGGATGAATGTTTCTCTTTCCTATTATTACTTTGTGTTCGTATGATATCCCATTTGCCTTAGTTTTGTTTTGTGCTTCATCAATCTTTTTCGAACTATGTTTCCTTTTCATCTGTTGTAATTTACTTCTATAGATTTTTTCGACATGTTATAAGCATCCCTACTTGTGGAATCCTTTTTAACGTATTTAATCGTGGCAAGAGCATCCATTTGTTTTTTACGGGGTCATCTAAAATTGAAAATTGAAACTACATAACTTGAAAACTTGAAGGACCTGTGTAGAAGAATCGTTTTTACACCAAAGATTCTTCAATATGTTGGAAGAGAATTTGACAATCGTTCATATCATTGTATAGAGATAGGTAGGACCATTTAATTTGATTTCTGGCATTGTCAGATTTTATTGAACTACAAACTTTCGTTGTTTTTGAATTCTCTGTATGAATTAAATGTTCACAAGAATTTTTTAATAGAGGATTTAAAGACCTTTCCAAAGATATGCCACTTGACCCGCTTTCCTGTAATCAATTTTGGCTAAGGTGCTTTTGAGGGCAGGGGTTAATTTAAAATTCTCCAAACCAAGTCTGAAATTGATCCATTTCCAATAAAAAATTGACGTCTCTCAGCGTTTGCCGCCAAAATCTATTCATCTTGAGATAGAGAGGGTGGCATATTTTCGTTGGAACATACTGTATAGACATATTATACTTCATTCATAGTTTTCAATGATTTTTGGACCACTTAATACAAGTAGTCAAATAATAAACCTGGAAATTTCAAATCTTTCTACAGTTTTTCAGGCGTATATTTTCATATCTCTCATCAATATACTCGTTTTCACTTGCATAATTTGGTATGTATTCATTGTTCATTGCCGAAATTTATGGGTTATCTTGTGTGATCATAATTCAATAGGATGTATACATTCTCCAATATTTCCATCCATATAATCAATTCAAAATATATTAATGCTTCCCAATCGTTCGGAAAAACCATACCTGAGATTTGATTGTATGATAATAGAGTTTACATGAATTGTATTAATCAAAATATTGTTGAAAACATATTCATTATTGACTTTCGATCACTTTTTCGATATTTTACCTAGTCTGCGGTTACCTGAAAAGTGAACGTATCAGCCGTTCACTATTATTGGTTTCCATTGTTGACAAACGGAGTTCAACTTTCAAAAACGAACAGGGTTTTTTCGCCACACAAAATTTTAACAGAATGATGTAATCGGTCCTGAACGTGATTCCCACGGAATGAATGGCGATCCATTAATTTCGAATGATGAATATTCATTTTACTTATATCTGAAACTGAAAAACGGAACATTCAATTTTATTCTTTTCCAGAAATGTAATTTGATACAAATGTAGTTCTGTCGAGTTTCGACAGATATCACGTGAAATTAAGAAATATGTGCCATGTACAAGGTGGACACGTTTAGACGGTTTAGTAACTACTGCACCTATGAGAATATTGCGAAAAAGGAAAATGACGCCCATTCGACGTGTTCTTTTTGGATGAAATATTCTTTTCCGAAAACAGAATTCAAGCCAGCTTTTTTTCATTTTCGAGTTATTTGAAAAATGTCGAAAATTTTCGGAATCAGTCAACTGCCTATATCTCGATTGTTTTTGAAGTTATGTATCTGGTTTCCAAGAAAGACGCTGGGTTATCAAAATTCAATAAAAATAGTAAGCTTTGAGATTTTGAGCTACAATTTCTCCACTTTGTAGATCATTTTATAACATTAATTATGGAAGCCATTATCTTTCATATGGCCTCCTTTCTGGCGCCGGCAGAACCACATATTCTCAACCCAATTTCCATGGTTCTAAGACAAACATCTGACTCTATTTCGTTATTAGCGTTTGAAGTTAATCCAAAGTTGTCGGTATGATGGAATAAGCCATTGATTTCATGACATGATCGATCGAGGTGGCCAATTGACTGAGCCATTTTTTGAGATAACTCTCCCACCGAACTTGCTCTTCAACAAATTGATTGTTTCGGTCAATCTATGGCATGTGGCTCCATCCTACTGGAACCACATGTATTTCAAGTCCATTTCATCAATTAGTTCGAAGAAGAAAGGACTGATCATGCCTTCATATTGCTCGCCATTTACGTTTCCAACATTGTCATGAAAAAAAAATGGCTTAATGATACCGCCAGCATGAATTCCGCTCCAGACCGTCAGTTTTTGTGGATGCAAAGGCTTATACTTTTGTTCTTAGTTCTTTATTTTAACCATCAATATATTACATGGTTCGTCAGTATAAATAAAAAATACAAACAAAATGTATATGGCTCACATACAAATATCACAAAAAATCACTAAAAAACAATTACGAAAAATAGTCCATGAACTCCTCGATACTATAACATACATTGGCAAGCATTATGGATTTGACTCTCTTCTTAAATATGGAAGAGCTGAGTGTCTTGAACGCAGCTGGCAAAGCATTGTAAAGCTTTACACCCACAAAATGACAATTATTCTGCGTCCTGCTGAGCCCATGAAAAGGCAAGATTAGATTGTCCCTATTACGTGTTGGGTAGGAATTTACATTACATACATAGAATGGGGACGCTGTTTTTCAAGTCTTTCATGTACGTTACATAAACACCTCAAAAAAGTCTAGGGAACACTTACCAATATCTTCAAAATATGAATTTGATGATTCGAATTTATAGAAATATTTCGGTTTTTGTTAGGAAGTATTGTATATAATGTATTCTCAAGAAACCAAAATAATATTTGACTTCTCCAAAGCACCTATTATAAGAAAAACTTGGAATTTGAAAATGACGAAATTTGGTAAAACACAAAAAAATTCCTGAACTAATATTTTCGAAACGATATGGAAGCACTTATATTTTTCAGTACCCAGGAGGTCCACCTCTGTTATTAATGACACTTTGGCATCGTCGCGGCTTGCTCAATATTAAATTGTCTATTACATTTTGGCCTAAGTCATTCCAAGCCCCCTGAACTGCTAATCGAAGCTCCTGTTCATGATGGAAGACGTTTCGATGCAGGAGATTTCTTTTTAGGGTGTCCCACACATGCTCGATGGGATTCAGATCTGGGGAGCAGGATGGCCACGGTAGAAGATCGATATCATTCTCTTCAAGAACGTTCAAGACAACTCTTGCACGATGAAGAGGGGCATTATCTTATTGGAAGAGTGGATTTTGACCCATTGTTTGGAGATACGGTACCACTACAGGTAAAACTATCTCATTTGCGTAAGAATTTCCCGTGAGGTTGTTCTGTATGAAAACGAGGTCAGTTCTTCCACCAAGGCTTATACCTCCCCAAAACATCACTGATCCGCCTCCCTGTCTAACAACTTCTCGAGCATGTTGGAGACGGTTTTGCTTTCCAGGTTCCCTCCATATTCGAATTCTTCCCGAATCGGGATAATAACTAAATCTAGATTCATCACTGAAGAGAACTGTGGCCCACCTCTCTTGATCCCAGTTTACGTGTTCTTGGCACCAAGCTAAACGTGCAGCGCGATTTCCATGGGTCAGTTGTGGAACTCTTAAAGGACGTCTGGATTGGAGTTGACCTTCGTGCAGTCGATTTCTCACAGTTTGGTCGGAAATTTGTACATTATGAACTCGTGATAGCTCTTGAGCTGATTGAGATGCTGTGGTAGTACGATCTCTTCTGGCTTGTAAAACCTAAAATTGGTCTTGGGCGACTGTAGTAACCTGAAACGACCTGTATAGCGTTCTTCTACGCTACTTGTTTCATTGAAACGCGACCTTAAACGGTTTATGACACTTGGGCTACTTCCCAGAACCCTGGATATTTCTCGTTGTTAGTTTCCAGCTTGGAGCATGCCAACGGCTCGTAACATCTCTTCTCTAGTCAAATGTCGTATTTCCATGGTCGAATCACAAAATTTGAATCTTTTATTTGTGCCTACAACTAAAACAAAGTGCCAACTAACTGATTTCAAACACTGAATACATGGAATGATTATAAAGCAGCGTCGCATCTGCTGCATTTTTAGTTTTTTATGAAAAAAAATGAAATCTGTTGCAGCACTCTACATAATTTGGTGAGAAATTGATGCAGGTGTTCATTTCTTAAAAAAAATCATCCATATTGATCGTTCTGGATACGATATACCGATATTCAGAAGTGTTCCCTAGACTTTTTTGGGGTGTTCAGACAGGTAAGTATAAAAATTGATTGAATTGTTTTTTTTTCATATTTTAGAAACAATGGTTTGCAGCTTTCATTTAGATTTGCTTCAGCCATTGCTCATATGGCCTTTTTTGTTGCAGAAATAGGCGGTTTGCATCAACGGATGATCCCCACAGAAGAATACCGAAAGTTCCAGTCCAAGCTATAGAATTGAGCGTAATAGGTAAGTTTGGCTCCTCTTCATTTACTACATATATCTTATACTTCTGATGGCGTAAATCGCTGAAGATAATTTCCTGCATATCGAATCAATGTGGCTCCTCCATGATAATGAGCTATCTATGGTAAAACCCAGTAGTTTTATTGGGTTCTCGTTCTCATTTCGTGTTTTCGTGAACACTACTAGTCTATGCGTCTTATCTACATTGAGTTTCAGTCTGTTTGCGGTGAACCACCTGTCAGCTTGTGATATTGATTTGTTCGAATGTTGCATGAGTTCATTTATTTTAGATGACTTGTTCAGGAAATTAGTGTCATCCGCAAACAGACTCTTATCACCTGTTTACACATTGATCGGGAGGTCGTTTATATAGATTAGATAGAGAGTCGGTCCCAGAATGGATCCTTGAGGCACCCCAACTTCATTTTTTTCTAGCCGAGACAAAGAACCCTTCAATCAAACTGTTTGATATGTGTTGATCAAGTATGATCTGATAATGTTGTAAATTGCACCCCTCATGCCATATCCCGTGGACTTCCCTGTCCACGCCATCGAACGCCTTACTTAAGTCGCAGATGCTAATCTCCGCATATTCTCTGTTGTCGAATGCCTTCAACAAAAAATCTATTATCCTTAACATCGCAGTGGTAGTAGACCCCCTTTTGCGAAAGCCAAAATCAAGAGTTTTGCTTATTGACAAAGCCATTAACCTAAAATGGAAATGGTTAGTGAAGATGATTTTTTGTGAAAATTGTTAAGATATAACTCCGTCTGTACGTCTATTTTGTGTTAGATCGGTGACGGATTCAACGCTCCAAAAAGAAGAGAGCAGAAGTCAGCATTGTCAATGCTGAATGCATGTGTTGCACAATCAACAACAAGACAATTGATAGTATTGATGATTTAATTATTTTATGGAAATTCATTTTTAAAGTGAAACGAAATTAGACACTTTTGTCACTTCTCCACAATTTATTCAATAACCACGACCAGTTTCGACCCTACGGTCATTTTCAGGTGAATAGCTATATAATACATGAGTAGGCAAGTACAAGTACACAATGAAATTTATCCTAAATATTGAGTAGTGGGGATCCATTATGCTCTAGTTGGCTGTTGAGGGTAATAGATTGTGGGTTTTTACATAGTTTGTTAATCTCCAAACTTTCCAATAAATATATCTCTCTCATTTTGTAACATTTATGAATGATTTTAGAATTTTTCGATGATATCGAGTGATTAGTTGATTTTATGTGTTCAAATATTGGCGAATTTTCATCTGAGGAAATATGTTCCTTGAATCTAGCTTCAAAACTTCTCCCTGTTTGTCCGACATAGGCTACCTGACATTCATTGCATTCGATTTGGTGAATTCCTGATTGCTTGAATTTATCGTTCCTTTGTTTGGCATTGAATTATAATGTGCTTAAGTTGCGGACGTTTGAGAATGAAGTAGGTATGTTCAATTTGAAAAAGTAGTTACTGATTTTGTTAGAGAGTTCGCCGGTGTATCTGAGACTAGTGTATCTTTTTTCCGGAGGTTCTACGATGATATATTGTAATTGAGAGGTAATACGCTGTTTTTTGCGTTTGTTGATTGTATTTAGAAAATGTTGTAGTATATTGTTATTGGAGGCAATTTTTCTGATGATATTAAGCTCAGTTAAAAAATTTTTTGTCGAAAGGGTAACAGAGTAAGCTCTATGAATCATGGAGTTATATGCAGCTAGTTTGTGGCTTAAATGACTGAACGGGTCCATTGGAATCGATGCGTCTGTGAATGATTCCTTTCTGTAAATTTAATAAGTGCTTTGATTACAGTGGAATCTCGATAACTCGAATGTCAAGGGAAATGCAAAAAAATTCGAGTTAATGAGTTTTCGACTTAAAAAGGATTTCGAGATACAAACGATTTAACCGCTAAAATTTCGACTAAGAAAGGTGCGATTTCTAAGTATATTTTTCGACTTGTAGAGTCAAAGTTAAACAACAATTCGACTTAAGTTGTAATGGTATATATTTATTTAAATTACATATTACTGAAGTAAACTTTACAAACATTTAAAAAAATCTGTTATCTTTTTTGATTTAAACAATTTGCAGATTTCTTATCGATTATTTTTTCAAGTTCAAATAATGAACTGAATACACGATCTTCGATATCATCATATCTTTCAATGAAAGATCGTAGTGTGTTGATTGCTGCTCTGGCTTCTTTATTTGATATTAATGGTTCAAAATCTGCGGGATCAGTATGATCGACGTCATTTTCATCAACATTATCCTCATTTTTATCCTGATTAACTATGTCAATTATTTCAGCATCAGTTAGTGTTCCAGTAGTAACCAGCCCTTCATCACATGTCACATAATCTTCAAATTGAACTTCTGTATTCTGAAGTTTATTCCAATCAGCCTCTAAACTCATGTCCATTTCAAAAGGTTCTTCCGAAGCTTCTTCTTGTGACATCGTGAATCCACAGCTTTTGAAGCAATTTGATATTGTGGTCACAGATACACTTCTCCAAGCCTTGTCTGTCATCCTAATTGCATGCAATACATTAATAGGTGAAGCAGACTGTTGTTCCATATCAGTTATCAGTTTCCTAACAACTTCCTTTCTGCTTTCAATGGCGGAATTATGTTGTGAGCTGTACAGTTGTCAATGAAAAGCAAAATTTTTCGTTTTTCCTTAATCATTTTCTTGTCGACTTCAATGACCAATCCTTTGAATATTTCGGCTGTCATCCATGCTTTCTTGTTAAAATCATAGTCTAGTGGTAGAGATTTACATCCAGAAAAACAACGAGGCTTTTTCGCCTTTCCTATAACTAATGGTTTGAGTTTTTCAGAGCCTGTCATGTTTGTTGCTAGCAATATTGTTAATCGCTCTTTACTGTGCTTACCACCATAACATTTTTCATTTTTAAAAATAAGTGTTTTGTCAGGTAAGCGCTTGAAAAAAAGGACAGTCTCGTCGGCATTAAAGACGTCTCTTGGTTCATAATCCTTCAATAAACTCTGCAACTCAATTATCCATTCATCACATATCTCTTTATTGACACTTGCACTTTCGCCGCAAACTTTCCTAAACACAAGTTCATGACGCTTCTTAAAATTCACCAACCAACCATTGCTGGCACGAAAAGAACTGTGTCCCAGTGACTTCGAAAATTCTTCGGCTCTTTCGCGTAAGATAGGCCCAGATACACTTATGTTTTTGTCCCGACACTGTTTGAACCAGGTTAGTAAGCATTCCTCTAAATCAGGAAACTCCGCCAAACGTCGTCTTTTGGAAGACAAATTGCTGCTTGATTCGTATCTTTGCAGTATTTCGGCTTCATTCTTAATTATTGTAGACAAAGTGCTTGGTGGTAGTCCGTAATGAGCTGCCACATCTTTTTTCTTCATGCCACTTTTTACCGTATTGATAACGTCGAATTTTTCACGTAGAGTTAAAGTCTTTAGTTTCCTTTAGTCACTCATGTTGTTGCTAGTTAACGGCCAAATAAGTACTGACCGACTAGGAACAAACGAAAGGTACCCAGCTGTGTTACTCAGAAATTTTAATGAAGGAAGTCATTCATTGCACGTGTACAAGACATAACATAAACAATAGATTAGAATTAGAAACCCCGAACTTATACCGAACATTCCTTACTGCTATGACTTCGTGGAACTAATCCAGTCTTTTTTTTTGAAATTCGAGTTATAGAGTCTCCTTCTTGAAATTCGAGTTATAGGGTACAAATATGTCTTATAAATACCTCGTAGGAAAATAACATTTTGTTCGAGTTACAAAGTCTAAATAATTCGAGATACCGCGTATTTAGGGCTTCAGCGGAAGGAAATGGCATTTTTTTCGACTAACTGAGGAATTCGATTTAACGAGGTTCGAGTTATAGAGATTCCACTGTATTTGAATTTGTAATGGTTAAGTCGAGGAAATTAATTGAGTTATTATTTTCAAATTCAGAAGTGAAGCTGAAGCGTCAATGCATTTCATTCAAGAAATCAAAAAATTGCTGAATTTGTCTGTTTGAACCACGAAAATCAACTAAAATGTCATCTACATATCCGTACCAGAAAGTAATGTGTTTTTTAGTGAAATCTGTGTTTAGTATTGAGTTTTTCTCAATATTCATGAAAATGTCAGCTAGTAGAGGGCTAAGAGGTGAACCCATTGAAAGACCCAAGCCTCCATAAACACAAACTCACAGAAATTATCAGAAAATCTGACATAAACACTAACAATCAGAATCAGTTGAAAATAATAAAGTTCATATCAAGCAAAATCCAAGCCGAAGATCTCATAATGACTAAAGCTGACAAAGACAATAGTAAAGTATGCCTCACTAAAGACCTATATGAAGAAAAGATGCAGGATGTACTGAAAACAATGGATATCACCGAAATATCTAAAGATCCAACCAAACTTTCCACAAAAGAAATTAAAGAAGAACGAAGTTTGTCAGAACACCTAGCACACACAGAATGGGAGAAGAGGAAACTGATTCCAATGAATGTTCAAGCTCCAAAATTATACGGATTGATTAAACTACATAAGGAAGAAAAATCTGCAAGACCTGTATTGTCATATATAAACACACCATCAGGTAAACTTGCAAAACTCTTGAATCAAAAATTTCCGGACCTCCCGAATTTTCAAGCACAATACACTATCTCTAATTCTGTAGATCTCATACATAAACTTTCAGATCTCACAATCTCCCAAGATATTAAGTTAGTCTCTTTCGATGTCAAAAATATGTACCTGAACATTCCAACGGATGAGTGTCTTCTCATTGTTACAGATATCATTTCCGAGTCTAATACACCGCTATATATCACTAATGAACTTAGCAATCTTCTTCAAATATGCATATTTCAAAGTTACTTTCAATTTCAATCTAAATTCTTTAAACAAAATGCGGGTCTTCCGATGGGTTCACCTCTAAGCCCTCTACTAGCTGACATTTTCATGGATAATTTAGAGAAAAACTCAATATTGAACACAGATTTAGCTAAAAAACACATTACTTTCTGGTACAGATATGTAGATGACATTTTAGTTGGTTTTCGTGATTCAACCGAACAAATTCAGCAATTTTTAAATTTCCTGAATAAAATAGATTGCTGCATCAGCTTCACTTCTGAATTAGAAAATAATAACTCACTTAATTTCCTCGACTTTACCATTACAAATTCAAATAACCAACTCACATATAAAATTTACAGAAGGAAACATTCACAGACGCATCGATTCCAATGGACTCGTTCAGTCATTTAAGCCACAAACTAGCTGCATATAACTCCATGATTCATAGAGCTTACTCTGTTCCCCTTTCGACAGAAAATTTTCAAACTGAACTTAATATCATCAGCAAAATTGCCTCAAATAACAACATACCACAAAATTTCCTAAATACAATCATTAAACGCAAAGAACAACGTACTAACTCTCAATTACTATATAGCATCATAGAAACACCGAAAAAAAGATACACTAGTCTCTGATACATCGGCGAACTCTCTAACAAAATCAGTAACTACTTTTCCAAATTGAGCATCAAAACATTCTGGAGCGGCCCCAACTTAAGCAGATTATTATTCAATGCCAAACCAAAGAACGATAAATTCAAGCAATCAGGAATTTATCAAATCAAATGTAATGAATGTCAGGTAGCCTATGTAGGACAAACAGGGAGAAGTTTTGAAGTTAGATTCAAGGAACATATTTCCTCAGATAAAAATTCGCCAATATTTGAACACAAAATCAACTAATCACTCGATATTATTGAACAATCTTAAAATCCTTCATGAATGTAACAAATGGAGAGAGATGAAGTTGTTGGAAAGTTTGGAGATTAACAAACTATGTAAAAACCCTCAACAGCCAACTAGAGCATTATGGATCCCCACTACTCAATATTTAGGGTAAATTTCATTATGTACTTGTACTTGCCTACTCATGTATTATATTGTTATTCACTTGAAAATAACCGTAGTGTCGAAACGGTCGTGATTATTGAATAAATTGTGGAAAAGTGACCAAAGTCTCATTTCGTTTTACTTTAAAATAAGACACTTGCGTCTATTTACCAATAACAGAATGGACTATTATCTCGCTTAACGAACATATGTACTTACAACAGATATAACATTACATGTTAACAAAATTAACTTGTACCTATCCACTAACGTATAAAGAATGTTCAACGGCCAAGTCACACTACGTTAACTATAATGATTGAGAAATTGCAGTAAGGAACATTAGACTTGGCACAACTTTGTCTAGATTTCATTACTTTTTAGAGATAAACAAGCAACGCCATCGAGACTTGGCTAGTTTGTTACAGAATGTTTTTGGTGGGATTATATTTTCCTCACAGAATGGTCAATGTATTGAGAAAATATTCGAATATGCCAAACTTTTTGTACACAGTAATTACCTCAATTCTAAATGAATAATTCCAATATGATGATTGTACGATATATTAATAAATTATATCATTATTGAATACTAAAACGATGAAATTCTACCTATTCTATTCTCTTTTAGAATTGAAATATCGCATTTGTTCTAGGTACAATCAATTTCAAGCGATAACAACGAATAATTGTCTATTGTTATCGAATATTCATGACCTTATTATTATCGTAGAATACTAAAAGAAGCATTACTCGTAACCGGAATAGAATAACTTGATTAATAAGTTACCATATTTCACATATGATATGAAGAATTTCATTGATTATAAAAACTTGATATTTGATTTGGAAATATGAATTTAATTGAGAAACTACTCATTAAATCATTCTGCTTTTGCGTTTATTAAAGTTTTAATTCATTTGTTTTAAACAACAATTTTAAGGAATGAAGAATAGCTTAAACAAATTAATAATTTTGATAAAATTGTTATACAATTTCGGAAAATATAGAATTCAAGTTTCATCAAGTATATGACTAGGAATTTCATTGAGGGGCGCTTAATTTACTAGTATTTTGTTCGATTGTCGTTCTGTTTCAAAAGGCCAAGTATTTCTTATGGTGTACAAAAAAACTTCACTGTGGTTTTGTTTTAGTAAAATCATGAATAATGGCGTTATATCTGACACCAACAAATGAAATTCTTGTGATGGTTGGTTACAAAGATCGTCAGGGATCTGAATCAGGATTTCATGAGGTCAAGCAGATTGAAAATTTCTCCAAAAGCTTGACTTCCAAGTTAGATTTGATTTTATAACCTCGACTTGACATCTAAATTTTTCAAGCTGCTAAAGAGCTTTATTCTTGTGAGATCATAAAGTTAAGTTTAAGTTTTTGCCGTACTCGTACAGGTGCTATCGAAGTATAAAGTATTTCTAGTCATACAGAAATTAGTTGTGACACACAAGGATTTCAATACTCAAATAGTTTAGTTTGATAGTTTATTAAATTCTCACTCATTTCTACAACATGAAATGAAAAATTTTAAAATTTTAAAATTCATACAATCAAAATTGCAGAACTAGTCAAGGTATAAAAATAATTGTAAAAACATTCAGAATATTGAGTAACTATACAAAATAAATAACACTTATTCAAATGAAGGTAATTAATTTAAAAAACTAGCTGCCAAATATTCACCAACTGAGTAGAAACTTTTCCTTATCAGAATTTTTCTCACTGGTCTTTCAAATCCATTAATTTCCAAGTTGATGATATGTGTTGGCAATTTGTTATAGAGCTTTGGCCCCCATACATCAATATACAGGGTGCTTCAACGAAAACTAAACAGAAGCTATATCTACCAAGGTATTTATTTCTGATCAAAACGCAAAAACAGATCAATTTTTGTATCAAGGAGGACATCTTTTGGGGTACTAAACTTGCCTGAAATATCAACTTCCTAAGCGGGGGTTGCAATCCTTGAACATTTTGAATAGGAAGATGGGTCGAGCCATGACTCAAAAGAAAGGTGATATATTTGTCTACATCACCTTGAACGAATTTCTATTTTTAATTGAAAACTGTAAAATATACAGTGTGAGCAACTGAGAGATAGAAAGACTATTTCCCTGAGATTATTCAAGTTTCAGTGGAGTAAAATGGAATATATCCATGCAGTCATCATCAAGTACCATCCTCATCTTGAATTTCAACCTCTAGAGCAGGAGTGACCACCCTTGAAAATAGGGTAGATGGGTCGAGTGATACCTCGAAAGAAAGGTATTATCTTTGTCTGCATCTCCTTCAACGAATTTTTTTTTGATTGAAAACTGTAGAAGAAACAGAGTGAGCTACTGAAGAATAAAGGAGACTATCTATCGCCCTAAGCTATTCAAGTATTAGTGCAGAAAATGGAACAGATTCATTCCAGATCAAAGGCTGTCATCTTCCGAAACACCATTCACATCTCAAATTAAATAATAACAAAAATAGGTTCAGTTTTAACCTTCTGAAAAAGGATTTTGCTTGTCTCCAATAGTCTTGGGGCGATAGACTTCTCTATTTTTCAGTGGCTCACTCTGTATCTTCTACATCATATCTTTTCAATCACAAATAATAATTCTTTCACGGTAATGCAGACAAAGAAAATACCTTTCTTTCGAGTTATCACTCGACCCATCTACCCTGTTCCAAATTTTCAAGGGTTGTCACCCCTGCTCCAGGGGTTGAAATTTGAGATGAGGTTGGTACTTGATGATGACTGCTATTGATCAACATGAATTGTTTCCATTTTACCTCACTGAAACTTGAATAGTCTCAAGGAAATAGTCACCCCTATCTCTCAGTTGCTCACCCTGTATACTTTACAGTTTTCAATTAAAAACGGAAATTCATTCAAGGCAATGTAGACAAAGATACCCTTTCTTTTGAGTCATCACTCGCCCCATCTTTCCTATTCAAAATGTTCAAGGATTGCAACCCCTGCTTAGGGGGTTCATATGTCAGGCAAGTATTGTACCCTAAAGGATGTCCCCTTTGAAATAATTGACATGTTTTTGCGTTTTGATCAGAAATTAATAATTAATCAGTTTTCGTTGAGACAGCCTGTATATTTGTGAACGTCAAACGGTGATACGGTAGTTGTCATGTCTCTGACTTGTGTGGTGATGATGAAATGTCGAATTTCTGGGAAACATATCTCTGTTACTATGTACAAACTTCAGGTAGGTGAGTATGTACAGACATGGAATGAGAGTATCTTTTCAGATCGAAAATATTCTCTGCAGGTGTCACTACTTCTGATTCCAGTCAAGGCTCGAATAGCTCTCTGCTGCTGAAACAAAACCTTATGAGAATCAACCGAATTTCCTCTGGACATAACGGAAAAAGACACTATGCTATGGAAATGAGAGAAATAGGTGAGTCTAGTAGCCTGATGTGTGGCACAATTCTTCAAACGTCTGATGGCATATATGGTACTATTTAGCCTCTTCTGCATGTTTTCTATTTGAAATTTTCAGTTTAGTTTGCTTTCCATATATACTCCAAGAAACTTTGCATAGGTTGTTTCGATACTTGATTTTGTGAAATGCAGCCACTTCTGCGTGCATTTATCGGCGATGAATTCAACAAGAACCAGCATGACGCTGTTCGACATCGCAGAGACATTCGTTAGAACTGGGCAAGGGGGCCTACTCTTCCAAACATTGGAGAGCAACTACCCATCTGCACTGATTCTCATGGATCGATCATAGGTGAGAAACAGGCCCTTGTCGGTCTGTTTAGGCGACACATGTTCCTCTATGGGAAGAATGGAAGCCGGTGTACAACAAGCATCACTCTTGGCACCGCTTCTGTTCAACATCTATAGCTTAGACGTCCCAAAGACTCCCAACACGATCTCAGCCTTCTACGCAGATGAAACGGCCAAAATAACGAGATCGACCGCCCCCTCTCTGACAACCAAAAGACCCCAAGAGGTCGCAGACCAATTGAAAGAATGATTCAACAAGGCTCATCTTGGTCAATCCAGAGAAGAGCTCGGCACTCTACATGTCCCGAAGAAGAAGCCCTGAGGAAAAGAGCGCGATAAATGGCCTACCGATCCCATGAGTGAACAAGACCAAATATCTGGGAGTCATGTTAGATCGAAGGTCGACATGGCGTTAATACGCGGAAGACTGCACGAGCAAGGCGAATGCAGCCCATGCCTTCCTGTATCCCCTAATGAATAGGAGTAGTCCAGTCCAACAAACAAGCTGAGAATATAGAAGACCATCAACAGGCCAACAATGATATACGCTCCGCAAGTTCAGGGATATGCGGCACCAACTCATACCCAAAATTTTCAAGTCGTGCAGAACAAAGCACTGAGGATGGTCATGGATGATCTATGATAAATCCGAAACTCCGGGCTACATCGATACCTGCAGATCCGAGTGTTCTCGAATTCATCAGTAAGACAGCAGTGAAAGCGTTCCAAGCAGTCGACATCCACCCAAATCAATTGATGAACACTGTAGGAGATTACGAAGAAGATGAACCGAGAAAATACAAGAGACCCAGGATGGTTCTGTGGATTTGATATAACATTCTTGTAAAATCAAATTATAAGACTGTCTCGATTTGGACGACATACATATTATGTAGTTAATTATAATTGTTATCACTATACTTCAGATTACGGCTTACACGCCAATTTTGCCCTTTTATCAATCAAACCACCTAGCGATATTAAGTTAAAATTTGTGAAAGTGGCACTTGAATAAAGAATACACACAACCAAAACAACGGAATCACCCAATACTTTGAATATTACCTCAGGTATTTTGGAAATTTCGAAGGATTGTTAGGATTGATACTTTTTGAGAGAAATAAATTGAGGTTTATTTTAAGAAAGAAGCAAATAAGAGAAAATAACTCTTTCCGCATGCAGTAAAAAAATTGAAAATTATTTTCTCCAGCAGTAGGTGAGTTTTGCTGGACCTCATCAGCTTGCATCACCTCCTTATACCCTGATACAAGCCTGAATCCGTCTAGGCATGCTTTGGATTAGGTTTCAGACCTCCTCTGGGGTATTATTCTGCCAATCTTCTGTGGTGGCTTGGATGAGCTATTGTGGGGTTCTTGGATTATTTTGGCTAGATCTAATTTCCTTTTGGGATCAACCCATAAATGTCCAATAGGATTTAGGTTAGGTGAGTTGAGTGCGAACTGGGTAGTTCGAAATAGCGATTCCCTCTGTTTCAAGTAATGTCGCGCGAGGTTGCTGGTATGCGGAGGAGCATTACCTTGCATTAAAATGAATTTTTTTTCTTACTGTGGTTACCTCGCCAGAACTTCACCATGGGCTCCAGTACTAAGTCCACTTAATTTCTGGCCATTACACTTTCAGGAAATGAAATCAAATCTGTTTTGCCTCTCAGCTTAATGCCACTCCAAAACATCACACCGCCCTCTTGGTATTTCGAAATTTGTCTTGCTGCTCGGAGTCTAGCTTGTCTTCCACGACCTCTTGAAACCCGAATCCAGCGGTCATCTGATCGAATACCAATTCTGGTCTCATCCAAAAAGAACATTTCGCCAATTCTCAATATTCCAATTTTGGTGCTCCATACACCAATTAAATCTGTTAATTTTTCTGTTGTCTGGTTAGCTCTGGAACTCTTAAGGACCTTCTGCTGTATGAATCTCTTGAACGATGTCTTTGATGTATCATTTCGACTGATACACTGAAGCATGTTGCTTCCAGAAATTGCCTTTGGAGTATGAGGTGCGACACACTAGGGTCTCTTCTTGCAATTTGGCACAAAAGTGGTCATGTTTTTTCAGAAGTGATCTTCCTTCGACTTCTGCTAGGCCTATTCTGCAGAGATTGTAGATCCACGCATTGGGCGTAGGTTTTTGAAATCACCCCCTGTGATACCCCCATTGTGGCCGCTATATCCTTCTGTGTCACCCCTACTTCAACGAGAGCAATTATTCGACCCCTCTGCACATCGGACAATCCAACGTAAGGTATTCTCAATTATGATTATACACTTTTTTGCAGTTTGAAATTCACAGTTTCAAATCTTAGTGACGACTGAGTACAATATCCCGAACGTGTGGTGATAATTCAGCATTTCTTATCATACTATTCAGTTTTTTTACAACAAAAAATTTAATTTTTCACAAATAGTCAAAGATCCAAGGTCAAAAACAATCAATAATGTGAAACATTGAGTGATTCCATATAAATTTGGTTGTGTGTATGTCACAGTCTTTCCCATATTACGTTTACTACCTGCAAATGTAAACGGATCTTATTGAGCTATTGAAAAGAGATACTTGTTAGGGCTTTAAGAATATTTTTCCTATTTTTGGAAGGGTTTTTCCATTTGCGAAATGAAGATCTGCTTTGTGTTACAAAAATCTTGTCGACCAGTGTTATTTAACTCACAATGATCTCAATGAAAATTGATTGTTTCATCCTGAAATATGGGCCTAAAACATGTAATGTAAAGTAATAATCAAAAGTATTGCAAAAATCATTCAGGAAACAGGCTTACTCTAACCAATAAAGTGCAGATCAAGCTATTTTTACCCATATGATTTTAAACTCAAATACACTCAGGGTGGGGGTTTATCTCACAAATTTCAAATTATCATAACGGAATCCCCCGAAGATTGAGATCTTCTTTCAATCAAGTGAAATTCACTGAATTTCGAAGAGAAGACTTGTTTCTTAGTTTCTTAATATTCATATTTTCTCAATTATTTGTGGGAAACTTCTTATGTTTTCATCCCAAACTAATTTGATTCAATAATTCTTGCAATTTTATTGTCTGAAAAATCGTTCGTACAGATTATTCAATACTTCATTCGAAATCAAATGAGCTCATGATTTATGAAGCATTATAAAGAATAAACACTTATTTCAATTTGTGAAATCAGAATTAAAATATATTGTACAATCTCAATATTCAAAATTAATTGAAAAATTGGGTATATAAATTATACAATTCTTCTACTTCTCAATTAAAATTTACAAACTCATATAAATAGTCATAACTAGGAAAATACGATATTGCATTCACTTCACAATGACACCAAAATAAATCGGTCGAAAATTATGATTCCTTTGTTAAACCACAAATTAATTAGTAATTTCAGACTGGAATAAATTCTGTTATCTATAATCGTAACTGATAATGGAAAAACTAAAAATTTTAGGAAATACGATGAAGAATATCGTCATTTCTTATTCAGTTCTTCATATTTCATAATTGGTCATATTTAACTCCCAAATAGACACAACCAAATTTACACGGAATCGCCCAATATTTTGAATATTACCTCAGGAATTTTAGAAATTTCAAAAGATTGTTATAATTGATCCTTCTTTATATATTTCAATTGAAAAAAGAAATAAATTGAGGTTTATTTTAAGAAAAAAACAAATAAAAGAATATAAGAGACACTTTCCGCATGTAGTAAAAAAATTGAAAATTGTTTTCTCACGGAGTCGGTGTTTTTCTCGACCTCAGTAGCTTGTATTACCTCCTCTTGCCCTGATACAAGCGTGAATCCGTCTAGGTATGCTTTGGTTAGGTTTTCGACCTCCTCTGGGGTGATATTCTGTCACTCTTCTGTGGCGGCTTGTATGAGCTGTTGTGGTGTTCTTGGATTATCCTGGCGCAATCTAATTTTCCTTTTGAGATTATTCCATGAATGTTCAATAGGATTTAGGTCTGGAGAGCAAGCTGGCCAGTCCAATATAGCGATTCCCTCTTTCTCAGCGAGGTTGTTGGTATGCGAAGGCATTATCTTGCAAAAAGTGAAATTCTCACTGTGGGTACCTCGCCAGAGTCTCACAATGGGCTCCAACACTAGTTCCACGTAATTTCTAGCCGTTACACTCGCAGGAAACGAAATCAAATCTATTCTGCCTTCCAGCATAATGCCATCCCAAAACATCACACTGCCCCTTGGTATTTCGGAATTTGTCTTGCTGCTCGGAGTCTAGCTTGTCTTCCACGACCTCTTAAAACCCGAATCCGGCGGTCATCTGATCGAACATAAATTCAGGTCCCATCCGAAAAAAGAACATTTTGCCAACTCTCAATATTCAAATTTTGGTGCTCGATACACCAATTAAGTCTGTTAATTTTTTTGTTGTCTGGTTAGCTCTGGAACTCTTAAGGGCCCTTTGTATATCCGCATAGGCGTTTATTATACAGGGTGCTCCAACGAAAACTTAACACCTCCATTTTCCGGTTTTACAATAAAAGTATGAAGAATCGCTCGGACCCGTCGATTTCTGATTCGAGTGGGAACAATCTTTTCCGTTTTTTCATCCCTGTAACTTCGATCCCCTACCGGGGAGGAACACAACCTATAATTTTGAATAGGGTAGAGGGTTGTTAGGATACCGCATTTTGAAGATCTTATCCAGTACTATCTGATCCTAAATTTTCGCTTCAAAATTTTCATTGTTAACGAAATGGCAGCTAAAAAATTGGAAGACTACTTACTTTTGTGATTTGTTTATTAAGTGCTGAAAATAGGCACAAGTAACTGATGTGATCGAGTGTACCTGCTAGAAAATAAGAAAAACTAGAAGTCAGATTCAATCCACTTCACTAAGATGGGTCTCATATTGAGAGATCGAAATGCATTATTTGAAAGATTCTCGGTCATATAATCTGCGAATTTCAGGGTCCTCGCTTCAAAAATCGTAATTTCTGTGATAAAATCACGAATAACTCGTGAACGATGCATTTTATGTATAGGGAAACCTATAACAGATCGACGCCTATTAATATTACGAGTTAAATAGTGTGCAAAAATAGGTGGTTCAATTTGAAAAAACCAACTTCTGCACCTTTGGATGTGCTACGATTTTACACATACTTTGGAAACACCTTGTATACCGTGAAGCCTCTAAATGCATTGAATTCTGCTGAATGAGCCTATTTACTTACAACGAGCTAGAAATAATCGATATTGAATGAGTTTTAGTATTTTTATGATGCCTTCTGAGAGACAACCAAAAATCGCATAATTCCGAGTGAATAATGCATCTTCCGTTCGGAATTCAATTTGTCTCAGAAAATCTCTATCATCCTTTGAGTAATGGGGTGTGGCACCATCTTGTTGGACACAAATCTCCCCCATATCTATGTTTCCTATCAGAGTTGGCAGAATAATGACCAAAATAATCCAAAACCATTATACCTTTCAATGCTCCTTCAACACATTAACAAAAGATCTTTTTGCGGTCGTTCATATCTGACTGCATGAGGGTTTCCTATACTCAAAATGTGGTCAACTCTGCTAATGTAGATTCTATACCACGTAAATTGAGCATCGATTTTTGTGGTTTACTTCTCTAAGTTATGGGTATATTTTTCTCCCTGAATATTCTGCCTAGTGGGAAGAACATGTTTAGAAGTAAGTTGGAGTCTTTGAATCCAAAGATTTATTAAAAACTGTTTTGTAGTTTGGAATCAACTCATTTCTGTAGCTCATTCATAATCTCGTCTAGCAGCTAGTGCATATCCGTTGTAAATTCATAACAAATACCATAGTAGCATGTTCTCTATTTGCGTATGAATGAGGCATTGCATTTTCTCTTGATTACGCTAAAATATTTTGATTTGAAACTGGACTTACTGAGTAAATTCTTAATTATATGTTACATAAGGCATTTTCGAAACGCGTTACTCCGTCGCGATGCGAAGATTTTTATTTGACAAAATACCAGGTGATGTCTGCGATCGTGGCTACGAAAAGGTGTTTAATAACTAAAGGGAATGATGTCGAATGTTGTTGGTGCTTGTTTTCTTAACTTACTTTAGCAGCATTCCTACTATACGATTTTAAAGCTTCTGGATGATTTCAAGCTGCTTTAAAAATACGTTATATTTCTTTACATTGAGGTCTTGAAATTAAATTATTGAATAATTCTGGCAAATGACCGCCTTTTTACTGTAATTTTGAATTCAGATGAACTATATAAAATGGTATACAGGTAGATCTACACGATACAGTATTCACAATTGATAATAAAATTTAGTTAGATGAAATATCTTAACAAACATATACTAATATAGATTAAAGAGGCAATCCTTTCAGAGTTATCTGTATTTGAAATAGTATTCAGGAAATAAATTTAATAAGGGTGAGTTATTTATATCTATCTGGTCATTGAGAATTTCTGGGAATACCTAAATCTGTTAATCTCAAGTACTTCCAGAAGATTGAGTTGAGAATTCCGAATTGAAAGAATGACTATTTTTCCTAACATGACTGGAATAATTCTAATCGGGTTTTCCGTTGATGAAACTGCGTTTATGTTCTGAGATTCAAACATTGAAATTTATTTCTATCCTACCTATATAAAAACAATTGCAATCTGTACATTCCAATCTATAAACACCTGATTTATTTTCTTTATTGATTTGAGACTTATAACTTTTGATAAATGAAACTAGATTTGTTGATGTTTTGAGGGCTATCTTCAAATTTGAATTTTTAAGAAGGATTTCACATTATTGCTAATATTGCCTGTATATATTAAACTGTTGAATTTCTTGTCTTGATGTTCACTGATTGGATAAATATGTTGTAGAGTTAATTTTTGGTTTTTCTTATATAATATGTTGCTAACTAAATTTGCATCATAACCAGTATTTATTGCGATCTGCTTTATCAAATTCAATTTTTGAGATAATTTTCACTAGACATTGATGTGATTAAGAGTCTATGTATATAACTATTAAATGCTGCAACTTTGTGTTGGTAAGGATGTGCCGATGTATAATGAATTGTGATATCTGTATGAGGAGGTTTATGATAAATTGAAAACAGGTGTTTATTATTTGATCTTGTTATTGTTAAGTCTAGAAAATTGATCTAGTTGTTCTTTCCTATTTCAGAAGTGAATTTTATATTTGGGTGCAGGTTGTTGATGAAAATTTTCAATACAGTGAACTGTCTGTTTGCTCCTGTGATACACACAATAACGTCATCGATATATCGATACCACTATAGGAAATGTTTACTGAACAGGTATTTATGAATAGTTTTTTTATATTATCCATGAAGATTTCTGCCAAAAGAGGGTTTGAGAGGTTTTCCATTATAAGTCCCTCGTCACTTTTATAAACAGAGTTGTTAAATAAGAAATAATTTTGGGATATGCAAACATCTAATAAAGCCATAATGGCATATTTAATTCGTGGGTTCGTCCTATTTTGTGTTAAAAAATTTTTGATTATTTCATACGGATCCTTCGGTGGAATACTTGGAAAGAAATTCTTGATATCGAAAGAGAGTAACTTAGCATTACTTGGTAGGTAAACATTTCTATTTTTCCTATCAAATAATTTGAGTTACGAATTGGAAAAGATGGTTTAAAATTACAAAATTTTTCCAGAATATGTATTAAATATTTGGAAACTTTGAATGCTGGGGCATGTGTGAATGATACCACTGGTTTTATTGGATAACCATTATCGATATATCAATGACGTTATTGTGTGTTTCACAGGAACAAACAGGAAGTTCACTGAATTCGAAAATTTCATCAACAACCTGCACCTAAATATGAAATCCACTCCTGAAATAGAACAAATCGATCAATTTCCTAGACTTAGCAATAACAAGACCAAATAATAAACACCTGTTTTCAATTTATCATAAGCCTTCTCATACAGATATCACAATTCATTATACATGGGCACATCCTAACCAATACAAAGTTGCAGCATTTATATGTTATAGTTTATACATAGACTCTTGAGCACATCAATGTCTAGTGAAAATTATCTCAAAGAATTGAATTTTATAAAACAGATCTCAATGAATAATGGTTATGATTCAATAGTTTAACATATATGGGCAATATAAGCAATAATGTAAAATCCATTTTAAAAATTCAAATTTGAATATAGCATTCAAAACATCAACAAATTTATGTACATTTATCAGAAATTATAAGTCTCCAATTAATAAAGAAAATAAATCAGGTGCTCATAGATTGGAATGTACAGATTGCAATTGTTTTTATATAGGTAGAACAGGAAGAAATTTCAATGTTAGAATGTCAGAACATAAACGCAGTTTCATCAATGGAAAAACAGATTCGTATTTTTCTAATCATCTTAGGGAAAATAGTCAGTCTTTCAATTCGGAATTTAAAATCCTACATTCTGAGAATAGAGGTATAAAACTCAACCTTCTGGAAGTACTTGAGATTAACAGATTTCGGTATTCCCCAGAAATTCTTGATGACCAGATAGACATAAATAACTTACCCTTATTGAACTTGTTTCCTAAATACTAGTTCAAATACAGATAACTGTGAATGGGTTGCCTCTTTAGTCTCTATCAGTATACGTTTGTTAATACAATTTTGTAGTATACATTCGCTCTTCACAAAAATACTGTGTATCGAAACGCGACGAGCATTTATTAATATAGTTTAGTGGAAACGTTTGTTTAATTATATTTGAAAATGGATTTGTACCATGTAAAAGCCTCGTCAATTGAAAATGAAATAGATCCCGGTTCTGGGTATAGAGAATGAAATCACATTTTCAAAACTGCATCACGCGACCGCGAGGTCGGAGAATGATTGAGGGAAGAACAAAACATGTAGTAAAAGTGTCCTCCTCCTATCAAAAATCGACCTATTTCGGGAAATTCACGGAAAAATTAAACCGATAATGTATTAAAAATTATACAAATATTACCTTGATTGAGAGAAAATGATACTTGTTCACAAAAAAGAATAGTACAAACAAAACTGATAAATATTCATCCAAGAACTTTGTAATTGTATGAAGACAGATCCTGTTTATGCTAAACGAAATTTTTTATTCAAACATCAAAATCAAGTGGGTATTTGTTTATTCAGTTATTCCTCATTCATAAATTTGGACTGATACAATATTCCGACTTTGACCCTTGGTATTTTCGGAATTTATGACTCAAATGGCATTGTCCTATTAAAATCAAATACTTATCTTATGGAGGAAACGACGACACACGTTTTATTTATTTTAGTTTCCAAATTAAACACTCCAATTTTTCTAAGAAATGTGAACTATCATATATATCTGGTATCCACGCAAGATGGGATATTAAAAGTGTATGGAGAAAGGAATGACCGATTGGAGAATATTTGAAACTGAAAAAGAAAGAGTAATATTTCCTGGATACGCTTAGTAGTTATATCAGATCGAATCTATCTCGATTTATTTTCGATTTGTTAGTAACTGTTGTTCGCGCAAAATTAGTAATTATATAATTTCGTGCACGCTACATGGTTTTTAGGTCAATAAATAATGCTCCCTACATTCTACTCAATGACCTCAAGATGATAGCAAGACATGAATCCAGCAAATGCAAAATTTCATAACTTGTCAATCTAAACAGTTGCATTTCGTTGTGCAATAAACGTTACTCAATAGTTTCATCTAAAACTTTCAATGTCAATTGCAGTCAAACCGATGTGTCAATTCTGTAGCGTAGTTTTAGTAAAAATTTACCGGTTGTCCACACGAGATGAGACATTAAAAGTATATGGAGCAAAGAATGACCGATTGGAGAATTTTTTTCGTTGTCTTAAATGTTCTTCGAACTAAGTTCCGAAGATTTTTTTTAATGCTGTCGCACTTTCGCTTATACCAGAAGTTGACACAATCTTTGTTATTTCAAATGGCATAATGTATGTTTCTATATTTTTTTATTGTAGGAAATCAAGTTCTGAACAATTTGTTCTAATATCATTGTCACCTTAAATCCGAAAGGAGGATATGAATTTTTCAATCGGAATCTTGCTATTCTTGGTTGCCTCTTAGAAGGCATCATAGAAATACTATAGATCATTCAATATCGATTATTTCTAGCTCTTTGTGAGTGAAGAGGATCATTGAGCAGAATTCAATGCATTTAGAGGCTTTACCGTATGCAGGGTGTTTCCAAAGCATTTGGCAAATCGTAGTACAATCAAAGATACAAATATCCGTTTTTTCAAATTAGACCACCTATTTTTGCACACCTTTTAACTCGTAATACGAGGTCTGGCTATTGAATAACGAGACTAGTTACGAAAAAGGATCTTGATGAAAAAATTATTCTACATTCGAATCCTCCTCTCCCCTAGCCATACACCTTTCCATACGTTTCTTCCATCGATCGATGCAGTGCTGGAAGTCTTCTTTGGTGAGGGCCTTTCGGAGCTCTGCCGTTTTTTGCTTACGCTTCCATCGACTCGAATCAGGTTCCTTTCAAAGGAGATTTCATCTTCGGAAACAAAAAAAAATCACATGGTGCCAAATCTGGCGAGTACAGCGCGTTTTCGAGAACTGGAGTGCACTTACTGGCCAAATACTGCTCCACAGATAGCACGTTATTGGCAAGTTTTTTGGCACCAACTTCGCACAGACCTTTGTCATGTGTAATTCCTCGTGTAACATTTTTTCTAACTGTGTTTTTATCGACGCTTACAGCGTTCGTTTTAAACCTGTACTGCACAAATACTGTAATAGTAACGAAAACGTGTTTTGGTACTTGCATAGATAAGATATCTAGATACCCAACGCACTACTCGTTTTTTCCCCACTACTCGTTGTGCGTTATGGGCAGGATTTCTGGCACCAACTTCGCACAGACTTTTGTCGTGTGTAGTTCCTCGTAAAATTTTTCTAACCGTTTGTTCATCGACGTTCGTAGCCTCAACTATCATTCGGACCTTCATTCGACGATCTTCACGCACAATTTGATTGATTTTGGTCACTGTTTCCGGATTTGAAACAGTGGCAGGGCGATCTAGGAGCTGGTCATTTTCAGTGCTCTCTCGGCCCACACGGAAGCGCTTACACTACTCAAAAACACGCGCACGAGATAGAGATTCTTCCCCGTAGGCCTCAGTCGGAGTTTTATTCAATTCGACGAGAAATTTGGGATTGATCCGTTGCTTCTGGTTTTGGCCACACGTGATTTTCGGCACGAGAAAATATCATGTTCGCTTAACACCGCTACTGCACAAATAAATAGTAACGAAAACGTGTTTTGGTACGTGCATAGACAAGATATCTAGATACCCAACGCACTACTGGTTTTTTCCCTACTACTCTAGTGCGCCCTCTAGATGCACAGCCTCATTATATATATATATATATATATATATATATATATATATATATATATATATATATATATATATATATATATATATATATATATATATATATATATATATATATATATATATATATATATATATATATATATATATATATATATATATCACCGCAGTTGCAGATAGGCATTGACTGTTCACCGGGCGATTACTTGCCAAGATGAACACCAAATGATTGAATCACCCCATATAAGGAATCTCCGAACAATATGGGTTTTGCCGAGTATGGCGTCCCTCTGAGCTGCGGAAATGTCCAACCCCAATATCTTGGTTTTCTGTGCGAGATGGATTTCGACCAGGCCGTTGACAGATATTATAAGTGGCATAACTATGACAGATTGCAATCCGTATATTTCCTTTATCTCGAAGGCCAAGTCACGGTACTTTTCGACTTTTTCGGTGTATGCTCTACTCATATTGTCGTCCGCTGGGATTGTCTCGTCGAGAAGGATGGCTTTCTTTTCTGTTTTGAAGAAAACAGAAATATCTGGCCTATTATGTGGCACTGGACGGTCAGTGATAAGAGAGTCATCCCAGTACAATTTATAATCTTGATCTTCCATTATCGTTTCCGGCATGTACAAGTGGTTTTTCATCTTCACCTTTCCGAGTCCGAGGTTCAATGCGATATGTTGGTGATAGATCTTAGCCATCGCGTTATGTCGGTTGAGATACTCTTTGGGCGCAAGAATCGAGCAAGATGAAGTGACATACTGTATTGACTCAGGATGACGTGAGCAACGACGACAGAGATCCGAGGGAACAGCAAGGCCTGCAATGTGCTTCTGGTATGATCTGGTTGGCACGATGTAAGTATCCCGCAGTCAGGTAAGTAAGTGATTCCTTTTTATTTACATTGTCACCTTTCAGACTTTTCGGATATCGTCGTTGGAGTGCCTTTGACATCCATTCCTCTAGTAGTTCACCTGAGGTACGGCTTGTGAATTGCCAGTTGGAGTGGAGTCAAATCATCTAGCCGTCGGATGGACCTATAGAAAGGTAAGTTTTTCCCAGCGTATCCCCTCAGGTTCATCAGGTTTTGAGCATGACTATTTTCTATGTTGGTAAGACCTCTACCACCCTCACCTCTTGGTAGATAGAGACGGCTTACTGAGTTATGCGGATGATGCATGCCGTACCTGGTGAGCATGGTTCAAATTTTTTGATCGAGCTTGCGCAACTTGGTCATTGACCAGTCAACCACTCCGAATGAGTAGGTGATGCTCGGGACCGCCCAAGTGTTGAGTGCCTTTGAGTTCAACCTCGATTGAAGCACTCGCTTGACCTGGGTAAACAGCGTCGACCCAAAGAACTCCCTAACTTCAACTGATTTTTGATCCAGAGCTTGTTGAATACCTAGATATTTGTAAACCTTTTCTGGTGGTAGTGCAGGAAATACACTCTCATCATACAAGGTTATTCCTGGTGATGCATTCACCACCTTTCCCTTTTCAACAGTCAGAACAGCACATTTTTCGAGTCCGAGCTCCATACGTATCGCCCCACTGAATGCCTTAATCATTTCTAGTTGCCTCTTCATATGGTCTTTCGAGCTTTTGTAAAGTTTAAGGTCGTCTTAGTATAACTGATGAGATATACTGATCTTTCTCACCCTATCGAACATATAGGAAGTGGGACTGTTGTTCAGAAGGCAGCTCAGGGGGTTCAGGGCGAGGCAAAACCATAGAGAACTGAGAGTATCCCCATGAAAGATACCCCGTTTGATAGAAATTTCATCAGTGTTGATTTCCCCTGATTTCGTTTTTATTTGGATGGATGTCCGCCAAGTGTTCATCAGGTGCTTCAAAAGGTCCCTAATATCCGGTGACACACCGTACATACCCAAGACTCTCAACAACCAGGAATGCGGGACAGAATCGAACGCTTTTCGGTAGTCTAACCAGGTCACCGAGAGGTTCCACCTCTTCAACTTTGCGTGTTTTGTAATTATTTGGTCGATAACGAGAAGCTCCTTACAGCCTTTTACCCCCTTTCGATAACCATTCTGTTCATGCGCTATCAGATTGTGCGCTCTAATGTGGGCGATGATGTGGAAGGCCATTACTCCAGTGAGGAGTTTATAGATGATTGGCGAACTTGTTATAGGACGGTACAGCTTAGGGTCCTGAGAGATATCTCCCTTTGGCAGTAGATGAGTAATGCCAAGTGTTAAATTTTACTGATTGTGGTTGGGTCTGTCAGTCCTCGCTGAAACAGAGATGCAATGGTAGAATGTGTAGACGTGAAGTATTTCCACCAGTAGTTGTGCAATCTATCTGCTCCAGGATCAGCCCAGTTGTTCGTTCTTTTAAGGACTCGAGCGATGTCTTCCTCTGTCACATTGATATTTGCCATGTCGTGCTTAGGAGTTTTTGCTTCAACCTCGGGGATCCAGAATGCTGAATCATCGTGAGGGGTATCGTCTGACCAAATGTCACTCCAGAACTTGTGAATTATCTCTTGAGAGGGAGGAGTACCGTCCTTGCTTTCAGTGTTTTCAAGGCCCCGGAAAAATTGTGTTTTTATAGAAGAGCTTGTTGTTCTTAAATCTCTTGACACGTTCGTTATATCTTCTTGACCTGTTACCTTAAACCTTTTGTTTCAGTCTGTCACAAATGACTTTCATCTTGCTGTCGAAGGATTGATCCTTAGCTCTAATGCGGAACTCAGATGCCACTTCAGTTCCTTCAGTTTCTTGGATGGTACAGCAGCATTGAGGTAAGTATGTATAATACCAATTTTTTCTCATCTTAACGATTTTTCTTTCTAGGCGGACTTTCCACGGCGCAGTATTACCTTCCCTCTCTTCTCGTTCAACAGTTGGTAGAGTTCCGTGAATTTCACACACTGTACCTGACCCAGCGTAGACCAGGTCTACCAGGTCATCAAGCGTGGAGACATCATCCATTTGTTCTCGAATCAAATCATTGATTGTCTCAACATTTCCCATTATTTCCTTCATCATCTTGATGGTATTTATTTCAATTTTGAAGTTGTTCGGTGACAGTGGAATATATATATATATATATATATATATATATATATATATATATATATATATATATATATATATATATATATATATATATATATATATCAGTAAATATGCGTTCCGATACAAATGTATTATACATGAGTATGCAAACATTTGACGAATATCCAAGATCCGAGCTTCATCATACAGACGTGAAGTAGGGTAAGTATCTTTCTTATTGAAGATGATTTTTGAAAACTTTTTTGTAGAACTCCGATACAAGCTATATGCTCTGCCCTTGCAGCTCTCCAGTTCAGAATACCATAGCATAACCTAGAGTGTACAAGTCCGAAGTAAATCTTCATCAAAGCTTTTTGATCGAGAACATTTTTGAGGTATTTGAATCAGTACAGCACACCTCGAAGAGCGGCAACTATGGTACAAATATGGTGGTCCCAACGTAGATGGCTATCGAAAATAATTCCCAATTATCAAAATTGATTGTGAGCAGCTTTGCATTCATCCATATTGCTATAACTCTCATATCCTGTTCCGTCTTTTCCATTGTTTCATCCCAACTATCACCCTCAACTATTAAATTAGAATCAACTGAAAAACTGACTAAAGTTCCATTTAGATTCAGCTGAAGCAAACAATTAATATATATAAAAAAAAGTACTGGCCTAGCACGCTGCCCTGTGGTACACCAAATTGAATCAGTTTTTCATCACTCATTTCTCCGTTCCAACTAACATTCTGCTTTCTCTCATTCAAGTAACTCTCAAAAAGGCGTAGAACATTTCACCTTATTCCAATCTCATCCAAGGCTTCCAATAATTTTTTGTGGCAGACTGTGTCAAAGGCTTTAGAGCGATCTAAAAGAAAACACATACCTTTTCTACGGTTATCCAGACCCTCATATATTTTTAAAGTTATACTTGAAAGTGCATCTTGTGTGGATTTATTTCTTCGAAAGCCATACTGATTTGAAGAGATGATGTTGAATCTGTCCAGAAATTCACCTACTCGTTTTTTTATAATCTTCTCAAAAATTTTTGCCAAATTAGACATAACCGAGATTGGTCTTTAGTTAGAAAATTCATTTCGCACTCCTCCTCTATATGACGTTCGTAAGACAGCGAGCTTGAACTGAGGCGGGCATTCAGCGATTTCTATTATTTTACTGATAACATGACATAATGGTTCCGATATGATTTGGCCATCTCTTTCAACACGTCTGCCGTCAAACCATCACAACCAGGAGTCTTTCTGTTTTTGAGACTATAAATTATTTTTTCTATTTCAGAACTATTCGTTGGTTTTAAGAACACTGAATTTCGAATATTCTTCTTTTTTTACTGGGAATAACCGGCGGCAAACTAAAAGGAACCCTTTCAGCCAAGCTCGAACCCACATTTGAAAAATAATTATTGAAGTGATTAGCTATGTCAACGTTATTCGCAATCACATTTTCATTCTCAGTTTTAATTTTTTTGATATGCCAACTATCGCGGAATAACCTTATTAAGCACCTCTTTGAAACTGCTTACAAAGATTCTTGCCGATGACATAACGTCAACAATGCCAATCAGCGAAGAGCAACAAGGCTTTCGAAAAAACCGGTCCACGGTCGATGCACTATTTATAACAAAGCAATTAGTAGAAAAGTCTCTTGAATATAACACTCTAGCATATCTTTGTTTCATAGACTTAACGAAGGCCTTCGACAGAGTCAAACTGAAGGATGTAATCAAGATACTGGAAAACAAAGAGGTACCCAAAAAATATATTAGAATCATAAAAGATCTGAACACTAATACAACAACGTAAATACGAACAAACCACACCCTAACGCAGCATTTCGGAACAACGTCGGGCATCCGCCAAGGTGATAGTCTTAGATCTCTACTATTTAATACTGTTTGGACCAACTTGTAGAGACCGTTAAAAACTTGGGACTAGGATACCGCATGGGAACCTACAAAATTAACATCTTATGCTATGCCGATGACGCCGTACTCATTGCAGAATCAGAAGACGACCTACAAAGAATGTTATACGCCTCTAGCAAACGCGCAAAAAATTTCAATATGGAAATCTCAACAAGTAAGACAAAATGCATGACCATAGCTAAGGAACCTCTGCGCTGCAAGTTAACAATAGACAACGCCACTATAGACCAACTCATGTCATTCGAATACTTAGGGTGCAAAATAACAAGCACAGGATACCTTGAAGATGAAGTGAGGAGACAAGTGAACAATGCAGCTGCAGTATCGGGACATCTTAAACAACCAATTTGGAGAAATAAACACCTCAGTATATCATGCAAATCCAGAATCTACAAAACATGTGTGCGACCAATTATGACATACGGGGCAGAAACAAGAGCGGAAACGTCGGTAACAAAGAGGATACTAAGAACAACAGAAACGCTAAGAATTATAACCGTTTACACATTGAATGACAGACAAAGAAATACCGACATATGGGAAAAATGTGAAACAGACGATATTGTAAGATGGGTAAGAAAAAGAAGAAGAGAATGGAACCAGCATGTAAACAGAATTACCACAGATAGAATAGCCAAAATCGTATATAACAACATACCACACGGAAGAAGACCTGTTGGACGACCACCAAAACGATGGCGGGACAGTTGGCAATCAACTTCACAAGAACTGCTGCAGGGAAACCGGAACTGAACAGGCGCTACGCCTTTTACACGGTGAAGAAGAAGAAGAAGATATTAATAGATTTACCCTTTAAGTTAGATATTTCATTTACAACCTCCCACATATTTTTACTACTACTGTTTTCTGTTAACTTTGTTTTGAAATAGTTATATTTTATCGTTTTTATCAAACTATTCAACTTATTTCTGAACTGAACGAATTTTTATGGAACTCATTCCATGGGTTATTCATCATACTTTTAAGTAATGAATCTCTGGTTTTATTGATTTTATCAGTCCACTAGTAATCCATTTTTCTATTTTTCGTAAACCATTTCATACAGACAATACCATTCATCAATATAAAATAGCTGCTAATAACAGAATGATACATAAACTGACCACCATACCAATATATACTGTGAATCCCACAACCAACCAATGTTAGAAAATAATTTCATGAAGAGCTCAATATTATAATACAAATAGCAGTCAATATTGGTTACAATTCTAGAACAATTTAGTATACTTCCTTGTAAACAACTAAATTTGAATCAAAACATTATATAACTCATATTGGTAAACCCAGTCTGAATTAAAGGTAATTTTTCCATCTCATACTTGAATATAGCTTTCAGAACGAATAATCTCTTGGCAGATATGTTGAAAGATGTAAACCTAAAATTCGTTAATCATCATCATGCGAGAATTTTCTGATAACTCTTTTTAATTTCAATTAGTCTCAGCGATAACATGATATTAATTCCTTATCTGCACACTGAATGATCCGTCACTAACCTCCTACCACATGTAGTGACTTGGTTATCTCATAACAAATAATTGAAAATTTGATAAATACGTGCGAATTCGATTTGAAAAAATGAAGTGGGTCTCTGATAAATTACGGGTAGAGGTTGAGAGGTTAAGATTTCGTTCGATCGAATGATTTAATCATTTGTTCTCTTTCTATATCACTGTCTGTATCCTCTTTTAGGATTATGCTTGGAAACTTTGCTTTCGTACACATGCTTCTTTCTTTCAGCAACGAATTGGTGATTAATAGTAAGATTTTTTGTCAATTGGGTCTGATAGACCCCATACCAAATTAAATGGCACTGGTCATAGTTGTAGGATTTCGTCGGTATTTTTCGTTTTCAGGAAATAAAGTTTATAATATTTTTAGCATTACTTCATTAATAAGCGTATTATAATCAAGTGTATAAACATTAAAAATTAGATTTTTAGGTTTTTATCTCTTGACCACGAAAAAGATAAATACTTATTATTTTCACAAACTTAAACATATTTCGACTTATATGTATAGAAAAATTCATTTGGGACAATGTATGCACTGAGAAAATTCCTGGCCTCTAACTGCCATCCCAAGTGATGTTTACAACTCCAAGAATCTTTTTATGGATTTTTTTCATAATTCAAATTTGCATCAACTTGTCGAACCCACGAGATTTAGAAATAACAATCTTCCTTCAACTCTTGATCTTATATTCACAAACGATACACACTTTTTGACGGATCTCAATACTATTGACATTTCTGATCATGCAGTCATCACAGGTCATATTCAATTCAACTTAGAACGATCCTCAGTTGGCGATAATATATCTAGATACGAAGTTATCAATTACAACATAAATAGAATCTAAACTAATACCAACTGGGTTGAGGTACTGGGCATAACTTCACAAACATTATTAATGATTACAAAGCCCAAAATACAAGAGTGAAGACATGCTACAAAGGAAGATAAGACCCTGGATAAATGGCGAATTAATCATCATGCTCAAGTACAAAGGAAAGCCCTGGAGAAAATTCACTAATTCGGAAGCAGATTTTCTCATTCACAACCAATTTGCACGAAAATTTAAGATATCAGTGAAGCTAGAAGTAAATTTAAACAGTCAGTAGTTCATAGTGAAAATCCGAAAAAGCTCTTCAAGTATATCCGTTCATCATCATCGTCCAAGTTCACGGTTCCTCTGCTTCAGAAAGAATATGGGACGTTCTGTGGAAGTCAATCGGAATCTGCAAAAGTCCTTGCCGATTCATTCTCAAAAGTTCATTCTATTGAGCCAAAATCTGATCATATGCAAGAAATCGTTATATCAAGAGTGAAAACTGATGTTAAGGATGTTCAATTTACACCCGAAGTTGTTGAACGTAACCTTCAAAAACTCAATAGCAATAGTTCTTCCGGTCCTGATCTGATATCTCCACTGTTTCTTGAAAACTGTTCTGCTGCCTTAGCTATTCCATTGTCGAAAATAATGACGCTATCTTTTACCACACATATTATCCCAACTGAAGCCAGATAATTATCGTCCAATCAGCTTGTAGTCTGTGATTTGCAAGGTCATGGAAACCATTATAGTAGAATCTATATCAGAAGTTTTCACTGAACTTGAAGTTATTCCAAAGTACTAACATGGCTTTTTGAAGGGACGTTCTACCATGACAAACCTGCTTTCATGCGTCAACGATAGGTGCTCTGCACCAGACAAAAGAACACCTATTGACGTTGTTTACCTGTATTCAGCCAAAGCCTTTGCCAGGGTTCCTAAACTACGACAGCTTTACAAATTGGAACACCTAGGCATTTGTGGCGATCTACTTAAGTGGATAGATTCCTTTTTATCTGATAGAAGAGTTCCCCAAGGCTCTGTCTTGGGACCATTCCTTTTTGTAATGTATACTTGCGATCTTCACTTGCATATTTCTTCAAAAAGAGCCTTCTTCGCAGACCAAACTTTATTCTGACCCCACCTTGAACCATCATGTGTTGCAGTCTGATTTAGATTCAATCTTCCAATGGTGTACGGACTGGATGCTCCCCTTAAAAGCAGTAAAGTGCGTGGTCCTTCACATGGGTGCAAATAACCCTCGTCTCCCATATTTTATTAATGGTCATTCGTTGGAAAAAGTCAAGAACTACAATGACCTTGGTGTTATTATTACCAAGGACTTGAGTTGATTCCAGCATATTCTCAGTGTCGTTAAAAAGGTGAACACTAGGCAGGATTTGTTGAACAGAACTTTCGAGAAACGTATCCTTCCAAACATCTATTTGGCTATTTAAAGTATACATTCGGCCAATTATGGAGTATTGCGGTACAGTATGGTGTCCCAAACTGCGACGAGATATGCAACTTCTAGAAAATGTTCAGCGCTGGTCAATCAGACAGTCTTTCGGAAAATAGACCTCCTTACGAGAAAAGATTGAGAATGGCGAAACTATGAACAACGCAGGCTTAGAGGAGATCTAATCATAACAAGAAGTTTGTTCGCCACCACCAGCGACAGTGGACTCCGAGGACATCAGTTCGAGTAGAGAAAAGATGTCCTCACTACGAGAACTAGAAAACATTTTCTCATCAACCGCATCTTTTCGGTGTGGACTAGTTTGCCTGCGGAGGTTGTTGAAGCATCTTCCGTCAATATTCTCAAAAATAGAATGGACCAGATTTTCTCTACAGAGTTATTAACCTTAAAATTTAGTTAGGTTTCTTCAATTTTCGCCTCCTCCTTCCTAAAATGTATTTTCTTTCACTTTTTTTCTCTCACACATGTTTTTTTTTAGTTGAAAATTCATTGTTGTTTCCGCCTCACGGATAGTTAAAAATATGTTGTTTTTGAAAGGTCATATGGGCTTTCAGTCCCTGCCTATATTAAATTGTAATAATAATAATAATTCAGTTAAAAATTAAGCCTTCTGAGATTCTCACAAACGCATTTTCTATGAATTCTCAATAGCAACCTGCTTATATATTTTCATCATCAGTAGGTATCATTAAAATTAATCCTTAAAACGAGAAAAATTACAAAGGTTTTGAATCATTTTAGAATTTTCAGATATTATTGAATTCAAATCATTTCATTGCGCCACAAATAAAAATCGTCTTCATTAGTTTATGTCGTGGATTTTGGACTGATCCGATTATTTTTCACTTTCAATGTGTTTACTAATATGAATAGTTCTACAACTAATCTAGATAAATTATTATTATTTGTTCACTATTAACTAATTCCGGAAACAATTGCGTTTGATTTTATTTCGTCACGCAAAAGATGATGCTTGTTTATGAAATTGATGAAAATCAATACTTTTAGGAAATTTTAGGGATAAACAAACTTGAGCATTTTTTCAAATAATTTGAACAGAATAAGATGGAATAAAAAGTAAAGAAAAATTTTGGTAATTCTGAATAGAAAAAATCTCTTTTTTTTGTAATTTTTTACAGAAAAGAACAGAAGCGTACTCAGAACTATTCATATACTAATAGTCTATTGAGATATTACATGAGCTTTTCATTATCTAGAGGACACAATTTTAGTTTTGGAAGCTTAACCCCAAGTTTGTGGGGTTGCCGCCCTTGTCCTTCGGCCGCCATCTTGGAAAAAAGGCTGCAAACACTTTTTTCGTGATATCTCGTAAACTATATGTGCTACAAAAAGTTTGTGACGACATGATTTACAGCAAATTACTTTGCCTACAAATATGGTCATATAACTTTTTGCTCTAAATACAAAATTAAAGAAGTTATAAGCAAAAAGTAAGAAAATTCCTTTAAAATTTTCTTTTTTGCTCTATACCATTTTTCATACATTATACAAAAATATTACCTCCGACCAATCTTGTAGACGCTCTTTTGAAGAAAATTTTTCTCTAAAATTTTTTTTATTTCATTCATTTAAAACGCTGTTACAGCGCTCAATATTTGACCGGGTTCATCAATGCCTATGAAAATCCAGTCAAAAAAAAATTTTCAACTTAGTCTTATGATCCTTTTTTTTATTGTAAATACATTCCCAAAAATTTTTGATAAATCCCTAACTACAACTTTATTTATTCATTGCTAACTCTTTTCCCTGCCACCTGAGGTAGAGTCTGTGGGCACGTTTGTTTTTTACGTGGTATCCCCAGTACTCCACAAGATGTCTTGTCGATGACATAATCATATTTTCAATTAGTTAATAGTCAATAGCTATTCTATTCTACTTTTCTCCGATGGTACAGGCTGTTGCTCAGAATGTAATTCAACGTCGAATGTCAAGGTTTGGAGAATGACAGGAGTTGAAATTGGAGTCATAGTTGGAAATTCATCTTCGAATTCATTTTCTTCCATTAACTTTAATATTTGCATTATGTTGCTGCATGTTTCGCAAGAACAATGGAGGCTTACTGTAGAGCATTTAAGGCGTACTTTTCTGCAGCCACACATGCTTCCACAATTTCCTTTGCATCTGCAGAGAATTGATTTCATGAGATTGGAGGATGATGGAGGCTTGGAAGATTGTATTGGCATCTAAAGGTATGCATGCTTTTTCGAGCCTTAATCTTCCGGATTTTGATATCTTTCGAGCCACGACTGGACCTGGTGATATACTTGTGTGGTATGCAGCGATGATCAACTAAATGAATTTTTAGTTACTGTCTTGGCAAATCGTTTGTACCACATGCCGTGTAATGAGTCATCTTTATTACCACCGTATAAAGCTCTGGAAAAATGTTCGACAACAAGCTAATTCAGTATATTTGTCCATAATTTTTATAAATTTCCCCAAGTTATAGGCTGCTTATCACATCCTGAGAAAACATGAAGAATCAACAAATTCTGTGTTATGAGATATCCATACATAAAACTTGAAGGACTATATAACTGACTAGGTGTATGCCCTTTTGAAGGTTTTGAAAAGTAAGTGTTGGCCTGCCTTATGCAGTAAGCAATACAAGAATGTCAATGTCCTCTTCCACAATAATCATAGAATCATGAGATTAGAATACATTAAGCTCAGCAGAGACGATGATTGAATCTGCATCTGATTCAGTTTGGTCGAGAGAAAAACCCATCTCTGAAAGAGCAGTTTTGAGAAGATGTATCATATTTTATTTGTTTCATACATTACCATGAAATTTTTCTTGTGATATTGTTGGTACGATACTCTTATCAAACTTAATTTCTGTACATTGACGCTTTTCGTGCGACGCAGACGTTCCCATGACTTGTTCCTGCGATATCAGTATTTTCGCAGTAACCATCGAATATTATATTTACAGATAGTCCATAATTTCCTTGCACATACCGGACATACTTCTCAAGGATGTTGTTCCTTTGTGTGAAGTGGTGAACGATCGAATAGAATACTGCTCTGAATATGAATATGACAAAATTGTCAGTTAATTATATTACATTTATATAAACCAATAAATGAAATATGAAATGATATTCTGAGCAGTATAAACTAAAGAAAAAACCTATGACTCTACCTCATTATTTTTCGGAAAGAAACCTACGAAGAATATTACAAGATTTGATGACTGTTATCTTTTGTAACTGTTCAAACAAATTTTTCTTGAGACCCAAAATCTCAAAACTTTTGTGAAGATTTCTAGGAATAACACCTGTTGTGGAAATAATAATCGGTAGAATATATATATATATATATATATATATATATATATATATATATATATATATATATATATATATATATATATTTTTTTTCAGGATCCTGGACCAAACCTTAACTTCTTTAAAACGTAAATTCGATGAGTTGGAAACTTTTACCGACGTTTTTGGCTTTTTCACCAATAATAACTTGTTTAGTTACTCCAAAGATGATTTAATGAAACATTGTAAAGATTTAAATGCGAAGCTAAAAGATAGTTCAAGTAGTGACGCAGATATTGACGGTATAGATATGTTTAATGAAATCAATGCTTTAAAGTTGCATTTAACTGAAAACCAGTCTAATGATCCACAAACCCTATTACAATACATTTTTGCTAATGAATTAATGTCAACATTTCCAAATACAGCAATAGCGCTAAGGATACTACTTACATTGCCGTTTCAGTTGCATCTGGTGAAAGGTCATTTTCAAAGTTGAAAATAATAAAAACTATTTGAGATCAACTATGCACCAGCAAAGACTAAGTAATTTAGCAATAATTTCAATTGAACATGAGATTTTAAATAGACTAGACACCAAAAAATTATAGCTGATTTTGCCAACATGAAGGCAAGAAAGGTGCAGTTTCTGTAAAATAACTTAATACCTATACCTACCTACATAATATGTATAAACTGCACCTTTCTTGCCTTCATTTTTTTATTTAATGTCGTATTAGTGTATCTATCTTGTATAAAATAACCTAATATAACATAGTTTTTCACTGTACATCATCTTTTTTCACATTTTTATAAACACCTAGGTTATGTAGTTAGATAGGGGCGGCACGATAGGAATTGCACACCGGCGTTCAAACCGCTAGCGGCGGGCCTGATTCAGAGCAGTATTCTATTCGATCGTTCACCACTTCACACAAAGGAAACTATTAATGAGTAACATTCAGTGTTGTTTGACTAAGGTCCGTACACTGGATTTTTCCGGGGAGAAAGCCTCTGACACTACTCGTTGGTACATTGATATCATTGTCTGATGATGCTGTAGTATGTATATATTTTGGTAGATTGATATATTCTCATAACATTTAACGTTATCCTAATATATATTTATTCCAGGATATGTTTTGATTATAATCATTGCCTGGCAATGGTATGAATTACCGGGTGGTGGATTTATATTTTTCATGAAATCAGTTTGATATTGCATGAACAGATATATGGGCAACTCGTCGGGGTGAAACCCCTATATTTATATATATTTATATATATATATATATATATATATATATATATATATATATATATATATATATATATATATATATATATATATATATATATATATATATATATATATATATATATATATATATATATATATATATATATATATATATATATATATATATATATATATATATATATATATATAATAATAATAATGATTATATTGATGAAATTGCATCGAATAAATGGTTAGTATCTGGAGAATTGTTTGCTGAAACAGAAGGCTTGGCAATTGCGATCCAGGACCAGGTTGTTTTCACAAGGAATTATAGAAAACATATCATCAAACAAAATATAGATGATTCTTGCCGTAGATGTTTCTGTTCTTCAGAAACAATTTTTCATATATTATCATCTTGCTCAGTCCTTGCTTCAACAGATTATTTAAAAAGAAATAATGACGTCGCTAATTTTATTCACTTCAATCTAGGAATTAAACATGACCTAATTCCCAAAAGAAAAAAAATTTCAAAATATGAACCTGAGATTATTTGTGAAAATGACAAATATAAACTTTATTTTGATAAAACAATTCTGTGCAACAGAGCTGTAAAACACAATAGACCAGATATCGTTCTTATTGATAAACAGAATCAAATAACATATATAATTGATATTGCTATACCCGACACACATAATATACAAAATAAATACAATGAAAAAATTTCTAAATATATGATGCTTGGCGACGAGATTAAAAAATGTGGAAAATGAAGAAAATATTTATTCTACCGATTATTATTTCTACAACAGGCGTTATTCCTAGAAATCTTCACAAAAGTATTGAGATTTTGGGTCTGAAGAAAAATTTGTTTGAACAGTTACAAAGATAACAGTCATCAAATCTTGTAATATTCTTCGTAGGTTTCTTTCCGAAAATAATAATGAGGTAGAGTCATAGGTTTTCTCTTTAGTTTATACTGCTCAGAATCTCATTTCATATTTTATTCATTTGTTTATATAAATGTAATATAATTAACTGACAATTTTGTCATATTTATATTCAGAGCAGTATTCTATTCGATCGTTCACCACTTCACACAAAGGAAACTATTAATGAGTAACATTCAGTGTTACTTGACTAAGGTCCGTACACTGGATTTTTCCGGGAGAAAGCCTCTGACACTACTCGTTGGTACATTGATATCATTGTCTGATGATGCTATAGTATGTATATATTCTGGTAGATTGATATATTCTCATAACATTTAACGTTATCCTAATATATAATTACTCCAGGATATGTTTTGATTATAATCATTGCCTGGCAATGGTATTAATTACCGGGTGGTGGATTTATATTTTTCATGAAATCAGTTTGATTGCATGAACAGATATATGGGCAACTCGTCGGGTAAAACCCTATATATATATATATATATATATATATATATATATATATATATATATATATATATATATATATATATATATATATATATATATATATTCTTTGACAAAAGAGGATTTACAAAAATTTGAATAATTATATTTACAATAAATGCTTATATCTATAATTTTGGTGTGTGTCAGAAAAAACACAAGTGTGAGCTCAGGAAATGTAACAGGGGAACCATACTATCTTGTATATGATTCAATAAACGAGTGAAAAAACCTGAGGAAAAAACTCGTTTCCCTGTCGCTATTGCACTAGCCATAGCTTGTCTGTTTATGATGCGTTAGTGTCGTATGTACATAAAGAGTACCAAAGATTTTTCTGCTTAGCCGCTTCATTCTCGCTGCATTCCATGATTTCCAAAAAAAGCTGAAAGGAAGGGCGTTTGGGACAGGAATCTGTTACAATGGAAAAATAAAAACAGCAGAAAAATATTTCAACCTTCAAACTTCTTATATTCCTAAAAAATCTAAGAAAAGATTTCACATAGCAAGCAAGGTCATGAAAAGGACTAAGGAGATAATAAAAAAATACATAACCTGCGATATTTCCACAAATTCCTTCTCTTTTTGACCGAGAGGGCCCCGATGGCCAGGTTCAGTCTTCCAAGTGATGCCGATTATGATCTATAGAGGTTTTAGAATCATTATGGACCCAATAATCTGGGTTGACATCGCCCATTTATTATTTCTTCTTGGAACTTGTTTAATATAAAGAAAAAGTTGCGAAAAAATTTTGACAGTCGTTCGAAAAATATGATAAATGTCTTATTGTTGTTTAATGACGAATTCCTATAACAAACCACTTACCCAAAAAAAATCACCATCGATAACGACATGATGTCTGTGGAAATTAAACATTCAGTTTTGACCGGATTCTCATGAGCATTGACGAACCCAGTCTACTTTGGAGTGATATAAGTTCATTTTGAATGAGTGAAATTAGATAAAATTAAAAGAAAAATTTTCCTCAAATACCATCTACAAGATAAGTATGAGGTAATTCTTTTGTAAATTGTATGAAAAAAAATTGAAGACTTTCACAAAAATTTTCTCAATTATTTGCTTATAACTTCTTTAATTTTGAATTTAGGGCCAAAAGTGAAATGATAATAATTGAAGGAAATTGATTTGCTACAAATTATGTCCCCACAAATTTTGCACCTCTTTTACCAAGATGGCGGCGAGGGGACAAGGGCGGCAACCCCACAAACTCGGATTCAGTTTTTACTGAACACCCCACATGTCCCAAAAAGAAAATTGCGTCCTCCAAAAAATGCAAAATTCTGCCTCAAAATTTTAACATTTCAATGGACTATAAGTAATCATGAGAATGCCTCAAAATCTTGTCTGCCTCCACACAATTAAACATACCATTCTCGAATTCCCTTCTTACATTTGTGAATACTTCACATATCAAAAAACTGCGATTCGCAATTCCTCAAAGTGTTAAGGTTGTATTGCATAAGTTATTTTGAAGATCAGTCCATGAGCAGAAATCTAATGGATTAAATTTAGTTGACCTAGCGTGCGACTAAATTGATCCTCTTTCACTAATCTGTAACATTTTCATCGAAATGTGTGGAAGCCCTATCCCGCTGAAAAAGCAGTTCACTTTCTGAAAGAGCTACATCGTGTCCAAAAATTTTCCAACAACTGCAAAAAACTATTTCCATTAAGATTAGCTTTGATGAAGTGAATCCCGCCAAGATGGTTCCCTCAAATTGCCACCTTAAAGTTCAATTTCTTACTCCTCACTCATGTTTGAACCTTTCTGAACCAATGAAGATTGAGGCTTTCTCACTAATATAATTTGGCAATGTACGAAGCATAATTGCACACCCATCAGAAAAACTAAAACAAACTGAATGAAAATTTTTTACCAATGTGTTTGCCGCAAATGATTCTTTTCGAATAGTGTCATTCTTACTATGACCAGATCAGTTCCAGCGTTCAAAGAAATTTTTCCTCACACCATTATTGATCCTTCACCGAAACCATATATAGATAAAAAGTTGCATTGGGGATATTACTCATTTTGATATCTGTGTACTATAAAACATCCATCGCAATCAGTCAGTCAGCTTAATTTCGTCTACTACTGGACTTAAGCCTCTCGCAAACTATGCCAAGCCATTCTATTCTGCGCCTTCTGCATCTCGTTCGACTTTATGCGTTTTATGTCGTCAGATCATCTGGTAGGGAGGCGTCCTCTGCTTCGTTATGCCTCTCGCCTGGGTCTCCATTCGATAAATTTTCTGGTACATATATCATCTTTCCTTCTGGCAATGTGTTCAGCCCAATTCAACTTCAACACAGCTATTCTGCTCGCAGCATCCATGAATCCCGTTCTTCTCCCTATTTTCTTATTTGTTATTCTTTCCCTGAGGGAAATTTTCTTCCTAGACCTCTCCATGGCTCTCTGGGCTACTTTTATTTTAGTGATACTCGTTTCGTGAGTTTTAGAGTCTCTGCTCCTTATGTCATTACAGGCAGACGCACTGATCAAACACTTTCCGTTACAGGCAAATGGAAATGTTCAATCTGAAAACATCTTTTGAATTACCGAAAGACGCGCAAGACAGTCCCACTCACTTATAAAATTCTCTAGTCTGATTATCTCGTGGCCCAAATATTTGTATGAGGTAACTTGATGAATTTTCTCTTTTTGGACATCGCAATGAAAAAGACAAAGTCCCGACTCATCTGTAAACAAACCTCTCCCACTCAAAATCTAATCAGACTCTTCGATTTGCTGCGGTTAGAGCTGCGCCTCGAGCTGCAACACAAGAACTCAAACCAAATTCCCTGAGAATTCATCGTATCGTTTCAGTGCTAATTTGCACTGCACTGTTCTGTCGAAGTTGCATTTGGAGAAACCTTGTATTAGCAAACCGTTATATCAAGGAGGAAATTCACATTAATCATGGATTGCAGTTGCTGCTCTAGGTCGTCCTTGACCAGGTCGTCTTTCATGACTACCAGTCTTTATGTACCTGGATCATTTTGGAAACAGTCAATTGTGACACCCCAACTCTTTGGATTTTTTCTGTATAAGTTCTACCAAAGTCATCTAACACTACTGCTTCAGCACATTTTGCTGGGGTCGAATTTCATAATTCGCCTTGCGTCATTAATTCTCAAGAAGAACAAACGTTATCTACTAATTTAGGTCAACAGCTGCCAGCATCAATACGTAGTGATTTCTTGTAGAACCTCTATTCATTTTTTTAATTCAGTTTCTCATGAGGAAGCAGTTCCGCCAAAAAAACATCGAATTTTGTTGGCATAAGGTGGGACATACTCGAGAAAAAATTTGAAGATGAAACCTTTCTACCATAAGTGAATAGTGTTGTTCTTCAGTAGAATCCTATGTCCTTATGTCATAAAAATTATTCAGAGCAAAAAACCTCTCATGTCCATCTGGTGCTTACGTAGTATTTGAATAACCTCTTAGGTAACATTAACACTGAAGAGGACTTTGATCAATTTTTCACTGTGCATCACGCAGCCTTTATCGAGCAAACAATCGAAAGCAAGAGACAGAAGTAAGAATAGGATTTCGAAGAACTGATCTATTCCGCCAATCTCCACCTATCTCTTCCTGCAACCTTCTCCGAACCAAATAATTTCGTTTTTTTTATTTACTGCTCGCAGCTAGCGCCGAATAAATTCTAAATTGACTTACTTGCAAGTCCAATTATTATGAACACTGATTTAGTGATCTTTTACTGTATAAAAGGAAGAATTTGTCCTCAAACTAGTAGGGGAGAGTGGGGTAAATATTGTTTGTTTGTTTTTCCTTTAACGTGCTCTATTTCTGCCTTTCGGCTAATGACACGCCGGGGAATTCTGTCACCTCACTAACCCGGGAACCTTGCCGAACCCCTCTCGTGTCGAGGAAGGGATCTTTAATGTCCAACACATCTCTGTTATACAGGACCAACAGCCTTACATCTTCTCCGAAAGATGGACACTCAAGCGATTCCCAGAATCCGAAAAATCGCACCGACTTTGTGGGGATTGAACCCAGGTAACTCTGCGTAGGAGACGGGCATCATATTCCATACGCCACCGAGTCGGCTGGGGTAAATATGAACGCGAGATAAACTCGACCGCAACGGTTCTGTTGTGTTTGAAAGAGATAGGCATATTTCACTTGTCGCCATCTCGGAGATCACGCTATCGCTAGTGCCAGTCAACGACCCGAGCGACGCGGACGCACGTACTTATCAAGGTATGCATTTTATTATATTTTACAAGATTTTGATGTAATTTTTTCCTAAATTCATTTTGGTATTACTTAATTTTTATTTGCAATATTTATTTAACTTTTATTTACTAGAATTCTTACATATTAAGCTACTAAATAACAATGACGCAATCAGTAAAAGTGATTTAACCTAAAATATTTCTATCAATATTTTTTTTCGATCTGTCGGGGTAAAGGCGAACAGTCCATGTCGGGTAATCACGAACGTTTATTATTACCGCATCATTTTGTTGGTTCCCAGTAGATCTATTTTTTATTGTTCCAGATTCCTCGTAAGTAGAAAAGAAAAACAGTGACGAAATACTGTCTAGAAGATATCAAAAAGGCTATAGATGATGTTCAAACCAATAAACTTACCATCGACAAAGATGCAGAAACTTATACTGTTCCAAAACCTACAGTTTTTGTTCACTTAAAGAAGCCTGTGATTTAATTGCCAAGAGATAGTCGAAAAATTTTAATCTCAGACAAGCAAGAAGCGGAACTCACAACTCAACGCAGTAAACTTTATTACGGCCTAACCATAAGAAAAATTCGTTAAATTGCGTACCAATATGCTGCGAAAAACAAGCTTCCTCACAATTTCGACCGAGTAAAGCAGCTAGCCGGGAACGACTGTTATTACAGTTTCATGAAAAAACATCCCAGCCTAACTCTGAGGACACCTGGACGACTTCACTTAATCGTACCACAGCATTCAATGAAACAGACGATCAAGTTTCTTATGGTAATTCGAAGGCCATACAAGAGGAGTATCATATTCAACCTGATAAAATTTTTCTACGTCGATGAGATAGGTATAGCAATACTCCAGAAAAATAAGAAAATAGTGACAGTAAGAGGTCAGCAACAAGTCGGTAAGGCAACAAAAGCCGATAGGGGGTCTACAACAACTGTGGTTTACGCATTTAGTGCAACCGGTCAATACATTCCACCATTTTTTATATTCAAAAGAAAGCGCATGAATCCACTATCACCAAATCGAAGTAACCCTAACATGATTGAAGCTGTGTCAGTCCAAGGATGGATTTTGTTGATTGGCTACATCTCTTCATTTCAAATGCAAAGCCTTCAAAAGAAGATCCAGTATTGCTCATATTGGATTACCATGAAAGCCACATAAGTTTTGATGCTTATCCATTATGCAGAGAACATGGAATCATTATGCTGACTTTGCCACCACACACCTCACATAAACTCCAACCTTTGGACGTGACATACTTTGGCCCTATCAAGACAGCATACAATCAACTATGTGAGGATCCATTGGCATAATTTGGATAGACCATCACACAATACGACATAGTAGAATTGTTTACGAATGCTTTCAACCGATGCAGTAACCTTCAAAAAGCAGCAAGTGGTTTCAGATCTGCAGGAATATATCATTGAGTTCGATCCATTGACCCGAATTTATCCCAAAATAACGCACATATAACAATGAAACCACCACAAACCTTTGATACAAACACTCAACTCTTAAATAACCAAGAAATTGAAGTTCAACAAGTTCCCTATGCTGATACGCCTGCAGTTCACAGTGTTGAAGATATAAATGTCTCGACATCCGATACAGATCTTGCTAGTTCACAAAGCAAAAATACAAGCACACATGAAGTTCATCTATCCGATATTGTTGGATTGCCTGTGATTCCTCCAAAAGTATCAAAACGCAATATTAGGAAGAGAAAATCTACTATTCTGACGAGGACACTTATAAAAGAGCAGTTATAAGAATGGAAAATAGAAAAAGAGCAAAAGCAGAGGAAAGCAAAGAAAAACCAGAAACAAAACCTATTAAAGGATCTTAAATAAAAAGACTGAAATGTAAGAATAAGAAACCTTTGAATAAAAAAATTAAAAGAGTATTAAAGAATTTCAAGAATATAAAGAATTTAATGACTCTTGTCAAAAAACAAAATAAACAGGAAAGGGAAATGAAGACTTCTTTGGATTTTTTGTGAAGGAAAATATAGAGAAGTGCACTGGATAATGTGTTACATGTGTGAAAAATGGGCTCACGAGAATTGTACCAACGGCACAACATGGTGAGGTTGATAAATCTGATCACTGTCTGTCGTTATTATTATGTAATTACGTCGTAATTAGCCCACTTGATGTTTTTGTTTATCCGATTAACGTCGGGGAAATCCGAACAATAAGAGTTTTGTTTTTTATTCATATTTCCATACTTTATTAAAAATGGAATAGCCATTGCTGGTTTATCTGAGACTCATTATAGGGACTCAGGTCACTTTACTTCCAGCAGTGGTAGTTTCATCTGCTTTTCGGGTAAATCCAACGAGAGCGTTAACTGTGTTGGTTTTTGGGTGGCAAAGACCCACGTGAAGGCCGTACTCGGTTACAAGTGTATTAGTGACAGAATAATATCGTTACGCATTAATGCGACACCAACTCCAATCAAAAACCTGCACAATATTGTGCAGGTTTATGCACCTACATCTAATTCCGATGAGGAGGATCTGGAATCTTCTTATAACGATCTCGAAGCTACACTTGAATCTCTGTCGAATCGCAAGATGGTCCTGATTGTGGGCGATTTTAACGCTAAAGTTGATAATATAGTAGAAGAAGAATATCTAACGGCACACATCTAACCTAACCTAACCTCGGTCTCGGTGTTAGAATTAAAAGGGGTCAACGACTACCTCAATTTTGTATTGACCATAATTATTCAATTTCCAACACTTTGATTACATTTTAGTTGGAACACGGTGGAGGTCATCTGTTACCCTTTGCAAGACTCTACCAGGTTCAGATTGTGGCTCAGATCATCAACTTCTAATTTGCGAAGTCCAATTAAAACTTCAGATATGTCACGACTCCAAGCGGATAGCTATAAGGGGAAATCGCTGACCCTTCTTCCTTTCGGTCAGAATTTTCTAGACTTTCTCAAGATGCCTCTATAACGGATCATTCCATTTCTAATAATATGTGGTTGTCATTTAAAAGCGCACTTTTACAAGCTGCTCAAATATCCCAACCAAAGCGCAGCATACAACCAAAACAATCATGGATTTCCACCCATATATTGTCTGTTATTGAGGCATGCAGAAGCCTTGAGCTTTCGGGTCGGGATTCTGATACAAAACATAGTACGTATAGGCAGCTTTCGCGCGAAATTCAAAAACTGTGCCAGCGAGATAAAAACTATCTGCAAGACCTGTGTAGGAAGGTACAGACCCATGCCAATACTTATCTGCCGGGAGAGATGTTTTTAAAGATTAAACATATTACTCGGGACTTTAAACCCAAAACTTTGGCGGTCAAGAATTTCGATGGACAGTTAATCATCAGCTTGGTTGGGGTAATTGGGATGTGGCGTACAGATTGTCAGAACCTTTACTTTTTTTATGGCATCCAGGCTCCTTTGTTGAATTATGAACATGAGCCTTATATTCTTTTTTCAGAAGTGAACCAAGCCCTGGAAAAACTAAAACTAAACGGGCAAAGTTACAAGCATAGATGCCATTTCTGTCGAAACCTCAATATGCTTGGGCAATGACGGCATCTCTCTTTTACATAGTATTTGTAATAAAGTCTGATACTCCGGTGTTTGGCCAGATGAATGGTGCTCGTCTAGTTTTGTTCCACTCCATAAAAAAGGTTCTCCCACAGACAATTATCGTTTACTCTCGTTGGTCTCTCATTCAAGTAAGGTGTTACTATATATTTTACAGTCTGGTTTGGAGAGTTTTATTGGCTGGCAAATTTCTTCGGCGCAGGTAGGCTTCGTAAAAAGACGTGGTACGCGCGAACAGATCTTGAACTTGAGGCAGATCATTTAGAAGGCCAGAGATTACTTTCCCGTTTATATCTGCTTTGTAGACTACTCCAAGGCTTTTGATAACGTCAAGTGGCCTAAACTGTGGGAAATTCTGCGTTCTATGTGAGTTCCCTACCATCTAATTTTTCTCATTCAGAAACTGTATATGTCCAGCTCAGCTCAAGTAATAATTTTCGGTAGTCTGTCTGATCAAATGGCAACAAGAAAAGTAGTACGTCTAGGATGCGTATTATCTCCGATGTTATTTAACATCTACTCCGAGTTTGTAATGGGACATGTACTTGACAACTGGCATGGCGGCATAAATGTTGGTGGTAGCAAGATTTCTAATTTGAGGTTTGCTGACGAAACTACCCTTATTGCTGCTTCTCGGGAAAAATTGTTAGCTTTGCTGAGTAACCTAGAACAGCATGGTGTAGCGTATGGTCTTAGTATTAACTATAATAAAACCAATGTTATGATCGTAGACAGGGAACATAACAACTATCCTGAAATGAAGTCTGTTGGCCGTTGCCAAGTGGTTCAAAGTTTTGTGTATCTCGGTTCTTTGATCGAAAATTCTGGTGGCTGTGGAAGTTACATTGGATGACGTATACAGCAAGCACAGGCGGCCATGACGGAGCTCACTAAAATATAGCGTGACAATAATATCACTAAAAGCACCAAAATGTCGTTAGTTCAGACGCTTATTTTCTCTATATTCCTATATGCTTCTGAAACTCGGACTATTAAAATGGTAGATCGCGCTCACATTGATGCATTCGAAATGTGGGCTTTATTATTATTTATTATTAAAGTAATTTAAGGCTGAGGACAAGTCCTATAAAAGCCTAATAACAAAGAAATAATTTCTATAGTATTGCAAGCACAGCTTAGCCATAATTAAATATGCACAGATATATAATAACTGAATCCACTTAAGTCAAAAACGAAATCTAATTAAACAAAAGAAAGTCCAATTTATTTTTGAATTCATTAACCAAATTTGAGTCCACCACATCACTAGAGAACCTGTTCCAATCATCGAACACCCTATTCAGAAGAAAATACTGTCTTTGTCTCGACGAAAATTTTTCTTTTTTCAGCTTCAGATGATGACCACGCAAACGAGTATCAGCACTCAAACTAAACAAACATCTCAGGTTGGCGTAATTGTGTTTAATTATACGATAGCACAAGATTAGATATCTGCGATGTCTTCGCTGCTCGAAGGTTATGAGACCAGTTCTAGCCAATCTTTCATTATATGAGGGACGAACGACCCCAAAAGTCATACGTGTAGCACGGCGCTGGACACCCTCAAGCATGCTTTTATCCCGAGCGAGAACCGGGCACCAAACCGAGCCTGCATACTTCAAAATAGGACGCACATAAGTCTTATAAAGTGTAACCGAACTAGAGAAGGACAACTTAACGAACGATCTACGAATGAGATAAATTAAAGAATTAGCACGTTTACAAACACTTAGGACATGTTCCGACCACGTAAGGTTTGAAGTAACGGTTACTCCTAGATCTACATGTGAAGTAACTGAGCGAAGTGGATGATTGTCAATCGAGTATTGATGGGATGGATTATTGGGTCCTATATGGAGCACAACACATTTATCAACATTCAGTGGTAAGAGCCAGTCGTTGCACCATCGGTTTATTGCGTCAAGGTCGTCCTGGAGAATCTGTCTCTCGGTGAGCGGGTTTGCATACAACTTGGTGTCGTCAGCGAAGAATGACTTGCGATATTTAATGTGTAATGAAAGGTCGCTGGCTAAAATGACAAATAAAAATAAAAGTGGCCCCAGGACGGATCCCTGAGGCTTGGAGGAGAATGTTGAGAATTCCTTATACCTCCCATCGAATTAATGTTTCGATTTCAAATGAACTTGGTAATGCAAAGCGGCTCTCCACCATTGTATTCACGCGAATTCTGACGTTCTTCGGTCACATTCATAGAAGCTATAATATGGAGAAACTTGTTCTCCATAGTCATGCTCCGAATGGGCGACATCGCGGCCGTTCCCCTACACGCTGGGTGGATGCAACGAAACAGTTGATGGATGTGAGTGTCACAAAAGCCACCGAACTAACTCGAAATCGCGAAAGATGGCATGCTGCAATTTCGAAAACAATTGATAATCTTCGTATCGGCAGCGTTCCAGCTCCGACTTAATGCATTTAACGAGGCCACAACATGTCTATTAAGACATTGTGACTATGATGATGATGATTAAAAAAATAAAATTTATTTGAGTTTTGCCTTAGGTGTTCGTATTTCCCCCACGTTTCCCTGGTCAAGGATATTAGAAGCAGACTAGTCGAACTGTAAGACTTGCCTTTCATCCTACAGTGCAAAATACATTGAATACGTTTCAATACTGAACGCCAAATATACCCTTGCACCATAAGAAAGTGCTCCTTATACAAAAGCAGCAGATAGATATCTGAAGTTTCATTCTCTTTGAAGATAATAATTATTATATTTAACGGTTTTAAAATGATTCATTTTGCCTCCAAATCGAAAGAATTATTCATTATTATTAATTATATTTTAATGTGATAAAATCAGCTGTTTCTGCGAATGAGTTGTTTTAGTTTGAAGGAACTATAGGGGAAATCTAACAACACACCTCAATTCTGCGAGATTTAGAAAAAGTAAGTTGTACATTCAGAATGAGATTCCGCGTTTGGATCCAGTCGTACATTTCTGCCTTCGAATGATTGTCAGAAAAGATTTAGCGTGGTAATTTTGAACCGAATCCGATTTCTGGTGGAGACAATAATTTATAGAATATCCATATTCTATGAAAGATATTCTATGAAAGATATCAGCGAAAAGTAGCTCTTAAAAGACGTTCTTCATCGGCACGAAAACACCGAGTTCGAAGGCGGAAGTTGGTCGCGTATCAGATACTGATACAAGGCTGTGTTTTCAACGATTTCGACGAATGCTTAACGTTCTTTGGATGCGGAGTTCTTTGGAACGAAATGAAAATTTGAAATAACAGTGCCCACTGAATGGAAGAACTTTCGTTTGAAAATTTGTAATAATGTTTCTTTCGTTGGACGACCTTTATGTACCTTCATCAATAAGCTTTAATTTTTCATCTTCTTCTATAGATAGACTCGCCACAGCCATGATTCGCCTTAAAAATCGGGTCCAATCTAAATATCTCCTTAAATTTTTGATGTGTGTTGGATTAAATGGGATAAAATCGGCAATTTTCAATCTTCAGTGATAATATCAAACAAGGATTATTATGGAAGGCTAGTTAAAAAATATTGTTTCATCATAGTTCTTCCAAAAAGACATTTTAATATCCGGGTCAACTGATAATTGATTATCTCGGCAATTTCTTTCCAACAAACAACAAAAGGTTTCTTTCATTCATTAGGTTTTGATAAGCCAAAATTCAAAACATTATTTCTCGTATGATGAACAATTTGAAATTTGGTTCTCTGACGAAATATTCTTTCTGTGCCAAGTGATTGATAGCCATAACATTGTAGATAATTATCTTAGTTTCGCGAATTGACAAGTAGTGTAAAATTCAATATTATCTATGTTTTATTAGCACCGTTGTATGTTTGTTTTATAATCGAAAACAAGTATGCCCTGAATCTCTTCGATTACAGACACTGATAAAAATTGAACTAACTATATCTTGAGATAATGAAAAACAGTACTGCTGTAACTGCGATTCGTAACGCGTTTCACTACACCGTAGCTTCTTCAGACGAATGAATGTACAGAAAATATAAATGAGAATATAAATATAAATGTTCTTGAGTAATTGAAAGCTTATAGGGTTGCTTCTTCTCAAGTGGTTATTTATGACAGGTATATCCAATAAAATTAAGGAATAGATTGCTCACCGAAGAGATTCAATAGTGGTGTAAATCGACTTGTTCATTGATGAGTTTACCTGAGTGTTTGTATTTATTGATTTCCCAAAGATCTACCTTCCAATATTTATTATCTGTATGCAAAATTTCAAACTGTGGGTCGAAAGAGTGATTATTTTCTAAGAGATGATCCGCGTAATTTGTATCTGATTTCAGTTTCTCACTTGTAATGCCAACGTAGTTTAAGGTGTTGAATTTTTGTTTCAATTTGTCGACAGGGTAAACTTCATTCAATGCGATTGTACTTTGTTTTTTATTTAAAATATTATTTATTAGTTTGGGATTGTAACCATTATTTTTGGCTATTTGTTCAATCAAATTTAATTTTTGTTGAAATTTTCTGGTGATAACGAGATGTTAATCAATCTATGAATAAAACTATTGAATGCTGACATTTTATGTTGGTACGGCGAGTTATGTATTATAATATCTGTATGTGACGGCTTATGGTAAATTGCGAAAACATGTTTTCCATTTTCATTCGAAATTGTTACGTCTAAGATATTTATCGAATTATTGCTTTCTATTTCGGTTGTGAATCCAATTTTGGATGTAATGAATTTATATGATTCTCGAAAATTTTAACTGTCTATCTGTTCCTGTGAAGCAAATAATGATATCGTCTACATAGCGATACCAGTATAAACAATATTTACTGAGTGGATGATTATGAATTAATTTCTCTAAATTATTCATGAATATTTCTGCTAACAAAGAACTCAACGGATTGCCCATAATCAAGCCGTCTTCGATAGTATAATATTTGTTATTGAAATGGAAATAATTTTGATCTAAGCAAATTTGTAATAATGAAAGAATATCTGATTTAATGATAGTATTGACATGATTCTTTTCTATTAATTCTTCAACTAAGTAAACGTATCTTTCGGAGGAATGCTGGGAAATAGATTTTTAACATCGAAAGAAATGAATTTGGAATTAGGTGGTATAATGGTATCTTTGATATTGGCAATTAGTTCGTATGAATTTTTGACCGAAAATTTAGATTTGAAATTGCAATTTTTCATTACCAAGTCTTTGAGGAATTTTGAATGTTTGAAAGAAGGTGCCGTTACATAAGAAACAACAGGTCTAAGAGGGTAATTAGGTTTATGAAGTTTCATCAACGAATATAATTCGGGGGATGGTGGATTGGAGTTAATGAATTTATATTTTTCATGGTCTGTAATTAATGATTTTGCTGTCGAAATTATGTTTTTAACCACTTTCTGAAAATTTTGCGGTAGGATCCTTAGTTGATGTTATATAGTTTCCGGCTGTTAAGAATTCTTCAGTTTTAGAAATATAATCGGTTTTACTAATCGCGATGACGGTGTTACCTTTATCTGCTTTAGTGAATACCAAATCGTTCTTGGTACTATTTTCACGAATTGTTTTTATTATCTTATAATCGGAATTGCAATGAGGTGATAATTTGGAAAAGTCTTCTTTGACGATTTTTGCTGTTTGATGTTTGGCTAAAATATTATCTTTGGAGTTTTTGAGAATGATTTCGGAGTCTATGCCTAACTGTTCAAATTAAATTACACAGGAACAGATAGACAGTTGAAAATTTTCGAATATCATATAAATTCATTACATCCAAAGATTGGATTCACAACCGAAATAGAAAGCAATAATTCGATGAATTTCCTGGACGTAACAATTTCGAATGAAAATGGAAAACGTGTTTTCGCAATTTACCATAAGCCGCCACATACAGGTATTATAATACATAACTCGTCGTGTCATCCGTATCAACATTAAATGTCAGCATTCAATAGTTTTATTCATAGATTGATTAACATCCCGTTATCACCAGAAAATTTCAACAAAGAATTAAATTTGATTAAGCAAATGTCCAAAAATAATGGTTACAATCCCAAGCTAATAAATAATATTTTAAATAAAAACAAAGTAGAATCGCATTGAATGAAGTTTACCCTGTCGATAAATTTGAAACAAAAATTCAACACCTTAACCTACGTTGGCATTACAAGTAAGAAACTGAAATCATTCTTGAGTAGCAATAATTTCAACATAGCTTTCCAATTCAATAATAATTTAGGCAAATATATGAAAATAATAAAACCAAATCAGGTAAAAACAATAAATCAGGTGTTTAAAGAATGAATTGCAATGACTGTGATAATTTCTACATTGGTAGAACACATAGAAATTTTAATATAAGAATATCGGAACATAAACGCAGCTTTTCAAATAAAAAATCAGATTCAAATTACGCGAATCATCTCTTAGAAAATAATCACTCTTTCGACCCACAGTTTGAAATTTTGCATACAGATAATAAATATTGGAGGGTAGATCTTTAGGAAACTTTAGAAATCAATAAATACAAACACTCAGGTAAACTCATCAATGAACAAGTCGATTTAAGCCCTTCACCACTATTGAATCTCTTCGGTGAGCAATCTATTCCTTAATTTTATTGGATATACCTGCCATCAATAACCACTCAAGAAGAAGCAATCCAATAAGCTTTTCATTACTCAAGAAGATTTATATTTATATTCTAATTTATATTATCTGTACATTCATTTGTCTGAAGAAGCTACGGTGTAGTGAAACGCGTTACGAATCGCAATTATTAAGTAAAATTCCTTAAAACACAGTACTTGTTTTTTATTATTGATAATGGAATTTTATCAAGTAGAAGCCTCCCAAATTCATATATCTTGAGAATCATTAAGTATCGAAAACAGCATGAGATGTATGAATGATACATTTCCTCTAAAAAGGGGTTTATTCACATGGCGACATGTTAATTCCTTCCCGGATATTGAGGGTAAGAAATTAATAGGTAAATTCAGTCCAGAAAATTTTAGGGTTTGTTAATCCTATCGGTAGATTCGGTTTCCGATATAAGCACAAGATGTTGATTATTAAAGAAAATGTATAATTTTGAATATCTACTTAGATTTAATGATAGATAAATATAAAACTGGCGACTGAATGAAATTAATGATACTGTAGGTGGATTAATTTCATCCAAATTCATTTCAATATAATTGAAATGAAACACTTTGTCTGATTTCCACAATGTTTATTTTCAATACACATGACAAGTTTCGACAGTTATGCCATTTTCAAGTGTCTAGAGCTAACAGTTATATTTTCAATGAAATAAAACTTATTTATTTATTAAATTATTCTTAAAATGTATCTTACCCACTAATCTTTGGATGATTGTTTAATTTTTATTTGTTAGCATTGTGGAAACTTTGTGCTTTGAAGAGTTTTCGTAGTTTATGTGTGTTGAAGTTTTCTATGGTGCTGTTTTCTTTGTGGACTTTTCAGGTATTTCTGGGATCTGTTTGTACCGTGTTCTCTGTATCTACTGTGATTGTTGATTCTCGAAAACGTGTTTCTTTTGTGCCCTGTTTTGTAGAAGATCTATGTATATTCAGCTTAGTGTCTTTATGTCTTTCCAGTCATTTACTGAGTTGTCTGTTGTTTTTTTGTATGTGTATCATCTAAAGTATTTCTCTCTTTTTTCTGTTGTGTTCTTTGTCAAGAATTTTTGTCTGATCATAGTCAAATTCGTGTTTTTCTTGTTTTCTGTGTTTGATTAGTGCAGTGCTGTCGTTTTTTACGTATTTATGGGGTTCGAGACGTTCTTAAAGGTGTTGTTCTGTTTGTCCAATGTAGACCTTTCCGCCGTTCTTGCAGGCATGGCGTACCCTATGTGGGTTTCCTCCATGTGCGGTATTTTGGATTTTAGTTTTGTATGTACGTGTCTTATTTGATTCATGCCTGAGTAGGACATTTTGAAGTTATAAGGTTTGAGGATGTTCTTGATGGTTTCTGTGAGTTGAGGCATGTAAGGGATAGTTACGTATCGTATGGTGTTAGTAATGTCGTTTTTTTGTTCTGTGTTGTACAGTATATTTGTTCTTTGATGATTTTGTTTGTTACGTTTTCTGGGTAGTCATTCATTCTTAGTGGGTGTTTTGTGTCCTTCAGTACGTCTTTCCTTAATTGTGGTGAGGTGAGTTTCAGTGCTCTTTCAATATATCCTTTTATGATGCATTTTTCTGGGATGGGTGATGGTTTGAATTGTAGTTTAAGATGTTATCTTCGTTTATTTCTTTTCGGTACCATCTCGTTAGTATGTTATTGTCTTTTCGTGTTATTGTTATGTCAAGGAAGTTGATGCTGTTATTTTTCTCAGTTTCTAAAGTAAACTGCAAACTTTTGTGGAATTCATTGAAGGTTTCAAGAATTTGGTCTACTTCGTTTTTGTTCCTTATAAGTAAACAGTCGTCTACATATCTTTTGAATAATGTGATGTCTAAATGTGTATTATTCAAATTTGGTTCTTCCTAATATTATCCATGACCATTTGCTATTACACTAGATATGGGACTTCCTATTGTTATTCCATCTATTTGTTGAAAAAAAGGTTATCCAATTGAAAATAGTTTGTACCTAATATATATTATAATACTTCAATAAATTCTTCTTTTGTGATGGAGGTGTGGGTTTGGATTTCAGTCCATTTTATATTAATTATAGTTGGTATTATGGTTATTGGGATGTTAGTGTATAGGGAAATAGCATCTAGGGAATACATTTTGTCGTTGGATGGTACATTTATAAGGTCGAGATGTTGTTTCAGATCTGTAGAGTCTTTTGTGTAGTGTTTGATTTTGTTTATACAGTTCTTTAGTATACTTGACATATATTGTGATAGATTGTACGAAGGGGACTGTAGGTATGATACAATGGGACGCAATGGTATGTTTTCCTTATGAGTTTTTGGTAGACCATGTATTCTTGGAGGGAGAGGAGGGAGTTGTCAATTGTTTGGCAAGATCTTCCGAAATATATTGTTTTCTTCCCATGTTCTTATGAGACGTTCCATGGTTTCATAAATACGTAAAAAACGACAGCACTTCACTAAACAAACACAAAAAACAAGAAAAACACGAATTTCACTATGACCTGACAAAAATTCTTCACAAAGAACACAACAGAAAAAAGGGAGAAATCTTTTAGATGATATACATACAAAAAACATAGATAACTCAGTAAATGACCGGAAAGACATAAAGACACTAAGCTGAATATACATAGATATTCTACAAAACAGGGCACAAAAGAAACACGTTTTGAAAAGGTTAACAATCACAGTAGATACAGAGAAAAAGGTACAAACAGATCCCAGAAACACCTGAAAAGTCCACAGAGAAAACAGCACCATAGAAAACTTCAACACACATAACCTCCGAAAACTGACATCTCTAAAACACAAAGTTTCCACAATGCTCACAAATAAAAATAAAACAATCATCCAAAGATTAGTGGGTAAGATACATTTTAAGAATAATCCAATATGAATCGTAATGTAAATTTCTGTAATATTGTAGATTAAATACTGAAGAAGGAAAGAAAAATCCTGAAACGTCTATTTTAAATAGTGTTTGAATATTCTTATAAACCTTACCCCAAAAACACAAACTCAATATCGAAATAAAATATAAAAGGTTAATAAACGAGTTGCCCATATATTTGTTCATGCAATCAAACTGATTTCATGAAAAATATAAATCCACCACCCGGTAATTAATACCATTGCCAGGCAATGATATAATCAAAACATATCCTGGAGTAATTATATATTAGGATAACGTTAAATATGAGAATATATCAATCTACCAGAATATATATATATATATATATATATATATATATATATATATATATATATATATATATATATATATATATATATATATATATATATATATATATATATATATATATATATATAAGAAATTTCTTCATTGTATTCATTTTGTATATTATGTGTCGGGTATAGCAATATCAATTATATATGTTATTTGATTCTGTTTATCATTAAGAACGATATCTGGTCTATTGTGTTTTACAGCTCTGTTGCACAGAATTGTTTTATCAAAATAAAGTTTATATTTGTCATTTTCACAAATAATCTCAGGTTCATATTTTTGAAATTTTTTCTTTTGGAATTAGGTCATGTTTAATTCCTAGATTGAAGTGAATAATATTAGCGACGGCATTATGTCTTTCTAAATAATCTGTTGAAGCAAGGACTGAGCAAGATGATAATATATGAAAAACTGTTTCTGAAGAACAGAAACATCTACGGCAAGAATCATCTATATTTTGTTTGATGATATGTTTTCTATAATTCCTTGTGAAAACAACCTGGTCCTGGATCGCAATTGCCAAGCCTTCTGTTTCAGCAAACAATTCTCCAGATACTAACCATTTATTCGATGCAACTTCATCAATATAATCATTTTTCAATTCTTTAGGGTGTTTTCCGTGTAATTCCTTCTGCATCCAACTTTCTCTTTTAGAATTATCATCAAATATATCGAAATCTACCTTTTGCATTGTCAAGTTCAGAGGTGTAAGATTATAATCTGAAGCAACAACAATATCATGTAATTTAGACGTTCTCTGTTTATCATGAAAATGGGAACGTAGATGAAAAATCTGTTTACTATGAAGATTATTCAAATCAATTAATCCTCGACCTCCAAGATGTCTAGGTAGTGTAACTCTCTGAACAGCTGACTTTGGGTGGTGCTTATGATATTTACAGAGCATTTTCCTCGTTTGACATTGTAACTCATTTAGATCAGTTTTAGACCATTTAATAATTCCAAAAGAAGATGTAAGAATAGGAACGGCATAGGAGTTGATAGCTCTGAAAAGGTTTTTACTAGTTAAATAACTCTTGATGATAATTCTAAGTCTTTTGTAATATGAACTTCTAATATTTTCTTTAGTGCTGCTATGGTTTATTGTCTTCTCTTGACAAAATCCAAGATATTTATATGTATCTCCTTGATGCATTGGCTCGATTTCGATATTGGAAATCTTTATATAATCAGAGGTGATCTTTCCTTTCTCAATAGAAAGATTTTTACATTTTGAAGCCCAAATTTCATATGAATATCATTGGAATAGTTGAAAGTAATCTCAAGTAGACTTTTTAAATGAGATCTGGTTCCGGCATATAATTTAATATCATCTAAATAAATTAAGTGACTTAATTTGAATTCAGTTAATAAACTCTTTATTTTGAAGCCGAAACTAGTAGCATTTAATTCATGAGATAATGGATTGAGGCAAAGACAAAACCAAAGAGCACTTAAAGAATCACCTTGAAAAATGCCTCTTTTGATTGGAATTACTTCGGATTTTAACGATTGTTTTGAAATATTTAAATGAAGATTGGTTCTCCAATTTTTCATTACAAATTCAAGAAAATGACGAAGTGTCTTATCAATTTTATAAATTTCCAAAATTTCTTGAAGCCATGAATGGGGAGAACTATCAAAAGCCTTTGGTAATCAATGAAGGCTGTATGAATATTTCTCTTCTTAGTTTGAGCTTGATTCAAAGCAACAGAATCAATTACAAGTTGCTCTTTAGTACCAAGGTGTTTTTTCTACATCCTTTTGATGTTCGGAAAGAATATTATAATTCTCCAAATGTGCATAAATTTTTGGGTAATACATGCAGTTAGAATTTTATATATTGTTGGAAGGCAAGTAATTGGTCTATATTGAGACGGATCAATAGTATTATCACTTTTCGGTTTTAAATAAGTAATTCCTTGTGTGAAAAATAAAGGAGTAGCTGAGGGGTTCTTTATTATAAATGAAAATATTCAGCCAATTTTTCATGAACGCAAGAGAATTTCTTGAACCAAAAGTTATGAATACCATCAACACCTGGAGATTTCCAATTTTTGTGTGTTTAATAACTGATGTTATATCTTCGTTTGAAAATTTTTCAAATTGCATGCATTCTATTTTGGAAAATCGAGACCTTTCATTTAAAATCCAACTTGCATTGAATTGTGTTGCCTTGGCACTGCCCAAATTGAAGACCAATAATCAGTTAAAATATCAATTTTAGGAACTCCATTTCCAGAAATATTTTCATTTGAACCTGAAATAAATTTGTAAATATGTTTTTCATTATTTTGAATAGTTTGTTTTGGAATTTTCTATCTGAATTTATTTTATATTCACGTAGTCTAATGGAGTATACTGTAAGTTTTTGTTTCAAAGTATCGATGTATTCTATCAATTGTCCATTACTTATCTCATTATTTTTATGGGTTTTATATTTGAGGAATATTTTTGCAATATATGCCATAAGTTTTTTGATCGATTACCTCTGGAATATTGAGTCAATCTTCCTAAATCACATCTGATATAAGAAATTTTACCTTCTAACCTTTTTTGCCATGAAGGTTTTTTCTTGATATTATAATTAGATCCAAAATTTTCTAATTTGTATCCAGAATGTATAACTACTGTAATAGCGGCACAATATACAATCAGATGAAGTGTATAGATATTCATTACTTTAACAAGTTGCTTTGGAAGAATATTCTCATTAAGCTCGTTTATACAATCGAAAATTTTCTTTGAATAATGAATTTTAGGAATTTTAGGTCTTAAAGTTGGGTCAATATTTTCAAATAAATTCATTTGATTGAGAAAAAATTTTCTATATCTTTGTTATCATTATTTTTCGATGCTTTTCATGAATTGAACTAGGTTTTCATCTGAAACTTCAAAATTTAAATGTTCTTCTTGTTGAATGTTGTTTTTAATTGATTTTAATTCTGATTCAGATATAAAGTTTCTATTTTCAATATACCGTCTTTGATTCGCAATGCTTTGTTCTGAAATACAGCAATTGGGGAATTTTTCTTTGAACATATTATATAGTTTAGACATATACCTTTTTTTTTGTTCCATTATTTATATATATATATATATATATATATATATATATATATATATATATATATATATATATATATATATATATATATATATATATATATATATGGGTGGTGAAAGCCATCGGGGAGTGACGACCCCGCGTACCCGAGTCACCCGGATCCTTAGGTTAGCAGCCTGAGATCTGAAGAATTTGTGGCTCCTATAACTAGAAACAGAAACCAGGGCGGTAGGGGACAGCGGGCTGGTCCTCTTCGGAGCCGTCCGGAGGAAGAGCCTGTTGGGGTTAGCTGTTGTGCGAGCGGCGCAGCCCCCCGATATGGCACCGTAAGCCAGTATCTTGTTTCAAGGAATACAGAAGGAAACCCTAGTTTGGACGAGAGAGAATCACGTCCCACGGGAGCTCCAAACAAACGAGACGCGCGAACGCGATGGACGGATGAGGACAACATCCTTGTAATGCGCGTTTATTATATAGCGAAGGAACAGCAACCAAGAACAGGTAAATCTTACAGAAAGTTACTGAAATATGGAATGACACCAATTCGCAAAGACCATCTTACGAGAACCTTCTGGCAAATAGAGTCAGGTGGCTTCTTGAGAAAGAGAAGTTCTCCACTACTGAACTTGAAACCATCGCACAGAGTTATATACCACGTGGTGCTTCGATAACTACAGAACTTGATGAGGAAACGCGAACGGAAAGAAGAACGCACATCCGCATGAGCACACAACCATCTAGAATAGAACGTGATTCGGGACTCTCTCCAAGTAAGAGAGCAAAAATTCCTAGAATGGAGCAATCTAAACAAATGCTTGAGTGCGTCCAAAAAGTGGACAGAACAATGGAGCGATACGTCTACGCAGCCACCTCAATGAGAGAAGTTGTCGATTGCGTGTACGCTGGGGCGGTCACAGTTTGCGAAGATCTCAATATAAAGATAGGCGAGACCCAACTCACTCATCATCAAGGACTGACACCACCGTGGAAAATGAGGCTGGAAAGAAAGATTAGGATTATAAGAAAAAGAATTAGCATCTTACATACTTACCTCAATACAGAAACACTGACTAAGAGGACAATGAAAGGAATACGGCAGATCGCGTCAGAATCTCGCATCAGAACAACTGGCTCGACTCAACTTCTCAAAGAGCAGCTGACGGTGATCTCCGACAAACTGGAACAGAAAATGAAGGCGTTAGGGAACCGCATAAAACGGTACAGCGAGAGGGTAAAGAGGTATAAAAACAACCAACTATATTACAAAAATCCTAAAGAGTTTTTTCGCAAGCTTGAGGAGCCAAACATCGTGGAAGGAATATACACAGATGAGAGAGAAATGTTTGAAGTGTGTAAGGATATTTGGGAGCGGGGGGAGACTCATGATGATGAGGCTTTCTGGATAAAGGACGCTGAACACGAAGCGGGAAACTACACCATGGAGAACTTAGAAATTATGAAAGAAGACATCGCATCTGTCCTCAAGAAATCTAACAACTGGGCTGCTCCGGGATCAGACAAGCTCCATAACTATTGGTGGAAGAATTTCAAAGCCACACACCAAAAGTTCGCAAAACTTTTTCGGGAAGCGTTAGCGGAGCCATCCATCATACGGGAGTTTTTAATTCTAGGCGCCACCCATATGCTTCCCAAGGGAAACATCACTCCCGATCCCAAGGCATACAGACCCATCACATGTCTTCCAACTGTGTATAAAATAATAACCGGCATAATTACCAAACATCTGTGGAAGCATGTAAGCAGGCACAAAATCTTTTCGAAAGAACAGAATGGCTGCAGAAAGGATGCTCAAGGCTGCAAAGAACTGCTGACTGTTGATCACCTCATAACGAAGCAAGCGAGAAAGAAATTGAGAAATATTTCGGTTGCATGGGTCGACTATAAGAACCCCTTTGATTCGGTCCCGCACTCCTGGCTTCTTAGAGTTCTGAAACTCTACGGTGTATCTGACAACATCATCAACCCTACTAAAATATCTAATGACCACCTGGAGAATGAATATAACATTTGGCAAAAACGTTACGCCTGAAATAAAAATTCTAACAGGTATCTTCCAGGGGGATAAACTTAGCACACTGTGGTTTTGTCTGCTTTGAACCCCCTCAGTAAATTGCTCAATAACAACCGATACGGGTATGTCGTAGATACTAGGTCGAACATCAAAATAACTCACCAATTATACATAGATGACCTGAAACTATACGCCGCAAATGAGGAGCAGCTGAGGAACCTCCTGAAAATAGTGACATCATTCACAAAGACCATACGAATGGAAATGGGGTTGGACAAATGTGCCGTACTACACGTCAAGAGGGGGAAATTAACACAGGGAGGAGAAATGCTTATTCAAGATGAGGTAGCTATACAAGAATTAGATCCAGAAGCAACATATAAGTACTTGGGTATGCAACAAGCACTGGAGATAAGAACATTCGATCAAAAAGAAGCATTCAAGAACAAATTCTTCGATAGAATAAAAAAAGTCCTCCGCAGTAAACTAAATTCAAAGGCAATGTTCACTGCAATAAACACATGGGCGATACCAAGCATAGCCTACTCCTTTGGCATGATCAAATGGTCAAACATGGATTTGAAGGCGATTGACACACGGGTGCGAGTTCTAATGTTCAAATATGGTATTCACCACCCCCATGCATCGGTAGTAAGACTTTATTTGTCGAGGCACTAGGGAGGTAGAGGTTTGCAGAATGTGGAAATGGCCCACAATAAGGCGGTTACAGACCTAAGAAAGTATTTTCACTCGAAAAACTTACCGTTTCTCCAATCGATATGCCAAGAAGACCAAAACATCACGTCTCTCAATCTAGCATGCAGAAGCGACCCACCACAGACGCCATCACCTGAACAGATGCTGGAGGAATGGCACAGCAAACCCTTACATGGCAGGTATCCGGAGGCACTGAAAGACATAAGAGTGAACAAAGATCAATCACTTACTCACCATAAATCCGGATATTTGTTCTCGGAGACCGAGGGACGTCTCGCTGATATCCAGAATTAGGTGGTACCAACGAGAGCGTACATGAAGCATATCACAAAGAAGAACATTCCAACTGATAGATGCCGAAAATGCCTCCAAGGTCTGGAAACCATTCAGCATGTAACGTCCTCATGCTCCATCCTGGCACCAATAGAGTACACCCAGCGTCACAATGCTATGTCAGAAATTTATCACCAAGCGATTGCCATAAAAGTAGGACTTACTTCTCGAAGGGTGCACGAATACCTTCCCAAGCTTATATTAGAAAATAGTGAGTTCAAACTTTACTGGGACAGCACTATAATAACAGACAGAACGGTGCCGCACAACAGACCCGACATCATTATCTTTGATAAGGAAAACCGCCGAGCTACCATCATTGATATAACCGTCCCGGCGGATGATAACATCCGCAAAGCGTATACGGAGAAACTAACGAAGTACCATGATCTAGCTTTTGAAATAAAAGAAATGCACCAGCTCAGATCGGTTAGAATTCTTCCCCTGATAATATCCACGAATGGATTAGTTGAGAACCACCTGGCAGAAAACACAGGAAGTCCTTGGTCAGTAGACCCGTTCTTTCTAGAGGAAACCCCTGAATGGTGATATAAATATATATATATATATATATATATATATATATATATATATATATATATATATATATATCTTCATTTAAATATTTCGAAACAATCGTTAAAATCCGAAGTAATTCCAATCAAAAGAGACATTATTTCTCAAAGTGATTCTTTAAGTGCTCTCTGGTTTTGTCTTTGCCTTAATCCATTATCTCATGAATTAAATGCTACTAGTTTCGGCTTCAAAATAAAGAGTCTATCAACTGAATTCAAATTAAGTCACTTAATTTATTTAGATGATATTAAATTATATGCCGGAACCAGATCACATTTAAAAGTCTACTTGAGATTACTTTCAACTATTCCAATGATATTCATATGAAATTTGGGCTTCCAAAATGTAAAAATCTTTCTATTGAAAAAGAAAAGATCACCTGTGATTATATAAAGATTTCCATTATCGAAATCGAGCCAATGCATCAAGGAGATACATATAAATATCTTGGATTTTGTCAAGAGAAAACAATTAACCATAGCAGCACTAAACAAAATATTAGAAGTTCATATTACAAAAGAATTATCATCAAGAGTCATTTAACTAGTAAAAACCTTTTCAGAGCTATCAACTTCTATGCAGTTCCTATTCTTACATCTTCTTTTGGAATTATTAAATGGTCTAAAACTGATCTAAATGAATTACAATGTCAAACGAGGAAAATGCTCTGTAAATATCATAAGCACCACCCAAAATCAGCTGTTCAGAGAGTTACACTACCTAGACATCTTGGAGGTCGTGGATTAACTGATTTGAATAATCTTCATAGTAAACAGATTTTTAATCTACGTTCCCCTTTTCATGATAAACAGAGAACGTCTAAATTACATGATATTGTTGTTGCTTCAGATTATAATCTTACACCTCTGAACTTGACAATGCAAAAGGTAGATTTTGATATATTTGATGATAATTCTAAAAGAGAAAGTTGGATGCAGAAGAAATTACACGGAAAGCACCCTAAAGAATTGAAAAATGATTATATTGATGAAATCGCATCGAATAAATGGTTAGTATCTGGAGAATTGTTTGCTGAAACAGAAGGCTTGGCAATTGCGATCCAGGATCAGGTTGTTTTCACGAGGAATTATAGAAAACACATCATCAAACAAAATATAGATGATTCTTGCCGTAGATGTTTCTGTTCTTCAGAAACAGTTTTTCATATATTATCATCTTGCTCAGTCCTTGCTTCAACAGATTATTTAGAAAGACATAATGCCGTCGCTAATATTATTCATTTTAATCTAGGAATTAAACATGACCTAATTCCCAAAAGAAAAAATCTCACAAATATGAACCTGAGATTATTTGTGAAAATGACAAATATAAACTTTATTTTGATAAAACAATTCTTTTGCAACAGAGCTGTAAACACAATAGACCAGATATCATTCTTAATGATAAACAGAATCAAATAACATACCTATATAATTGATATTGCTATACCCGACACACATAATATACAAAATAAATACAATGAAAAAATTTCTAAATATATGATGCTTGGCGACGAGATTAAAAATATGGAAAATGAAGAAAATATTTATTCTACCGATTATTATTTCCACAACAGGTGTTATTCCTAAAATCTTCACAAAAGTATTGAGAGTTTGGGTCTGAAGAAAATTTGTTTGAACAGTTACAGTCATCAAATCTTGTAATATTCTTCGTAGGTTTCTTTCCGAAAAAATAATGAGGTACGGTCATAGGTTTTCTCTTTAGTTTATACTGCTCAGAATCTCATTTCATATTTTATTTATTTGTTTATATAAATGTAATATAATTAACTGACAATTTTGTCATATTTATATTCAGAGCAGTATTCTATTCGATCGTTCGTTAGGAAACTATTAACGAGTAACATTCAGTATTACTTGAGATCCGTACACTAAATTTTTCCGGCGGAAAAGCCTCTGACACTACTCGTTGGTACATTGATGTCATTGTCTGATGATGCTATAGTATGTATATATTCTGGTAGATTGATATATTCTCATAACATTTAACGTTATCCTAATATATAATTATTCCAGGATATGTTTTGATTATAATCATTGCCTGGCAATGGTATTAATTACCGGGTGGTGGATTTATATTTTTCATGAAATCAGTTTGATTGCATGAACAGATATATGGGCAACTCTCGTTGGGGTAAAACCCCTTATTTTACCAGAATATATACATACTATAGCATCATCAGACAATGATATCAATGTACCAACGAGTAGTGTCAGAGGCTTTCCCCGAAAAATCCAGTGTACGGACCTTAGTCAAGTAACACTGAATGTTACTCATTAATAGTTTTGTGTGAAGTGGTGAACGATCGAATAGAATACTGCTCTGAATATAAATATGACAAAATTGTCAGTTAATTATATTACATTTATATAAACAAATAAATAAAATATGAAATGAGATTCTGAGCAGTATAAACTAAAGAGAAAACCTATGACTCTACCTCATTATTATTTTCGAAAGAAACCTACGAAGAATATTACAAGACTTGATGACTGTTATCTTTTGTAACTGTTCAAATTTTTCTTCAGACCCAAAATCTCAATACTTTTGTGAAGATTTCTAGAATAACGCCTGTTGTGAAATAATAATCGGTAGAATAAATATTTTCTTCATTTTCCATATTTTTAATCTCGTCGCCAAGCATCATATATTTAGAAATTTTTCATTGTATTTATTTTGTATATTATGTGTCGGGTATAGCAATATCAATTATATAGGTATGTTATTTGATTCTGTTTATCATTAAGAACGATATCTGGTCTATTGTGTTTTACAGCTCTGTTGTACAGAATTGTTTTATCAAAATAAAGTTTATATTTGTCATTTTCACAAATAATATATATTTTTGATATATATATATATATATATATATATATATATATATATATATATATATATATATATATATATATATATATATATATATAAATATAAAAACGGTCAAACACGACATTTCGACGAAAAGGGGGCTCCATAAATTTCTGCACACAGGCGCTGCTGATGATCGGCGTGGCCCTGAACAAAAGGAGAATAATGTTTCGGAATCGGAATTTACTCACGCACTCTTCCACATCAAAATGAAATACCCATAACTTGAATTCGAATTGAGATGAAAATACTTCTTTCTATGCTCGATATATTAGGACACACAAGGGTCTCTCTATAAAATTATTATTTTATGATTAATATTATATGTTTGATTATGCTCTACTTTCTGATACTATTCAAAATTAAACATCCTGCCAGTTGTCTTATAATATTCAATTCTAATCAATGTTCTCTACCGATAATTACATAATTTATTTAAATTTCAGATAATGTTATGTCAGAAACCAGTTTCCGTTCGGAAATACTCAGTTCCAGCCTATTATTAGGCGTTAATGTTATTCAAAAAACATGTAACAATTTTTAATTGGCGAATATTATCGACTACAAAATTTTTATTTTATTACGTGGAAATGAAGTGATCCGAAATAGACATTCATTTATTGGTATATGTCGAACATATTTGGTAATGGAATGTAGGTACATTGTAACAATAGAATAATAGTAATTACAATCCAGACAATAGAGACATTAGACAAGAAACAATTGTGATGACAATATATGTTAAAACGTTGGTTATTCTGGGACATTGCAATGAAGTTCTTTTCTAACAAGTTAAAATTTGTCTAAGTTAGACTGATTCAAACAGATTTGTTTATACTAGACGCATTAAAGCAGTGTTTTTCAATCTGTGTGTCGCGACCCCTCTAGGGGACCTCCTGAGGGGGTCGCGAAACAACAAAATAGAATGTCAAGGTTCTACACTACAATTAAAATACAATATCAATGAGAATGATTAAATAATTTTCTAGTAGTAGTCTGTTTCTCTTTTTAGTTTTAGTGTCCACCATTGAGGAAAATGTTAGTTCGCACAAGTATGAGGTGACAAATTGCACTAATGATTTTAAAGCTTTCGTCACCAGCTCTGGATATTCTTGTTTTCTTTTCATCCAAAATACGTCAATACTTTGGGAATGTTATTCCATTTTAAGCAAGTAGTCAGAAGCTAAATCTACAAGTTTTTCCTTCAGATTTCTAGTGAGATCTGCCAATTCTATTGACTCATCCAAGAAAGGGACCAAAATCCACGTACGCCCATTGTCAGCTTCAGAGTGCAAGTCTGGAAAGTAAGTTAATAATTTCTCGTGCAAATTATGTAAGCTCTGTATCATAGAAGGAATGTGGGCCTTTACTTCAAGTGATTGGGTTGTTGACTTATTATCAACAGTCTTCCGAATACACGGAGAAAACTCAAATATATTGTTTTGCAGAGAAGATCACCACAATCGAAGTTTTACATGAAAGCTTTCATTTTATATTTAGGTGTTCAGGTTTTGTCTTCTTATTCTCAATGAAATAAAACTATGTTATTTAAATATTATATATTTTTTAACAAAACTATGACCGGTTTCACCACACTGTGGCTTCATCAGATAGATACAAACCAATGAACAGAGTTATTCCTCATATATTAGTCTTATACCCCACTTAATATTACAGTAGGTACAAGTACAAGGGGTATGTTGGAAAACCCATCGGAGTTGCTTACTTTATGAATTGAAAAGATTGAGTAAAGCAGAACGATTCAGATCTAATTGACTATTAGTAACCTACCTGAGTTTTCTCCTTTGTTAATCTCTAAAATTTCTCATAGATTGAGTTTTTGTCTATTATTTTCATTGTGTAAAATTTTGAAATTATCATAAAAGTTATGGTTTTCTTCGAGTGATTAGAATAATGGGAATCTGATTTACGATAATTAAAACTACGTTTGTACTCGGATAATCTAAGTTTGAAATTTCTGAAAGTTCTACCAATATAAATTTTATTACAATCTCCGCAAGACAGTTTATAAATACCGGAATTCTTACTTTCATCAATCTTATATTTGCGGTTTTTGATATGTCGGCCTAAATAATTATCACTTCGGAATGCTATATTGAAATTATAATGGTAGAGTCTCATAGTCTCAGGGAAATAGTCTTCCCTAACTTTCAGTTGCTCACTCTGTATCTTTTACAGTTTTCAATTAAAAATGGAAATTCGTTCAAGGCGATGTAGACAAATCTAACCACCTTTCTTTTGGGACATCACTCGATCCATCTTCTCAATTCAAAATGTTCAAAGATTACAACCCCTGCTTAGGAGGTTGATATCTCAGGCAAGTTTTGTACCCCAAAAGATGTCCCCTTTGAAACAAAAATTGACCTGTTTGTTTTTTTGATCAGAAATGAATATCTTGGTAGATATAGCCTCTGTTTAGTTTTCGTTGAAGCACCCTGTATAAAAATCAAAAAATGACTAACAAATAATAAAAATAGGTAAAAAAACTTTTTAAGTTAAACGGTTTTATGTTAAACATACATTGCACTGTTTAAGATAAATGTACTAAAAACCAAAAAATAATAAAATAGATACAGTCGTGGGAATTATAAACATATGCATAGACTAGACTAAAATAAAACCGTGGGGCACGTCAATTGTCTACAATCGTTGATTAAAATGTTTGTTTTGTAATGTTACACTATAATTATTAGGCAGTTGTGCAACCGACAACGATGGACGTGTGATAAGTAGGGCTAGAATGTGGAAACAAGCTAGCAAGCTCGATTATAAGCGAGTTTTAGGGTTTCATAGTGGTGAGCGAGTAGTACTTTTGTCATATGTTTTGTCGATTAAAGACAAACAACAAGCAGTGAAACGATTCCTCGCCAGCCAGCAGTGTGAATGTCCAACGATAAACTAGTTAAAACATCTCTTTTATTTACATGGAGTGTATAACTATTAGAATTTCCATGAGCAAGAAAATAGTAAATAATTTCTCACCGTCTGCGGGCCAACTGCCTAACGACGAATTAAACGATTCTTCTATCGCACATTAAGTCGATAATTTGTAGACAATTGACGTGCCCCACGGTTTTATTTTAGTCTAGTCTATGCATATGTTTATAATTCCCACGACTGTATCTATTTTATAATTTTTGGTTTTAGTTCATTCATCTTAAACAGTGCAATGTATGTTTAACATAAAACCGTTTAACTTAAAAAGTTTTTTACCTATTTTTATTTTCTAGTTTTTAGTTTTTATTTCGCATTCTTTTTAATTCATTTAGTGCTTCATCATTGCATGGTTTCTTGCCCGTTAGTTTATTGCAATCCAACTCCTCTATACGTAGTCCCTGCAAAGATCTTACTCTACTAAGAGCCACGTAGGCTTAACCTTCTTCAAACAGTTTCGCACCTAAGTATACGACTGCGTGATCCACAGTGCTGCCCTGCATTTTATGTATTGTAGCCCATGATAGTATTAAAGGCAACATTCTTCTTTCAGCTGTCCCATAATTGTACTTAGCTGGAAACTGTATGGCTTTCGGGTGTATAAGATGTACTCCGTCTCTTGCGAAATCAATTCGGACGGAAGGTACATCTGTTGCATACATCTGAGTTCGACGAAATTGAGGCCAAACGATTTCGGTGATGTAGCCTATAGCGCCATTTACTAATCCCTTTGAAACGTCAATATTGGACCGTAGCATGACTTTTGCCCCCACAAATATTTCCAGTTCCGCTGGTAAACCCCCAGTTTTGGGTGGTGTACCGCTAACGACGTATCATTTTTAGCCACCCTAACGCCACACAGTCCTCAACACGATACAAAATCTTGACTTGGGTGGTGAATTCAGGCTGGATACATTGTATTCTACTGGTTGAGCACTTTCATTTGATACCCATATTGATAGGATTGATAAAACCTACGTTATCCGCCATTTTGTAGCGGCCGCCATCTTGGATTTCAATTTTTTATAGTATATTGTATTCTGATTGTTGAGCCCTTTCATTTGATACCCATATTGATGGGATTGATAAAAGCTATGTTATCCGCCATTTTGTAGCGGCCGCCATCTTGGATTTCAATTTTTTATAGTATATTGTATTCTGATTGTTGAGCCCTTTCATTTGATACCCATATTGATGGGATTAATAAAACATAAATTATCCGCCATTTTGTAGCGGCGGCCATCTTGTATTTATAATGATAATGAATAAATATAATTGTATTGTCACCAAAATCCAAAGTGTACACAAAATTTCAGATTAATCGGTTGACAGGAAGAGGGTGAAATTTGAATTACTAAATTTGACCCAAGAATAAATAAAACAAACGGGGTGAGCTAAATAAAACCGTTTAAAAATCGCCACAAGGCTTGCACACGAAAATTGAGTTGCAATTATTTTCAGCATCATGCAAATACTAAAAAATTAAAGATATTTGATAAATAAAACATACATACATATAAATCACGCCTTTTCCTTTTAGGGATTGGCATAGACTACTTCTTTCCACTTGTAGATAGGTATCAAAATAGAGAGAAACGTAAACATACTCATTTACATTAATTAAGTTTTGTCTGTATATGCCTTAGCAGGGTCGTGAGAATTTGTCATCCTGTAAAGGGGTCCCGTATACAAAAAGATTGAAAAACACTGAATTAAAGGAACGAACTATCGATTTCTTCCGTAGTTAGACGAATTTTAAAGCAGTTTGGTGCAATAGAGTCGTGAGAATCTCAAGAAAATGAATGAATTAATCTAATCACGAAGAAATCCCGAATTTCATTTGTGTATAAAAAAAATGCATTTCAGAGATGCATTTTGAAGAAGGCAATTGTAAAAAATTTGAAAATCTGATATTCGTGGTGCCTGATGCCCGCAGCGGGTGTTTTAAACGTCTTCCTCAGGAGTATTATCAAAATTCCTCATAGATTGAATAGAATAATCTACTATTCCTTGGTAATTCATCAAAATGAAAACAATAAATACAAAGAATACACTGTTACTGCAGTTTGGAGATTTCGTTCATCGTCATACAGAGAGTATTCTCAAATTACAAGTTCATTGGCATTTATAGCATTGAAATTGAATTGAAAAGGACAGTAGATGTTATGAATGCTGAGTTTTCCAAATACTCTAATTTTAGATTAATTTCGATCAATATCACCGATAAAGTTTGAACTTCAACTTCATAATTATATTCGAGTGGTTCTTTCAGCATCCTTAGATTATCTCGAGTAAATAATATTTCTGGTATGAATGAAATTCCAAAAATAGAATTTGCAAAAATGTGGTCATTATCCGACAAATCAAACTTGGAGTAGCGCATCATTTCTATTTGCAAATCTTGAATAATCTTCTAGACATTTCCGTTAATCCCCAATACAGATAACTTTATTTTGTCAGTTAAGATTCCAATCTACAAAATACAACAAGCTAAAAGTTGGCACGAACGTTAGAACACAATTTCGAAGAAATTTTCAAAACTTTCATTCAAAGTCAAATTCCGCTAAAATGGTTTTTTGAAATTTTCAGCATAACGGTAAGTTTCTGAGAAAAAGCGATTCCAAACTTTTGTTGTATTTGTTATTATAAACATGACTACTCTGTCTATATACATACAACCAAATTTATATGGAATCACTCGGTATTTCACATTATTGATTGTTTTTAACCATGGACCTTTGACTACTTGTGAAGAATAAAGTTTTTTTGTTCTAAAAAAACTGGATAGTATGATAAGAAATGTTGAATTATCACAACATGTTCAGGATATTGTATTTATTCGTTACTGAGATTTGAAAGTGTGAATTTCGAAATTTAAAAAAAGCCTACAATCATAATTGAAAATGCCTGACGTTGGATTGTCCGATGTGCTGAGGTGTCGAATAATTGCTCTTGTTGAAGAAGGGGTGACACCGGGAGATGTATTGGCCACGGGCGAGGGGGGGTCGGTTATCACAGAGGAGATTTCAAAAATCCACGCCCGATACAATCTCCGCCTAGAAGAAGTCGTAGGAAGATCACTTCTGAAGAACAAGACCTCTTTTTGTGCCACATTTCAAGAAGAGAACCTAGTGCGTCACACCCAAAAGCAGTCGAAAATATACGTCAGACTTCGTTCAAGAAGTTTATACAGCAGAAGGCCCTTAAGATTTCCAGAGCTAACCAGACAACAAAAAATTAACAGACTTAATTGGTGTATCGAGCACAAATTTGGAATATTGAGAATTGGCGGATGGGACCAGAATTGGTGTTCGATCATATTAGCACCGGATTCGGGTTTTGAGGGGTCGTGAGACAAGCTAGATTCCGAGCAGCAAGATAAATTCCGAAAGACCAAAGGGGCAGTGTGATGTTTTGGGGTGGCATTATACTAGAAGGCAAAACAGATTTGATTTCGTTTCCTGTGAGTGTATCACCTAGAAATTACGTGGACCTAGTGCTGGAGCTCATGGTGAGTCTCTGGCGAGGTATCCACGGTGAGAATTTCACTTTTATGCAAGGTTATGCTCCTCCGCATACGAGCAACTTCGCTCAACATTAAATTGAAACAGGGGGAACCGCTATTTTGGACTGGCCAGCTTGCTCTCCAGACCTAAATCCTATTGAACATTCATGGGATGATCTCAAAAGAAAAACTGGATCGTGCCACGATAATCCAAGAACCCCACAACCACTCAGACAAGCCGCCACAGAAGAGGGGCAGAATATCACCCCAGAGGAGGTCGAAAAACTAATTCAAAGCATGCCTAGACGAATTCAGGCTTGTATCAGTGCAAGGTGAGGTAATAAAAGCTAATGAGGTCGAGAAAAAACATCTACTTCGTGAGAAAACAATTTTCAATTTTTAACTACCTGAGGAAAGAGTCTGCAATTTTCTTTTATTTGTTTCTTTCTTAAAATAAACCTTGATTCATTTCTTTTTCAATTGAAATATCTCGCAAAGGATCAATTCTAACAATCCTTTGAATTTTCCAAAATCCCTGAGGTAATATTCAAAATATCGGTGATTCCATATAAATTTGGTTGTGTGTACATCATTTTACTTATAATACGAGTAAAACTATTAGTATGCATGACTAACAAATCAATATTGAACGATAATTCTGAGAATATCCACTGAAAAGAAAATAATTTTGTCAACCCATGAGAACAAGAGCTGCATTTCAAGATAAGATTGTAAAATGCTTTGAATATGAATTGGCTCCATTGGCGATGTCTTTTTTCGGTGAAGTTGGAACGCGAATATCACAGAATATCAGCAGTTTATGATCGTTATAAAAAAATAGACATCGCTTTTAACAACTTATATGTTATGTTCACTATCAATGGAAAATATTTATTGCACTGTGTGGATTGGCATCGAGAAGACACAATCAACAACATCTCTGATAAATGCTCAGTATATCGGGTGTTTCGTAAAAAAGGCACCAATTTATAGCTCTCACAATCGCTGATCGCTTCAATGGAATGGAAGAGCAGCTTTTCAAGATAAGATTGAAAAAAGGCTTTGAATATGAATTGGCTCCATAGACGTTGTCTTTTTACGGTGAAGTTGGAACGCGAATATCACAGAATATCAGCAGTTTATGATCGTTATAAAAAAATAGACATCGCTTTTAACAACTTATATGTTATGTTCTCTATCAATGGAGAATATTTATTGCACTGTGTGAATTGGCATCGAGATGACACAACCAACAACATCTCAGATAAATGCTCAGTATATCGGGTGTTCCGTAAAAAAGGCACCAATTTATAGCTCTTACAATTGTTGATCGATTTCAATTGAACATTAACCAAATTGCATCTTAAATGATGTTCGAACAGCTTGAAACATTCATTGGTTCGTCACTTTAGAATATACCGAATTTTAACCTTCACTTGGACTTACAAATGATATCCTCATAATGTTTTTTTCTCTTTCAGAATTTCTGATAAGAACTCTCCTTTCCAATTCATCGATGTAATTCGTGAATAGGTGAAGTTTATCCAGTCAAGTAGCTTGAAAATGTTTTCAAAAGCTCGAATTGACTTGAAATTATTGCTTTTGAAGAATCAAAGTTTTGATTTGACTTGATTCAGCAAATCAACAGCTTAAATCATTAATTTCACTTGCTAATCGATTGTTGCTGTACCCGCATAGGTGCAATAGAATTAGGTAGTATCTCTAGTCATACAGAATTTTTCAATAGGCTGCGACACACTGGGATTTCAAAACTTATTCCGTTAGATCTAGTCAATTCGTTTCGCAGCTCAGGGAAGACACCAACCAGTGCTCATTTCACAAATTTGAAGAATTTTTGTATTCAAATACAACATTCAACAAAATAGTGATGTCGCCAACAACCTACAATAGATCAATATAGAATAGAATAGAATAGAAGTTAACTTGATTTGCGTGATTATGTTATATACAGAAAAGATCGATCACAAGCAACGAGTGGAAAGAAACGGGGTAGAGGCGTCCTCAAAGCAGTATCCTCCAAGTTGAAATCTAGTGAAATAGAGATAGTCGAAGTTGGTGAGAATGTTGAACAGATCTTTGTGGTTGTAACGTTAAACAATTCCAAGCTAGTTTTTCGGTCAGTTTATATGTCACAAGTGTCTCTTGAAATCTATCAACAGCATTATGATACAGTTGAGTTTTATGAATACTGAATTATATTTGTTTGGTGACTACAATCTGAGAAGTTTCACCTGGTCCAATGATGAGCTGGGGGTTTCTGTTTCTCCAAGCGTGGAAGTTAACAAAATAATGAATTCTGACGGATCTTTGCTTGATCTTCTTCGCACCACTTATTCTGAAACCGAAGTGCGTCTTGCTGAATATATTTGACTACCACTCGACATCCATGGGGTCAATCCAGCCTTTGAATATTTGATGTAGCATGTAGAATTACTGACAAAATGGCCTTCAGTGAATAATTCCTAGATTTCAGCAACGGTAGTTTCAATAAAATCAATGAATATCTTAAAAGTATACACTGGGAACAAGAATTCCTCAATAATGATTTGGAAGCCTGCGTGAAGCGTTTTTATAACCTGATTGGTTTTATCGTAGATAAGTTCAACCCACGTAAGATTTTAATTTCATCGAAATATCCTGTATGGTTCTCTGCGGAATTCAAAGATCTAATCACACGCAAGAAAATTGCTCATAAAAAATACAAAAATCAAATAATGATGCCGATTTCCATACCTTCAGCCTTCTGAGATCTCATTGTAATTCTGTTATGCATGAATGCTACAGTTTATAGAATCTAGCAAGTCCTCCATGAAATCAGACCCTAAAAACTTTTGGTCAGTCATAAACTTTAAGAATAATTACCTTTCTCCTCATTGACAATGTTTCTGGAAAGTGTAACAAACTCGTCAGGTGAGGATATAGCCAATCTGTTTGCTGAGCATTTCACGAAAGTATATCGAAACGATACCCCTTCATCTATACCTTCTTATGTTGAACATGAATCTATTTTCTTCAGTTGCACGGTTAGCACTGGTGAAATTGAAGCCAAATTGCGGGGTCTCCCATACAAGAAGAGTTGCGTGCCCGATGGAATACCTCCCTTATTTCTCAAGCAATGTGCAGATACATTGGCAGCTACTAAATGGAAATCTAGTTTCATTACACTCATTTTCAAATCTGGAAATACGAGAAATATATTGAATTACCGTCCGATTAGTATTCTGAGTGTTATCCCTAAAAATTTTTGAAAGCATTATGATTGAAAAGTTTTCATACTCGGTCAACAATATAATTGCGACCGAACAGCATGGCTTCATTAGGGAACGATCGACATTGACTAATCTACACTCGGAGGCAAAATTAGCGGAACACTCGAAAATTTAACCAAATTCGAAGTTCGATATTTTTCTAATTCTCAACCGATTTAGATGATTTGTTCGGCAAGTTATAGATCAACTCTTCTGCTTTGTAGAAATTATAAAAAAAAACAAAAAAAATTTGAAAAAAATTTCATACGGGGGCAAAACTAAAAGTGTTTTTTTTGTCAAAAATTCGTAACACCCTGTGGAATTTCGTGGTCCGAGTTGAAACGTACAATATCATGGTCTGTCAAGACACATCCTCCTACAGTAACGCCCTTCTTGTTTCATGCGTTTATCTCTATTTTTGCAAAATATATTTAAATTCAAGTGGAAAATCACCATTTTGGAGAAATTCCATTGAATCAAGAAATTGTCATTAAAATTCGTCTATCAATTTGGAATTTTCTTATTATCACTCAGGCGTGTCGAAATTGTCGTTTTCGATTTTTATGTTCGAATTGCATTAGTTATTGATGGCAATTTGGTTAATTTGGTGAAAATTAGAATTCATAGGAGATAACAGTCGGTAGGTATTAAAATACACAACCGAATTCTGGGACCATTGATAAAACTTTTCATTTACACATGTACGCACCTTTTTTATCAAATATGAAATACAACACACTTTTTTTGTATATGACCACATTTGCACTTGTTTGAAGAGTGAGAGTTTTCCATTCTTTGATTTGATACAAATTCGATCGGTTGCGGTGTTTTGTGATTCTTTTACTGTTTATGATTCGAAACGGTATTTTTCATTCAGAATGAGAGATTTACAACCAACCTCAGTAGCAAGGGCAGTTACATTGATCGAGGAAGGGCGCACCTACCGCTCAGTCGGTATCATGTTGGGTGTCTCGACGTCGGTTATCCATCGAATCTACCGACGTTACAGGGAAACTGGATTGTACGTGAGGAGGCGAGGACAAGGAAGAAATCGGGCAACCCGCGCTATACATGACCGTTTCATCGTCAATCAAACCATAAGAAATCCTCGTCTTACTGCTGTTCAGGCACGTAACCTTTTACAAGCAGTGGATAACATTAACGTCAGTGTGAGGACAGTCAGAAGACGATTAAATGAAGTTGGTCTGAGATCATACGCGCAAGCAAGAGCACCAAGACTCGATAGAGCCCATCGGGTAGCAAGAGTGGCGTTTGCTAGGGAGCATGTAGCATGGACAATCAATCAGTGGAGACGAGTTTTATTTAGTCACGAGAGCCAATATTGTGTGAATTTCGTGGATGGTAGAGATAGAATATGGAGGCATCGAGGGGAACGGTACAATCAAGCGAACTTCGCAGGAACTGAGCAATATGGTGGAGGGTCAGTTATGATATGGGGTGGCATATGCTTGGGAGTACGAACAGAACTGGAGATTATTGGCAATGGATCACCTAATGCCCATCGGTATACAACAGAAATCTTGGAGCCCCATGTTGTGCCTTTTGCTCCTTACATAGGGGAAAATTTCCTTTTTATGCACGATAACGCGCGCCCTCATACTGCGCGCATAGTGATAGAATATCTCAATAAAGTTGGGATCGCACAAATGGACTGGCCGTTTGGGACATTCTTGAAAGAAGGGTTCGACAACGGAATCCAGGCAACGTTGAAGAGCTGATAGTGGCTTTGGTGGAAGAGTGGGACAACGTACCTCAACAGATGATAGACAACATCATTGGGAGTATGCGAAATCGTATGCGCGCTGTAATAAGAGCTCGGGGGGGGTCATACTCGCTACTAAAATCACATGTTTTTTTCTTGTGGGTCATCATGAACATTTTTCTCAACATGTTCATTTCATTTCACGAGTGTATCGCCAGGATACACACCTTCTCTCAATTTTGGACAGGAATGATAATTATTATAGAGTGTCACACAAAAAAATTCAAAAATAAATGTGCAAAATCAACGATTTTTCCAGTGTACTTCGAGTTCTCCCGGAGCGTGAAATTGGCCAGTGAATTTCAAAAAATATCTATCTATATTGTTAGATTTCCGCTTCTCTAATTTTGATTTTATTTTTTGGCTAACCTCCGATGTTATGCACCTACGCAAGATTAAAGATAAATTCTTGAAATTTGTGACTTTTCCCTTCAAATTGGATATCTCTTGTAAAAATAGAGATAAATGCATAAAACAAGAAGGGCGTTAATGTAGAAAGATGTGTCTTGACAGACCATGATATTGTACGTTTCAACTCGGACCACGAAATTCCACAGGGTGTTACGAATTTTTGACAAAAAAAACACTTTAAGTTTTGCCCCCGTATAAAATTTTTTTCAGATTTTTTTTGTTTTCTCTTATAATTTCTAGAAAGCAGAAGAGTTGATCCATTACTTGCCGAAAAAATCATCTAAATCGGTTGAGAATTAGGAAAAATATCGGACTTCGAATTTGGTTAAATTTTCGAGTGTTCCGCTAATTTTGCCTCCGAATGTAGTTCTATATTGTCAGTATATTTATGACGTGATGCACGATCGCTATCAAGTGGATAGCTGCTATACAGACATCTTCTAAACTTTCTACCAGGTCAATCATGACATATTTAATTCGGTGGTTCAACACGCAGAATTTTTCGGTAATCTTCTGGAGTGGCTACGGAGTTACTACAGGGGTAGGACTCAAATTGTGAAAATGAAAAATTTCAAATCGTATGTCATTGATGTAACATCTGGAATTCCGCAGGGTAGCCATTTGGGTCCCTTATTGTTTTCTTTGTACATAAACGATGTGTGTTTGACAGTTAAATACTCGAGAGTATTTGCCGATGATTTAAAGATATTCAAGATGATAACTAACCTATCCGATGCTTTGAAACTTCAGCATGATTTGGATGCTATACTTAAATATTTTTCATATGTTTAATGTTAACATTGATAAATGCAGGGTTATTACGTTCCACCGAGATAATAATCCTTTGATCTTACCATAATGGATTAAAGGAAGTGAAATACAGAAAACGCTTCTTGTAAAGGATCTCGGAATATACATGGATCAACGCTTGAAGTTCAAAGACCATTAAATGTATATAATCAGAAGAACCTTAAGGGTAATAGGTTTCATTCGTAGGAACTCGGTAGATTTCTCGGATATATTCACTCTTGAAAATGTATATTTGACACTTTGTCGGCTGATTCTGGAATACAGTTCTGTAGTCTGGTCTCCATTTTACGAGTCACATTCACAGAATTTAAGAAAAGTTCAGAACAGATTTTTAATGTAAATTTCTTTTCGAATGTCAATTTCACGTATGAACTTTTCCGCTAGATTTACGCGTTCAAAATTGAATATCAAAACCTTATCTGAACGTCGTTTAACCGGTGACTTGATTTTTCTGTACAAGTGCTGTCGAAATAATGAGTCTAATCTGTTTTCATGTTCCAAGTAGAACTACGGGAAGTGAGCCAGTGTTTTTCATTCCCCAACGTCGTACAAACTACGCAGCTAATGCTTCTATTGATAGAATCATGGAACATGGACACAGATATATGACTATCCATCTTTTTTTAATGCGTCTCTTAAACAATTTTGTTCTCGCGTCCAATGTATCTAGTTGAGATTTATTAATGTTATAAGTCAATTATTTATATGTTTATGGGAATCTCCCGTATATTTCATGAATAAATAAATAAATAAATATTATGAAATAAAATGATTGTTTCAGAGATTTTTCGTATCATTCGTTGAAAACTCAATATTCCTTGTAAGAATATATAGATTACTGTGAAAAAATGTTTACCTAGCGTATAAGTATGAGTATAATCTATCATTTGAGGTTCACTAGATTTAGTGGCATTCAGCTGAACCCACTCGGAGAATTACTGAATTCTCCAGAATCGAAACTGAATGGTGATTCCCCGAGAACCGATGGAGAAGTCCAGCGACTTCCCTTGGTTCAAAAACAGCGAACTATCATCAATCTGATGAAGTGGGAATGTAGTTTCGCTCATTCTTATTTTTTTTTACTCAAGTTTCAATGTAGGTTTTCCTTTTAGTTTCAGAGAAGTTTAATGCAGTTGTTGTTGCATTCACAGAAGTTTATTTCAGTTGTTTCATAGAAAATTTCTACATGTTGTTTTTGTGTTACTATGGCTATATTTTATAATCGAATGTATCTTTAACTTTCACTCTTGTTCTTGTTTTGAATTTATGTTCCTTCAACAACTTTATGAATTATTTTCATATTCTTACGTTGAACTATTCAGCATTGTTTAAATCTTTATTCTCGCTCTTTTTATGTCTTATTAACTGATTGTTTGAGTTTGTGCTGAAAGATTTTCTCCTACAAATCAAATCTAATACATTTATTTTCATGCAACATGTAAAAGAGGTTCTACAGTTCAATTTCATTTAAAATAATGTAATTATGTTATTTATTGTTTTTCTCAATAAATTTTCAACAAAATCAAAACATTGAAGCCTTATTCAGGGAATAATATTCAATCTTCTGTAGAGTGACAACTATTCCTCCCTGGAGGAGATGGTTTTCCGATTCACCCTTCATAATCATCGTCAACTACGTACAAACAGCAGTTGTACAGTCCGGTCGGATCTCATTAATAGCAGTAACAGAGTACAGTTTTGGTCTCGTTTGACCTCGTCAGCGTTGTACTCCTGTTCAAAACACCAGACGATGTTATCATTTGATTTTGATCAGCTCCGGAAATCTTTGCTTACGCCTCTTTGTCTCATTTTGGCTTTGTTCTAATTCATATTACGATTGAATTAAAAAGAGTTTCACTCTAGCCCATTTCTGGCGGGTGCCAGCCTCTCCGTTAGGATTCAGCTCGAGTTGGGATACCTGTGTTATCATCCTACTTTTTTTGAGTCATCGTTTATGGTGGTATCATCGTGTGATTCCTTCCGTTTTCGTCATCCTTGTTTGGATTATTTTGTTTATTTCTTCATTTGGTGTTCTCTTGTGTTGTCTAAGAACTTTTTGTTTTTGTTGTAATAATTTCTTGTTGCGTCCTTATGTGCCGACTTCTTCTCTAATTTGTTGGTTTCAAATGTACCAGAGCCCCCGGTTGCAGCTCTAACTGTTTTGTTTAGTGTCTCCTGTAGTGTTGGTTTCCTGTATGTTTGCGTGGTTGTGTGCCAAACTTTCCCAGCGTATGTTATACTTGGGATAGATATGGTTTCAATTATCCACACCTTGTCCTCTTGCGTTAATTTACTTATCTTGTTCAGCAGTGGGTATAAGTATCTTTGGAGCTGCCTAGCTTTCCTAGCGTTTTTCTCGATTTGGCTGTGGAATTTCACGTTCTCGTCGGTTATTACGCCTAGATATTTGGCTTCGTCGTCCCATTTCACTTTTTGGTTTTCGATGTCAATTTCTTCTGGTTTTTCTGTATCCTTCTCGCTTGTCTTGTGATCGAAGTATACTGCAACCGTTTTCTTTGCGTTCAGTTTTATTCTTAATTTCTTGAAATATTCCACTAGTTCATCTATGTAACCATGAACATTTGTTGTAACCTCCTCGTGGGTATTTTCTTGTTTCTATGGAAAGTGTATATTTCGTGACGTCTGCAAATTGTGCTATTTTCTAGTGCTTCATTTTTGGTGTATCCGATATAAAGATGTTGAATAGCAGTAGTCCAAATTGATCCTTGTAGTACTCCGGCCTGTATCTTCTTTTTTCCTGTATTCTAACGATAAACTTACTGTCTTCCAGGTACGACTTCGTGATAACGGTCAGTTTCTTCAGAAATCTTGTGTTCTTCATCTTATACAGTAGTGCTTCGTGCCATACTTTATCGAAGGCTTTTTCGATGTCTATATAGGCTACTTCTGTAGGCGTCGATACGTTGAATGAATTTTTCTTTTATATCTCCTTCTAATAGTGCTAGTTGGTGTGTTGTAGCATGTCCTGTTCTGTATCCAAATTGATGTCGTGGAATAATATTGTTTTGCTCTGCAAATTTCTTCATTCTTCGGTATACCAGCTTTTGTATTGCTTTGCTCATGGACGACACCAGACTGATGGGTCTGTAGCTGCTAGGTTCGTTCTTAAGTTTTCCTGTCTTTGGTTTCATAATGGCGTCGGCGGTCTTCCACGTACTGGAGGAATGTTCCATCATCATTATTCCTTTTGCTGTTGCTGTTATCCCCTCTATTGCTTCTTCAGGTAGGTTTTTTAGGATCCAGTTCTTGATGTCATCTATGGCAGGTGCCTTCCTGCTTGGTAGTTATAATATGATCTCTTGTACTTCTTTCGTGATTTCTTTGACTTCTTCTTCGCCGTTGTCTTCTGGTATTCTCCTTTTATGTAGCTCCTAAGTTGTTATTGAATGTCACATCTTGGTTTGGTGGGTCGTGGTCGTGAATTATTCTTTCAGGGATCTTGCAAATGCTTCTGCCTTCTCTTCATGGGATGTTGCTATCTTCTGTTTGCACACATTAGGAAAAAAACTGCGTGAGCAACGATTTTCTACGGCAGAAGAGGCCGTTTACTTGGTAAGTAAGCAAAATATAAATAAATTGAAAGCACATTTTTTCGGCCTCTTGTTTAACTTCAATATCATTATGTGGCCGGCTAAAATATGTCATTATAGTACTCAAACACGAATTGAGAGATTGGTTAGAATCAGTAGATGCGTTTTTGAATTATTTGAAAAACTAGAAAAAAAGAGTTTTCATAAAGTTATAGTACAATTTTTTTTGAATGAGACTGTTACTTTAGCCAGAAGGATAATATTCTGACACACTTTCTCATACATGTAGGAGTATAGTTAAAATGCATGATATTTAGATCTGTCAGGATGATATATGTTTTGATTGAGGAGGTCGTTACTCGATGAAAATCGATATACATATTTTCAATGAAATATTACTATGGTATTTAGATTTTCACTATATTAACAATATGGATAGATACAAACTAATGAACAGAGTTATTCGTTATATATTATTCTTATTTTCTACTCAATATTACAATAGCTACAAGTACAGTATGTTGGAAAACCCATCGGAGTTGCTTACTTTATGAATTGAAAAGATTAAGTAAAGGAGAAGGATTTAGATCCACTTGACTACTTAATAAACCTGAATTCTTTTCTTTGTTAATCCCTAATATTTCCCATAGATTCAGTTTCTGTACATTATTTTATTGTGCAATATTGAAAAACTATCCAAGGACATCCGTTATTCAAATACTTTATTTATTGGTTTAGATATGTCGACGATATCACTTGTTGTTTCACTGGCACAAACAGACATTCGAAACATTCATTAACAAAATTCACGATAATATTAAATTCACGTTAGAGATAGAAACAGAAAACTCCATTAACTTTCTGGACTTAACTATTACTAAAATTAACGGCAAACATGATTTTTCTATTTTTCATAAGCCATTGCATACAGATATTACTATTCACAGCTCATCTACACATCCTTATCCACATAAATTAAGTGCTTACTATAGACTCATTAATATCCCAATGTCACAAAATAATTTTATAAAAGGGCAAAATATAATTAAACAAATAGCAGTCAATAACGGTTACAATCCTAGTATGATTCAGAACATGATTTCGTGCAAAACATTTCAAAAAGCTATCCAGGAAGTATTTCCAAGTATAAAAGTTCTAACACAAAATACAACAGCTTAACTTATATTGGTATTCTTAGTCTAAAATTAAAATCATTCCTCTCGCAGTATAAGTTCAATATAGTATTCCATAACTGATAATTCTCTAAGCCGACATATCAAAAACTGCAAATCTAAAATTGATGAAGGTAATAAATCCGGTGTTTATGAACTATCTTGCAGGGATTGTAATAAAATTCATCTTGGTAGAACTTTCAAAAATTTCAAAGTTAGATTATCCGATCACAAACGTAGTTTTAATTATCATAAATCGGATTCCCATTATTCTAATCATTTACTCGAAGAAATCCATATTTTCAATGATAATTTCAAAATTTTACACAATGAAAATAATAGACAAAAACTCAATCTGTGGGAAATTTTAGAGATTAACAAAGAAAATAATTCATGTAGGTTACTAAATAGTCAATTAGATCTAAATCCTTCTCATTTATCTCAAAACAAAAAGTTACTATATGCCAGATATGTGTAGACACATCGAAGAAAATTATTTTTCAAGAGTAAATATTCAACCTTCCGTAGAATGTTAAATATCCTCCCTTGAAGGAGCTAGTTTTCCGATTTACCCTATTTACCTATTTACAAATCAGGAAATGTTTTGAGTAATCATCTATATCGATAATTATATTATGTCAATGACTGAAGTTCTTTTGAGAGTGCCTAGACTGGCACTTTCGATTCGCGCAGCTCGATTAGCTAAATACCAAAGACTAGTAAATTGGTATCAAGAGAGACAGGTCACAATTTTCTTCTATAATAAATCACGGTTCAATTTCTAAATCCATTCTAGACGAACGAGAGTATGGTGGGTATTTTGAACACAAACCGTCTCCAGTATTCTCGGGAAATTGTTGAGGAAGGAGGATATCTTGGAAAGTTATTTGTAGTTCTTTGTCTAGGCCCCAATTCATTTCCGACGTACATTTCCCAACGAATAGAGGACTTAAAATGAGGACGCCAATGGATGTGTACAAGCTAAATGTGATACTCAAAATAACTGAACATGTAATTGCAATGCCATTGTGTTCTCTGAAAAACAAATGGTTTAATCAGAGAATTCTCCCAGACAAGTTACAACTAGCTAGAGTAGTACCACAGCATAAAAAGGTAGATAAAAAGAACTTGAATAACTACATATCTATCTTGGTGCTGCTTGTCTCTGAAATGTTTGAGACTTTCTCGAGAAACAGAATTATGTCTTACCTAGAATTAAAATTATATTTGTTTGTCAGCATGGTTTTCTTAGGAAGGTATCCACAGTTACCGCCGTGGCTCATATAGCGGAATACCGAATGAAAAGTTATGCTATTAATTGAGCCACGATCTAAACCGTTGTTGTTAGCTATAGTATAAATGGTTTAAATTTCTGTTCCAATAATGAAGATAGCGAAAATACTCAGTAGATCATTGAATTGTTAGCCGAAGAGTGCTCAAAGAAACCCTTCAAGAGCGGCACATCGAAGATAATTATTTTTCAAGGGACAATATTCAACCTTCCGTAGAATATTAAATATCCTCTGTCGAAGGAGCTAGTTTCTATCTCGTTTGACCTCATCAGCATTGTCTACCCATTCGTAACACAAGGGTATGCCGTTACCTACTCATCTCAATTCGTTGGAGTGAACGCAATAATGTAAATATTACTGCGCCCCCAACGAACCGAAATAGAGGTTACCTCACCAACGCCACGCGTTGGTTTCATCATTTCGGGAGGCGTTGGTGAGGTAGCCTCTGTTTCAGTTCGTTGGGGGCGCAGTGATATTTACATTATTTCGTTCACTCCAACGAATTGAGATAAGTAGGTAACCGGATAGCCTTGTGTTACGAATGGGTAGACAATGCTGACGAGGTCGAACGAGATCGAAACTAGCTCCTTCAAGAGAGGATATTTAATATTCTACGGAAGGTTGAATATTGTCCCTTGAAAAATAATTTTCTTCGATGTGCCTTCTCCTTTACTCAATCTTCGTAATTCATAAAGTAAGCAACTTCTATGGGTTTTCCAACACACCCTTGTACTTGTACCTATTGTAATATTAAGTAGAAAATAAGAATAATATATAAGGAACAACTCTGTTCATTATTTCGTATCTATCTCATGAAGCCACAGTGTGGTGAAATCGGTCATAGTTTTGTTACTATGGTAAAAATATAAATACCATAGTTTTATTTTATTGAAAAATGATATATATCACTTTTGGTTCCAGAAAACTAATACTATAGCGTGTTATTCACTGGTGCGATATTTTATTAAATCATACCGCATAAGAATAACTCCTTATGCAGGATTATTTTATAATTAATATAAACCAAAAGTTGAAAGTCGAAGTCAAGGTAATAAAAGTTTGCTTATCTCTTATTGTTCATAACTGAATTTCCCTCAACTTACCATTTTTATGCATTCCGATCAATATCACAGATAAAGTTTGAAGTTCGCCTTCTCTTATTGTTTATTTTTCGATGCGAAATGTTCCATTTCCTAAACGTAGTTGATTTTAATCAATTTCCTTCAGATTTAATGAAAATCTCGAGATTATTTCATATCAATAATTCTTCTGATATGAATGAAACTCTCGAAATAAAATTCGGAAGAATGCAGTAATTATGATCAAAGTTGAAGTAGCGCATCATTTCTATTTACAAATCAGCAAATGTTTTGAGTAATCATCTATATCGATAATTATATTATGTCAGTGACTGAAGTTACGGAAAATAACTTCTTTTGAGAGTGCCTATACTGGCACTTTCGATTCGCGCAGCTCGATTAGCTAAATACCAAAGACTAGTAAATTGGTATCAAGAGAGACAGGCCACAATTTTCTTCTATAATAAATCACGGTTCAATTTCTAAATCCATTCTAGACGAACAAGAGTATGGTGGGAATTTTGAACACAAACCGTCTCCAGTATTCTCGGGAAATTGTTGAGGAAGGAGGATATCTTGGAAAGTTATTTGTAGTTCTTTGTCTAGGCCCCAATTTATTTCCGACGTACATTTCCCAACGAATAGAGGACCTAAAATGAAAACGCCAATGGATGTGTACAAGCTAAATGTGATACTCAAAATAACCGAACATGTAATTGCAATGCCATTGTGTTCTCTGAAAAACAAATGGTTTAATCAGAGAATTCTCCCAGACAAGTTAAAACTAGCTAGAGTAGTACCACAGCATAAAAAGGTAGATAAAAAGAACTTGAATAACTACATATCTATCTTGGTGCTGCTTGTCTCTGAAATGTTTGAGACTTTCTTGAGAAACAGAATTATGTCTTACCTAGAATTAAAATTATATTTGTTTGTCAGCATGGTTTTCTTAGGAAGGTATCCACAGTTACCGCCGTGGCTCATATAGCGGAATACCGAATGAAAATTTATGCTATTAATTGAGCCACGATCTAAACCGTTGTTGTTAGCTATAGTATAAATGGTTTAAATTTCTGTTCCAATAATGAAGATAGCGAAAATACTCTGTAGATCATTGAATTGTTAGCCGAAGAGTGCTCAAAGAAACCCTTCAAGAGCGGCATCGAAGATAATTATTTTCAAGGGACAATATTCAACCTTCCGTAGAATATTAAATATCCTCTGTCGAAGGAGCTAGTTTCTATCTCGTTTGACCTCGTCAGCATTGTCTACCCATTCGTAACACAAGGCTATGCCGTTACCTACTCACCTCAATTCGTTGGAGTGAACGCAATAATGTAAATATTACTGCGCCCTCCAACGAACCGAAATAGAGGCTACCTCACCAACGCCCCGCGTTGGTTTCATCGTTTCGGGAGGCGTTGGTGAGGTAGCCTCTGTTTCGGTTCGTTGGGGGGCGCAGTGATATTTAGATTATTTCGTTCACTCCAACGAATTGAGATGAGTAGGTAACCGGATAGCCTTGTGTTACGAATGGGTAAACAATGCTGACGAGGTCGAACGAGATCGAAACTAGCTCCTTCAAGAGAGGATATTTAATATTCTACGGAAGGTTGAATATTGTCCCTTGAAAAATAATTTTCTTCGATGTGCCTTCTCCTTTACTCAATCTTTGTAATTCATAAAGTAAGCAACTTCTATGGGTTTTCCAACATACCCCTTGTACTTGTACCTATTGTAATATTAAGTAGAAAATAAGAATAATATATAAGGAACAACTCTGTTCATTATTTCGTATCTATCTGATGAAGCCACAGTGTGGTGAAATCGGTCATAGTTTTGTTACTATAGTAAAAATATAAATACCATAGTTTTATTTTATTGGAAAAATGATATATATCACTTTTGGTTCAAGAAAATTAAAACTATAGCGTGTTATTCCGTGGTGCGATATTTTATTAAATCATACCGCATAAGAATAACTCCTTATGCAGGATTATTTTATAATTAATTTGAACCAAAAGTTGAAAGTCGAAGTCAAGGTAATAAAAGTTTGCTTATCTCTTATTGTTCATAACTGAATTTCCCTCAACTTACCATTTTTATGCATTCCGATCAATATCACAGATAAAGTTTGAAGTTCGCCTTCTCTTATTGTTTATTTTTCGATGCGAAATGTTCCATTTCCTAAGCGTAGTTGATTTTAATCAATTTCCTTCAGATTTAATGAAAATCTCGAGATTATTTCATATCAATAATTCTTCTGGTATGAAAGAAACTCTCGAAATAAAATTCGGAAGAATGCAGTAACTATGATCAAAGTTGAAGTAGCGCATCATTTCTATTTACAAATCAGGAAATGTTTTGAGTAATCATCTATATCGATAATTATATTATGTCAATGACTGAAGTTCTTTTGAGAGTGCCTAGACTGGCACTTTCGATTCGCGCAGCTCGATTAGCTAAATACCAAAGACTAGTAAATTGGTATCAAGAGAGACAGGCCACAATTTTCTTCTATAATAAATCACGGTTCAATTTCTAAATCCATTCTAGACGAACAAGAGTATGGTGGGAATTTTGAACACAAACCGTCTCCAGTATTCTCGGGAAATTGTTGAGGAAGGAGGATATCTTGGAAAGTTATTTGTAGTTCTTTGTCTAGGCCCCAATTTATTTCCGACGTACATTTCCCAACGAATAGAGGACCTAAAATGAAAACGCCAATGGATGTGTGATACTCAAAATAACGGAACATGTTATTGCAATGCCATTGTGTTCTCTGAAAAACAAATGGTTTAATCAGAGAATTCTCCCAGACAAGTTAAAACTAGCTAGAGTAGTACCATAGCATAAAAAGGTAGATAAAAAGAACTTGAATAACTACATATCTATCTTGGGGCTGCTTGTCTCTGAAATGTTTGAGACTTTCTTGAGAAACAGAATTATGTCTTACCTAGAATTAAAATTATATTTGTTTGTCAGCATGGTTTTCTTAGGAAAGTATCCACAGTTACCGCCGTGGCTCATATAGCGGAATACCGAATGAAAAGTTATGCTATTAATTGAGCCACGATCTAAACCGTTGTTGTTAGCTATAGTAAAAATGGTTTAAATTTCTGTTCCAATAATGAAGATAGCGAAAATACTCTGTAGATCATTGAATTGTTAGCCGAAGAGTGCTCAAAGAAACCCTTCAAGAGCGGCACATCGAAGATAATTATTTTTCAAGGGACAATATTCAACTTTCCGTAGAATATTAAATATCCTTTGTCGAAGGAGCTAGTTTCTATCTCGTTTGACCTCGTCAGCATTGTCTACCCATTCGTAACACAAGGCTATGCCGTTACCTACTCATCTCAATTCGTTGGAGTAAACGCAATAATGTAAATATTACTGCGCCCCCCAACAAACCGAAATAGAGGCTACCTCACCAACGCCCCGCGTTGGTTTCATCGTTTCGGGAGGCGTTGGTGAGGTAGCCTCTGTTTCGGTTCGTTGGGTGGCGCAGTGATATTTACATTATTTCGTTCACTCCAACGAATTGAGATGAGTAGGTAACCGGATAGCCTTGTGTTACGAATGGGTAAACAATGCTGACGAGGTCGAACGAGATCGAAACTAGCTCCTTCAAGAGAGGATATTTAATATTCTACGGAAGGTTGAATATTGTCCCTTGATAACTAATTTTCTTCGATGTGCCTTCTCCTTTACTCAATCTTTGTAATTCATAAAGTAAGCAACTTCTATGGGTTTTCCAACATACCCTTGTACTTGTACCTATTGTAATATTAAGTAGAAAATAAGAATAATATATAAGGAACAACTCTGTTCATTATTTCGTATCTATCTCATGAAGCCACAGTGTGGTGAAATCGGTCATAGTTTTGTTACTATGGTAAAAATATAAATACCATAGTTTTATTTTATTGAAAAATGATATATATCACTTTTGGTTCCAGAAAATTGAAACTACTGCGTGTTATTCCGTGGTGCGATATTTTATTAAATCGTACCGCATAATAATAACTCCTTATGCAGGATTATTTCATAATTAATTTAAACCAAAAGTTGAAAGTCGAAGTCAAGGTAATAAAAGTTTGCTTATCTCTTATTGTTCATAACTGAATTTCCCTCAACTTACCATTTTTATGCATTTCGATCAATATCACAGATAAAGTTTGAAGTTCGCCTTCTCTTATTGTTCATTTTTCGATGCAAAATGTTCCATTTCCTACACGTAGTTGACTTTAATCAATTTCCTTGAAAAAGAATTCAAATTTAATGAAAATCTCGAGATTATTTCATATCAATAATTCTTCTGGTATGAATGAAACTCTCGAAATAAAATTCGGAAGAATGCAGTAACTATGATCAAAGTTGAAGTAGCGCATCATTTCTGTTTACAAATCAGGAAATGTTTTGAGTAATCATCTATATCGATAATTATATTGTCGGTGACTCAAGTTACGAAAAATATTGCACTGCAGGCTTCTTTTGAGTCTATTATCGTTTTTTTTTTGACTCCCCATGTAATTTTTTGATGGGTCAAATTGTTCATTAATGTAATTATTGTTGTGCTCTAGAGTGGATGAACAATGAATGAAATGAAATGAAAAGTGTTTTATGTTATTTAAATTAACATGTTCCCTGTTTGATAATAAAGAATGTAATTTCTGGGCGCAGCATGGGAAATCGGCAGGGCCTACGTCGAAAACTCCAAGTTAAACTGCTTGTATCAGGAAAGCCAGCCCTACAATGCTAATTTTTCAATGTGGATTTTGGAACAGTAGATCAAGGATTTAGTGAATTCAGTGTGTTATGAAGCTCAGAGAAGACGATATCAGACGAAGGGTGGCTTCTACCGGCCCGCGTCTCACCAGACAGCATCGAGATGCAAGACCTCAGTTTGGGATGGAACATGCAAATTGGGGTATTCAAGAATGGTCGAATGTTATCTTTTCCGACGAGTCCAGGTTCTGTCTAGTATCAAATGATAGACGCATGCCTGTATGCAGACGACCTGTGGAACTGTATCAGCAATGCAATATCCGGCAAACCGAAAACTTCAGAGGGGACTCAGTAATGGTGTGGGTAGGCATTTCTTTCCATGGTCGAACTGAGTTAGTCCTCGTGGATAATGAAAGAATGATAGCGGCCAGATACATCGCAGATATCCTTGAACCCCATGTTGTACCTGTTGGCCCATTGATTGGTGAAATCTTCATTTATATGCATAATAACGCTCGGCCTCAGCTATAGTAGTTACAGAATTTCTGCAAAATGCCGAAATTGATATTTTAAGGTGGCCAGCCAGAAGTCCCAACTTGAATCCCATAGAACATGTTTGGGACAACATGGGGTGGCAAATTCAGCAACGTAGGATGCATTGTAGAACACTCCAACAACTAGAAAATCTGCTTCCTGAAATCTGGAACTCAGTGACTCGAAAGTACATCCAAAATTTCTTTGAGGGGCTTCCGAGACGTATACTGGCAGTAATTAAGGCCCGGGGAGGAAAGACTCGATTTTGAAAATGATTAGTTCGATGCTAGTTGATTGGTCTCTTCGCGAATGTTTGAAGATCATCATATACTCATCTTTTTTGAATGATATCTTCTTATTTTACACTTCTTTAAGTTACCAAGTGACTCTTGAATGACCAACCTGAAAGTTAATATAGTATTGTCGTGAAAGTAGGATGATGCGACAATTTTTGTAGGGAGTGTATTTGGCTAATAAATGAATGGAATCAATTTCACTCCAGTAATTTGTCATTTGAACAACGATCAAAACCGTACTTGTGAGCTCTAGTTTGAATGGTTTAAATTTCCTCTCAAGATTTTCGAATGATGGAGGTAATGAAAATGCTCTGTGGATCATCAAATTGTAAGCCGTGGGTGCTCAGCAAAATACCCTTACTCCGGAGCTAAGTGCATTATCAGGGGTCGAGCGTATGATGATTAACAATGAGTAGGTAGCCATTTTCGACTGCATAAGTGCTAGGACAAGAGGCACGACACACCTTGTTACCTGAAGTTATTAATAGCGACCACCACCTCCTCATGAACTCGGATAAAACCACGCCATGGTGATAAGATCGAAGTGAAAACCCCATCCAGACAAGAGTGGGAGAAAAAAGGATTCCTTTATAGGTATGGGTTCATCTGGTACACGAAGACTAATGAAGGATCAGGTCGCCTAGGAAAAATAGGAGGGCTTTATAGCTCCATTAGAAAAACTTACATTAGTTTTACAGTCGGAGATCATGGCGCTACTTGGTTTTTATCCAAGGCTGCCAGAATTGGATACAATAAGTTTGAAGCTCACGATCTGTTCCGACAGTCGCGCTACTCTGAAAGCCCCCCGCGTATGCAGGATTACCTCTTAGGTGGTCTGGGAGTGTGTTCATGCACTGAAATCACTGTTGGTAAAAAACCGTTTATGTCTTCTCTGAAGTCCAGGTCATACTGGGATCTAAGGAAACGAGGTTGTGGATACGTTAGCTTGCGGAACAAGTATACCTTGTAGAATAATCGAGATAGTCGCCAGTCGAAGGCAATCCTGGGTACATCACCAAGTAAAACCTGGACAATAATGGCGCTTGAAGGCAGTTGAACTCATACACGGCTCCTGCCACAGATAGTGACAAGGCATGGCAAATTTCACATATGACATGTGCAAGATAGGACTGGAGTGCAGCTTGTGTGAAATGAGGGTTGAAACACTAATAAATTTGACCACCACATGCCCGGCATGGATCCGCCTTAGGCGTAACCGACTTAAATCAAAAATGCTGAAAGTGAGTATTCTGCCGAAGATACCCCTTTACTTTAATAGGTACTTCTTTGTAACGATTGAGCAGAGGATGTATTTACAAAGAAGAGGATCACAAAACTTTAAGTTTCTATATTACGCAATTGGGTAGCTCTATAATGTGTTGATATGCAAAACAAGATTTTATGTGTAACGAAAATAGTTACGAGCTAAGTGCAGATAATGAAAAATTGGGATCACTACATATGACTGGCATGGATCCGCCTTAGGCGTAAATGACTTGGCGCGAAATGCCAAATGGGTGATCTACTGAAGATACCTCCTCTAGCTGTTAGAGACTAAGGATAGAGGAAGGAATTTAGTTACAAGGAAGGAGGGCAGAAAAATATGAGATTCGGGGTCCCATATTTGTGTAGCCATGTACTTCAACTTTGATCTACCGGTTCACTCAATTTTTATTATTAGAATCTCATTCGTGTCATTTCTGAGATATATCTACAGGAAACTTCCGGCGGAACACCATGTTCTTCATGCTTCAATTAATGTGTTTCAAGAATAAACAAATCTTTGTTTTCGAGATGCCCCATTTTGTTTATCATTACATACATGCAGTTTGAGACTCTCAATGTTTTTTTATTGGTTTTGATCATTAAAGCAGTAAACATAGACACCTCGTCATTAAGATCATACTCCTCTCAAGTATGTAATCCACAATCCTAAGATAATGAAATTAATAATAATTCTGTCATGAATGAGATTCTAATAATAAAAATTGAGTGAACTGGTAGATCAAAGTTGAAGTACATGGCATCATTTCTATTTACAAATCCAAACTTAGGCTCTCAGATAAAAATCTTCTAATTCCCGAATAATATTCCAGGATAGATAGAGGCTATTATTAAATATTTGAACAACGAAAATATTTATCAGATAATTATAAACTTTTTATGTTGAATGGAAAATCATATCTTGCAGGTCAATACATCTTAGAACTACCCAAATATGGGACCCCGAATCTCATATTTTTCTGCCCTCCTCCCTTGTAACTAAATTCCTTCCTCTATCCTTACTATGAAGTCTCAAAAAGCTAGAGGAGGTATCTTCAGTAGATCACCCATTTGGCATTTCGCGCCAAGTCATTTACACCTAAGGCGGATCCATGCCATGTGAGTGATCAAATTGATTGGTATTTCGACCCCAATTTCTCATAATTTGCACTTAGCTCGTAACTATTTACGTTACACATAAAATCTTGTTTAGCAGATCAACACATTATAGAGCTACCCAAATGCGGAATATCGAAACTTAAAGTTTTGTAATCCTCTTCTTCGTAAATACATCCTCTGCTCAATCGTTACAAAGAAGTACCTATTAAAGTTAAGGGGTATCTTCGGCAGATTACTCACTTTCAGCATTTTCGATTCAAGTCGGTTACGCCTAAGGCGGATCCATGCCGGGCATGTGGTGGTCAAATTTATTGGTGTTTCAACCCTCAATTCACACTAGCTGCACTCCAATCCTATCTTGCTCATGTCATATGTGAACTTTGCCATGCCTTGTCACTATCTGTAGAAGGATCCGTGTATGAGTTCAACTGCCTAAGAGTGCCACTATTGTGCAGGTTTTACTAGGTGATGTACCTTGCCTTCGACTGGTGACTATCTTGACTATTCTACAAGGTATACTTATGCTGTTCCGCAAGCCAACGTATCCACAATCTCGTTTCCTTAGATCCCAGTATGACCTGGACTTCAGAGGAGACCTAAATGGTTTTTTACCAACAGTGATTTCAGTGCATGAACACACTCCCAGACCACCTAAGAGGTAATCCTGCATACGCCGAGGGCTTTCAGAGCAGCGCGACTGTCGGAACAGATCGTGAGCTTCAAACTTATTGTATCCAATTCTGTCAGCCTTTGATGAAAACCAAGTAGCGCCATGATCTCCGACTGTAAAACTAATGTAAGTTTTTCTAATGGAGCTATAAAGCCCTCATATTTCTCCTAGGCGACCTGATCCTTCGTTAGTCTTCGTGTACCAGATGTACCCATACCTATAAAGGAATCCTTTTTTTCTCCCACTTTTGTCTGAATGGTGTTTTCACGTTGGTCTCATCACCGAAGTGACCTTGGCGTGGTTCTATCCGAGTTCATGAAGAGGTGGTGGTTGCTATTGATAGCTTCAGGTAACAAGGTGTGTCGTGCCTCTTGTCCTAGCACTTAAGCAGTGGAAAGTGGCTAGCTAATCATTGTTAATCATCATTCGCTCGACCCCTGATAATGCACTTAGCTCCGCAGAAAGGGTATTTTTCTGAGCACCCCCGGCTTACAATTTAATGATCCACAGAGCATTTTCATTACCTCCATCATTCGAAAATCTTGAGAGGAAATTTAAACCATTCAAACTAGAGCTCACAAGTACGGTTTTGATCGTTGTTCAAATGACAAATGACGAAATTGATTCCATGCCACCAAATTTGAAAAAATATTCTACAGCTAATATTCGCAAATTATCAAAAATAATCTGGTTGATTGTTCCATGACTCTTCCATAGCTATTACTGCTGAGACTCTTGAGGAGCTTCAAAAGTTATGCGAGCTGCTAGTGGAGAGTTTCGTAGAATGGTGCCATTTTAGTGCTATTATGATCAATGTCAACAAGACGGAATGCATTCACTTCACTCTGTCGTCTTGTGATCAGGGTAGCATAACAATAAGGTATTTAGATACAGTCATCTCTTCGAAGGACACCACTAAATTCCTCGGCGTTCACATCGTTGGAATCTGAAGTGGAGTGGACATATCGATGCGATTTGTAAGAGGCTGAATAGTTCCTATTATGCCCTAAATAGAATCAAGAGTTCACTACCTCTAAGTTCCCTTGTGAACGTTTATTACAGTTTGGTATATAGTCACCTGTCCTATAATATCTTACTGTGGGGAAATTCCTCAGACGTAGGTAGAGTTTTCATTATCCAGAAAAGAATTCTGCGAATGATGTTCGATATAGCTCCACAATCTTCATGTAGACCGTTGTTCCTGAAGAATGGTATCCTCACATTGGCGTCTATTTTCATTTTGAGATGCCTCGTTTATATTAAAGAGAATGAAAGTAACATAACTAAACTTTCTAACTTTCATTCCCACAATACTAGAAATAAGGAAACATTATGTATCCCTAAACACAGAACTTCTATATTTGAAATGTCGCCCCTGTACCAGGGTATCAGATTGTTCAATCATCTTCCACGGCATATACAGGGTAAGTGTAAATAGATTTAAGGTAGCAGTTAAGAATTTACTTTTAGCAAAATGTTTTTATACTGTGAATGAGTTTCTATGTGTTGATTTAGATAATGTCTAAATGTCTTTTCTATTGACCTGTCCTATACATACTTGTGATGTCTTAAGGGATCAATAAATTATTATTATTATTTATTATCGTGGACTTATGCACTATCTCAGCTAATAGCTGGATATAATTTACCTTTCCCAGATTCAGCAATCAAAGGGAATAGGCTCGATTACAATATACTTGACATAAATTTCCTAACTATTCTACATGTATTAAGAATTACAGCTTTTTGCATTTCTACATAGGTATTCTTATGCAATTCTAATTTCTTAAGGCTATCATGCAATGTTTTGGGTATTAACCCAGTGGAGGATACGATGACAGGAACAATATCTATTTTCTCGAGGTGCCACATCTGCTTGATCTCAATGGCAAGGTCTGTGTATTTGGACTTTTTCTCCTGGAACTTATTCAGCACGTTGTTATTATTCGGTATGGCGACATCCACCAGCATTGCTGTTTTGGCTCTCTTATTATACACCAATGTCCGGCCTATTATTGGTCACCATTCTGTCAGTGATAACAGGCCTATCGTAGTATAATCTGATAGAGTCATTTTCCAATACGGGCGCCGGTTGATACTTGTAATATGGCTGGAATGTATTCAGAAGTCCGTACTTGTGTGCAAGTTTCTGATGGATAATGTTGTACACTTGATTATGCCTGTGAAGATAGTCTGTATTGGCCAGTTGTTCGCATCCGGACGTAATATGCTGTATCGTCTCCGATCTTATATGGCATTTTCTGCACCTATCTGTTTGTAATGTTCCGTCCTTCATTATAAATTTTTTGTAGTTGTTTGTAGCGATCACTTGGTCTTGGATGGCCATAAGGAATCCCTCTGTTTCCGCGAATAATTCTCCTTTCATCAACCATTTGTTGGAGGCTTCTTTGTCGATGTGCGGTTGATTAATCTCATGGTGATGTCGTCCATGCAATTCCTTTCTTGACCATTGCTCTTGTTTTTCAGTATCTGATAGGAATGGTAGATTCAGAAGGTCATCTCTGGTAGCAAGATTTAGAGGTGTATATCCCTTATTAGCCAACGATACCACTCTATGTAGGTCAGAAGTGACAGCTTTTGCTGAGAAGAATTCTCTGAGATTTTTTATCTGTTCGGAGTGTAAATTGACTACATCTATCAATCCGCGTCCTCCTTCTTTCCGCTTCAAAGTTGTTCGTATCACAGACGATTTTGGATGATTGTTGTTGTACTTTGTTAGCATCGTTCAGGTCTGCCTTTGAATATCATCCAGTTCTGTCTTAGTCCATCTGATTATTCCAAATGAGTAAAGTAACACTGGAATGGCGTAGGTGTTAATTGCCTTGACTAAATTCCCGAGTTCAACATCGATTTCAGCACACACTTCAGACGCTGACTGTATTCTGAACGAATCTTCTCCTTTGATTGTTTTTGGTCTAGTAATCTGGCTTGTTGGTATCCCAGATATTTGTATGTTTCGCCATCTCTCATGCACTGTATAATATCACCGTTTGGAAGTTGTGTTTCACCATCTATGACTTTCCTCTTTGAATGTTCAGGGTCTTATATTTTTCAATCCCGAATTTCATATGAACATCTGCCGAAAACTCACTGACAGTTTTCAGCAATCATCCAATTGCTTCTTGTTCGAAGCATATAATTTGATGTCATCCATATACAGCAGGTGGGAGATTGTATGATAATTCCTTTCTGCTTTTATCCTAAATCCGTATCCTGTTCTATTGAGTATTGAGGACAATGGGTTCATTGCCAAACAGAATCATAGTGGACTCAAAGAGTCTCCTTGAAAAATTCCACGACGTATGGGTATCTCGTCGGTTTTAATTGATTTATTGTTCATGTTGACCTGCAGAGACGTTATTATTATTTATTATCGTGGACTTATGCACTATCTCAGCTAGTAGCTGGATATAATTTACCTTTCCCAGATTTAGCAATCAAAGGAATAGGCTCGATTACAATATACTTGACATAAATTTCCTAACTATCCTACATGTGTTAAGAATTACAGCTTTTGCATTTCTATATAGGTATTCTTATGCAATTCTAATTTCTTAAGGCTATCATGCAAAGTTTTGGGTATTAAACCAGTCGAGGATACGATGACAGGAACAATATCTATTTTATCGAGGTGCCACATCTGCTTGATCTCAATAGCAAGGTCTGTGTATTTGGACTTTTTCTCCTGGAACTTGTTCAGCACGTTGTTATTATTCGGTATGGCGTATGGCGGTATTATGATTATTATTATCCAAATACACTCCCTACAAAAATTGTCGCATCATCCTACTTTCACGACAATACTATATAAACTTTCAGGTTGGTCATTTAAGAGTCGCTTGGTAACTTTCAGAAGTGTAAAATAAGAAGATATCATTCAAGAAAAATGAGTTTGTGATGATCTTCAAACATTCGCGAAGAGACCAATCAACTAGCATCGAACTAATCATTTTCAAAATCGAGTGTTTCCTCCCCGGGCCCTAATTACTGCCAGTGTATGTCTCGGAAGCCCTCAAACAAATTTTGGATGTACTTTCGAGTCACTGAGTTTCAAATTTCAGGAAGCAGATTTTCTAGTTTTCGGAGTGTTCTACAATGCATCCTTCGTTGCTGAATTTGCCACCCCATGTTGTCCCAAACATGTTCTATGGGATTCAAGTTGGGACTTCTGGCTGGCCATCTTAAAATATCAAATAGCTGAGGCCGAGCATTATTATGCATATAAATGAAGTTTTCACCAATCAATGGGCCAACGGGTACAACATGGGGTTCAAGGATATCTGCGATGTATCTACCCGCTGTCATTCTTCCATTATTCACTAGGACTAACTCATGTCAACCATGGAAAGAAATGCCTTCCCACACCATTACTGAGCTCCCTCCGAAATTTTCGGTTTGCCGGATATTGCACTGCTGATACCGTTCCCCAGGTCGTCTGTATACAGGCATGCGTCTATCATTTGATACTAGACAGAGCCTGGACTCGTCGGAAAAGATAACATTCAACCATTCTTGAAAACCCCAATTTGCATGTTCCCTCCCTGAACTGAAGTCTTGAAGCTCGATGCTGCCTGGTGATACGCGGGCCGGTAGAAGCCACCCTTCGTCTGATATCGTCTTCCCTGAGCCTTTTCCTTACAGTTTGCAATGAAATATGCACACTTCTGGAAAGTCCAAGTTCATTTTGTAGCATTCTAGCCGTACAGTGCCGAACTCTTAGTTAAACGAAGCCAACGATCAACAACTGGTGATTTCTTCCCTGTCCGGTCCTTCTTTCATATTCCCCTGTTTTGTGGTACCGGTTAATTGTTCTTAAAATAGTGCTCTGGTTAACATTCAACAAGTTAGCCACGAACATTGGCTTCGCCGCTCCTCTAGAAGTGTTACAATTCTTACCACTTCATGATCACTCAAATAGCGTCCAGGACATTCAGCAGCCATTACAATAAATTCAAAGATTCGAAAATCAACAAGAAACACAGAAAACTTGCATTAATTTAGCGTGAAAACTGAAGAGGAATGGAATGAACACTGATAGTCAAATAAACTCATTCTTGTTTCAGACGTGTTTGAGATCATATGGAAACAAATGTTACTATATAGATAAGCTTTTTTCCCCTCATATGTCCAAAAACATATGTTGACAAAGAAACTGTGCTCGAGCTGCTAAATAAATTGTGGAATTCAGAATACCAGGTGATGCGACAATTTTTGTGGCGTGTGTATTTCCCATTATAAGTACCGACAAATCCTAAAATTGCATCTCTTCAACATATTTCAGAAAGATAAGTGAAAATGTTGCAAATAGCCTTTCCAAATTGAGAACTAAAATCGCATTCAGACCTCAAAATAAATTGTTATCACTCCTATTCAAAGCTCAAGAGCATATAGAGAATTAAAATAAATCAGGATTCTAAAAGTTATCTTGTCCAGACTGCAAAATCATTTCTACAAAGCTCAATTTGGTCGTTTCTTCGAAATAAGATAAAAGACGATAATATAAAAAGTTTCCGACCTCAACGTGAAGATGGCAGTACTCGTAGATGAAAGCCAGTGATTTTTCATTGTTCATCTGTTGACAGTTACTCAACAAAGTTGCAGCCAATTTGGACTTGCAGTTGTTATGGGACAGTTGTTTGAGTGAGTTGATGCGAGTGTTTTTGTGACACTTGACAAAATCGACTATCGAGCTGTCACGCTACAGTGAAATTTTGGGTATATAGATTTAAACTTAGTTTTAAGAGCTTTGGAGATGATCAAAGTCCAAAAACTGCAACTACCGACGATAAAATCGGCAAAATTCACCAATTGGTGCTAGACGATCGCCGCACTGAAGTCAGAGAGCTAGCACAGGTTGAGAACATATCAAAAGATGATGTTTGTCACATATTCAATCAACATTTGCACATGAGAAAGGTGTCCGCGTGTTGGGCGCCACGTTTGCTTACGTTAGACCAAAAAAGTGTTCGAATGAACATTTCCATTTCCTTGTTGGCGTATTTTGGGCACAATAAATCAAAGGTAAACCATTATCTGCCAGAGACAAAACATTTAGTCCAAACAATCGATTACAAGGGGAAAACCGGTTCCAGAAAAAAAAGGATAAACTGTTTTTTCGACTGGGAAAGTGATGGCGACAGATTCTGAAGATAGTCAAGGAGTTATTTGAATCAATTATCTTCTAAAAGAAAAATCATCACAGGAGCATATTACGCATTATTACTCGACAAGCTAGAAGCAAAACTTGCGGTAAACGGCCAGATTCGAGAAAAAGAAAATCCTGTTCTTCAGCGGTTGCCATGGCGAAAATGGACAAATTACGGTTTGATCATCCGCCTGACCCACCAGATCTAAGCCCAAGCGACTTCTTTTTGTTCTGCCATCTGTAAATTGCGCTGAGAGGTTAGAAATTTTCGTCGAATGAAGGAGCAATCACCTGAACGTGAACCAGTATTTTGCAGAGAAAAACGCCGAAACCTTTCGGATGGGTTACGGAGATAGGAACATCGATGGGAAAAATGTGTGAAGTTTTAATAAGACTATGCTGACAAATAAAGAATAATTGAGACAAATGTCTTGCATTTTTGTTAAGTCGGAAGCTTTTCTTACCACCCTCGTAAACTTCATTCCTTGAAAATAAGCCATATTCAACATTAGCTAACCACTACATTCAAAATGGCCACTCTTCCCCTAGTATTGATATATTAAAAGTTCTACACATTGTCCCCAAGGGTGAAAAACTCAATTACTTTCGAATGACGAGTTTTAGATAACGTTGACTAGTCAGCACTACTATCAACTTCCAATGATCCGAATATCAAGCGGGAAACTTTTCATTTCACATTCAACTAGTCTCATACAAAATACTCGCATGAAAAGAAATATTGCATAAATCGACTGAAACCCTGGATCAACTCAGAACTGATATCTCTAGTAAAGCAAAGAAAACGACTCTAGAAAAGATACAAAGACGCCAAAAACACCGAAAATTTCTTGCGTCATCGAAACTTGTCTAACTATCTGAATGCTGCCCTTCAATCGGCTCGCCGCAACTATGAGGAATCGATTGCGAACTCTAACGATAGCAAAATTTTATGAATTCATCCGTTCTAAATTACAGTCCAAGATTACTGTTCCTCTCCTCCGAAATAGTAGCGGCCAAACATACTCATCTGAATCTGAATCAACAGAGGTGCTAGCTGATACATTTGCTACCTGTTTTACTGTTGAGCCTCAAAATGATCAACTTTCTGAGGTAAAAATACATCTTGACAGTAATCTAACTGAAGTATAATTCACCCTTATATTGTCATGAAGCATCTCCTCGCCTTGAAAAGTCACACTTCTCCTGGTATCGATGGCCTCAACTCCTTCCTCCTCAAAACTTTCGCAGATGTGCGTTGTGTGCCTCTGGCGATGATTATGTCGACATCATTTTAAGAATCACATCTTCCTCTTGCTTGGAAGAAAGCCTTTGTAACTGCGGTTTTCAACTATCTCTCAACTATCGATCCATTAGCCTCCTCTCTAACCCGTCCAAAGTCATGGCATCAATTATTGTGGAGACTATGACAGATTATTCAACTGAGTTCTCCATAATTCGAACTGAACAGCATAGCTTCGTGAGTAGCAAGTCCACCACCACAAACCTTCCTACCTGTTTAAATGACTGGACTCTTGCACTTGAGAAAAAATTCCAACGGATGTTATATACCTCGAATTTGCCAAGGCGTTTGACAAGGGGTCGGTTGAAAGACTGCTGGAGAGCGTTGGGATCCATGGTGGGCTCCTTCTCTGGATTGAGCATAACATGTCAGACAGAACCTTCACAGTCAGGGTTGGTTGCTCTTATTCGCAAGAAAGATATGCAACTAGCAGTGTTCCCCAAGAGTCAGTTCTCGGACTTTTGTTATTTCTTGTTTACGCGAGTGGGCTATCATAACAATTAAGTAGCAGGAAATCATTTTAAGCTGATGACACTAAGATATACGGCAACCCACTAACGGACAGGCAGCTTTTACAGAACGACCTAAACTCGACACGCCAGTGGTGCACTTACTGGGTGTTGCCGTTGAACGTTGAAAAATGTGTTGTACTACACATATGTTCTAATAATCTGTGCCATCACTATAACATCGATAACTTTACCTACGTAATGTGACTGTCGGACTTATCCTGGTCGGAGCATATTATCGGTATATGCAAACGTGCTAATACTCTCTTGTATTTGACCCGTAGATCCTTCTTGCATCTCTCGTTTGACACCTTGATGAATCTCTACAAAACTCATGTCCGTCCGATTTTGGAGTTTGCCAGTGCAGTCCGGTAATTGTGCGTGACGGCAACTTGCTGGGGAGCGTCCAACGTCGAGCCACGCGATTGTAATTTGAAGTGTTCGACCATCCTACTTCAAGAAATTGGATAGAGCTAAATTACGAACTTTTGAAAACTGTCGGCTTCGAGGTAACCTCATACTGTCTTTCCGCATGCTCAGAGAAAATTACGCCGACCTCAGCTGCATATTCAACATGAATAGTGACCCTGGTCTCCGCGGCCATCATCTCAAACTTAAAGAGGAGAAATACGGCACAAGGCAAAGACAACATTTCCTGGTCAAACGCATTTTTCTTCCAGGAACAACTTTCCAAGCGAAGTCGTCGAGTCTCTCTCTGTTAACGAGTTCAAGAACAAGATGGACCAATTTATTCTTAGCTCATAACATTAATCCTACTCACTTTTCTTGTTTTTTCTCTCGCTCTTATCTCTCATCTATATTATTTTCACTGTTGTTTAACCTCGCGTTTCTTTCGAGTTGAGGCTTCACATGATTCGTCCTTAGCCTCGAACAGTTTGTTGTTGTTTGTATGTTCTAAGGACCTACAGTTTATAGTGGACTCCAACTTTGGATTACAAGTTATCTGGCCTTCGATGGCATATGGGTAGCAAGTAGCCATGTGCCCAATCTCAGTGTATGTCTTTGTCAAATTCACTTTTTGTTTCAAGAACAACATCCATAACTTGAACCCGGATTCGAACCATACTTGTTCACTAATCGTGCAGCTATCGAAGCGGTTAGTCTTAAACAGTATTTAATAATAAAATATTAATAATAATAACGACCAGAGTAATCTATTTAAATCCAAAAATTTCGATGTATTCAAGTAATAACTGCCTTTGAATAATTCGTGAGCTGCGTATCAAATATCTGGTTTCTCCAAATCCAAATAACGACCTATTCCTACATATTCCATGACAGTTTGTACTTGGTTTTCATCCTGTCCAACGAAGGACGAAATTTCAAATCAGTGGTAACAGTGATCTATTAATTTAATTCATTTCTCGATAGTGAAAACATAATAAACAATTTTAAATATAAGAAAGTTAATTTCAAAACACATTCTAGCCAAATAATCAAGTTGGAGACGCGATTAGAACGTCATAGTTGCTTTTTCGGAGACTCAAGAATCGGCCAATCTCTCAAAAATCGAACGATTGATTATAAACAAGAAAGGAAAGAATTTTCTTGATTATTTCATCAAAATCTACAACTGGCTTCATTATATTTTTTGATAAAACATAATGTAACATGATACAAATAGCAACTCGTATCAAACTATCAATTACTTTTTAATTGCTTCAAAATCTCGATGTAATATTCATTCTCTTTACAGTAATAACTGTTAAATTTAAGAGGTTGATAAAAATTGTGCATCAGAAACTAATTTCTACTGATAAAGTAATGCGACTCTCATCAACCGACCAATTTTCTCGCAATTACGTCCAATTATTAGTTAAATTAGTGAAATCAAGTAATAGAAGTGGATGGAGTAGTTTCTTTAATGAGAATTCAAGTAGTTGTGCTTCTTGTGGTGATACACTGCGCCAAGAAATTAACCCATAATTTCATTATTAGAAATTTATTTTTGGTAGGCAACTAATTACTAAAACATGATTTTTTTTTGGATATGTCCGGACATACTACTGTGTCTAAAATTTAAGGTGATATTTGTATTTGAATTTCGCGCGCAAATCGATTTGGAGGAGTGCTCTTATTGTTAGGTTGGTAGCACTGTCTTCGATATCTGTACCAAGGTTCAAATCAAAATATTCATTGAGATACGCTTTGTTTTGTAAGATCCTAAAAGTGAATTCTCCGATTTTTATGTCTGCATTTGTAAAGCAAAGAATTTGTGTTGGATTTTGTTTGCGGAATGAATTTTCTGCTGCTGATTCATTGGGGATGGTGACAAAAGCCTTTGGTGATGAGACTATGTCGGAAAGAAACGTTTACAATTTGTATGAAAAGTTCCAAAAAGATCGAGAACGTGCAGAAGACGAAGAGCGTCCGGTCGACCATCAACCTCGACCGACTAAGCTCACGTCCCAAAATGCAAAGATTTGGTGCTTGCAAATCGTCGATTAACAATTATAGATCTTGCTGATCGTTCTGGCATTCAAAAAGGATTAGTCAATACCATTTTGTAGGATATTACATTATGGTACCGGAAACACTGAATTTTCTGGAAAAACATCGTCGCGTGTGTGTAAAACAATGATTTCTGACGATCAGGACAAAATAAAACGCATTATTACAGGATATGAGAGGTAGATTCATGCTTACGACCCAGAAACAACCAATCAATCAAGTGAATATCTTGCTAAATGTGAAGCAAGACCAAAAGCATCACACCAAAGTCGCTCAAGAATCAAGTTCATGTTGACTGCTTTCTTCGATTATTGCAGTATTGTGAATTTTGAGTTCTTTCTGCTGGATCAAACCTGCAACAAAGAATATTATTTGAGCGTTATGCGTCGTTTGCGAGAAGCTATTCGCCTAAAGAAACCGAAATTGTGGCGAGACAATTCTTGGTTTTTGAACCACGATAATGCACCGTCTCTTACTGCATTGATTCTCTGTGACCATTTTGCCAAATAAAAATATTGTTCCACGACCACCGTATTCACCTGGTTCGGAACCGACTTTAGCAACTATTTTGAAGATTGGAAAATTGGTTGGCCTAATTGCATCGTATCTGGAGGGGATTACTCTGAAGGCATAGAAATTGATTTCGAAGAAAAATGAAGATTCTACAAAATAAATGCTGAGTCACCTTACTCTTTCCACACAGTATTATGCAGCGAAAGTGGATTTTTTTGTAATGCACATGTGTATCCCTATTGAGAAGTAAAATGAAGGAAATAAATTGCAGGTACGGGGAGACTGGTAGTCATGAAAAAAAAAACTGGGTAAGAACGACCTCGAGCAACAACGGCGATCCATGACTGTTATCTAGGAACTTCCTCATTGAGACAATGGTTCGCCACTAGGCACCTTCAAATTCTACTTCGACAGGACAATATAATACAAATCAACACTGAAAGGATATAACGTCTGAGGAAATTTCGTTTAGGGCCCCGTGTCCCAGCTGCAAACCGCAGCACATTGAAGAATCCAATTCAATTTTGCCAAGAAACATGTCAATTGGTTAAAAGCTGACTGGGAGAGAGTTTTGTTTACTGATGAGTCGAGATTTTGTCTGTTTCATTGCAACCGACGATCTCTACTGTACAGACGTCGAAATGAGAGTTATGCCCCACTTCCTATGGTTTTGGTGAGGTTCCAATAATGGTGTGGGGAGCAATTTTTTGAACGCCTGTACTGATCTGGTCATCTTCAATAATGAAAACCTGCATGTTCAGAGGTACGTTGCAGACATTTCAGAAAACTATGATGTACTATTTGCAGTAAACATGGATGAAAACCTTATGTTTATGCATAATCACTCAAAACCTCACCAAGCTGGTATCATTAGGAACAACCGTCAAGATCATTAAATCATTCCCATGAATGAATGCACAAAATCCAGACTTCCATTCCAACGAACGTGTCTGAAATATTCTCAATAGAAGATTGAGAAGCTTGAAAAACCGCCCAGCAACCTTTAACAATGTTTGGTGCAGAGTGTTCGAAATTTGGAACGAAATGGATAAGAATGCTATAAGGTCATTAATTTTCTCCAGGGATACAAATATCTGATGAAGACATTATATTACCACTACCCCAAAACTTTAACCTGTATATTATCATCTCCTGATGATGCTAACTTAGTTAGCATTAACTTAAGGTGAAGTTTTGGTGTAGTGGTGATATAGTGTCTTCATTGTTCATACGCCAAAGGTTCCAAAATCACAATATAGAAGAAACATCTTGTATCAACAGGTTTTAAGCTAATTTTTTCGAAAAGTGTTACATTTTTCAGTACTAGTTTTATTTCAATTTCTATGAGTAACATTTTCATTCCGATTGTTCAAAAGCAGGGGTGCTCGAACGGTCGATCGCGATCGAAAAATATTTTTAATAAGTAGGTAACTAAACTGCAGAAATTCATCACGTAATAAAATAACACTCTGCTGAGGACATGCAGTGCCACGCTTCAACATCCAAAGTCACTCCTTAGTTAAATTTAACACCATATGCAACTCTTTTGTTTTGTAACAACCAATAGACTCGAAATTTTGAATAACAATGAGGTTTTTCATTGATATTATAGAGAAGAACTCAACTAAACCTCGACTAAAATAATGTATATTCTATCCTCACTTACTGGTGGATGTTGACACTTTGCACTGTGTCAGATTTTAATTTTATTACACATTATCAAGTCCAATATTCGGTCATCCTGGTATGATTAAATTGTTTGAGTTTCAGGAATGAGCAAGTTTCCGATAAACAAGAGTACTGATTTTCCACATTGAAGGGTTCAAGCCAGCAAGATACAACCATTTGCCCTCTTAAAGAAGCCAGTAAACAGACACCTCAATTCTTCTCAAGCACCCACTCGTGTAGGCTCGCCTATTGCTGGGAATGACACATAAAAAAAAGGAAAAATATGTGGATTATTGCTAAAATTTCTCTTAAAATTTAACAAAATTGCAAGCGACGATCAGCACTGTCTTCGTTTATTTCATGAACTAGTTTCACTCTGAAGAATGAAATTGCCAATCTTTCCCGATTCTGTATTCTATTGAAGCTGATACACAGACACACGTAATAGTTTTCAGCTGAAATAGTGTTTCTCATTTGTACTTCCACTTTAGTTGCGTCGTTCCGCATAAGCCGATGTTGGGCTTTATGTTTTTGGTTAGCCACCGAACCCATAGTTAAAAATGAATTCTTCAAATGAAATATACTGGTATTCCACCTGTTTTTCTAGATGGTTAACATTGAAAATTCTCGCTGTTCCTCTGGCATTACTATAATTTCGATAATAAAATGAAACAATTTCGACCCGCTCATCAGTTGGACAAACAATTTTTAAATTGTCTAATAAATGACAACTGTGATTAAAAGTATTTTCGAAAATGAAAGACAAATGTGAAACAGATTTATCTTTACTAGATGGTGTTGATAAACAGAATTCAGCGTTCCTTGCAAAACAATGATGTTTATCAATATCTCAAATTATTTCATTTTCTTAAGGATTAAAATTTGTTAATGCTGATGACACGAATCGTCCCTTGGGAATAATAGCAGGGAATTAGAACTGTATCATTGAGTGGATGTCGGATAAGGCCATTTTGAGAACTTCACTGATTTAAAACATTTATTTATTTATTGTCCATTTAGCAGAAAGAAACAAATCAGGCTTAAATGATCAATAAAACACATCAAAATTTACATGGGGTAGTCAACATAATATTATTATAATATATACAGGGTGCTTCAACGAACACTAAACAGAGGCTATATCTACCAAGATATTCATTTCTGATCAAAACGCAAAAATAGGTCAATTTTTGCTTTAAGGGGGACATCTTTTGGGGTACAAAACTTGCCTGAAATATCAACCCCCTAAGCGGGGGTTGCAATACTTGAACGTTTTAAATAGGGAAGATGGGTGGAGTGATGACTCATAAGAAAGGTGGTATCTTTTTCTACATTGCCTTGAAGGAATTTCCATTTTTAATTGAAAACTCTAAAAGATACAGGGTGAGCAACTGAAAGATAGGGAAGACTATTTCCCTGAGACAATTCAAGTTTCAGTGAGGTAAAATGGAACAGATGCATGATGTTCAATGGCAGTCATTATCAAGTACCATCCTCTTCTCGAATTTCAACCCCTGGAGCAGGGGTGACAACCCTTGAAAATTTGGAAGAGGGTAGATGGGTCGAGTGATAACTCGAAAGAAAGGTATTATCTTCGTCTGCATTCCCGTGAAAGAAGTTTCATTTTTGATTTAAAACTATAAAAAGATACAGGTTGAGCCATTCTTCTCGCGGTGATGATGGCTCTGGACAGTTTGTTGACTAGATCTTGAATATACTGACCGAACTTCAAATCTGGTTCTAGGATGATTGGCAAAAGTTGAAGGTGAGTACTTTTTTCAGGGCGCGTTTCAAATATGAGTTCTTGGGTTTTATTTTCATTCATTCGCAGTTTGTTTGTATCGAACCAATATTTTGCCTCAGCAAGTGTGTTCGATGACAGCCGATTCACTTCGTCGATGTCAGCGCCTATATAATGAAAGTTGGTATCGTCAGCAGAAAGAAAGAAACTATATGATGTTACATTATCAGGTAGATCATTGATACAAACGAGGAACAGCAGCGTACCCAAGACAGATCTCTGTGGCCCATCATAGTTGATTGGCTGCCACCGGTATCATTTACGCCGGAAGCATGGATCAAATCCAGAGCAACCCCTCTTATACCACACAAATCTTTCCCAAGTATTGCAAAATGGACTACACTATCAAACGCCTTGCTCAAATTGCAGGCCGAGAGTTTGCATTTTTTTCCTTCATCAAAAATTGACAAGTCAATCTTTTAGAGATGTTTCGAATATTTTAGATATTGCAGGTGGAACTCATATGGGTCGATAGTTATCCGATGATTGTGGGTCTCCTGCTTGGAATTTTGGAGCTATTTTTGCTTTTTTCAGTTGATCCAGAAAAAAGCCCAATGAGAAACAACTGTTTATCAAAAAAAATTATTGGTTTTATGATGCTCGGAATAATTTTCTTCAATAGGTTGGTAAACATGTCATACGTATCTTTCGTGTTCTTTGATGTCGAGTTTTCGTTGGGGAACAAATTTTCGTTGTATTTGTACTGTTTGTACGCTATTAATAATAAATTTCAACTTATGAACTGCTGAGGGTAGAGAGTTGATTTCACATGGTTCGAACCAACTCAGAAATAATCATAATCAGTCCTTCTTGAGATAGATTGGGTAGCAAATTTTCGTTGAAATACACTTTATACATATATCACAAACTTTTCACGAAACCCTCAGTGCGCCAATTGATTTCATTCAAACATGTGTGCAATTGATTTTTATTGTACAATTGAATTTTCAAAATAATCATTCACAGAGACTCATAAATTAGCGTAACTTATGTAGATACATCCACATTCTATTCAGAATCATATGCAATAATTTTGCGGCTATGTCTAGACATTATGCAGTTTGTCGAACTATTGTAAGTAGGTATGTTGAAAAAATAGCTTTGACGTATTCCCGCATATTTAGAGCATAAAAATTAAAAAGGCCAATAATCACATACTTTCAGTTCTTTCAAATATACCAATATCAAAAGAACCTGAACTTTGCTTAAAATATATGCAAACAGAATTTTTTTTATGCGCGCTTCCCAGGAACTAGCGAACCTGTTACACCACATGAGTGAGCACCTGGGAAGAATTGAAGTGTCTGTTTACTCGCTTCTTGAAGAGGGCCAAATTGTAGGATGTTGTGAAGATGTTGTAGTTGCTTCCGTCTTGCTCTCATTGAAGCTCACCAGGTTCAACTGACCCCACTCCGATATCTTCTGTAAGTCAGAGTATAAGTTATCAATTTTTTGACATCTCTGACGCTGAGATTCCGCAACTGTCATCGGCCGCAGACTACTGAAAAACGAAACCAGGGTATAATCATCTGCAGAACCGAAGATCTTGTTCTCTGTAGATGACAGAAGATCGTTGATCTGTAACAAAAACAAGGTTGGCGAAAGAATGGGCCCCTGAGGTACTCCTGGTTGCAACTGGAAACAATCAGATGTTATACCGTCGACCACAACTTGTATTGATCCATTTGAAAGAAAGCTACTTATCCAACACCCACTTTTTCGGAAGCAGCAGTTTTATTCATCAAGGCTGCATGCCAAACCCTATCGAAGGCTTTAGATATGTCGAGGGCTATTGCTCTAGATTCCCCATGCTCTTCCATCGTTGATGTATAAACATGAGTGATGTAGGCGAGCAGATCTCCTGTCGATCTTTGCCTGCGAAAACCATACTGACGGTCGGTAATAATTCCCTGCAACTCAAGATACTTGATGAGTTCATCATTTATGACTTTCTCCATCACTTTGGACATAATAGGAAGAAGTGCAACAGAGCGGTAGTTTTGGGGTAAGGACTTCTTTCCCTTCTTTGAGATCGGTTTGAATCTCGCTATTTTCCCGCTGCTCGGAAAACGTCAACACACTCTTCAATCTTTCACACTAAGTAGGTAGTGTTATCCTTCATGAACCGAATGAAGTTGTTATTAATCTCCAGTTCTTTCGGTTCTAAGCCATAACGTTTGTTTCGTGTGAACTCTATCCGATGAGAGATTTGGCTAATTCATACTATCTCCCAGCAATCTACGTTTGAGTTCATTACCATTGACCATTTCCTCTACAAGTTATTTAGAGTATTCATTGTTCTTGCTATCAGCCGAAAATGGTGTTCCCGGTTTATTTACTCTGTTAAGTGATTTGTCACATAAAGTTAAAATAGAATTGAGACGTTTGTTCTACGCGATGTCGACGACCCCCTTTCAAATTATCCTGTATCACAACATCTCAAGAACAAATATCTTTGGTATTATAATGTCAGTGTACATATTGCAACCAACCAGAAAAAGTCTTCTTCTTTATTTGGGATGAATCCATTGCTGAACGAAATTCCGAAGATATTGCCAGATGCCTGAAAAATTATTTTGAAAAGTTCGATATTCGAGGTGATACTCTTCAGTGTAGCGCTAAAAGACCCATTAGAAGTATCAAGGGAACGGGTTCATCGATCAATTTCAACGTTTGGTATTAGCATGAATACTGATCTACAATTATCAATTACTTTCAGAGCGGTACCACTACCGGCTATACCAGACAAGGACTGCAACTTTGATATTTCGAATGGCATGGTGTACCTTTTAATTCTTTTCAATAAAGAGCATCCTTTTTCAATCATTTTTCGATGAGCTCATCAATATCAAAAAAAAGAAGACATGGCTCCGGAAAAGAAAACACCTTGTAGATTCTATCTCAAAAACTGCAGGAGTTTTGGAGAAAAAACCAATTTTTCCGGAAATTTCAACACCTTGTAGTTCCGTAACGAAATTTTTGCGAACCTATGTTTATATGAAATTTTTCTTAAAACTGCATGTAGATTTACCCCATCAAGTTGTGACATACTATTATGTAACACCCTGTATATTGAGGTAAAAAAAAAGGATATTTGTATTAGTTGTATTCATTCATTAATTGATCCATTAATACATTAAAATGTCCCAAGTATATTCACTTGACTGTTTCCAATGCAAAAAATTATCACTGAACACTGAATAAATTCGAACAAAATTGACGGAAGAAAATAGAAGTTCACATATACCAACTATGATAGAATACCGATTTCTTGAACTTTAAGACATAAATTGAAATTCTAGTCGTTCCCCCATTGATAATACTCTCCAGTTTTATCAACCATTGGCATCTTTTTTCTACCTCAATGTTCTAAGAGTAATTGATCATAAAAAAACTTAGCCACAATAGTATTCTTCTATGAAAAGAAAAATCTATGAGTCTCCAAGATTGAGCAGATAAAAGTTATGTCAAAAAACGTAAAACATGCTCTTTTCTTCAACACGTGAAAACTTTTGAACCTTCCTTGTACTTTTACTATACTTATGTTAACGTTGCTTTCAAATAGGGATTTCTTGGCAAAATTTCAAAGTTTGGCCAAGTTCTTATAGGAATATTCTACGATTCTTGAATTCGAACTCGAAATATATGGAAAAATATCAACAACCAGTTTGGATATCCTTAAACGACCTTCTCGATCACGTCATCACGCCACTGTTCCAAAGTTTCATAAAACAGATCAGAAGTTTCACATAATTATGTTATAATAACAAATGCTTTTTTGCAGTGGATGATCGCTATTATAATGACTCACATTTTATGATTGAGTTAATGTAATTTTCATCAACAAATAGATTTTTTTATTATCGAAACATACAATACTGCTAGAAACTATCTCACTACTCACATTTTGCCGAATTATATGAGTGCATTAATTTTTTTAATGCTTCAGTTGAGTAACAATTCTGGAGAATAATAGAAAGTAAAGGTAGGAGGAATTTATACATTTGCTACAAAAAAATAATTCTCGGGAAGTATCTGATCGACAGATTTATTATTTGAACAATCACATATCAACCTTCCAAATAATAAATACTAGATATTTCCGCTTCGGGCTCTTATAACCGCCTCGCATTTTCGATTCTCATTCACTCTGGTCGATCTTATTAAGACTTGTTCATCCATCATTTGATAAACATGAAGTACGGTCACAGAACAGACCCTAATGAGAAATAAAAACTCAGTGCTCTAACATAGGAAACAATATGGCCGTCTCTGCATAGAAACTAGCGCTACGCGTGCCATTATGGGAAACTAAACCAAATGGCGCCTTATTTGAATTCTAGATTTCCCACGATCGAATTGAACTTGACTGAATTTGAGTATATGAACTAGTCTAAACGATGCAGATTATATCTACCTCAATTAGACTATTCAAAAATTGAGAAAATAAAGAGTATTTTTTAACAATAACACTTTTATTTTAAAATAACGAAAATCTCTTGAACCATATATACAGAAAACATTTCCAAAAATAAAATAAATTCTTAACACATGTAAATCAAGAATATAAATCACATATCACAGAAAACAGGTACATTCTAACATTCAAAATAAAAAAGAAATTCTGAAATATTGTTGTCAGCCATAATATTGATCCTCCATTGCTATCATTGGTCCCCCGTTGGGGGTAAACTGCCTTCACTGCCATCTTCATGATGTGCTGAATGTTTTGGTCGGTAACTCGGTCTTCTTAATGGATAATAAAAACAAGTAATGTGTTTTTCAGAATTTTACTTAATAATTATGATTCGTAACGCGTTTCACAAAACCGTAGCTTCTTCAGACGAATGGATGTACAGAAAATAAGAATGAGAATATAAATATAAATGTCTCGAGTAATTAAAAGCTTATTGGGTTGCTTCTTCTTAAGTGGTTATTAATGACAGGTATATCCAATATAATTCAGGAATAGATTGCTCCCCGAAGAGATTCAATAGAGGTGAAGGGCTTAAATCGACTTGTTCATTGATAAGTCTACCTGAGTGTTTGTATTTATTGATTTCTAGAGTTTCCCAAAGATTTACCTTCCAATATTCATTATCTGTATGCAAAATTCCTAACTGAGGGTCGAAAGAGTGATTGTTTTCTAAGAGATGATTCGCGTAATTTGAATCTGATTTTTATTTGGAAAACTGCGTTTATGTTCCGATATTCTAATATTAAAATTTCTATGTGTTCTACCAATGTAGAAATTATCACAGTCATTGCAATTCAATCTATAAACACCTGATTTATTGTTTTTACCTGATTTGGTTTTATTATTTTTTATATATTTGCCTCAATTATTATTAGTTTGGAAAGCTATGTTGAAATTATTGCTACTCAAGAATGATTTCAGTTTTTCACTTGTAATGCCAACGTAGGTTAAGGTGTTGAATTTTTGTTTCTATTTATCGACAGGGTAAACTTTATTCAATGCGATTCTACTTTGTTTTTTATTTAAATATTATTTATTAGTTTGGGATTGTAACCATTATTTTTGGCTATTTGTTTGATCAAATTTAATTCTTTGTTGAAATTTTCTGGTGATAACGGGATGTTAATCAATCTATGAATAAAACAATTGAATGCTGACATTTCATGTTGATACGGATGACACGACTAGTTATGTATTATAATATCTGTATGTGACGGCTTATGGTAAATTGCGAAAACATGTTTTCCATTTTCTTTCGAAATTGTTACGTCTAGGAAATTTATCGAATTATTGCTTTCTATTTCGGTTGTGAATCCAATTTTTGGATGTAATGAATTCATATGATTTTCGAAAATTTTTAACTGCCTTTCTGTTCCTGTGAAGCAAATAATGATATCGTCTACATAGCGATACCAATATAAACAATATTTACTGAGTGGATGATTATGAATTCATTTCTCTAAATTATTCATGAATATTTCTGCTCACAAAGGACTCAACGGATTGCCCATAATCAAGCCGTCTTCAATAGTATAATATTTGTTATTGAAATGGAAATAATTTTGATCTAAACAAATTTGTAATAATGAAAGAATATCTGATTTAATGATAGTATTGACATGACTCTTTTCTAATAATTCTTCAACTAAGTAGTACGTATCTTTCGGAGGAATGTTGGGAAATAGATTCTTTACATCGAAAGGAATGAGTTTGGAATTAGGTGGTATAAGGTATCTTTGATATTGGCAATTAGTTCGTATGAATTTTTGACTGAAAATTTAGATTTACAATTGCAATGTTTTATTAGTCGTTGAGGAATTTTGAAAGTTTGAAAGAAGGTGCCGTTACATAAGAAACAACAGGTCTAATAGGGTAATTAGGTTTATGAAGTTTTATCAACGAATATAATTCGGGGGATTGTGGATTGGAGTTAATGAATTTATATTTTTCGTGGTCTGTAATTGATGATTTTGCTGTCGAAATTATGTTTTCATCCACTTTTTGCTTCAGGATCTTCAGTTGATGTTATATAGTTTTCCGCTGTTAAGAATTCTTCAGTTTCAGATTCAAATTACGCGAATCATTTCTTAGAAAACAATCACTCTTTCGAACCACAGTTTGAAATTTTGCATACAGATAATGAATACTGGAAGTTAGATCTTTGGAAACTTTAGAAATCAACAAATACGAACACTCAGGTAGACTCATCAATGAACAAGTCGATTGAAGCCCTTCTCCTCTATTGAATCTCTTCGGGGAGCAATCTATTCCTTAATTTTATTGGATATACCTGTCATCAATAACCACTTAAGAAAAAGCAACCCAATAAGCTTTTAATTACTCAAGAACATTTATATTTATATTCTCATTCTTATTTTCTGTACATTCATTCGCCTGAAGAAGCTACGGTGTAGTGAAACGCGTTACGAAACATAATTATTAAGTAAAATTCCGAAAAACACATTACTTGTTTTTATTATTGATGATGGAATGATGGAAGTAAAAGCCTCCCAAATTCAAATCTTCTTAATGGATCTTTTCTCTGAGTACGGTACAGTTGAAACATTTCAGCGTTTATCGTTCATAGAATTGAAATTAGTTGAGTGAGCGATGATAAAAATATATTAAATAAAAACCATATACAGAGTGTCCACGCGAGATGGGACATTAAAAGGGTATGGAGAACGGAATGACCGATTGGAGAAATTTTTTGTTGTCGTCTTGAATGTTATTCGAACTAAAGCTATGATTTTAACAACTCCATACTGGTATTCAAATATTGATTTGTCTGACCACAGGCTAGAAATTGAAGGCTCAGAATTGAATTTGTAACGGAATTCAAATATCTCAGATTTATGCTTGAAAATCATCTAAAAGTTTCATATATATATATATATATATATATATATATATATATATATATATATATATATATATATATATATATATATATATATATATATATATATATATATATATATATATATATATATATATATATATATATATATATATATATATATATATATATATATATATATATATATATATATATATATATATATATATATATATATATATATATATATATATATATATATATGAATATATATGAAACTTTTAGATGATTTTCATAAATCATATATATATATATATATATATATATATATATATATATATATATATATATATATATATATATATATATATATATATATATATATATATATATATATATATATATATATATATATATATATATATATATATATATATATATATATATATATATATATATATATATATATATATATATATATATATATATATATATATATATATATATATATGTATATATATAAAATTTGTGAGAAACTATATTTCTTTAGTTGGGTGTCATCAAATTTTTCAGTGTATGCAAGAACAACGATTTATAATACAATATTACAACCATATTTTGATTATTGTTCGAGCTTGCTCTTTTCTCTGAGATTGAATCAGTTGTCGGCTTTGCAGAAGCTTCGGAATTGTGGAATGCGTATAATTTTGAAGTGCAATCATCGCCCGAGCATCACTTATGCTCCAAATGCCTACAATTATTTGACTAGGAGAAATAAATGCTTCCATCTCTCTAAGTGTAATTTATCCGGAACCATGAATTCTTTGTTTTGCAAGAGACTTGGTGAGTGTGATAAGCTGCTGGATAGAAGAGCTGATTCCTTGAGGAGTTTCATTCGAAATTAATAGTTTGGATTAGGCAAAATAACGGTTAGGGATTATTTAGGTTCTTATGTTGTTCGATATATTTTTTTTATTGTTTCAGTTTTGTTTTGAATATTTGCTGATTGCTTGTTTATGAATCACATCTTTTTTGTTTCTTTCTGTTTCTTTTTGTTAGATGTACAATATTTTTGTAAGAATTTCAGGTTGTTCATTAGGATGTATCCTATTTATAAAGTTAGTATTATTATATAGAATTTTTAGGTTGCCTCCTGTTATGGGAACGAACATAATATTCTGACGCTGCAACAGAAACATAGCAATTCTGAACGTAGCATTCTAAGATGCCATATTTCTCGATGTTTCCAAAATTCACATGTTACATTGAAGAATAATTTTCAGCAACATACTAGATGAAACCAAGATGTACAAGATGGTCCCACACCGCATTATTCAAATTTGAATACTAATTGGCTAAATACTATGTTTGGACAAAGATGCATAAGAATAAATGTGCAGTACATTACATTCGTGGGGGTCGTTTGGCTTTGCAAGCCTTTCCGAACTGCGACCAAGTTGGTCTTTCGTTCGTAACACTTCTTATTCATTTCCCTGTAGGTCAAAATTCCTTACAAAATTCAGAATCTCCCTGGGAGCTTTCGCTTTTACTTCGTGCGGCTCTAGTTTGTCGCTACCGAAGTGTATATGTCTTTGACGGACAGTTGTGATGCAACTGCAAAGAATATGTTCAGCAGTTTCATCACCCTCTCTACACATTCTGCATGTTGCCGTTTCCGATTTGCGCATTTTACTGTGATGGTATCTCAGTGGACAGTGTCCAGTAAGGAGGCCTGTTATGGTCCTCAGCTCGTCCCTAGAGAGATCGAGAAGATGTTTTGTCTTCTTTGGCGAATAGTCAATGAATTTTCCGCTTGCTTTTAGTCTGGAGTTTTCCTCCAGTATTCTTTTTTGATAGATTCTTCCCACCGTTCCAGTTCCTGTCGTCTGTGTGGCTTGCTTAGACCGCAGAACGGTTCAGGTCCAGGTGGGTGGGATTCCAGCAGCTGATCTAGTCAGTTCGTCAGCGGCTTCATTTCCTTGTATGTCTTCGTGGCCAGGAACCCACCACAGGAATAAATTATTTCCCTCAGCAAGTTGCTTCAAGGTTTAACAGCATTCCCAGACAGAGATGCTCCGATAACTGTAAGAGTTTAGAGCTTTTATCACTGCCTGACTGTCCGTTAAAATGTAAATCTTCGCACCTTTGAGTTTCCTCCGTAGTCCCTATTGGCAGCAAAGGTTTACAGCAAGTGTTTCTGCTTGCCTGATTGTGGGAGTAGAGCCCAGAGGCACTGATGACGAGTACTTGGGTCCATATATGCCTCCTCCTGTTTCATCAATCGTTTTGATCCTTCCTTGTACCAAATGGAGGTTTTTTGGTCTGATTGATTTATTTTTCCCTTTACGATGGTAGGATTTTCTATGGCCACTTCGAAGGGTGTGTGAAAATTAAACTTGAGTGGCATTATAATTGATGGTTGTGATGAGATTTATGGCGCTTTGTAACCCAGAATCCCCAGGTGTCCCATCAGATGACCAGGTAATAGTTTTTTGTATCTTGTAGCCGTAATGCCGCCATGAACGCCTCTTTTTTCAATTTTATATGAAGAGGTGGGTGATTTAGGATTACCTCCAGGGCAGTAGTCGGGTGCTTCTCATAGCACCTGTAGGTAATTGTTGGCTGTAGTCCCCAGGTCTTTACGAAGAGTCTACGGCATGCCCATAGGCAAGATGTAGCCTTGGAAAGAGTTTTGTCAATGTGTAAATTCCAGTTGAGTCTCTGATCTAGGGTTAACCGTAGATACTCAGCCTGTTTCAAAAATTTCAGAGTATGTCCATTCAGAAAGGAGGAGGGGGTTAAGTTCAACTTTCTACGTCTTGTGAATGGAATTAGAATGGTTTTGTCTGGATGGATGCTGAGCCCCTCTTCAGCACACCATTCATTTACGATGTTAAGGGCTTTTTGCATCAATTTCGATAAGATTCCATCATGCTTTCCCCTAATGATGATAACTAGATTATCAGCATAGCCTTGTGCTTTGAAGCCAGCGTTGTTCAGTCTTTCTAAGAGGCCATCAACAACTACTGACCATAGTAGTGGCTATACGACACCTCTTTGGGGGCATCCTTTCACTGCTGACACCGATGTTTCAGTGTCTCCAAAAGTGGCCGCTATGATTCATGAGCAGTAGCCTGCACGTATGCAACATCTAACTCCTCTTGATTTCAGGTCTGGAGATATCTACGAGATGCAGTTGGCATAACACCACCAATCAATCATGAAGTTTAGACGCAAAGGATTGTTAATACTTGTCTCAAAGTACTTACCAGAACGCAGCAGAAAAGACATGTCAGTGGTGTATTGAAAAAAACGGCGGTCTTTTTGAGCCATTATTCAGATAGTAGTTATTAGTTGTTTTATGTTTTTTTTGGCCTGAAAAATCATGTACTCATTTATGGTACAAGCGTTTTCAGAATATTGGCTTTGAATTTACAATTTTTTTTATTTTCTGCAAAGTACGTTAGGACCTGACATGTCATGTAATTATTTTTGATGGTGAAAAAATAAATGAAATGAAATGAAAGGATAAGTATTTAATACTACTTCATCCACTGACGCTTTTGAATTCTCTTGAGCATATAAGAGCACATCCAATTTTTTATTTTCGTTGAATTGTTGCACCATAAGTTTGCGTCCTCAAAGGTTCCATATCTTTTAAAATTTTTATCCACTCTTTTAAACTTCTTGACCTGTTGCATTTTTATGTCAGGAAAAAACCTAATATCAAGACGCCTAATATAAAAACGTGCATGACCAAAGTCTTCAAAACATTCAAAATTAAACTGTTTTAATAATAATAATAATTAAATTTTCAGTTTCTCAGTATTACCTAATTTTATTACGATCTTTTAAAGTAATAATAAAACTAATTACAGGTATTAAATTTTCGGCAGAATGACATTTTGAATTTATCGTTATGCTCTGAGTAATAATATCAAGACGCCTAATATAAAAACGTGCATGACCAAAGTTTTCAAAACATTTGAAATAAAACTGTTTCAATAATAATAACAATTGAATTTTCAGTTTCTCAGTATTATCTGATTTTCATTACGATCCTTTAAACAACGCAAAATAATAATAAAACTAATAGTAGTTATTGAATTTTCGGCAGAATGATATTTTCAATTGTTCATTATGCTCTGATTAATAATATGAAGACGCCTAATATAAAAACATGCATGACCAAAGTTTTCAATACATTTGAAATGAAAGTTTTAATAATAATAACAATTAAATTTTTAGTTTCTCAGTATTACCTAATTTTTATTACGATCCTTTAAAGTAATAATGAAACTGATTACAGGTATTAAATTTTCGGCAGAATGACATTTTGAATTTATCGTTATGCTCTGAGTAATAATATCAAGACGCCTAATATAAAACGTGCATGACCAAAGTTTTCAAAACATTTGAAATAAAACTGTTTCAATAATAATAACAATTGAATTTTCAGTTTCTCAGTATTATCTGATTTTTATAACGATCCTTTAAACAACGCAAAATAATAATAAAACTAATAGTAGTTATTAAATTTTCGGCAGAATGATATTTTCAATTGTTCATTATGCTCTGATTAATAATATGAAGACGCCTAATATGAAAACATGCATGACCAAAGTTTTCAATACATTTGAAATGAAAGTTTTAATAATAATAACAATTAAATTTTAGTTTCTCAGTATTACCTAATTTTTATTACGATCCTTTAAAGTAATAATAAAACTAATTGCAGGTATTAAATTTTCGGCAGAATGACATTTTGAATTTATCGTTATGCTCTGAGTAATAATATCAAGACGCCTAATATAAAAACGTGCATGACCAAAGTTTTCAAAACATTTGAAATAAAACTGCTTCAATAATAATAACAATTAAATTTTCAGTTTCTCAGTATTATCTGATTTTTATTACGATCCTTTAAACAACGCAAAATAATAATAAAACTAATAGTAGTTATTAAATTTTCGGCAGAATGATATTTTCAATTGTTCATTATGCTCTGATTAATAATATGAAGACGCCTAATATGAAAACATGCATGACCAAAGTTTTCAATACATTTGAAATGAAAGTTTTAATAATAATAACAATTAAATTTTAGTTTCTCAGTATTATCTAATTTTCATTACGATCATTTGAACAACGCAAAATAATAATGAAACTAATTTTACAGGTATTAAATTTTCGGTAAAATGGAATTTTCAATAATTTATCGTTACACTCTGATTAAACTATTTTTGTTCCACGGCACAACAACTGTACATCAAAAATTATATATTCTTTGATATCATTTTAATGTCTAAAAACTAGAAAACAGTAACTATTCATACATCGTATATTGAGACAAATATTATCTACACAAAAATAAATACACATATGTATTTCAAAAAGAAAATGTTTTTCCTCTTTCACTCCGTAAAAACATGTGGTACGTCCGTTTGATAGTCCTATAAAACCATTTAATCATGTGTTCCAATCGCATGAATATTGAAGGAATTATTGGGATTCGCGTTTCAAAGGAAACAAAACTCATTTAATTCTTATCAACGCAAGATTTCAACATTTGATAGCCGTATTCATAAAATTTGTTGAATTTCTTTTATATCTAGAATGTTAAAATAAGGAATTAAATATAATTCTAGAAATATCTTGTAATAACTGTATAACTGTATATATATATATATATATATATATATATATATATATATATATATATATATATATATATATATATATATATATATATATATATATATATATATATATATATATATATATATATATATATATATATATATATATATATATATATATATATATATACCAGAATATATACACATCATCCAGACAATGATATCAAACCAACGAGTGTGTCACTTCATCCAGTGTACGGAAGTCAAGTAACACTGATAAATAGTCGATCGAAGAGAATACTGCTCTGAATATGAATATAACAAAATAGCCGGTAATTCATACCGATTATAATCAAAACATATCCTGGAATAATTATATATTGGTATAACGTTAAATGTTATGAGAATATATCAATCTACCAGAATATATACACACTACAGCATCATCCAGACAATGATATCAATGTACCAACGAGTAGTGTCAAAAGCTTTCTCCCCGGAAACATCCAGTGTACGGACCTTAGTCAAGTAACACTGAATGTTACTCGTTAATAGTTTTCTTTGTGTGAAGTGGTGAACGATCGAAGAGAATACTGCTCTGAATATGAATATAACAAAATTGTCAGTTAATTATATTACATTTATATAAACAAATAAATAAAATATGAAATGAGATTCTGAGCAGTATAAACTAAAGAGAAAACCTTTGACTCTACCTCATTATTTTTTCGGAAAGAAACCTACGAAGAATATTAAAAGATTTGATGACTGTTATCTTTTGTAACTGCTCAAACAAATTTTCTGCAGACCCAAAATCTAAATAATTTTGTGAAGATTCCTAGGAATAACATCTGTTCTGGAAATAATAATCGGTAGAATAAAAATTTTTTCATTTTCCACATTTTTTAATCTCGTCACCAAGCATCATATATTTAGAAATTTTTTCATTGTATTTATTTTGTATATTATGTGTGTCGGGTATAGCAATATCAATTATATATGTTATTTGATTCTGTTTATCAGTAAGAATGATATTTGGTCTATTGTGTTTTACAGCTCTGTTGCAAAGAATTGTTTTATCAAAATAAAGTTTATATTTGTCATTTTCACAAATAATCTCAGGTTCATATTTGTAAATTTTTTTCTTTTGGGAATTAGGTCATCTTTAATTCCTAGATTAAAATGAATAATATTAGCGACGGCATTATGTCTTTCTAAATAATCTGTTGAAGCAAGGACTGAGCAAGATGATAATATATGAAAAACTGTTTCTGAAGAACAGAAACATCTACGGCAAGAATCATCTATATTTTGTTCGATGATGTGTTTTCTATAATTCCTCGTGAAAACAACATGATCCTGGATCGCAATTGCCAAGCCTTCTGTTTCAGCAAACAATTCTCCAGAAACTAACCATTTATTCGATGCGATTTCATCAATATAATCATTTTTCAATTCTTTAGGGTGCTTTCCGTGTAATTCCTTCTGCATCCAACTTTCTCTTTTAGAATTATCATCAAATATATCAAAATCTACCTTTTGCATTGTCAAGTTGAGAGGTGTAAGATTATAATCTGAAGCAACAACAATATCATGTAATTTAGACGTTCTCTGTTTATCATGAAAATGGGAACGTAAATGAAAAATCTGTTTACTATGAAGATTGTTCAAATCAGTTAATCCACGACCCCCAAGATGTCTAGGTAGTGTAACTCTCTGAACAGCTGACTTTGGGTGGTGCTTATGATATTTACAAAGCATTTTCCGCGTTTGACATTGTAATTCATTTAGATCAGTTTTAGACCATTTAATAATTCCAAAAGAAGATGTAAGAATAGGAACTGCATAGGAGTTGATAGCTCTGAAACGGTTTTTACTAGTTAAATAACTCTTGATGATAATTCTAAGTCTTTTGTTATATGAACTTCTAATATTTTCTTTAGTGCTGCTATGGTTAATTGTCTTCTCTTGACAAAATCCAAGATATTTATATGTATCTCCTTGATGCATTGGCTCGATTTCGATATTGGAAATCTTTATATAATCAGAGATGATCTTTCCTTTTTCAATAGAAAGATTTTTACATTTTGGAAGCCCAAATTTCATATGAATATCATTGGAATAGTTGAAAGCAATCTCAAGTAGACTTTTTAAATGAGATCTGGTTCCGGCATCTAATTCAATATCATCTAAATAAATTAAGTGACTTAATTTGAATTCAGTTGATAGACTCTTTATTTTGAAGCCGGAACTAGTAGCATTTAATTCATGAGATAATGGATTAAGGCAAAGACAAAACCAAAGAGCACTCAAAGAATCACCTTGAAAAATGCCTCTTTTGATTGGAATTACTTCGGATTTTAACGATTGTTTTGAAATATTTAAATGAAGATTGATTCCCCAATTTTTCATTACAAATTCAAGAAAAAGACGAAGTGTCTTATCAATTTTATAAATTTCCAAAATTTCATGGTAATCAATGAAGGCTGTATGAATATTTCTCCTCTTAGTTTGAGCTCGATTCAAAGCAACAGAATCAATTACAAGTTGCTCTTTAGTACCAAGATGTTTTTTCTACATCCTTTTTGTTGTTCGGAAAGAAGATTATAATTCTCCAAATGTGCATAAATTTTTTGGGTAATACATGCAGTTAGAGTTTTATAAATTGTTGGAAGGCAAGTAATTGGTCTATATTGAGACGGATCAATAGTACAAGCACTTTTCGGTTTTAAATAAGTAATTCCTTGTGTGAAAAATAAAGGAGTAGCTGAGGGGTTCTTTATTATAAATGAAAAATATTCAGCCAATTTTTCATGAACGCAAGAGAATTTCTTGAACCAAAAGTTATGAATACCATCAACACCTGGAGATTTCCAATTTTTGTGTGTTTAATAACTGATGTTATATCTTCGTTTGAAAATTTTCCGAATTGCATGCATTCTATTTTAGAAAATCGGGACCTTTCAGTTAAAATCCAACTTACATTGGAATTGTGTTGCCTTGGCATATATATATATATATATATATATATATATATATATATATATATATATATATATATATATATATATATATATATATATATATATATATATATATATATATATATATATATATATATATATATATATATATATATATATATATTTTTATATATTTAAAAAACTATATATAAATATATATATACCCTACTTTTTGGGTATTTTTCAAACTAGGATGAAAACGTTCTCCTATCCATTTTATACAATATTTATTGATTTTTAAAGTATATAAAAAAAATTAAAAAAAAAAAGAGTCAAAAATCCATCCAGTGTTGCCAGTCAAACGGTGCTCCCTGGTTGACATCATTCCAACCCTTGTAGTGATCTGAATCGAAGAAACAAAAAATTCTGAATTTGTAAAGATGTTGCTATCTCTTGGACCGTGGCCGAAAAAAAAGTTCACAAAATGGCGTCCACTTGAAAAAAAAAATTTTTACCCCTATTTTACGACCTTTGCGAATATTACGAATACTTCAAATTGAAATTTTTCAAAATCCAAGGTCCCATTGATAAAGATATGTATAAAGAAGATTCTCACAAAATTTCTAAGGAATCGGTGAGATAGAACTTGAGATATCGTGTCAACCGCCTCAACAAAAGGAGTTTTGAGAAAACCGCGTTTGAGTTTGAGAAAGATTTCCAGTAGAATAAATCAGATAATAACATTCAATACTCGCTTTGAATTAATGGGCGATCCCATATCCATAGATTGAATCTTCTCCTTTCTTCTAAACGAACTGTTCTGCCTGCTTTTGAAGCAGCAGAAGCTCGTAGTTCAGAGCGATTAATCTTCTGTATCTGTAATTCGAATTTTGAAAAATCCTCTAAAGAGCATATTTTTGAAAGTGTAAGCTTCGAAATATGGAAAAAAATCAATTTTCTAGAACAGAATACCCCCTTGAATTCTTTACACTATTGATTCCTTCAGGGAATGATTTTTACAATTGCATTATGGTTTTACTCAAGGATGTTATAGTGATTAGTTCATTTGGAAATTTTTATTTTTACTTCTTGTCTGTTTATGATAAATAAAGAGCGAATTATATATAAATTACATATTTTTACAAATTTTTGGCAAATTTGAACAGAGATCCATATTTTATGGTATGCCATACCTTTTTCTTCTGTTCAAATGACTTGATAGGTGGTAATAGATTAGCGGCATATTCAAGCTTTTTCTAATTTCCACAAGTATTCCGAATCATTCAGTGTTGAAATCAAGTAGTGTTAAGATAGATTAAAATGTCGAAAGTGAAATTTAATTTCACTAAGCATGTTGGAAAATCCTAAGGACAACGTATTTATAAAAATATTTCTCATTTATTTCCCTATATTAGTAGGGTAGAAGAATATTTTTTATTATATCTAACTTCTTGCTGCGTTTTCCTTAATTGTGGAGGTGAAAAGTTCATTTGGTTGCAAGAATTAAGAGGAATATCCCAGACAAATTTTTATGGTTGAGAAAAGGCCTTCAAATTATTTGAATTTATTGTTTCAGACTAAAACTGATACCAAATTTCACGTTGACCAGCATGTCAGAAGAGCGAAGCATATTTCGAATATTCAGCAGGTTTCTACTTTATGCAGACGACCTTAAAGTTTTTCTTGAGATAGCTGATTATAAGGATTTTCAGAATCTCCAGAGCGATTTTAATAGATTGGTGGAGTTTTGTGAGAGTCATGGATTGTTCCTAAATTACGCCAAGTTTAGTTCAGTTAGTTTCACATGAAAAGTTAATGAAATTGATTATGTTTACCGACTGTAGGGTAACAACTTACCAAAACTACAAAAGATTAAAGATTTGGGAGTAGCTTATGATTCGAAACTAATGTTCAGTGGTCGCGTTGAATCTATAGCCTATACATAATATGCTCGATTCACGTTTTAATCATCATTTTATTATTCGTTAAAACAATTATCTTGTTTGGGTTTCAGTTTTTACTTGAGTCATTACAGAAAAAACGCTTCTGTGCGAATAATGATGCATGTTAATGAGTTTGATGGGGTTTGTAGAATATTCATCAAAAATTTTTACAAATAATCGAATATTTCGAAAATGATCGAAGATAAAGATAAGGTTACTTCTGCAAAAATATAACACCATATTTTAAGCGATGACATAAATAATAAAATACAGGGTGTTCCGTTTGGAAAAATGAAGATATGATATTTTTAAAATTAAAATATTCAACAATTTTTTGAGTCACTCCTGTATAAAATGAGGATAATCTATTTCAATTCATCAATAAAGCTATTCTTAGGCAATAAGGAAACGAAAGGAAAAAAGTATTCATACTCTCTGGCCGAAGGAGCATACGATGATGCGAGAGCCTATCTTCATGAATTTTTACGGAAAAAAAAATATTGTGACGAAACTACTCACCAAAAAAACTTATTACTTAAAGAAATTATGACAAAATTTAGGCCGCTTCTGAATCTTAAACAACGAAGTGGTCTTCCAATCTGAAAAAAACACCCAAGATTTTTTTATAGAAAATTGGGACACCCTATGTACTGCAAAATAAATTGCTGAAGTAGATTCTTACTTTCTATACAATACTGTTCGAACAAAAATGAAATCTTCTAGAGTGTACGACCTACAGAGTGAATCACCCAGTATAAATTCGAAGAGACTAATTTCGGGCTCGTCCTGTTCAAATCGCAATGTGATTGAATAAATAAATAAATAAATTGCAAGATTAAGAAACGGAGGAAAAGGCCAGGCATCTCCCAAACGATTTGTCTCTCATAAAAATGAGAAGAATAATAAGAAACAATTCAATGAAGATTTGCGCAGACCCTTAGTTGCTTCAAATATTGCATTGAAAAGGTCTATTTTGTTCACATAAGATGCATTGTGTAGTATTTCAACAAAATGCAGTTCCATTAAACGAATTTATAATTTTTTCATCAGGTGCTGTACCTTATATGGTAAAGATAGGACAAATTTAAAAATATTTCATGAAAATGTAGTTGACATCACATCCCTGGCTCATGCAGTTAACAGAGAGCAGAAAATATTCGAGAAGAATTTCCAGTCATGAAAAACTTGATAAGCAACGTAAGAAAAGCTTTCCTCAAAGCTCCCCTTTGAATAGAGTTATATGAAGAAAGATTGCCTAATCTCCAGCTACCACCACAACCACTATTACCCGATAGGGAACGTGGCTCCGTGTGGCAGTTTTTTCTGCTAAAATTTTCGAAGACAAAAAAAATTAAAATCAACGAAATTTCAGATTCTTCCTCCTAGTATTATCGAAAACTTTATTTGGAAATAAAGAACTGCATATAAGTCTTGTATTCATCAAACAAAATTATAGATTCATTCCACATTCAATTTCATTTTTGGAAAAAAGTACCAGCCTTTAAGGGATCCTGTAGGAATAGTTAGGAAAATGTTAAAAATGAACGCGAACAAGTTTGATGTGAAATTGGCAAAATTGTGTTCGGCAAAGTGAAAACTGTTTTAGAAAATAATGAAGAAATTCGAAACGTTTCGAAAATTTTCCACTGAAATTGTTCCTATCACCTCGGTAGATGTAGAACGAAGTTTTTCTTTATATAAACATATTTTTAATAAGCGACATAATTTCACTTCAGAAAATGTTGAAAACATTCAGTTATTAATCCGTTTTATAGTAAAGAATAAAATAATCTCAAATTTGATAAATTAATTCTTAGTTAAGAGCTTTTGTTATTGTTGTGCCCAAAAATTCCTTAAAATGATATTTATACTTTACATAATTTCCAAAATTTTCAACCTATTTTCGTTCAATTTTAAGTGAAACCCTACAACGTATTAATTGTTCTATACTTCCCATAGCCTTTTCCTAAGTTATAACTTCTACATCCATATAAGTCATTTTTGCCTATTCTACATCTGAAAAATACTTCATGGAAAATTGTTAAAGGTTATTAGAGTAAATATTGAAAATCTAATTTGCGTATAAATTTGAAACTAGCGCTATTGAATTTCAAACAAATTTAATAAAACACACAGAATTTAGGAAAATAAAATTCAACAGCAACATCTAAATAGTTTTTCGAGTTATTCTGAGAATTGTAACCTTTAATTCTTGCAGTCATTCAAGTTATTTTGATTTTCACCTTTTATAAATAAATCCTTATATTATCCACGTTCTTGCTGTGCTATTCATGTATCGTACGTGTCAGTAACAAATCGTTACTTCTATCCAAGCCCTTAGAAAAATCCAACTCCTGAACTACGTGGACAAACTTCTCGCCAACGAATATGAACATTAGATGGAACCAACAAAAACGGCCGTATCACGCCATCCTTCGAACAAATAACCAGCCAATGCCTGTCGCACAGAATCGCGTGATGTGCATGATACCTGCGCTAGGAATACACAGCCCATCGCACTCGTACACACAATTTTACATTGCGCCACGGGTTCATGTAACTGACTCGGCTACGATCATTTTTTTTGTATTGGAGATTCCTAACTCACTAACCACCTAACATTTTGAACTTTGGACTCTCTCATCCATTCGTAAATCCGAACTATTGTAGCATTATCTTATATAAGAACTCGGCGCGGCGAGTTCTGTAGTGTAGTATCATTTGTTTCGCGAAGTAGCTTTCACTCAATTGAGTATAGCTATCTCCTACCATTTATACTCAAGCTGTCTGAAAGTGAATAGGTTCTTCAATTCGTGAAGTGAATTAGTGGTGAATTCAGAAAATATTTTGAAAGACATAGGATTTCTAATATTCTATTAAACGTAAGTAAAATATTTGATTTATTTAATAATGTTTAGAACACCTGTGAGTATGAATAAAATGGGAACCCGGTGTGATATTCTAACCTATAAACCGCAATTAGGTGTTCTTTAGAAATCTCTGGCAGAACATTTCTGCTTTTATTCCAATATAGAAATAGAACATTAGTGAATACTCTCCAACGAAAATAATACATATAAATTTTTGAAATAGTAGGTCGGTGTAGGTATAATATGGGTGATATCCTCATTTCTATTACATTCAACTTTCTACTTTTTCCTCATACGTATTCATTGGAAAGTATGTTCCCGGTTTTCATGAAAAATATTTTTAGAATAGAGGTACTCCAATTCGAATTGTTCAAGAATATAATTCCGTTAGTTCAGCCACGTTTTATGAATTGTAGTCATGATTATCGATTAGGTGGGACATGTCATAGTTACAGTTAACCTAGAAATATTGGACATGTTCATTCGAAGTTATGTAGATTAGAATTAACTTGTTCCGTTTTTCATTACTTTGTTTCATATTGCTCATTTGTGCAAATTATTTCCGCTCAAATATTAGTTGAAGTACGAATAACTTGGGGCTAATTTATAATTATCACAGGTAGGTCGCTTCAAAACGGTCATGCTTTTACTGCGTGAAGCTTTTACCTCAATTTCTGAATGCTTCTTTTCTGATAATACTTTAATCCAGTTTGATAGTGTATGAAATTTTTGTTGTAATTGGTTCGTTCTGATTTTTTGGCCTATTTATATTTTGTAATTTATGTAAATTTTACCTTGATCTATTTTTGCATGTGGTATGAGAGATAGCATACATCCTCTAAATTTTGGCGTTCAACGATACTAACTTGAATTTATAGAAACTCAATATGCGGAAATTGATTATTCAAGAACTATATAAAAAATGTACATCATATTCCAAAAAAATCAAAATTAAGCATCGTTTGAACATCAAACACCTTGTGACGCTCATTTCTATATGTAAGCTGATATCCATACTACAGAAATAATTATTGTTAAAATACAGATGTGAGGCACATATTTTTCGAACGATTCACTGGCAAATTGCAACAACAAATTTTTTCTAATTTGCAAGACAATATAGTATTTTTCGTATTTTAGTAAGTATCCGATGTTTTAAGTAATTAAAACATTTGCTCCCAAGTTGTTTCCATTTATTCAATTAATTAATAAAAGTGATAGGTATTTATTATATTATAGAACAATTCACCGTTAATTATCATTTCAAAGTGGTCATGTACATTATGTAATCGAGTAATTTTCACACATTTACCTATGGTACAATTTTTATTTTCTCGGTAATGAGGTTTTAACATATGTTCCTGAAACTAAACCAAACCCACAATTCTATTGTTCGATATTGAATTTCTAGATGAAATTTCTTTCAGTTGTGCCCCTAGTACAAAGATCGAATACTTTATTTGACATAATGGTGCCCCTTCATACCATAACTGGGACCATCTCTGATTTGAATTTTTAGGATGAATGAAAAACTAGAGCGAAGGTCCAGTGAGTTCGCCATCTCGTTCACCCTAATTCAACCCCGTTGAAACAGAATTTCTGGGCATGCTTTTCGTAGTTTTTCAAGGCCATGTTATTCATGTATTGAAAACTGGCCATATATATATATATATATATATATATATATATATATATATATATATATATATATATATATATATATATCCTTTACATGCATATTTTTGTCATCTTTCTGAATCGAATATTGTCAACGCAACGCAACATCCATTCGTGTGAAATGGTATTTTGTAGTACGAATCACTAGCCCATTTTATCTCTGACAATCGAATTTTACTCAAAAATGTTCTTGTAGAATGTGAATCTCATTTTTATATAGCTTTGATAATAATATCCTCGAATGATATTTTTCCAAAATTGGGGAAAGTTTGAATCACTCAAATGTTGAGAAGGATTGGTAGAATGTTTGCATCAGTAACCTTGTCGCTGAGAGATTGAAAGGGGTTGGGTAATTTTTATTTCACTTAGCTGCCGGACTAAAATATCGCCATTTTCCAATCCTCTACATTTCTACAGTATCATGAAGGTATATAAGAGTCATTTGTGGATCTTTTAAAAGGAAATAGGAACAACAGAAAATCTAACCTAATGATTGTAATTTTATTGAATTCATAATATCAAATTACTAGCAACTAGCTTTCATATTGAAAGAGATAATTTTATTTTTGAAGTCATATCTTGAGTAATTTTGACAATTACAATTTTCCTTGCATCTCGCCAGTTCAACACACTTTTTTCATCGACACTTCAACATTCCGATAACTTCCTTGACGAAATTATCAGCGTGTAATTCAAGTGTCTCACTACAACTGGGTCGACAGTTTTTTCCCTCTGATGTGTTTGAGTTTCAACAACCTTCAATCACTTGAGGCTAAACCTGAGGACTATGAGGGTTGCTCCACAATTTCCAACCCTGTATCACGAATTACAAGCGTTAAAACTAAAAACTAGGACCTCTTGTAGATTCAAATATAATAGTCTGTCATTCAGGTGAAAGTGAAACGATTAGATGAGGTCAAATTTGATATTTTGCGGTTTGTTGTTGTTTTTGGATTTACTGTTATTCCAAATTTCCAGAAAAAATGGTTATTTTTAGTAGAACCAGTGGTACTACCATGATCTCGGTTATGGTATTCAGGTTTTTCAAATTCTATATCTTCCAATTAAAATTCTACGTGAATAATTCAGGACGTCCTCCAACCTTTCTTTAGCCAGTCTAGAATATTTAATTTACGCTAGAAAAAAGTAGACTTTCTTGACCTAATAACTCTTGTACCAGTCTAGTAATTTTGGAAATAAGAATAGTTATCGTAGTGGGAATTTGATTTCTCCCATAATCTTAGTTTTCAGTTCTATCTTAATTTATGTAGATATTAAAGATAATTCTGGTGCATAAAAGTTGATAAATCAAATATCTAATCATATTTGTTTATGTTTTGAGCATTTTCATAAACTATAATTTGAAGATTAGAATCATGAAATATCAACCTGATTAATTTTTATTCACAATCTATAAAAATGCAGATGTAAATGAATCAAGGTTGATGGCGATATTCCAATTTTTTTCGTATCGTAATTTTTGCAAATCAATTAACCTTTCACTTCATTCAAATATTATTAAGTTTTTTTATTCTTTGAAAAGAAAACAAATATGATCACGGATATTCAGATATTTATCCACCTATATATTTTACATATAGGGTGGAAGCAAAATGTCTAGTAAAAGATTAGAAATTGTCGTTTAATATTGAAGGTTGGTGTTCGTTGGTTTGTCTCATAAATATACAGATAAATAAACAATCACTTATGATTAGTATAGCTATTAAGCAGAACGAAAAAGTTACTGACTCATTAAAATATATAAAATTATTAATACTTATGTGTGACTGGTGTAGTTCTTTATAATATTCAAGATAATAACTGCCATTTTCATCATTTTGTTTACTTCAACTAAATAATGTAATATGTTGCTCAATTTTTCATTTTCAATATCATCATTATTGCTAATTGTAGCGTCAATAGGGACTTTGAACGTTTTATTAGGGATTAGGGATTTGAAAGGATCTTGAATTAACAATTTTTAGATTGAGGTTTTATTGGTGGTAATTTCACTTCCTGGCGATTATTTCAGTAGTCATTATTTTTTTTAATATTTGTGCCTTTCTTTCTACACAATCCAACAAGAGAGCTAGATGTTCTTTTAGTGACATACATTATGTCAATAAAGTACCGGGCGTTGATTATATAAAAAATCTGCTTAAAACGATTGTCAAAATTTCAGTTGTTGCTACGTTGACACACTGTTTTCTATGCTGACTTGGAGTTTGGACGCGCTCTGTCAATTAGTTTGTTTACAGTGCTCGTTTTTGTCAGTTCCCATAAGTGTTTTGCGATTATTACAATGGATGAAAATATCGGACAAAGAATTCGTCTCACATTTCTTATTGCAAATGCAATTTCGTATGCCGAATCGCTGAAAATGTTACAGCAGGCTTATGGTAAATCGACTATATCAAAATCACGTTCAAATGAGTTATACAGTGCATTAAACAGCGGCCGAAATGTGGTGGAAGATTTACCTCGCTCTGGTCGGCCATCGACATCTTCAGCTGAAGTTAACTTGTAATTGAGCATCGTCATTTAGATTTGAGACAGAAAGCAAAGAACTTTCTGTATCTTACGAATCAATTCGTACCATTTTAAACCATTGTTTGGACATGAAAGGCGTTGTCGCTCGACTAGTTCCAAAATACCTGAAATTTCTTCAAGAATTGAATCGTAACATGCTAAAACGATTCAATTCCGACACCACATTCTTAAAATGCATTGTAACTGCTGATGAGACATGTGTTTATGAGTTTGACATGCAAACCAAACAAGCTTCGGAATGATGACTTCCAATTGAAACGAAACCGAAAAAACCACGTCAAAATCGATCAAAAAGCAAGGTAATATTGACTGTTTTCTTTGATTATTGCGGTGTTGTGCACTAGGAGTTCCTGCCAGAAGACCAGACGGTGAATAAAGAATATTATCTGAGCATTATGAGGCATTTGAGAAAGAAAATGTGTCTAAAAAGACCAAATGTGGAAAGAAAACTCATAGATTCTGCTCCACAATAATGCACCATCTGGAAAGCCTATGATTGTGAGGATATTTCTGACCAAAAACTCTACAAATACCACCGTATTCAGAAGATATGGCTTCGGCTGACTATTCCCTCCTTCCAAAACTCAAATTACCTCTTGGATGTACCCGTCTTGAATCGATAAAGACACAAGAGAATTCGCGGAGAGAACTGAAGTCGATTCGGAATTAAGCCATCTTCTGATGATTGGTTAACCGTTGGCGCAAATGTATTATTTGGGATGAAACCTACTTTGAAGGTGATACAATAAATTTGGATGAAAATCAAATATTTTGTGTTTCATTGACCAATTCCTGGTACTTTTTTGACAGAATGTAAGAGAAGAAACCAAATTGATTATTCTAATTGCATATAAGAATACTTCTGGCTTAAATAAAAGAATTTATGCTGGAATTTTACACGCTGATCAAGATTTCTAATTGAAAAACTGAAATTTATGACCCAAGTTCGAGCTAACCTCAAAAATTGGTGAAATAGGGTTTCAACACTTCAATGTTTTTTCATTGAAAAATGTTGAATCAAATTGTAAAGTTGAATATTTTTCATCTTTCAAGCACAGAATAATGCTGTCTTTGTATATTCTGGTAGAAATACAAAACATCCTCCTATTTCGCACCCTTGGAGTTGAAATATTCGAAAATGCTGATACTGATCATTCTCATTTTGTAATGAAGATCTCGAATTCACGTCTCAAACTTCATTTAGAGTTCCCATACTTTCAACTTCCTATTTTGAACCCTTACGGGTGGAATTTTGACATGAATGTAGCCTACTTGTGTTCCTGAGGTTCAAGGTGTCTCCCATATTATATTTTATCAAACAGCGTTCAGCGATTCAGACGTGAAAGCTCAACTCACTGGACTTGATTGCACACTGGAATGGGTACGCTGACTTTAATCGCTGGACTGGAGTCTTGAATCGAAATTATGTAAATCCATATATCACTTAGAGAGTGTTCAACCTCTCTAATCCGAATCATATGGGACCAGAGCTTGTTCGGATTACTGAAATATTCGGACTATCGAGGTATTTGAAATGAAATAGTAAAAAAAGGACAGGGCTGAAAACGTGAAATATTTATTGAAAAACTCAAAATTATTGTGATTTACAGAAAACCATGAAAATACATATTATCTAGAAAGTGATACATTTCACAGATCATTTTTTAGGTTCTGAAGAAGTCTTGGATCGTTTTCTATTTTAACGAGCGAAGATGAGAATTTGCAGCTTTCTCTCTCAATTTATTCAATAATAATATTTGGTGCTGAGGAATATCATTTTCTGTGCACCATTCCAAACATTTGTTGAAACACAAGAGCTTCTTTATGTTTCACTGAATTGATGGTGACATCGCCTTCAAGTTCTTCTGTATCCTCGTCACTTTCTATGTTGTTGATTATTTCAGCTTCGGAGAGATAATTCTCATCATCTCCTACAACCAATTCTTCAATGTCATCAGTTGTTAATGCTTTACCAGACATCATGCGTAGATCGCGATTTTTCTTTTCTTTCTGTAGCAAAATTTTTTCTCTCAACCTTGAAAGAGGCAACAGGTTACCTGCGTCATAATCATCATCTTTTGTGGGCCATAAATTCTTCCATGATTTCTGAATTAACTCTTGGGACACAGACGACAAGACCCTTTCAAGAGAAAACACCACATGTTCGAGGTCCATTTGCTTCAGTAACTGGGAAACGTTATTATCTTCTTGTCCCACAATATTCAGTAGCAAAGAGTTTCGATAATGCAATTTCACATTCTGTTTTACATGTTGATCCATTGGTTGTAATAATGGAGTACAATTAGGAGGTAGAAACATGACTTGAATATTTCGGTCCTCACTGATTAATTCCTCTTCTCTTGGATGTCCAGGAGCATTATATAATAAGAACAGAGCTTTCTGTGGTAATTTCAGCTCGTTCATTTTATTCTCAACATCAGGAATAAATTGTTTGTGGAACCATTCAAAAGTTCTATAGTTACCCACCCTTTTCTTTGACCTTTATAATAAACAGGCAAATTGGAGTAGTTCTTGAATGCTCAGGATTTGTTGGGTTTTCCGATGACCAACAATTTCATTTTATGAGATACTGATGCATTAGAGCATGGCATGAATGTAAAACGATGGAATTTTCAGCAACATGGGCTAGTGTTTTGTTCGAAACAATTCGCCAAAATAACCCATTTTCATCTACGTTGTAAACTTGATCTGGCATCTCCCGTAGTTTTTGAAGAAATTTATTTTTAAATGGTTCTACCGCACTAACGTCTGAGGACAATTTCTCTCCTGATATGGTAAGTTGTCGAATTCCATGTCTTTTTTGAATTTTTCCAACCAACCTTGACTTGCCTTGAAATCATCTCTACCTGTTATACTGGTGTAAAAAAATCTTGTTTTCTCACATATGAGATCACCAGATAAAGGTGTATGTCGAGATCGTTCTTGTAAGAACCAAGTATATAAAGCATTTTCAACATTCGGATTTTCACTAGTTCTGAGCGTACGCTGTTTCCCAGGACCAGGATCAGAAGAAGATATAAAATTCTCAATTGATTTTCTTTTTTTCTTTATATCGCATACTGTAGATTTTCCAATTGAGTGTATTCTGGACAATTCAGAAACACTTTATCCATTATCTAATTCTTTCAAAATTTCGCATTTTTGCTGCAATGTTAACGTTTTATGTCGACTCGACTTGATTAGTACGGATATGTGAGAAGAGAATCTAGTCTGCACAAGTGAAGCGAGTATTCAGACGAGATATTGCAAGTTCGGACACTTTCAATCGATGAAATTATTGACGGCATTCGGATTATAGAGGTAAAAAATAAATTGTGCGGATTATAGAGGTGGGTGATTTCAAAATTTCGTTGTTTGGATTACTGGATGTGCGGATTAGAGTGTGTTCTGATTAGAGAGGTTGTACTGTATTTTGGTATAATGGAACTCGGAATTTGTTTTCTTTCTGAGTTTATCAGAAAACTGAGCTAATCAGGTTTGCTTTCATTTGTCAACTATGAAAACCTTGATACATCGAGTATTTCTGGAAGGAATGCAACTCTTACCTTGTTATCTTCTGCCTAGAACTTTAGAGTAACCTCTACAACGCATGGATCTTACCACTAACATTCTGAAGTCGTGTCCGTTAGAACTCCTTCGTTTGTCAACGATGTGCTTCTTATCCTTCGACGTATTTCCTCTGCTAACACTGACAGAAAGGCAAAACAACGATTTTATGTTGAATTTGGCTTCAAATTGTTGATAGCCCCCCACGCTCTGGGCTGCCCTTACGTCATAAACAGGCTATTACATCAAAGATCATCGATTAACTGTGTGAGAACTAGGAAGTGATCTTTCAAAAGTTGCGTGTGTGAAATTATTAAATTGAAAATATTTCTTCAAACGAAATCTCTGGTATTGAAACTGGGGTACTTCTGGCTATGTATGAGCGATTGTAATTATAATCATTATCGACCTGATAATAAATGTCACTTTTTTTTATTCTAAACTCTTGGAAGTAGGCGATATCTGTCATGCCACAGGTGATTTGATGTGTGTGTTCACTCGCTTCCTGAAGAGAGCCAAATTGTAAGTTATCGGAAAGAGGTTCGATAGAAGAATTTTTATAGAGGGACCTTTTTTAGAGCATTCACCATCTGTATCTGTGAAGGAGAGTAACCTGCCGCATTCAAGATAAAACTATGTTCATCATTTAGAATCATGTATCTTCTCTGCAATGTACTGAATTTAATCAGTCTCAAGATTCTATTAATATATCGTCTACTCTGGAACTAGCTAAATTTAATTCTCCGAATTGCTCGTTACTTACATAACTCACTCTCCGAAAGGTCAAGGAAGTATGGTCTCTTTTTAGTAGCTATTGGACAAACGAGATAAAATTCTTTGAGAAAAATTCGTACTTCGATTCTTGTAGAGATCAAATGCAATGTATTGACTATAAACGTGCTGCAAATTGTTTCACGTAATTGATTCCTGATTACCAGTATAGAATATTTAAGCCATTGCTATAATCATTATTTCATTGGTTTCAAACCGATGCATTTCAAGTTCACTTGTATAGCGCTATATTAAGGTGACACTGGGAATGCTTTATTCATCATTATTTCGAATAATTCATTTGCATTATTGCATAACGGAACTATGAATGAAGAAGGTAAAATTGAAATTGTACACATGATAGTTGTTAACGGAGAATATATTATCATTATCATTAGAGACTACTTGACTGCACATTTGGCAGAGATATAGAGGTTATTTATTTATTTATTCATTTATCTATTGTTACAAAACATAGGAATCCCTACAGGATAGACTCAATTACAGGGGTTCACAAAAATGATAACAGAAAAATAAACAGAAGTGAAACTATCATACGAAATGAAAATTATAACTTTCATAAAAATTCAGGAGAGAAAAAAAAGACTCACCAAGACTACAGAATCAAGTAAAATATCATGAAAACTGAAAACTACTACAATGAGCATGATTCAGATCTAATGAGATATGCAATAACATTTTTTTTGAAAGAAGAAATAGGTTAATGAAAAATATCTCTACTGGCAATAATTCGCAAGAAAACAGAATGAAAAAATAAACTAGTACGGGCCTTCGGAACATAGAAGAGTGCATTTCGACGACTAGGATACACGGGAACATTGAAAGTGAGATAATTAACGAGGAGAAAACTAAAAGAATGATTTAAAATTCGATAAAGAAATGCAGTGTCGAAAAGGAGTCTCCTCTGCTCCAGACTTAAAATTTTGTGATGACGCAAACTTAATTGATAATTATGGTTAAGACTGAAAAATCTAAAGTTAAAACTTTAAACAAACATTCTCTGGACTCGTTCAATTCTGTCAATAGTGGGGGACCAAACAGGTACAGCATATTCCAAATTACTCCTCACCAACGAGAAATATAGCATTTCTAAAGACCTTGGATCACTGAAACTTTTAGTAGTTCTTAGAACGAAACCCAACATTTTGAAAGCCTTAGAAACTATATGATCAATATGATACTCCAAGGACAACTCAGAATCAAGATATATACCAAGATCTTTAATTTGGTTTATCCTCCCAATTACAAGCCCATCAACAGAAAAAATAGCATCGAATACATTGACATTCTTTGTAAACCATATATGCTTACACTTATCAATATTTAAAACAAGTTTTGACCACTTGATGGTCCCTGTTTTAACCTTTTGTACCTACCTTAATTTTCATTCAATTTAAATATCCTTTATTTGGATTTATTCATTCAAAATATTTATTTCTCATCTAAATTTATTGTATCGCCTTCAAAGCAGGCCTCTTCCGAAATGAAACATTTAAGCCTAAGAATAATCCAATCATCAAAACATTTTTCAAACGCTGTTTCCGGAATCGACTTGAATCCTCGCCGCGAATTTTCTTTCATGTCTTCAATCGATTCAAAACGGGTACCTCGAAGTAGTAATTTGAGTCTTGGAAAAAAAACAGCCGGAGTCATTTCAGGTTGTTCAATGGATTTGTTGAGTTTGTGGCAGAAATTTGGTCACAACGTGAGATGGTACAAAATCCATGAGATTTCTTTCCACAAATTTGGCCTTTTTCGACGAATTTGGTTGGTTTGCATGTCAAAGTCATAAACCCATGTCTCATCACCAGTTACAATTGGTTTTAGGAAAGGTTGGGATTGACTCGTTCTCGCACATCGTCAGAGACTTTTACGCGATCCGTTTTTGAAGAAAATTCAGGTCTCTTGGAACTAGTCGAGCGGCAACGCGTTTCATGCCGAAACAATCATTTGAGATGGTACAAATTGATTCGTGAGACACAGAAGGTTCATTTCCTATCTCTGTGAAACTTGAATGGCGGTTTTTCCATTACCACTTCCTTCACTTTATGGATGTTAACATTAGAAAATAATTTAGGGGTAGGCATTTCTTCCCTTTCTTCGAAATTATACTCTGGCTCTTGTGAATAATCTGAAACGGTTGACTGAGTTGCAAATAGAGAAGGTAAAAATAATCTGTGCTTTAATTCGGCATTACAGTTTTGTGTTCATTGTAATTATAACAATTGACCGAAAAAAAAATCCATAACTGTTAACCATTTTTTCGAAATATCGTGGATATACTCAACTCAATTTTCTCTATTCCAATTGAGATAACATTCTATTTGTTCTCAAATATATTTTAGGTTATATTTGATAACAAATTAAAAAAAACACTTTTCGTTCAATATTTTCTTTATTTTCCATTAAGTTTCAATCACTCTATCGTTTTTGTGAGACTTATTCTCAACATTTGTATCATTTAGTGCCCACGAATGGTATACCAGATAATAAAACAATAATTTTCTAATTCAATAAAAAAATTGCTCAATTAGATAAACCCAGTTCACGCTCTATGTAATTATTTTACTTCACAGTATAATGAATATTATATATCATGGAGCAAATCTTTGTCTAGCGTCAGGGAGATCAGCAGTTACTCGACCTTTGGACTCATAGTCTCATACAATCAGGCGACTGGTTCGTTACCAATGGAAATATGTACAAGGGAGAGACGTTCACTTTCGTTTTCACAATAGGATACGCCGCGTCCCTGACATTGACAGCTGAATCCTTTTACTTCAAGGCGCATTTGACTTTGTATAGTAATTATATTATTGCGTTCTATTTTTTTATTATGTCGCGGCATTCAGAGTTTCTGGAGTAATATAGTTTTCCTATTTCTTTGAGAAAATGTTCTGACCTTCACTTGTTTGCTCTTTTTCGTTCGTATACATTTTTGCATGCAGAAATATGAGGGAAAAGTATTCATGATCAAGTTAATCTCATTGAGGTTCTTGGGTTTGCAGAAACATCAATGTTTTATCTGCTATAAATCCCAAAACTTCACCTGAAAAGTCATGTAGGTTCGCTGAGGCCTTAAAAATGCAGTCTAGTAAGTCGTTTTGAGTTTTCTTCCTAAATAGTAGCTATTCAAGAATGTTCTTTCAATGTCGTGTCTAGTACAGCCATGAAATTAGACCTTCACATATTCCTCGATTATCAGATTCTTCTGTTTCATCCTGTCCCCCAAGTGCGAGTTCGAAGGATTCACAAAATTTTACCGCATTTTTATTAGGTCCGCAACTAAATTCTCGCTGTTTTTTTTATGAAAATTCAACTTCATTGTGAAACATGATTACAAATGAATCATCGCTTGCTACAACTTTTTCCAATCTTTCTGGCATAGCTCGAATACCGTGACGGTAGAAGTGTTTGTCTTTTGAGGCTATCCACGAATCAAGCCATTTTTCGAGCTCTTCATATGAGCGGAACTGCTGTTCAGCCAGGCCATGTGTCTGCCAGACCATCGAATGGAACAAGTAATAATCGGATTGGGAATGGGGCGTTAGGTGTAGGACTTCCCATTTGATCGTTTCCAAGTAGGTTTTAACGGGTTTGGCAACGTGAGGCCGGGCGTTATCATGCTGTAGAATTACTTTTTCGTTTCTGCTCATATTTCCATTTTTCGCGCAGTGCTTTACTCAATCGCATCAATTGAGTTCGATACCGTTCCCCAGTGATGGCTTCGTGCGGTTTCAACAGCTCATAATAAATAACCCCGACTTGGTCCCCCAAGTTTTTTTTTCTTTGGATTGCTGTAAAGAATCCGTCTTTCATCACCTATTACGATGCGATGAACAAAACCCTCTCTTTTTTGCCGCTGGAGCTGTTGTTCACAGGCCAAAAAACCACGCTCAAAGTCTCTTTGCTTCAAATCATAAGGAACCCAAGTTTCTTGCATTTTGAATCGTTCCCAACGCATGCAATCGCTTGGAACTGGCATGGCGGGTAACTCCTAGGGCTGAAGCGAACGCTTCTTGCGTTTGGCACGGCTCCTCATCGAGCAATGCCTTCAATTCAGCGTCTTCGAAGATTTTTGGCCTTCCACATCGAAATCACCGCTTTTGAAGCGACGGAACAACGGCACGTTGTTTCACTTGGAGCAGCATCTCCTTAAACTTTTTGGAGCTCTCTATGAGCTTCAGCCTCCGGTTTCTTCGAATGAAAGAAGAAAATCAACACATCCCGCAAATGACGATTATGTGGCACAAAATCAGAAATTTTCTCACAATTAAAAGTATATGACGCAAAGACAAAATCACTAATATGTTAAAGTTGTTTGTTTACCATATGTCTAAGTTTTGTTCAAGACGTTCTTGATATGTTAAAATCGACCAGCACTTACTGCAGGAGCCATCTATTGACAAACAGCGAGAACTTTGTTGCGCACCTAATAAGTCTGAAAACTTGTTTCTAATCTTTGTGTCGTTGTGTCGCTGTGCTCTGCCAATATGCACTAAATAATTGCAGCTTTAAGTTTAATAACGCTTTTCTTTTTCACTTGTGTTGATTATTTCGCAATCACACAATCATTCATCAAATTTCTTCAAATTACGTGGACTTTTTGGAACAAATTCGACTGTCAATATTTTGTTGAAATATCTATATTTCATAATAAAGCTATTACAAGATATGTACAAAAAAGAATAATCGAATAATGTAACCGCAAACGTCATCAGACAAAGTTTGTTTACGTAAGGTATCTTGGCGCAGTACGGACGCTTTGTATTCGTCATGGAAGGTGAACGTTATAATAAGCATCCCTATTGGCTATGAAGCGTCCGGCGACCGTTGTTCCATTGGTTCTTTGACGTACATAGGCTACCAGAACACAAAAAGTTTTTGCGATCAATGCTAAGAAATGAATATCTTCATTCATAATTAATCTTTCATATGGTTTTTGTTGTAGGTAACTTAGTAATTATAGAGCTAATGTAAAAAGAACCATCTACCAAAATATAAAGAATTTGAAAATACATATAAAATAAGCATTAAGCTCTTTTGGATATTGTATGCATTTAAGTTTTATCGTTTAATGTGGAAGATTGTAAGAGTAAATACATTTTCTTTATGCACTTAGGAACATGTCACTACTAATTAACAACTACTGCCATTGATGTCATAAAATTTGTCACAAATGTCAGGTTGTGCAAACATTAAAAAAGGCTTCACTCACTCTGTCGACGTTCTCGTGGGTGGGAGGTCCTTTATGAAGCCATCTGCTTGCAGGTTGTTAACCGTTCGCAATATAGTGTCAAAAATTGGAACTCCCATTCATTAAGATGGATATTGAATGGACTTAGAATACTACCCTCATTTGACACAAATGTCGATAATGTGTGTGCGAAAATAAGAACGAAATTCTATTTAGATAAACTAGAAAGTTTTTAATTGAAGAAGTCTTCAAACATTTTGTTGTTCAGTGGTACAAATCAATTGCATCTACATTTCCTGAAAGTAAACGTCCATTTGTATAGGGTTGTTGTTCATACTGTTTAATAAAAAATTGAAAGGATACCTTATAGAAGTTTTATATTCTTAATGGGACAAAATGGGAAGAAATAGCACGGTAGAAATATACGAAAATTACAAAATAATCATGTATTATGCGCTATCTAACCGATGATAAATTATTTCCTGAAGGTGAGGTAAATTCAAGGTCCAATAACGAACGCCAAAAATTATAGAGAATATTTGTAGAGACGAATTATTGATGTAATCGGTAGATGTTGTAATTCATATTCCGAAACATATCATTTTCTAACCTAGTTATTTCAGTTCGAGAAGAAATATACAGAATCTACAATATATCGTCTAAAACTCGTTTTAGTTTTAGCGACACTTTTATATTTTGGAAAACAGTGGGAAAAAATAATTGAATTTCATGTGTTTATGAATTATTGTTTTTATTGAGAAAAATAATAATAAGCAAAGGCTTTATGAACTCATTAGAGATCTAGTCTAACCAGACCAGGGAAATTGTTTTGCCAATTTTAAGTATGGCTTATATGAATAATCCTAAACGTTATTATTTACACTTTGGGGCCAATATTGCGATTATTCAAACTCGACAGCTACAGTTCCAAGTCAATATCTGTGCTGGATATTTTTGTCAACTTGTTGGATCAACTGTTTTGTCACATCGTATAAATGGCTAAAGTTTTTTGAGATTTCAAAAAATTTGCCACAACTTTTGGACGAAGTTCTACTGACCACTCGACAGAACATGTGGTTATGTGTATATCATTTTCATTTTAACTTGCTTAATTGTCAGTTTCTTCGAGGAATGTATGTGTCGGTTGCCCTTTGACCTTCAAAGCAAACCGCCACTGTCTCGAGTACAAGTCAGTCCATAAAGACATATCCTAAGTGCTAACCTGTATAACTATTAGTAAGACTTTCCGAATGAATGAATTCAAAGCTGCCTAAATTGCATTGTTTCATTAATCATCCGACAACTTATTGAGTGATGTTACACTTTCCTTTGGCAATGAAGCATGAATCACTATTGATAACCAGTCTACTTCCTACTAGCACATACATCAAAGAAAATAACTGTGCTATTCAAAAACAACAAAGAAGTTCAAGATGCTAGACATTCACAAAGAGCAACGGTACGAACTTACATTTCTTTTCGTTTTATCTTCAACTCAAGCTAGAGTGTCTTACTAATTGAACAAGGTGTACTTCTCTACACGACAATCTATTGTATGACCTGGTTGTTGGTATACCGAAGAAAAACATCTTATGTGGTGATTATAATTCTCTGATCTTGTCGTATGTGAGTGTATGTACAGTGTGGCAACAAAAACTAAACAGATTCAATTCCTGCAAAACTATTTCTTTAAGAACAAAACGCTAAAAAAATTGTTATCGGTTTGCACGTGTATGAAAATTCTGAATTGGATCACATTTTCTGCAAGAAACTACCAACAAACGAGATAACTGTAATTCTACATAAATTTAAGGGCAGATAGTGGAGGATATTGTGAAACACTTTCATTTTTCTGAGTTTCACAAAATCTTGCTTAATTTTTTCTAGCTATTGATTACATTGGGGTCACTATGTACATTCAAAATATATAGAAGAATACAAAATCTTATTTTTATTTCATATTATATTTATGAAAAACTATATAAATATAATTGATATTCACAGTTGTTCATTTAAGTGTTCTGATCTTGAATAATCTATGATCACGATCCATATTTCAAGGTCATATATTAACCAAGGTCCGAATATAATCATGATGATTATTATTAATGTGAACTTTTATCCATCTGAACGTCAATTCGAAGTACAAAAATCGCAAATATAAAATTAGAAAAATTACAGTTCGCGAAGAATTAATCCACGATTTTCTCATCAGCATACTAGAACTATAAAATAATGCTATTACTGAACAAATTTTATGCGAATTCGACACTCTATCTTTATGTTCATTTTCATAGCCCTATCGTTAAAATCTGAGCCTTTTTTCAATACATTACACGAGGTGCATAAATTAAGTAGTGAGATTTTTTTTTTAATTTTTCGGGTTCCATACCCCAAAAGTTGAAAAGACACTCTTATCTGACTTCGTTTTCAATCGGTCCAAGATTCTCTTCTTCAGAACATCTTGACATTTTCATTGATTCTTGAAGATGAAGACTGTGTGGTTCATATGCAGTCATCTTCCCTCTGATAATACCTCAAACTACTGAAAAATTCTGAGTCCAAATCTAAGGTACAAGTTGATAGCATTAAGTTTCTCGAAATGAATACGACTCCTTGTTGAATCGCACTAGAAAAAACCGGTTCACGAAAACATACTCAAAGAACAAGCAAGTTTAAATTCGTAAAAAAGTGCATTACATTCAAGATGTCATATTAGCAAGAATTTCAAGTGTTTTTACATCGAAACAAAGTATTATAAATATTACCAATAGTTCATTTTAGTGTGTTACCGGTACAGCTTGTATATTTTTTTTTACTTTTTTATTGTTATGCAAGTATACTATATCAAACACGTCATTAAAATAATCAAAATAAACTTGTAGTAACCATTAAATGATTCTTCTATTCATTACTTTATCAGATGTTCGATATATGAAAGAATAACCTTGTTTTTTTCTTTCCAGAATGGCACCGCATACAGTTATGGAGACGGGTGTCTTGAACGAGGTGGATGCCGAAATTAAGGGTAATAGCGATAGCAGGCACACCATACAAGAAAAGAGAGAGTACTCTTTGGTGTGGAGAAACATCCTCATTTTTGCTTACCTTCACTTGACGGCCTTGTATGGACTCTACTTGGTCTTTGCTTCTGCGCACATCCTCACAACGCTTCAAGGTAAAGAACAATAATTTTTGGGTTAAAACTGAATATTTGTTGAATTCAATATGTCTATAAGAGGATAGTTTTATCATACCTAAATATTGATTCAAATTGTAAGAGATATATAATTTAGATACATTCATAAGGTCTGTTATGGCAACATAAATCCAGTAAGATTTTATGCTAAATACTAACTAAATTCAAAGTTTGAAGTTTTGGTCCGCTAGAGATAGCTTAGAATTTGGGTGATCGGTGTGTGCGTTAGTGACGAAATTAAAGAACTTCAATTAGCGAAAATAGATAAACTATAAAATTTGTAATTGAGGCATATAGCAATTGATAAGTTTTTTTTTTCTTGGTTAATGCCTTTAAACTCTTTCGAAAAAAAGTTACAGGGGGTTGAAAACGTCCTGACACAGTTACTGTGCAGAGCAAAGAGATAACAAAACTATATATGGCCAAGCCTCCACAACTATAGAATGAATTGGAAATGGAGGTGTTGTTCTACATTTGAAATCCTATTCTGATAGGTTACCATATTATAATTCTTATTTGTGGTAAGATTTGTTATATTTATAAATCTGAAGATATCTGTAAATCATGCCTATCTTGACTGTATGGCTTGTTCATATCCTGCTTTATATACGTCCGATGTAAATATGATAAGTGTTGGATATACTTCCAAAAACCATGGTGTAGATATAGCTTAAGCTTCTCCTAGGCGGTCAAAATGCGTTGATCAACGTCTTGAAGGTTTCATCAATTTAAAAGTACCAGTTCTTAAAATTTTTACCACTATGAAGCCAGTGTATCTTTACATTAACTAGATGTGAAATGAAAGGAAGGCAGGAAGAGGCGGTGGTCGAAAGGAAAGGACAAGCTGAGAGATCTCGTACACGAAAGCTTGTTGAATTATCTGCGAGTTACAGAAGCATAATAATCGTTGATACAAGCATCAATATAACTTCCACCAATAGATTTTAATATGTTGCCAACATGTTTGAAGCTGTTCTAAGCTATTAATATAGCTTTTCAATACGTTTTAATAAATGAATATCGATCAATATTGTTCCTCGTATAAGGGCTGCTTCAGACATGTCATTTGAGCTAATAATACAGTTCAAATTTAATGGTGATACCTGCAATATATCCTGGAAGATATCACCAATTGAAATGTGTGTGAATGCCATATCCAGCAGACCTAAGTTCGTCGTCCTATGCATATCTACAAGTCAAAACAACTGGATTCTACTTTACTTGAAACTAAAAATAAATTGATAAGGCGAGCGGCCGTCTAACAACCGGAATTGTTCCGATGATAATTTACATATAAATTTCAGATTTATCATATTCAGACCTTTCGAGATGCTGACCTCGCTCAATCCGTTTCTTTCGTTCTTTCTTAAAAAAATTACTACAAATTCATTCATCATTGTTAGTATATCTGAAGCGATGACGCAAAAGTAATTATCTAAACCAACGTTACTTTAAATTATCAAAAGAGTAAAGTTTCAATAGGTATTCGTCGATAAAATTGCAAATTTGCGTGAAACCAGTCAATTTCATTATTGTGTGTGATTACGTATATGATATATCAAGGAGAATTATGAAAAATAGGTTTTTGAATGCCTGCTTCGGTCATATCCTTTAATGGATATTTTATGATCATATTATTACTATGAAATCGATTTTTCACATGCTAGTTGAACTTTACGTAATGTGTGTTTAAAGTTGATTGTTGGTTTTCATTCCTTCGATTTACAAACAACCAAATAACTGCCATCTGAAATCGTTGAACAATTGACTATAATTCTGGGTGCACCTGTGAAATTGGTTTCTACAGCCACAATTGGATGGTGGTAACCATTCTTGTATTTAATTTTGAATTCCTTATTTTTCTTTAGTCCTTTCACTTCTTCTATCTGGGATGATCCTGCTGTGTAATCGTTTGAAAGAGAATCTCAGGCTTGTATACCCATATCCAAAATGCCTGAAATAGTTCCTTGAAAACTTTCTGGAAGTTTTCTAATATTTTTTCGTATAATAGTAACAGCAATGATGTCTTCCTATCCAAACTACTATCTACTATCATGGCCCATGCAAGTCTAACTAAATAATCTGTAATATATTGCAGTGATATATGCTATCGAGTGTTGGCGATGAATTCGCTGTAGCAGACTCAACTGAAACATTGTTTTTTAAGTACCCTATGAATGCTTTGTGACGATCGCTCACAGTATGACAGTAGCGCCATCTGTTGCAACTGACAAAATATTCTAAGAAATTTCCTTTGGCAAGAAACTTTTCGAGAGTGTTGAATATAGTTTCTCCTTTTATATCCGTTTCCAAATTTGTAACATACAATAGTTCTTGACATATTTCATCGACTTAAATGAACCTTATGTACTAGCCGTGGGCAAAAACTAGGCAGAATTTTGTTTAAATTGAAAACCTTGATGTAGTCATCCAAATCTAATTCTTCCCCTCCCGATACAATTTGCTTATGTCAACGTATTTTACAATTCTCGATGCATACCAAGTAGTCATTTTCAGATATAGCTTGAACCATTTATAAACATCTCTCTGCGCAATATCCAAATCACAAAAGGCTCTCCGCAATATTCTGAACATTTCCGCTTCCAAAATTATATGACATCTCGTTGCTGAACAAAATCAGACATTGTAAAAATCTCCATAATCGCGTCGTTTAGAAAAAAGCACAACTAAATGACAAATGATGACATTGATAAGAAATTTGGTACTCTCTGAATCGGATAGGCCGCAAAAATTGAATTAAAAATTCACCTTCGTTTTTGCCCACATTAATATGACTCAATGTTAATTGGTGAACGAAGTGGACGCGTCCAGCTGAATTGAAAATTGACAAGTGTGCAAATAATTGCACAGTGATTCTTCTGCGTCATCATTTCATTTAGTGCCCTCCCTGAGGGACTCAAGTACTGAGTATTACTGCCCACATTAATAATCTATAGGTTAAAGTATATTTTCTGATGTCACTTTTTTGTTTTCAGTGTTGATCTTGTATCCTTGTGGAGGGTTCGGAATAACGGCTGGAGCGCACAGACTGTGGGCACATCGAGCATACAAAGCCAAATGGCCTCTGAGATTAATCTTGACTCTGTTCAACACATTGGCATTCCAGGTATGTTCTTGCTTTTCGATCTTTATTCAAATCATTAACACAAGGTGTTTGAGACTTTTAGTCTCACTCACCATTTATCAAATTTTTTGCTGTTGTAATTTGAGAACTTAAAGATGTTTTTATTATAGGATGCTGTCATAGACTGGGCAAGAGATCACAGAGTACATCACAAATACAGCGAGACGCACGCCGATCCACATAACGCCAACAACGGTTTCTTCTTCTCTCACGTCGGCTGGTTACTTTGTAAAAAACACCCTGACGTTAAAGAAAAAGGATCCAGAATCGACCTGTCTGATTTATACGCAGATCCAATTTTGGCTTTCCAGAAGAAACACTATTTAATTTTGATGCCCTTGGTCGCTTTTATTTTGCCAACTTTTGCGCCAATGTATTTCTGGGGAGAATCATTCACCAACGCCTACTGTCTGAACATTCTAAGGTACTGCATCACGTTGAACGCCACCTGGTTGGTTAATTCTGCTGCACATATGATCGGATGGAGGCCATACGATAAGTGAGTATTAATGAAATGCATTTGAATTGAATATTTATTGCATACGATAAGTGACTATTGATCGAATGGATTTGAATTAATTGCTTATTGAATATTTATTTTGTGTTAAGAAAATGTTGGAATTCTCTTTTATTACAAACAATTTTCATTATTCAAAATTTTGATCGGGATACGATTTCTCAAAAATAAATTGATGGTTACTGTACACTTTAACACTTAATAGTTGCTAGTAGTGTATATCATTTTGATTAGAAAAATCTTGTTTTCTTCTGCTTCTTGATTGAACGCCATTCACTCGATTGTTATTCGGATAACGTATCATACTCATTGAGGTTCTGCTACGAAAGTCGAGCTTTCAACACGGTCTCTTTCTACTGCTAATGCTACGCAGGATATCTTGAATGAATCATCTCTTTCGTATGTACTGTTGATGTGATATTAACATGAACCACTCTTCCAACATTCGACATCTAACAAATCCATTTAAATGAAGAGACAATTCTGGTTCTTAGTTAACAATCACAGTTATTCTAAGGAAGACTTCGGATGCTTCTCACTGCATAAAAGACAAAAGAGAAAGATTGTAAGTCTCTTCACACGACACTACATATTGGAATGTCAATGGTGTGACATAGAAAGAAATAGAGGAATAATTTCTTAGGTCAAACCCTTGCATTTGAAACGTTGCAAGGCCTAAGCCTACTAGACGCATATTAGGAAACATCAGGAAAATCCCTTACGCGATATCAGAAAATTTATCAAGCTGGTGGAATAGCCAGGTGTAACGCACACACGGTGGCAAGGACGTGACGCAACCTTTTAATGTTCTTAATTGTTTGACTTCGGGGTTTATAGAGCGAAAATTGACCAGAAAACCGGAAAATTCGATGTTAGTAGAAAGTTAGGTTATGAATCCACTGTTCGAAAATGCGAATGAATAGTAAATTGTTCGTTTGATTCCTTGAGAGCGTAACAAAGCTTCCAGGAGAACAAATTGGGAAAATTGCTAAAGAAAATTTGGATAGAGATTCCATACTTGATTGATATAAACGCATTCGAAGGGATAGAATAAATTGTAGAAATTTTTGTGGGCATTCTTGTTTATAACTAATCATAGTTATCGATTCCCTGAACTTCAAATATCAAGCTGAGTCTATAAGTTTATCTTAATTTTCACAAGACAATACCTCTGTCAGGTTAACCAGTCATTGTTTAAATGAATCTGCTAGATAAAGAAAAGATTACAGAATGGAGAATTTTTCCACTTAAAAAGTCATAATAGACGAACGATTTTCATTTGTAGTAGCTGGAGTAATGTCAAGGTGATATTTCACAATCCATTTGAATTCGAAGAAAACAAAGCAGGTGAATTGTTATATTTCTGGAAAGTTGCAAAATAAATGTCATGCATTGCACATTTCTAAACTTCTGGCTTTTGTTTTGTTTCGTCATGTGATTTTGATCGGCAAGAACTATAGAAAAATCATTTTGCGATCGAAGTTATTTTATTCTTTGTAGTGTTTTAACGATTGAATATATATATTTTTTTAAAAACTGATTCGTTCAGTCATTTAGAAACCAATTACATAGATTTCTTGATCAATGGCTGTTGGTTACATTTATATTCGGTTTGAACTCAGAAACCGTTACAGTAATTGTAACATTTTAGAGTTTCAAACGTAACCTTGTCCCGATGACTTTCTGAAAACAAATTTCGCCATTTTTCTGAAATGCAATCGATTCCTTGCGGCATTTTATCATTATAATTTATAATTCTATCGTAAGAACTACCAGCCTAGCGTAAATAAATATTTCAATGTCGAGGTTGATCTGAATTTGAATGCGCTAAGCCTAGATAAGCATTCGATTTCGGTGAGATTGATGTGTGCTCTTGAAATTATCTGTTTTGAAATGTTATAGTGCAAATGAAATGCCGGATTCAATACGAAACAGATAATAACTGATTGTAGTGACCTATATTTTGTAATAATCGAAATATGCTCTCTGGGATATTTTATATTTGTTCTTCATGCAAGTATGAACAAGTTATTGTAAAATCCAGAATTCATAATTTTTTCAATAATTGATGACTCAATTTTTGCCTGCTAGAAATATGAAGTATGTAATATTTCATTTGTACCTGTTTGATCATCATGGCACGGCGGGGTCCCCATAAATTCTAGAAGAAAATAGTCGGAATTTTCAGACTTAAACCAGCCATATTCACTACTTCTATCTTTTGATTTGAACAAACCATACAGAACGCGAAAACAATGGAAACTCTAGGTTTTAAATGAGCAAAGATATTTTTCAAAAGAACGATTGGTTAAAAATTTAACATATAAAGAAAATTTAGACGTAACAACCATCTACATGTACATTGTATCATCATATTGTCACAAAGTTTATAACTCCATAATATATAATTTAATTTTCTACGTGCATTGTTCCAACAGAGGTCAAATGGCTTATTGTCCACAAAATAGATACTGAGAGGCTTAAAATTCTGAAGTTTGAATTCGTTTTATGCATTGATTAGCTCTGATAAGTCCCATATAGTCTCATATCCCATAGTCCCATATAGTTACAAAACAATATATATATATATATATATATATATATATATATATATATATATATATATATATATATATATATATATATATATATATATATATCCTTTTCCGGGAGAAAGCCTCTGACACTACTCGTTGGTACATTGATATCATTGTCTGATGATGCTATAGTATGTATATATTCTGGTAGATTGATATATTCTCATAACATTTAACGTTATCCTAATATATAATTACTCCAGGATAAGTTTTGATTATAATCATTGCCTGGCAATGGTATTAATTACCAGGTGGTTAGATTAGATTTATATTTTTCATGAAATCAGTTTGATTGCATGAACAGATATATGGACAACTCGTCGGGGTAAAACCCTATTTATATATATATATATATATATATATATATATATATATATATATATATATATATATATATATATATATATATATATATTATTTTTTTGAAAAGAGAGGATTTACAAAATTTGAATAATTGTATTTACAATAAGTGCTTATATCTATAATTTTGGTGTGTGTCAGAAAAAACACAAGTGTGAGCTCAAAAATTGTAACAGGGGAGCCATACTTTCTTGTATATGATTCAATAAACGAGTGAAAGAAACCTGAGGAAAAAACTCGTTTCCCTGTCGCTATTGCACTAGCAATAGCTTGTCTGTTTATGATGTGTTAGTGTCGTGTGTACATAAAGAGTACCAAAGATTTTTCTGCTTAGCCGCTTCATTCTCTCTTGGATTCCATGATTTCCAAAAACAAGGGTGAAAGGAAAGGGGTTTGGGACAGGAATCTGTAACAATGGAGAAAGAAAACCAGCAAAAAATATTTCAACAATCAAACTTCTCATATGTCTAAATGAATCTAAGAAAAGATTTTACATAGCAAGAAAGGTCATGGAAGGGACTAAGGAGATAATAAAAAAATACATAACCTGCGATATTTCCTCAAATTCCATCTCTATTTGACCGAGAGAGCCCCGATGGCCAGGTTCAGTCTTTCAAGTGATGCCGATTATGATCTATAGATGTTTTAGAATCATTATGGGCCCAATAATCTGGGTTGACATCGCCCATATATTATTTCTTCGTGGAATTTGTTTAATATAAAGAAAAATTTGCGAAAAAATTTTGACAGTCGTTCGAAAAATATGACTATGCAACTGTTCGATGTATCTAGGGATGAATTTAGGACCAATTCTGGCTTCCTAATACGGCACTGCCCACTGAGATACCGTCTTAGCAAAACGGCAAGTTGGAAATGAAAACATCTAAAGGGACGAAAACGCTGACAAATTCTCTGAATCCGCGTGGCAATTGCTCATAAAAGACATGCGTATTTCGGCAGTAGAGTCCTAGAACCGAACGAAGGGAGAACAGAACTCCCACGAAGATTCTTAACTTTCCAGATGATTTAAGTGACGAAAAACAAGTGGGAAGTGAACAACATTGATACCTTCGTAAAACAAGTAAATCTTGTAGGAATCAATTAAATTAGGGATTTGAACAAGGAATCAACTGTGATCGCAGTTAATGTTTTATTTATGCCTTACTTTTCGTTCATACCTTATTGTTTATGAACTATCACCAAAAGTTCACTTGCGTTTTCATTTTCATACTTACCGATCAAAATCCTAAGGTATTTTCATCTGACACCAAAAACTTCACTTCAAATTATGAATTTGGTTAGTGTTTAACTCACTAAAACATTAAATATCCCAAAACATCAACCCCATTTCTTATTATTCACCTGTTCTCTTCTCGTTTGTTACAATCATATATATTCAAAAATATAATCAAATATATTCATGATTCGTTCAATATGTATAGCCTCCATTCCAAATGTAACCGAACTCTTTGTAAATAGAAACAACCAGTATTGATTTTGATACAAATCTTTTTTATATCAATGTATTCGCCTTCTGCATTGATGCATAAATTTGCACGCGCCAACAGGTTGTCAAATGACTTCTCTATCTCCTTTTTTGGAATGGTCTTTGGCGCGTCGGTTACCGCACTTTCAATGGCCTTAATCGTGCAGCTTTCATTTCATGGTCAAACGCAGCTTAGGGAACGGATAGTAGTCGCACGAAGCCATATCAGGTGAATATCGGGCTTTATCGTGTAAAAGAGGCCAACTGCCCTTTTTTCGATATTCTGGCCGAATACGGCGATTTCCTGCCAGCAGTCGCTTTATGACCCCCAAATAAAAGTTTCCTGTGACTGTCTTACCGCGTGGATTAAATTCTCTGGATGATTCCTACACAATCGTAAAAACAAATCAGCATAACCTTCACTTTTGACTACTCCAAGCGACTTTTTTTGGGGTTGATACTGAAAACGTCATGTCTCGTCACCAGTCACAATCGTTTTCAAGAAGTTTGGGTCCTTCGAGCACTTTCATTGATGCCTTTGCTATGCTGAATTCGATTAAATTTTTGGTCGTCGGCGAGTTTGTGTGGTACAAACTACGATTTATCCTTCGTAAGGCCCAACACTTCAATCAAAATGCGGTATACACCTGAAGAATGCCTAATTCCATTTCAATAGATTTCACAGATGATTTTTTATTATGTTTGATTAATTCGCGCACTTCAGGGTCTTTCTACCCGATTCGAATCGCTTGAATCACTCGTACGCTTGCGTACGGGATAGACATTCATTACCATATGCAATTTCTAGCATTTGGTGCGTTTCGGTGGAAGGTTTACCAAGTTTAACAAATAACTCATTTGCATCACTTGTTTGAAACTAATTTTCCGACCGATGTACTAAACGCACCAACAAACATGACCCACTAACTCAAGTTCTTTACATACAAATGTCATGAAATTTTTAACAGCTGTCAATGAAATACCAAGTTATCGACTGGTACAATATTACAACAGAGGGCATTAGTAGTACTGTTGTTTTAAAACAGTTACTTTTGGAAGAGAGGGTATATATTATGTGATTATAAAATATGGGCCATTCTCATTGCGCTGGGAGTAGTATTTTATGAAGATACTATACATTGAATTAATAATAATGAATTCACAGAGAACTCATAAATATCAATCCTTCCGTATGCACTTATTTCTACAATGACAAAACCTGTGCGGGTTGCAATGAAGCAATATCTGCTATATCAAAGTAATCAATCGTTGAATATGATCGATTTAGAAGCATTTTCAGCCCAAACTGTTGAAATTGTTAAAACCACAGCCTATGAAATAATCCATTTGAAGCTGGGAGTTCTGAAAATCCGTAGCTGGCGTGAAAAAATATTGCGCAAGAAAGAGGAGAGTTATGCCCATAAAGGAAATGAGATTTCTTAAAAAACAAAATTTGAAGTCTAAATCAATGTAATCCCTTCTTATATTTGTTTCTCGTAGGCTTTACAAGTTAATCTCAATGTATCACACCACAATTATGGATATAAAAAACTTTTTACTTGCGAAGATTCTCTGTAAGCTGATAAATTTCCAACACTTCATTTCGAAAAATTCATCTCTATGACGCGTACTGATCATTTCATATCACGCCGTAATTGATCTCAAAACAATGTAATTATTACAGCGATAATCCTAACAGCGTGAAATATTGGCAGAGATCAGTTTTATCACCGTGGTCGAAATCATTCGATAAATTGTACTTTTATCACGTCGAGACGAATCAAGGCTTAGAGTGTGTCCGTTATCGAAATCTTTCACTTTTGTGTTACTTTCGCAGATGACTCAATTCGTCTTCCGAAGATAAAGAATCTTATTATAATTGGCTAGGTCATCATCTTTTATATAAATATAGATGAATGACCTGCTTGATAGCTTTTTGCGAATATTACATGTCCGATTAAAAATTAAACCAATTCAAATTTGTTGAGATCCGGTTGATTATGTAATGTGTATAATTGCACAAATTTTGTTTTAAGTTCCTTAATTCACCGGTTATATCGGACCAAAATCTTCCCAATTCAAAGAGATTGTGCTCATTATATAATAACATAAATATAATTGCACAAATCTTTTCTCGATTTCCCTAATTTACAGGTTTATTTCATATTCATTAGCAACGCAAAATAGTGAGGCTCTTAATATGCTAATTATCGGCGTGATTTAGAAAACTGGGATGTTATTTCGATGTAAGTTGTAAGAATTAGAACACGTCTGCTTAATCGGCTACGGCAACGCCAATATCTTGTAGTACATTTTTATATATCAACTTTGGTCCAACTTGAGACATACATAATTAGGTTTCATCTCAATTCAGAACCACAGTTTTATATTAATGCGAACTACTTGGTTTATTATACGACGAAAGGTTTTAATTATTTGGTAGTTCTAATTTCTAGATGTACTTACGACATAACTTCACTTTTCCTATTGTACATTTGAATCATTTCGTTCCTTATTTTTAAAAATTAGTATCAAGGTCAAAAAATGTCCACTTGCGGATTAGACTTGGGAAGAATCGATATTGTTGCACGCTCACGTGTGGGAAAACCATTGATTTTATTTGTACAAGCAACAGACATGTTAACCAGGACCATTGTGCTCCGATTAGCACTGAATTAAATTAAAGTTGAATATCTTTCATAATTCAAAATGATAAATATCATCATTGAGCTAAATTAATAATCTTCGCTTCCTACCTCATTCATGAAATCGTTATCAACTTTGTAAATCATTTATTCATTACAAACTGTACTTGAATATAAAATTAAAAATGCTCTACAAAAATTATCAATCAATTACCATCTACCATATTTAATTAACAAATACTATAAATTCAAGAGAAGTTCAAGATAGCAATCATCAGTTAAGTATCGAATTGAAATTCGGTCATAATAATTAGTTTGACGTTTTCAATTAATCAATTTTTCATAAAATATCTGCTTGAGATCTTCAAAGATATTAGCAAATCATCCCTGAAATAAGCATACATCGGGTAGCCTGGAGATATTATTGAAATTGTTTCTCGACCGAATATTTCACCACTTGTAATATATTTCTCAAGCGCGAGGTCGTGTTGAGTGCTTATTATTCTTACAAACCAGATTTCATTTCTATTTGATGTATGTCGAGAAGTCATTTCTAATTAATGCCTACGAAAATAGTTTCCTATCGTTTTCGCTTGTAATTATGTTCGACTCAAGAGTTATCGTCTGATTCAAACATTGATTTTTCCGTAGGCATTGCTAATATACAATTGTGAAAAGTAGTAAGCGTTTTCAAATAGAACACAAACGAAATATGATTCTCCGTAATTTATTATCTCTCTTAAAGTACTCCACTTGGATGCCAAAACAATACCATTCGTTATAATCAACTTTCGGTCGTCGAAAATTCACCATAATCATTTTTGACTAGTTTTGACGTGTCTCGGCTCCCCTTGAGGAAATTAATCTAGAACTCGGACATGATAAGAAACAATTCTTAAAACAAAACTTTTTGAGGCGAATGACAACAAGCGCTATCCATTAACAACTAATGCTCCAGTCATTGAATGTCACACTACGCCAATAACTGTTGTGTCAACACGAAAAATAAATATTCAGTTGGATAAGTCACGGGATTTTTAATTGAAAAGTTTTACTAGTATATACTCCAGGGCATTTATAAGAAATTAAGTTTTCTTCTGTCGTAAAATATTCTGTTTCTGCTAGTTCTCACCTATATATCTGAATATTAGATATATTCAGCTTGAATGAATAAGAATAATAATTAAATTCGCTATTTATTATTCAAATTGTGAAGGTTGTATATTGATAAAACCCACAGAAAAGTTCATTAATTTCCGAACATGACGTAGTTTCAAGTAAAATAAAACAGACCTCAATTATTCAAGCAATTTTATTGATTGTAACCATTCATAACAAGCTAAAATAAAAATAGTTCACCAATATATGAACAGCAATATTGATGTTCTCGTTGCATTTACTTCGAAATTGTTTAGAAAAACTTTAATCACTTATACATTGGCTTCTTTGTGATTTCCAGTATCTCTCATAAATAATACTAATTTTGTTGTATTGAAATATTTGATTTTAATTTTTATTGAGTAGAAATAACAGTAGATAAAAAATAATTATCACTTGTTTTGAATGTAAGTTTAACTATTCAATTTTCACCTTGTTATGCTTCTTATGTAAAACAGAGGCAGGGACAATTGAGACGTGAGATTATCTGAACGCTCCAATCACATCAAATTGATAAATAGTGAGTTGACACTCACCTGATTTGTCTTAAAGATTACTAAGAATCGTTGAACTTGTATACATTTCTTATCTTCGATATGTTGTTAAGAAATCATCGATAATGAATTAAATTCTTCAAGGTTATATAATATAGAAACTCTGGCATCATATTTAGGCGTTTTCGTGTGAGGTACATATTTTAATTTTGAATAGTCAGCTCCATTCAATGCTCAACTGAAAGTTTTAGAAATATAAATATTGAACAATATTTTTCGTTTGTTTCAGGAATATCAGCCCCTCTGAAAACAAATTCGTGTCTCTCTTTGCACTTGGAGAAGGTTTCCACAATTACCATCACACCTTCCCATGGGATTACAAAACAGCTGAACTTGGAAAATACAGTTTGAACTTTTCCACTGCTCTCATCGATTTCTTCGCAAAAATTGGATGGGCTCACGATCTCAAAACAGTCTCAGACGATATGATTAAAAAGCGTTGTTTGAGAACTGGCGATGGTAGTCACGAAGTATGGGGATGGGGAGATAAAGACCAACCAAAGGAGGATTATAACGAAGCTATTATTCGTTATAAAAAAGATTAAGTTGATATGGTATTCCAAATGATTCCAAAAAGTTCAAAAGAGCCGATACCACTTAACTTAGGTCAAAAGTTGCCATATAAATATGGTCTTAAAATCAGTTTTGGAATTATCCATATTTTGGGTTCTTTTCAAGACCTGTAATTTCTCTTAGTATTTGGATGATGGAAATTTGTATTTCAATAATAGGTTTACCAATTTCAAAGTGTACGATTTGTTTATCTTCAGCCCAACTACAATAATTGAAGAGAACATTTCAAATCCTGTGATTTTTAATTTTAAGATAATATTGTACATAGAATATTTATTTTTCAGCTCGAAAGGGCTGGGTAGACTTATATAAACAGATGTCCATGTCAAAATTTAAATGAGTTAATTCAAGAATTAATTAACATCATGAAGATTCTGTAGATCTGTATAATTGAAAATTTTAGTGATTTTGCTGTTTAATCGCACAGCCAAAATTAGATTTTTGTATATCAAGTATCTACTAACGGTAACTGCACAGAACTACAAGTATATTTTTCTAAATATCCTAACTAAAATCTGCCTTGATATTACTTTCAATTGAACCTTTATGTCTCAAAGTTGCTTTCTCAGGGAAGTAACCGTTAGTAGTTTTGTTTTCATTCTTGTAATGATATTTTATTTTCTGTTCAGTCAGATGTTTCTGTTAAATTCTTCAGTCTAACATAGCTTCTTTTTATTCGTTTTGATTATCCATAAGTAGGCGAGATGAGACTGCAATTTTAATAAAAACTTAATTTTTGGCTGTTAATATTTTCTTAGGTTTTTATTAGTTGTATATGTAGTTTGATTTGAGGAATTTCACAATCATTTAAAATATTACTGATAACAATTGTGCACAGTAAAATATTAAGCATTTGTGTTATGAAAATAGATTAGGTATTTATTACTTTAATATTTTGATGATATTTCGGTTAAGTTTCAGTAATGTAAAATTTTGTATTATTGTATAAGAAGCTTTATCAAGTTGTTGAATAAAAGTTTAAACATCATTGATGGATATTATTTGACTTGTTGTTAATTGATGTCATTTGTTGCAAGGTGAAAACCGACATAAATACACTATTTCTCCTAGTGCTTTACGTACCTTCTACAACAGAAGCTGACACTTATGAACTGTTTTTCGATACGCTTTCTACCACATATATGATCTTAGACTGACAACTGCTTATTGTAGGTGATTTCAATGCGTCGTCGTATGTTGAAAACTTGTGCGATACTAGATCTATATCATTGAAAATTTTTGCAGAAACTCTCGCCCTAAAACAATTTAATCATGTGAAGAATGATTATAACAAAATCCTAGATTTCATTTTCTCCAATAATGAGTGCTGAATACTGGACGATTTTGCCCCTCTGGTGAAAAGGGATTCTCATCACCCTCCCATCAACTTCATCTTTGATATGCTAGTACAAAGTATACCAGACTTGGGTGTGAATCACGCGGTTCAGAAGGAGTTCAATTTCAGAAAAGCAAATTTTACTGTGATGTATGACGTAATTCTCAATGCCGATTGGTGAACAGTTATGGAAGTGGCGGACGATCCTGATGAGGCTCGTCGAGAGTTCTACTCCATTCTACGGGAAATTTTCGAAAAAACTACCTCTCAAGTTCAGGCGCAAGCGCCGTTTTCCAACATGGTATACCTCGGATTCAATTGAAAGTATTTTAATTAAAGAAAAAGCCTTTAATAGTTATAGAAAGCATAGGTCCGAGTTTCACTACAATAAATTCAAGTCTTTGAGGAGTATTGTGAAATCTAAAATGAACACAGCTTATGAGAACTTTATTCGAACATCCGAAGAGCGAATTTCCAGTGATCCTTCTGACTTCTGGTCATTCATTAAATCAAAAAAAGGCCATTCACGTATACCAGGAGAGATAAGAGGCCTGAAGACATTGTTGGTGCTTTCGCGGAGTACTTTGGTGGTGTCTATGATGGATATAATGGAGATGTATTAGTTGATGATGGCGAAGTTCTTGGTACTGAATTCATCAATCTGACTACAATTTCTGTGGGAGATATAATCTCCGCTGCAAGAAAACTATCTAGCAAGTCTACCGCTGGTCCAGATGGTATAACCAGCTTTGTTGTGTCTTTGCACATCCTTTATGTCATTTTCAATATTGTCTTGAGAAGTGGAGTTTACCTCTCGACGTGGAAGGTAGCTAAGATTGTTCCCATTTTGAAGAAAGAAGATTCTACCATCATGTGTAACTATAGGCCCATCGCAATTCTATCCAATTAATCAAAACTTCTCGAGATTATTTTATACAACGCTATATTTCCTGCGATCATTTGGAGGATTCTTGATGAGGAGCATGGTTTCATGCCTGGGAGATCCTACATCAGCAATCTGGTAGTGTTGTCACAGTATATACTCGAGATTTTGGACTGTTCCGGTCAAGTTGACGTTATTTACACAGATTTTCAAAAAGCATTCGATAAAGTGAATCATCGTATATTGCTGTGGAAACTGAAGTCCAGATTCGGTTTCTCGAAAGCCTTAGCTGCTCTTTTGGAGTCTTACTTGGTCGGCCGCCGACAGTTCGTACAGCTCGAAAGTTTTCGTTCCCGCGAATTTGTTGCTACTTCAGGTGTCCCGCAGGGATCCAATCTTGGTCCATTGTCGTTCATAATGTTCATTGATGATCTCATGGACATAATGAATATACCCAAATTGATGTATGCGGATGATCTGAAGATAGCGTCAGAACGCGATTGTGAGGTCTTGCAGGAGGTCATAAGTTCCGTGTCAAACTGGTGTGTGATTAATCGTTTGGACTGTATTTAAGTGCACTGCCGTTACTTACTTTCGAAAGAAAAACATCATTTTTTCTGATTATATTATGAACAATGGTGTATTGAAACGTTCCACTGATATAAGAGATCTTGGTCTTATATTCGACCAAAAATTCACTTTTGTTCCCCATAGCAACTATTTATTTACATCTGCCCCGAAATTATATGGTTTCATAATTCGAAATGGAAGGCACTTTACGAAATCAAATACTTTAATTCGTCTTTTTGAGATTATTGTTAGGAGTAAGTTGGAGTATGTGTCGATTATTTGGCATCCCATCTATTATTGTCATGATTATTATTTGGAGGCAATTCAGAGAAGATTTTTTTTAATACCTTGTCTGACGAGAAGATGGTGCCTACCCTGTAAGAGGGTATGATCATGGTGCACTTTTGAGTAGGTTCAGAGGGACAACCCTGAACATAAGAAGAGGATTTCTTGCCTTAACATTTTTGTTTAACCTTCTGAATAATCGTTCGGATTGTTCCTCTATTCTAGCTCAACTGAAAATTTCAGTTCCGAGACTGACCTCAAGAAATGGACGTCTGTTTTTCCTGAGCACGCCCAGAACAAACTCACTCACACAATCTCCAATATTATTTATATGTACAACTTATAATTCCATCTCGAGATTGTGTGATATTAATTTCGATTCGTTTACCACTATTAGTAGTGTATATCTGGACAATGTTCTCTGAAGCGCATCTGAGTTATTGCATACTTTTTTATTTTTCTACTTCAAATTTTCGGTTTTACTCACGCCATGAGTGTATTCTTTCTATTTTATTTTATGCCATAGCATTTTTCCAATTCTTTTTTCTTGATTTGTTCATTTTATTTTTGTCATTTTCTGTACCGAGTAAGTTTTGAATAGCTGCATGGTTTTTACTAATATTAACTCATTATTTATGATTACGCTTTATATTGTTGATTTGTTATATAAATATTTAAATTTTTCCTGTAATTGGGTTCTACCTGTAGGAAATAAAGAACTTATTATTACTTGATTGCATTTTTGAGAAAAATTTTGAATGTCAAATTCATACTAGAAAATTCAAATAATTTGATCTCATTCAGAAACGCTGAAGCTTTGAATGGGATGCACAGAGTATCACAGATGCATAGCCAGAAAACTGCTGCTGGGTTGAAGAAATAAAATGCAGATCTTTCCAGAAAATAGATGAGTCCAGACAGTTTCTCAGTGTCTCTTAGTATCCTCGAAATATTAAAGAAAATTATATTTTCTTCATTTCTCAAAAACTGTCGACTTCTTTCTTTGATGATGATGTATATATATATATATATATATATATATATATATATATATATATATATATATATATATATATATATATATATATATATATATATATATATATATATTCAAGGACTCTGACATGAAATTAAAAGAAAATATTAAATATAAAGAACCGAATTTGTTACCAATCTTGGATTTTAAAATGGCCAATCTTTGTATTTCGGCAAATAAACAAGTCAATGAATTATGGGTTCCAGTCATTACCCTCGATTTATGGTACTAACGAAAATGAAATTTTACAGGTGGAGGTATTGTTCTGTTTCCGCTCTATGTTACTAAATTTCAACTCAAAATACAATTATAACCATTTTTAGTTATAATTCTATTTTAAGGTTCACTTTAATAACACATTTTTGGATGAAGATAGTCAAGAATACCTTTATATCTTGAATGTTATTTTTATCAGTTGACATACAACGGCGGAAAAGGCTCGATATTATCACGCCATATTATTTGATATTTTAGTGAACAGGAAGTAATTACAGGATACTAAAATATTTCAAAACAAAACTAACGCTTATTCAAAAGTTACTGATGGAAAAAAATTCAATAGCTCGCGATTAAAAGAAAATGTATCTTCTTTCTCATGAACCTTATAACAGGTATATTCACCATCACCTGTAGTAACAGCTTTCCACATACATGGCGAATGTTTCCACAATTATCATCTCACGTTCCCATGGGACTACAGTTTGTATTTTCATTATTAGGTTTACCAACTTCAAAGTGTATGATTTGTTTATCTTCAACCCAACTACAATAATTGAAGAGACATCATTTCAAATCCAGTGATTTTTAATTTTGAGAAAATATTGTACATAGAATATTTATATTTCAGCTCGAAAAGGCTGGGTAGACTAATATAAGCAGATATCCATGTCAAAATTTAAATGAGTTAATTCAGGAAGAAAGTACAGGATAATAAAATTTTTTCAAAACAAAAGTAACGCTTATTCAAAAGTTACTGATGGAAAAAACTCAATAGCTCGCTATTGAAAAAAATGTATATTCTTTCTTATGATCCTTATAACAGGTATATCCACCATCACATGCAGTAACAGCTTTCCACATACATGGCGAAGGTTTCCACAATTATCATCTCACGTTCCCATGGGACTACAAAACAGCTAAGCTTGGAAAATACAGTTTGAATTCTTCCACATTCTTTCATCGACTTCTTCGCCAAAATTGGATGGGCACACGATCCCAAAATAGTATCTGAAGAAGCGCCCTTGAGAACAGGGGATGGTAGTCACGAGCAATGGGTATGAGGAGATAAAGACCAACGAAATGAGAATACAACGAAGCTATTATTCCTTTTAAAAATATTAAGTTATTATGGTATACCAAATGGTTTCAAAAAGTTCAAAAGAGCTGATACCACTTAACTTTGGTAAAAGTTTATATCTAAATATAATCTAAAATCAAGGTTTTGGAATTCTCCATATTTTGGTTCTTTTCAGGACCTGTAATTTCTTAGTATTTAGATATTCGTAAATTTGTAATTCAACATTAGGTTTACTAATTTCAAAGTGTACGATTTGTTTATCTTCAAACCAACTACAATAATTGAAAAGACAACATTTCAAATCCAGTGATTTTCAATTTCAAGAAAATATTGTACATATTTATATTTCAGCTCGAAAGGGCTGGGAAGACTTATATAAGCAGATGTCCATGTCAAAATCTAAATGAGTTAATTCAACATTTAATCAACGTTATGAAGATTCTCTAGGTCTGTATTAATGAAAATTTATTTGATTTTGCTGTTTAATCATACTGCCGAACACAAGGTACCCCATTAGAGGAATGTTATATGTGTTTGTTTACTTACAAGGTAAAGCGAAGTTGAATTGTTATTGCCATTGTGATCACGCAATAAATAACCATCAAGAAGTTGTGGCTGTATTACTGATTTCTCACTGCCACAGTAGTATTTTGGAATACATTAAAACGTTTAAAAATAATTATTGTTCAGGAGATTAAGATGTTTTCCTTAATTTAAATGCAGCTGATATCACAACCTTCGCGCCTAGACCTTGTCAATGAAAATGCAGACATTCAAGTGATCATTTGGGTGCATCATATTAATTTTAAATTTATTTAATATCGCACACCTTTTCTCTACCTTATAAGTACGAGGGAGGTCCAAAGAGTACTCGGCGTCTTTCTCTGCATAATAGTGGTTCATTTTGAAGAAAATCTCTGTACTCCGAGCGCAATTTTCAGTTGAGGCAACAAAAAGAAGTCGCTTGGCGGTAGATCTGGTGAATAAGGCGGATGGTCAAGCAGTTCAAACCGTAATTCGTGTATTTTCGCCAAGGCAACCTCTGCGGTGTGAGACGATGTGTTGTCTTAGTGAAAAGGATTTTCAAGCTTTTAGCTTGTCAATGTGATGTAATGATGCGAAGTATGCTCGTGTTATGGGTTTTCCTTTCTGAAAGTAATCGATTAAAATAACTTCACTACATACTATCTCAAAAAACAGTCGCCATCACTTTCCTAGCCGTAAAAGTAGTTTTTGTTTTTTTGGAACCGGTTCCTCTTTGCAGTCTACTGTTTGGACTCACTTGTTTAGTCGTAAATATTTCGAGGTAAATGATTTTAGACATAATGGAGAAATTAATTCAAGGAACAATTTTTAACTTTCCGTAGAATGTTAAATATCCTTCCTTGAAGGAGCTGGTTTTCCGATCAACCCTTCAAATTCACCGTCAACCGAGGCCACAGAGAAGTGGTACGGTACGGCCAGTTGTCACGAATAGGAGCAATGGACTGCAGTTTTGGTCTTATTGGACCTCATCAGCACTACCCACCTATTCAAAACAACCAGTCCATACCGCCCCTACTTCATCTCAATCCGTTGGAGCGCAACGAAACATGCGTATGATATTCGCCCTCCAACGGACCGACACAGAAGCTACCCACACCACCGCGCCTAGACAAACCATGAAAACGAAAGGAAGATAAACAGAAAACCTCCAACAGTCACACTAGTTCCACTATTCACCGCAACGCTACACACAGTGTCTGCAAGAATACGGTATGTCGAAGGACTACGATCCTAATTCATGCTGGTGATAACCAGCAGGTTGAATATTGTTCCTTGAATAAAATTCTCCATTATATCTACACATACAACGATAATTTCGCGGGTTATGATTGATTAGATTTAAATGATTTTAACTTCTAAATCCACGTTATTTCTTTATTTTCCGGTTTCCCTAAGTGTCTCAACATCATCGTAATCTATATTTTTTTCTCTCTTTCTCTTTATTTTTCGTTTCAAAGAGCTATGTTCTGTTTAATTCATTGTAAATTGAAATTGAAAAAAATATAATTAGTAAGAACGGGTGCATCGAGAGGGTGAATATATATTTCACTTATCGAATTAATAGGCCTAGGCAAGACCTGCAAGGTTAGACTCTACCCTCAACGTCTGGAGCAGGTAACGACCCCAACAACCTGTTTAGCAATGAGAGGGGGGACCCCCAATCTTTTTGTAGGATTCCTGAGCACACAGACGTCGCCTTTGTTTCACCTCCGGGAGTTTGCTAGATAGCTAATTTTTTGTGTATGTTAATTGCTAGCACCGTATATTTAATTGTGAATAATTTAAATATAATGGCTATTTAGGTTAATGATTGGCTCAATGTCATTTTGACGGCAAAAAGGAAAAACCCTTTCAAGGTGGTTGAAATGAACAGGGAGGAAAGTAAGTTTAGAAGCTACAAAAGTTTCATTGCTAAAAATACATAGCATTATTGTTAAAAAGGAAGACCATTTATAATTCGTTTCGAATATAGACTGAGTGAAATCACGCAGGCGCAGAAGTTCGACATTCATAAAAGAAATATTTCGCTGGATCAGATTTTAACAACTCTGCCTTTATTTCGCCTAAATGAAAACTGCATTACGAAAGAGAAGAAAAAAGATCTCATGGACTTAATTGTGTTCATTCCACCTATTTTTCATAATTTTTCCAGTCTCTCGAATGTTTGCCTCCGCTGAAGATTATATTTCAATAGTTAGTAATGATAACTGAAACTGATCTTTTACTTATGTTTGATGGTATAATAAATATTATGGAAAATCAGATATTCCATTTCTTTCTCGAATTCCGGAGTGTCTAGAACAATCTCGTGAGGACACCTTAATTGTGAACTTCATTTGATTTTTGTGTTTTGAATTGAGAAAAAAATTCATATCACACATGTTTCAGGGTTGGTCATTTCTTTAAATTGAGGGAATATTCGAAAGGAGACGTGGACTTACCCACAAAAAAAACTGAAACCCACTTACTCAAGCCATTTTCAAAATAACTATCACAACTTTAATTCATACTAATCGATCTCCAAAAAATGTGCTCTCAATATCAATTTCCGACAGCGGAATTAAAATTCGAAATATCATCGACTTAGACTTTCCATCATCTCCATTCTAACCTCTGAAAGGTCATCCACTTTGGCTCTCAAAGCCTCAATTCATCACGTAGACAGATTTTTGATTTCTCTCTAAGTGCACAATTAACTGCTCAGCTTTTTATTCGAGCTACCCAGTCGCTGATTTTGTCTTCAACCATTCGAGTTGCATTGTGAAATTAGAATCGTACTGCGAATATGGACTCTCGTTTTCAAAAATGAATATTGAATAACTGCACTTATTCTTTTTAATTCTTCGATTGGGGTAATACTGTTCTTGAAATATACCATCGAAGATCAACATGCTACCAACCATCTCTGTGATTGCAAGTGGGATAAACGATGGCAAAAGTTCTGCTTCATCATCAACTTCATTCAAACCTGAGTCATATCAGTCCGATGAAATAACACTCTCTCAGGTGTCTAATGGTCTGAATCAGGATATGATGGGAGTTATCGGTGCTGGAACAACCAAATCAACTGGAAGGAAGCAACTTTCTGCTTTGAGGAATACCTCGATTAACTCAGAACAAGCGACCAATATATAAATTAGAGTGCATTACAACCGATGGAGCATCAGCAATGACTGGAAACAAAAACGGTTTTGTGGCATTGTGTCGAGCTAATGAAGATTTCCCTTCATTTTTTCTCATTCCATAGCATTATTAGTCAACAAGTTTTGTGTTCAAAAGTTTTAAACAAGGAGAAAATTATGGGCATTGCAACAAAGATTGTGAATTCTATCCGTGCACGTTGCTTGCAACGGCGGCTCTTTAAGTTGCAGATGGAAGATAGGAGTCAGCTAAACTGATTAAGTTCTTCACATGGACGTCAGGTGGTTGAGTCGCGGAAAATTCCTAGAAAGGTTTCAAGAATTATTGCCCGAAATAACAGCTTTCCTAGACGAAAGAGGTGATGACACTCAGATGTTGAAAAACGAAAAATGCCTGAAAGATTTGGTATTTTTGACTGACATCATAATGCTCTTAAACACTATTAACTTGGAGCTTGAAGGTGAAGGAAAAACTATTATTGAGATTGAGTTAACGCATTCAAATGTAAATTGCAAGTTATGATAGATCTACTGAAAAGAAAGGATCTGAAGCATTCCGTCTTTGAAAGCAAGCATTCCTTATTTGAATCATGATACGTATGAGGCTGAATTATCAAATATTTTGGGACAATTCGAAATCCGTTTTAATGATTGCAGTAAATTGGCAAATATAGCATCAATTATGAGTTATCCTTTTGCATGTGAAAACATTGAGGAATAAGCTACTGAAACAGCAAGTCAGTTTAAAATGAACTCATGTTCTGTTGAAGATGAGTTGGTGCAGATTATATGAGATGTACATCTCAAAGCTACAGCATCTGATACAAATTTCTGGTGTGTTATATTTGAAGATGAACATCCGAATCTATGGCAAATCGCAATTCAACTGACGACAATGTTTGTGCGAGTCTGCACCATCCTTGCGATTAGCACTCAATTTTTACGTACCATCTTATGAAAAGTATGCTGAGGACATGCAGTGCCTCGCTTCAACTTCCAAAGTCACTCTTTAGTTAAGTTTAACACCATATGTAACTCTTCTGTTTTGCAACAACGAATAAACTCGCAATTTTGAATAACTATGAGTTTTTAATTGATATTGTAGAGAAGAACCTAACTAAACCTAACCCAAACTTTGACTGAAATAATGTACTTTGTGGGGAAAGTTAATATCTATATATGCTACGGTACACCCTACCTAGGTAGGCAGGTAGGGTGTATCGTGTATCTACGACAACCTTGCATCACACATACTTGCAGCCTCTCAGAGTCGATCGTAAGTAGTCTAAAAATATTGAGGTAGATCGCTAGTAGTTCAATTTTGAGCACCCCTGATCTAAACTAAAGCTGTACAATCAGTAAAGGAGGAAAGAAATACGTAAATATTAAACTAAATTTATTTCAATAACAAAAGAATAAAACTAGAAAAATTTTGTAGGTCTAAAGAGATGTTCTTTAGATTTTTCTTGTTCTGCATGCAGTTCATATAAACTGGAAGAAATTGATTTTTCTCATCAACTGATTTAACAAGAGCTGATCTTACAAGTTTGCTATCAGTTGTTTTCAAATCGCTAGCTAATCCAAGAGCTTCACACATTTTGATAAAAAGTGTAGGGCAGTCATCCCCATATTTTCCATATTCACCAGTCTGATAGTCCCATGGAGCCAGATAGTGATATGAAATCCAATATGTTTTGGTCATGATGAACACTAAATTGGTATCACTAGGATATCTGAAAAAGAATCCAGAAGAATTAGAGTAAGCGTAGTTTTGAATAATAAAATGATTGATCAGACAGTGCAGTAGAGGCAAGTATGCATATTCATGTATGCCAGAATGCTGATCGGATTTGAAATTTAAAACGATGGATTGAAGAATTTTGCCTTGACTAGGGGATGACACAAGCAGATCTAGTTCTAACTAGTATGATCTTTTACAACTGGTACCCTAACTTTCTGGTTGATTGCTAAGCTAGTTTAGATAAAGTTTGAAAACGTTACGGTTTACATGTTCATAAAGTTACTAGTTTTCAATAGAGAATTGAAAGACCTTTCTAAAATACATGTCACTCGACCTACTTTCCCAATAATGAATTTTGACTAAGGTACTGCTGAGGGTAGGGTTGATTTTACATGCTCCAAACTAGTTCAGAAATTGCTCCCCTTCCAATAAAAAATTGACGTGTCACAGCTTTTTCTGTCGAAATCAGTTTATATTGAGATAGAGAGAATGGCATATTTTCGTTGGAACACTCTGTAGACAATCCTGTATATCTCTCTTCAGTAATAAACAAATTTGCAAGTAATAATGGTGCAGTATTACCAAAAAGTGTCGTTCTATTCATTAAATAAGTAGGATTCTGAATTAATTGACTTAGTTTTTATGTATGGAATTTTCGCATAACACTTGATGAAACATAATGAAAAAATGATTCTTTTACCTTTGGGCAAAGGTTTCACAAATATTCATCGAAAAATACTCGACATATGTTTCGGGTTGTTAGCCCATTATCAAGAGTAATGTAATTCTAAATTCAAAATGAGTGATTTCATGTATAACGGCATTCATAACAGGAGGTAAATTGAAGTTTACTTGGTCGTTGCAAATTGGTTGGTCTTTCCTATGAGCCGACGTAATTTCAATAATCTCCAAGATGTCCATCCTTTTTTTTATTACCTGATGCATAAGTTCAATATTCTCGAAATGTATGAAATGATTTTTGTTGATACAGTGGTCCGAAAAACCCGTAAATCTTTTATGTTCTTCAACTCTCTTCTCGATGCATTTTCTGCTTTGGCATTTATAGAATGTCTCACATTCACTGCAGTGTATTTTATACACCCCGCTTTTATCCAATAATGTTGTTTTATCTTAATTATTAACCAATAAAGAACCCAAAGGGCTTTAATATACTACCGTAGTATAATAAGGCCCATGAGAGAATTTAAAAAGTGTATTTTCGTATTTAAAAATATGCTTTTCTGAATTGTTTCTCAAATTTATTACAGCAACATGTACAAGCTATGTAGACAACATGTTTTTGACGTCCTATACGCATTATACTCAGATTTAAAGCAAATTTTTGTTAGGTGGGCCTTAATTGTGACCGGTATTATCTGTGTAATCTGTTACATACAGGGTGCTTCAACGAAAACTAAACAGAGGCTATATCTATCAAGATATTCATTCCTGATCAAAACGCAAAAATAGGTCAATTAATGTTTCAAGGGGGACATCATTTGGGGTACAAAACTGGCCTGAAATATCAACCCTCTAAGCGGGGGTTGCAATCCTTGAACATTGTGAATAGGGAAGATGGGTCGAGTGATGACTCAAAAGAAAGGTGGTATCTTTGTATACATTGCCTTGAACGAATTTCCATTTTTAATTGAAAACTGTAGAAGATACAGGGTGAGCAACTGAAAGATTAGGAAGACTATTTTCCTGAGACTATTCAAGTTTCAGTGAAGTAAAATGGAACAGATCCATGCTGATCAATGGCAGTCATCATCAAGTACCATCCTCATCTCGAATTTCAACCCCTAGAGCAGGAGTGACCACCCTTGAAAATTTGGAAGAGGGAAGATGGGTCGAGTGATACCTCGAAAGAAAGGTATTATCTTTGTCTGCATCTCCGTGAACGAATTTTCATTTTTGATTGAAAACTGTAGAAGATACAGAGTGAGCTACTGAAAAATAGAGGAGACTATCTATCGCCCTGAGCTATTCAAGTATTAGTGCAAAAACATGGAACAGATTCATTCTGGCTGACAGCTTTTGATCTAAAATGAATCTTTTTCAGTTTTTCGCACTAATACTACAATAGTCTTGGGACGATAGTCTTCTCTATTTTCAGTGGCTCAATCTGTATCTTCTACAGTTTTCGATCAAAAATGAAAATTCTTTCGCGGGAATGCAGACAAAGATAATACCTTCCTTTCGAGGTATCACTCGACCCATCTTCCCTCTTCCAAATTTTCAAGGGTGGTCACTCCTGCTCTAGGGGTTGAAATTCGAGATGAGGATGGTACTTGATGATGACTGCCATTGATCAGAATGGATCTGTTCTATTTTACCTCACTGAAACTTGAATAGCCTCAGGGAAATAGTCTTCCTTATCTTTCAGTTGATCACCATGTATCTTTTACAGTTTCCAATTAAAAATGTAAATTCGTTCAAGGCGATGTAGACAAAGATACCACCATTCTTTTGAGTCATCACTCGACCCATCTTCTTTATTTAAAATGTTCAAGGATTGCAACCCCTGCTGAGGGGGTTGATACTTCAGGCAAGTATTGTACCCCAAAAGATGTCCCCCTTGAAACAAAAATAGATATGTTTTTGCGTCTTGATCAGAAATGAATATCTTGGTAGATATAGCCTCTGTTTAGTTTTCGTTGAAGCACTCTGTATATTGTTGCTAATATTAGGAATATAGTTAATTCAAGATTTTCTGTTAGATTTCTCACTATGTAACCGATAAATACTCTGCAATAAAAGTTTATGTCGTTTTTGTTTTATTAAGGTATTAGATCCGCAAGTGAGTTCTCGCTGTTGTTTTTTTATAAAAATACAACTTTATTGTGAAAAATGATAACAAATGAATCATTAAAAATATTGCCCATCGCTAGATACAACTTTTTCCCATCTTTCTGGCAGAACTTGAATACTGTGTAACTGTGAACTTGAATACGGTAAAAGAGTTCGTCTTTTAGGCTATCTACGAATAAAGCGGCCGACTCAGTGGCGTAGAGGATATGATGCTCGTCCTCTGCGCAGAGTTACCTGGGTTTAATTCCCAAAAAGTCGGTTCGATTTTTGGGATTTTGGGAATCACTTGAGTGTCCATCATTCGGAGTAGATGTAAAGCTGTCGGTCCTGTCTCACAGAGATGTGTTGGACCTCACATTAGTGAGGTGACAGAATTTCCCGGCGTGTCATTGGCCGGAAGGCGGAAATAGAGCTCGTTAAAGGAGTAACAAACAAACAATACGAATCAAGTCATTTCTTGAGCTCTTCATATGAGCGGAACTGCTGATCAGCCAAACCATGTGCCATCGAACGAAACAAGTAATAATCGGATGCTGGCGGGTGTGGTAGGACTTCCCATTTGAGTGATTCCAAGTAAGTTCTAACGGGTTTGGCAACGTGAGGCCGAGCGTTGTCATGCTGTAGAATTACTTTCTCGTGTCTCTGCTCGTATTGTGGAGGTTTTTCGCGCAGTTCTTTACTCAATCGCATCAATTGAGTTCGATACCGTTCCCCAGTGATGGTTTTGTTCAGTTACAACAGCTCATAATAAATACCATCGACTTGATACCATAAAATATACAGCATAACTTTCGCAGGGTGAATATTCGGCCGAGGCGATGACGTAGAAGCATGGCCGGGTAGTCCCCAAGGTTTTATTTTTTTTGATTGCTGTTATGAATCCTTCTTTCATCACCCGTTATGATGCGATGAAGATAACCCTTTCTTTTTTGCCGCTTGAACAGTTGCTCACAGGCGAGAAAATGACGCTCAACGTTTCTTGGCTTGAAATCATAAGGAACCTAAGTTCCTTGTTTTTGAATAATTCCCAACGCATGCAATCGCTTGAAAATGGCCTGGCGGATAATTCCGGAGACTGAAGCAAACTTACTCTTCTTGCGTTTCTTCAGCGTCTTCAAAGATTTTTTTGCCTTCCTTAACGGGTAGGGTCGTTCACATCGAAATCACCGTTTTTGAAGCGACGGAACCAATCCAGGCACGTTGTTTCACTTAAAGCAGCATCTCCGTAAACTTTTTGGAGTTCTCTAAAAGCTTCGCCGTCGTTTTCGTCGAATGAAAGAAGAAAATCAACACTTCCCATACATAACGATTATCAGACATTTTCTCACAACTAAAAGTATTTGACGGAAAAACAAAATCACTAATGTGTTATAGTAGCTTGTTTACCATATGTCTAAGCTTTGTTCAAGATGTTCTTGATATGTAAAAATCGACCAGCACTTACTGCTGGAGCCATCTATTGACAAACAGCGAGAACTTACTTGCGCACCTAATATTTATTAGTTTTGGTTCATAGGCGTTGTTCATAGCGATTAATTTTAAAACTTGAACTTCATTCTCCAAATCGACAGCTGTTAAAGGAATAGAAAGCAATCTGGGCACAAATGAATGGAAAACACTCAATTTGATACTCTGGTATTGGGAACTACTGCTATCAATCAGGGTATCCGAATAGGTTGGTTTTCTGTATATTTTAAAGGCGAGTGAGTCATGAGCCCTACTACCTAACCTATTCGGATACCCTGACTCATTTCAATTAACTATATTCCTAATATTAGCAACAAAATATGTAACAGATTACACAGAAATAATAACAACACCATCAGCACTAATAAAAACAATTTTGGTTCATTATTGGTTAATAATAAAGATAAAACAAAATTATTCAGTAAAAGCGGAGTATATAAAATACACTGCAGTGAATGTGAGACGTTCTATAAAGGCCAAAGCGGAAGATGCATCGAGAGGAGAGTTGAAGAACATAAAAGATCGACGGGTTTTTCGGACCATTGTATCAACCGAAATCATTTCATAGATTTCGAGAATATTGAACCTATGCATCCAGGTAATAAAAAAAAAGGATGGACATTTTGGAGATTATTGAAATTACGTCAGCTCATAGTAAAACGCAGCCAATTTGCAACGACCAAGTAGACTTCAATTTACCTCCTGTTGGAAACGCCGTTATACATTAGTGAAATCACTCATTTTGAATTTATTATTGTATTACCGTTGATAATAGGCTAACAACCCGATACATATGTCGAGTATTTTTGATAAATATTTGTGAAACCTTTGCCAAGTGATAAACGACTTAGTTTTTGTTTTATACGGAATTCCATCATGTAGTAGTCCCCAAAATTCAGATGGAGATGGGAGACTGTATACTGAAAGTGAAAAACTAGCTGGGACTACAGCAATGTTATCTGAATGATTATAGGAGAATATTTAAGAACAATCTTCTTGCATGGATAAACTTTGGGGTATGTGCGAAAATCAAAGGATCCTCGAAAAGGTTGTGGATAATATAATTAATTGAAAGGGTTATGATGTGAAAGAAAATAAGTGTTATTAGGAGATTCATACATTAACTTACTTTTCACCAGGAGCTAATCCTAGTAATCTGGTTGCACTGTGTATTAGCAAACTGGAGTGAAGCACAATACTGAATCGTACAAATCCAGCAATTCCAACAGCATTCATCAGAGATTCACCCCAGTATTCAGCGGGTGCGTTTATAGGTAAGAGTAAAGTCATGACAACGAACATATACCAATAAAATCTGCAACATATAAGTAAAAAATAAAATGAAATAAACGTTACAGTTGGTGAGTTGAATAAAAAAATATAGAAAAATATAGAAAAAAATATATAAAAATAAAATAATCAATCAAATAATCCATTTTTTCTTATGGTTCAACATCATCATTCAGAAGTGAAAATTCAGGTAATTGGTTAAAATATTGTAGTGTTTCTTAATTCTTAAAATTATTTATGGGTTCAAATCAAACACTTCAATGTTACAAAACACTAACTAGTTTATTTATACGTAGACTGAACGATTATAATACTAAACTAACTGACTAATTTATATAACACAACCGATACTGCTTAATTTATCTCAAACACTTTGTCTACTTATTCGCGGTCTGTATTCAAACTTCATTCTCTGCGCTTCGCGATCTCATCTTATATACAAGTACGAATTAGTCTAGAACATTTGCGTAACTTCGGATCTTCATTCGAGAACCTTCCGGAAACAGCTACACTGATTTGTTTGTAATATGGCGCGCTGAAACCTTCAAATCTTTCTCGAAGTCTCCCGGAAGTGCCACGTACTCGTTTGTCTGCCGGGCGGTGACAGGCTCGGCTTCAGGGACGATTGGATATCGTTACACTGCTCCCCTCTTAAAACTGTTCTGTCCCAGAACAGACTAAATCTTTGGTCACTATGACGGTGTCGGCTTTTATTTCCAGCTTTACATCTCCCTTGTTGACGGTAATAACATTCAACTGTCTTCTCACCTTGTCTAGAAGGTGTAGCATTGAAACAGCACACTAGAACTTTCATTTTGATGTCTTGGGAGATAACTTCGATCATGCTCTGTACTGTTCTCCAATCTAACTGGTCCAACCCACAACCAAGTTTCGGTATGGCAAGTTTCTTCACACCCTGCTTAACCAAATGCTCTTTCAAATCTAGTAAGGCTGATCATAAATCTTCATAGCAGGGTTTCTGGTGTGAATATTCTTTAATCACCAAGAAGTAGACCATTCTTCCTGCAGCATCTAGTTTCAAGGTCTTGCCAACTGTAGACAGTTGCTGCCATAGTTCAAAAGGCCTTCCATATTTAGCCTTGAAAACTCTCCCGATACCTCTATCCATTCGAAGATCTTGAGCGATATAATGCGCAATGGCGTATTCCTTGCCTACTTGGAAAAGATCTTGTATTTCTGTGGTGACTCCAAATCTAGCTTTTCCAGTACCTCTATAGTTAGCCATAAAACGATCGTAGTCCCCAACCTTGTTCAAATTTTCTTCCAAGTTGTTCAAATTTTCCTCTATCTTTCCTTTAACCTTGTTCAGATTTTCATCCATTTTTACTTTTAACTCATTCAAATCTTCTTGCAGGATGTTCAAATTTTCCTGTGATTTACTTGAATTTTCCTTTGATTTACTTGAATTTTCCATCATTTTTTCTTATAATTTAGTTGAATTTTCAGTTAATTTCTTCTCTAGTCTATTGTAATTTTCCTCCAATTTATTTGAACTTTCCATAACTTTTTCTTCTAGCTTAGTTGAATTATCCTGCATCTCTTCCTTCAATTCTTTCGAATTTTCCAACATCGTTTCCTTCAACTTACTCGAATTGTCGTCCATTTTCTTATTGAGGTCCATCAGGGCTTGCTGAAGGAATTTCAACGCTTCCGTCTCCATAGTTCTCTGTTGCAAACGGGTAACAGACATAAATTTACTAGAATTTTCTTTCTATTCACAAAAATCCCACTTCTGACACCAATTGTAATGTTTCTTAGTTCTTGGAATTATTTGTGGGTTCGAATCAATTACTTCAACGTTACAAAACTCTAACTAATTTATTTACTCGTAGACTGAACAATTATAACTCTACTAGCCGGCTCGGTGGTGTAGGCGATATGATGCTCATCCCCTAAGCGTTACCTGGGTTCAATCCCCACAGAGTCGGTGCGATTTTTCGGATTCTGGGAATCAGATGTGTTGGACATTAAAGATCCCTTTCCTCGACACGAGAGGGTTTCGGCAAAACTCCCGGGTTAGTGAGGCGACAAAATTCCACGGCGTGTCATTAATCGAAAGGCAGAAATAGGGCACGTTAAAGAAAGAACACTAACTGAATGACTAATTTATATAACACAATCGATAATGCTTAATTTATCTCTAACACTTCGTGTCTGAGCTTCGCGCTCTCCTCTTATATACAAGTACGAATTGTTCTAGAACATTTGCGTAACTTCGGCTCTGTTCCAGATCTTCGTTCGAGAACCTTCCGGAAACGTCAACACTGATTTCTTCGTAATACGGCGCGCTGAAACCTTTAAATCTTTCTCGCATTCTCCCGAAAGTGCCCCGCAACTCTTCACTCCGCTGAGCTGTGACAGGGTCGGCTTCAGGGACGATTGGATATCGTTACAGTATGTTACTCGCAGGTTTCAAAAAATTTTGCACCTATTCCACATTTACACTACCCTGACATATCCGAAAAAGGAACATGTATTAATGATTAGTTGAAATTAGGGATTTGAAATATTAAAATTATGCGTTAACGTCTGTGGGAAGTGTACATTTCTTCAAATATATCTTTCGGAGAATTAGAAACATTGGCGTCGGACTACATGAAACAAAGGTCAAATGGGAATCGATACACATAGTTTCGATATAAACTCAATTTTTAATTACAATAGAATCAATATGGAACTATTTAAATATGAAAGGTGAATCCCTATAAACAATGGAAGCAGAGATAATTTATTCACGTGAAGTTCATTACATCGGCCATTGTTCAATCCAAATTAGTTGAATATTAAAACTACTACAATTTCAACTGAAAGAATTTCTTTCATTTAAAATAGTTGGTACTCGTTTGAGAATATTATTTTTCGATTTTTCATGAAAAATTGATCTCTATCTTCAGATAAATCGATACTAATTATCTAATTATATTTGTTATTTATACGAGGTGTGTCCATTCATTTCGTGTCAAAGTGCCCGGACGGTCCGGAAAGTACATAAATACTTGAAAATACCTTATATTCCTTAGAAATAGGCTTCTTCGAGTTCTATGCACCGGCGCCACCGTTGAACACACTGTTGGAAGATAGGTCCTTCAGAACCGCCGTCGTGATGCTTTGGACTTCCGGAACTCCGTCATATATGTTTCCTTTGAGGTACGACTTCAACTGTGGGAACAGATGGAGGTCACAGGGGGCCAGATCTGGATTATAGGGGGGTGTGGAAGTATTGGAATGCCGTTTTTGGTTGAAAAATCATGAACAGCGAATGAAGAGTGGGCCTGAGCATTGTCATGATGAAGCAGCTATCCGTGCTCCGCCAGTTCGCGTCGTACACGAAACACACGGGCTTTCAGACGTTTCAAAACTTCAATGTAGAATACTGCGTTGACTGCCTGACCTGCTGGATTGTATTTGTGGTGTACAACACCATTAATTTCGAAAAATGCGATGAGTAAAGATCTCACTTTCGATTTTGACATTCTGATTTTCGTGGGGAGTCAATTCGAGAAATCATGTCTTGACAGATGGACAAACGGAGCTCTTTCTGCTCAACTGTGGGCACTTTGGGAACAATTTTCGCACACAGCTTACGCATCCCTAAATCTTCGTGTAGAATCAGTCGGATCGTCTCCTAGTTGAAGCCCAATTCGTTTTCCAACGTTCTAAGGTTTACCCGACGGTCTCCGAGCATTCGCGAGCGCAGCCGATCGAGGTTTTATGCGTTTCGAGAGGTAGAGGGAGCTCTCTCGCTCGGATCAGCCTCCACTGACTCTCTGCAGCTTCTGAACCACTTCACCCAATCGTAGACATCTGATTTTTTCAGACAATCTTTCTTATACACGTCCGTTATCTGTTCCATAATTTCCACCACGTTTCACCAAAAAGTTAATCACTATTCTTTGCTCAGTTATTTTATCAGTCACCTTCACGACGGTGGGTCAAAACAGGTCGATGTTCAAAGAACAATAACACACGAAGTATACAACTGATTAACACGAAACTTGCACAGGCTGACGCAGAAATGAATTTTGTTTCGAATGAAATCAATGCGAACGCTACAGAAATACCAACTGCCGCAGCATTGCCAACTTCGGCGAACTTAATTGACATACCTTGTACATTAATCATTCCATATTTGTTTGATATACGCTGACAAAATTTTTTTCTTCAAATATCACACCCAGTATACTTATCCATAATCGTTTTTCTTCGACAGTTTTCAGCACTTATGTACCTGTAAGCTAGCTAAGGTCATTGTTTCTGAAGATACAGGCTGTTTCATGAATCTGAGCCAAATCTTTTATTCGCTAGAACTGTTGAATCTTATGATCGATTCATGTCAGATTTGGTACAAGTGTTAACTACCCGTACATCAAAAATTCACCCGAAGATTAATGCACGATTACAGGGAGGGCCTGGGAAATGTAGATATTCATCAAGTATTGAATTGAACACCCTGTACATGGTTTTCAGGAAATTTTTTATTCTCGCTCAAAGCACAACAAACATATCCAGCTATCAATAGTATCTGCTTAACTGTCGCACTTGATTGAAGAAAGTTATGGCGATTCGAAATACTATCTCACGTATCTTGACCCCGTTACGGCTCTGTCCGTAGAATAATAAAATAATATATAAATGTCAGAAACCGGCTATTTTGAAACATTTTCTTGAAGATTAGATATTATTTGTATCAAAGGAGTATGTGCTAGTGTTTTTAACTTTTATTTCGAAGAAAAACCCAGAACATCAACAGAAAGAGATCGAGAAAAGTGGAACTAATGGAAAAAATCAGGAATGAAAAACGAATTACAACAAATGTTTAAAAATACCACCAACTTGTATTCAACATTTTCCAGCTTTCAAATTCAATTGTCCTACTGCTTACGTATGATATCGGGCGATTTTCTATTTGTTAACCGGCCACAACGATTCTATGAATCAACGAATGAAGATCTAGTATTCTTTTCTATGATTGTTGTTGTTATTCCATATGTCATTGAATTCCTCTGTGATATAACAAATTGGATGAAATTAGTTGAAATTTAACCTCCTGCCTGTTTTTACATATGCTGAGTATCATCTACACAATTTTATTTACAGATAAAGCGCAATTTACTAGGGAAGGAATAGTATATGTAAACCAATTATTATTATTATTATAAGGACCATTCATTTTACCAGCACGCTTGAATGGTGACGCCTACTGTAATTTTCTGGTTGGTGAACTGACAAATATTATTGCGATTGCAAACAAGGACATAAGAGGAGTTTACTTCCAGCATGACAGATCACCGGTCCACATACAAGCAATGTTATGGATCATTGTACCTAGAGATAGTTCAAGATCTCATGGCACGTGCGTCACCCTGCGAGAAAAGACCAAGTTCGGTCCATACTACCCTTACTTGAAAAAGTTGTCCATCTCCAATTTAACTCGCTGGTGGCACAATGCCGCATTCTGATCCTAGCTATCAGTGTTTCGGAAAGTATCTGTTGTGAATCTCCTGTGTATATTAATTTTTTCTTGTGTTGAAATAACCGAATAAATAGTCTTTGTCAAAACTTTAGAATAGAATAGAATAGGTTTATTTGCCTTCAAATATTACAAGCCATATCAATAAATAAATAAATAAACGGAGAGAATATTTAAACTGCAGAAGAGAGCGGTTGGAGTTCTGTCAGGAGCCAGCTATTTGGATCATTGTAAACAATCATTTATCACAAATAGAATAATGAGTCTACCATCAATGTATATCTTCTCAGAAATTCCTCATGTTGGGTCAAATTTAGACAAATTCGCCTCTCATGCAGAGGTGTATATAATTACTCAACCAGGAACAGGTCAAACCTTGTTTGCCCAAGATACAGGCTGACTAGGTCTATTAATAATGAATGTGAGGTTCTATAATAAGCAGCCGGTTCCTAGACACAGATGCCAACTTTGAGAATTAAAGGACTGCTCAAAACTCTTTTGATAGATCAATGTTTTTACAATGTCGATGAGTCTATGTCCACTGATATCCCTACGACCTATATGTCTTAGCGTTTATATTTTATTATTCTTTCAATTTTATTATTTCATTCAATTTTATATGATCTTATAATCTAAATATATATATATATATATATATATATATATATATATATATATATATATATATATATATATATATATATATATATATATATATACATATATTTATATGTTTGTACTTACTACATCGAAAGAATTCAGATATTTCGTCGATTATTCTTATGATGGTTGAGATTTCGATCTCAAATTCGATACTCGAGCCACCTACGGAAATCTTCATCTTTTGATAAAATGAAATTATGTGAAAGCATACAAGTTAAAATTTTTTACTGGTCCTTCCTTCTTTCTGCCCCTTGATACGCTACTGACGTATTCTGTGAATCGAATCTCGTTATTTGTTCAATTTGAAAATTTCGCATTTTTTCGTATTTCTCACCGTTTTGAGATAAAAATATTCGAGATATTTCTCCAATTTGTCTCTTCAAAGCTCTATGAACATTCAGATAACTGAGAAAAAAATTGCAGTGATCAATTTAAAATGAACTTGCGAATGGTCAAATATGTGCCCAAGACTTTTTGACATACTCATCAATATTATGCCTGAATTTTGATATCTCAACTCCCTGTATTTAAAAGAGCAATAGTTTTTTCTGAAATTTTTTGCACAGTTATCTAGAAACTTCATAGAGCTTTAAAAAGAGCAATCACAAGATGGGGGTTGCTATTTGAAAATAAAAAGTGAGGGTGGCTGGGAGTTAGTGGCTTGGTGTTAAACTCCTCAGTTTATCATAAAAAGATAGGCATTAAAAATCAAAAATCGACCTGTGCTAATGTTTTTGCTGAAAATTGTCAATCAATGAAATATGAATTTTGTCAATGACTTTTGCGCAACTTGGCGTAAGGCACATCCTTTTCAATGCTCTACTAATGCGATGAAGCCATAGTGTGGTGGAACACGTCATAAGTTTGTGAATATATTGAATATAGAGCAAATATGAATATCATTTGTTTATTTAATTGAGAAATGAGTATCAATTTTCATAAAGTAGCGACCTTATCTCTCAATCAAATTATTACACTTCATTTAAGCTAAAGAAATTGAATCACCTCTTTTGAAACATAACAATTTTGTCCTCTTCTAAATCGCTAACATCAATGCTTTTCAATGCCTCTTCTTGTGCTTCACTCAGATCCAAACAGAATCCACTTACATGTGAGAAGAAGAAACCCTTGTTAGGATTGTAGGGATCCAATTCTGTTCCAAAATATTTGTGGTGTAATCTATGTTTCTTCACCCAATCGTAAATGGGACCCTGTAAAAGAAGAAAATGTCACCACCTTATCCCGACAATGATTGTCATTTGTTTTATCATCTCACAATAACGAAAATTTTGAAGAAACAAGAAGTATCTGTTGGTTATTCGGGATTCCGGGGCGTCAAAATAGCCGTTCTTGAGGATCGACATTACTTTGGTTAGAACTAACGGTATACGATGGGTAATAATCGATGTTGCAGAGGATTGAAATTAGTTTGGTTAGAACTGACGGTATACGATGGGCAATAATCGATGTTGCAGAAGTACAGAGCTCGGGTTGAAGAAAAGTGATTTCTTCTTTTTTCGAGAAAATCCGAATGGTAAAAACCGTAGCTTCCTACAATTCTTCATTTGCGAGTTATAAACGAATGGAGATTTGGCGGATTTCTTAGAACAGGGGTGCTCGAACTTAAACTGCTGGCGATCAACCTCAATATTTTTAGACTACTTACGATATATTCTGAGAGGCTGCAAGTATGTTTGATGCAGGGTTGTCGTACATACACGATACATTACTAACATTAAAAATTATTGTTCATTCAAATCAAAATTTTCTATAAAAAATTCTTTCGAATTGATAAATAACATAAAAAACGTTAACCTACCACCTAACGCAAAACTTATTTCGTTTGATGTTGAGAATTTATACCCAAGTGTTCCTCCAGGTGATGTCAAAATATTAATCGAAAACATGTTGAATTCGAATCATGTTAACCACATAATTAAATCAGAAATATTGAATCTGTTGGACGTTTGCTTTGAACAAAATTATTTTTCTTTCAACAACATCTATTACAGTAGTGAAAATGGTTTGATCATGGGAAATCCTTTGAGTCCGCTTTTAGCAGAGATTTTATGAATAATATTGAACAGAAAATTCATACACATTCACTTATTTCCAAATTTCTTTATCGGTATAGATATGTTGACGACATCTTAGTATGTTTCATTGGAACTACTCGTCAATTAGACTTATTTCTTAATTTCATTAATTCCATCCATTTGAACATTAAATTCACGATAGAAATTGAACAGAATGATTCCATTAATTTTTGGACTTGAAAATCACTAAACGAAATAATAATCATGTTTTTCGGTCTTTCGTAAACCAACACATACTGATACAATTATACATTACTACTCATTACATCCAATTCAACACAAAGTTGCAGCTTTAAACAGCATGGTACATCGGTTACTCAATTTACCTTTATCAGTAGAAGATTATAATAAAGAGTTAAACATCATCAAACAGATAGCCGTTAATAATTCATATAATCCGGATATGATAGATCTAGTCATTCGTATCAGAAAGCAATAAATGAAGTATATCCTATTTATAAAGACTATAAAATATTCAACAGTTTAATATTCTGCGGTTCTGCAAGTACAAATATTAAATCCTTTCTCGTCAAACAAAATCTTAATATAACTTTCAAAACTTTTAATATCTTAGGTAAACATATTAAAAATAATAAATCTCGTGTTGAAAAATCAAGTCAATCAGGAATCTATAAACTCAATTGCGGTTCTTGTGATAAAATTTATATCGGTAGGACCTATAGGAGTTTTGGCATAAGAACATCTGAACATAAACGTAGCTTCGATAAAAATAAATCTGATTCAAATTATTCAAACCACTTAATAAAAGAAAACCATTCATTCAATAAAAACTTTGACATTTTACATATAAAATCAAAAAGTTTAAAATAAGATCTCCTAGAAGCATTAGAAATAAATAGATACAAACATTCGGACAAGCTTTTGAATGAGCAGGTAGATGTGAATTATTCACCCCTACTTAACTTGTTTAATTAGTTTTTATTACCTTTCATACTAACTGTACAATGGCTCGGTGTGGCTTTTCCTGTTATTCATCCAACTTGTTCTACGATTTGTTTATAATACCATACTCTTCATTCTGTTTATCATTCTTGATAAAGCTGCTGTGTCAGCGAAACGTCGTCGAATTTTTTCAAATAAAGTGTAGATTAAAGTTAAACCTTGCGTTTTTATCTCATTTATATCATGGATCTACATCAAGTAACGGCCTCCACAATTCAAACACCTTACCTACCTAACCACCTAGGTAGTGTGTACCGTATAGATATTAGTTTTCCGCACAATATACATTATTTTAGTCAAGGTTTGGGTTAGGTTTAGTTAGATTCTTCTCTATAATATCAATGAAGAAACTCATAGTTATTCAAAATTGCGAGTTTATTGGTTGTTACAAAACAAAATAGTTATATATGGTGTTAACCTCAACTAAGGTGTGACTTTGGATGTTAAATCGTGGCACTACATGTCCTCAGCATACTTTTCATGGTACGTAACGACTGAGCGCTAATCGCAAGCATGATGACATAAGATTGTCAGTTAGTCCATTGCGATATTTTGACTTGATTATCTTCATTTCAGAAAATGCACACTCGCACAAGTAAGTTGACCCAAACATTACCCTCAGATGAAGGGCGATTTGCCTTAGATTCGGAGATTTATCTTCAGATATAAAACACCAGAATATACAGATGTATGTTTGATATAATCTTTACTAACTCATTTTCAACAGAACACGAGTTCATATTAAACGGACTTGCTATTTCAGTAGCTAATTCCTCAATGTTTCCACATGAAAAAAGGATAACTCATAAATGATGCTATTTGCAAATTTACTGCATAACAACGCATTTCGAATTGTCCCAAAATATTTGATAATTCAGCCGCATACGTATCATAATTCAACTGAGGAATCCTTGCTTTCAAAGACGGAAAATGTTTCAGATCCTTTCTTCTCAGTTGATCTATCATAAGTTGCAATTTACTTTTGAATGCATTTGCTATATCTCAATAATAGTATTTGCTTTACCTTGAAGCTCCAACTTAATGGTGTTTAAGTGCAATGTGATGTCAGTCAAAAATACCAAATCAGTCACCCACCAGACGTCCGTCTGAAGAATTAAAACAGTTCAGCTGACTCCCTATCTTCCAACTGCAACTTAAAAAGCCGCCGTTGCAAGCTACGTGCACGGATGGAATTCACAATTTTTGTTGCAATGCCCATAATTTCCTCCGTGTTAAAAACTTTTGAGAATCGTTATCCAGATCTACCCCCATACTTTGTACCTTTCGCTTACAGCTCTTCAAAGCCTCTGCAACATAAATTTTGAAAAGAGTTGGTGAAATATAGCATCCCTGTCTTAAACCTTTTGTAACTAGGTACTCTTCGGTCAAGTACCTTCCTATTTTAACTCTGGATTTCGATCCTCTATAAAGTTCTCTTAACGCCGTGATGAAGGAATAATTGATATTAGATTCTTCTAGCACTTTCTATAGTTTCGAAATTGGGATATTATCGTAGGCTTTTTGAAGGTCAATGAAGACGATGTGTGTTTGTGTGTTTCCATGTTCCTAGCACTCCGTTTCTCAATAATTATCTTGAGTCAAAACACATTATCAGTGCAAGATCTTTCGGATCGAAATCCGCATTGTTCTTCTTCTTCATCCTGCTCAAAATCTTTTCTATAAGATCTCGCAAAACTCTTCCGTATAGCCCACTCATCGTACTTGTCACTGATATTCCCCTGTAGTTGTTGCAATCTCGTTTGTCCCCTTTTTTATGTATCGATGTTATATGAGCTACTTTCCATTGCTCTGGCACCGGATGGCCATTGGACATTCATTTATTACATACGTAAGTTTCTCGAATTGTTTCTCACTCCCGTTCTTCAGCATTTTGGTGTATATTCCTTCAGGGCCACTTGACTTCCCTGTTTTCATACTCATCACAACCTTCTTCGTTGTTTCCACTCCAATCTCGACTTTCTTACCTTGGACCTTATATTCTTTTTTGGGGATTCGTCTCTATACTCTGTTCTTCTTTCCTGAAGTAGGTTGGCGTAATGATCCTTCCATTCCTCGGGTTCGATGATAGATATGTGAACTTTGTCCTTATTCGAGCTTTTTAAACTTTTAATCAATTTCCATACTTCAGAACATCTCTTTCCTCCTATCAATTTTTATATTTGTTGACAGTGTTGATCCCAGGCATTGTTCTTCTCTGTTGTTATCAATCTTCTCACCTCATTTTTTGCTGCTTTGTACTCCTGTAGATGTTTGTCTTGATTTGAATTTGATTTGAATGTAGCCATGTTAAATATTTCTCCTTTTTAATATTTATTGAATATTGACTATCTATTATGATGTTATATATTTCAGTGATTGTCAATCCTTCTGTGTCCATTAATTCTTCGTCTAGCCTTCGTTGATAAAGGTTCTGTTTGCTTTCATTTCTGAAGCTCTCGAATTTATACCTGGGTTCCTCAATCACTTGCACTTGAATAATTCGCCTTGTCTCAAATTTACATATATATATATATATATATATATATATATATATATATATATATATATATATATATATATATATATATATATATATATATATATATCCTCGCGAAGTTTATCGCGGAAGATATTTGACCAAATATTTACCGACGGGAGGTTTATCTCGGAAACAGAGCACTATTCCAGCGGGATTATTTCGTTCGTTTTCTACCGTTGATGTGATTCACGGAACGGCGAAAGATGTATCCCAAATGTTTGGAATTTTTAACGTTTCCACATCTGTTTGTTACTGTTCGTATCTTTCTCGAAGTCCGGTAGCGGGTTCGCCGTGTCGGTCTATAGAGGGCGACTCTCGTACGTATGTACGAGGTGCGTCCTTTCTGGAATTGATAGGGTACCCCGATGTAGCTTGGTAGGATGCTGAGAAGCGATATGCGAAACTGATGAGCTCCTATTAAGGGCGAAACTGCAGTCTGCCGCTTCGTTTCTCGGCATCCTGCTTGGTTGCACTATTGTGGCTATTGAGGGCTGCGTGCATGGCGGGCCGATTTGGAAACTAGCTCTTGTCAGGAGGATTATTCATTGATCTACGGTTTTTGAATAATTCGACTTGTCTCAAATTACATATATAGACTACATGAAGTTTATCGTGTAGTATATATATATATATATATATATATATATATATATATATATATATATATATATATATATATATATATATATATATATATATATATATATATATATATATATATATATATATATATATATATATATATATATATATATATATATATATATATATATATATATATATATATATATAATCAATGATCCACAGGTTGCTCCTGTCCTGACGAGAGTTTTGTTGGGTGATGGCGTAGTCAATAACAGACCGAAGATTTCTTGTGTTTCACATAGATGTATCAATCTCTGACCGTTGTCATTCACTTGGTCCTACAACTTTGCTGTTCAACTGCCGTCCGGTTCTCGCTTTGAAATCCCCCAACCATATTATCTCTGTTTTGACCTATTCCTGTTAATACACTCCCACAAAAATTGTCGCATCACCCTACTTTTACGACGATACTACACTCGGAGGCAAAATTAGCGGAACACTCGAAAATTAACCAAATTCGAAGTCCGATATTTTCCTAATTCTCAATCGATTTAGATGATTTTTTCGGCAAGTTATAGATCAACTCTTCTGCTTTGTAGAAATTATAAGAGAAAATGAAAAAATTTCAAAAAATTTTATACGGGGTAAAACTAAAAGTGTTTTTTTGTCAAAATTCGTAACACCCTGTGGAATTTCGTGGTCCGAGTTGAAACGTACAATATCATGGTCTGTCAAGACACATCTTCCTACAGTAACGCCCTCCTTGTTTTATGCATTTATCTCTATTTTTTCAAGAGATATCCAATTTGAAGCGAAAAGTCACAAATTTCAAGAATTTATTTTTAATCTTGCGTAGGTGCATAACATCGGAAGTTAGCCAAAAAATAAAATCAAAATTAGAGAAGCGGAAATCTAACGAAATGAAAATTTTTGAAATTCACTGGCCAATTTCACGCTCCGGGAGAACTCGAAGTACACTGGAAAAATCGTTGATTTTGCACATTTATTTTTGAATTTTTTTGTGTGACACTCTATAATAATTATCATTCCTGTCCAAAATTGAAAGCAGGTGTGTATCCTGGCGATATACTCGTGAAATGAAATGAACATGTTGAGAAAATTGTTCATGATGACCCACAAAAAAAAAATTTGATTTTAGTAGCGAGTATGAACCCCCCGAGCTCTTATTACAGCGCGCATACGATTTCGCATACTCCCAATGATGTTGTCTATCATCTGTTGAGGTATGTTGTCCCACTCTTCCACCAAAGCCAATGTCAGCTCTTCAACGTTGCCTGGATTCCGTTGTCTAACCCTTCTTCCAAGAATGTCCCAAACGTGTTCGATCGGGTTTAAATCCGGTGACCGCGACGGCCAGTCCATTCGTGTGATCCCAACTTCATTATTGAGATATTCTATCACTATGCGCGCAGTATGAGGGAGCGTGTTATCGTGCATAAAAGGAAATTTTCCCCTATGTAAGGGGCAAAAGGCACAACATGGGGCTCCAAGATTTCTGTTATATACCGATGGGCATTAAGTGATCCATTGCCAATAATCTCCAGTTCTGTTCGTACTCCCAAGCATATGCCACCCCATATCATAACTGACCCCTCGACCGTATTGTTCAGTTCCTGCGAAGTTCGCTTGATTGTACCGTTCCCTCGATGCCTCCGTATTCTATCTCTACCATCCACGAAATTCACACAATATCGGCTCTCATCACTAAATAAAACTCGTCTCCACTGATTGATTGTCCATGCTACATGCTCCTAGCAAACGCCAATCTTGCTACCCGATGGGCTCTATCGAGTCTTGGTGCTCTTGCTTGCGCGTATGATCTCAGACCAACTTCATTTAATCGTCTTCTGACTGTCCTCACACTGACGTTAATGTTATCCACTGCTTGTAAAGGTTACGTGCCTGAACAGCACTAAGACGAGGATTTCTTATGGTTTGATTGACGATGAAACGGTCATGTATAGCGCGGGTTGCCTGATTTCTTCCTTGTCCTCGCCTCCTCACGTACAATCCAGTTTCCTGTATCTTCGGTAGATTCGATGGATAACCGACGTCGAGACACCCAACATGGTACCGACTGAGCGGTAGGTGCGCCTTCCTCGATCAATTTAACTGCCCTTGCTACTGAGGTTGGTGGTAAATCTCTCATTCTGAATGAAAATACCGTTTCGAATCGTAAACAGTAAAAGAATCACAAAACACAGCAACCGATCGAATTTGTATCAAATCAAATAATGGAACACTCTCATTCTTTAAACGAGTGCAAATGTGGTCATATACAAAAAATGTGTGTTGTATTTCATATTTGATAAAAAGGTGTGCACATGTGGAAATGAAAAGTTTTATCAATGGTCCCAGAATTCGGTTGTGTATTTTAATACCTACCGACTGTTATCTCAAATGAATTCCTAATTTTCCCAAATTAACCAAATTGTCATCAATAACTAATGCAATTCGAACATAAAAATCGCAAACGACAATTTCGACACGCCTAAGTGATAATAAGAAAATTCCAAATTGATAGACGAATTTTAATGACAATTTCTTGATTCAATGGAATTTCTCCAAATGGTGATTTTCCACTTGAAATTAAATATATTTTGCAAAAATAGAGATAAACGAATGAAACAAGAAGGGCGTTACTGTAGGAAGATGTGTCTTGACAGACCATGATATTGTACGTTTCAACTCGGACCACGAAATTCCACAGGGTGTTACGAATTTTGACAAAAAACACTTTTAGTTTTGCCCCGTATAAATTTTTTTCAAATTTTTTTGTTTTCTCTTATAATTTCTACAAAGCAGAAGAGTTGATACAACTTGCCGAACAAATCATCTAAATCGGTTGAGAATTAGGAAAAAATCGATTCGAATTTGGTTAAATTTTCGCTAATTTTGCCTCCGAGTGTAATAAACTTCTAGGTTGGTCATTCAAGTGTAAAATGAGAAGATATCATTCAAAAGAGATGAGTTTATGATGGAAAATATCAACAATTTTCGAGTTAATGAAAAATTAAAAATTTCTATCATCTTGAAACATTCGCGAAGAGACCAATCAACTAGCATCGAATGGTTACTAATCATTTTCAAAGTCGAGTGTTTCCTCCCCGGGCCCTAATTACTGCCAGTATACGTCTCGGAAGCCCCTCGAACAAATTTTGGATGTACTCTTGAGTCACTGAGTTCCAAATTTCAGGAAGCAGATTTTCTAGTTAATGGAGTGTTCTACAAGGCATCCTACGTTGCTGAATGTGCCACTCCATGTTGACCCAAACATGTTCTAAGGGATTCAAGTCGGGACTTCTGAGTGGCCATCTGAAAATATCAATGTCTTCATTTTGCAGAAATTCTGTAGCCACTCTAGCTGCATGAGGCCGAGCATTATCATGCATATAAATGAAGTTTTCGCCAATCAATGGACCAAAGGGTACAACATGGGGTTCAAGGATATCTGCGATATATCTGGCCGCTGTCATTCTTCCATTATTGACTAGGACTAACTCAGTTCGGCCATGGGAAAAATGCCTCCCCACACCATTACTGAGCCCCCTCCAAAGTTTTCGGTTTGCCGGATATTGCATTGCTGATACTGTTCCCCAGGTCGTCTGTATACAGGTATTCGTCTATCATTTGATACTAGACAGAACCTCGACTCGTCAAAAAAGAGAACATTCGACCATTCTGGAATACCTCAATTTGCATGTTCCCTCGCAAACTGAAGTCTTGCAACTCGATGATCAGGTGAGACGCGGGCCGGTAGAAGCCACCCTTGGTCTGATATCGTCTTCTCTGAGCCTGTTCCTAACAGTTTGCAATGAAATATGCACATTTCTGGAAAGTGCAAGTTCATTTTGTAGCATTCTAGCTGTACAGTGCCGAACTTTTAGTTCAGTTGAACGTAGCCAATGATCTTCAACTGATGTTGTTATCCGATTTCTTCCCTGTCCTGTCTTTCATATTCCCCTGTTTCGTGATACCGATTAATTGCTCTTGAAATAGTGCTTTAGTTAACATTCAACAAGTTAGCCACGTAACGTTGGCTTCGCCTCTCCTCTAGAAGTGTTACAATTCTTACCACTTCATGATCACTCAAATAGCGTCCAGGACGTTCAGCAGCCATTACAATAAATTCAAAAATTCGAAAATCAACAAGAAACACAGAAAACTTGCATTAATTTAGCGTGAAAACTGAAGAGAAATTGAATGAATACTGATAGTCAAATAAACTCATTCTTGTTTCAGACGTGTTTGAGATCATATGGAAACATGTGTTACTACATAGTAAAGATTTTTTCCCCTCATATGTCCAAGAACATATGTTGACAAAGAAACTGCGATCGAGCTGCTTAATTGATTGTGGAATTCAGAATACCAGGTGATGCGACAATTTTTGGTGATGTGTATTTATCTTTGTGCACAGTGTATATTATTTAAGGTTGAAATAAAACTCACCGTTCCTGCTAGGGTATGGCATATCATAAGAAACAGTCTCAATCTTGTTGATGCCTTGTAGGAATGGTGTGCCCATAGTCTATGAGCTCCAGCTGTCAGGCCGAGGTTGCCAAGCAATACCAGGATAAGAACTGAAATTTATAAAGATATATAAGTATATAAAAATCAATTGCTGTTCGTTAGTCTCGTGGAGGTCTACAAAAGGTTTAAAAGATGAGAAAATTCCGAATAACTGCCAGGAAACCATAAAAATAGCCCTTTTTTATCTCCCAAACGTTTTCTAAATAAAATGTAGGGTCAATTTGAACTTTATTGCTATTAAATAAAGTTCATATTGAATTATAACCACTCACTGTTGTCTAAGCAATGTAGGTGTGCTCCTTACGTTAAATTGTCAATTTGCAATTTATTTCCACTGCACAAAGTTCAAATTCAATCATATCTATCAAATTAGTCTTCGCGTGCGCGTTGGATGATCTAATGTCGCGTTCCGAGACTATAAAAAAGCGAATCGCTAACGCGACAAAATTGCATAGTCACAAAATGAAATAAATCATTAGTAGTACTGATTTTAAATTTGGCCCGCTTCGCGAAAGTAAACTTAATCAATCTTAAGTTTTGTAACAAATTAAAATTCTGAACGCAACCATTATATTTGACATTAGATTGTAAATCCATCCTGTCGCACTTCAAAACACGGAAAAAAATATTACGATTCACAGATTTCCTGTGACCAACTGAGGGTGGTGGTACTGTAGAATATCCTTTATGTTCTCCCGATTCTACACAACAGACCTCATTATATTCGATCATTTGAAATGTAAAGGCACCGCTAGCAAAATAAGCACACCCTGAAATATCGTGAAATACTTTTTGATATTGATAATTTATGGAAAACAATTTACGTACGGTATGTTTTAGTCGAATGGTGAACATTCAATCACCTTATCTCTCCGTACTGATAATGTTGTCATAATTATTTAATTTCACTTCATTAATGTAAGCATAAACACAAAAATTGCATTCATAATTGTCAATTTCGAATGATAAAAATGAATACTATGTAGCTATGTAAGCCTAGAATATGGAAAAACCTTGAAGATTGTATGTATTCAAGAAGTTGTAATTTTGAAGATAATTATAGTGTACACCAGGAGTACTTAAACTTGAACTGCTGGCGATCTACCTCAATATTTTTAGACTACTAATGATCGACTCTGAGAGGCTGCAAGTATGTGTGATGCAGGGTTGTCGTACATACACGATACACCCTACCTACCTAGGTAGCATGTACCGTAGCATATAAAGATATTAGCGTTCCGCACAATATACATCATTTTAGATGCTAGATTCATTTAACGCGATACCACCGAACATTCCACCTATAAATTCTTCCATGAAATCAAGTTCAGATTCCGTACTGTGAGACGGGCTCTCGAGCAGCTGAACTGCAAGAAGGCAGTTGGTATAGACGAAATACCGCCAATCGTCCTGAGAGAGTGTGCTCCCGAACTGGCACCCATTCTTAACCGTCTGTTTCAGATGTCTAATGAAAGCCAGACTTTTCCGAGCAGCTAGACAAAGCGAGAATTCAACCGACCCCAAAGAAAGGAAAGAAGTCCTTACCCCAAAACTACCACCCTGTTGCACTTCTTCCTATTAAGTCCAAAGTGATGGAGAGAGTCATAAATGATGAACTCATCAAATATCTCGAATTGCAGACAAAGAGCGACAGGAGATCTGCTCGCCTACGTCACTCATGTTTGTACATCAACGATGGAAAAGCATAGGGAATCCAGAGCAATAGTTATCGACATCTATGAAGCCTTCGATAGGTTTGGCATGAAGCCTTGTTGAATAAACCTGCTGCATGTGGGCTTCCCGAAGATTGCGGGGTTCTTTCAAATATACCAAAACAAGTTGTGGTCGACGGTATAATATCTGATTGTTTCCGGTTGCAAGCAGGAGTACCTCAGGGATCCATTATTTCACCAACCTTGTTTCTGTTGCAGATAAACGATCTTCTGTCATATACAGAGAACAAGATCTTCGGTTTTGCAGACGATTGTACCCTGGTTTCGTCTTTCAGTAGTCTGCGGCAGATTACAGCTGCGGAATCACAGCGTCAGAGATGTCAACAAATCAATAACTTTAACTCTGACTTACAGCGGATATCTGAGTGGGGTCAGTTGAAGCTAATGAGCTTCAACGCGAGCAACTAAGTTTCTTAGAAAGGTCCCTGCTGGAGAACCTCCTCTAATGATGCAAGGCCAACAAATTGAATCCAAACATTCGATGCACCTTCTCGGAATAACGGTCAATTCCGGGTTTTGCTGGCATGAACATGTATGAGCAATAGCTAAGTCGGCATCAGCTAAACTCAGTTTTCTTTTCAGAGCCAAGCGATACTTCACGTCATCTCAGCTTTTGCTTCTATATAAGGAGCAGATTTGACCTGCTTTGGAATATTGTTCCCATGGATTGGGATCTGCGCCCAAACGTTCGTTGCGGATGTTGGATAGTGTGCATAAACGGGCTGTGCACCTCATCGACCACCCGGAGATCACCCGCGATCTCCAACCGCTGGCTCTCAGAAGACAAGTTGCTGACTTTTCTCTGTTCAACAGATACTTCCACGGAAGATGATCCAAGGAGCTGAAAGATTTTGTTCCGGAAAAACTCATGTTTTGCCGCAACACTAGGCTGGCAAGGTGTTCTCATCATATGGCGGTACATTTAACGACCCCTCGAACCTCCCTCTATAAAAATTCCTTCGTTTACAGGGTCGTTGAGCTGTGGAACTCGCTTCCGTCCAACATCTTCCCAACATCCTACAATTTGGCCCTCTTCAAAAAGCGAGTAAACATTCACCTCAATACTGCACCTGTCTTGTTTTCATCGACTTTGATTTTCCATCCTTCAAAGTAAGCAACCAGTTTGTCGGTATCCTCTAGGAGTCTCTTTGTTAGAAAATTCTATAGAAAATGTATAGAGTGCTGTGCTATAAGCGTGTATCGTTTCCGGTATATCGGAGTTATATAAAGTGGGCCATTTTAATCCAACCAGTCTAGAAAATCCAAAATTTAGCCATAAACAGAAAATTTATTTCCACTTAAAATGTTCAGGACATTTTCAAGGTCATTTTAAGATCAAAGCGTTTTTTTAAAATGGGAATCCCTATATTTGATAATTGATTCAGAAAGAGCAGGAAACTTCACGTCCGAAAAAGTATTACATTCTTTTTTTTATGACCCTAACAAGGTCATTCTAAGGTCAAATATTGAGAAATACTGTGGTTGCTATTTAATTGCATAAACTGAATAATCTTAGTTGGTGTAGCATCGGCACACCATTTAACTCCATCGGTCGAGCCATCTGTCCATCCATTTGATGGACCGATGTGAAGCTTGAAATAAACATGATAATTCTACCTCAGATCCCAATGGGAGTGGGGAATTCAACGCTTAAAACAGAGTGAAACAGAGTTAACAAAACAATGTGTTCAAAGAATGAAAGAAGAATGTTATAAAATTTCATTATTAAAGATTTCAAGAAAATATTTGAATTTGTGATATGCTTGAAGGGGTTTCCCCCGATTCAGAAATCGAACTCTTCAGCATGTTCTGCTGACATTGCCTTTTTCTGAATTAGAGGGGAAGATAAAGTTTTTGTTGTTTCGTACTTCAGCAGACTTGACAAGTACTGGAGAGTAATCGTTTTTGATTTTCCACGGACCACATGCATCCTATGTAACGAAGTGGTAAATAGTCAAATTAGACTTGTTCTCAAGGTTTTATGCCTTTTGAACTTTTTTTTTGTTTTCATTACCATGTAGCCTCTTGTTGGTATTCTGTGTCGATGTATACATATACAAAAAGTTCCATACGGAATCGATACATGGTTCAGTTGTAATCAAAATGGATCCTACTGGGTTTGTGAATATGTGTGTAGCACTGAGGAGTTCAAAAGAGAATAAACTGAGTCTGTTGTGATTAGTGACAACCGACTAAATTATATTATAATTATTATGGTCCTTATTATTGGTAATCATGATAAATGAATAGGAGAGGTAGATCCTCCAGGAGAAATATTTAATATTCGATAGAAGGCTGAATTTTACTCCTCGAATAAAAATGCTATTAAACATAGTTATGTATTATGCAATATATTCCAGAATCGATTATATTATTCACATAAGTATTAACTACAGAATTAAATTATCTCTTCGATATATCGTTAGTTTCAACATAGTTTATTCTAATATTATTGCATGATATTTATGCTTATTTGGAACGAAGCAAATAGGAATTAATTGGAAATGCAAACTTACTGTTTAGTACTGATGAAAAGAACAAAGGAAAGAAAGTGCAAGTTATATCACGCGTAAGTAGTACAAGAGATAGATTTAATTACTTTATATTTGTTGTGCTATATTCCAACATACTTCGCTTCTGACCGCTTAAAATGAGAAATCTTTGGTTTCACCGCATGAAAAGTTGTAGACGTAGTTATAAGCCAAATTCCGATGAAAAAGAAGGTATTCAATTTTCCACAAATGATTCAGAAAATGTAGATAATTTAGGATTGTACCAAAAAATTCTTAGGAAGCCTAAATTCCTGATTGAGATAGCTTCACTCACAGATTTTTTTGTCTGTCTCTTGTTTATAATCTTAATTTTACGTTCTATATAAAATTACGAACGAACTCAACGGTCACAGCAACTTAAGTAATTTTTCCAATGTGTCAAAGATCAATTAAGAAATTTGAAGAAACTACGGTATCAATTGAATACTCGAGAGAAAGAAAGTATAAAGTCCGAATAAAAAAACTAACGAGATGTTTCTCGGAATTCAAGCTGCATCAAAGAACATAAGAAATGTTCAACTAATTGGTCTAAAAAACTGTCACTTTCTGAAGCTATTCCCGCATATAAAGTGAAGATGTTCACGTCATACAAATATTTAGTTATTGGTTATATTGTTAAATATAAACTTTCGGTCAATATGAAAAATTTTTGATCAACAATATTAAAATTATTGAAATAGTTGAATTTCTCCAACATCCTGTAAAGGAAATCTTCTGGAGCAGATAAAGCAAAGTCTAAACTGGCAATGACAAACCAATTAATGCATGAAAGCTGGTACAGAATGTTCAAAACAAAAACAACAACAAAAATATTGCTAGATCATCGGAAGTACGAAATATCCATATCACCATATACCAGGGGTGCTCAAACTTGAACTGCTGGCAATCTACCTCAATATTTTCAGACTATTTACGATCGACTCTGAGAGGCTGGAAGTATGTGTGATGCAGGGTTGTCGTACATACACGATACACCCTACCTACCTACCTAGGTAGGGTGTACCGTAGCATATATAGATATTAACTTTCCGCACAATGTAAATTATTTTAGTCAAAGTTTAGGTTAGGTTTAGTTAGGTTCTTCTCTATAATATCAATGAAAAAACTCATAGTTATTCAAAATTGCGAGTTTATTGGTTGTTACAAAACAAAAGAGTTGCATATCGTGTTAAACTTAACTAAGAAGTGACTTTGGATATTGAAGCGTGGCACTGCATGTCCTCAGTGTACATTTCATAAGATGGTACGTAACCACTGAGTTCTAATCGCAAGCATGATGACAAATGATCGACCGTTAGTCGATCTTTTGACTTAATTATCTTCATTTCAGAAAATGCAGACTCGCACAAGTTGACCCAAACATTCTATCAGATGCTGTAGCTTTGAGATGTATACCTGATATAATCTGCACCAACTCATTTTGGCTATATTTCCAATTTACTGCAATCATAAAAACGCATTTCGAATTGTTCCAAAATATTTGATAATTCAGCCTCATTCGTATCATAATTCAAACTTTCCTTGCATTCAGAAACGCAAAATGTTTCAGATCTTTTCTTTTCAGTTGATCTATCATAAGCTGCAATTTACTCTTGAATGCGTTTACTACGCTAATCATCTCAATATTAGTTTTACCTTGAAGCTCCAACTTAATGGTGTTTAAGTGCATTGTGATGTCATTCAAAAATGCCAAACCAGTCAGCCATTTTTCGTTTTTCAACATCTAAGTGTCATCAGCTTTTTCGTCTAGTAAAGCTGTTATTTCCGGCAATAACTCTTGAAAATTTTCTAGGAATTTTCCGCGACTCATTCACCTGACGTCCGTGTGAAGAACTAAATCAGTGTGTTCAGATGACTCCCTATCTTCCAACTGCTACTTAAAGAGCCGCCGTTGCAAGCTAAGGGCACGGATGGAATTCACAATTTTTGTTGCAATGCCAATAATTTTCTCCTTGTTTAAAACTTTTGAGCACAAAACTTGTTGATGTATAATGCAATGGATTGAAAAAATGGAGGGAAATCTTCATTAGCTCCACACAATGCCACAAAACCGTTTTTGTTTCCAGTCATTGCTGGTGCTCCATTGGTTGTAATTCACACTAATTTATATTGGTAGCTTGTAATCTTTTACAGAATTGAAGAAAACGTCATAAATATCTTCGCCAGGGGTCTTCCTCTTCAGAGGAATGATTGTCAAAAATTCTTCCTTATCCAACATGTCATTGAATACCATCCGAATAAAAATACACAGCTAGGCCGTGTCTGTTATATCGGTGGAATCGTCGAACTGGAAAGAAAAGTATGCACATTTCATTATATCATGTTTTAGTTTATTTGTTATGTCCTGACTCGTGACTTCAATACGCCTTGTGAGAGAAGGACGAGATTACAGAAGTTTTCTAATAGCGGACATGATTTCTGTTTTATTTTTAAAATCTCCAAATAAAGTCTTACCCGATTCAATAAATGCTATCTTAACACTTAACCCCTCTTCGAATGGTTTCTTGTGTTTTGCCAATAAATGAAATTTTTTAAATGACGCGATTGTAGCAGCTTTTGATTGTTTGGCTGGTCTTCTGAACATGGTTTGTTCGTTTTTCAAACAAGATATCAAATCACGTACTTTTCGTTTTCTTATTTCACTCTGAAAATTCTTTTCATAGTTTTTATGAACCGTTTTATGATGCCTCTCTAGGTTACCACTCTTAGATATTGCAACTGACGCACGACAAATAAGATGAATGCACTTATTCTTCACCAGACAAAAGAATAAATCTTCCTCTCAATCGTTATTTAAATGATACGTTTTAGATTCCTCCAATTCCTGCAGGCGCAACATTTATATCGGCGTGAACGAAAGTCTCGAAATTTCTAGAAAAGAATAAAAAACGCGCCTTTCCTTTCATAAAGCCGCCTTTTGCTGCTAGCAGAGTGATATTTTATTACGAAATGAATTTTTGTAGCTTAGTTACCTTCTTATTAAAATTTTTTTTCTTCTCGGGATCTACTCAAAATGCCCTCGCGATTGACTGGTCGATCGGGATCGACCGTTTGAGTACCCCTGTCATATACTGTCCAACAATTTCAGTGAAAAGTACAGTGTGGACCAAAGTCGATGTTTTAGTACACCAGCTATGTCAAATATTGTAGACATAGAAAATGTTCGCCTCTTTCTCAAATTGGATTTTGAGAGAAATTCATTGGTGAAAACGAAAATCAGTTATTTTGATTAGTTTTCGAAATGTTCAAGAATTCTAGATTTTTCGAATTTCGACATCTGACGTATTTCGAATCCTATTGAAGCTAGGTAAAACATATTTGCAGATTCTTGAGGCACTTATTGAGAAAAATGCTGGGATTTATTCAAAAATTTTCTGTCTACCGGTTTCCGAGTTATAAGGCAAAATTTTGTTTTTAAATATGAACAATAGGTGATTTGGTAATAATAGAGAAGAACTTTATTTTATATTCGTTTGAAATATATATCACATGCTCTATAAATTCCTCCAAATACATCGTCGAAATTATATACTTACTGAAAAAAGGGTCTTCCATTGTGTGAGGAAAACACATAAATGTCAATCTACAACCAGAAGAAATGCAGTTTGTAATTGAATAAGAACTTTAGCCAACTAACTTCCCGTTCATTTAACAAGCTTTTCTTTCCTTAAGTCATTTGAAAAAAGTTCAAAAATATATTTCAAGTGATAACGAACCATGAGGCGAACACTGTCAGCGCCTGAAGTGGGTCATCACTTTGTTGTTTCAAATGGCAATCTACCTTTTTTATACATCTAGAACCGACATTGGAGCAAGGCATAAAATACTCAAGTTGTTGGCACTTATCTGTCAAAACTTTTGACAGATTTAATTATTTTTGTTGTAAACTCGATTTTTGAGGAACATTTAAAAAATTGTAGCTCGTAGACCTTTTGCACTACAGACACAATTTTTGCTTGGGTGGATAGAAGAAGGATCAAGGAATTTTTAAGCAATCTACACATGTCAAATGTTTATTTCGTTTTGTATGATTTTTTCAATTTGGCCTTTTTCAAACAGCAATAACTCAATTCTTTCAAATAGCACGTGCAATTTTTATATCGCCATCAGATGAAGCGTCAAATTTCAGATGGAATTGTATACGCATGTACTATACCCATCTCTTATAGTTCCGAAATAATTTGGGAATATATTGAATTTTGATGATTTTGCAAGAACTAACAGAGAATGCTTTGAAATATTTGAATCAAGTAGCTGAACTGGCTACACTCACCTGAGAGGTGCCTAAGATTAATGTACTTGTCACTTCGTTCATTCGAATTTGATATTTCAATAAGTTTTGTTGTTATTTCAGATTGAAAATATCCAAAAAATACAACACATCTGGAATAAAATCACTGGTTATTCAAACGAAAATATATTTAAATCTTTTTAATTCATTTTAGAATGTCAAAAAGTGGTGGGTAGAAATTGCAGGCAATTTAATAACCAATTTCCAAATTTACCGTCCATGAGTAGAATAAAATTTCGAAGCATTAGAAGCGATTTTCCACAATTCGGATGAATAAAAATTGTAGGAACTAAGCGAATACCAATCATCGAAGATAATTACATTAATAAGAATAAATGATAGCAAACATCATAGGAGAAAACTAATTTACGATCTGAATGAATGTTCAATATGGGCCCCATTTTGCTCGATACACTTGATAGCTCGTATACGAACATGATGAGTTGCCCTCCTAGTTTCCTCAGGATCAATATCACGAAAAGCATTATGAATGCGCTCTAGTAACTCTTCTTTACTGTCTACAGGAATAAGATACACTTCACTCTTGATTTTGCCCCATAAATAAAAATCAAGGGGCGTCAGGTCCGGAGAACGCGGAAGCCATAAATTTGGTCCTTGATTACCCCACCATCTATCCTCGCACATTTCTGTTAGCTGGTGATCTATAGCTCGTGTTTTATGTGCTGGTGCACCATCCATTTGGTAATAGCAATCCCTCATAATGTTAAGGGGTAATCCATCTAAAAAATTTGCTAATGTTCCTCTCAAAATTTCCAGGTATCTTTGTACATTAAGATTCTCCTCATAAATGTGATAAGCCAACAAATCATTCATTAAAATTGCAAAATCGTTCACGATGAATTCATTTTGAAAATCAATAACCTCAATGAAATGTGGATTTTCTGTGGCCCAAAAGTGTCGATTTCTCCTGTTGGTTATTCCACTTTCATTGAAGTTGGCTTCATCAGACCATATAATTTTTTGCAGAATTGTCTCATCTTCTTGAAGCCGAATTAATAAATTTTCACAGAAATTTAGCCGCTTGGGAAGGTCAGTTGGTTTCAATTTGTGTAGTCTGATAAAAGAATACGGGTGCATGTTATGTTTCTTAAGGATCCTTGAAGTATAACTCAATCCAATATCCAGTAATGCTGACTTAATGGACGCATGTGGATTGGCACGAAAATACGCTAGCGTATTAATTTGATTGTCGTCGTCCTCAAAAATTGGTTTTCTTCTAGTTTCCTTGATCCTTCTTCTATCCACCCAAGCAAAAATTGAGTCTGTAGTGCAAAAGATCTACGAGCTTCAATTTTTTTGAATGTTCCTCGAAAATCGAGCTTATAACAAAAATAATTAAATCTGTCAAAAGTTTTGACAGATAAGTGCCAACAATTTGGATATTTTATGCCTTGCTCAAATGTCGGTTCTAGATGTATAATAAAAAAGGTAGACTCCCATTTGAAATAACATAGTGATGACCCACTTCCGGTATAACCGGAAATGCTTCAATTGGAAATCGATAGTTATAGCCGCGTATAAAACTTCAGCTTGATATTTTAATTGGAACTGAAAAAACTATTAACGGACGGTCCCGGTGGATATCCCTATATATTAACCAATAATATATCCTCGCAGAATAAGACAGACATATAGGTACTTTTAGTATTGATTTTTTCGACTATACTAGGTGTCCAAGCGAGATGGTACGTTAAAAGTATATGGAGAAAGGAATAACCGATTGGAGAACTGTTATTTTTGTTGTCTTGAATGTTATTCGAATTAAGTTCCGCAAATATTTTCAATGCTGTGGTACTTTCGATTATACCGGAAGTCGACACCATCTTTGTTATTTCAAACGGTATAATGTACATTTCCATTTTTTAAATGTAGAATATTAAATTCTGAAGATTTTTTCTCATATCATTACCACCTAAATCAACTGAAAAGAAGATATGAATTTTTCATTCGGAATGTTGAGATATTTGGTTGTCTCTTAGAAGGCATCACAAATATACTGAAGATCATTCAATATCGATTATTTGTAGCTTGTTGTGAAATATCATTGATGAGTTAAAGTTTAATCGAAATATGCAGTTGAATTTGAATTAATCGTAAGCCGCTTGAGATATTGGGATATAATTCTGGAGGGGTCGAGAACTCGCGAAATTTTCAATACAAAACAATATTTTGGACTTACCAGTGGCGCGCGTATGAGCACAAAGCAGGTTATTCTCGAAAAAAAACTAGGTTGCTACTGATATTTTCAAAAATGTTCGTGAATGACAAGTCTTTGAGTGAAAAAATGTGGACGAAAATAAGAAAAAAAGCCCATATATTTCATTATTCGACATGTAGTCTTCGATTAAAAGAACCATCGTGGTATATTTCTTTACATCATTGACTAGCCTATGTTTGAAATTCAAAAGTTTTTTTTTTGAATTGTGGAGGCCGTTTTTGATGTAGATCCATGATATAAATGAGATAAAAAACACGAGGTTTAAATTTAATCTACACTTTATTTGAAAAAAATTCGACGGGTTTCGCTGACACAGCAGCTTTATCAACAATGAAAAACAGAATGAAGAGTATGGTATTATAAACAAATCGTAGAACAAGTTGGATGAATAACAGGAAAATCCACACCGAGCCATTGTACAGTTAGTATGAAAGGTAATAAAAACTAATTAAACAAGTTAAGAAGGGGGTGAATAATTCACATCTACCTGCTCATTCAAAAGCTTGTCCGAATGTTTGTATCTATTTATTTCTAATGCTTCTAGGAGATCTAATTTTGAACTTTTGATTTTATATGTAATATGTCAAAGTTTTATTGAATGAATGGTTTTCTTTTATTAGGTGGTTTGAATAATTTGAATCAGATTTATTTTATCGAAGCTACGTTTATGTTCAGATGTTCTTATGCCAAAACTCCTATAGGTCCTACCGATATAAATTTTATCACAAGAACCGCAATTGAGTTTATAGATTCCTGATTTACTTGATTTTTCAACACGAGATTTATTATTTTAATATGTTTACCTAAGTTATTAGAAGTTTTGAAAGTTATATCAAGATTTTGTTTGACGAGAAAGGATTTAACATTTGTACCTGCAGAACCGCAGAAGTTAAACTGTTGAATATTTTATAGTCTTTATGAATAGGATATACTTCATTTTTAATTACATTAATTCCATCCATTTGAACATTACATTCACGATAGAAATTGAACAGAACGATTCCATTAATTTTTGGACTTAAAATCACTAAACAAAATAATAATCATGTTTTTCGGTCTTTCGTAAACCAACACATACTGATACAATTATACATAACTATTCATTACATCCAATTCAACACAAAGTTGCAGCTTTAAACAGCATGGTACATCGGTTACTCAATTTACCTTTATCAGTAGAAGATTATAATAAAGAGTTAAACATCATCAAACAGATAGCCATTAATAATTCATATAATCCGGATATGATAGATCTAATCATTCGTAAAAACTGTATCAGAAAGCAATAAATGAAGTATATCCTATTCATAAAGACTATAAAATATTCAACAGTTTAACATTCTGCGGTTCTGCAAGTACAAATATTAAATCCTTTCTCGTCAAACAAAATCTTAATATAACTTTCAAAACTTCTAATAACTTAGGTAAACATATTAAAAATAATAAATCTCGTGTTGAAAAATCAAGTAAATCAGGAATCTATAAACTCAATTGCGGTTCTTGTGATAAAATTTATATCGGTAGGACCTATAGGAGTTTTGGCATAAGAACATCTGAACATAAACGTAGCTTCGACAAAATAAATCTGATTTAAATTATTCAAACCACCTAATAAAAGAAAACCATTCATTCAATAAAAACTTTGACATATTACATATAAAATCAAAAGTTTAAAATTAGAACTCCTAGAAGCATTAGAAATAAATAGATACAAACATTCGGAAAAGCTTTTGAATGAATTACTCACCCCTACTTAACTTGTTTAATTAGTTTTATTACCTTTCATACTAACTGTACAATGGCTCGGTGTGGATTTTCCTGTTATTCATCCAACTTGTTCTACGATTTGTTTATAATACCATACTCTTCATTCTGTTTGTCATTGTTGATAAAGCTGCTGTGTCAGCAAAACGTCGTCGAATTTTTTCAAATAAAGTGTAGATTAAAGTTAAACCTTGTGTTTTTTATCTCATTCAAATCGAAAGTTTAGTTAAAGGGTAATATAAAGACTTTTGAGTATCACCAATAACTCTTAAAAAACTACAAAAGCTATTCTCAGTGACCTCGTCTAGCTAGGATACAAGATTTCAGTCTTCTCCGCATTAATTGGCGAACTCTTTCAAAAACACCAGGATCTGATCTTAATGAGTTGTACCCAGCGATGATTCTATTTCTTAAGTCCTCAACATTCACCAGGGGGAAGTGTAAATCAAAGACTTCAAATGACCCTACAGGAAAAAGACCGGGGGTTCAATTCTGAGGATCGTGCAGGTTGAAATTGAGGTCCATCTTGACCAATCGAGTGATTTCCATGATCTTGAGTTAGGAAGTCACGAGTAAACTGACTAAAGTGGGCAGGTGTGCCATCGTGCAAAAACCACATCGTTTGGGTTATTGCGAAAGGCACATTCTCCAAAAATTTTCGAAATGTGTGTTCCATAAAGGGGCGTTACACCTCGCCGTAAGTCTTCCTAGAAGAAATACTGGTCCAATTAGGTAGTCACCCACAATGCCGATCCAAACGTTCAACGAGAACTGAGGTTGAAATCGATCTTCATATATTCAATGTGGGTTTTCTTCACACCACCTATGAATATTATGATAATTTCTTGAAAAATTTGCTTCATCAGTGAACATGATCAGCATAAGAAAAGGGGGAATTCGAATCAATTGACGCAAAAGCCATTGACAATACGCTATACGAGCAGAAAACCCAGTAAGAAGAAGTGCTTGCAAGCATTGAAGGTGGAATGAATACAAGAAATTTTCATGAAGAATTCACCAAACAGTTCGATTGCTGACACCTAAAGCGTCAACAACTTTTCGTGTGGAGCAACCAGGATCGTCTTGGATTATTGCAAGTAGCTCATTTACCAGCTTTACCGTTCTTACTTCCCTTTGCCTTCATGCTCCTTTAATCATCTTAACCCATTAATGCCTATGATATGATATATCATATCCCAGAGGCGAGCGCTTTACAGGTGACGACATGTCTGAACCATCCGTTGTGTTCGATATTCATGTAACGAATTAGCATTAGTACAAGTCTGTCCTCGATTCGGTGCGGGACGAGGAAGTATAGTGCGTAAAAAAAAGTTTCTACACACGAAGGAAGTGAGGAGAGATTTTATTTCGCTTCAACGATGCCGCTGAGGTGAGATTTGATTCATTTTTTCCTACAAAATTTGATCTCATTTTATTTCCATTCTGGAATTTTAACAATGAAGGTTCATTTTAACAGATTACGAACTCAGAAAGTTCATTTTTGGATATATGTATGATCTAGGTGCTCGCAATTGTAGCACATAATATATCATATCATGGGAAGTAATGTGTTCGTTCTATTGCAGGAAACGCAAGTATAACCCAGAGGATCCTCGAGATGCCGAGGAGCTGATGAATTATATTTTCGAATTGAGCGAAGTGGATGAAGATTATTCAAATGTAAAAAATTGTGATCATCTCGACTTTGTGTTATTTCCACCTGAAGATGTACAGTATGTCCCATTTTGGGGGTGCCACCAGGAGCATATCTTTTATTATTTAAGATAGAGAGATGGGGTTTTCACGACCCTTGGCTACTTTTTCGAGACAAATTCATAGAGCTAATCAGAATTATTCTAACTTCAGTGGTTTTTGAGTTATTTGCGAATCTTGAAAATTTCCGGATTTCTTTTTTTCTCGATATCTAGGTTCTTATAGAAGATAATTGAAATCTGTTTTACGTTTCTGAAACGGTTTTTGAGTAAATTCAGTGATGTACTCGAAGTTTTTTTTCATTAATTATGACAGATATGACATAAAGTTGCATTTTTTAAATACGAACATAGTTTTTTGGCATATTCCGATTGCCGTTTTTTTTCCTTTTCAAAAATATATAATATGATGACAAAATTCCCACCCAATTTGAAGAAAATAACGGAATAATGATTTACCCCTAATGGCTGGGCGGAGGAACACAGGTGAGCGGACGAACCATACAACATTTGTAGTTATTCGATGAAAACGATCAAAACAATGCCAAATCTTCTTGACCGAAATAATGGAGCTAGGCTGCTCCTAAGATTCCATCGTTATTTATGACATCCGCAATTTCCGCTTTTTATTTTATTTTTGAGATTGTCGTTTAGTTTCTAGAGTTCTCTGAGAAATACCTACATGAGAATAATAATAGGCACCTAATAATTTACTCAAATTTACTTCTCATAATGATTTACATATATTGCTCGAACTGATTTCCATCATGTTGTAAACATAAAGTGCATCTTCGGATTATATCTTCAATGGCCCTAGTCAAATGTAGCGAGGATCTCCTCAGATCTTCGAATGCTTCATTTGTTGCATTCTTCAATTGATCGTAATTGGCGTATTGCCTCCTATATATCTTATTTTTTAAATAACCCCACAGAAAAAATCTAAAACGGATAGGTCAGGAGACCTAGGTGGCCATTGAATTGGGCCATTGGTACCGATCCATTTATTTTCAAAATTTAAATCCAAGTAGTTCCTCACCACGGCCGAATTATGGCAAGGAGCACCGTCTTGTTGGAAGTAATATGTGTTGAATTGAGCAAGAGGAATGTCATCTTGCAGTTGTGGCAGACAAATATTTAAAATTTCGAGATATCTCTGTGCATTCAAGTTGCCATCAAAGATATAGTAGGCTAATTTGTTGCCCATTACGAAACACGACACATTGAAACCGAACCTACCCTGCTGCCGTCGAGCTATGCTTCGTGTTGGTTTTCGTTTGCCCAGAATCTATTCGTATGGCGATTAAAGATTCCGGCACTGATGATTCTTGACTCATCAGACCAAATGATATGTAACCCAAAACGAGCTTCACCTCTGATTCTCCCTAAATACCAATTGCAGAACGCCGTTCTCCTCTCTGCATCCCCGGCATTGAGATGATGAATTATTTTATGTTTATAGGGATGATATTTATACTTTCTCAAAATTCTTTGGGCTCTGCTTTTTGACACACCCACTTCGCTCTCAATTTGCCGAAACGATGTAGAATGGTTAGCCTCAACAGCTGCTAACACGTCAAGTTCATTATCACCTCTATTCCGTTTATTGTAGTTTTTACTTCTTGGTTTCTCGAACGAACCATAATTGGAAAGATTTGCTTCCATTTTGGCGAAGAACTTCCTGTTTGGTTGAATTCTTTGAGGAAATCTATTGGAGAGTGTCAGTCAGGTATTTAATATTGATTAGAATTACTACTTCCATTTCCATTGTCGAACTTACCTATTCAAATATTCTTCTGATGCACGGACTGCGTTACAGTGACACTGAAAGTAGACCTTCGGCATATCAACTTTTTCGAAATTTTCGTATCTTCTATTTTGTTCCATAGTGTGAATTGCAGAAATTAACTAAACAATCCAAATTCAACAACGAACACTAATTTTACGAATTCAAATAGACACGAAGCCAATATATCCACAGATAATGAATAATAATAATTATTGGTGGTTCTATGGTTACTAATGAACGTGCATAGATGAAGACTTCTGTGTTCACAGAGAGCATTCAGACATAGAAGATATAATCCGAAGATGCACTTTATGTTTACAACATGATGGAAATCAGTTCGAGCAATATATGCAAATCATTATGAGAAGTAAATTTGAGTAAATTATTAGGTGCCTATTATTATTCTCATGTAGGTATTTCTCAGAGAACTCTAGAAACTAAACGACAATCTCAAAAATAAAATAAAAAGCGGAAATTGCGGATGTCATAAATAACGATGGAATCTTAGGAGCAGCCTAGCTCCATTATTTCGGTCAAGAAGATTTTGCATTGTTTTGATCGTTTTCATCGAATAACTACAAATGTTGTATGGTTCGTCCGCTCACGTGTGTTCCTTCGCCCAGCCATTAGGGGTAAATCATTATTCCGTTATTTTCTTCAAATTGGGTAGAAATTTTGTCATCATGTTATATATTTTTGAAAATGAAAAAAAACGGCAATCGGAATATGCCAAAAAAAACTATGTTCGTATTTAAAAAAATGCAACTTTATGTCATATCTGTCATAATTAATGAAAAAAAAAAACTTCGAGTACGTCACTGGAATCTACTCAGAAAACCGTTTCAGAAACGTAAAAACAGATTTCAATTATCTTCTATAAGAACCTAGATATCAGGAAAAAAAGAAATCCGGAAATTTTCAAGATTCGCGAATAACTCAAAAACCACTGAAGTTAGAATAATTCTGATTAGCTCTATGAATTTGTCTCGAAAAAGTAGCCAAGGGTCGTGAAAACCCCATCTCTCTATCTTAAATAATAACAGAGATGCTCCTGGTGGCACCCCCAGAATGGGACATACTGTACAAGACAGTGATAGAGATGACGGTCCAAACGACGAAGAAGGAGATTTTGGACTAAAGGATATTGGCAAAGGAGTTCTGAGACAAACGATGGAAATATACGCCGTTGGTGGAGATAATGGTACTGAAATGGTTGAGTTGAATATTCAACAGAATAGTGATGATATTGGTACTGAAATGTTTGAGTTGAATGTTCCTCAGAATAGTGATGCTAGTGATGATGATAATTTACCTTTGACAGAGTTAGCAATGAAATTCAAAAAGAGTACTAATACAAACGAGCACCCACCAAACGAACGACGTCAGGGTGAGCGTACAATAAAGAATAGAAAGAAGAGGAACTGGCATAATTACATTTTGAACGAACGCGAAGAGAGAACTCGAAAAAACTCCGGCGCCCAACATAGTCAATACTATAAGGGATCAAAATTTAATACCACTTGATTTATTCAAAACGTTTTTACTGAAACATTTGTTCAAAAATTTGCGACGAAACACAAAGGTATGCGATCTTCAAAGGCAATCATTCGTTTTCTGTTACCACTCAGAAATGTATCTATTTGGCAATATTGATTTTATCTGCTTAAAGTTGCCGTCCAGATATGGTTTCGATTCCCTAGTGAGTAACAGCATATCACGAAACCGATTTGAAGCTATACATCGTTACTTACACTTCAATGACAACAACACAATAGATCCAAATAACAAACTGAACCATATTTCTCAGACTTTGGCTATACCGTTGAGAGAAAATTTTTCCTTAAATGAAGCAATGGAGCCATATTTTAGTCACCATCATATGAAACAATTCATAAGATGAAAACCAATTAGATACAGTTTCAAATTTTGGTGCCTAACAACAATTGAAGGCTATTTATTGAAATTTGATCCATACTGTGGTGCAGGAAATAAAAAGGAGGGGAAAATTTGGGGTTCGTCGGTATCAGAAAATTTATCTCTACACTATTTGCCCCATGGTAGTACTGTTTTCATGGACAATTTCTTCAACTATTTACAGTTGCTAAATACATTGAAGGAAGAAAACATAATTTGCATAGGTACCATTCGTTCCGATAGAGTTGAAAAAGCGCCCTTAAAGGAATTGAATAAAGAACCACGAGGAAGCCATGTTCTACAAGATTCTGATAAGTCAATTTCATTGATATGGTGGAACGACAACAATGTTATCAACATCGCAACGAATATAAATAACGATCAGCTGTGCCTAAGTAAGGTAAAATGCATGTGTTGGTCAAAAACAGAAAAATCATATACGCAAGTTGATCAACCTACCGTCATAAATATATATAACCAAGGAATGGGCGCGGTCGATATTCTCGACCAAATGAGGGGACTTTACCGTATCCGTATACGTTCCAAAAAATGGTAGTGGCAATTTGTTCGTTTTTGTATAAACGGAGCAATGGTGAATATGTGGATCCTTAATCGACATGCTTTTCCAAAAATCAGTTTAGTGGAATTCACCAGAAGAGTCGTTCTATCAATTCTGACTAACCTGAACATATGTCTGGACCAAAACCAAAATGCAGTCGAAATGTTCTGACAGAAGTGGGGTAGAACACTTAGTTTCTTGGATTCCAACTCAGAGACAATGCGCTCAGTTTAAGAAATGTACGAAGTTCATTTGTTCCAAGTGCAATGTTGGACTTCACCCAAAAGATTGTTTCATGTTATATCACAAACGACCATGAATGTTGTCTTCATCAGTTCAGAATACTTTCCTAGTTTTTCATTATGACTAATCATTAGTTCTGTTATAAATTCTTCAAATAGAATATTTTTGTATTTGACTCGCCAATGCCTATGGTATGATATATCATATGTTAATTAATAGTTGATACACGATTCAGTTGAATCGTGTATCTCAGAGTATTGTTCTCGTATTTTGTATCAATAAAGGAAGGAGTATTTTCAATTTCATCAATTTTCGCGAAAAAATTACTCAGGCATTAATGGGTTAATGTGCCTTTTTCATTTAGCGTCGATGAATGCTTTCAAAAGTTTTCTATCGGGAGCAATACGGTTGAGAACTTTTCGATGTATAACCGTCGAGCTTCAAATGCATTTCTGTCAGCACGTCCATACATGAAGTGCATGTCGGTCATCTCAGGATTCGTATAAACGATTCATAATTGCCGCTTTGAAATTCGACTTTGATAGATTCAAAATTATTGAAAAACAGGAATATTCGAACGACAATGGTGTTAATATTTTTTTGAACACATCACAGAAAACTTTTCAATATATTTTTACTGAAAAACTGGGCGTCGTACAAAAAATATATAAAATATAAAAAATATAAAAATATATAATTGGAAAATTCTAAAATCTTTTTTATTTTTGCAAAAAATCAGTACCATTCTAGTTTTTCCTTCTGAGAAGAACCTGTGTTGTGACCATACGCGCGCCACTGGTGAATCCGAAATACTGTCTCGTATTGAGAATTATGCGTCTTCGAAACCCCCAAAATTTTAGCTCAATCGCTTGAGCAGTTTATGAAAAATTCTAATTTAACTGCATCTTTCTTTCTTTCTTTCTTAAACATTAACACCTTGTAAATTTGCGGACCTATGTTTATATGAGATCTTTTCATAAATGACTTCAACAATCACCTCTTTAAATATTGCCGTGTAGATTTTAAACACCCTGTAAAAAAATAATCATCTCTACTGGTACCAAATCACTGCATAACTCAGAAACCAATTGGCAAAAAATATTTCAAATATTTTTCAAATTGCATTCAATTCAATTTAGTCCCTGCAGATTATGAGTATATTTACCTTACTCCCATAGGATTGGAGTCGAAATCCCGAAAAATCTTGAATTCTGGAATGACGAAAACGAAAAAATATAGCTGAAATCTATTCTAACCAATGAGTCTTTCTCTAAAATCACTTTCTCTATGTAATATATCACATAGTTGCCGTACTAAAACATCGAATCAGGTCCACTCGATACATGGTTGTCATTTAGGCGTAAAGATCAAAAACATATCAGACATTCAGGAAATTTGATTGAAAGCCATTTTTTTCATTAATAATGTGTCCTTTGAATGGCGGAGCGTTTGTCATGTCAGATAATTTATAATAATGATGAACGATATAGGTCTTTTGACAATTCCTCATAGATACACAGATAAGTAGTCACTACTCTTTCTTATGTTAATCCATGAACAATTGTAAAAATACCTTGAATATGATCGATATCTATACAGGGTGTTACATAATAGTACATAAAAGTACATCTCAACTTGAAGGGGTAAATCTACGTGCAATTTTGAGAAAAAAGTTCATATAAACATAGGTTCGCAAAAGCTTCGTTACGGAGCTACAGGGTGTTGAAATTTCCGGAAAAAATTGGTTTTTTTCTTCAAAACTCCTGCAGTTTTTGGACTATTCAGTCCAAATTTGAAATGCAAGCTATTTTTACGGCCTCCATCCTTACTTTTTGATACTTGTAATTTTTTCGTACTTCCAACCGTTTTCGAGTGGACAATTATTGAAGTTGAATTATTTGAATTGCATGTTATTCTCCAAATAAAAAAAGGTAATAGAAATTCTCTATAGCTATGCTCAAAATTTGCTTTTATTTTGATAGCTCATCTTTTGAGACTCAACTTATACTTATTCAATATCACCAATATCCCCCACCTGCAAGAATACAGGCCTCTGTCGTTCTTTGAAATATTCATCGGGTATTTCTTATCGTATCACAAGAGGTTATTGTTCGATTTCTCGATTCTTCTACAGTGTTCACTGAAGTGGTATAAACTAAACTTTCGAGATATCCCCATAAGAAAAAGTCTAAACTATTCAAGTCTGGGGACCTAGGAGGCCATGGTTTTGGCCCACCCCGACCTATCCATCGGTTGTTGAATGTATTATTCATGAATTCCCTAGCTTCTCCACTGAAATGTGCTGGTTGGTGCCCCGTCATGCATGAACCACATTATTTTTCTCACCAAAAGTGGCACATCCTCGAGCAATAAAGGTAACTTCTCCTCAAGAAATTGCCGATAATCGGGATTATTTAGTCTGTTAGGCAAAAAAAATGGCTCAATCAAATAATTTCCAATTATTCCGACCCAGACATTCAGTGAGAATTGTTCTTGATGATGGGTTCTTCAATCAAATGTGGGTTTTCCTCAGCCCAATAATGATTATGGTGAAAATTTGTGACAGCAATTCTCGAGAAGTTAGCTTCGTCTGTAAACATTATTACACTATCATAATGAGCATTTTCTCTGATTTCATCTAAGAACCGTCGGCAGAAATTCAGTCTTGAAGGAAAATCTCGAGGAAGTAGAGCTTGGACTCGTTTAATATGAAACGGGTACAATAAAAAGTCGTGGAGAATCCTGCAAACTAGAACATGTAAAATATTCAACTGATTTCCAATTTTTCTTGTTCTCACATGAGGATTCAAATCAATACAATTTAAAACTGTTTCCTCAATATGTGGAGTTCTCATAGTTTGAGTTTCACCTTTTAAATGAATAATTGCAGTAAAAGTACCAGTTTCACTCAACCTTCTGTGGATATTTGAAAATGTTCATCTGTCTGGTGTTACTCGATTTGGAAAGCGCACCTGGTATAATCGCCTAGCTTCTGTGGTGTGTACGTCAGCCAGACCGTATGTCAATTCGGCGTTAGTAAAATTAGCCATTTTTCCTACAGCAATAACTTGAAAAGTCTCAAAACTAATCGTTAATTTAATAAACGAGTCGAGCAGACACTGGTTCAACTTTAGCAACTGTCAAAATAAATAAATAAATGAACAAAATCAAAGCCTACTAGTCATTTTTTCAATTAGAAGTACTCTCAATTCAGCAAATGCATACAATCGTTTAATAAGTTTTTGCTCGAGAACGGTTGGAGATACGAAAGAATTACAAGTATCAAAAAAGTTTCTAATTTGAACGCAGATGACCAAAATTGATTGAACAAAAAAATTGTTGAAATTATATACTTACTGAAAAAAAGGGTCTTCCATTGTGCGTGGAAAACACATAAATGCAAACCTACAACCAGAAAGAATGCTGCTTGTAACTGAATAAGAACTTTGAACCAACTAACTTCCCGTTTATTTGAAAAGCTTTTCTTTTCTTGAGTCATTTCGAAAAAACTTCAATAATATATTTCAAGTGATAACGAACCACGAGGCGAACACTGTCAGCGCCTGAATTAAAATGGTACTGCTACACAGCACTGTCTGACAATGGGTACCTATTACGATATCACAGTAGCTGCACGTTCGTTTTACTTGAATATGCATGATAACACGATAATATATCCTTGCAGAATTGGACAGACATATAGGTACTTTCACTATTGATTTTTCCGACTATATAATGTAATAGTGGTTGGGGAGTTACGTAATGCGTACCTAAAAGAATTATCTAAAATATTGTTCATCTCTGCAATCAGTTTCTACGTACAACCGTATTTAAAGTAAGATAATTACATTAGGAATTTAGTCGCGAGTGCAAAACTGACCTCGATCCTTCAAGAAGAAAAGGTCGTTAAATTGATTTAATATTTAGCCATCTTGGAAAGTACCACCCAGATTGTGCAAAAACGATGATATAAGAAACCGCCAAAAGAAGTATTAGGACTTCGATTCTTGTGTTGGATCGTGCAGTTTTATATGCACCTGTTACATTTAATGATTTGATTGGATGCAGTAAAAGATCGAATAATCGAACACTTTCTACTCTTTTTTGCTATTGGATATAATTTGATTCATAGGCACTGGATATATTAATTGTGGAAAGGGTTTTTTGTATCAGTTTCAAGATAAATATGTTAAAATGTAAGGAAGCGTCAGTTCAGATCTTATTCAGAGCATAATATTCAACCTTCCGTAGTTCATTAAATCTTTCTCTCTCATCCATATTTAATTCAACGTCAAGTAGGTGGTTTTCTCATCCACATTTAATTCAACGTCAACCAAGGCCATAAAGCAGTGATACAATATGTTCGGATTGTCATGAATATGTACGACAAACTTCACCGACCCCCGTCGCCCGTGTGATACCAACATCCAGCTATAGGCCCCGTGAATTGTTCACCTGTGTGACTAAGTTTCGGGATATGGGGTTCATGATGCTCTTCGGGATAACTCGAGCATTCCTCCGGGGTGGTACCGGCTCAAGGGGTTCATGATGCGGGTAAGTCGAGCCCTCAATTCTAGAATTATGCAATATCGGAGGACTGGGGTACAACAACGTGAATTTCGTCAAACAACCGACACAACGTATTTACGTTTTATTAACACATCATCCGGCAGCTGACATCATTGTACTGGGTGACTTCAACGTTCACAACACCAACTGGCACCGGCACTCCAATAGAACAGCTGAAGCGGGAAGACAGGCTGAAACTTTCGCAATCAGCCATAATCTAACGCAACTAGTCGACGAACCGACAAGAATACCTGATCACCCAACCGACTTCCCGAACACCTTGGATCGGTTTTTGATCTTAGTTCCAGATGATTTTAGAGTGGAGGTCTCAGTACCGCTAGGCCACTCAGACCACAACCTTATATATGCTACTGGAACCATTGTGCTGCCGCTAAACCAAGACACCTAAACGTATTTGGCACAATAACCGTGCTAATTGGGATGAACTGCGTGAATTCTTTTCGTGCTTCCCATTCAGTGATGTTTGCCTTTCAGATCCTGATATCAATGTGTGCACTGAATCTGTTACAGAAATCATTCATGCAGGAATGAATCTCTACATCCCTCATTCCATGAAAAGAATAACAGCACAAAAGCCATGGTTCAACAAAGACTGCGAAAGAGCCTCTGCGCCAAAAGCAAAGCTTACAAGTCATGGAAGATAAATCCAACAGAGGAAACAAGAACAACCTTCGTCCGAATACCGAACGTATGCAACCTGACAACTACAAGAGCAAAGGCCAATTTCAACGAAGAGGTATCTAATAAACTCCTTGAGCAGGCAAGCGGGACTAGATAGTTCTGATTTATGGCGGAGACTGTCAGTGCCAATTACTGCAATTCGGCATTTCCGCCTCTTGTAAGAGAAGACGGAAGTATAGTATCATCTCCGAAAGAGAAAGCCGATCTCTTAGCTCTCTTGTTCTCAAAGAACTCTGTGCTAGATTCATCTAACGCAATAACACCGAACATTCCACCTACAAATTATTCCATGGCAGAAATCCAGCTTAGAGTCCGTACTGTGAGACGGGCTCTCGAGCAGCTGAACTGCAAAAAAGCAGTTAGTCTAGACGAAATACCGTCAATCGTCCTGAAAAAGTGTGCTTCCGAACTGGCTACCATTCTTGACCGTCTTCTTAAGATTTCTCATTGAAGCGAGATTTTCCGAGCAGCTGAAAAATAACGAGAATTCAACCGATCCTAAAGAAAGGAAAGAAGAGCTTACCCCAAAACTGCCACCCTGTTGCACTTCTTCCCATTATATCCAAAGTGATGGCGAGAGTCATAAATGATGAACTCATCAAATATCTTGAATTGCAGGCGAAGATCGACAGGAGATCTGCTCGCCTACATCACTCATGTTTGTGCATCAACGATGGAAAAGCATGGAAACCTAAAGCAATAGCCCTCGACTTCTCTAAAGCCTTCGATAGGGTTTGGCATGCAGCCTTGTTAAATAAACTTGATGCATATGGGCTTCCCGAAAAACTGCGGGGTTGGATGAGTAACTTTCTTCCAAATAGATCAATAAAAGTTGTGGTCGACGGTATAATATCTGATTGTTTCCGGTTGCAAGCAGGAGTATCTCAGGGATTCATTATTTCACCAACCTTGTTTCTGTTTAAGGTAAACGATCTTCTGTCATATACAGAGAACCAGATCTTCGGTTCTGCAGACGATTGTACCCTGGTTTCTTCTCTCAGTAGTCTGTATCCGACTACAGCTGCGGAATCTCAGCGTCAGAGATGTCAACAAATTAATAACTTAAACTCTGACTTACAGAGGATATCTGAGTGGGGTCAGTAGAAACTGGTGAGCTTCAACGCGAGCAAGACACAGCTAAACTTAGTATTCTATTCAGAGCCAAGCGACACTTCACGTCATCTCAGCTGTTGCTTCTATGTAAGGCGCAGATTCGACCTGCTTTGGAATATTGTTCCCATGTATGGGGATCTGCGCCCAAACATTCGTTGCGGATGTTGGATAGTGTGCAAAAAGGGGTGTGCGCCTCATCGACCACCCGGAGATCACCCGCGATCCCCAACCGCTGGCTCTCAAAAGACAATTTGCTGACCTTTCTCTGTTTTACAGATACTTCCACGGAAGATGTTCCAGGGAGCTGAAAGAAATTGTTCTGGCAAGGAGTTTTCATCATATGGCGGTACATTCAACGACCCTTCGAACCCTCTCTCTATAGGAATTCCTTCGTTTACAGGGACCAGTGAGCTATGAAACTCGCTTTCGTGCAACATCTTCCCAACATCCTACAATTTGGCTCTCTTCAAAAAGCGAGTTAACAGACACCTGAACTCTTCCCGGGCGCCCTCTCATGTGGTGTAACAGGTTCGCCTATTCCTTGGAAGCGCGCATAAAAAAAGCAGACATCAACTACAGCTTTGCTAATTCAAATAGCATGATGCACTTCCTAAGTATTTTTATTGAACGACATCCTCTTTGAAGCCTCTCTTGGTGAGATTTGTCCCATCTGAAATTGACCACAATAGCTATCTTATTGAAATTTTCGAAATCTTAGTTTAACTGTTTATGCCTAAAAAATGTATTCAGATTTGGATAAGATTATATATGTTCTTTTAGGCTGACTTCAAACGTGTTATTTTTGAGGGCAACGTATTTTACGAGGTTATTTTGTATACATGGTGCTCAAAAACTACTTATTAAGTCAATAAAATTGCATTATCAAAATTTTTTCAAATTCGAGTTACTATTTTTTTTCTTCGTCAGAGTCGTCTTTCAAATTCGTATTGATTGATATTAGGTTTCCGTATACCTAAAATGGCCCAATTTCGTAATTTTATCAAAATTCATTCGGAAAATGAAATATTAGGCTATGAAACAAAAGAACAGAGTGGATTCAATTCCGAAGCCGGTTACTATAAACACCTCAAAAAGGTATAGGGAACACTTACCAATATCTTTAAAATATGAATTTGATGATTCGAATTTATAGAAATCTTTCGGTTGTTGTTCTGTTTGAAATTGAAATTGACGAAATTTGGTAAAACACAAAAAAAAATCCTGAACTAACATTTTCGAAACGATATGGAAGCACTTATATATTTCAGTACCCAGAAGGTCCACCTCGGTTATTAATGACACTTTGGCATCGTCGCGGCATGCTCAATATTAAATTGTCTATAACATTTTGGCCTAAGTCATTCCAAGCCCCAAGAACTGCTAATCGACGCTCCTGTTCATGATGGAAGACGTTTTGACGCAGGAGATTTCTTTTCAGGGTGTCCCACGCATGCTCGATGGAATTCAGATCTGGGGAGCAGGATGGCCACGGTACAAGATCGATATCATTCTCTTCAAGAACGTTCAAGACAACTGTTGCACAATGAGGAGGGGCATTATCTTGTTAGAAGAGTAGATTTTGACCCATTGTTAGGAGATACGGTACCACTACAGGTAAAACTATCTCATTTGCGTAAGAATTTCACGTGAGGTTGTTCTGTATGAAAACGAAGTGAGTTCTTCCACCAAGGCGTATACCTCCCCAAAACATCACTGATCCGCCTCCCTGTCTAACAACTTCTCGAGCATGCTGGAGACGGTTTTGCTTTCCAGGTTCCCTCCATATTCGAATTCTTCCCGAATCGGGATAATAACTAAATCTACATTCATCACTGAAGAGAACTGTGGCACACCTCTCTTGATCCCAGTTCACGTGTTCTTGTCACCAAGCTAAACGAGCAGCGCGATTTCCATGGGTCAGTTGTGGAACTCTTAGAGGACGTCTGGAGTGGAGTTGATCTTCGTGCAGTCGATTTCTCACAGTTTGGTCGGAAATTTGTACTTTATGAACTCGTGATAGCTCTTGAGCTAATTGAGATGCTGTGGTAGTACGATCTCTTCTGGCTTGTAAAACCAAAAATCGGTCTTGGGCGACTGTAGTAATCCTGAAACGACCTGTATGGCGTTCTTCTACGCTACCTGTTTCATTGAAACGCGACCATAAACGGTTATGACACTTGGGCTACTTCCCAGAACCCTGGATACTTCCCGTTGTGAGCTTCCAGCTTGGATCATGCCAACGGCTCGTAACATCTCTTCTCTAGTCAAATGTTGTCTTTCCATGGTCGAATCACAAAACTTGAATCTTTTATTTGTGCTTACAACAGAAACAAAGTGCCAACTAACTGATTTCAAACACTGAATACATAAAATGATTTTTATAGAAAAAACGCTCTGAAATCTGTTATAGCACTGACGTTGCTTTTTTAATGGCTACATAATTTTGGTGAAAAATCGATGCAGGTTTTCATTTCTTAAGAAAATCATCCGTATTGATCGTTCTGGATACGATATATCGATATTCAGAAGTGTTATTCTATGGATATCGATCTCAGTTTGACGTTTGGAAATTATTTAAAATTGCAATAATACTAACTTAGTTTGTGTATAGTTTTCGTTGAATAAAGTGGCAAATAATTACTCAAACATATTATGAATTTATTTGGTCAATGTCAGGCAATATTAAATAGAAATTGCAGAATACTCAAAAACAAAATTTATAAAATTCAAGAATAAGAATAAAATTTCAAAATATTGTGAACAAAAATAACGTAATATAAATGAGAACAAATCTAATGCTCACATCGTACCACCATTGATTTCTAATCCTTTCTTCAATCCGCAAATTTATCGACGAACTATAAAATTTGTTTCTTAGGTACCCCCAAATGAAACTCTGAAGGACTAATATCCTGAGATCTTGCAGGCCAATTCCATGGACCCAGTCCTTCTCCAGAAATGTCGAGATCAGCGTTGAGATGTTTTCGCCTGTTTCGACAGAGTGCTTCACTCTAAGCTTATGTCGGTGCTTCGGGAAATACAACTGGACAGCCGAGATATACGAATAATTGATAACCTATACTGGGGACAGACGGCGGAGGTGCGTATAGAAGGAAAAATACCATCTGGTCTTCAGATACGACGGGGAGTCCAGCAGGGTTGTATCCTCTCACCCCTACTTTTCAACCTCTACTCAGACCGAATATTTAAGGAGGCTTTGGAGGATGTGGACCATGGAGAGAAGGTAAATGGCGTCCTGCCTAATACTATTAGGTACGAAGACGACACAGTTGTCTTATGTGATAAAATTGAGGATCTTTAAGAATTATTGAATAAAATCAATACAGTGGGAAGTTATGATCTTAACATAAATACCAATGAAGCAAACTTCATGATGTTTAGCCAAGATCCACACAAAGACACCAAGCTGTTTCTTAATAAATCTCAAATTGAAAGAATTGAGAAATATAAGTATTTGGGAAGTATTCTGACACAGCAGTTAGATCCCGATACTGAATTAAAGTGTCGCATTGAGACAGCCAGAAATTGATTTCAGATCATGACAACGCTCTTTTGTAATGACACCATTAACCTCAAGCTTCCACAATGAATAGTCAAATGCTTCATCTGGCCATTTATTGTGTACTGTGCAGGAAGCTGGACCCTCAAAGTACTCAGGATTAATCGTCTGGGGAGCTTTGAGATGTGGATTCACAAAAGAATGCTGCTCATTCCCTGGACCGATTTAATTACTAACGAAGATGCTCTTGGTTGTGCAAGAACAGAAAGGCAACTATTCACAACGATAAAATTCCGCAAAATATCTTATCTGGGTCATTTAATACCAGCAGACAAATACAGCTTGCTTCAGTTGATCATGAAGAGGAAAATAGAAGTATAACGTGGTGTAGGTCGAAAGCAGATGTCATGGCTTAGTAACATAAGAGCGTGGAGTGGCATTCGAAATGCAGGTGACCTTTTTAGAATGGCAGAAGATAGAGATGCGCTCTCTACAGTAATCGCCAATGTTTGGGGGACTGCGCAAGGCACTCGAAGAAGAAGAAGAATCAGGTCAGAAATATATTGCAGCTGAGTATACAAATGTACAGTATGTAAATGTTGGGGCATTTCATTTGAAAAAGTTGCTTTTGAGCCATTTTCAAAATTGTGAGAGTGTTTCATATTTAACATTCAGTATGATATTGAGCTAAATTTCCCAGGTGATGTCAAGGAATAAAATGAAATCAATACGAATGCGAAATTCCAAAGCCCTAGAGGTCTGGGTTCAGAAATGATAAGACTTCTTGCAAATAGCTCTTAGAGAGATAAAACATGAAAAATTGCCATTATCTCACCAATTGTTAAAAGCAGGTAAAGAAATATGTATTTATGAAATGTTTGAAATCATCAAGTACTCCGAAAATAATATACTCGGTGTGTTATTTGAAAAACAAAAATTACTACAACTTTTTGATATAAGCGGTAACACTTAATCCTTTGAAATATTTTATAAGGGTAGGTAGGTCTGAAAGTTAATTACACAAATGACCCATTCGCTTTTAGCGTCTAATACGCCATCTACCATGAACATAATGTACTAGGGTGTAGAATTAGTGTAATGTAGGCTTTAGATATAATTCTAACGTAAGTTAATTAAGTAGGCCATAGATCGTATTTCCACGCCCAGAAACCTAAGCTCAATAAACAAATTCGTGACATGTTGGATAACGATATAATTGAAGAAGCAAGATCGAAATGGTCTTCTCTTATTCTGTTAGTTCCCGAAAGATTAAATAATAACATCAAAAGCTATCGAATAGTTACTGATTATCGATAAGTTAACTAGCAAATCAAAGACGACAAATTCCCCTTACCGAATATAACCGAGATAGTAGATTCTTTATCAGGAGCAATGTATTTTTCGCTTTTAGACTTAAGCCAGGGATATTTTCAAGTAGGAATAACTCCTGAAAGTAGGCCAGTTACAACTTCAACACTAATGATGGTCAATACCTGATGGAAAGGCTCTCAATGGGCCGCAAGATTAGTCCGAGCTCATTTTCCAGACTTATGACAGTCGCAATGTCAGGTTTATTTCACGATCAATGTTTCATATACCTTGATGATATAATTGTGTTTGAAATAAACTTGTCAGACCGTAGCAAAAATTTGTTAAAAGTTTTTAGTAGACTGCGAAAGGTCAACCTTAAGTTGAACACTTCGAAATGTAATTTTTTGAGGAAACAAATTTCATATCTCGGGCATTCAAACTCATCTGACGGAATTCTACCAGATCCTGAAAACATTAAAGTTCTCGAAAAATACCCTGTACCTACAAACGCTGACGAAATCAGGCGGTTTGTAGCGTTTGCAAATTATTATAGAAAACACATTCCTCATTTTGCGCAAATGGCTGCACCCTTAAATAAATTATGTAGAAAAAACGTTCCGTTTATTTGGTCTTCATCATCATTATAATCATCATCATACTGGCATTACAACCTTTGGTGGGCCTAAGCCGTCCTCATTACGCATCTCCAGTCGTCCCTATCCCTGCGCCGCCAACCTCTCACTTCCAACTCCTTAGCATCCCCATAGGATCTTTGGTCGTCCTCGTTCACGCACCCCAATTGGTCTGCTCAATAGTGCCGCTTTGGTTGTATCGGGTTCAGCCATTTTCAGCATGTGACCTGTCCATCTCAACCTACTGATTTTAATCACCTTCACGATCTCTGGTTCCCGGTATATTTCGTAGATTTCGTGGTTGAATCTTCATCGCCATGCGCCGTTCTCTTCCACTGTACCATAGATTCGTCTTAGAACTTTTCTCTCAAAGCTTTCCAATGCTTGCTGATCTTTTTGGCGAGAGTCCACGTCTCTGACCCGTAAGTTAATACAGGGCTAATGAGTGTTTTATATAGCTTGCATTTGGTCGGCCTTGAAATGTTCCGAGATTTTTGTTGTGGCATGAAAGAGAAGTAGCATCTATAGGCTGATAGAATTCTACGTTTTATTCCGGCCGACGTGTTGTTATCGCTTATTACAACGGAACCAAGATAAGTGAATTCCTTTAAGCTTTCAATCGTGTCCATATCTATATTTATATTTAATCTACGAGGTCTAGGGGTAGGAGCTGCAACCATGTATTTGGTTCTTTCAGTATTTATTTGCAGACTCATTGTTAGGGCAGCATTTTTCAGAGCTCTGTATGCCCCCTTAACACCTCTCTCCGTCCTACTTATAATATCAATGTCATCGGCATATGCGAGTATTTGTTCCGATTTGTTGTACATTGTTCCAATTGTGTTTATACCTCACAATCTGACGACCTTTTCAAGTGCAATTGAATATCATGCAGGAAAGAGAGTCACCCTGCCTGAGGCCATTATACGTCACAAATATTTAGGACAGCTCGTTACCTACCCTGACTCTCTACTCTACCCTACCCATGGTAACCTCTATCAGTTTGACCAAGTGTGATGGTATCTGAAACTCTTTCATGGCTGCATATAGTTCCTGCCTTTTTATGGAGTCGTAGGCCGTTTTAAAATATACAAAAATATGGTGTGTTTCGTGTGAAATATAAATACAGAAGATATCAATTTAAAAATATTGTTATCTGTTCAGAAGAAACACATTTCACGTTCACAAAATGTCCGACGATGGTGAAACGAGAGTCGACCATGTGCCGCATTTAAAACCGATCAACGAATTGATTATTTCATCTAGTGAAAATAACGCATCGAATTGGAAAGAATGGTGGGAAAATTGTGAAATATATCTAATAGCAACAGGATTGATTGATTCCTCAGATTGTCGAAAAATTGCAGTAATGTTACATTCAATTGGTTCAAAAGGTAGGCAAATTTACAACTCATTCAACTTGAAAATCACAAACACAACACTAGAAGATGTCAAAACCAAATTCGATAAGTACTTTGAACCTCAAAAAATCTCACGATGTTACGTCATACTTTTTCACTAGAACACAAAAGTTAATGAAAGTATAGAAAATTTCATAACTGATCTCGAAAACTTAAGCATGAAATGCGAATTCAAGGACCTTCGAGAATCTCTAGTCAGAGATATATTCATTGCAAACATGAATTCCCATCTGATGAATATTCGCCAACGTCTACTTCAAGAAGTCGATATTTCTCTACAAAAGCCGTCGAATTAGCCAAGTCTGTAGTTATGGCTCAGCAAAATTCAGATAAAATCCAGAAGGAGCATGTAGGAAGTTCTGATCAAGTCTTATACATCAATAAAAGAAGTTCTACATCAGGCTACAATAAATTTGGACAATCAAGATCCAGAAGTTTCAGTCAGTCATCCAATGGGTCCAGACGTGAATACCAAAATAGAAGACCATCGCCAAGTGACAACATTATATGTGGAAAATGTGGACAACAGCATAGATACAAGTGTCCAGCTTTAAATGTCAAATGCAGGTTATGTAAAAAACAAGGTCATTTTGCAAAATTATGTTTTAAAATACAAAGTCAGTCAAAACTTTAGAATCAGAAGATAATTCAACTTCTAATTTAGTCTTTCCTTTTGTCGGTATGATAGAAGATACTATTATAAATAAGGAAAAAGATTCTTGGTCTTTGAATATTTTCGTCAATAATTTCATAATTAAGTCTATTCTTGATTCAGGTGCTGATGTTAATGTCATGTCATTTCAAACCTTCAGTAAATTAAATTTACCAGATTCAGTCATTGATAAATGTCAATTTTCAATTAATAGCTTCGGAGGAAATCAAATACCAGTAATTGGAAAATGTGATCTCAAATGTTTTTCAATAATACATATGAAATGATTACATTTATAATAGTCGATATATCTTGTCAAACTGTCTTGGGTCTACCAACATGTCAAAAATTGGTATTTTAAAAGAGTTTTTAATATCACAAATAATAATAATGATTGTAATAAAATTCTCAACGAATTTCAGGATGTCTTTCAAGGTCTTGGATGTTTACCGCCAATCTGCCATATCAAGTTACGTCCAGACGCTGTTCCTCATGTCGATCCACCTAGAAAAGTACCATTTGCTCTACATGATAAACTTCGAAAGGAATTAGAAAGAATGGAGAGCATGGATGTCATATCTAAGGTATCAAAACCTACGTCTTGGGTCAATTCTATAGTCATAACGGTCAAAAGTCAGGTCAATTAAGAATATGCCTAGATCCAAGAAATTTAAATAAAAATATTATGAGAGAATATTTTCCTCTAAAAATTAATTAGAAAGTCAGTTCAATAAGTCGTAGTCATTCCATATATTATCCGAATTGTCTGACCGCTCCAAAAGTCAGAAATATAAAATAGAATATATTTATAACATGAGAATATATTTATATACATGTCATGAAAAATTTACTTTTCAAAGGAACTAAATTGATTGTCCCGGTAATAATGCAAAATGAAATGCTTCAAAAATTCATGAAGGTCATCAGGGCCACAGCAAATGTCTAAATTTGGCTAGGAATCTTTTATTGGCCTAATATGTCGTCTCAATTGAAAAATCTCATTGATCAATGCTCAGTATGTGCAAAATTTAGATCTCCTAATCAAGCAGAGCCTCTACAAAGTTATAGCATAACTTATTTTCCGTGGGAACGAGTTGGATTGGATTTCCTCGATTTCGATAATAAAATTTATTTATTAGTCACAGATTATTAATTAAAAAGTCAGTTCAATAAGTCGTAGTCATTCCATATATTATCCCAATTGTCTGACCGCTCCAAAAGTCAGAAATATAAAATAGAATATATTTATAACATACTCCAGTGATTTTTCAAGTATTCATCGTATGGTAAAGATTTGAGCTATTGTCGATTTCCCACCTGTGAAGCCAGTTTGGTACTTTCCTACTATTCTCTCGGCATGCGGTCGTAAGCGGTCCGACGTTTTAATGAATCCCAACAACCAGCATATTACAATAAAGTTATTGTTTACATTCGAATTTCCTAAGATAAAAATTTAGAAATTTGAATATTCATTTCAGTATCTACCGATAAAATTGAATTGCATTCCATGAAATAACCAAAGCAAACAAATCTCTCTTCCGTTAGAAATTTTCACATAAAAACATCGGAAAATATTCATGCAATTTTTGCTGTTGAGTCAATGATAATAATACTAGAAATTATTATGAAATATATTTATTTCCTAGTAAAATCACTGACAACAGACACGCTGAATGAATACAGTGATTGAAAAGAAATATTGCACCTAATGAGTTATGCAACAACAATGCTCACAATAAAGATGTCTATTCTATATTTGATCTTCAAGTTATTCAATTCGTATTGCATCACAAAATCTCTAAAAAAAGTTTTCTCGAGAGTGTTTATTATTTGCTTAAATTCTAATATCTGTTAGTAGTAGTTAATATGATAATGAAGCTTTGAGTATTAGTGTCATAAAATTCTTTGTAACACAAGTCTCCTCGTTTCTCTATCTTCATTGGTTCCGTAATGCAGTGGTATTATTTTCCAATTGTTATCTGGATAATGAATAATATTATCGAGAGGTTGTATTACTTTGGAATGTGGAAAATTAGATTTTTTAAAATGAAATACATTCCGTCTTTACCATGTAATATGTATCGGACATTATGACGATTGCCAATATTACTACGTAAAAATCACACTGTTTAAGATAGAAAAGTTTATTCAACGTTATGATCATCAGATAAGTATGAGTTTAAAAGTAAGATACAAGGCTACCAATTTTCTTATCATTATTTGCCCCAGGTGGGGCAACTAAAACTAAGAGGACTCAGTAACTGCTAAACTATTCATTTCTGGACAAGAAACAAAACAGATCAATTTTGGTCTGAAGGGGGACATCTTTTAACATACAGTGTCATCATTTTAGGTCAACCCCCTAAGCAGGGGTGCACAAAACTCAATTATTTGAATATGGAAGATAAGTCGTGTGATACCTCACTGAAAAGCTCTTTTCATTCTCAATACAAATGTGTAATAATTTTTCAGTTATGACATTTTCGAAAGAAGATACTGGCTGGTTCGTCAAAAGACGAGTAATTTTCAGTGATTGCAAAATCTGTCAATTTCGGAACAGTCACCGAAATACTGTTGTATTTTGGGAAAAAATATCTTTAAGCAGTGGTGCTTCCACTACACCTCCTCAGATGAGGGTGTCAACCCCTCAAATCTTCAAATCGATCAGTTAGTCGGATAGGTATTATATGGGTTACAGTGAACGAATTTTCGTTCGATATATTGATAGCATGGAGGCTAGTGCCAAATTGTAATTTGTTTTCTTTTTCTGAAAAAAGTCTTCATGAAGAATTTTAACTATGAAATGCCAATAAACGCCTACTATCAGAATATACGGGAGCTGCTATAGCAGCTCTCTTAATTCAAGCAAAATGTGCTTTCAACGAACTTGGATTTAATATTTGTGAGTGACTCGTAGCTTAGAGACAGTGTTCTGGACAGTGAATTGTTCGATCTTGATGACTACGGTATCTTCAGACGTGACAAATATTCTACATCTTCCACAAGAGTGGAGGGCGGCGGTGTTTTTGTTGCGGTGGCCAGGAGACCTCATTCGAGAGCGAAGCAGAGGATATTTGGATATCATTTCGAGTGCAGAATAGGGTGGTTTATGAGTGTTGTGTTTATTTTCCGCTAGGCGATGAGTTTGAAATCATGAGCAATATATTTGCTACTAGTTCATCCAACTTAGTGGATCGTTTGGGAAGAAGCAATGCTTTAGTGTGTGGTGATTTCAATTGTACGACCATAGACTGGAATCCTAGTGGATTTGGACCTTATAAACCGAACAATGTTAGTGCTAAATACTCGAATATTATTGGCTCTCTATCATTCTGCCAATTTTCACAACTAAATTATGAACCAAACTCTAACGATCGAATTCTAGACCTTATATTATGCAATGAAAACATTGTAACTGAAATCACACACTGTTCTGCCCCATTGGTCAGAGAAGATGCTAATCATACAGCGTTAGAATTTGTTATTAATATTGAGGCTATGAAATATATTAGAGAAAATATCCGTTTTAGAAATTTCAAAAGAGCAGATTATACAATCATAAATAGTCAACTGAATAGTGTGCCAGTTGTGGTAGTCTTAATGATAATCTGATTACTCTATACGCGATCCTGAATGAAACAATGCAGAAAAATATGCCACTGATCACAGAAAATGGTTAATTTCCTTATATTTCACCATATTAACGATAAAATGTATAAAGGAAAAAATAAACATTTAAAAAAAATTTAAAACCTATAAAAATTCTTCAACTTTCAATACATATAAACTTCTCGGATCATGCTGCAAAAATCTGATCAGATTTGAAAAAATAGTTAAAAAATGTTACTAGGAGTCAAATCGGCAAATTCTAAAAAAAGAAATAGCAAATTTATTTGCAGAGCAGTTTAGTGGTGTTAATGAAGCTCTTCTTCCAAATCGTACAAAAAGAAATAATAATAATATTGTTTATTTTCCTATACAATTTCGTGTGTACATAAGTTGTAAAACCAGGTTGTTGACAATAAACTCAGAAAATAAACATAAAACTGCAAAGTCATATGACTGTCTGCAGTGTACTAATCTAATTTTTTCTTTAAGTAAACCTAACACACCGACACTGATCCGCTAAACAAAATAAAGAGTGAACACAAAACTCAAACAGAAAAACTCAGATTCAACAAAAAATATATCAATTTCTCAACTCTATGATGTCATGAATTTTATCCCTACCATTACAAAGGATTATCTTCTTCAGCTCAAATTTAAACTACCTCATGTTATCGTGATTTTGTTCAACTGATAACTGATGCATCTGCTCAGTTAGTATCACTAGGTGGAACACTAGGGAAGAGATTTACTACATCCCATGACATAAGTTTAGCGTTCGGTGGTAGTATCGTGTGCTGAATTTTATTTATTAGGACTGAAGAGTTTTTTATTGCGAATTTAGGTTCGAAATTAGCGTACTGCCGAATGATGTCTATGAGAAAGCGTGAAAGTTTTGCAGCTGGAGCTTGAAAATATGAAACTACTGGTCTAATGGAATACCCAGTTTTATGGAGTTTGACGAGGGAGTAAAGTTTTGGCGATTGCGGGTTGTCAATGAAAAGTTTATATTTTTGGTTGGTAGGTATTATATACTTGGCATACTCTTAAGCGTTTTTTACTATGGATTGAAATTTATTAGTTGGATCTTCATCAATTTCTTCATAACAAACCTGATTCAATGATATTTTGGGTTTTCAATAAATAATCTGCTTTATTTAAGGCTTTGACTGTATGACCTTTGTCTGCTTTGGTGGATATGATATCTTCAGATGCGGACTTAGATTTAATGGACTTTAAAGTTGTATTTTCGAATTTCTTAGGTAGAAAATTATTGAATTCTTTTTGAAGTATTAACGCTGAAAAGTGTTTTAGGTATTTGGCTTGTGGTGAATAATTTAGTGCTATTTCGGTTTCAATTCCTAGCAGATCGAAATGGATACGAGCGTTATTTGACTCTAAATTGTGTTTAAAACCCTTTTCTTGAAGTGAAACTTCATCTTCGGAAAAATGAGCATCTGAAAGATTACTGAACCTATCATAAAATTGGCGATCGAAAAATTTGGACTTGATTTTTGATGTTTCAGGTTTATTACTCATCAATTTCACTAAATTTTGCAACTGAATTTTATACTTTTTGTGAATTAATGAATGAACTTTGAATCTTGTTCCGGAATCTAAAATGTCAAATTCTACTGAATGCAATCTATGAAGCAACTCCGAATGGATTACCTTCAAAAAGATGTTGTAGTTGTCTCGTTGGCTGTATTGAAACTAACTGATGTCTAACTTCAACCATTTCTTTTTGCCTTGTAGTACTCCATTGTGGGCTGCGGGGCTGATATTATGGGTCTTCAGTTTTATACATTTCGGAAATACTTCGTTCTTCAAACAAAATAGTCAATTAGATCCAAATCCTTCTCCTTTACCTTTATTTTTTTACCTTTATCTTTTCAATTCATAAAGTAAGCAACTCCGATGGGTTTTTCAACATACCTCTTGTACCTATTGTAATATTAAGTAGGAAATAAGACAAATATATAAGGAATAACTCTGTTCATTAGTTCGTATCTATCTGATGAAGCCAGAGTGTTGTGAAACCGGTCATAGTTTTGTTAATATAGTGAAAATCTAAATACTTGAGTTTTATTTCGTTGAAAATAAAATTTTCATTATTATATTCATCGATACTTATAGTAACTCTTATAATTTTAGCGTTAAGAGAATTGAACCTCATTTTGTTTTTGTAACTATTAAGTGGGTACTATTTTGGGCCTTGGCCTGTTGTACCCCAAAGGGCCGAAATAAACAAATAAATAAATAATCCGCTAAAGTGAGGTATGGAGGTGCACCGTCTTGCATAACCCACATTTCTGCACGCAGTAATATTGGAATATCGTCCAACAAATCCGGCAAAATTTCTTCAATATGACTCTCTGTTTAATCGATCTGGGATCACTACCGGACCAATAAGGAAATTGTCAATTACTGAAATCCATACGTTAATTTTGAATTGATTCTGATGATGGGTATTTGGAAAAGTATGTGGATTATCGACACTGTACACGTGTTCATTGTGAAGGTTACTGATGCCAGGTCTGTAAAAGTGCATTCGTCAGTAAATAGACTTTTTCTACTGGAGTGGAGAATCTGAGTTCTCTTCCCTTGGATAAATCGGCAGAAAGTTAGGCGATTCTCAGGATCGTTGGGTAGTAATTGACATCATGAATCATTGTTTTAGGAACGACCAACTGCAAACCTAAGCGCCGCATGCTTCATGCTTAATTGTAGGTTTTCCTCAACCATGTCTAAAATTTGTTCTTCGCACTCCGTCCTTAATGTTCGTTGTCGTCCTTGATCCAAATTCCTGGGCTTGAAGCAATCATTCTCTAATCTAACCTCACCAGATTTCTAAACGTTAGTGGTTCGGCACTATGCGATCTGGAAATCTTTCAGTATATATTCTCACGCACACACACATTTTCATGTCTATTGCCTTGAAAAAATTCGTATGCCATAATCATATCAACCATTACTGTACATCTCCGTGCCTAATAGTGATAAAGAAATCACCAAAATACCTAGTTTTTTAATTTTTTTTTTATTTTATTTTATTAAGCAGGAACCTCAAAAGGTGATCCCAATTACAGGGTTCTCTAACTAAAAACAATAGTAATACAATTCTTAACGAGTTGTCCTCGAAAACATATTAACACTATTCAAGCTTATAAATAAAAGGAAAAGAAAATTAAAATTCTCTACATGAAACACTACTAAGTCTATGAAATTCGGCACATAACATAACCTAATTGTAATTTCTCAAGTTAGTAAATAACGTTTTTTTGAAATTGTAAGGGCTCACTGAAAACAAGTCTACATTATTCAGGTGGAAATTGGCAAAACGCATTATTCTCAGAAACACAGAGTTATAATAAAGGCAATTCGAGCTTTTGGAACATAGAAAGGTGAAATTCGACGATTATTATACTGGGGAACGCTGAAAAGAATAAGGATAATTGAAATGACAGTTCATAGAACGGTACAAACATATTCCATCGAAAAGCATCCTTCTATGCTCCATACTGAAGACATTAAGGTGTTTTAACGATACATTATAATGACTTGCCGGTCCACATCGATTGAATCTAAAGTTAAGGTTTTTGACAAACCTTCTTTGTACTTTCTCTATTCTATCTATATAAATATAGAAATGGGGAGACCAAATGGGGGTTGTATGCTCCAAGTTGTTTCTTACTAGTGTGAAATACAATTTTTTAAATAAATTCTCGCTTTTGAAGTTCTTCGTTATCCTCAACACGAAACCGAGCATTTTGAAAGCTTTAGATACCATAAAATCAACGTGAACAGAGAATGAGAGTTTTTCATCAAGCATTATGCAATTTATTCTTGTTATATCTGAGCCTCCAAGACTGAATGTTTTTCGTATGCTGTTAGTATTCTTGGTGAAAGTGATATGCTGACACTTGTCAATATTAAGTTTGAAATATCTGGAGGTGCAGTACGTAAACAATCGATCTTAGTCACTTTGAAATGTATCTATATCAGAAAAAGATTCCACACGTCTGTATATTTTGAGATCGTCGGCATATAACTCGTGATATCATTTATATAAACTAAAAAGGGGAGTGTCCAAGGTGAGACCCCTGCGGCACTCCAGAAGTAACGATGAAGACGATTGAAGAAATTCCATTCACTACGACAAATTGTAACCTGTTATTTAAATATGAATCCATCCATTTCGTGAGCGATTCGACGAAACCAAGGTCAGACAGTGTCTGTACTAATGTATCGTGATGCACCTTATCAAAAGCCTTCGCCATATCAGTGTGTATTGCGTCCACTTGAACGCCTTCATCAAAGCACTTTGATAAAAATTGACATATGGGGCTAGGTTCGTCAACGGTGATCTTCCCCTAAAGAAGCCATGCTGATGTTTGGACAGTCTAGTACTACAGAGGTGAAAAAGTCGTTCCCTCAAAATTGATTCAAATATTTTACCAAAATGGCTGAAAATGGAAATAGGTCTGTAATTTCTTATTAAACATTTTTTACCATTTTTGAAGACAGGAACAATTTTTGCTAGTTTCCATTTATCTGAAAATATGCCTAGTTGCAGTGATTTGTTGAAAATAATTTGAAGAGGGATTGAAATTGATTGTCCACATGATTTTATAAAAATTGGAGGAAGGAATTGGAAGGATTCAGTACGGAGATTTCTTTCACAATATCAGTTACCTCCACACGATTCATTGAGATAGATGAGAATGAATTGAGCTTTTTTTCGTAAATTACTGGTTAGTTAAGTTAAGAACTTAAGGAACACTGTTGTGTCAACAATTAGTTGTCAAGCCTAATAAAATGACAATCTGCCAGACCACAGAAATAAATTCAAAGCCAACATGGTCAAATGTGATATTTTTGACTTGCTAGGTGTTTGAAGAAAAGAAATCATGAAATTAAAAAACTGTTCAAGAGACAAAAAGTTTGATAATCAGCCTAGCTAGTCAATGCCTGAAACGAAACAGTTTTGATCAAACGAAGACAGTTGAAAAATTATGGTTGATTAAAAACACGTTCGAGTTTTTAGGGACACTTGTGAAACGTCAAGGTCCTTGAGTGGATCACTAAAAAACGTGAATAACGCAACCGATTACACATACAAATATGGTTTCTATCGATCGAGTCGTTCTCAAATTATTTGAAAAATAAGAAAAAATCTTTGGATTTGGTGACCTTGGGCGGCCAAACGAAAAAACTTTTCATGTAGATAAGTTGGTCTAAATTGACTTTTTCGAGCTGAAGAATCTGTGGTATAACATTGTACACGCAATTCAAGGACACCCTGTGTATAAAAAAATTTCTAACATTGTATTATAGTTTCAAACTCATCTTTTTACATAGTAGTATTTTCAATCATAATAATAGAACTTTTTTGCAAAAGAATTGTTTACGTGAACCAATTCAGAACTCAAAAGATTATTTAGTGATATAACTATCAATGGGGAGATGTAAATTCTTTCCCGTATAATAGGAATCAACAGTTCATTGATATATGAAATGAAAACTACTAATTGACTCCTCACGATAACTATCAATCATTTGTGAATTAAATTTCTGCCAATTCTTTAAATTTCTTTCATGAATCCCATTTGGTAAATGAGTACTTTTAATTTCGATGTAAGGATCAATATGAGACTCAGTTTTCCAACAATAACTTAAATATCAGAATGCAACTATAAAATAAATTAGGCACTTTCTATCTATTTCATTTCTAATTTCTGCAATAAATTTAGAAGAAATATCTGACGAAGCTTGATTTTATATGGAAACTTAATCTTTTCAGGAAAAATATTGTTTTGCATAACTGTTTTATGTCATTGTTATTTTTGTAGATGTATCATTGCAATACATTTCATTGGGATAGACTGTATATTTCCTATAGGAGTTTGAAAAAGAAAGCATAAATTAATAGATGCTCAACAATTTATTTTAAATCAATGACCTGCAAAGACTACAATGAAGTGGAATTCAATAGAAATAAATAATTCATACTGGTTATTGACCGAATAACAATGATTTTCTACAACACTTATCAGACCAAACTTCAAATTGAAAATATCAGCTGTATGATAGTATATTACTGAATTGCGAATTGTAGATGAGTGTAATCAATCTTTCCGAACTTGCAAAACTATGTGGACACCATTTTCAGTAAAGATTCTATATACCATGGGAGTTAATGAGGATTTAAATAGTAAATTTAAAATCATTTGATTTCATATTATTCATTGTAACCATAATTTAACGATGAAATCTTCCTCAAAATTGTTATAGATCTCAAAAAGGGCTTGTTTTAAATAAAAGAAATCGTTTAAGTTTATCGTCTTGTATACCAGGCTAGTAATCATATTTTCGATGATTTTTACAGGTGAATTTCTATACGGAATATCGATCTACAAATTTCTTCCTGGGCAAGTACCTTATTCTTCCAATCCAGTACTAAGCCCTGTCCAACGCTGCTTAGCTCCAGTTAACGAGCATAAATAGTCGTTAACGATAACATATATTTGTTCTCAAAGGTTTGACTATCTCACGCTTACTAGTACTAATTGGATGCTGGAGACTAAGATAAATTTATGGAACAGAGAATGGATAGTTTTATGATCATGATTTTTCAAATAGTACAGGAAATGCCATTTCATTCTATTTTGTTGAGAATCAATGAAAAATGATTGGGAAAAATTTATTCACAAAAATAATTACAATTTTTTCCAACAATATTCTGTAATATTGAAATGGTTTTATATTTGATAACGAACTCAGCTTATTCAATTTCTTCAGAGATCGGAAATTTGGTCGTTATTTATTGTATAGTGTTAGGCACAAAAACGATATTGTGGATGAACTAAGTTTCAACATTTGTTTCATCCGTTATTGCTCTCATCGCAATTTGGAGTAGTACAGGGTGCTTCAACGAGAACTAAACAGAGGCTATATCCACCAAGATATTCATTTCTGATCAAAATGCAAAAACATATCCATTTTTGTTTCAACGGGACATCTTTTGGGGTACAATACTTGCCTGAAATATCAACCCCCTGAGAGGGGGTTGCAATCCTTGAACATTTTGAATAGGGAAGATGGGTCGAGTGGTGACTCAAGAGAAAGGTGGTATCTTTGTCTATATTGCCTTGAACAAATTTCTATTATTAATTGAAAACTGTGAAAGATACAGGATGAGCAACTAAAATATAGGGAAGACTATTTCCCTGAGACTATTCAAGTTTCAGTGAGGTAAAATGGAACAGATCCATGCTGATCAATGGCAGTCATCATCAAGTACTATCCTCATCTCGAATTTCAACCCCTGGAGAAGGGATGACAACCCTTGAAAATTTCAGTAGCTCACTCTGTATTTTCTACAGTTTTCAACCAAAAAAGAGAATTCGTTCACAGGGATGCAGACAAAGATAATACCTTTCTTTCGAGGTATCACTCGACCCATCTACCCTCTTCCTAATTCTCAAGGGTGGTCACCCCTGCTCTGAGGTTGAAATTCGAGATGAGGATGGTACTTGATGATGACATTGATCAGCATGGATCTGTTCCATTTTACTTCACTGAAACTTGAACAGTCTCAGGGAAATAGTCATCCCTATCTTTCAGTTGCTCACCCTGTATCTTTCACAGTTTTCGATCAAAAATGGAAATTCGTTCGAGACGATGTAGGCAAAGATACCACCTTTCTTTTGAGTCATCAGTCGATCCATCTTCTCTATTTTCAATCATCAGGAAAGTTTTGTATCCCAAAAGATGTACCCCTCGAAACAAAAATTGACTTGTTTTTGCGTTTTGTTCAGAAATGATTTCTGTTTAGTTTTCGTTGAAGCACCCTGTATACCTGAACAAAGCTCTGGTTTCATTGGAGGAAGTTAGTCACCGTTACGTCTTCGTTACCTGAGTAGACCAAATAGCTCGGTATCCAGACATAGGTGAATCTTGCGGGGCCAAATCCCTATTTTTGGGAATTGTCACTCGAAAATACAATTCTCAGCTTGCAAATTTGGGCAGTGGCTGTGGTCGGTGTAGTACAGAATGCCACCGTATGTCATATACTTAATCCTGGGTTAGTGCGGTGGAAGATTGTTAGTTACCTCATTAAAGCGATGGCTTGTGTGAAACCTAACCTAGTTTTTAAACCACACTTTTTATTCAATTTTATGACTACAATAATAAAGAATATTATACCTATATTAATGTGAAAATTCAGAAATATAGGGTGCACCAGAGAAAATCGGACATTTTCTTTCGGTTATAACTTTTGCAACTTTAGAGCTAGATCATTCATTCTTGCTTCATTGGAAAGCCGAAGGACTTGGTTTTTCAGAAATTGAATCGAAATTTCACTTCCGGTGAAATCCAATATGGCTGACTCATTCGAAAATGGGCAATATTTCAAGATCGCCGGAACGTTTTTCTTCTGACTTTTCTGAACAATTTGACATTTAATCTTCAAAATATTCCAAGAATTGGAAAAATAGTAGCGTGAAGAAGTTTTTCATTCTGATTTTCAGCTGAAATCTCGTGGCGTTGGCACTCCTGAAGTTATGTGTTTTTTATGCATGTTCTAAGAAGATGTAGAACCATTTTTTACTAAAACCAACCTAAAATTTGATTTCCGTTCGAATTCAAAATGGCCGACTTCCTCAAATATTAACAATATTTCTCGCGCATTAAAAAAGTTTTCGCGGTCGTAATGAATCAACTGCGTAATTCAAGCACTGGATTGAGCCTTTTCCATCATTTTGAGGGGTCGAACTCGAATATTGATTCAGAATTGTGCCAATTGTAGACTATTAAGTTTCTCTTTTCCATCATCATATGAACCTAACGTTGTGAAACCTCGGAACATAGACTGCATGCATTAACTCTATGATAAAAATAATGAAATGTCATCGAGTTTTAGACGACATCTGGTTTGAACTCGAATTTTATCTTGGTGTTGTTTGTTTTTGCCGTTTTAAATTGTTAACAATGGTTTTAACAATTGATGTTAAAAATGTTTATTTGTGCGTGGTTATACTGCTAGGCAAATATAACGCCAATTTTCAGCCCCTAATTACAACAGAAGTGCAATCTATGATCTTGAGGAAACATTTTGGACAACAGGATCATTAGGAAGAAGACCAGGTACTGGTACAGCTAGATTTGTTAGAACACAGGTACTCGCCTTTTTCATAATCTCTTTCAAGCATCAAGTCTACATTTTTTGTATAACAAAGTCAATTGACAATTTCAGGATAACATTCAGCAAATTTCTGCATTAGCAGTCTGCCCTATCAGAACTCCAGGAACCAGCTTGACTGTTTCCCAAATGTCTCAGACAGGGAAAATTGTTGATATTTGAGGAAGTCGGCCATTTTGAATTCGAACGGAAATCAAATTTTAGGTTGGTTTTAGTAAAAGATGGTTCTTTGTCTTCCTAGATCATCCATGAATTACACAACAACTTCAGGAGTACCAACGCCATGAGGTGAAAAAAAATCTTCACGCTACTTTTTACAAATTCTTGGAATATTTTTAAGATCAATATGTCAAACTGTTCAGAAAAGACTTTATTATCGACTGAATGCCCCATCCGAGTTTTCTTGTGAAAAAACAACCATCCAGCGATCTTGAACTATTGCTCATTTTCGAATGATATTGGATATCACGGTAAGTGAATTTCGATACAATTTCTGTAAAACCCAGTCGTTTGGCTTTCCAATGAGGCAAGAACGAATGGTCCATCCCTTGAATTGAGAAAGTTATAACGGAAAAAATATTGTCCGGTTTTCTATGGCGCACCCTATATATTCTCTCAACCCAATAAAATTAAACAGAAATTTTTAAATGAAAAAAAAACAAGAAAAACAAATTAATTTTCATTTTTTTCAATATTATCACTTCTATGGAGTGTTAATATTGTAGAAAGAGCTGGTAATATCGGCGTAATCCAAACATCTTCGTTTACTTGTTGGATTATAATCTCTACTCTTTTCAGTCTGAGTTACCTAAGTAAATAGAAATTATTTTATCTTTTCTTCAAATAATCGCTAATTAAGTCAAGTTCAATCGTTTTTAGTTGTTGCCATGTGTGAATGGTTGCCTTGATATTGAATATATGTATTACCCGTGAGTTTTAAACTGCCATATTTAGAAGAGTAAAAAATGTTTAAAGCCACATTCTTCTATTCTTTACAATGCCATACCTTCCATATAATTGAACTACTGTATCAACGCCGCACTTTGTTGCATTGTACTCAGTGATAATTTTAGGTTTTCCTGAAGTTGTATATATTGTTTCATCTTGATGCATTTTACTAAATATAATGACATGTTGGTCTTTGTTAGATACATACGACATGACTGTTGTTCATTATTGAAACTCAAATATTGATGATATGTCTTTAACAGTAAAGTCATTACTCAACAAAGTGAGAGGAAATCCATAGCTCAAAACCTAATTGTCCATAATTCCATTTCTCCTAGTCTTTAATAAAGTTGTTACTTTTGAAAAATACAGAGTACTATCGAAGTACCAAAATATATTTAGAAATGAAAGAATAACTGCAAGAGCCGTAGCATTCGCAAACATACTGAACAGCCTGTTTAATGGACGTGTGACAGCGGTAGCATGCTTGGACCTAAGCAAAGCCTTCGATATGAAAACCATAATAAACTCATAGTACGGCTATACAGGTGGAAATAGGAGAATGCCACTACAGCTGTTGAAGTCGTATTCAACAGTCAGTTATCGGAACCCACAAGCACATGAAAATATAATTTTACATCGATTCCCTTGAGAAAGGGGGTACCACAGGGTTCAGTATTGGGGCAGTTACCCTATATCATCTATACAAACGACCTACCTGATATGATAGTATAGTATGCTTACACAACATTGATTCTTACTGATTAAACTTCTAACGATACAAGAGTAAGTGAACTCATGAATACCCTAACAACATGGTTCACAGATAATAACCTGATAACGAGAACAAGACACAGCTGGTACTATCTGATTATAATGCAGCTTGCGAGAACAAAACCTATCACTATAGCAGCGGTAGAATAACCACTATACAAAGTCTCAAAATTCTTGGGGTCACTGTGGATCATCTATTGAGTAGGGGTGTACGTAGCGACCTCGTCTCTATTAAAATAGTAGAAGTCATTACAACTGGTGGTGAATTTTCAACATTATATGGACCAGATGGTTTTTGCCCAAGTATACCACCATATTTGAACCGTAAAATGTAATACTGTCTGCCAATGCAAAAATTTTAGTTTCATATTTCGATGGCTCATTGGGTAAAAGGTCACCAACCCAGAAATGCTAGCAGCATCTAATCAATAGTAAGGTATTTCGAAGGTGTATAAATATTGTGGTATAGGTCGAAGAAAACTCGGAGTGATGCAAAGTTCTTAATAAACTACCTTTCATTTCTTGTAGTTATATCATTGAATCTAAAACTAAACAATAGGAATGGAAAGCGTAGCAGACCCATAGTTTGACGAAAAAATCCTTTATCCATTTCATCATTTTGCCATATATCATCCAACTTGAATCCATGTGCTTTTAAAACTATAGATGAATATCATAATCCAATAACTGCTTTCAATTATTTTTCACTGGTTCCTTTAGTACGCCAAGTTTCGTTATATTTGTACTGTTGGCTTCTTATTTGATTCTTAGTATACTCAAGATCTTCTTAACATCTCTTCAGTAATAATAATGGGCTAAGACTTTCAGGAATTACCAAATTATGTTTTCTTGTTCGAATGTCAGAATTTGAAACTGAGCTACTTCGTTTCTGACTTACAAAAAGTACTCATCTGTGGTAATGAGCCTGCCTCTTGATTATGCACATGTTTCGCTTGATTACTTTCATTTAAACTATGTAGCATATATTCCTAGTGGTGTGTTAGATTTATCAACGCACTTTGATCATTAATACTTTCATGATTACTCTTCTCCAATTTGACTTCTACATCATCGTCACTGTTTCCCATTAATTTAATCATAAAAATTTATAAGAGAAATTTATATTCCGGCCTGAAAGTACAGACGTATTAGTACGGCGGGTTGTCACAAATCCCAGAGCACTAAAAAGTGATGTTACTTTTTCTGTAATCAATTGACGAGTGTGGTAGGGGCAGTGAATGAAATTAGAGCCTTCAAGCGAAAAGTAAACTAAAGCAGACAACCAGTAATGCAGTAGAGTTCATGTTACAGCCAAATATACACACATGGAGGGTATCACACCTCACTGCACTAACACAGGGTTAGGCAAGCTTGGTTATAAGTAATGTAAGTATTGCAAATCCACAACAGTACCAAACAAGACGTGATTTGTGTTAAGATGATGTTATGTTTTTTATAGCGTCCTACGCCTTACGGTTCCTAATTTCCAGCCTCTTCGGTCTTGCCAATCTCCTGGTCCTAAATTTCATTCTGACATGGCTTTGTTTATCCCGCCGATCCATGTAGTCTTTGGTCTTCCTCTTTTCCTTCTTGCTGTTGGGGATCACTTCATTATTTGTTTGGTGATTCGGTCGTTACCCATTCTTTCGACATGACTATACCAGACCAGTTGCCGTCTTTGGATTTCTTCCATAATTGTGGTATCGATCTGCATAATTTCTTTAATTCGATCGTTTGTGAATCTGTCGAGTTTGGATTTGCCAGAGTCTGGATTCTTTCTAAGTTTTGATTAATTTGCCAAGTCTCACATCCGTACAGCACTACACCTCTGAAAACCGAGATGGAAGAGGAGTCGCTTCTTTTCTCAAGATATGCTCTTAGACCACAAAATTGAGTTCAGGTTACCTGGTAATTGTTTTTCCTTTACAATCCGCTCCTCTATTTCTCTTTCTGTTCGTTTGCTTCTTGCCACCTTGGTTTCCAGGTAAACAGTATCATCGCAAGCTCTTTTATTTTTCCTTCCTCTAACTGCAAGTCTTCTTTTTTTCCTCCAACGCACAAGTATTTCGTTTTAGTCTGTTTTACTGTCAATCCCCAGTCTTCATATTTCTTGAAGAGACGCCTTGTCATGAATTCCAGATCTTCCTTATCTTGGGCTATCACAATCTAGTCATCTGCGAAGTGCAGAGTGTAGAGATTGTTGTTATCATCTAGTTGAAAACCCATTTCGCCACATGACCTCCTCTATATGATAGTGTATAATAAGCGTATCTGCTCTCAGTGGTAGCCCCATGGTTTTACGCAGATGCGTCAGTAAGGTCTAGAAATATATTCTGGCTCTGTGACAAACTTTCTCTAAGTGGATATACAACCTAAGTATCTTCTCCAGGTTCACTCCTAGATATTCGGTTTCGTTACACCCACCTAGGAAAGCTGGCTGTTTCAAACCGTTTCAACTAACCTTGCTCTATTGAAGACTACTATAAACTCTTGTTGACGGCTCAGAAATATTTTTCCCTGATACACTAATTATCTTGTGTTCAGTACCTACTAAAGAACATTTGATATCGTCACCTCCAATTTTTTCTTCAACGACTAGATCAATCACAATGGCTTGGACCCAAACGCTTCACATTGAGGTGAGAGCCATTAGGTAATCGTCGAAAAGGATCCTCAGTATTGGTCAGTAAAAATGACTACATAAACTCTTTTTGAAGCGAAAATCAGCTTTTTTGGCGATTTTGCATTGAACTTTTAATTGTCACCAATGAACCATGGACCGACATTCCGTTAGGCTCACCAAATTGAAACGATATAATGGAAAACAAAACACTGTGTGGTTTTGAGGTAAAGACAAAGCTGAAGGGAAAAAAAATTCGTAATTATTCAACTAATTTATTTTTAATTTTTGTAGTTCCGTCCTCATCGTATCTCTGCATGAAGCGGAGCATTGGTACGTTCAGCTTCTTTTCTACTTTGTTAGAAAGGATGAAATCGAAATGAGAAAAATGTTTACTTCTCAAAAGGAACGATCTTTCACATGACAAGATTCGGCTGCACATCTGTTGAATATCCTGAAACCAATTAAGAAAAAGTTATGTTTAATATTATCCAGAAAAAGTGCTTTTTTTGCATTGATAACAATAAGCGAACTTTGCTAAAAGGCTGAGGAAATTTTACCTTTCCCCAATGATATAATAGTATGCCCACATCTTTGCGTATTTACGTGAGTGACATAAGATACGGACATGATGTGGCTTTATCGGATTGGAACCATAGTCTCATGCAAACATTACACATCACTGCAGAAATTCAAACAGCAGTTAATTTTCTGCGTATACTAAATCTAGAATAGATGTAGGTGAGAAAACCAACTTTCTCTTCAATATTCCTGCCGGAATATCTTTATTTCATTATTTTCCTCATTTTTCTTTCGGTAAGACTTCGTTTGGAATTAACTGAACGAAGAATAATTCCTTACATTTTTTGGATCAACAAAACGGGTTACCTATTTGAAATATACAGTGTGTTCCAACTCAAATTAACCAGCCCCTCTATCTGGAAGTGGACTGTTTTTGGCGAAATAGAGGAACTAATTTCTAAGTTGGTTCAGAGCATGTTAAATCTAACCTACCCTCATCAGCATCTAAGTCGAAATCGATTATACGGAGAGTAGATCGAGTGGAATATCTTTGGAATGCTCTTTCAATTCCCTATTCGGAAATAGTTTTATTATGAACATTAAATATCGAACAGAAATTCCAAACAGAACGTATTCCAACGAAAATTTGGCACCCCCTCTATGTGAACAAAGATTGATTGTAGCGGAATAAGCTGGCACACGTCAAATTTTGATTGAAGGAGGATCAATCTGGGTTGGTCCGAAACATGTGAAATCAACGTCCCACTCTGAGAAGCACCTCAGTCGAAATTGATTATAGGAAGAGTGGATCGAGTGGCGTACCTTTGGAAAGTATTTCGATTCTCTACACAAATGTAGTATCTTTATCAACATTTAATATCACACACAAGACTAAACACAACAAAATTTTGTATTTATATGAAAATTTAATAATGACAAAAATTAAATTAAATACTTAAAATGACCTCCTGCGTCCAAACTACGATACAAAGGATTTTCTAATTTTTTCTAACAGTTTGAAGAAATTCTGGAGTCGAAAGCCTGCATTTGGTGACGATTCTTCTCCGCAGCTCCTTCAAGTTTTAAGGTTAGATTTGATTAATTGTTGCATGAACTCCCGATCTAAGATGACACAATAAGAAAAATTCCAAATAATTCATATCAAGCGGGCCACTCAATTGTTCCTCTTCTGCCAATACACCGACCTGGGAAACTTACATCCAAATATCGTCGCACTCGAACATCGAAATATGTAGGAGCACCATCTTGCTGAAAACGTTTATTCTCTGAAAGGGTTTCATCATTTTCCAAAATTTTTGCGAGCCTGGAATTCATCAATCCTCACAACAACTGCAAATAAGTGTCTCCATTGAGATTATCTTCGATAAACAGAGGTCCTACAATATGGTTTTCATGAATTCTAGCCGAAAATTCAATTTCAGAGTCGTTATGCCTTTGCACTATTGACAGTAGGACTACTCTCGTTAGAAAAACAAGTTCACCTCAAATTTTACAAAATTGCAAGTGGCGATCAGGATCGTTATCGTTTATTTCATGAACTAGTTTCACTTTATAAGACGAAATTGGTGATGTTTCACCATCCTGTAGACTGTTGAAGCAGATATACACCATACTCCTGATAATTTTCTGATGAAAGTAGTGTTTTCCATTTCAAGGAGGCTCAAAACTGCCAATTCAGTTGCTTCGATCTGTATAGGCTGATGTGAACTTCATGTTTTCTGTAATCCACCGAATCCGTAGTTGAAAATGTATTCATCGAGTACAAGACATACAGATGTCCTACCTGTTTTTCTGGATGGTTCACATTGAAAGTCATTGCTATCTACTAAGTTAGATTAGATTAGGGTAGGGGTGAAAAGTAACCTTCTAGGGAATAAAACATTTTTTTGCACAGTAATACTCGCTATTGATGGGTTTTCCTTTTTCGAGGTAGTGCACGAGGAGTATGCTATGATAATCCCAGAAAACTGACGCATAACCTTTCTAACCTATTGAGCCTCCTCGGCCGCTTCGAAGCACTCAAGCCGGCTTCAGTCAATTGCCGGGCACTCATTCTATTTTCTGGTGTGTGATAGTGGATCCAGGTTTCTAGTTACCGATCGACGCCAAAAGTCTGCCCGATTCCGCATCAGCAAGTCTAAACACTATTTCATAGTGCTCACGCGTTCTGTTTTCGGTCTGGAATCAGCATGCGGGGCACCCAGCGGCAGGTTAACTTTTTCATATGCGGAATCTCGCACAAAATATGGCGTATGCGCTCAGGACTGATCTTTGTGGCATCTGTTGAAGTTACCACGAAACTCTCGAAACCAATATTTGACAGTGTAATCTGAAGGAGCATTACCCCCATAACATTTATCCAACGTTTCTTTTGCTCTCTTCGCCGTTCTGCCTATCAAAAAATGATGTTTCATGCAAGAACGAGAATCGTTTTTATCCATACCCAATATGATGAAAAACAATCAGCTGTTAAAACAAAACTGAGGCCAGTATCGCACTGAAATTTGGTATGTAGCAGTAGAAGCGCATTCAGGTGTCAAGGAGGTTACTTTTCACATCACCTTGTATCCGGCACACTCATTATATGTAATAATAATAATGTCGTAAGGCCTTTTTCGGGAATATCCCGAGGAGATAGCGGTAGTTTGAACAGAGTAGTGAAGTAGGACGCAACAAAAGAGCGGGGGCTGGAGGTCCTCAAGAGTAGGAGAATAAGAATTTGGAGTCCCTAGCTCAAACGACCAAGCCCTAAGAATTTTTCGAAAACTTTCCCTTAACGTCGCCGAGAGCGAACAAAACGTCGAAGTGGCGAGATTTCTTCGGAATCGGAAACTTAGGTCTCCCAGGAGGCGATCGGAACGATCGATCGAGCGAAAATCCTGAGAGAAAGTTTTGAAAAGCAAAGAAACGAGTTTTCCATTTTTTGCGTGTGGAATGGATAATTTCATCGAACTTTCAAATCTATACAAACTTTCTATCGCTTTTGATCGTTCGAAACCGGGACGAGGACGAAGCCTGGAGTTTCGTACGTAGCGCCTCGATATCTTAGTTTAACCCCGGGAAAACGGAAAAATCTTTGATCCAACGAAAGGTTATCGGAGGAATTCTGCAAAATTTGGCTCTATTTTCCTCTTTCTGAGAATCTTTCTTTCCCCTTAAGTATCAGTTTTTCAATCTGACGAGACGGAGAAGTAGTAAAAGAGACTGAACGCAATCGAGCACCTTACCGTACGTCCAATCCCGTTCTCTATTCTCTCGCCAAATGATCGGGGATGTCTGTTGAGCAAGGAGGACTTTGCAGAGTAGGGGGTTGATTTCACATTCCTCTAACCAATTCTTTCTCTAATCAAAATCAGCTATTTTAACTACAGTCAGTCTTCCTTGAGATAGATGCGTTGAAAAATTGTCGTTGGAATACAAATTTTCGTTATGTTCGGACTTTCTATGTGATATTAAATGTTCATATAGATATTCATATAGATACTATACTAACTACTTTCTGTTCACGTTCTTAATACAAAAATTTTGACCTGCGGACGTTATAATCAGCTAATTCGTTTGTTATATCCAAGCTTACCCTTACTAACTCGGGTGGTTTGATTTTTCTTACAGGTCGAATTTTGTTTTGGAGGGGACTTTTTTCTGTTACTTCTTCTTATGAATCCCATACCCCCGGCAGCTTCTACCCCAAATGTTTGAATAGGGAAAGGGGTCATATTACTTTATGGAAAGGTGAGTACATTCTCTATTCGAACACGTAATTATTTACTTCCTGAAATTACATATAACGAATTGAAATCTAGAATTGTTTGGGAAAATTCGAGTTACAGGCATCTTATTATGTATTTTGTCTTTTACATTTTGCGCCTGACAAAAAAAAACAAGTAACGTAGTTTTATTTCTTGAAGTATTCTCCATGAAGATTGATACACTTTTGTATGTGATTACATCAATTTTCGAGATACTTTTGCCACTCCGAATGAGATACCACCACAACATAGTTTTGGAAAGCTTTAAATATCTCTTTTGCCGTCGAAAATCGTTGCCCCCGCAGTTTTTTCGTGATAACCACAAGAAAAACTAAGTTGTTCAGTTTTAGGTGTTCAAATACTCTATCTTAAGCACCGATTTGTGTGAGCTCGCATTATCATAATGCAGAATAATTTTAGCTCTTCGATTTGATTTCTTTAACCCATCGAACAGTTGCGACAAATAAATGGTTGTATATCATTCATAGTAGTTCTTTCTACGTTGCTTTAATGCTTTGGTGGCGATATGTCGGATTTTCTTGAAAAAACAGACGACCATTCGCTTCGAAGTGCTTCGAACAACTTTTGTTGGGTTTGGCTTGTCTTGAAAGACCCATACTGATGAAAGTTGTTTAGTTTCGGCCTCCTACGAATATATTCAAGATTCATGGCCTGTAACCATTCTGAAAACATATTTCGAAAAACAGCGGTCCTTTGTACCTATCCATTTTTCCGGAAAAATTTCATCGAGATCCCGCGAGACCTCTCTTGTGTTGTGAGGAGGTGCACCATCCTGTTGAAGATAAATTTAATTCACAACAGGTAATGGCAACTCGTTCAATTCATCTTGTATTTGGGTCCCCGAAAATTCCAAATATCTCTCCCCTGTCAATGAAGAATTATAGGCCCTATTGAATATCTTCCCATCATCCCTACCAAGACAACGAACCGAAACTCTTCGTGGAAGTTTCCATCTTGATATTTGTGCTCATTTTGTTGCAATCAGTACCTGGTATTTTGCCAATTAAACATCCAATTGTTCGTAAAACAAGATTCGTCACTGAATAAAATCTTTGTGGGATATTGTGGATCACCCACCATTTTCCTAAGGTACTATTCACAGTACTGGAGTAGCCTAACACTATCGTTAACATGCAGGTGTTGGTGTAGTTGATATTTAAATGAGCGGTACTTATGTTTTTTCGAAATTCACCATGCGTTTTGATGGTTGATTTCAAGCTCCCAGGCAATTTCCCTTGCTGATGAGGTTGGATTAATCTCAACAAATGTCTATGTCGATCTTCATCGATAACGAAATCCTTCTCTTGAGCAAGTTGCATCTCACGAAATTTTCGTTCAACTTTAGAGAAATAGGTCCAATTCGGATGAAGTCTTTCCGGAAGTTGGTAAATGTCAAACATATTAATGTTATCAAATTCAAAATGTTGTCTTCTATCCGATTTCTAGATTTCATCAAAACACTCCAAATACAAAAAAAAAGTTACAGGGGTGGCCCTAGTTTCGGTTACATCCAGTATGGGATCTATGCGGACTTGAAAGTTCGAATACTATAGAGATTTTATCATTCATGACAATTTTCAGCTTTCAGAGAATTTATGCAAGACTACCACTACTTTTGGGCCAACTTGATGGGAGTAAGAGCGAAAGTAACTTCATTATTCAAGATCGTGATTTACAGGCGATGTGGAGTTAGCTTCACATTAGTACCTCATAAAGCTGTTGTACTGAAACAAAAATCTGACTCCTGTTCCTGAGAATCATTTTCAGGTATAATTCACTGTTGAACGAAGTCATAGAGATTTATGGAAGTAGAATTATACCTACACTGTATTCAGCCATAAAATCTCCAAGGCTAGAATAAAACGCAATTGGTGCAGTTATATTCCCCACAGGATAATCTGGAGGCTTAGATTGGCCATAAATTTGTAGGTTCTTCGTTGTTCCATAATCGAATTTTCGGAATGTACCTGAAAAATTGAAATGAAATATTTAATACATTGTATATATCTAACCGTTATTATTTGATAGTTAAACATTATTTGTGTAGATAGATAGATAGATCATTTATTCATTAATTATGCAAAAACCTCAAAAGTATATTCATACGTCAAAATAGTGTTAAAAAGGTCAATAGAAATCTAGTAGCAATAAAAGAAGAACATTGAATATAAAATAAGTACAATACAATATAGGAAAAAAAAGATAATCAGGTGGTGATCTCTAAACATTCAAAATTCAATTTAAAATAATCGTCAGTGTCGTACGAGGTATTTTCTAAATAAATGTCTTTATCATGATTTGAATTTTTTGTTTGACACTGATCGAGAAGATAATGGCAGTTTATTATAAAATTTAAATGAAATGAGTAAAGGACCATTCTGCGACCTGCTTAGTCTGGCAAAATGGGTATATAGATTCTGTCTGTTACACGTATTGCAATCATGTATATCACTATGTAATTTCACTGAATCAATTGATCCCTTTCCGTTCCCTGTACTATAAGTTTATTGTTATAAACTTCAGGTTCACATTACCTGAATATATCAGTTGAAGATAATGAACAATTTGTTTCGCAGCTACCTTCGGAGAAAAACGGAACCAAAGCGGCAGCATGTACTGAAAGCAAAGATGGAATAATATTAGATTCAAAACAACTCATCTCGAATATACAGGATGGTACTTGATGGTAAGCCTTGAATCAAAGGACGCATTCCTGAGTCAAATTCAAATTGAATAGTTCAATATAAACATGTATTCTATAAATACTGGTATTAAGAGAACAGAATGCGAAAGTTGAAAAAATTTGAGATTTGGAATTGTTTCTCATTGTTATCATGCTAAGTTATCGCCAACTAGATCACAGTTGCAATGGATCCCAAGGTGACATTCTAAGAAATAAAATTGATAGAAATAATTACTTTTTTCAACTCTTGAAATATTTTCAGATGTCACATATAAAAGTAAAACTTTCTTATCTCTTGTGATTTGTAGATGTTGTAGTTTGTTTCGCGGAAAAATAAAACCACTTCAGTGCGGTCAAAAAATAAAGTCATCTCTTCTCGTTTACTGAATATCCACAAGAAATGTTGTGAACGACAATCCTACACTTATCGATAAACTTGTGCCCTTTTCCCTATCGAGAAGAGCAATCCTTGAGTTTGACGTATTGTTTCATATCCAGCAATAATTCTCATTCTTAATGTTTTTACTATCTGATGCTCCTACAAATAAAACTCTGTGCCATTCAAATCAGTTAATACACGTAGTCCGAATTGTGGCTTTCCACAACAAATCCATCGATTGAGAATTGCATGAGCCAATATGATGAAGTGAACTGGTTTATCATCATACATAAAACCAGTGTTGTCGCCATAATTAGGGAGAAACATTATCAAGAAGCAGAAGCGTTTGGTAAAAATTGACTGTAGATCTCGCTAATCCAGACCCTCGGTGATGAGACATCCGCGGGGGGTAGATGTAGATTGTAAGATATCAATCATTTGGCTACATTGTTAATGAAAGCCGAATTGTGTATTTTACAAATGTTAGATGAAGATGACAACTATACTGCCAAGAAGAACAAAGATAAAATCTTGAAACTTGTTATCGAAACAGAAAGTGGTCCCGGTGCACGAAAAACACTTGAGACAACAGAAACTCCTGTTTAGGAAGATGCTTTGTTCACATGGTTTTTGCAGCAAAGGTCATTGCATATTCCTGTAAGTGGTGATATGGTTTGTGGGAAAACTGGTTAGTTTCGTCGATCGATCTCAAACTCTGATATGGTAATTAATGTAAAGAGGGGATGATCAGATCAAATTGAGAATCGCTACGGAATTAGATATTTAGAAATGGCAAAGATAACTATCAAGTGATGAATTTGCTATTGGACCATGTCAATAGAAGTTTCAGGAAGTATTCAAGAAAAAATCTAACTGCAGAACAAGCATACATACCGACTAACTAGGTTTCTACCATACGTCTAGTAATAGGCAGTCACGTTCCGAAAAAAAATGATGAAAATGAAAGTCACATTCATGCCTAATGCACAAGCGCCTGGGGTCCATGAGCTTTAATTGATAACGGGGTTAGAGAAACATCATTAAAATTGCTAAAAATCTTTTCAATCGAAAGAAAACTGCGTAAAAGTAAATGGAACAATAACTAACATAGGAAAGTTGAATTGGGATTACCACAGGGTACTGTTCTCGGGACCCAACTGATTTTTGATCTGTATTTATTCTCGTCTATAATTGAATAACGGTGCCTTATTTATTTCTTATGCTGACGATACGGTTATGTTCTCGATGGAGACAACTGGGAGGAAGTAAAATGAGTGGAATGGATCAAGTCTTTGAGTGGCTTGAAACTTATGAACTTTCACTAAATACAGCAAAAACAAATTATATTTACTTTTCAGATAAAATGGTAAATGAACCATCCTATTCATGCATTGAAATAAACGACAAACAACACATACTTGAGGTGTCGAACATTTAGATGGTATATAAAGATTAATTTCTCAATTTGAATCCACAAATTGGTTATCTGACACATAAACTTTGTTGTATTTTGTACAAATTTCATTTCACGAGAGACTTGCTTTCTCGACATATTTTGCCCCTTGAATATAGATCGATACTTGAGTCTTTTCCAGGCATGGGATCCTGGTGTGGTGAGGGTTAAATAAAAACATTCTTAGCGAGCTCAATATCATGTAGAAATATATCCTTAAGGTAATTTATAGGAAATAGAATATATCCATCACATTTGTTGTTCACCTAAGAAATAACTAATATTCCTAGAAGATTTTGCTGATCACGACCATGACACCAGAAGTAATAGAAATCAGACCATCAAACTGCCTTATGGCTACGAAAGTATAAGTCTGAGATTTTCTGATTACATAACCTCAAAGTTAAAAAATTTGTTACCAAGAGACATATGAGAAATTTGAAGAATTTCAAATTATTCAGCAGATCCTGTAGGAGTTTTATAGTAGAAAATTACTAGCTGATATTGTGGAATAGCCTGGATATTCATTTTCGGAACGAGATTAAAACATTTTTGAGATGTTGAATATACTTGAAATAATATGAGTATTATGTTTAGTATAAATGTAATAACATTTAGGTGTTCATAAAGTCATAAAGAAAAAAAGAACTGTTGAACTTGCAATTTTATTCTTTTTTCAGATAAAAGCGATAAAAGCTCGTGCATAGCTTTCATATCGAGCTACCCTAACCTAAAACCCCCAGTAGATCGGCCGTGCGCTCGCTTTACGTGTATGTAAAAGGTACGACTGTACGAAGCTCGCACGGATCGAGACGAGCTGCTCCGAAATCGGACGAAAACGTAAGCAGCTGTTTATGGAAAGTATATGTATAGGTGTATAAGTTAGTTTATATCTTTATATTGCCACACTCACCGCATGCGCCCCGTAAGTATACATATACAGGTGTATAAGTAAACATAGGATAGCGGCCATCTCGCGCCCATCGAATTACGAACAGCAAATATTTCATTAACATCGAATCGAAATTGTATAGCCAAACGCAAACATTCCATTATCAGCTCTTGCTATAACTATACATAAGTCGCAAGGTGGAACTTCTGACGAAATAGTATATGAGTAAAGCACATTCCCAAGAACTCGTTCATGCGCTCTCTCGGGTGACTAATATTGAAAACTTTTATATCACGACTAAAAACGATAATTCTATATTCAAGTTTTATCATAGTCGAAGCCAAGCTGCATCGACTGCATCTTTGATGCAAGAATTCGAAAGACTGTCTGCAAATAGTGTTCAGAGGACATCCCAAAGTGTCTCAGATTTCATTAGTAATTGAAATGGCATTACAATAATGACTTTCAATTGCCAAAGTCTGAAAAGTCACAAATATTTAGAAGATTCAGTTACGAGACAAACAAATTCTACACTTTATTTGAAAAAATTCGACGACGTTTCGCTGACACAGCAGCTTTATCAAGAATGACAAACAGAATGAAGAGTATGGTATTATAAACAAATCGTAGAACAAGTTGGATGAATAACAGGAAAATCCACACCGAGCCATTGTACAGTTAGTATGAAAGGTAATAAAAACTAATTAAACAAGTTAAGTAAGGGTGAATAATTCACATCTACCTGCTCATTCAAAAGCTTGTCCGAATCTTTGTATCTATTTATTTCTAATGCTTCTAGGAGATCTAATTTTAAACTTTTCGATTTTATATGTAATATGTCAAAGTTTTTATTGAATGCATAATTTTCTTTCATTAAGTGGTTTGAATAATTTGAATCAGATTTATTTTTATCGAAGCTACGTTTATGTTCAGATGTTCTTATGCCAAAACTCCTATAGGTCCTACCGATATAAATTTTATCACAAGAACCGCAATTGAGTTTATAGATTCCTGATTTACTTGATTTTTCAACACGAGATTTATTATTTTAATATGATTACCTAAGTTATTAGAAGTTTTGAAAGTTATATTAAGATTTTGTTTGACGAGAGAGGATTTAATATTTGTACTTGCAGAACCGCAGAATGTTAAACTGTTGAATATTTTATAGTCTTTATGAATAGGATATACTTCATTTTTGCTTTCTGATACAGTTTTTACGAATGATTAGATCTATCATATCCGGATTATATGAATTATTAATGGCTATCTGTTTGATGATGTTTAACTCTTTATTATAATCTTTTACTGATAAAGGTAAATTGAGTAACCGATGTACCATGCTGTTTAAAGCTGCAACTTTGTGTTGAATTGGATGTAATGAGTAGTTATGTATAATTGTATCATTATGTGTTGGTTTACGAAAGACCGAAAAACATGATTATTATTTCGTTTAGTGATTTTCAAGTCCAAAAATTAATGGAATCGTTCTGTTCAATTTCTATCGTGAATTCAATGTTCAAATGGATGGAATTAATGAAATTAAGAAATAAGTCTAATTGACGAGTAGTTCCAATGAAACATACTAAGATGTCGTCAACATATCTATACCAATAAAGAAATTTGGAAATGAATGGATGTGTATGAATTTTCTGTTCAATATTATTCATAAAATCTCTGCTAAAAGAGGACTCAAAGGATTTCCCATGATCAAACCATTTTCACTACTGAAATAGATGTTGTTGAAAGAAAAATAATTTTGTTCAATGCAAACGTCCAACAGATTCAATATTTCTGATTTAATTATGTGGTTAACATGATTCGAATTCAACATGTTTTCGATTAATATTTTGACATCACCTGGAGGAACACTTAGGTATAAATTCTCAACATCAAACGAAATAAGTTTTGCGTTAGGTGGTAGGTTAACGTTAAATAACATAAAAAACGTTAACCTACCACCTAACGCAAAACTTATTTTATTATTTTATTGGTATAGATATGTTGACGACATCTTAGTATGTTTCATTGGAACTACTCGTCAATTAGACTCATTTCTTAATTTCATTAATTCCATCCATTTGAACATTAAATTCACGATAGAAATTGAACAGAACGATTCCATTAATTTTTGGACTTGAAAATCACTAAACGAAATAATAATCATGTTTTTCGGTCTTTCGTAAACCAACACATACTGATACAATTATACATAACTACTCATTACATCCAATTCAACACAAAGTTGTAGCTTTAAACAGCATGGTACATCGGTAACTCAATTTACCTTTATCAGTAGAAGATTATAATAAAGAGTTAAACATCATCAAACAGATAGCCATTAATAATTCATATAATCCGGATATGATAGATCTAATCATTCGTAAAAACTGTATCAGAAAGCAATAAATGAAGTATATCCTATTCATAAAGACTATAAAATATTCATCAGTTTAACATTCTGCGGTTCTGCAAGTACAAATATTAAATCCTCTCTCGTCAAACAAAATCTTAATATAACTTTCAAAACTTCTAATAACTTAGGTAAACATATTAAAAATAATAAATCTCGTGTTGAAAAATCAAGTAAATCAGGAATCTATAAACTCAATTGCGGTTCTTGTGATAAAATTTATATCGGTAGGACCTCTGGAGTTTTGGCATAAGAACATCTGAACATAAACGTAGCTTCGATAAAAATAAATCTGATTCAAATTATTCAAACCACTCAATAAAAGAAAACCATTCATTCAATAAAAACTTTGACATATTACATATAAAATCAAAAAGTTTAAAATTAGATCTCCTAGAAGCATTAGAAATGAATAGATACAAACATTCGGACAAGCTTTTGAATGAGAAGGTAGATGTGAATTATTCAACCCTTACTTAACTTGTTTAATTAGTTTTTATTACCTTTCATACGTACTGTACAATGGCTCGGTGTGGATTTTCCTGTTATTCATTCAACTTGTTCTACGATTTGTTTATAATACCATACTCTTCATTTTGTTTGTCAGTCTCGATAAAGCTGCTGTGTCAGCGAAACGTCGTCGAATTTTTTCAAATAAAGTGTAGATTTAAGTTAAACCTTGTGTTTTTTATCTCATTCCAATTGTATAGTTCAATTCAAACGAGATACTGTTCCAAAAGGTGGGATAGCTTTTTACCAAAATAATAATAATTTTACTGGTATTATGACTACGAATATTTAAATAAATATTGCACACGTTAGCGATGTTAATGTTAGGCGGTCATTTGTTGTAGATATTTGTGCGTGCCTATGCAAACTTAAAAGTGGTCTCCACATATCGTGTTAGTAATTTACATTTATCCGAATCCAAAATTGGACGCCGTAAAGCATTTTATCCATCGCACTTAACTGGAATACACTGTAGAAGGATCGAAAATACTTGGTACAAATGGTAATGAATTTCCACTTATCTCGGCTGGCGATTTCAACGTCAACTTCGCTGATGAAGAATCAGAGCCGTAGACAACTTACCTTTTGGAAAAATTGAAGTTGAAAATGAATAATGATCTACAACAGGGGTGCTCAAACGGTCTATGCTTTATCAATAGATCTCGAGCTGAAAAAAGTTTTTGATAAGCTACCTACTTATCAAAAATCTAATCTACAAAAATTTATTACGTAATAAAATACCACTCTGCTAGCGGTAAAAGCCGCGTTATTTATTCTTGCCGCTTTTCTAGAAATTTCGAGCGGCGCGTTTGACGGAAACATCCGAGACTTTCGTTCACGCCGATATAAATGTTGTGCCTGCAGGAATTGGATTCATTCTGAATGGTAACTTAGAGGCAATACTACGTCGATATAAAGTTTATTATTAAATAGTTCAAAATGAGTGCAGCGAATAAATCTGAAACGTATCATTGTAATAACGATTGGGAGGAAGAATTTATCTTTTGTATATTAAAAGATAAGTGCATTTGTCTTATTTGTCGTGCGTCAGTTGCAATACCTAAGCGTGGTAACTTAGAGAGGCATCATAAGACGGTTCATAAAAACTATGAAAAGGATTTGGTATCTTGTCTGAGAAAAGAACAAACCATGTTCACAAGACCAGCCAAACAATCAAAAGCTGCTACGATTGCCATTTTAAATATCTCATATATTGGTGAAACACAAGAAACGGGTGAGACTTTATTTGGAGATTTCAAAAATAAAACAGAAATCATGTTTGCTGTTAGAGAACTCCAGTTATCTCATCTGACTGTCACAAGACGTATTGAAGTCATGAGTCAGGACATGGCAGATAAACTAAAAAATGATATCATGAAATGTACATACTTTTATTTACAGTTCGACGAAGCCACCGATATGACAGACACTGCCCAGCTGTGTATTTTTAGTCGGATGGTTTTCAATGACATGTAGGCTAATGAAGAATTTTTGAGAATCATTCTTATTCCACGTTAAGCGCGCAAATTTTCAATTGAAAATTTAGAAGTGCCTTTGTACTAACTTATTCTTTTCTGAATTGAGTTTCAGTCTTTACTTCAATGAAAACCAAATATATTTTAATTCTATTAAAATATTATATATTATAATCAGAACTCCTTGATAACCCGGAATGGAACTTGTTTTTCTCTAATTGGATTGGTAGGCTGTACTGAATTGTTGCTTGTAAAAAACGTGATCCAATCAAATAGTCACCACATCTCACCAGTAAACATGCGAAATTATCGCTATATATGTGGACACATTGTAGTTAGCCTGCTAGGTGGCGTATGAGACAAGATGCTCGTCTCCTACGCAGAGTTACCTGGGTTCAATCCCCACATAGTCGGTGCGATTTTTCGGATTCTAGGAATCGCTTGAGTGTCCATCTTTCGGAGGAGATATAAAGCTGTCGGTTCTGTCTACCAGAGATGTGTTGGACATTAAAGATCCCTTCCCTCGACACGAAAGGTGTTCGGCAAAATTCCAGGGTTAGTCAGGTGACAGAATTCCCCGGCGTGTCATTAGCCGAAAGGCAGAAATGGAGCACGTTAAAGGAAAAACAAACAAACAAACATTGAAGATTTCTCTTTATTCGAAGAATAGTATGCAACCTTCCGTATAATGTTAAATATCCTAATGGATTTCTTATCGAGTTTCCGAATAGTGAACACGTGCGGAGAAAACGCGAGATTTTGAACGCCAATAAATTCGTAAATTCTATGGTAAAAATTAATTCAGTTTGCAAAGTGTAAAACGAAATATCGTGACTACCGATAATATTTTGGTGCATGGAAAAGTTGGAAGGGAACTTTTTTATTCAGGTTTCTTAAAGTACAATGGATAAATAAATCAAAACAATAATTTTTTTTGTACGTCAGACCGATAATAGTCCCGTGCGTTCATCTGCTCCTCGTCAGCTTTTTCGAACGCAACCAGTAATACGACTATGCCGTATACTGAGTTGACGGCAAGAAAGGTGAACCAAACCAATTATTAATTCTTCAAGCTCAGTCGCCTTTGACTACAAGGGTGACAATACTACCAATGTTCCACAACATGTGTCGCAGCAAAATCATTACCAAAAACTATATTTCCCCAAAAAGCAATTTTATTTCACTCTGTGGACAACCAGAAAATATTCGACTACGTCCGATCAATCGGAGACATCATAGGACCAAAGAATATAATTTATGTCTCTAGAATACCGCTTATGTCTCTAGAATACCAAACAACCGCGTCTGCATATATCTCAGCAGAACTGATCTGCTAGACGAATTGATCTCGAATCATCCCATCATTCGCATCGACAACTTGTTAGAGGAACATCGTTAGAGGAACATCGAAGTTCCTCTAACAGAGGACGTGAGTCACACACTCATGGGTTTTCCAGAAGCTATCATCAGTCAACATGGCACAAAGCAAATCAAGGAAGAATCCTACAGATGGTCCCAAGTCATCAGATATCTCTCGAAAAGAGATAAATTATGCTTACAAAGATAATACAGATCTGTTCTCTACACCAATGATGAACTTAATGGCTTTCCTGGAAAACACACATGGCAGGAGCCATCCTCTGCTAGAAGGCAAACGAATCACTTCTGATACCAAAGGCCTGATGATAGATTTACGCAACATTTATCCATACTTAACGGAAAGGTCTCTGAAAAGCAGTTTCACAAGACTATCCAAAAAACTAAAGAATGACCCAAATCAAGACACTGATGACTTGGAGTTCGAGAGTCTGCCTTCTCAGTCGTCTCTCGAACTCCAAGAAAAAGATTATTTTTCGGAAAGCTCACAGAAATCTAAACATTAACATCACTTTCACGCTTGTTCAACGAAATTGCGATGGGTTCAACCCTAACTTAGAACGAATCCACTAATTTATTTAGGACACAAAAGCAGACATACTCTGTCTGCAGGAGACTAATTTGACAGAACAACATAAACGCAACCTCAAAGGATTCAACGGTTACCACTTCATTCGTACCAATTGTGCAAGAACTAGTGGATCCTCAATATTTATCTCGAACGACCTCTATTCGATCGATTTATCCCTGAGAACAAATCTAGAAGCTACTGCTACCAAAATCTGGTGCCTTAATCCTCTAATTATCGGCAGTATCTATGTTCTACCAAATTTCAACTCAAGAGAAGTGGAACTACTAGATATCATGGATCAACTCACAACACCACTCATAATCGTGGGCGATTTTAACGCTCACAATTCGATATGTGGTTCTGAGCACACTTTCGGAAGCGGCAATATGATAGAAAATATGTTATAAATGAGATAAAAAACACATGGTTTAACTTTAGTCTACACTTTATTTGAAAAAATTCGGCGACGTTTCGCTGACACAGCAGCTTTATCAAGAATGACAAACAGAATGAAGAGTATGGTATTATAAACAAATCGTAGAACAAGTTGGATGAATAACAGGAAAAACCCACACCGAGCCATTGTGCAGTTAGTATGAAAGGTAATTAAAAACTAATTAAACAAGTTAAGTAGGGGTGAATAATTCACATCTACCTGCTCATTCAAAAGCTTGTCCGAATGTTTGTATCTATTCATTTCTAATGCTTCTAGGAGATCTAATTTTAAACTTTTTGATTTTATATGTAATATGTCAAAGTTTTTATTGAATGAATGGTTTTCTTTTATTAAGTGGTTTGAATAATTTGAATCAGATTTATTTTTATCGAAGCTACGTTTATGTTCAAATGTTCTTATGCCAAAATTCCTATAGGTCCCACCGATATAAATTTCATCACAAGAACCGCAATTGAGTTTATAGATTCCTGATTTACTTGATTTTTCAACGCGAGATTCATTATTTTTAATATGTTTACCTAAGTTATTAGAAGTTTTGAAAGTTATATTAAGATTTTGTTTGACGAGAATGGATTTAATATTTGTACTTGCAGAACCGCAGAATGTTAAACTGTTGAATATTTTATAGTCTTTATGAATAGGATATACTTCATTTATTGCTTTCTGATACAGTTTTTACGAATGATTAGATCTATCATATCCGGATTATATGAATTATAAAAAAACGTCGTCGAATTTTTTCAAATAAAGTGTAGATTAAAGTTAAACCTCGTGTTTTTATCTCATTTATATCATGGATCTACATCAAGTAACGGCCTCCACAATTCAAATGAAAATATATTAAGTAATAGCGACGCTTGTCTATTGAATACTGGCTCCAAAACCCACTTCAACATTTCTACAGGAAACTTCTCATCAATAGATCTCAGCTTATGCGACTCCACAACCTTCCCTCCTCAGCTGGGAAACACTTGACTGATTATATCACAGCAACCATTTTCCAATTACTATCACTAATTCAACTGAAAAATGCACAGAACACATAACAAAATGGAAACTCTCCAGTGCCGACTGGAACGAATTCAAAACTGATGTAGATCGCAAAATCGAGTATCTCATATTTTCGGGAGATGTGGATCGAAAGACAGCCACATTCACTAATAGCTTAACGTCAAGTACAGAAAACTACATCGGTCACTGTACCATTACGGCCACTCGAAAAGCCGCACCCTGGTGGAACAAAAAATGCGAAACTGCTGTCAAAGAATGAAAAAGGCACTCAACAAATATCGTCGAATAAAAAGCACTGAAAATATGATCTCTTTCAAAAAATCCAAAGCTAAAGCCAGATATGTTCTGAAACAAAGTAAAAAAGATTCCTGGATGGAATATTTATCTTCAATATCTAAAGATACAACCCCAGGTGAAATGTGGACCAAAATAAGAAAAAATTCAAGGAAAAAAGACATTCGCGAAAATTCCAGCTATCAAGGTCGAAAACAAGCTCATAACAAACGATCAAAGGATCGCTGATATCCTAGCTTCTAATCTCCAAGAGAAATTCAAAAATCAAAGAGACTATAATCAGCCAACCTCAACTCACAACGATCAGATTCCCGAAACTCAAGCACAAGACACAATTTCCATAAATTCGCCTTTCACAATGCCAGAACTAATATTTGCACTCAACACATCTAAGAACTCGGCAGCAGGACCAGATAACATCCCAATTTCTTTTTTGAAAAACCTATATCCTACCAGCCTCTCAAAACTTCTTGAATTGTACAACAGTATAAGGAACACTAAGAAATTACCAGCCATTCGGCGAGAATCGATCATCATTCTAATAAAAAACCTGACAAATCTTCAGCTGATCCAAAGTCATATCGATCGATGTCTCTCACATGCACAATGTGCAAACTAAAGAGAAAATGATAAACAGAAGGCTTCTATGGTTTCTTGAAAAGCACAAAATTTTAGGAAACACAGAAGTACTTCGGATAATTTAGTTATCCTCGAAACCTCTATATCCAACGCTTTCCATAACAAACAGGATGTAATCGCAGCTCTGTTTAACATTGAAAGTGCTTTCGACGCTATACCCAAAGCTGTCATCCTTAGTAAACTCAAAAAACTAAACATGACTGGTTGCGTTGTCAGTTTTATAGAACAAGTACTTCCAAAGTGAACTTTCAATATGACTGCTAACGGAAAAACCTCCAAGTCTCTTCATACTAGCTATTGACGATCTTACCAAAAATATACCTACACCAGTAGAATTCGGTCTCTTCGCTGACGATCTTGTCCTCTTCTGTCAAGGTAAACATACCGAAGTAACTTCCAGCATTATCCAAAATGCTGTGATGAAACTTACTGAGTGGGCTGCAAGAACAGGACTCTCCTTCTACAGAAAAATCCAAAATAATGAAATTCACCAGAAGGACAGACAACACTATACAACCACGAATAACTTTGAATGATAAACCTCTCTCTATAGTTAAACATCATAAGATCTTAGGCCTCACATTTGATTCCAAATTGAATTGGAGACGCCACATAACGAACCTCAAGACAGACTGTCTATCCAGACTCAACATTCTGAAAGCACTTTCACACACACGAAAAACCCTTGCTCATGATCTTTCGATCCCTTATACGTTCAAAACTGGATTATGGAAGCTTCATCTACATGTCAGCCGTTAGTGACTTAAACACTCTCAATTCATTACAAAGCACCTCACTGCGTATTTGTCTCGGAGCCTTCAGATCCAGCCCAGCCGAACGTCTGTTCTGCGAAGCCAATGATCCTCCTTTGAAGTCCAGACGTCAGTTTCTTCTCCTTTCCTAATTAGCCAAAATTTCAGCAAATCTTGATAATCCTGTACACCATCTCATGAACTCCGAAGACCAGATTGTAGACCATCTTTCAAAGCCCCAATTAGTTCCACAAATTTTGCGTCCTCTTCTCCAGGACACTGATCTATCAAAAACAACCCCACAAACAAATTCTCTTGTTCCACCATGGAAAATACGCCTTCCACAAATAAACACCTCACTTTTAAAATTTTTCAAACATGAAACATAAAGCACACTCCTCAAAAAGAATATTTTGGAATTGATCAGTGAACATCATTACAGCAAAGTTCTTCACACAGATGCGTCAAAATTCAAATCGAGTGTTGGATGCTCTGTTACAACAGCACAGAGCACTATCAACACATATTGTCTACCTGCATACGTTAGCATTCATACAGGAGAGCTTTTCGCCCTAATGAAAGCTGTACAGCATATATCACCAGAGATGAAACAAGTAGCAATATAAACAGACTCGTTGGCATCCATCCAATCCATTAGCAATATCTACAGCGATCATCCACTTGTCCAAGCTATCCATAACTGCCACATTCAACTTTCATCTCTAGGAGTTTCTATAACCCTGATTTGGAATCCCGGGAAATGAGATAGCCGACCGCTCCGTCAGAGCAGCTTCAGCATCAAATAGTGAAATAGAAAGCCTACAACTACCCAGAGACCTGAAAACACTGTTCCGCCAGAAAGTTCACAAATCTTGGCAATTTGCATGGAACAACTCACATAGTAATATACATGAAGCATCCCCAACTATCAACGAATTCGGATCGGACACACTCGCCTTACTCATAAACATCTGATGGCATCCGAAAACGCTCCAATCAGTACAAACTGTAGAACCGCCCTCGATGTAAAGCATATACTTGTCGACAGCCCGCAGTATGCCGAAAGAAGAAGACACCATGACATCATAGGAAACTTACAACATACACTAAGTTCTACCTGCCAATTCAGAAAAATGATCAAGTTTCTCCGAGACACAGATCTATACAACCAAATGTGAAATAAGTGTTTCTTTGAAATTTAATATTAGTGCAAAACAATAAATAATTATGATACTATATGAAGAACTGTAACTGTGTCAATGGCCTAGTTGTCGAGACACGTTAAATTAAAATAAAAAAATATCCATATGAAGGAGCTGGTTTTCCCATCCATCCATCATAATCATCGTTAACCAGGGCCGCATAGTAGTGGTACAGGTCGGTCGGATGTCATGAATAGAAGCAATAGACTGATGTTTGAGTCTCATTTGACCTCGTCAAATACTGATCTGAATCCTTTGGAGAGCGACAAAAAACATGTAAATGATACTGCGTCCTCCAAAGAATTGACAAAGACGCCACTCAACATCGCTACCGGGAAACCATGAAAACAAAGAATAGATAAACAGAAAACCTCAGGGAGTCACACTAGTTCGACTATGTACCGCAACGCTACACACCGTGTCTGCAAGAAAGCGATCTGTCGAAGTACTAACGCTCCTTATTCATGTTCTTGGTCTTAAAGACACCTTGTGTAGCGCTGCAGTAAAAGGTCCAACTAGTTCGACTTCTTGAGATTTCCTGTTTATCTGGCTTTAGTATTCATGAATTCCTGATAGCGATGGTAAGTAGCCTCTGTGTCAGTTCGTTGGAGGGAGCAATAACATTTACATGTTGTGTTGCGCTGCAACGGTTGAGATTGGGTAAACAATACTGACGAGATTATATGAGACTGGACTGCAGTCTATTTCTCCTATTCTTGACATACAACTGAGTTGTACCACTACTGTGTGGCCCTGGTTGACGATCATTATGAAGAGTGGATCGGAAAACCAGCTCCTTCAGGGAAGGATATTTAACATTCAACGGAACGTTGAATATTATTCCTTGAATGAAAAAAAACTTCAATGTGTCTATACATATAGCGATAATTTTGCATGTTCTCTATTGAGATGTGATGTATACGTGGTTGACAGCCAGACATAAATAATGAGCGTACGTCTTTCGGCTTTCTTGCAGACACGGTGTGTAGCGTTGCGGTAAATAATCGAACTAGTTTGACTTCTGAGATTTTTCGTTGATCTACCCTTTCTTCTCATGGTTTTTCGGTGGCGATGGTGAGAAGCCTCTATGTCAGTTCGTTGGAGCGCGCAATAACATTCACATGTTTTGGTGCATTCCAACGGATTGAGATGAGTAGATGGCAGTCTGGCCTGGTGTTGTGAATGGGTATATAATATTGATAAGGTCGAATGAGACCGAAACTGCAGTCTATTGCTCCAATTCATGACCGAGAAGTACCACTGCTGTGTTACGCTGCTTGACGATGATTATGAAGGGTGGATCGGGAAACCATCTCCTTCAGGGAAGGATTTTTAACATTCTACGGAAGGTTGAATATTGTTCCTTGAATGAAAGAAAAGAAAAATTCTTTAAATAGTCAACAATAGTGCCAAACCAACCGTTAACTGAAAATTGTTGTAAAAAATACGAGCCGTGATAGCATAAAGAATTTCCTAGTAATACTGATAATTCATTATGGAAGTTAATAAGTGCATTAATAGAATGACTTACCGGGTTTATGTTTTCTGGTTTTGCTCCAGTTGTTTCTAGCAGAAAGATGTAGCACTGATTATCAAATAAACTGTCTACACATAAGCTCATGAGGACTTCTCCTAGAGAATATTTTATACTGGGAAAACAGTACAAACTATAGTCATCCACTAATTCCTGAAAAAATATTTTTCACTTCATCGTTTGATTGATACATTGGAGAACATTTTCAGTAGTTGCGATATTTTCAATATTTTTATGTGACTGACTGCTGAGTTTCTATAATTTAATTGAAATTGTTTATGAGTTATTTTATGGATATTCATTTCAATATAAATAGAATGAAACACTTTTGTCTGATTCCACAATGTTTATTTTCAATACAAGTTTTGACAATTACGTCATTTTCAAGTGTCTAGAGCTAATAGCTATATGAAAGAATGTGAAATCTATACTTATTTCAAACGTTGAGTAGTAAGGAGTATTGAATTTTGGGTTTTACAAAATTTCCGAATTTTCCAACAGAGTCTTTGTCATCCCTTCATTGAATATGTGTAGAATTTTTAAATTATCTGATAAGTTCTATGCTTCTATGTGATTCGAATATTTAATTCAAAATTTGAATCTATATTAAAACTTTCGAGCTGTTTGTCCTACGTAAGTTCTTGGGTATTCATTGCATTCAATTCTGTATATTCCAGACGGTTTGAATTTATTAGTACTTTAATTATTATTGAATAGTAATTTGTAGAAAGCGGATTATATGCATGGCCAAAATGAGACAATATGTACATATACAGGGTATCCCTGACGGTTCATTACAACATTGGCCGAAAAATTTCACCTGGGGGAGTAACGGCCTCTTGAAGAGGCTACCTCCAAACCGGTTTTTCACTACATCTGCGGAACCCTGTAACGGATTATAACGGAATTTGGTATGCCTGTATATTTTTTGGATCTTTCTCAGTTTCTTTGATCAAATTTTCGATATTCGAAACATAAGCGTCGAAAACAGGGGGGATATGGAGTAAAAATTACCCAAATTTTTTGGTTGATCAGGTTATACCATTTTTCTTACCAAATTAGAAAAATTCAAAGCTTCTTACGGAAAAATTTTTTCCTAGTCGAAGTAGCTAAGACGCACTGTTTTCTAGTAAAATGCGTTCGAAAATCATGCTTTCTTCAGAAATTTTCAATCTCAGATCCTCGAGATTTTCTCGAACTAGAAAAACTCAAAGTGTAATGTGCTAAAATCACGTCACAAAAATTTGAATTGAAACACTTGATTCCAGTCAATCCTCCATCTGTGTCACGCCACTGGGTAACAGTCTGATGCGCATATTCAGGAAATCGGATAGTATGCTTACCGGCTTCAGAATCTTCGTTCTGCGTTCTTTTCTTTTGCAGACCTTCAAGCTAATTTGTTGAACTTCAAAATCCGCTTAAATTGTAGTTCAAATAATCAAATTATATTAAAATTCATATCTTTATCCTGTATACTGTGTAGTGACCTATATCAAAATATAGGATGAGTGGAAAGTTCATTCAGCTCTACAGAATTTGTCTTTTTTTCTCACGACTGATTTCATAATCGTATTCCTTTAATTTTCACAATTTTTTCATAATGACCTTGATAGATTTCTTATTAATAAACTCGATCGAAATAATTTTTCTGAGTAGAAAACGACAAAAGTAACTCAAACTCCTATATTCAATCATTATTTTTTTTCATTTTCAAGTAATTTTCGTGAAATTATCATGTAAATAGTTTTTATAGATGCTTTCTCGCTTTTAATGTAGCTTCTTCTTTAATTGTAAATAGTTTTTGTAGATGCTTCCTCGCTCTTCCTAAAACTTATTTTTTAATTCTATGACCTACCTGAACAGTTAGCACGAGTTTACTTTTTCAGAATCTCTATAACTATTCCTATTAATTTTTGTCTTTGAAGAATATAAGATCTACATTATTTTGTTACTTTAAATTCCCTGGTGTAGCTGGCTGTTACGTTAGAGCATAGAATATCTTGGTGATACTTGTCTAATTTGTGGAATTCAGTCCTAGGTGGAGAGCCCTAGACAGAAATTCCTAGACAAAGATTCCTAGTTAGAGACTCATACGTGAAGCTCAGAGGTTGAAATGTAATAACTTCTATTTGGAGTCCAGAAAACCAAATCCGAAGCTTAAATAGAGGTTTTTCACCATATGCAGCAGTAGGAACAAGAACGTTTTGGAACTATTTCACCAAGATAAGTCTTATTGATTGTATATAAGATATAAAGAAGCATTTGTGACATTATGTATCATAATTAAAATTTATGTAATTAAATATCTGAGCTAAACTTCATTGACTTTTCTTCCAAGATTTCACTGACAACTATTGAATAAGAGTCTTGTTGCTCATTCTTCTCTGGGCTTAACCAGTATAAAAGTTGATTTTGTAACAAAAGAGATGCGTAGGTTTTTGGCAGAACTTCTACGAATCGGAATAGTACAAGAGTTCCCAACAACTTAGGTCCAACATTTTCACCAGGGGAAGCTACGGCCCCCTGAAGACACTACCCCCGAAACGGGTTTTTCACTACATTTACGAAACCCTAAATCAGAAAATGACGAAATTTGGTTCATGGGCATAATCGTTGATCATCTTTTATTTTCTGTCATCAAAATTTCGTACGAGCGTCAATAAGAGAGGCGGCATGAGACAAATAGCAGTGTATCGTTGTATACGCCAAAATCTGAAAATTTTTTGAAGAAGGTCATTTTGTTCGTAGTCGCAGAGGGGAGTATAATGCGTTTGATGAATAAAATTTCTTTCCACAATCTGAAGCACAAATTTACTACACACATCATCGAGTCCTACTCGAAAAAAACTCAGGAAGATGAGTAGGTATCTTCCGCTTTTTTCGATGCAATTCTACTTCTTCCGGAGAGGATTAATTGATTTCAGAAATACAATACCTACTATCAGTTAACAAAAATGGGCATGCATGGCTTCAAACTGAAACACAGACGTGAAGAAACATCTTCATTCCCAAAAAAACGAAGCTGGTTGAATGACTAAAGATATAACTGTTCGATGTGATTGCCATGATTCTCGATGCGCATTCTCGCTCTGTCGAATTGATTGAGATGCTCTTAAAGTTTCTACTGGGTCTTCCCTTATTTGTACTCTGGTAATTTGAATTCTCTCATGCATTTCAAGGGATTGAGATCAGGTTATCTCGTCCACCACGCTACAGGACTCCCTCTGCCGATCTATGTTTGTGAAAATTGTGCGTTTAGCCAATTCCATACGATTATTCCAAAATTCGCGGGGACTCCGTCGTGTTGGAAAAACATCTTACGGCTAGTATTTAAAGGCAAATCCTCCAAAAAATCTTATATCTTATTATCTTCCCGTACCCTATTGTAGTCAAGCGAGCCGGTATTTCAATGGGTCCAATGAAAATCGGACTGTGGAAAATCGACTGTGGAAGAGATACAAGCGCTCCTGTTGTCAAGTAGATTACCTGAACCATCGTAACTTTTCCAATCATCTGTCCTCTGTCCTGCGTTCAGCTCGTCGGAAGAATCATTCTGCACTTCTGAGAACAATAAAAACTTTATAAATATATGCGTGCCAATTTACAAACTAAAGTCGACACACCCCTTCTTCGCAGGCCTGACGGTGATCTATGTGCCTCTGATCTCGATTCAGCTGAGGTGCTGGCCGACGCTTTCTCTATCTGTTTCACTGTAAAACAGATGACAAACTACCTGATACCCTTATGCCAACAGAAGAAGAGAGCGTTACAGATGTAAAATTTACACCAGAAATTGTGAAAAAAGATCTTTTGAAGTTAAAGAACAATTCCTCTCCCGGTTTAGATGGTCTGAGCCCTTTCTTTCTGAAAAAACTTGCTGACGTTCTATGCCTGCCACTGTCGAAGATAATGACAATTTCTTTTTAGAAATCAGAGCTACCTCTTATATGGAAAAAATCATTTGTAACACCTATCTTTAAAAAAGGCGACAAACTGATTCCGCTCAATTATAGACCGATCAGCTCACGTTGTGTGCCATCAAAAGTAATGGAAGCTATAGTGGTCGATTATATGACCATCTTTTTAACAATATATGCAATGATCCCTCGTGAACAGCACGGATTTGTTGCGAGAAGATCCACTACCATCTAACCTAACCTAACTTTTTACACTGCCTAAATGACTGGACACGAACCTACGATCTTAAAATACCCATCGACGTTATATACCTTGATTTTGCGAAAGCTTTTGATAGAGTTAAAGCTAGAAGGTTGATCTACAAATTGGAATACATAGGCGTACGTGGAGATCTTCTCTTCTGGATCCGTGAATAATTGTCGAGAAGAACTTTTACAGTGAGAGTTGGTGCCGCTTTTTCTACAGAAAGACTTGTCATCAGTGGAGTACCTCAGGAGTCCGTCCTCGGACCGCTTCTTCTCCTAGTTTTTGTGAGTGATCTTGCACATCATATGAAATCACGCAAGTCCTTTCACGCGGATGACATAAAATCATACGCAAATCCATTTACCGACTCCTATGTACTACAACAAGATCTAAACGCAATAAACCTATGGTATGGTGACAGGCTTTTGCGTTTAAACGTCGAGAAGTGCGTCGTGTTACACATAGGGACTAATAGTCTATCTACTCAATGCTTTTTCGACAGATGTGTTCTTAGTGCTGTGTCATCCCATATGGACCACGGATTAATTGTAACTTCTGATCTTACATGGTCAGAACACATCACACGTTTGTAAACGCGATAACATTCCGCGATAAAAACATGTTGGAAAGAGTCCAATGACGTGCTACACGTTTGTGTTCTGGAAACTTTAGACCATCTTACGAAGAAAGATTGGCAAGAGCCACTTTGATAACATTCGACCAACGGTGTCTTCGTGGGGGCTTGATCCTCACTTACCATATGATTAAACATAACTACGCCAACCTAAGATCTCTCTTTGTGCTTAATTCGGACCTGCGCCTACGTGGCCATGATCTGAAACAGAAAAAGGGGAAGTTCTCTACTCGACAGAGGAAGAATCATCTTGTAAACAGAATTTTTAGTGAGTGGAATAAGCTTCTCAGTGACATTGTTAATTGCAACACTGTGAACTGTTTCAAAAACAAAATTGATCCTCTTCTGTTTGCCTCATACCTTGTTAAGATTCACGCTGTTGAGTGCAGTATTTTCATCTTCATCTGATACTAGCTATGACATAATCTTAGAATGTTCTGTGAAATTTTAGCTGCATTATTGTTGTTTTACTTTAATTTGATTAGGCTATCATAGGACTTCTGTCCTCAGCCTTATATTATTTTCTAATAATAATAATAAATCTGTTTCCTTCCTCTGCTGCCCACATATTAATAGAGAATCGAGTTTGAAAATTTTTGTTCCGATTACTGATATATCAACAACCTTAATGTGAAAAATATCATGTTTCAATTTGCCACAATTGGAAAATTCTTCTTATTTTAAATAGGAAGAAGAAAAATTGAATTGGTAGAAAGGCGAAAAGATAAATAATCATGAAAACTAGGTTCTATGAAGAATGATTCTTTACTTACCATAATCTCTTCGTGATTTGTTGAAAAGAAATTAGCGAGTGGTATTTTTTTCGTTTCGGGAAAGAAAGCAGACGGAGCCATCAAACTGGCTAAAATAATTTTATCTTGATACTCTGGTCTCTCAGTGCACATAACATAAAATGATGTACCTCCTTGAGAATAACCGGCATAAAATATTTTTCGTTTCTTCGTTTTTTCAAGGATGTAATCTATTTTGGCAGGTAAATCATATTTTCCAATTTCGTGCCAACTAAAACATAACAGTGTTGTCAATATAATTGTTTTTTTATGAATATTTATTGTACTATTCAGAAACAGTAGAGGAGAGCGGGGAGTTAAAGATGAAGAGTACATTCCATAATAAGCTATAAGTGAGATTGTGGCAATAACAATGTGAAATGACCGAGACGGTGGTACCACTGCTCAGTGTCTTGTATCTCGAGATACAGAATGATGGCAAAAAGATTGAATACTTTCTTTCATCACGATGGTGCTCGTCCCCACATCAAACAAGGGTCATCACTAATCGGTTAAATTAGAATTCTGGAAACAATTGGATAGGGACTAGAGATTCAGTGAGATAGCCTCCTCGTTTACTTGACTTGAAGCCATTAGATTTGCAGTTATATTGAAAATTTACTCAACAAGTCACAATTTGAAAAAGACGAAGCATTATATCAGGAAAAGCCTTGCATCTATTAACACTATTCATGTTTTCAGTGTATGTCGTAGTTATTCTCGGCGATATTATTCATACATTAAAAAAATGGCCTCACTGATAAGTTTCTTTTGCTTGAAGAATTCCGTAAGAAGGTTATTTTGTTTTCGTTTTTAACGCGTTATTGATCTAATTTTGTCATTATAATGAACATACAAACATTCATCTATTTGTAATCATTCCGAATGGAATAAAAGTAATTCACTGCAGTGAATAATAAAATTATAATTATAAACTTACAAGGAACCCAAATCTTTTTATTAGTAATGATAGTGTTAATATCATCATCGTATAATTTAATACATATCTTGTTGTTAATATTAGGAATTAATTGAAAATTTTCTATTCGATTTCTCAGTATAAAATGATAAATGCTCTGCAGTAAAAGTTTGTTGTTTTGTTTCATCAAGGTGTCAATCAAATTCAGTTTATAGCCATTATTCTTAGCAATCAATATTTGAACTTCATTCTCGAAATCAACGGCTGACATAAGAATAGAGAGTATTCTGTAATCAAATGAATGAAAAGCTCTCAATTTGATATTCTGGGATTGACAACCTTTGTTATGAATCAAGCTATTCGAATAAGTTGGTTTCATGTATATTTTGATTGCGAATGGGTCATGAGCCTTACTAATTGACAAGTTCAAGAAGTAAGATGATTTCTTAATATTTTTAATTTCTATTGTAAATTGAATCAATCGATGAAAAGGATTTTGAAATTGTCAGTCTGTGCTACTCCAAATACGGATAATACCATCTACATACCTCTTCCATAAAAATACATTTTTAATTAAGGTGTTACTGAAATGAATATATATATATATATATATATATATATATATATATATATATATATATATATATATATATATATATATATATATATATATATATATATATATATATATATATATATATATATATATATATATATATATATATATATATATATATATATATATATATATATATATATATATATATATATATATATATATTGGTTGAGTTGAAAATATTTGCGACTGTATAATGTGTCTCATTTCAAATACTTATATCAAACTTATGTTTTTTCAATGGTGATTCCCCATGTTTCGTATCATTTTTGGATTGCTTACATGAAAATAGTGTTGGTTTACGAAAAGAAGATTTACATAAACTCAATTGTTTCATAATTATTCGAATTTTAATAAAATTTAGCATCGTTTTCCTGTAGCTATAAAAATCACGTGAAAAAAAATATATATATATATTTGATGATAATTCTAAAGAGAAAGTTGGATGCAGAAGGAATTACACGGAAAGCACCTAAAGAATTGAAAAATGATTATATTGATGAAATTGCATCGAATAAATGGTTAGTATCTGGAGAATTGTTTGCTGAAACAGAAGGCTTGGCAATTGCGATCCAGGACCAGGTTGTTTTTACAAGGAATTATAGAAAACATATCATCAAACAAAATATAGATGATTCTTGCCGTAGATGTTTCTGTTCTTCAGAAACAGTTTTTCATATATTATCATCTTGCTCAGTCCTTGCTTCAACAGATTATTTAGAAAGACATAATGCCGTCGCTAATATTATTCACTTCAATCTAGGAATTAAACATGACCTAATTCCCAAAAGAAAAAATTTCAAAAATATGAACCTGAGATTATTTGTGAAAATGACAAATATAAACTTTATTTTGATAAAACAATTCTGTGCAACAGAGCTGTAAAACACAATAGACCAGATATCGTTCTTAATGATAAACAGAATCAAATAACATATATAATTGATATTGCTATACCCGACACACATAATATACAAAATAAATACAATGAAAAAATTTCTAAATATATGATGCTTGGCGACGAGATTAAAAAATGTGGAAAATGAAGAAAATATTTATTCTACCGATTATTATTTCTACAACAGGCGTTAATCCTAGAAATCTTCACAAAAGTATTGAGATTTTGGGTCTGAAGAAAATTTGTTTGAACAGTTACAAAAGATAACAGTCATCAAATCTTGTAATATTCTTCGTAGGTTTCTTTCCGAAAATAATAATGAGGTAGAGTCATAGGTTTTCTCTTTAGTTTATACTGCTCAGAATCTCATTTCATATTTTATTTATTTGTTTATATAAATGTAATATAATTAACTGACAATTTTGTCATATTTATATTCAGAGCAGTATTCTATTCGATCGTTCACCACTTCACACAAAGGAAACTATTAATGAGTAACATTCAGTGTTACTTGACTAAGGTCCGTACACTGGATTTTTCCGGGAGAAAGCCTCTGACACTACTCGTTGGTACATTGATATCATTGTCTGATGATGCTATAGTATGTATATATTCTGGTAGATTGATATATTCTCATAACATTTAACGTTATCCTAATATATAATTACTCCAGGATATGTTTTAATTATAATCATTGCCTGGCAATGGTATTAATTACCGGGTGGTGGATTTATATTTTTCATGAAATCAGTTTGATTGCATGAACAGATATATGGGCAACTCGTCGGGTAAAACCCCTATATATATATATATATATATATATATATATATATATATATATATATATATATATATATATATATATATATATATATATATATATGCTCCGTGTTCTCTACTAGGCACGCATGTACCAAACCGTTTAGGGACACTATGAGAGGCAGAGTTATCACTGACTTCAGACTGTACATTTCCTTCAGTTGGACAGCTACCTCCTGGTATTTGTTGATTTTTTCGGCGTACGCCTTCTCAAGATTCTCGTCAAGTGGAATGATGACGTCCAGCAAAACTGCCTCCTTTTTCTGCCAGTCGAAAAAGACTATGTCGGGTCTGTTGTGAGTGGCGCCTCTATCAGTGATTAGTGTCGTGTCCCAGTAGAGTTTAAATTCATTATCTTCTAGGTTACATGCTTGAAATAGCATCGTTTGGGATGACCTGATCCTGGATAGCCATGATTCTGCCTTCAGTCTCTGGAAAAACAGGTAACCAGGCCTCAAGTAGTTAAGCGACTCCATTATGTTTACATTTACCTGATCACTTTTAAAGTGCCCTGGGTATTTCCCATGCCAAGTCTTGGACTACCATTCATTCATAAGACCCTCCTGCGAGTCGACCGCACGCTCCTCAACAGGCTCAGACAATCGAAGTGAGGCGAAGCCTTCGTCAGCATTGCGTATTACTAGGTAGAGAGGCGAGTATTTTGTGCTAAAGTATTCCTTTAGGTTGTAGATAGCATGTGTTATCGCGATATTCATGAGCCCCCGTCCTCCTGCATGTCTGCTTATATAGAGACGAGTTATTGAGGCTTAGGGATGGTGTATTCCATATTTAGTGATTAGCGTTCTGATCTTGGAGTCCACAGCCTTGAGGTCCGTGCCAGACCAGCTTAGTATTCCGAACGAGTGAGTGATACATGGTAAGGCGCAGCTGTTGATCGCACTAAACATGGCCTTGGAACTCAGCTTGCTCGGTAGAAAAAGCTTTTATTTGAACTCTGTCTTGGTCTCGGCTGTTTTGATGTTTAGGGCTGCCTGACTCCGAGGTACTTATAGGAATCCTCCGGTGGCAGTCTCGGTATTTGAGTGTTATTGAGCAACGTTATTATGTCCTCACTCTGGACCTTGCCTCTTCGTATGTTTATAGTCGCACACTTGTCTATACTGATCTCATGTTAATTGCATTGCTGATGGCAGAAACAACCTCTAATTGCCTTTTCATCTGGTTAGTATTTGCAGCATACAACTTTAGATCGTCCAGGTATAGTTGGTGCGTGACGCGTTGCTAGGTGTTCTTGTTAATGACATATCCATTTAGACTGTTATTGAGAAGAGTGCTCAGAGGATTCAATGCCAGGCAAAACCAAAGGTGTCCCCTGAAAAATACCACGGCCGATCTTGATATCATCTGCTGTTACTACTCCCGTTTCGGTGGTCATTCGCAGGCAAGTTCACCAAAATCTCATTAGGTTTTTAGGAGTAATACAATCTGATCTGCTATTCAGTATATTCTGATATATAAATGAATATAAACAGATATATATATATATATATATATATATATATATATATATATATATATATATATATATATATATATATATATATATATATATATATATATATATATATATATATATGCTTAATAATTGGGAAAAAACTTTTCTTCATGTCCCACTTGAAAATCTTGAAACTTATAGAAAAAAATTTTGAACATAATGCGAGCCCTTCATTATAATTTTAACCCACTGCTAATCGTTTTTGAATTTTATCCATTTAAATAACATTAATAAATGCTTTTTAATACGTTTTTCGTTCCACTCACCCAGAAAAAAAATATATTCGGAATTTTGACGGATGGATTCTTGTTAGAGGTATGATTTGCTACAAGAAAGCCCAGTGTCGAGTTTGTAATTGTGACAGGTTCGGCGAAAAATGTCTTTTGAGCAGAATTTTCGTAAAAATAGCAGTTAATCCTATTTATCTGCTCTACTATCGAAGATAGAAGAAATATGTACATGACAAATTTATAGGGGGGCTCACGCCCTACAAGTTTGTCATTAGATATATTCTCGTAGCTTGCGTGGTTTAGCAGTTAAAGCCTCTTAAAACATAAAATTAACGATAAAATATATTATTGACGTCGGTTACAACTAATTTTCTGAATCTAGGTTGAGAAATTTGTTTTTCATTGTATTTTTGAAATTTTGTTGCAGCAAGAATTTTTCAATTCAGTAATTTTACAGCTATTTATACTTTTAGGAGTTCATAATATCTTCTATCTTCGATAGTTGAGCAGATAAATACGATTTACTGCTATTTTTACGAAAATTCAGCTCAAAAGACATTTTTCGCCGAACCTGTCAGAGTTACAAACTCGACACAATGGACTTTTTTGTAGCAAATCATACCTCTAACCAGAATCCATCCGTCAAAATTCCGAATATATTTTTTTTCTGGGTGAGCGGAACGAAAAACGTATAAAAAAGCATTTATTAATGTTATTTAAATGGATAGAATTCAAAACGATTAGCAGTGGGTTAAAATTATAATTAAGGGCTCGTATTATGTTCAAAAATTTTCTTTCTTTCTCTATAAGTTTCAAGACTTTCAGGTGGGACATGAAGAAAAAAATTTTCCCAATTATTAAGCACCCTATATATATATATATATATATATATATATATATATATATATATATATATATATATATAACACAATAGACCAGATATCATTCTAAATGATAAACAGAATCAAATAACATATATAATTGATATTGCTATACCCGACACACATAATATACAAAATAAATACAATGAAAAAATTTCTAAATATATGATGCTTGGCGACGAGATTGAAAAAATGTGGAAAATGAAGAAAATATTTATTCTACCGATTATTATTTCCACAACAGGTGTTATTCCTAGAAATCTTCACAAAAGTATTGAGATTTTGGGTCTGAAGAAAAGTTTGTTTGAACAGTTACAAAAGATAACAGTCATCAAATTTTGTAATATTCTTCGTAGGTTTCTTTCCGAAAAAAATAATGAGGTAGAGTCATAGGTTTTCTCTTTAGTTTATACTGCTCAGAATCTCATTTCATATTTTATTTATTTGTTTATATAAATGTAATATAATTAACTAACAATTTTGTCATATTTATATTCAGAGCAGTATTCTATTCGATCGTTCACCACGTCACACAAAGGAAACTATTAATGAGTAACATTCAGTGTTACTTGACTAAGGTCCGTACACTGGATTTTTCCGGGAGAAAGCCTCTGACACTACTCGTTGGTACATTGATATCATTGTCTGATGATGCTATAGTATGTATATATTCTGGTAGATTGATATATTCTCATAACATTTAACGTTATGCTAATATATAATTATTCCAGGATATGTTTTGATTATAATCATTGCCTGGCAATGGTATTAATTACCGGGTGGTGGATTTATATTTTTCATGAAATCAGTTTGATTGCATGAACAGATATATGGGCAACTCGTCGGGGTAAAACCCTATATATATATATATATATATATATATATATATATATATATATATATATATATATATATATATATATATATATATTCGAAACAGTCCAATCCAAATTCACCTTTGATTTATATTCAAGGAAACACAAGTTTATTCTTCGCATTCTATTCCAATTAGTGCACGTAGAAATTCAAATAAGAAAGCACGTAAATTGAGGACAGAGATACGAGAGTCAGTTTTCTTTATTTGCTGTATTTCACAAAGCTACCGTACTAAGTGATCGAAAATGGGACACCATGTACCTTCGCCAACACAAGAGAATTCAGATGTTTTTAATATTGCAAACATGAACGAAAATATTTACAAACCAAAATAAATAATCCAATACCTGAAATTCCAGAACATGGGATCTTCTGATGAAAGACTAATATGTTGCCTAGAGTGATTAGTTCCCCTACAATTTGCTAGCCAAACATCAAATTCATTGTCCGCTAATAAATAAGCAAGACTTCCGTTGTACATTCCTGCTATGAGAAAATGTTCAGCTTGATTCAGAAGTCCATGTACCAATAATATCACTCTTCGGTTTTCACTTGATCCATTTCTACCGTACGGAATTCGATGCATTGTTAATATGTACCCGTCCTCAGTGGTAACATTATGATTTTCAATCGGATAGCCATATTTGTTTGCAAGCTCCGTCTGAAAATTGATATATCAGTAATTAGTTGATTCAAAAAGTTGAATATGTTGTCTTTCAAATTTCCTTTGAAATAGGTTCAGGGAGGTGACAAAGGAAGCAGTGAAACTTGAACTCTTAACTATTATTCAAAAGTCGACCATCCCTAATTTTGATTTTTCATTTAAATAACATGACAAAGAATATTTCTAAATTTCAGAATTCTATATCTTAAAAATAATGAACAGTTTGAATCGCATACTCTTATTTCCATAGAGAATTGAATAAACAGATATCGTATATCGTCTAACCTAACCTAACCTAACTATCATTTTTGTGATTTGCAAAGACTTTGAATGTGAGGAATGTATTTGAGTATAAAACGAATTTCTTTCACATCAAACTCTTTAATTTACTGTACAGAAAAACATATATGGACATGTTTTAGTCCATTGAAATGTTACAATTCGAAGGCCAAATATTGCATTTTTTAGATCACGCAATTTTATGCTTGGGACATGTGGGGGGGAATCAGTAGAAGCTTAACCCCAAGTTTGTGGGGTTGCCGCCCTTGTTGCAAACACCTTTCTCGCGATATCTCGGAAACAATACGCCCTAAAAAAAATTTGTTACAACACAATTTGTAGCAAATTTCTTTACCAACAAATATACTACACTCGGAGGCAAAATTAGCGGAACACTCGAAAATTCAACCAAATTCGAAGTCCGATATTTTTCCTAATTCCCAACCGATTTAGATGATTTTTTTCTGCAAGCTATAGATCAACTCCTCTGCTTTGTAGAAATTTTAGGAGAAAACAAAAAATTCGAAAAAATTTTATACGGGGCAAAACTAAAAGTGATTTTTTTGTCGAAAATTCGTAACGCCCTGTGGAATTTCGTGGTCGGAGTTGAAACGTACAATATCATGGTCTGTCAAGACACATCTTTCTACAATAACGCCCTTTTTGTTTTATGCATTTATCTCTAGTTTTACAAGAGATATCCAATTTGAAGCGAAAAGTCACAAATTTCAAGAATTTATCTTTAAACTTGCGTAGGTGCATAACATCGGAGGTTTGCCAAAAAATGAAATCAAAATTAGAGAAGCGGAAATCCAACGAAATGAAAATTTTTAAAATTCACTGGCCAATTTCACGCTCCGGAAAAACTCGAAGTACACTGGAAAAATCGTTGATTTTGCACATTTATTTTTGAATTTTTTTGTGTGACACTCTATAATAATTATCATTCCTGTCCAAAATTGAGAGCAGGTGTATATCCTGGCGATACACTCGTGATATGAAATGAACATGTTGAGAAAAATGTTCATGATGACCCACAAAAAAAAACATTTGATTTTAGTAGCGAGTATGACCCCCCAGAGTTCTTATTACAGCGCGCATACGAATTTTCATACTCCCAAAGATGTTGTCTATCATATGTTGAGGTATGTTGTCCCACTCTTCCACCAAAGCCAATGTCAGCTCTTCAACGTTGCCTGGATTCCGTTGTCGAACCCTTCTTCCGAGAATGTCCCAAACGTGTTCGATCGGGTTTAAATCCGGTGACCGCGACGGCCAGTCCATTCGTGTAATCCCAACTTCATTGAGATATTCTATCACTATGCGCGCAGTATGAGGCCGCGCGTTATCGTACATAAAAAGGAAATTTTCCCCTATGTAACGAGCAAAGGCACAACATGGGGCTCCAAGATTTCTGTTATATACCGATGGGCATTAAGTGATCCATTGCCAATAATCTCCAATTCTGTTCGTACTCCTAAGCATATGCCACCCCATATCATAACTGACCCTCCACCGTATTACTCAGTTCCTGCGAAGTTCGCTTGATTGTACCGTTTCCCTCGATGCTTCCATATTCTATCTCTACCATCCACGAAATTCACACAATATCGGCTCTCATCACTAAATAAAACTCGTCTCCACTGATTTATTATTCATGCTACATGCTCCCTAGCAAACGCCAATCTTGCTACCCGATGGGCTCTATCGAGTCTTGGTGCTCTTGCTTGCGCGTATGATCTCAGACCAACTTCATTTAATCGTCTTATGACTGTCCTCACACTGACGTTAATGTTATCCACTGCTTGTAAAAGGTTACGTGCCTGAACAGCAGTAAGACGAGGATTTCTTATGGTTTGATTAACGATGAAACGGTGATGTATAGCTCGGGTTGCCCGATTTCTTACTTGTCCTCGCCTCTTCACGTACAATCCAGTTTCCCAGTAACGTCGGTAGATTCGATGGATAACCGACGTCGAGACACCCAACATGGTACCGACTGAGTGGTAGGTGCGCCCTTCCTCGATCAATGTAACTGCCCTTGCTACTGAGGTTGGTGGTAAATCTCTCATTCTGAATGAAAAATACGGTTTCGAATCGTAAACAGTAAAAGAATCACAAAACACCGCAACCGATCGAATTTGTATCAAATCAAAGAATGGAAAACTCTCATTCTTTAAACAAGTGCAAATGTGGTCATATACAAAAAAACGTGTTGTATTTCATATTTGATAAAAAAAGGTGTGCACATGTGTAAATGAAAAGTTTTATCAATGGTCCCAGAATTCGGTTGTGTTTTTAATACCTACCGACTGTTATCTCCTATGAATTCCTAATTTTCACCAAATTAACCAAATTGTCATCAATTTCGACAATTTCGACACACCTGAGTGATAATAAGAAAATTCCAAATTGATAGACGAATTTTAATGACAATTTCTTGATTCAATGGAATTTCTCCAAAAGGGTGATTTTCCACTGGAAATTAAATATAATTTGCAAAAATAGAGATGAACGCATGAAACAAGAAGGGCGTGACTGTAGGAAGATGTGTCTTGACAGACCATGATATTGTACGTTTCAACTCGGACCACGAAATTCCACAGGGTGTTACGAATTTTTGACAAAAAAAAACACTCCGTATAAAATTTTTCTCAAATTTTTTTTGTTTTCTCTTATAATTTCTACAAAGCAGAAGAGTTGATATATAGCTTGTCGAACAAATCATCTAAATCGGTTGAGAATTAGGAAAAATATCGGACTTCGAATTTGGTTAAATTTTCGAGTGTTCCGCTTATTTTGCCTCCGAGTGCAGTATAACTTTTCGCTCTAAATTTAAAATTGAAAATTTAATAGGCACATAAGTGAGAAAATTTCAATAAAAATTTTTCTTTGCTCTATAAATTTTTTTTATGAATTTTACAAAATCTCTCAGACCAGTCTTATAGATGGTCTTTTGACGAAAATTTTTCTTCTTAGTTTTTTTATTTTCATTCATTTAAAACGCTATTACAACGCTCCAAAGTTGACCGGGTTCGTCAATGCTCATGAGAATCCGGCCAAAACAAATTGTTTAACTTAGTTTCATGATCTTTTTTTTATATTGTAAATACATTCTCCAAATTCCTGTTAAATCCCTACTTATTCATCGCTGTCTTTTTTCCCGGCAGGTAGAGTCTGTAGATGCGTTTTCTTTTACGTGGTATCCCCTGTAGGCCTACTGAACAGACATCTTGTCGATGACATAATAATATTTTCAATCAGTTATTAGCTAGCTATTCTATTCTAGTTTTCGAATGTGAAGGTTTGGGGAATGACAGGAGTTAAAATTGGAGTCAAAGTTTCATTTTCTTCGATTAATTTTGATATTTCCATGATGTTGCTGCATGTTTCGCCAGAAAAATGGAGGCATCCTGTAGAGCATTTGAGGACTGCTTTTCTGCAGCAACATATGCTTCCACAATTTCCTTTGCATCTGTAGAAAATTAATTTCATGAGGTGGGGGTGCTGGTGGCTTGAAAGCTTGTATTAGCATTAAAAAATTCAGCACTCAAAACTCGCAGTTTGATTGATTAAACTGAAAATGATATTTTCAATACGCCTATGTGGCAAAATATGTAGCATAACTAAACGAATAAAATCAGGTAGAATAAACAACTGAACCTTAAAGGGCAGATAGCAGACAGATGTTAATGAGTCCCCAAAAACTAGGACCTTTTTTATCTGCCCAACATTCTCGAAATTCCACAATTCTCTCAGAAATTACTATAAGAAGCAATAATTTGGTAAGTTCCATAATAAGGAAAACAGTTAGCAATGAATAGGTAAAGTTGTATTTACAATGAAAAAAAGAATAGAAAATTAAGTTAAACACTTTGTTTTGACCGGATCCTTATAGGCATTGACGAACCCGGTCAGCTTTTCAGCGCTGTAACCGCGTTTTAAATGAATGAAATAAAAAAAAAATCAAAGAGAAAAATTTTTCTCAAAATACCATCTACAAGATTGGTCTGAAGTAAAGTTTTGTAAAGTTCATAAAAGAAAGTTAATGATAGAGCAAAACAGAAAATTTTTTAGAAGTTTTCTAAATTTTTGCTCATAATCACTTCAATTTTGAATTGAAGGCAAAATGTTATATGAGCATATTTGTAGGCAAAGTGATTTGCTACAAATTATTTCGAAACAATTTTTTTGTAGAACGTATAGTTTTCGAGATATTGCAAAAAAAATGCTTGCACTCCTTTTTCCAAGATGGCGGCTGGAGGACAAGAGCGGCAACACCACAAACATGGGGTTAAGCTTCTATTGATCCCCCCACATGTCCCAAAAATAAAACTGCGTCCTCTAGAAAATGCAAAGCTCATGTAACATTTTAATGGACTATTTATAGTCTATTTATTCTGAAAAAATAAAAAACTGACAGAAAAACACTAATGAGGTTTGTTTGTCATATTATTAACATTAGCAAAATATAACTATTTTGTCTATGGTCAAACGTAATTTGGATATAACATCACAACTCTTCCAGAGATGGTCAGTGAACGTTTATACTCTCGTGCGATCTCCAACTTTGAAAAAAGAGATAAATACTAAAAGGTGAGCTTCTCGACCGTGTGCTATAATTTATACTTTGAATATACAGCAATAAACCTTCACTTTTCATTAAATTTCACCCATTTATACACAAAATATACAATATCTCGGTTCGTATGTACTCAAGCATGATTTTGGACTATTAATATAGGACAAGGTTTCGTTTGCTTTATGCTAAACTATCTTCCTCTTTCATTGTGGCAAAATTTACCCTGGGCGTTTTTATCGGCATAATAGGCATGCTAACCCAATATACCCAAGACAGATGATGAATTTGCAGACGAAGACATAATTTTCTTAGCAAATTTATAATCTACGTAAAAAAATGAAGTAAAACCGTCATTATAAAAATCCTTCCTGTAGAATAAACTCTGGTCAAATGAATATCTGTCTTCTTATAATCAGGACTGTTTCATTCTTACTGAAGATATTGAATTTCTTAAAGACATAAAAGGGATAGATTCACCAGCCAATTTCTTCTTATATCTTCTTACCTACAAATTGATAACAATGATTATGAAACAATCCAATTAGAAAGCTATTCACGACAACGTCGAAAAGCCAGACTACATCAAAAAGAAGGAATGGAACAATGTATTGGTATAGTAAGCTATATGCAAATAAATAGTGAACAAAAAAGATGAGCGAAGAATAGTGAATTTGTTTTCACGGAAACTTGCTTTAACACTGCAGCAAGGACAAGCAAAATTAAACGCAAAAGGTTAAGATATATCCTACAAAACTATCCGAACCTATCTTCGTACTCATGATCTGAAATGGCGCATCACAATGTTGACTGAAAAACATGTGACAAAGCGACTCGCTTGGGCGCATGAGAATGATAGAGATTTTGAAAATGTCATTTTTACTAATGAATGTTCTACATGGGCACGTTGTGTCCTCACGCGAGCCTGATCAACTTCTTGCAATAGAATTGTTCAGCAGACTATAAAACACGGAATAAAGGTGCATCTTTGGGGCTGCTTCTCGAAGCAGGGATTCGGAACTTTGCACCTTTTTTCCGACAACCTTAATGCCGTGAAAATGATATCTACAAAATGGCTCTACTGCCATCTGTCAAACGATAGTTCATCAGAAAATATGAAGATTGGATTTTGCAGGAGGATTACGATCCTAAACACTGCAGCAAGCTCTGTACTGAGTAGAAGACTCAATCTGGCATCGTTACATTGGATTGGCCGTCGCAGTCGCCCAATTCAAACCCTATTGAAATGTGCGGGCATATATTGAATAGAAGCTTCGTGGACGCACATACACAATTTGAAACAGTTGTCTTACGAAATTCGTTGGATCTGGAGCTCTTTACCACTAGAATACGCCGTCAAATTAATAGAAAGCATGCCTCGGAGATGCCAGGCAATTATCGACGCCGGTGGTGACTGGACACATTATTCACCGAATTGCATCATCGTTTGTAACGTGTACAATGTATATATAAATATGTAGTCTCATCAAATAAATTTTTTCATAAATAAGCACGACCACGCTCTTACTTGACTTACTGTAAAAGACAAATTATACAACTGTATTTTAGTGTAACTCACAAATTGTAAACGTCTGTTGATGATAGAAATATTGAAATTGCTATTGCGTTTGTTAATTAAATATTTTTCCAATAATTTTTGTGATATTCTTTACGAAGTAAATCGAAATCACCGTAAGTTGATTCTTTCACAAATAGCCGTTCTAGTGTCACTTCATACTTCATGCGTATCTAGAGACTGGATTCATTGATATATTGATTCTTTGGCTCGAAAAAATGGAAGAGGAGTTCACTATCATAAACCTTTTCTTTTATTGACCCCTCAAGAACAAACAAAGAGTATATAATACCATAATTTCCTCACCACCTATCTCTGAACGGGTTGCTTAATTCTGCAGTCCATTTGATTCCACTCATTTGATGCAAATCACGATTTTGTAGGCATTTAAATTCAGTTTCATTTGATGTGCAGATTATGCTGATTTTTTTCTTCTTCCTCTGATCCAAGAGCCGAAGAATCACCTGTTCTATAGTTTCTTCCTCGTCAGTGATGTTTCTTATAGCACGGCTACCTCCTCTATTCGATGCCTTTTTGGCAGCTTCAAACACAAGTGCTTGGGCCAGATCATCATCAATTGTTTTTGGCCTAGCCAATCTCAAGGTCTGCTGAGATGCACCATCTCTGATTCATCTACGAACGTCTGAACAGCTAATGGCTACAAGAAGGTATCACGAGCAGTAGGGTAGGCTAATCCTACTAATCTCACTATATCAGCTTCAAATTCTCGCAAGCTCTCCATAGATTTTTGGCTACGATACTTGATTTGGGCGTGGGATACTTGTTGTAAATGAGTATTCCCGTACCTCATTTGTAACTTGGATGTTAACGTGTCGTAGCATACCTGCTGGCTTGCTGGTATTGTCTGAAAAATGTTTAGTGCTTCTCCAAATTAGGCCACAATCAAATACGTTGCTCAAATTGTTTCTAGTACGTCGACCGAGGAATTTTCTCATCGAAAGTAGGAGGTTTTATTTTCACTTCTTGAGCTCCAACATTATGTTCCACTTTCGACAAAATTGGCTTCTCATTCATTTTCACTCTATATGATTGCTCCAACCTTTTTAGTTCTGCTTATTTTTCATCTAGATGATCGAATAAGCTATTCAATTTTCCGTTGATCTTTTTCTTTATTTCTTCCTCTATTCTATCTCTCATCTCATTCAGATTTTCCTTAACCAAATTCAAATTTCCTTCCATTTCGTCCCGAACCTTGTTCAAATTTTCTTTCATAGAATTAAAATTTCCCCCCATCTTGCACCTTGTTTAGATTTTCTATAAGGTTTTTTTTTCACAGAATTCAAATTTTCCCCCATCTTTTCTTCCACCTTGTTTAGATTTTTTTTAAGGTTTTCTTTCACAGAATTCAAATTTTTCTCCAACATTTCTTCAACCTTGTCCCAATTCTCATCCATTTTTCCTTTTACCTCATTCAAATCTTCTTTCACGTTGTTAAAATTTTCCTCTAATTCATTTGAATTATCCTGAATCTTTTTCTTCAATTTTTTCGAATTTTCGAAATTCATTAGAGCTTGCTGAAGGAGTTTCAACGCTTCCGTCTCCATAGTTCTCTGTTGCAAACGGGTAACAGGCATAAACCTACTAGAGTTTCTCTTCATTCTCCAAAACCCCACTTATGACGCCAACTGTAACGTTTCTTATTTCTTGAAATTGTTAGTGGGTTCAAATTAATCACTTCAACGTTACAAAAACACTAACTAATTTATTTACACGTAAACTGAACAATTAAAACACTTTGCTAAACGATTAACTTCTATAACTGATTTATATAACACAATCAATACTGGCTTAATTTATGTCCAACACTTTGTCCACTTATTCGCACTCTTTATTCAAACTCCTTCCTCGCGCTTCGCGCTCTCTTTTTATATACAAGCACGGGGGTTCCAGAATCTTCGTTTGAGAGCCCTCTCTGAACAGTAACCTGGTTTCTCAGTATTTCGGCGCGCTGGAAGTATTTATATCTTTCTCCAATTCTCTCGAAAGTGCGTCATTCTGCCGGGCAGTGATAGGGTCGGCTTCAGGGATGATTGGATATTGTTACAATATGAAGAAAAACTTTCGTCACTTTTGATAGGCAAAAAGGTATTAATTTCAATAACAAAAACGAAATATAATATAGTAGCTGTACTATATTCAATACAATAATAATAAAGGATGAAAGGAATAAGAGAGACTTTTACCGAAATATAAATTGCGACAATTACGTCTGTCTTTTTTTAGAAGTCTCTTTTACTTTCCTGTCATCTGTGAGTATTTCTCAATTTTTGTCCTTGATGTTATAAATGTCAGAGTTCTTTTTCCTGCTTCATGATTTAACTATTATATAGAATAGCTTTTGGTTTGCTTTGCTCTCGGATTCCTTTTTTTCCCCGAATTCAACCCATTTCCTTCTATTAGAAGCCAATACTAGATCTTTCACTCGTTTTCTTGCTAGTTTGTATAACTCATATTTCTCTATAGTCTTACATTTGAGATAATTTGCCCATGCTCTCTTCTTAATTCTCATTTCCTCTCTAATTGCATCTGTCCACCATGCCGTTTGTTTTGCGTTATTTCTCTTTCTGCTGCTTCCACATACTTCTTTAGCAGAATCGAGAAGAGTGCTCTAGAAATACTTCCATAAGTCTTCTGTGCTCATATTGTCTGTTGCATCTTCTATATTTTCTAGTTTCCTCGATATGGTTTTCTCGAAAATTGTGGCGTATTCTGGATAGGCGAGTTTGTAAGCGTTTATCGATTCATATTCGATCTTTTTTTTTAACTGATATCTCTTTACCGTTGTTTTAAAAATATTCATGAAATATCTATTCTTCCATACTCAGTAAATGTTACATTATGAATTGAACAGAATCGAATTATGCTTAAATATATACTTGTCGTTTCGACAACACAGCGTCCTCATCAGACAGGTAAAAATGAGATTAACCTGAAGTACTTGATTTTTGTATGTTTTACTCTATGCACTTAATATAAGTGAATATTACTCTAGGAAAATTTAGAGAAATATAAATACATCACAAAGTTGGAAACAAATTAAATAGGAATAATTCTTGTCAAAATCTACCTGTTCATTCAATTCTCAGAATTGATTTATTTTAAAGGATTCAAATTTATTTCAAGTCATTTAATCGCTGAATGTAAAATCTGGGTGTCGTTCACTTAAATGGTTTTCGCATAATTATAATTAGTTTTTATTGATGAAACTACGAGAATGTTCCTTGATTCTGATATTGAGATTTCTACCAATATACATCTTTTAATAACTACGGCTTCTATATCGGAGATTTCTTTCCTTTTCAATTATATTTTTATTATTATTAAGATGCATAAACAGGTTATTATTAGTTCTGATTAAGATGTGTAATTTCTACTTCTGCAGTAAGCATTTCAACTTGGGCTAACTTTTTCATATGTAAGACTACTGTATTTGTTTATTTCATAAGGTTTTGGGTATACTAGAACTATTGATTTGTAATTTTTCTATTTATTTAATGACACAAAGTTCGTTTTTGAAGTTATCGGAACATGAAGGAACATTTAACAATCTGTGAATCATTCTGAAGGAAGAGGCCATTTTATGTTGCACAGAATAATCGAAGTTTTGAATAACAATATCACTGTGAAATGGTTTGTGAAAATGAAAAATATAAGTCTATTACATAATCTAGTAATAGTTAATTTTTCCATGAAAAAAGGAAAAAGCAGTATTCTAAAATATATATTTATAACTATTCAATGAAGGGGATGAAGGTATTTTGTACATTTTGGGATACATTGTCAACCCGGTTATTAACAAATTAAGAGAAATATTCATTCATACTGGGTGTCCACGCGAGATGGAACATTAGAAGTATATGGAGAAAGGAATGTCCGTTTAAAGTAGTTTTTGTTGTCTTGAATATTATTCAAACTAAGGTCCGAAAATATTTTCTAGACTGTGGCAATTCTAGTTATACCACCATCTTTGTTATTTCAAATGGCGTAATGTGTTAATATGTTTCTATTTTTTTTATTGTAGATAACAAAATTCTAAACTATCTTTTCCCATATCATTGACATCTGAAATTAACCGAGAGGAAGATTTGAATTTTTCAATCGGAATTTTGCGATTTTTGGTTGGTAGAAAGTTGGTAGAAAGCATCTTAAAAATACTAAAGATCATTCAATATCGACTATTTCTAGCTCGTTGTAAGTAAGGAGGCTCATTCAGCAGAATTCAATGCATTTAGAAGCTTCACAGTATATACCGTGTTTCCAGAGCATGTGGCAAATCGTAGTACATTCAAAGGTACGAAAGTCCAATTTTTCAAATTAGACTACCTAGATTTAAATTCCGTCATCGGACTCTCATTGTTTTTCTCCCAAACCTCGAGGACCATGATTGTTCTTCCTCAGCACGCCCTTTCTGTTTCCCCTTATATTATATTATGTAGGCGTCACTAGATGCACTAGTAGCAAAATCTCAATTTTCACCAAAAGTGGACTATGATTGTTTTTCTCCATGACTCCTCAATTGTTTCTGCCAAAATTAATGGGGTGAAATGGAAAATTCATGCAATATTTTTGGAATAATTCTGGGTGATGTTCGAAGAAGTTCAATTTGTCGACGCCCATACTGTTTTCAAGAAGAAGATGGTCAAATCGAGCAAGTAAATTAAAAATCACTTTTAATTAGAGAATGATTGAAAATAGGTATGGAAATTTCGTTAACCATTCTCTTTCATTCATTCAATGCAGATGTGCTATTGAAAATAAGAAAAATAATGTGATTTGTATGATTCCAAATTTTGAAATTCTGACAACGAAAAATCCTGAGAGGTACAGGAGAAGGTCGAAACTTTGAAAAATCTCCGATAATTCAAAAATCGTCAGGTTCAGAAAACTAACATCATTTCCGAACATGATATGACCCGAAAAAGATCAGAAAAATGAGATATTCTATTCGAAAAAACATTGCTTGGATAAAATTTCTCAAACAGAACGTCTTGTATATTAAAAATAATGTTAAAATATGCCACAGTTTGAGATCTACTTATCTATCTTCACACAATCTCCATAAAATCTACAGTTTCAAAGCTATCAAACAAATTGGCACACGGTATATAGAAATCGTTCAAAAATATACAAATCATTTCTAACTAACTAAAAATGTAAATTTTGTAGTACTCACGATAGATAAATAAGTATCAGGATGCACAGTCAATGTTCTTTGTCCTAACAGAAACTTTTCACTGAAAAAAATATCAGAAATATCTCATATATCTTCTCCATCTTTACAGACTAGATTCCAAACATTGCAGCCTTGTGACTAGAAACTAATGAAGGAATATTCGAATTAGTTTTTTTATTCAATTGAAAGGTTGTAAAGCTATTTATGTACGATGGAGTTTTTACGAGTACTAATAGCAATTGAATATCCAGTTAGTGTGTATTTATTACGAGATATATTTAAAATATTCAATTCTAAACACCACAATATGCTATTAAGAAAACATGATTCGGAACGTTCCTGAAAAATATAAATTAATTGAAATAAATTGCTATGAAAACACAAAACACTCCTAAAAATACATGTAGAACATATATATTTGACCTCTATAAAGTGCTAGTAAAATCTTTCACTTATTTTTGTCAGTTTTCATTATTTATAAATGAGGTGGAGAATTCAAGTTTACAGTTTACTTCACAAGTTCAAATTACCATTTATCTGATGAAACTGCTAAGAAAATCAGCAATAATTCATTTTGACTTCGGACTGACATCAATTTCAAATATAAAAATTTTGAAAATGTCCATAACGTTAGCTGTAACTCAAAAGAACGAATTCAAAACAATTTTGAACTTGTCAAATTGAAGATACCAAGTTTGTTCACAGCAGAAGAATTTGTTGATAGGATTCTTGTTTTAGGCGAGGGTTTAAAGAAGTAGAAGACCTAGGGACTTTATCATATTCATTTTCACGACCGTTCAACGCCAAGTAAAATGAAAATACATTTGCCAACTTAGAATGCATCTTCCGACAGAAACTTTGACCACTTCGAGAATTATTCTTGTTTCAATTTATTCCTTTTCATACTTTCAAGCTACTAGTTAGTGTAAGTAAGTAATAATCTGTTATTTTTAGGAAAGTTCCGATTATACAAGGCGGGGTGGTGCTGCTCATCTCGATCCAGGACCAAGGTATGAGCCTTTGAAAAGTGTCCATCTCGACCCCAGGTAAATTTCAAGAGTAAAATATGTGTGTGCATCTCGGGCCATATCCTTGATTCATTCATGATTATAATATTTTTGCAAATGTGGGTTCAAGCAAGAAAATACGTTCAAGGCTATCATTGACATTTATTGATTATCATATTCTTTTTTAAATTTTGAATGAAGTTACGATACAATATCACTTCATATCTCTGAAATTATTCTAAACAGTTTTAATGTAATCTAGTTAAAACATTATTTCAATAATTTTTTTTTATTGAAGTATGCTCTAACTTCGATATTTTCCAATTAATAAGAAAGGTGAATACTATTAGATTCCACATAACCTCGGATTGTATGCTGCGAATAATATTGACTAATATGAAGAATTTTTATCCAAGGAACAATATTCAATCTTCTGTAGAATGTTAAATATCCTTCCCTAAAGGAACTGGACTCTGAGGGCACTCACCATCGCCACCAGGAAACCGTGAAAATAAAGAGTAGGTTAGCGTGCAATGACAGCTACATGTTTGGTTAGGCTCCAACGAATTGATATGAGTAAGTGGCAGTCTGTTTTTTATTCAAGGAACAATTTTCAACTTTCCGTAGAATGTTAAATATCCTTCCCTGAGGGAGCTGGTTTTCTGATCCACCCTCCATAATCATCGCCAACCAAGGCCACAGCAGGGGTGCAGCTCGACCGGATGTCACGAATAGGAGCAACATACTGCATCTTCGGTCTCGTTTAACCAATTCACTATTGCATACCCTTTCACATCATTAAGCCACACTTTCATCTATTCCTCTGAATCCGTTGGAACGCTACAAAACCTGTAGACTATTTACATCAAGACTATTTACCGCTACGCCTCACACAGTGTCTGCTAGAAAGCGATCTGTCGAAAGAATAACGCTCCTTATTCATGTCTGGTTCTCAACCAGATAAACTCCAAATCACATTAATGCTAACCTGCGCAATTATCGCTGTATGTGTAGCCATAATGAGGAATTTTATTCAAGGAACAATATTCAACCTTCCATGGAAAGTTGAACATCCTTTCCTGAAGGAGCTAGTTTTCTGATCCACCCTCCACAATCTTCGTCAACCAGGGCGACACAGCAGTTGTACAGCTTGGTCGGATGTCATGAATAGGAGCGATGGTGATTAATCTCTGTGGCAGTTCGTTAGAGGGCGCAATAACATATACATGTTTTGTAGCGTTCCAACGCATTGAGATGAGTAGGTGACAGTCTGGCCTGATGTTGTGAAAGGGTATGCAATACAGACGAGGTCAAATGAGACCGAAACCACAGTCTCTTTCTCCTATTTATGACATCCTACCGTGCTTTACACTTGCTATGTGATTGTTGGTGATTATGAAGGGTGGATCAGAAAGTCCGCTTCTTCAGGGAAGGATATTCAACTTTCCACGGAAGGTTGAATATTGTTCCTTGAATAAAATTCAACTTTCCACGGAAGGTTGAATATTGTTCCTTGAATAAAATTCTTCATTATGTCTATACATACAGTGTGTTCCAACGAAAATTTGACCCCCTCTAACTCCGAAATGAGTAACATTAGCGAAAAACACCAAGACACGTCGATTTTTGTTTCGAGGGGGAGCATTTTTCGAAATAATTCGAAACTTCTCAGATCAACCCCTACCCCAGCAACCCTAACTTTGAAATTCATCATAGGGAATAAGGGTCGAGTGGCACCTTACTGAAAAGGTCTGTCAATTCTCCACCTTGATTTGTCATTTTAGAATTTTAAATTAACATACAGGGTGTCCCAACCAAGGGTGAAGTTGAATTCCTGGAAATCCCAAATACTAAATGAAATAGATTTATTTTGGCATAATGCAAGCGCAGGTTTATGCTCGGTCTAGAAAAACGACCTACACTTGTGAATTTGGAGTTGGTGCAATCAACCCCTATTTCCAGCATCCCCAACTCAAAAATCATTCGATCGATAATAGGTCAAGTGGCACCTCGTTGGAAAGGTACTGCAATTTTCTCTTCGAATTTGGTATTTTCGAAATTCAGAATCATCATACAGGGTGTCCCGAAGCAGGAACATTGAAAATCCAAATAACTTTTTGAAACTGGTTCATTTCGGTATACGAGAACATGTTTGATCCGAGAATAGGACTTTCTTGTGTGGTTATATATCCATTCAGCATCCCCAACTTGAAAATCATACAAATAATTCAAGTGGCATATCTTCAGAAAGGTTTTTTGAATTCCAGAATGATTAAAGCATTTCATTCAGTTCGGCTCTCCGTACAGGATGTCGCTTTCGAAAAATTCAATATCGTCATTTGAAATTATCAACTAAAATTAATTCGAAACTGTTAAAAGTATTGGGGTACGATGTGTTGAGCATCAATTACGAAGAAATAAAGCTGATTTCTGCATTGAAAATGTTCACATTTTTTCATTTCCATCTGGCGTGCAGTCATCTGTTATTTCTCATTTTGCAATGAAATATTATTATTATTCAGATCAGTTCCTCATTATTGTTGTTGTTCGTCAGTTGAAATTAATCTGAAAATGGTTTATTACACTGAGGAAAGGGTCGAAATTGTATCGACGTATTTTCGAAATAACAGTTGTGCCAAAGAAACGGCAAGGATATTCGATAGGAACCATCCTGAAAGAGAAAGAGGAGTCAGTCACCAGTACGTTAAATATTTGGTTGACAAATTCTAGCTACGGGTTCGGTGGCAAACAAAAACATGAAGTGGCATGTCCTGTCAGAAATGAGGCAACGGAAGTGGCAGTAGTGGGTCATCTACAAATGGAGAATACTACTTCGATCAGAAAACTATCTCGTCTGACTGGTGTATCAGCTACAACTGTCCATAGAATCGTGAAACATCACAAATTTCACCCTACAAGGTAAAATTAGTGCATGAAATAAACGAAGATGATCCAGATCGTCGTTTACAGTTTTGTGAAAATCTAAGTGAAAACCTAAACGCTAATCCAAATTTTCTGAATAACATCTATTTTTCTGATGGAAGCACCTTTATGCTCAGTGGTGAAGTGAATAGACATAATTGTCGATATTGGGACACACAGAATCCTCATTGGTTTAGAGAGGCCCACACGCAAAGGCCTCAGAAGTTGAACGTTTGGGCAGGAATTTTTGGCAATCATCTAGTTGGGCCTTTCTTTATTGAGGGTAATCTGAATGGAAATGGCTACCTACAGTTGTTAGAGGAACACATACATCCTAGATTAACAGAAATTTTACAGAACGATCCAACTCTTTCTGAGGACGAAATGCGTTTTCAACAAGACGGTGCTCCTCCGCATTATGATGCTCGGGTGCGCCAATATTTAGACGAAAATTTCCCAGGAAGGTGGATTGGTAGAAGAGGACCTGTTGAGTGGCCAGCCAGGTCACCAGATTTAAATCCCTAGATTTTTTTTGTGGGGCCATCTAAAATCTAAAGTTTATGCCACAAGACCAGAAAACCTGGAGGAGCTGCGGATGAGGATTATCACAGAATGCCGACTTTTGACTCCTGAAGTTTTCGCTAATGTGAGAAGAGAGTTCGAAAATCGTCTGTATAACTGTATGGAGGTGGGCGGAGGTCATTTTGAACAATTGTTGTAATAATCAAGTTAGTTTTTGTTTTCAATTGAATACAAGTTCAATAAATCTCGTTTTCCTGTTTAGATGAGCATCCAATCAGTTTCTCCATCATCCCTCATCCTGATCCTCACGCCAGAAAACCTCGATTGCCAAACTGAAACCAATGCCTCAGTGATTCAGAAAATAGAAAAATCTTTCTGGAACTTTGCCACTCAACCTGTAATCACTTGTATGATTTTTTGAGTTGGGGATGCTGAATGGAAGAGATTGATTGCAAAAATTCCATATTCACGCAAGAGAGTCTTATTCTCGAATCAAACATAAACATGTTCTCGTATTATGTATACCGAAATGAACCAGTTTCAAAAAGTTATTTGGGTTTTCAGTGTTCCTGCTCCGGGACACCCTGTATGCTGATTCTGAATTTCGAAAATACCAAATTCGAAGAGAAAATTGAAATACCTTTCCAACGAGGTGCCACTTGACCTATTTTCGATCGAATGATTTTTGAGTTGGGGATGCTGGAAATAGGGGGTTGATTGCACCAACTCCAAATTCACAAGTGTAGGTCGTTTTTCTAGACCGAGCATAAACCTGCGCTTGCATTATGCCAAAATAAATCGATTTCATTTAGTATTTGGGATTTGCAGGAATTCAACTTACCCTCGGTTGGGACACCCTGTATGTTAATTTAAAATTCTAAAATGACAAATCAGAATGGAGAATTGACAGACCTTTACAGTAAGGTGCCACTCGACCCTTATTCCCTATGATGAATTTCGAAATTAGGGTTGCTGGGGTAGGGGTTGATCTGACAAGTTTCGAATTATTTCGAAAAATGCTCCCCTCGAAACAAAAATCGACGTGTCTTGGTGTTTTTCGCTAATGTTACTCATTTCGGAGTTATAGGGGGGGTCAAATTTTCGTTGGAACACACTGTATAGCTATAATTTCGCATGTTATCACTGATGAGATTTGAATTACAAAATTCTTCGAAATATCATTGAATATTCATCATTTCTGTTGGTTTTCAGGTTAGATAGGCGTTAATCGAATGCTTTATGCATTCCTTGGATACATTTTGGTAGAACTAGAAACAGTTATTGACGTCTTCAATGAATATTTTCTTGTCTGATGATTTTCGACGATTTTTCACTCAAATTTTGCTGTGCCTCTCGTTGAACAGAGAAACTCTTTCTTGTAGTTGTAGCAAATGTTGCTGGCCGTAGCCACTACTTAGGTTTGTTTGAATTTTGCTATAGCAAGACTCCCAGATTTATCAGATCTTCGAAAAATTTGCGTGAGATCTATCCCGAATGCATCTTTATTTACTTTCACTTGATGCTAATTTACGATTATGTTCTTTATATTTGAAACATCTGTGAACTAAGAGAATGTTTTTCCTCTCAATTATAATGACGATACATTTATTTTGTAGGAATCCATTTCAAAATATAAAAGAGGAAAAACATTTTTGTCAGTTTTAACCCTTATTTGTTAATACACGACCAGTTTCGATCTTTTGGTCATTTCCAAATATTGAATACTAACTAAGCTACAAAGATAAATATAATATGTATATATATATATATATATATATATATATATATATATATATATATATATATATATATATGAAATGGGTGGGGTTATAGATTTCAACTTGGCTATGGAGAAAAATATAATGGGGATTTTCCTGCTTTTATTAATTTCCTAACTTAATAACAAGTTCATTCTTCTTCCATCATTGCATTTGTAGAGGACTTTGAGATTGTCTAAGCCTACTGTGTGGTTCGTTGATTGAATATACTCAAATATTAGGTATTCCTTGGCTGATGAAATATGTTCTTTGAACCTACATTTAAAATTTATACCCGTTTGATCTACATAAGTCGAAGGAATTCATTATATTCGAATTCATTATATTCGAATTTGACTCTTATCGAATACCAGATTGTTTCAGAGGAAAAATCTGCTAGGCCTGTAGTATTCTTCACTAACATTACTTTGGATAACTAAGCCAAGTTTTTAAAACAAAAGACTCACGAAATTTGGCTCACAACATACCATTTGAAATTCCAACGACCTTATACAAAAAGGATCCTTACTTTAAATTATTCATAAGCTTGTTTTCTTTGAAGTAGAAAACATTTTCGCAAACATTCCAACAAATGAATGTCTATCTTCAGCTTCAGATACTTTCACAAAAGCCAACACATTTCCACATATCTTCTTTGCATTTCGCAAGTTATTGAAAAAATGTTCAGATTAAAATTATTTCTAGTTTCAAAATAATTTCTTTGTACAAAAAACAGGACTTTCTTTAACATCGCGACTTAGCCACCTTTTGACAGTTATTTTCATGGACAACTTATAAAACACATCAATACTGAATAGCGACCTTGCCAAAAATGATATCATGTTGTAGAATGATTTCTATTCATGGCTCAAATAGACAATTAGATACATTTAGAATTTATTTCAGTTGAATGAGTGGATATCAGGTCGAATGACTAAAACCAGATCAGTTAATCGCCGACGTTTCGATTTATTTAAAATCTTCTTCAAGACTCTAAGAATGAAAAAGGTTTCATAAAGAAAATTCAAAATTGTACATCTCGAAACAATATGAAGACTATGAGCAATGTGAAGGATATTGAATTTTAAAAAATATTTGGAAAATCTAATTTTCTATAAAACTATCAAGAGAACCAGAGAACAGTCTGAAAACCATGTAAATCATACATGAAAATGATGTATGAATGAAAATTCAGTAACAACATATATGATTGACGAGGACAGTTACTAATTATAAAGATTTGAAAAGCAAAGTTACTTACATAACAAATTGGTTTTATGAGTCACCATTTATAATAAAAGAACGAAGGAATGGTGCATTTACTCTCTTCTACCAAACACAGCATGATACAGACTGAATTATCATGCCGCCCGTCTGCAGGGGATGGCTACGTATCGCGTCGACAAGAGAATCAATGATAAAATAAAAACGTGACAATAACAATTAATTTCAGACTCTAATCGGGGGTTAACAACTATCTTCCTCTCAATTTTTCGAATTAAATCAAAATAAGAAGTATTTAGGTTATCAATATCTGATCTTATGTTGAGCGATTTTTCTTCTTTCTTAATTTCAATCATTTCATGAATCAACCTTTTCTGTAAAATATTCTGTCTATCGAGTACTTTCACATCGTCGAAATTATAAGTATGTAACTCTTCCAAGGCGTGTTCTGCCAGATCGGTGTTATTCAGTTTTCGTTTCACAGGATTGTGAACATTATAAACATCTCTCTGATATTCTGAAGTTCGTGTACCTAGATAGCGTCCCGTCTGACCAATATAAAGTTTATTGCAATTTGTACATGGAATCTCATAAATAAAATTGTTTTGTTGATATTTTGTGTTGATTAATTTCAACTTAGAATAAAACTTTCTATTTTCGTTTTCTGCTTTTGAGTTCACAAAACACTCTCATTCTTACTCTGCAAAATTCTCCTTAATCTGTCAGACAAGTTATGTATATATGGTATTTTGAAGTATTTTTTATTACTGTTATTTTCAGTTCTGTTAGATAGACGGGACGCTATCTAGGTACACGAATTTCAGAAAATCAGAGAGATGTTGTTAATGTTCAGAATCCTGTGAAACGAAAACTGAATAACACCGCTCTGGCAGAACATGCTCTGAAAGAGTTACATACTTTTGATTTCGACGATGTGAAAGTACTCGGTACACAGAACATTTTACAGAAAAGGTTGATTCATGAAATGATTGAAATCAAGAAAGAAAACTCTCTCAACAAAAGATCAGATATTGATAACATAAATACTTCTTATTTTGATCTAATTCGAAAAATTGAGAGGTATAATAGTTGTTAACCCTCCATTAGAGTGTGAAATTAATTGTTATTGTCACAATTTTATTTTATCATTGATTGTCTTGTCGACGCGATACATAGCCATCCCCTGCAGACGGGCGGCATGAGAGTTCAGTTTGTATCATGATGTGTTTGGTAGAAGAGAGTAAATGCACCGTTTTTTCATTCTTTTATTATTAATGGTGACTCATAAAACCAACTTGTTATGTAAGTATTTCTGATTTTCAAATTTTTATAATTAGTAACTGTCCTCGTCAATCATAGATGTTTATACTGAATTTTTATTTATACATCTATCAGTCATTTTATGTTTGATTTACATAATTTTCAGACTGTTTTCTGGTTTTCTTGATAGTTTTAGAGAAAATTAGTTTTTTTAAATATTTTTAAAGATTCAATATTCTTCACAGTGCTTATATTCTTTATATTGATTCGAGATGTACAATTTTCAATTTTTTATGAATCCTTTTCATTCTCAGAGCCTTGAAGAAGATTTCAAATAAATCGAAACGTCGGAGATTAACTGATTTGGTTTTAGTCATTCAACTTGATATCCAATGTTCAACTGAAGAACTCATTATTGGTCGCAATTCAATTTAACATTTACCATTGAAGTTGAAACAAATAATTCCATAAAGTTTCCAGACTCAACTAAAACAAACATGAACAATATCTTAACTTATAATATCTATAGAAAAGAATTGTTCTCAGACGCAACAATCCACATGGACTCATTCATATCATAAACTCGCCGCCTACTATTCTATAATCTATGATGAGCTCTCACTATCCCCACCCTCAATTGAAGATTTCAAAACGTTGATAAATATCTTGAACAGAATAGCCTCCAATAAAATAAACCATCTTCTTGCATAAATAAAATAAATTATTAGACGTAAAAACAAAAAGCCGTCACAATTATTATATTGCATTCAAGAAAAACCGAAAAAAGATATGCTAGTTTCAATTATGCTGGCATACAAACAATTCTTTCAAAATCCAGAATAATCACCAATTCTCAAGCGGTTCAAATTTTAGGAAATTATAATGCAAAACAGAAAAAAGATAAACTTAAACAGCCTGGTATTTACAGAATTTAATGTAACGAATGCCCTTCAGCTTATGCATGTCAAATTGGTAGAAATTGAACGCAGGATGAAAATTCATATATCATCAGATAAGAAATCCCCAATATTTGAGCATATTCAATCAAAAACCATACAATAGTTTTGACAATCCCAAAGTACTCCAATAACACAATAAAGAAAGAAGAATGAATCTGTTGGAAAGTTTGTAAATTAATAAACTCAGAAAAACCCTAAACTCTACTACTTTTCAATAGCCAACTTGGAATCAATAATTCCACATTACTAAACATTTGAGGGAAATATATATCTTGTAATTGTTTTTGTACCTAAGTTAGTGAGTGACAAAACCGATCGTATATTTACAAATAAACACGGAAAACTGACAGTTGATTTTTCTCTTTCATAGTGTAGGTTTTTTTCGTTGACTAAGCATTTCACTCGAACTTGGAGCTCAATTATTCTCAAACATTCCATTTTTTCACGAAAAACTCGCAATTACTTTCGAAATCAGATTTATTTTTTTTTAATTTTTTGTTATATGTATAAACTACCCCTTACCTTTTACCTATGGAACTCTGAGCCGAGATGGGTATTTTCCAAGAATCACAAAAGGGTTAGGGCCCAATAGGTTCATTTTAGGACCGAGATAGGTACCACCTACAAGGTGAAGCAAATTCCACGTTTCTGATAACATGTTGGTAATCGTTGGAGTTAGAAAAAGATGAGTGATACGTTTTTTCAAACAGTGCAGTCTTCTGACTAGAAACTAATGAAGGAATTATAAATATTCAACCCTTTAGTAGGTTTATGTTATTTATGTAATTGAATGAAAGTACCTATAGTTTTTTCCTAAAGATTTATTATGGTTAGTAGTTTCGCTCTCTATACAAATATACCAACCGAGGACTTAACAGAACTTATAAAGATTGACCTTATAGACTCTGATTTGACAGATGATGAAGTGAAAGCTACCTTTGCATTGTCTAAACTATGCATGAAACAGAATGTTTTCAAATTTGACATCATATATGAACAGACAAATGGTTTGGCAATGGGTTCTCCAAAATCACAATTTTTTGCTGATGGGTGCATGGACTGGTTTGAGGAAAATTTCATTTGTAACGACAGGATTATTTATCGTGAGCACATTGTTTATTATCAAAGATATGTTGATGATGTGTCAGTAAAATAAAATTCAAACTTGAGTCAGATGATGATAACTCAGTCAATTTCTTAGACTTAACAATAGAGATAATAAACGGATCACATTCTTTCAAGATATATAGAAAACCTTCACACAAAAAATATAATAGATGTAACTTCACAACACCACTGGTCCCATGAAACAGCAGTTTTCAAAGCTTGATCCATAGACTTAAAAATATTCCGATGAACGAAAATAACTATGATACTGAACTTAATATGATCAAACAAATTGCGGAAGATAATAATTATGATATTGACCTGATTGACAGAATGTTGTGTAAGAAACTACAACAAGAATTAATAAATGAAAATTTTCCAGTTTGTGAGAAACCAAGTTATAAGTATGTTTCATTACCATATGTAGGTCCAATTTCAGGTTAAAATTAGTAGAATATTAGAAAAGAAAGAAAACATCAAAGTAGAATTCAAGTCAAATAGATCTTTAGGTGGACTGTTACTAAACAATAGAGATACTACACCTTTAGTAGGTAGAAAGGGTATATATAAGTTAACATGTGAAACTAGTGGAGCAGTTTATATAGGTCAAACAGTGAGAAGTTTTCAAAAAAGAGTGACTGAACATCTGAAACCTCTAAGACCAAGTCAAGAAGATCATTTTGGTAATCACCCACTAGAATTCAATCATGATAATAATCATTCAAATTATTTTGAGTCATTGCATACATCTCATAATATTGGACTAATAGATTTTCTGGAAAAATATGAAATTGTGAAACATGATAAAAATTGTAATGTGACATTGATAAATAGTCAAGTGATTTTTAGAGACATACAAATTATGGATTGTTTAATTGATTAATGTTATAACCATGTCTGCTATTTTTGGAAATAGAAGATGACTTACTATTATAAAATCTGTGATACTTTGTTCTGTGGTTAGCTGACATAACCACACTTTCCGTTTGAGTTATATTCGTTATTATATTGTCAGAAAAATCATTTTTATCTTGAATTGTTCTAAATTTTAATTCATAATTTCAATATTGATCAAATACCATTTTAATTTATTGTGAAAAGTCGGTCCTATTGATTGTTTTAATTTTACTAAATTGACTTTACTTGCTGAGAAAAGACTGGGTAGGTTTTTTCAAAGAGCAGAATTTGTTACGTTATACTTTCAGTATTTGTTTTTCTAGTGTCACTGGTCTGAGGATGCTCTGATGTATAGAGAGAAAAATAATAACCATAATAAATCTTTATGAAGAAACTATAGGTACTTTTATTTAATAAAAGAATATTCGAATTAATTTTTTCATCAGTTAAAAGGTTGTGAAGATATTTTATTCGAAGGATACTTTTCCGATTACTAATAACAATCGAATATCCAGTGAGTGTGTGTTTATTACGTTATATGTTCAACATTATTCAATTTTGAAAACCTCCGTATGTCATTTAGAAAACATGATTTGGAACGTTCCTGAAAATGTTGAATTAATTGAAATCAACTGATTGTAAAACACAAAGCAATACATCTTATTCATGTAAAACAAAGGATTGACCTCAATATAGTATAAGAAAAAATGTGGAATTTTTTCAGTAACCTTTGTTTTCATTATTTGTAAATGAAGTTGAGAATACAATTTTATAGCATAGTTCACGAGTTCAAATCAAAATTTATTCTATTTTTCAAAACTTCCAACACCCCGAATCTCCAGAAAATTTTCAAATGTCATAAATTGAAGTGAAGATTAAGTAAAATATATTTTATACTTTCCACGATTGTATTTTCACAAACACGAGCAGTTTCGACTATCAAGTCATTTTCAAGTGGTCAAGTACAGAAAACTAACTAAGTTATATAGATACTAGTCTAATTACAAATTAAGTAGTGGAGAGGTATTAATGTCTAGCTGGCTATTAGGGGTGATTTCACATGGGTTTTTACCACGTTTATTGATTTCCAAACATTCCAATAGATTCATTTTCTTTCCTCTGTTGCAATTATGTCAATAACAACCAGAGCAATGTTGTTATTTAATGCAATTTTTCTGATAGTATTTATTTAATTTTTGAGTTCGTCGGTGACTGGGAAAGGTAAAGGCCCTATGGATCATTAAATTATAAGCTGCTAATTTGTGATTTAAATGATTGAATGAGTCTATGGAATAGTTGAGTCTCTGAAGATTTCTTCACTGTAGATGTTTTATATGAAAGTATCATCATATCAGGTCTAAAACATTTATTGAGTTATTATTTTCTATTTCTACAATAAACTTAATGTTGGAATGAATTTCATTCAGAAATTAAAATATATAAATTTGCTTGTTTGAGCTACAGAAACCTACCAAAATATTCGACGTATCGGTATCAGAACACTATGGTTTTTTGCTAAGTGGCTATTTAATATTACTGTACTTTCTATGTTATCCATGAATATAACGGCCAAAAGGGGCTAAGAGGTGATACTATGGGAAGTCCTGACGGTTGTTAGTGAAATTTTGAGTGAGATTGAAAATAATTTTGAGATAGGCAGGTTCTTAGAAGGTTACGAAACTCATCAGTAACGTGTGGCACCGTCTTATATTTGGTAAATATTTCTCTGACTATTGGAAGGCATTCATCTGTTGGAATATTTGGATACATATTTTTTATATCAAATGAAACTTATTTAAGATTTTGTGTGTTTTAGAGTCCAGAAAGTTCTTGAACAAGATCAATAGAGTTCAAAATTATGTGTTTGGAACGAAATTTTGTGAACTCGATAAATTTCTGATTCAACAACTTTGCTTATTTACCTGAAGGTGTATTTATATAAGGTACTACTAGTCTAGTTTATTTTTTTTCTTATTGCAGTTTCATTGGTCCGTAAATCTTCGGAGATTGAGCGTCCATTGAAATCAGTTATCTTTTTCCCATTCTGTATGTGCTAAGTCAGGGGTGCTCAAAGGGTCGAACGCGAGTGCTTTTTGAGTTGATCTCGAGAAGAAAAAATTTTTAATGAGTACGTAACTAAACTACAAAAATTAATTACGTAATAAAATAACACTCTGCTAGCGGCAAAAGGCGGCTTTGTCAAAGGAACGCTCAGTACTTGTCAAGGAAAAGTCGCGTTTTTTATTCTTGCCGCTTTTCTAGAAATTTCGGGCGGCAGAATTTGAATCATTTTATTCTGTATGGTGAAGGATAAGCGCGTTTGTTTTATTTGTCGTGCCTCACTTGCAATACCTAATCGTGGTAATTTTGTGAGGCATCAGAAAACGGTTCATAAAAACTATGAAAAGAATTTTCCGCCACATAATGAATTGAGAAAAAGAAGAGTACGTGATTTGATATCTTGTTTGAAAAAAGAACAAACCATGTTCACAAGACTAGCCAAACAATCAAAAGCTTCTACGATCGCGTTTAAAATATCTCACATATTGGCGAATGGCGAAACACAAGAACCCATTGGAAGATGTATCGGTTGTGAAGAAAGCATTCATTGAAGCGGGTGAGATTTTATTTGGGGATTTCAAAAATAGAACAGAAATCATGTCTACTATTAGAGAACTTCAGTTATCTCGTCCGACTGTCACAAGGCGTATTAAAGTCATGAGTCAAGACATAGCAGATAAACTAAAACAAGATATCATGAACTGTATTTTCTTTACAGTTAGACGAATTCACCGATATGACAGAGACTGCCCAGCTGTGTATTTTTATTCGGATGGTATTCAATGACATGTTGGCTAAGGAAAAATTTTTGATAATCATTCCTCTGAAGGTAACGACCCGTGGCGAAGATAGATATATGACGTTTTCTTCAATTTTGTGAATAACTACAAGCTACCAATATATAAATTAAAGTGCATTAAAAACGTCTCCACTTCTCTCATCGGTTTCTGAGGAATGAATGACATTGTAATATTTTATTATCCTCTTTGTTTTTGAAAATGTGATGAAACCCGAAACATATATCAAACGTGTTTTTATTTACCATATTTTGTAAACTTAACTTAAGACTAGAATTTTTCATTCAATTGGTTGATTTTCGTTTACAGGAATTCTTTCATCACCAAATACCAATAGTTAAATAGAGATTCGAAAAATGTCAAATTTCCCTACATTCCCCTTCATAAGTATGCATAAATTGTGTGTTGGAGTTCGACGCTATTCCATATAGGTATAGATGAAAACTAACTTACCACACTTACACCACAAGATTGTGTATCGAGACGACCGATGGTCTGAGGCAGGGGTGCTCAAACGGTGCTTTCTGAGTAGATCTCGAGAAGAAAAAAATTTTTAATAAGTAGGTATCTAAACTACAAAAATTTATTACTTAATGAAATAACACTCTGTTATCGGCAAAAGGCAGCATTATCAAAGGAACGCGCGGTAATTATCAAAGAAAAGCGGAGTTTTTCATTCCTGCCGCTTTTCTAGATATTTCGGGCGGCGCGTTTGACGGGAACATTCGAGACTTCCGTTCACGCCGATATAAATGTTGCACCTGCAGGAATTGGAGTCATTCTGGATTGTAACTTGAACGCAATACTACGTCGATACTGAGTTCATTATTAAATTGTACAAAATGAGTGCAGCGAAGAAATCTAAAACGTATCATTTTAATAACGATTGGGAGCAAGAATTTTTCTTTTGTATGTTGAAGGATAAGTGCATTTGTCTTATCTGTCGTGCTTCAGCTGCAATACCTAATCGTGGTAACTTAAAGAGGTATCATAACACGGTTCATAAAAACTATGAAAATGATTTTCCGTCACAGAGTGAATTAACAAAACTAAGAGTACGTGATTTGATATCTTGTTCGAAAAAAGAACGAACCATGTTCACAAGACCATCCAAACAATTAAAATCTGCTACGATCCCGTCATTTAAAAATCTCATATTATAGGGAAACACAAGAAACCATTCGAAGACGGATCTGTTGTGAAGGAAGCATTTATTGAAGCGGGTGGGACTTTATTTGGAGATTCTGAAAATAAAACAGAAATCAAGTCTGCTATTAGAGAACTTCAGTTATCTCGTCCGACTATCACAAGGCGTATTGAAGTCATGAGTCAGGACATGGCAGATAAACTAAAACATGATATCATGAAATGCACATACTTTTCCTTACAGTTCGACGAATCCACCGATATGACAGACACTGCTTAGCTGTGTGTTTTTATTCGGATGGTATTCAATGACATGTTGGTTAAGGAAGAATTTTTGACAATCATTCCTCTGAAGGTGAAGACCCTTGACGAAGATATATATGATGTTTTCTTCAATTTTGTGAAAAACTACAAGCTACCAATATATAAATTAGTGTGCATTACAACCGATAGAGCACCAGCAATGACTGGAAACAAAAACGGTTTTTTGGTATTATGTCGAGCTAACGAAGATTTCCTTACTTCAACAAAATGTGTGTTCAAAAGTTATAAACACACTGATTTAGTTTTTCACACGGAGGTGGTTGAGTCGTGAAAAATTCCTATAAAGGTTTCAAGACTTATTCCCCAAAATAACAGCTTTTCTAGACGAAAGAAGTGATGACACTCGGATGTTGAAAAACGAAAAATGGCAGACAGATTTGGCGTTTTTGACTGACATCACAATGCACTCAAACACCATTAACTTGGAGCTTCAAGGTAAAGGAAAAGTTATTATTAAAATGATTAGCGCAGTAAACGCATTCTAAAGTAAATTGCAACTTATTATAGATCAACTGAAAAGAAAGGATCTGAAACATTTTCCATCTTTGAAAGCAAGAATTCTTCAGTTGAATTATGATACGAATGAGGCTGGATTATCAAATATTTTGGGACAATTCGAAATTGCAGTAAATTGGCAAATATAGCATCATTTATGAGTTATCTTTTTTCATGTTGAAGTATTGAGGAATTAGCAAGTCAGTTTAATATGAACTAATGTTCTGTTGAAAATGAGTAGGTGCAGATTATATCAGATATACATCTCAAAGCTACAGCATCTGATACAAATTTCTGGTGTTTTATATCTGAAGATAAATATCCAAATCTAAGGTACATCGCCTGTCAACTTACGGCAATGTTTGGGTCAACTTATTTGTGCCAGTCTGCATTTTCTGAAATGGAAATAATTAAATCAAAATATCGCAATCGACTAACTGACGATCATATGTTATTATGCTTACGATTAGCACTCAGTGTTTACGTACCATCTTATAAAAAGTATGCTGAGGACATGCAGTGCCAAGCTTCAACATCCAACGTCACTCCTCAGTTAAGTTGAACACCATATGTAACTCTTTTGTTTTGTAACAGCCAATATACTAGTAATTGTAAATTATTATGAGTTTTGCATTAATATTATAGCGAAGAGCCTAACTTAACCTAACCCAAACCTTGACTAAAATAATGTATATTGTGCGGGAAGCTAATATCTATATATGCTACGGTACACGCTACCTAGGTAGGTAGGGTGTATCGTGTATGTACGACAACCCTGCATCACACACACTTGCAGCCTCTCAGAGTCGATTGTAAGTAGTCGCCAGCAGTACAAGTTTGAGCACCCCTACCCTAAGCAGATTCATTTGAAACTGTATATCTTAAATTCATGAAAGAGTCACATTAGGTATTCAAAAACTGTTTTGTGGAAGTTGTGATGAAATTTAGATCGGAAGAACTTTTTTAAATTTCGTTTTTCGGTTATTAGAGCATAAACGGAGTTTATCAAACCAAAATCAGATCTTCACCATGCAAGTCATCCATACTCTTTATAATAATTTAGATACGAAAACGATAGATTGATCCAACTGAATCTATGGAAAGCATTGGAAATCCATAAACAGAAAATTTAATGAAACCGGATAGTTAATTTGACCTAATTTAGTCACCATTACTTAATTTTTCGGTTCTTAAAAGAAGTAATCCTGTTTGAACATTCCTCTTATCGATCTACGTACCTGCTTTTACCAATGTCTATATGAAGCGCATTATCTTTTCAAATGTACTACTTTTCCAAAAAAGCCACAGTGTGCTGAAACGAATCATAATATTATTGCTTTATTCAAAAAACATAAGCGGTATCTCAAGACAATGAGACATTGGGAATTTTTCTTGTCAGTAAACATCGAATGAAACGAGTGATTATATTAAAAGTTTTCATCCCAATTAACTGCCAATTAATTTTTTATTCCACGGCTATATGCAAAACCTGAATAATCTCCTCCATTCAAGCAAGTTTTGAGAGAAACATTCTAGCAGAATAAAGTGTACGGTCCAAAGTCAAGTAGCCATAAATATTCTTTTTCACTTTCATTCCTAATTGTTTACTATTTTATTATGTCATGAATTTTCCCGAGGTATGAATCATGGAAATTATAGCAATTATTATTACATACTAGTTGGAGCGATTTAAACAAAAAAGAGTCAATAACTGTTGAACTATTCGTTTCTTGACAAAAATCAGAAACAGGTCAATTTTTGTCTGATGGAGGACATCTAAACAGCCAGTGATATTATTTTACATCAACCTCCTAGGCAGGAGTGCAAAAAACTCAATTTTTTGAATACGGAAGATAGGTCGAGTGATACCTCATCGGAAAGCTATTTTGATTCGCAATACAGATGAGTAATGGTTTTTGACTTTTGAGATATTTGGAAGAAGATACAGGCTGGTTCGCAAAAGACGATATTTGTGCAAAATCTGTCGATTTCGAATCAACATTCACCGAAATACTGTTGTATTTTGGGAAAAAATACGTTTAAGCAGTGGTGCTTTTACTACACCCGCTAAGATGAGGGTGTCAACCCCTCAAATCAAATCAAATGGAATAGGTATTTGGAATTATCTGACTACAGTAAACGAATTTCCGAATCCGATTACATTTCAGTGAGGATACAAAATGGATCATGGGGAAATTCATACCCAGTATAAGAGCCTCTTCACAAAAAAGGGATGATCGCTACGTGTCATCGGTTGGATCGCAAAAATTGATCCCCATCGGTGGACTGATGGAACACAAACATGTGAAGACAATCACTATGGTAATGGCCCGCACGCCTCACGACCGCATACGTAACCGATCGACGTATGTGTAAAGCCTCTAACAGCATGGTATCCAAGGTTGAAATGAAACGAACTCCAGTAAAGTTCTCGTTACAGAAAAATATTCATCCGAAATCACACAGGTGTATTGCAGATTTCTCAACAACAAATGCGGCAGTTTTTGTCTTGTATTTGGTGAATTCGAATTAGTTTGTTTGTTTACCTAGCTGCTTTTCACACTTACCAGAATAATGGTTCATTCAAAAGCTGAAAGAGTAGAAATTATTGAAATCTTTCCAGCAATGATAATTGTTCAAATAGGACAACTGATATTTTCGATGAACGCCATGACGACAAATATTTAAGTGGCAAATACATTTTGGAGTTGGTGGAAAAATTTAGAGAAACTGGCTTTATTCAGAATAGGAAAAGACCCATACGTAATGAGGAAATAGAAACTGCGTTGCTTGGGCAAGTTGTTTGGTTGGATTTGATTGATCTTACTCTGAGTACAAGAAAATTGGAAAGTGAAGTTGGTGTGAGTCGAAGAACTAACTAAATCGTCATGACTGCCGTTCTGGTCGGACTCTAATCCAGAATCTTTCGTGGAGTACATGCCGAATATCCTGAAAAATTAAATGCTTGAGATGGCATCTACGGGAATCGTCTGATTGGGCCATTTTTCTTACCAGGAAATCTGACGGGAGAAATATATCTTCAACTACTAATCAATCCGGCTATAACTGAAATTTTAATAAATGATCCTAGATATTCAGAAGAGGATGTTGTAATTCAGCAGGATGTTGCCCCTCCTGAGCGACAATATCTAGATTGAGAATTCAATGATCGATGAATCGGAAGAAGAGGCCTTACAGAATGGCCTCCACGTTCTCCGGATATATCACCTTTAGATTTTTTCAATGAGGCCACTTAAAGAGTCAAATTTATAAAACTGATCCAGCAGATTTGGTGGAATTACGACAACGGATTGTAGTCGAGTGTAATCGTATAACCCCTGAAATGTTACGTAATATCTAGAAACGTTTTGAGCAAAATCTGTATTTATGGTTGGAAGTTGGTGGCGAACACTTTGCACATTTGTTCGATTGATATCGAGTTGACATATACAATGTATCAGGCATAATAAATTCAATTTTTTTTCAATATTTCAATTTTTCCTTACTCACCAACAAGTAGGTTCTATGAATAAGCTCTACTACTTGAAAACCAAAAAACGTGTTTTGAATCTCGATCCAAAATTAGCATACCTCGCATACACTGTATCGCTCGCTATTAATTCATCCTTTATCTGCATCACCATGTAGATGAAGTCAAATTTTGTCTACAATATTCTAGAAATTCTAAAACCTTTCGAATGAGTTATTACTCAGACTAACTGATCAATTCGCACATTTGAGGGATTGACACACTCATCTGAGAGGGTGTACTGGAAGCATCACTGCTTGAAGGTATTTCTCCCCAAAATACAATAGTATTCCGTTGAACATTCATTCGAAATCGACAGATTTTGCAATCACTGAAAATAACTCGTCTTTTGACAAACCAGCTTGTATCTTATTCCGAATATATCAAAATTCGAAAATTATCACACATTTATGTTGAAAATCAAAAGACCTTTCTAATTATGTACCACTCGACCTAACTTCCCTATTCAAAAAATTGTGTTTTGTGCACCCTGCTTAGGGCGTTGATGTAAAATGAAACCACCGTACGTTAAAATATGTACACCTTCAGACAAAAATTGACGTGTTTCTGTTTTTGTCCAAAACTAATAGTTCAGCAGTATTATTTTTGCAAAGAAATTAATCTTGAATATTACAGAATTGAAAGTTTTCATCAAAATTCACAGAATCACATAATATTCATATTTCTTCATGGTCATTAATCAAAATGAGCAGGATCTTTATCGTTTATGAATCATAATATGAGAGTAATAATAATAATAAGAAACAAGTACTGTGTTTTAAGGAACGCGTTTCACTACACCGTAACATCTTCAGACGAATGAATGTACAGTAAATATAAATGAGAATATAAATATGAATGTTCTTGAGTAATTAAAAGCTTATTGGGTTGTTTCTTCTTGAAAGGTTATCTATGACAGGTATATCCAATAAAATTAAGGAATAGATTGCTCCCCGAAGAGATGTGATAGAGGTGAAGGGCTTAAATCGACTTGTTCATTGATGAGTTTACCTGAGTATTTGTATTTATTGATTTCTAATGTTTCCCAAAGATTCACCTTCCAATATTTATTATCTGTATGCAAAATTTCAAACTGTGGGTCGAAAGAGTGATTATTTTCTAAGAGATGATTCTCGTAATTTTGATCTGATTTTTATTTGAAAAACTGCGTTTATGTTCCGATATTCTAATATTAAAATTTCTATGTGTTCTACCAATGTAGAAATTATCACAGTCATTGCAATTCATTCTATAAACACCTGATTTATTGTTTTTACCTGATTTGGTTTTATTATTTTTATATATTTGCCTAAATTATTATTAGTTTGGAAAGCTATGTTGAAATTATTGCTACTCAAGATTGATTTCAGTTTCTTACTTGTAATGCCAACGTAGATTACGGTGTTGAATTTTGTTTCATTTTATCGACAGGGTAAACTTCATTCAATGCGATTCTACTTTGTTTTTATTCAAAATATTATTTATTCGTTTGGGATTGTAACCATTATTTTTGGCTATTTGTTTAATCTAATTTAATTCTTTGTTGAAATTTCCTGGTTATAACGGAATATTTATCAATCTATGAATAAAACTACTGAATGCTGACATTTTTGTTGATACGGATGACACGACGAATTATGTATTATAATATCTGTATGTGACGGCTTATGGTATATTGTTCCTGTGAAGCAAATAATGATATCGTCTACATAGCGATACCAGTATAAACAATATTTACTGAGTGGATGATTATGAATTAATTTCTTTAAATTATTCATGAATATTTCTGCTAACAAAGGACTTAACGGATTGCCCATAATTTTAGGAATCACAATTATTAAGTAAAATTCCTTAAAACACAGTACTTGTTTTTTATTATTGATAATGGAATTTTACCAAGTAAAAGCCTCCCAAATTCAAAAGTAATAATAATAGTAATAATAATGATTATTTATTTCAGAGCAGAAATTGGTCGCCTCACAGAATTCCTGAGAAACAAAAAACCCTCAAGGCGCTTGAAATCACATATACGCAAAATTTATAGGAAAATTGGTACGAACACAAAACACCCTGATCACAAACAACACATCGACGTGTATATGGACACTTTGAAACAGAAACTCCAAGCAAAAGCAAAGAGGCTTTCAAGATATGCCAAGTGTACTGAAAGGAAACATCAAAACCAAAGGTTCCTCCAAAGTGCGGCCAATTTTATAAGGAGAATAACAAAACTGCGACGAACAATAACGGAGAAGGATGATGATACGGATTTAGGATAAAAACAGATAGGAACTATATTACAATCTCCCACCTGCCGTATATGAATGACATCAAATTATATGCTTCGAATAAGAAGCAATTGGAAGATCTGTTGAAAACTGTCAGTAAGTTCTCGGCAGATGTTCATATGAATTTCGGGATTGAAAAATGTAAAACCCTGAACATTCAATGAGGAGAAATCATAGATGGTGAAAGACAACTTCGAAACGGTGATATTATACAGTGCATGAAAGATGACGAAACGTACAAATATCTGAGATAACAACAAGCCAGATTGCTAGACCAAAAACAGTCAAAGGAGAAGATTAGATTCGTTCAGAATACGTCTGAAGACTGTGCTGAAATCAATGTTGAACTCGGTGTGTTGTGTGTTGCTTTACTCATTTGGAATAATCAGATGGACTAAGACAGAACTGCATGATACACAAAGACAAATCCGAACGATGCTACTTTGAAGCGGAAAGAAGGAGGACGCAGATTAATAGATGTGGTCAATTTACACACCGAACAGATAAAAAAATCTCAGAGAATTCTTCTCTGCAAAAGCTTTCACTTCTGACCTCCATAGAGTGGTATCGTTGGCTGATAGGGGATATACACCACTAAATCTTGCTACCAGAGATGACCTGCTGAATCTACCGTTCCTATCAGATACTGAAAAACAAGAGCAGTGGTCAAGAAAGGAATTGCATGGACCACATCACCATGAGATTAATCAACCACACATCGACAAAGAAGCCTCCAATAAATGGTTGATTCCTTATGGCCATCTAAGACCAAGTGATCGCTACAAACAATTACAAAAAATTTATAATGAAGGACGGAACATTACAAACAGATAAAACATTACGTCCGGATGCGAACAACTGGCCAATACGGCGTATCTTCACAGGCATAATCAAGTGTGCAACATTATCCACCAGAAACTTGCACACAAGTACGGACTTCTGAACACCTTCCAGCCATATTACAAGTATCAGCCGGCGCCGGTATTGGAAAATGACTCTATCAGATTATACTACGATAGGCTTGTTATCAGAATGGTGACGAATAATAGGCCGGACATAGTGGTGTATGATAAGAGAGCCATAACAGCAATGCTGGTGGATGTCGCCATACCAAATAATAACAACGTGCTGAACAAGTTCCAGGAGAAAAAGTCCAAATACACAGACCTTGCTATTGAGATCAAGCAGATGTGGCACCTCGATAAAATAGATATTGTTCTTGTCATCGTATCCTCGACTGGTTTAATACCCAAAACTTTGCATGATAGCCTTATGAAATTAAAATTGCATAACAATACCTTTATAAAAATGCAAAAAGCTGTAATTCTTAATACATGTAGGATAGTTGGGACATTTATGTCAAGTATATTGTAATCGAGCCTATTCCTTTGATTGCTAAATCTGGGAAAGGTAAATTAGATCCAGCTAACAGCTGAGATAGTGCATAAGTCCACGATAATAAATAATAATCCTTTATTTTCTACAGGTACAACCCAATTACAGGAAAAATTCAAATATTTATATAACAAATCAACAACTTAGCGTGATCATAAATGATGAGTAGATATTAGTAAAAACCATGCAGCTATTCGAAACTTACTCGGTACAGAAAATGACAAAAATAAAATGAACAAATCAAGAAAATAAGAAAGAAATGCTATGACATAAAATAGAATAGAAAGAAAACACTCATGGCGTGAGTTAAATCAAAAATTTGAAAAATAGAGAGTTATAAAAGTATGCAATACTTCAGATGCGCTTCAGAAAACATTACCTAGATATACACTACTGTGTATATGTGGTAAACTAGTCGAAATTAATATCACACAATCTCGAGATGGAATGATAAGTTGTACATATCAATAATATTGGAGATTGTGTGAGTGAGTTTGTTCTCGGCGTGCTCAGGAAAACGAATGGTTAAACAAAAATTTTAAGGCTAGAAAGCCTCTTCTTATGTTCAGGGCTGTGGCTGTGAACCTACACAAGAGTGCACCAAGATTATACCCTCTTTCAGGGTAGGCACCATCTTCTCGCCAGATAAGGTATTTGAAAAATCTTCTGTAAATTGCCTCCAAATGAAAATCATGAAAATACTAGATGGGATGCCAAATAATCGACGCATACTCCAACTTACTCCTAACAATAGTCAAAAAGACGAATTAAAGTATTTGATTTCGTAAAGTGCTTTCTATTTCGAATTATGAACGCATATAATTTCGAGGGGATGTAAATAAATAGTTGATATGAGGAACAAAAGTCAATTTTTGGTCGAATATAAGATCAAAATCTTGTATATCAGTGGAACGTTTCAAAACACTATGTTTATAATATAATCAGAAAAAAGGATGTTTTTCTTGCGAGAGTAAGTAACAACACTGCACTTAGATACATTCAAGGCCAAACGATTAATCACACACCAGTTTGACACGGAACTTATGACCTTCTGCAAGACCTCACAATCGCGTTCTGACGTTATCTTCAGATAAATTTTCAGATCATCCTCATACATCAATTCGGGTATATTAATTATGTTCATGAAATCATCAATGAACATTATGAAAAACAATGGACCAAGATTGGACCCCTGCGGGACACCTGAAGTAGCAACACATTCGCGGGAGCTGCTCATCATGAATCCTCCCCCGTTGTATAAAATAATCTCGAGAAGTTTTGAGAAATTGGATAGAATCGCGATGGGCCTATAGCTACCCATAATGGTAGAATCTCCTCTCTTCAAAATGGAAACAATCTTAGCTACCTTCCATGTCAAGGGGTAAACTACACTCTTCAAGACAATACTGAAAATATGACATAAATGATGTGCAAAGATACGTATACAGTCCTTAACAACAAAGCTGGGTATACCATCTGGACGAGCGGTAGACTTGCTAGATAGTTTTATCGCAGCGGAGATTATATCTTGAACATAAATTGCATTCAGATTGATGAATTCAGTATCAAGAATTTCGATAACATCAAGTAACACATCTCCATTATATCTATCATAGACACCACTAAAGTACTCCGAGAAAGCACCAACAATATCTTCAGGCCTCCCATATGTCCTTTCATCGTCTCTCATCTCCCCTGGTAGTGAAACTTGGATCAATGCTTTCTATAACTATTAGAGGTTTTTTCTTTAATTAAAATACTTTCGATTAAATCCGAGGCATACCATGTTGGAGAACGTTGCTTGCGCCTGGACTTGAGAGGTACTGTTTTTAGGAAAATTTTCTGTAGAATGGAGTAGAACCGTCGACAAGCCACATCAAGATCGTCCGCCACTTCCATAACTGTTGACCAATCGGCATTGAGAATCATGTCATACATCGAAGTAAAATCACAATAAAAACAGCACATATAATATCAAAATTGGTAAATCATCTTCTACGAGCTATCAGCGTCCATACAAAATTTGAAGTGACCGTTTGTAATTCTCAATTTCACTCAGTCTACTTGTGTTGAAAATGTCATCTTTGACCTTGTCTTGCACAGCTGTTCTTGTGTTTTTCATGTAACTGAAGCAGAACCCTTGTTGCCATCCACCTCTCATAACTTCACCTCCTCACACCTCTCTTAATTGGTTGCATAAAAATGATTCAAATATTATTTCTATAAAGCTCCTTACGGCGATATCAATGGTTTTCTCGATACTGTTAATTGGGGGTTTATGAATGTTCCCGGAGTCAGATGACAGTGTTTCATTATTCTATAAATGAATACACGATATTATCGATACGTATGTCCCTTTCAAGAATTTATTCTCATTCTCTCGAATGACTCAACTCATTAAAAGCGCCCTATCAAAAATTACTCTCGGTATTTAGGCGATATTAAATGAAATACTTATAATACAAAATCCAGTAACTTTTGGAAATATATCAGAAATATTCCCAAGGATAATGGCATCCTAAATTCTATGACCTATGACAACAAATCTATTTTAGGGGTCTAGAAATTATAAATATGTTATGGAGGTCTTTACAGAGAACTACGATTTGAAATAAGTCATAGCTTTGGTTGACAAGTTCAATCCCGGATGATAATACATGAAAATCTGTGGTGAATTGATAATAACTTTTTCTTATTTATTTATTTAACGGAACATATTCTTTTAGAAACAACCACTATACATTCATAATAATAGTTTCATTCAATGTTCATCGTAGCATCGTAGCTAGACGCCCATTGAGTTCCTTCAAAGAGAAACTAAAGAGCAAGACAGTTCTTAGGTACTTGTTGCCATAATGAAGCAATCTATTGATGGGAGCATTATTTCCGAAATTAGTTCTACTGAAAGGCACCATGAACAAACTACTACAGTCAATCAAATTGTTAAGGAGCTTATACAAAAAGTCAAATCTGATACGTCTATCAGCCAGAGTACTTATTTTACATTCTGAACGAATGTAGGTAGAAGAAAAATTAATTCTAGGGATACATTTTTTGTAGGAAAGATATAATAAAAAATTCTGACTGAACCCTCTTAAAGTTCATGGAGTCGACTGCATGAAGTGGAGACCAAATGATGGAACTATATTCTAGTTTGGCCTACAAAATGAAAGATAGAGAAGTTTCAAAGCTGCAATATTTGTGAATTCGGAATGTTCTCCTTATGAAACCGCATTTTTAAATATCTACTTATAATTTTAGAGTAGTGCATTTTGTAATCAAGACGATTATCTTATATGATGCCTTCCTTCAAATGGTCAACACGTTCGAAACAAATTCCATCTCATAAGGAAAAACTATTGGATCTGTCTTCCTATATAAAGGAATACATTTACATTCTGAAAGATTAACATTCAATAAATTATCCGAAAACCATCTGTGAACTTCATCAATATCATGCTGAAGCTCCAAGCAATCAGAAACACAAGTTACAGTTTCATAGATTTTCAAAGCTTCAGCAAACAATGATACCTTCAAATATCTCACTGCGGAAATAACCTTATCAACATAAAGATTGAAGAGAAAAGGTCCAAGATGATTGCCTTGTGGAATGCCAGAGGTTATGTTTATAGCGTATGACTCGTGATTTTTGATTCGAACTATTTGTTTTCTACCACTATAGTAGCCCTTCATTCACTTCAGAAGATTGCCAAGAAAGCCGGCTGATTGGAGAACTTTATCTAAGATAATGTGATTGGTTTGATCGAAAACTTTGAAAATGTCAATATAAGCACCATCCACCTGACCACCTTTACCAAAAGCACTATAAATATCTTGAACGTACGAAAACAAATTTGTAATGGTAGATCGTTTTTGCTTAAAACCATTCTGCTTTTCGCTTATCGAAAGATTCATAGAGTGAAACAGGGTGTCCAATATAATACTATCCAGAATTTTCGGTAGCGTATTCAGAATACTAATTGGGCGATAGTTATGAAACAAGCTTTCCAACATTCTGCCAACACACCTTGATCTAATAATAGTGTACATATTGATTCACAGAGTGATTTGGTGCATTTTTTAAGCAAAATTGGAGGAATTTCGTCAGGTCCAGAACTAATTTTACTGGGCAATTCTTTCAGTTGTTCCATAACGATATTTTCTTCACTATGTCACTTAAATTGAGAGAATTATCGTGATTCAAAAATGAGGGCAAAACAAAGGCAATATGATCTCTGAAATTATCAACAAACAAGTTTGCTATATCTTGACCACTAGAGGATAACCGATCGTTGCGAAACATAACAAAAGGCAAAGAAAATATTTTTTTATTAATAAATTTCCAGAATTCCTTCGGTTCTTCAGTCAATAATATCGTTCCGAAATATTTCAACAGATGAGAGTTTAGAAGACTCTCCGATGAAGACACTACTCCCTCGTGATTTATCACTAGTTTTAGGTGAGCGATCTTCTCGGTATAAATAGTAGTTAAGATATATCTCATGGCAGCATTGTTCATTCGATAATATCGTTTTAGCCTAAGAACACATGAGGTCCACACTAAATTTCATCGCGTTTCATATCGGATTGTAGCTACAACATTGTTAAACCCTGCACATCAACAAATGTATCAAACATCAAACAGAGTATTACCCACTAAATGGAAGCTTTCAAACGTCATTCCCGTTCATAAGTCATAAGCGATATATATATATATATATATATATATATATATATATATATATATATATATATATATATATATATATATATATATATATATATATATATATATATATATATATAGGGAGTTTTACCCCGACGAGTTGCCCATATATCTGTTCATGCAATCAAACTGATTTCATGAAAAATATAAATCCACCACCCGGTAATTAATACCATTGCCAGGCAATGAATATAATCAAAACATATCCTGTAGTAATTATATATTAGGATAACGTTAAAGGTTATGAGAATATATCAATCTACCAGAGTATATACATACTATAGCATCATTAGACAATGATATCAATGTATATATGTATATTTGAAAACTTTTGAGTTCCAATTATAATATCAAGCTGAAATTTTATACGCGGCCATAACTAGCGATTTCCAATTGAAGTGAAATATTTTCAAAGTGATACCATTTCCGGTTATACCGGAAGTGGGTCATCAGTTTGTTATTTCAAAAGGCAATCTACCTTTTTTATTATACATCTAGAACCGACATTTGAGCAAGGCATGAAATACCCAAGTTGTTGGCACTTATCTGTCAAAACTTTTGACAGATTTAATTATTTTTGTTATAGACTCGATTTTTGAGGATCATTTAAAGAAATTATAGCTCGTAGATCTTTTGCACTACAGACACAATTTTTGCTTCGGTGGATAGAAAAAGGATCAAGAAATTTTTTAAGCAGTCTGCACATGTCAAATGTTCATTGCGTTGTTTTGTATGATTTTTTCAATTTGGCCTTTTTCAAACAGCAATAACTCATTTTTTTCAAATGGCACGTGCCAATTCTTATATCGCCATCAGATGAAGCGTCCAATTTCAGATGGAATTGAATCAGCATGTACTATACCCATCTCTTATAGTTCCGAAATAATTTGGGAATATATTGAATTTTGATGATTTTGCAAGAACTAACAGAGAATGCTTTGAAATATTAGAATCAAGTAGCTGAACTGGCTACGCTCACCTGACAGGTGCCTAAAATTAATGTACTTGTCACTTCGTTCATTCGAATTTGATATTTCAACAAGAATTGTTGGTAATTTGAAGTGAAAATTTTTGAAAAACACCTGATTGATAATAAAATGGCTGATTATTCTAACGAGGATATGTTTAATCTCTTTTTAATTCATGGCGAATGTCAAAAAGTGATAGATAGAACTTGCAGGAAATTCAATAACCAATTTCTAAATTTGGCGCTTATGGGTAAAACAAAATTTCGAAGGAGTAGAAGCAATTTTCTGCAAAATGGAGGAACAAAATATATAGAAACTAGAAGAAAACCAATTCTCGAGGACAATCAAATTAATACGCTAGCGTATTTTCGTGCCAATCCACATGCGTCCATTAAGTCAGCTAAATTGATATTGTATTGAGTTATACTTTCATTCAAAGGATCCTTTCGAAACATAACATGCACCCGTATTTTCTTATCAGACTACAAAAACTGAAACCAACTGACCTTCCCAAGCGGCTAAATATCTGTGAAAATTTATTAATTCCGCTTCAAGAAGATGAGACAATTCTGCAAAGAATTATATCGTCTGATGAAGTCAAGTTCAATGAAAGTGGAATAACCAACAGGACAAATCGATATTTTTGGGCCACAGAAAATCCACATTTCATTGAGGTTATTGATTTCAAAATAAATTGAGCGTGAAAGTTTTTGCAATTTTAATGAATGATTTGTTGGCTTATCACATTTATGGAGAATATCGTAATGGACAAAGATACCTGGAAATTTTGAGAGAACCATTAGCAAATTTTTTAGATGGATTACCCCTCAACATTCTGAGGGATTGTTATTACCAAATGGATGGTGCACCAGCACATAAAACACGAGCTGTGGATCAGCAGCTAACAGAAATATTCGAGGATAGATGGTGGGGTAATCAAGGACCAAATATATGGCCTCCGCGTTCTCCGGATCTGACGCCTCTTGATTTTTATTTATGGGGCAAAATCAAGAGTGAAGTGTATCTTATTCCTGTAAGAAGTAAAGAAGAGTTACTAGAGCGCATTCATAATGCTTTTCGTAATATTGATCCTGAGGAAACTAAGAGGGCAACTCATCATGTTCGTATACGATCTGTCAAGTGTATCGAGCAAAATGGGGCCCATATTGAACATTTTTTCAGATCGTAAATTAGTTTCCTCCTATTATGTTTGCTATCGTTTATTCGTATTAATGTAATTATCTTCGATGATTGGTTTTCGCTTAGTTCCTGCAGTTTTTATTAATCCGAATTGTAGAAAATTGCTTCTAATGCTTCGAAATTTCTTTTTAGTCATAGACGGTAAATTTGGAAATTGGTTATTGAATTGCCTGCAATTTCTACCCACTACTTTTGACATTCTAAAATGAATTAAAAAGATTAAATATATTTTCGTTCGAATAACCAGTGATTTAATTCCAAATGTGGTGTATTTTTGGATATTTTCAATCTGAAATAACGACAATTCTTGTTGAAATATCAAATAAGAATGAACGAAGGGACAAGTGCATTAATTTTAGGCACCTGTCAGGTGAGCGTAGCCAGTTCAGCTACTTGATTCTGATATTTCAAAGCATTCTCTGTTAGTTCTTGTAAAATCATCAAAATTCAATATATTCCCAAATTATTTCGGAACTATAAGAGTTGGGTATAGGACATGCTGATACAATGCCATCTGAAATTGGACGCTTCATCTGATGGCGATATAAAAATTGGCACGTGCCATTTGAAAAAATTGAGTTATTGCTGTTTGAAAAAGGTTAAATTGGAAAAAAAATCATACAAAACAACGCAATGAACATTTGACATGTGTAGACTGCTTAAAAAATTCCTTGATCCGTCTTCTATCCGCTCAAGCAAAAATTGTGTCTCTAGTGCAAAAGATCTACGAGCTACAATTTTTTAAATGTTCCTCAAAAATCGAGTTTATAACAAAAATAATTAAATCTGCAAACGTTTTGACAGATAAGTGCCAACAACTTGGTATCATTGGTATCACTTCGAAAATATTTCGAAGTGATACCAATTAATAAAAAGGTAGATTGCCATTTGAAATAACAAAGTGATGACCCACTTTCGGTATAACCGGAAATAGTATCCCTTCTAAAATATTTCACTTCAATTGGAAATCGCTAGTTATGGCCGCGTATAAAATTTCAGCTTGATATTGTGATTGGAACTTGAAAAGTTTTTAACAGACGGTTCCGGTGGATACCTCTGCATATATATAAATAGTTTTTTCTCTGAAGTTTTGGATAGCCTAGCAGGGTAATCAGGACGATGCCAACCAAAAGGGATCCTTGTATTCCACAGTTGCACCGACTCCAAAATGGCTTCGTCGTTCCGCAGGGACGTCCACCAGGCTGTTCTAGCGTACTCCATGATTGGACGAACATAAGTATGATTTAGCAGTCTGGCTGTCTTCACGTCACAGCCACCAAAACTTTTCTGCAACATATATGTGATTCTTCGGGCTTTTGAGGTGACAATTGCAACATGCTCTGACCAGCTAAGGTTAATTGTGACTGTTACTCCTAGGTCGACATGACTTGAAACAGTTTTTAGAGTGTGGCCCTCAATGGTGTGGGTGAAATTTTGATTAGTCCTAACTATGTGTAGAACGACACACTTCTCAAAATTTAGTGGAAGTATTCATTCACGTGACCATTGTTCTATTTTAGACAGACAAGTCCTCCTGTAGAGTGCGTGGATCTGATAGCAGTAAATTTTAGAGCTTATTATCATCGGCAAAGATTGCTCATTTTGACCTGATCAAGGAAGGCAGATCGGAGGCATATAGAAATAAAGTGTGGGCCTAATGACAGAACCTTGGGGAACACCACTAAGAACAGACCACTCCTTGGAGGAATACATACCACCGAATCTCATACGGAAGGATCTATTTGACAGGAACGAGCTAATTCATGAGAGTAAATCACCCCTAATCCCCAAATGCTCGAGTTTATGCAGCAAACGGCCATGTGGTACATGATCAAACTCATTTGCAAAATCAAGGTATTTCACATCTAAAGGATTTCCAGCATTTCAAGCTTTTGTCCAGTCATTGATTGATATAATTAACTTTGTCAGGACCGATCGATCAGGAAGAAAACCGTGCTATTGATCAGGGTTAATATTGTTGGATAAGGTGAATGAGATGATTTGGTCGCATTTAATTCCTCCAGAACCTTGCCAACCGCCAATACAAGACTTAAAAGGCGATAATTTGTGACAGAAAGCTTATCACCTTTTTTGAAAATCGGTGTGATTGAAGCAGTACGCCAGTGGCGGGGAAGTGAAGAACTGCTAAGTGACTGTGAGAAGATCATGAAGACAGGCTTGGCAAGCGCATCTGAGTCACGTTGCTAGAAATATTGTGAAACTATATCAGGTCCAGGAGCAGTGTTGGTTTTAAGCTTGGTTAGATATTCTCCGACTGACCTATCCTCCGTTATTTTAATACAATCAAGAGTTATCAACCCACGCAGTGTTTAAGATACAGAAATGGGGCCACCAGGTTCTGTAGTGTAAGACAAAGAGAATGATTGAGCAAGAATGTCTGCGGATTCAGTTGCGTTGTTACAGAAATTGTGTTGTTATTTTTTTTCTTCAGAACTGTCTCTATGGCGCGGTTGTTGATGGCCAATTCATTTTCAGAAAATAGCTTACATCCTTTTTTACCTGATGACATAAAATAGTATGCATTGACATATTCACGCTTGCATTGAATCTGGTTTCCCTTGCAGTCTATTTCCACATATGGAACTTTGAGAACGATAACTTCGGTAGAGTTGGCAACAAACGTCCATTGTTTTTCTGTACTATCCAAATTCTAGTAATCTTCATATAATTGTTTATTCTACGGTGAAATTAATTTGACATTTGAAGGAACAGTTATCTTTGCAAAGCTCCTTCATTTGATGTTCTGGCACAATTTCGTATTTCTGATGGAAGCGTAGGACTTTCCGGTGTTTCTTAGTTCTTTCGCGATAGTTTTCTTCGAAATTCCTTCTCGTCTTTGTTTCTTCTTCCTCCTCTTTGTCGAAGTAATTTCATTTGTTTTATTTTCAGTATTCTATGCCACGACGTCTTCACGAGCCGCATCCTGTGGTGTGTTTGCATTTTATTCCTGATCACATATTAAATCCGCAACAATAGTATTTTCAGATGTAGCTATGAATTGGTCTTTAGAACTGGAAACACAATTTTTTATGCCTGCACTATTTATTTAGTCTTGTGACAATTCGTTTAGAGGTACTGTAGTCAGTGTTGTCAAGGTGTAAGTTTCTTCATTATCTGAACTTTCTTCAATTACTTTGTTGACGGTGAAATTCGGGTCTCTAAAGGAATAATCGCTATCTTCGATGAAAGATTCCTAACCTGAGCTTCTAGATGAGCAGGAGCTGCTAGAAGAACTACTACGCCAACGCTTTGCTGGAGTTTCATCTTGATGATAATTTTCATTCGTCATTTCTACTATTCCTCTTGATCGTGACCCCATCTTGAAAGAGAAAAAAGCTTTATTAGTAAAATATTAGTATGAACAATGTGACAAAACGATGAATTTCTTAATTCAATAACAACATTTCAAAGACGTACGAAGCGTTAATTTAAATAAGTATGAAAGTTTGTTGCATACAACGTGACATGCTTATACAAGCCAATTTCATTTTTGTAATTTTCAAACGAACAAGGACTTCCATTGATGTAATTTATTTAGATTCCGCCAAAGCGTTCGATAAAGTCCCACGTAGACGTCTTCTCGCGAAACTAGAACACTTCGTTATTCGCGGTGGTGTCCTTTCCTAAATTGCCCCGTTTCTCTGTAACCGTGAGTTTTCTGTGCGAGTTGGTAACTCTCTTTCTGCTCCCGAAGCAGTTTCAAGTGGAGTCCTGGAAGGATCCGTGTTGGGAACTTTGCTATTTTTGATTAATACGGCTGATTTACCTAGTCTACTCACCTCTACATCTTCCATGTACGCAGATGACACAAAGATTTAAGCTGATCCACTACAAAACCATCATACTTTACAACAGGATCTCACAATTATTCAGGGTTGGTGTGAGGCATGGTTGATACCTTTTAATCCCGAGAAATGTGTCATTCTACATATTGGTAGGAAAAATCCCAGACTCCGCAACAGCATCAACGGAACGACCATCGCATCATGCAAAAATCATATCGATTTAGGAGTTCCAATATCAGAAGATCTCAGCTGGTCTGACCAGATTCATTCCGTATGTCCTTTTCACCACCTACATCAGACCTGTTTGGGATTCTTATCTGCTTGGCAATATAAACTCGTAGGAATCTCTTCAGCGGAGAGTTTCAAGAATGCCTTTCGAAGTTGTTGAATCTGAATCTCCCACTGTTTGTAGATTGACGACTTCGTGGTGACCTCATCACCCAACAATCTGTTTGAAGTAGATCTTTCAACCATATTCCTCTGAATAACAAGTTATACAGAGAAAAACTCTCGATGCACCTACAGAGAGTACTTCTTATCGAACCGAATATTTCACTCATGGAATAAGCTCTCCGATGAAGTTTTCATTAGTTCGAGTGTAAATATGTTGAAACATTCGATCATTGGTCTACTCTGAACAATACATATACTTTCTAGTGGTTAGTTGTGGTTGAATGTTATTATTCAATCCTTCACTCAATTGTATTTTTTTGTAATTTGAGCCATATAGATTTACCTTAGCGACGGAAGCAGCGTGATATCGAGTAGGGATACTGCATCACAAAACCAAGTGGGAAATAACATCAACACCTCTCAACCGACTCTTGATGTTTCAACGGCGGCGCAAGCCATTATGCCTACGACCACGAGAGCCGGACTCCCTAGGAAACGCATGAAGTGGACTCCAGAAATGAATACCTTCATTATGCGTTCCTATTACGAGATTACAAACTTGGAATCGGAAATGACAGCGTACAGATACGCGTTACATCTTGCGTTCATAGAAAAATATCCTGAATTACAGCACATATCCGAGCAGAGAATTTCGGATCAAGGAAGAACAATCGTCAAAAACAGGCTACTTTCTTCAGAAACGCTGCAAAGCTTAAGAGAAGAGGTCATAATGGAACTCAGAGGCGAAAATGATACTCATAACGCTATACCTGCTGGAGTCAATGATAGTGTTACCGATAACATCGAAGCCACGGAAACGAATATCAACATGGAACGCCCTCCTGAGCCGAATCAGCAGAACGTATATATGTATTTAGCAAGATCAGAACTCAACAGAGCAATAACTGAATTCGGTGGTAGTAACCCAACTAAAAGACCTAAACTGCCCAAAATTAAGACGAACAAGAACACCAATATCATCCTAGCAAGCATAAACTCAGTGTTTGAAGAATATACCGACCAGAACACCTTTGAGAAGATTCACACTTTGATTAACTGTGGAGCAGTAGCGGTTCTTCGACTTCACAAACAACAAATCTCCACAACTCTGATCCAAGCAGAGCCAAAAAGCGTCAGAAAACCACCATGGCAAAAACCACTGGAGAAGGATATTGATAATATTAGAGCAGAAATCGGTCGCCTCTCAGAATTCCTGAGAAACAGAAAACCCTCAAGGCGCTTGAAATCACATATACGCAAAATTTATAGGAAAATTGGTACGAACACAAAACACCCTGATCACAAACAACACATCGACGTGTATATGGACACTTTGAAACAGAAACTCCAAGCAAACGCAAAGAGGCTTTCAAGATACGTCAAGTGTACTGAAAGAAAACACCAAAACCAAAGGTTCCTTCAAAACGCGGCCAATTTTCATAAGGGAAATAACAAAACTGCGACCAACAATAACAGAGAAGTACCTGACGCACAGTGCTTGACCGACTATTGGTCATCACTATGGTCGAACCCCAAAGAACACAATAGAGGTGCGGAATGGATCACGAATGAAAAAGAACGCCTCGATATCAGACATATGGACTTCGATGGAATAACGGAGGAAGAAATCATGACCTCCATAGAGTGATATCGTTGGCTGATAGGGGATATACACCACTAAATCTTGCTACCAGAGATAACCTGGTGAATCTACCGTTCCTATCAGATACTGAAAAACAAGAGCAATGGTCAAGAAAGGAATTGCATGGACGACATCACCATGAGATTAATCAACTACACATCGACAAAGAAGCCTCCAACAAATGGCTGATGAAGGGAGAATTATTCGCAGAAACAGAGGGGTTCCTGATGGCCATCCAAGACCAAGTGATCGCTACAACCAACTACAAAAAATTTATAATGAAGGACGGAACATTACAAACAGATAAGTGCAGAAAATGCCATATAAGATCGGAGACTATCCAGCATATTACGTCCGGATGCGAACAACTGGCCAATACGGAGTATCTTCACAGGCATAATCAAGTGTGCAACATTATCCACCAGAAACTTGCACACAAGTACGGACTTCTGAATACCTTCCAGTCATATTACAAGTATCAGATGGCGCCCGTATTGGAAAATGACTCTATCAGATTATACTACGATAGGCCTGTTATCACTGACAGAATGGTGACGAATAATAAGCCGGACATAGTGGTGTATGATAAGAGAGCCAGAACAGCAATGCTGGTGGATGTCGCCATACCGAATAATAACAACGTGCTGAACAAGTTCCAAGAGAAAAGTCCAAATACACAGAACTTGCTATTGAGGTCAAGCAGATGTGGCACCTCGATAAAATAGATATTGTTCCTGTTTATATCCAGCTAACATCTGAATGTTCAATAATCATAATAATAATAACAATGTGTTTTTAAAGTGATGACCAAATACGATCAATTGATTTTTAATGTTAATGCAACATCACAAGTGTGACACATTATAGAATAAAATAAATAGGTAATAAAACAACTTACCTTTACTCCAAAAAGGTGTCATGCAGGTCGTGACACGTTGTTGTCTTAAACCGCGAGTAAGTACTCTCGCGCACTGCACTGCCACACTGAGGTGGCGCGGTGTGGAAATAAACTTAGCTCCGGAACGGGTTAGCGCTACATCGTCAAATGCCCTCTTTTTCCTCATACATTCGTCAGTATTGGTTTAAATTATACCACGTTTTTACACTAAATAGATTCGGGTACGGTGAATAAAATGGTGGTAATAACTGAAAACCAAGTTATGCCAGTGTGACACGTAGTTTGACACGAGCGATGTAATCATAAAGTTACGGAGTTTTGAATTTGGTTGTATTTTTAGGGAATTCACTTCAATTGTTGACAAGTTTATACGAACATTCTAGGATACTTTAAGTATAAATCCGCTGCGATTTCATGAGCAGATACGTTAACAACTCTTCTGAGTAAAATTGATTATTACAGCACAGTTGTGTCCTTACTTAACCTAAAACTGCTGTCAAAAGACAGCTGAAAAGAAACCGTAATTGGGTAAAAATCTTGCACCAAACAGTTTATGCAATAACAATACTTACAGTTGCGATGTCTCATTTATTTGATCTTCAGGTTTCTATTGAATTAATTACTAAATGCCCATTAAGAATTGAAATTTTTACGAGGGAGTTAATTATTTATTCAAACTCTATCTGCTTATTTGTGGCAGTTAATATTTTCATTAAACTTTGAATCTAATCATCATAAAATTTTCGCCTTGGAATTTTTTCTGCCTCTAATACTTCTGCAATGACGGAAGTAGACGAAGTTGACTTGCCTTGCAATAGTTAAATATTTTCTATGTATTCAGTGCTATCTCTTCATCTATCGTTTATAATATGAACAAGCAATTCTCACATCGATAAATTTGATATCCAATTAGCTACGTCACAATTTGTACCAGGGAACCCAAGCTAGAAGTTTAAAGACAATGGGTTAAGATATTTTCCTGAAATACTCATAGTAGGATTTGGTTTTGATGAACTATAATTTGAAAATATAGTTTAGTACTGATTTAAAAAATGTACCACTTCATCGAACTTAATTCTAGGGTATGGAAAGTATTTAAATATTTGTAAAGAAAACTGATCTTGAGGTGTCCCACATGAAGCATCACAACTCACAAATTTCACGAGATCAAAAAAATTTGGACACATTCATAGAGCAAAAATATCGGCGTTATAACTGCATATATGAAAAACTTCTTGAAATTTTACATTGTGATAATGAGAAGTTCAAACCGAAGAATGTGGAGAATTGCTTTTTCTCAAATTACAATGTACGCTTTTTACTGTTCAAGTTGACAAAATAGTTAAACCTCAAAAACATTATCAATACCTAAATTTAAATCCAGTTGGAGTTATAACGTGAAAACTGAAAATTCAAATATTATAACAACATTTGGTAATGAAGGCCATGGTTTCCTTTTGTGGAAGCTGGTAACAAGAAATGTCTTGCAATCAATTGGAAACGAACAGATAACAATATTTATTTTTTCGAACTGAACCTTTTATATTGAAATTTCACTAAATAAAGTATTCGATAAGGATTGATAAAAATGAATATTATTATCAGCACTTGTTTGAAGCAAAGGTTCAAATAGCTGGGCGTTTGCTTCCAAACGCTTTAAAATTCTTTGTTCAATAGCAGTTGCATAGCTGGTCAATTATGTTAGGGTTGAGGTTGGCATTTGCGTCAATAACGCGATACGCCTTTCTAGTACTCACAGGAGCTTTATGAGCAATATCCTCTTCAGTAAATGAATAAAAACCAAGCGAGGTCAAGTCGGGGTACCTTGGAGGCCAATTCCAAGGTCCGTTTCTACGAAACCACCTGTTTTCAAAAGCCCTAGTCACTTCTGCTACAATTTATCTAGTTAAATGCGCAAGAGCACCGTCAAGTTGAATCATCAAAGAGTATGACTTCTTCGTCTTCTTCAGCACACTCTTCACTATCTTCAATTTTATCTTTTTCTTAATGCGTGCTGTTTCATCATTAAGTTTTGTTTTGTTTAACACTAATGGTATTTACGTTAGTTTTTTATCGTCTGCATGATCGGTTTATTTGACTGCAATGGAACTTTTTTGGAGTGTATAGATTTATGCTGAGATGTCTCTGAAATATTCTTATACAAAGATTAGTAAAACTGCTTTTTGGGCGCCTCTGTCTTTAATCGGTGTATTGCTCCAGGGTAATGGAGATAGAATATTCAGGGTACTTTTGAATTCGTGTAACTTTGACGAAGCAACCTGGGATGTGGAGGGTAGGTAAGATCATCATCATGATGCATATTACAAGGTGGAATAGAAAATATTGGAGAATCATTTTTTCTAGCACCAGGGCGATCTTCAAATATATTCCGGTTTACAGGACAGGTTCCAGTTTCTTTGAATCCATTGACAATATTTCCGATCGTCGCTGCGCGTTTATATAACTTATAAATAAGCCGGCTTACTTGATACTTGATCATAGCGTTGCCAGGATGTGAACGCATCCAAGATTTGATGGCTTTGGTGTAGTACAGCGGTCTGGGAACTTTTTTAATAATTACTTCAAAATATTTTGTGTAAGTTGATATTACCCCATGGAAAAGAGTAAAAAAACAAAATCGCCTCTTTTTACCTTTTTTCATATTATACCCAGCCCCCATGATAATTTTGAAAAGGAGACAATAACTAAAAATTTTATTTGAACGTCATTTATTCAATTTATCAATGTATTACCTAGTTATATATAACAAATTGAAACCCATTGGGGTACAATTGAGGTTGACAATTTGGGGTACTATAACAAATTATAATAATAATAATAATAAATTCGATTGAAGCCAAAAAGCGTCAGAAAACCACCATAGCAAAAACGACTGGGGAAGGATATTGACAATATTATAGCTGAGATCGGTCGCCTCACAGAATTCCTGATAAATCAAAAGCCCTCAAGGCGCTCGAAATCCCATATACAGAAAGTTCATAGAAAATTTGGTACGAAAACAAATCATCCTGATCACAAACAACATATCGACGTATATATGGACACTTTGAAGCAAAAACTCCAAGAAATAGCAAAGAGGCTCTCAAGATACATCAAGTGTACTGAAAGGAAACATCAAAACCAAAGGTTCCTCCAAAGCGCGGCCAATTTTATAAGGGAAATAACAAAACTGCGACCAACAATAACAGAGAAGTACCTGACGCACAGTGCTTGACTATTATTCACCACTATGCTTGATTATTAGTCATCACTATGGTCGAACTCCAAAGAACACAATAAAGCTACTGAATGGATCACGAATGAAAAACAAAGCCTTGATATCGAACATATGGACTTCGAAGAAATCACGGAGGAAGAAAACACAACAGTGGTTAGAGCGACCAACAATTGGAAGGCCACAGGTATAGATAATATCCACATTTTCTGGTACAAGAAGTTTGATGAGCTCCATAGAGCCCTAGCGAAACAGCTCATGTATGCTCTTCAACATCCTAGGAAAACAGCCACTTTCCTAACACAAGGCTTAACATATATGCTACCTAAGAGCAATAGAACACAGGATCCATCTCAATAAAGGCCAGCCAGTTGCCTGTCAACACTCTATAAAATATTCACCTCATGTATATCCAATCGAATATACCAACACCTTGATGACAACATTATATTAGCTGAGGAGCAGAAAGGATGCAGAAAGAAACACCACGGGTACAAGGAACAACTCATCATTGATTCTGTGATAATGAAACAGGCACACGTAGGGCATCGAAATGTTCGTTCAGCTTTTCTCAATTATCTGAAGGCATTCGATAGTACCGCCTATTCTTGGCTTGTCGAAGTATTGGAGGTTTTCAAGGAGACAGGATACAGATTTAGGATAAAACAGATAGGAACTATCATACGATCTCCCACCAGCCGTATATGAATGACATCAAATTATATGCTTCGAATAAGAAGCAATTGGATGATCTGCTGCAAACTGTCAGTAAGTTCTCGGCAGATGTTCATATGAAATTCTGGATTGAAAATGTGAAACCCTAAACATTCAAAGAGGAGAAGTCATAGATGGTGAAAGACAACTTCCAAACGGTGATATTATACAGTGCATGAAAGATGACGAAACGTACAAATATCTGGGATACCAACAAGCCAGATTGCTAGACCAAAAACAGTAACGGAGAAGATTCGTTCAGAATACGTCTGAAATCAATGTTGAACTCGGTGTGTTGTGTGTTGCTTTACTCATTTGGAATAATCAGATGTACTAAGACAGAACTGGAAGATACACAAAGACAAATCCGAACGATGCAGATAAAGTACAATAATTACCATTCAAAATCTTCTGTGATAAGAACAACTTTGAAGCGGAAAGAATGAGGACGCGGATTAATAGACGTTGTCAATGTACACACCGAACAAATAAAAATCTCAGAGAATTCTTCTCTTCAAAAGCTCTCACTTCTGACCTCAATAGAGTGGTATCGTTGGCTGATATACACCTCTAAATCTTGCTATCAGAGATGACCTGCTGCATCTACCGTTCCTATCAGATGCTGAAAACAAGAGCAATGGTCAAGAAAGGAATTACATGAACGACATCACCATCAGATTAATCAACCACACATCGACAAAGAAACCTCCAACAAATGGTTGATGAAAAGAGAATTATTCGCGGAAACAGAAGGATTCCTTGTGGCTATTCAAGACCAAGTGATCGCTACAAACAACTACAAATAATTTATTATTAAGGACGGAACATTACAAACAGATAAGTGCAGAAAATGCCATATAAGATGGAGACGGAGACTATACAGCATATTACGTCCGGCTGCGAACAACTGGCCAATATGGACTATCTTCACAGGCATAATCAAGTGTGCGACATAATCCATAAGAAACTTGCACATAAGTACGGACTTTTGAATACCTTCCAGCCGTATTACAAGTATCAACCAGCGCCCGCATTGGAAAATGACTCTATCAGATTATACTACGATAGGCCTGTTATCACTGACAGAATGGTGACGGATAATAGGCCGGACATAGTGGTGAATGATAATAGGGGCAGAACAGCAATGCTGGTGGATGTCGCCATACCGAATAATAGCAACGTGCTGAACAAGTTCCAGGAGAAAAGTCCAAGTACACAGACCTTCCTGTCATCGTATCCTCGACTGGTTTAATACCCAAAACCTTACATGATAGCCTTAAAAAATAGAATTGCATAAGAATATCTATATAGCAATGCAGAAAGCTGTAATTCTTAATACCTGTAGGATAGTTACGAAATTTGTCAAGTATATTGTAATCGAGCCTATTCCTTTAATTGCTGAATCTGGAAAAGGTAAATTATATCGAGATAACAGCTGAGATAGCGGTCCAAGATAATAAATAATAATAATAAATAATAATGATAATGGTGGTACCAACAAAAGGTAGAATTGAGAAACTTAGAAAAAAGGATAATTGAAAACATTCTTCCTTCACATTTTGGAGAAATGATGTTGTTTCATGTTCGATACATTTGCTCCAAATTTAAAATATATGAGCGATTTGAATACAGTCTTCGGCGTTTCATCGATTTCTGTTCTTCGTTTTTTGTACATTAGAGTGGAAAAGCATTGTTCGCACAAATACGTAGTTCCAAATGGCAGCAATTTTTAACCGCCTCTTCATGTTCAATTATGGAAGTCTTTGCAGCATTTTAAATCCAAAAATACGTGCTTCAGTATCAGATCGAAGTTCAAGAATTGCTTCTGCCAAACCTGAAGGTTCTTCTGGTATCATAGCAATTTCATATTTAAAAGGATCTACAATTTAAATGATGGTACGTGTATCAAGATCTGGAAAGTAATCTGAAAACCACCTTCTGAGTTTGATAACATGTCTTACAATTGTATCCTTGTCAGGAAAAGTAATATTTTCGAAATCTTCCAAAAACAAAGCTAATCTTGAAGAAGAAGCTAACTTGTTCTGTTTTATTTTCTGTCGCCAATATTGCAGCTTTAATGCAAACGCTGACACTATTTCTTTCGCTGAAATGATATTAATTTTCTTTCCTTGCAATCCTTACAGCTAATATATATGCTACATATCCGATACAAATACACATATATATATATATATATATATATATATATATATATATATATATATATATATATATATATATATATATATATATATATATATATATATATATATATATATATATATATATATATATATATATTATAATATTTAATATATTCATACTCTCACAATCAAACATGCGAGATATGCAACCCAGGAAGAGTTTTTAAACTTATCTGCGAGAATATGTTTTGAACAATCATAAAAATTTGGACGTCTCGACATAATTCACAAATAGCTGCGCGTTTAGTGCATGTCCTTGATGAAATTTACAATCTTGATAACATCATGCATGACGGTTTTCAGTGTAGGTTCTAAATTGATTGATTATACAGTGAGTAACTTCAATACTTAGGTTATTTTTTATTACAAAAGCCGAAAAATCATTAATATGACCCAGCATAGCTGAAGCTCCACCCAAAGATGCAGAAATACAGTTTTACCATTTAGAACCTTGCGCATTGAAGTATTCATTTATTTTATTGTAGACATCAATTTCAAATCTGTAATTCATCTTCAAAATTACCTGAACTTTTGTAGCGAACATATATCATTAACTGTAAATTGCTAGTAACATAAGTTGCATCATCAAGCTGAATGGCAAAATATTTAGCCTGTTTCAATGCGAAAATAACTTGTTCCTTCATATCTTCTGCTAATATAGAAATTCGTTCTTTCACAATTCTAACTGAATTCAGTTTCTTCGCTTCTTGTAGACCACATAATCTCTACCAATCTTACAGCAGCAGGTTTAACAAAATCTTCACCAATAGTGTATGATTTCTTATTTCGAGCAATCAACCAGGCTACTTCAAAGCTAGCCCTTGAAGCTGAACGCTGATCGAATGTACCAAACAAGTTGCTATTCAATTTTGCCTTTCAACAGATATGTCTATATTCGCAGTGTAAATGCAAATTATCTAAATTTTTCTTCAATTGACTCTTTAAAAGGTTCTGAATATTTGTAAAATACTTTAATTCAATTTGAAAATTGCGGCTTACCTTGTTCGATATATCGATGATTAATGATACAATGGTCTTGCCAGCAACTTACTAGTAAAAACTTCTAATTCCCATGAGTACTAATTATTTATTTGTTTTTTCAGGATGAAAGAAAGAGACCTTCAGGTGCAAAGTTTCGCAAGCAGAAGAAACTACAAAAAGGGAAAAATGGTTGGATCTTTAAAGCCTTTCTTGCAAAACAATCCAGATTTCCCAGAGACTATCGATGTTGGTGCAACCGAATCGTCCGAATCTTAAGATTCGAAATCCATAATATCAATAACTTTGAGTGAACCATCTGAAATTTCAACAGTAACATCAGGTCCTACAACAAGTAGCAGCGGTTGTAGCAGCAAAACAGCTTCTACTGATGCAGAGCCCCATGAAGCGATGACACCATCCTCTTCTACAGCACTTGAATAATCCAATTCAGGTAATTCAGCTTGTAAAAAGTTCGGTAATGTCAGTTACCGAAATATCTGCTGCTAGTGACACTTTCGATGAAAGCTATAATGAGGCTAGTATCGATATAATTCCGTCCGACCCCGGTTTGTGGCCCGAAAGAATCACCAATGAGATAGCTAGAATATTAGTTAAATGTGGTCCGCCCTTGATAAATATCAGTTTCAGCTTTCCTAGTAATAGAGATAAGAGAAAATTTTAGTGAAAATACGCTTGGCTTATTTACGCTATTTCTAAAGATTCTGTATTATGCTTTTGTTGTGAGTTGTTTTGTAAATGTGAAACTCCTTACGCTTTTTGTGATACCAATGGAGTATCTGATTGGCAATACTTATATAAACAGTTGGGTGATTGGCAATACTTATATAAACAGTTGGGTAAATTTTCAAAAATATTGGAGACATCTATGACTGTTGATGCTCTTCATCTGAGGATTCTAGAAACGGAAAAAAATTTTGGTGAGACGTGGTAGAAAGAATTGTTGCGATTGTTAAGTATTTATCTACACAATGCTTGGCATTTCAAGGTTCTTCTCAATTGCTTTTCGAATATGATAATGGAAATTTTCTAGAAGCTTTTGAGATGATTGCCTTTTTTGATTCAGTGATGAGACAGCACGTTAGGCGAGTGTATAACTCCCAAAAAATCTGTTAAAATGACTCATTATTTAGGCGTGCAAATACAGAATGAAATGATGAAATTATTGTCGTTTAAAGTAGGAAATAATATTTTAGCAATGGTTCGCAGTTCAAAATATGTTTCAATAATATTAGTTTGTACACCAGATACTAGTCATACTGAGCAAATTGGTCTTGTTCTGTGGTATGTAGTCCTTAACATAACTTCAAAAAGTTTTGAGTTAAGGAAAGTTTTATTGCGTTTAATCCAATACTGGACTCTACAGGAGAAGAGATATATACATTTGTGATAGAAAATTGGAAAAAATTAAATTTAGAATTAAAACACATTAGGGGACAAGGTTATGATAATGGGACAAATATGAAGGGAAAACATGTGGGGTTTCAAAAATGCATTTTTGATGCGAATCCGAATGCCCTTTTTGTACCTTGTGCGGCACATACTTTGAACTTAACAGCATATGACGCTTCTAAGGTGTCAGGCGCTGCACTGAACTGAACTTTTTCAATCTCGTGCAAGAGTTATTTAATTTTTTCTTCGTCATTCACATAAACATGGTATGTTTTGAGAAAAAGTGTCCCCGGGTTGAGTTTAAAGCCTCTAAGTGAGACAAGATGGTCCAGCAGAACTGACGCAATAAAGCCATATAAAGTTTATTTAGTTAAGGTTTGCGAAAGTCTTCTAGAAGTGGCTGAAGATAATTCCTTTCACATTGATGCAAGACATAAAGCGAGCTCCCTCTTAACGTGTGTAAAAATTTTCAATTTATTTGTGGAATTATTATTTCGCAAGACGTTTTATTTCATATAAATATTGTCAGCAAACAAATGCAAAGTACTACAATTAATATTAAAGTATGCCAAACCTACCTGAAAAATTTAGTTGATCACTTCCAGCAATATAGATCTGACCAATCATTTCAAGAAATTCTTGTGCAAACGACAGAATAGCATCCTCTCTCAAAATTGAAGAAGACTTTCCACCATTATCAACGGTTAGGAGGAAATTTAAACCAGAACTGTTTGACTATGAACACCGAGATGAGACCCTCACGATCCAAAATCCGCCATTAAAATTAGTTTTTTCTTAAAATTATAGATAAAACTCTAAGCTCTCTAAAAACCGATTTGACTTATTAAATGAGTGTAATAATATTGTCGGATATTTTAGCGACATATTCAAATTAAATGACATCGATCTTTTAAAACATTTTCTATTCTTGAAGAGTGACTGAAAGATCATGATAATGAGGATATAGACTCCAATAATATGTTTAACGAAATTAAAGTGTTAAAGTTGTTCTCATTATCTGATGATACTGACCCCTTTTGTATTTCACAATATAAATTTGAAAACAATTTAATCTCCACCTTTCCAAACGTAAGCATTTCACTAAGAATTCTTTTGACATTGTCTGTATCTGTAGCTTCTGGCGAGCGATCTTTTTCAAAGTTAAAAATCATTAAAATTATTTAAGATCGACAATGATTCAAGAAATATTGTCTGGGCTAACAATATTAACAATTGAACAAGAGATTTTGACGGTATAAATTTTAGCGATGTAATTAATGAATTTGCAACAACAAACTCTCGGAAAATATCACTACTACAATAGCTATCTTTCATTTTTCTATTGCACCTATACCTAGCTATCACTTTTGATTTCAAAACGAAGTACGCAAGGTATTTGTTATTAGAAATATCTGCATTTTTTAGAATATTTATAGTAAAAGTAGTACTTTATATACAGGGTGCTTCAATAAAAGAGAACAAAACGCAAAACAAATCAATTTTGGTTTCAAGAGATGATTTTCTTCAAAACTTGTTTCAACCCCTAAGCGGGGTTATAATCTCGAATATTTTGAATAGTCTGATGAAATAGAAAGGTGTTTTCTTTTACATTGTCTTGAATTTTCTTTTTAATTGAAGCACCTGCCTACCTACCTCCTAATTTCAACCTCTAGAGCAGGCGTGAAAAAATAAAAAACATGATCCAAAATTGTAGAAGATACATGCCTTAAGGGCTACTCAAGTCGCCATTCCAAAATATCTAAATGAATTTTCCAGCACACAAGCGCCAGTGGCCGTCACAAAATTAAAATTCTTTCACGGGGCCAAAGATGGTAGTACTCATGTATTGTGTTGTAATGATCTGATTAGTAAATGGACAAAACATAAATATTGGATGTATAATACCATAGTCGAATGAAACGACCCCGAAATATTGACTTTTTTGCGTTTTGATTAGAAATGAATATCTTGTTAGATATAGCCTCTGTTTAGTTTTCGTTGAAGCACTATATATATATATATATATATATATATATATATATATATATATATATATATATATATATATATATATATATATATATATATATATATATATATATATATATATATATATATATAGACAAAACCAACAATTTATATACAACTAGTCATTCGCCCATTACTTAAATAAATGTTTGAAAATGGGTGTGAAGAAGAGTTTATTTTGTTATGATTTTGTTCCTGGAATAAAAATCTTTACTTCAAGCATAGACACTTTTGCTACGCATATAGTTTTAAATTACAAAAATAAATATTGGATTGAAAAAAGGACTTCAAAACCAACAATTGAAAATATCTGGGAAATAGTTTTAAATTACACTGGGAATACAATACACTATACTAATATAGTGTAAAACATATCACAAGTCTGCAAAAAAATTTGAGAGCTGATTTGGTTTTTTGTGTAATTCTTATGTTGTGGTTGTGCTGAATTCGAAAATGACTTTCATTTTGTCCTAGCACGTCACGTTTTCTGAAAAAGTAGGTGTCAATGATAAACAAGTTATTATCTTAAAATAAAATATAATTTTTTTTAAATAAAGTAATTTATAATTACGTATCAAAACTTATTTTCTTATCTAAAATACATTATTCAGTGAGCACTAAACACATTTCTTTTTCCCAATGAGACTCCTTTTGGTACATTTTCGCTTGTGGGAAGCATCTGGAAGGTCTCTTTCAAGCGTCCAACAATAGTTTGCCATTATTGAGACGCCTCATCTTCCCTGGTATCTTTTTTCCATCTCCTTAATTTCTTGGTGAAATCGTTCACCTTGCTCTTCACTCACGTCTCCTAAATTTTCTGGAAAATAGTCGAGGTGGGAATGAAGAAAATGTACTTTAAAACTCATTAAGCAACCTGAAGCTTGAAATCATTCTTTTGACGATGTGTTTGTAGTTAAGGTCCTCCTAAAAATTTGTTTACAGCTTCCTTAAAGGCAAATCACCCTTCTCTTTGAGGATCCGTTATGGTTGTGACGAATTGTGGATCAGCCTTAAGCCGTCTAATATCTGATCCAACGAAAACACCTCCTTTCAACTTTGCCTCCGAGAGCCAGGAAACTTTGATATTAAGTATTTAAAGCTATTTCCATTTCTTGGAAGTGACCTAACAAATTGCTTTATCAATCCCAGCTTTATGTGAAGAGGTGGTAATAGAACTTTATGAGGAGGTACCAAAGTTTCATGCAGGACATTCTTTTCGACAACTTTAAGCTCCCTCGCAGGCCAACACTTTTTGGTCCAGTGATTTGTTCGGTCTCTACTATCCCATAGACACAAAAAGCAAGGGAATTTGGTAAACCCAGATTGCTGTCCGAGCGCCATGCCCCAGATTTTGAAATCACCGCACACTTGCCAACCGTGGTCTTTATATTTTAATTTACAAAGAATCAATTCCAATTTCTTGTAGGTATCTTTGAGGTGTACGGAATGGCCGACAGAAATGGAAGCATAGAAACCGCCGTTGTGAAGCAGAACTGCCTTAAGGCTCCTTTTTGAAGAATCTATAAAAATACGCCACTCTTCTGGCTCGTATGAGATCTTAAATGTATTCATCAAACCTTTAATATTGGTGCAATAAACCAACTCGACCTCTTGGACAAAGTAGAAAGTAAACTGCTTTTCACGATATCTAAACCAGGAGGAAGACACTCCCGGCAATAGTAAATTCCTGCTTTTGAACCTTGATCCAAGCAGCGTCTTTGGGAAGATTCAAGTCTCTTACCAAATCATTAAGCTCGGCTTGGGAAAACAATTTTGGACTTCTGTCATCTTCAAATTCAAAAGTTGACTTGGCATCGGGTGTAAGTGCAGCACCACCTTCGTCAGAACTTGGAACCTCTTCCAAGGTAACAGGGACCTTGGGCACTGGTATTTCGGTCACATGAGGGATGGAACGAATAGCTGATTGCAGATTGGGGTATGAAATTTTCGGCTTCCGTTTTGAATTATAGCCTTTCACATTACTCGAACGAAAGTAACAATCATCACTATGGTTCTTTTGCTCGCGCCATACCATAGGAATCGCAAATCGGAAAGCTTTTTTTCTTATCCTTAAACCAACTTCGAAGGTCTTCAACATCGTTTGCAGACTTTATGAGGTGCCCATACTCTATCCTGATCTCCAAGTTTGAAGCCAAAATACCCGAAGTACACTCTTTTACAAAGTCCGTAATATTAACTTGTTGCTTCAATGCCATATATTCTCTACAAATGTAACAGAAACTATCCGAAGAGTTCACACACTTCCGCACAGACGACATTGCACTGTATTGAGCCAAGATCTATAAAATAATGATGAGTTAACACGTAATTGTCCCGCGCCACTTCTACACTATCAGAGCGCGCACGTTCAGGTCACAACATGTTTATACTTGTTAATGTTGGTCAAACAGGGTGTTACTTATTTATAAATTAATGATAGTTATGTCCTGTAAACATTTTAAAACAGTTATCAAAATAAAATTATACCTATCATTTGTACTACAAGTTAATCTCTTTTTAGCCCAAAAAATCCGTTTTTTGTAATAAAATTTTGCGTTTTGTAGAATAACCTTACGTTCTGGAATTTTTTGAGCATGTTTTTTTGTTTTCAGAACATCTAAATACATAGAAATCAGTTGAAAATATCCAGACAGCATTTTCGTTGCAGACCTGTGTATTCGATTCATATCAATATTGCTAACAGACTATTTTGTTCCTTTGAAATGTTTATTCGAACTTGAGGTAAAAGCTAATTTCTTTATTCAAATGAAAACTCTGATGTAATATTTCGGAATAAAACTTCATTATAAAAAGCAAGAAATTTCTTTTTCTGCAGTTGGAACTAGAAATCTGAATTATAAACCCGTATCTTGAGAAAGAAGGACCTTTGGAAATATGTTCATGGGCAATGTTTTTCATGTTTTTCAATAGGGACATCTAAAACACCCTGTATATAATCCAATCGGAAAATACAGCCAGTTACACCGTAAATGATTGAAGATTTTTCTCGAAACTCAACTGTAAAAAATAAATCATAGTTTCAAGTGTAATAATTGTTGATTGTTTTAAGCTTCTCCAAATCTCGATATCTTCAGCTTTGAAAATATATCATGTTTATTCCAGAGAACCTTTTTCAATTAGATGTCATGAATATATATATATAAATATGTAAAGCTCATTAAAGAGAAGGCCCTCAGCAACTAAACCTAAGTGTTTATATCAATTGGACATCACTATTTTAAGTTGTGAAATTGAAAAATTTTATATTTTATTTCCAGTACATTCACGATTAACATGTCAGTGCAAGGTGAACAGAGAAAGGAATATAGGAAAAGTTGTATCGAGGCAAACCATTTCAACTTTTTATTCTAACAAATTCACGCTAGAAAGCTGAGGACTATCTTTCCTGAGCACATCCCATTTAATTAAATTAATAAAATTCAGTTCTCGTCGTATTTTTCCATGAAGCGAATAACAGGTATGTTCACTAGCTCCTCAAGGTTGTAGGACAGAACGAAATCTAGATGGACAAAATCTTCATTGTGTATAAAGGACGATTTCTCGCATCTCAAGATTCTTCCGCACATTTCTTGAATATCCTGAAATGAATAAATTTAATATTCTATTTCAATATCTGATAAACACGCGAAATTAATCGATATATGTGTAAATACAGGGTGTGCGTGAATTGCGTGTACAACGTTATATTACAGATTATTCAGCAAGAAGTAAGTCGATATAGGCCAACTTAACTATATGAAAAGATTCTTCGTTTGGCCGCTAGAGGTCGAAATATCCAAAGATTTTCTTATTTTTCGAATAATTCGAGAACGATTTGATCGATAGAAACCATATTTGGTATGCGTAATCGGGTGCGTTACTCATCTTTTTTAGTGATCCACTCAATGACGTTGACGTTTTACGAGTGTCCATAAAATCTCGAACGTGTTTTTAATCAACCATAATTTTTCAACTGTCTGCGTTTGAGCTAAACTATTCTAGTCATTGAGTAGCTAGACTAATTATCAAACTTTTTTGTCCCTTGAGAAATTTTGACAGTTTCTTAATCCCATGATTTCATTTCTTCTACCACCTAACAAGTCAAAAATATCACATTTGACCATGTTGGCTTTGGATTAATTTCTGTGGTCTGGCAGATTGTAATTTTATCAGGTTTAACAAACAATTATTGACTCAACAGAGTTAATCAAGTTCTCAACTGGGTATTTTGGTGATTTTTTATCACTATTAGGCACGGATATGTACTGTAACTCTGAAATGGTTGATATGGTTCTGATGCACGGCTTTTGTCAAGGCAATGGACGTGAAAGCGGCGATAGTATATGCTGAAATATCTCCAGATCACATAGTGGGGAACCACCAAACGTTTGGAAATCTGGTGAGGTGCTTCCGCGAGAATGGTTGCTTCAAGTCCAGGAATTAGGATCGACGACGAGAAACAATGATTCATGATGTCTTGAAGGAACAATTATTTCAACCTTATCACATTCAGAAAGTTCAGGAATTACCTCCCAACGATCCTGAGAATCGCCTAACTTTCTGCCGACTCAGGATTTCCATTTCAGTAGGAAAATCCTATTTACTGACGAATGGACTTTCACTAGGTGATTTTCTTATCTTGATAACAGAATGATTCCATAGGTATATGAAATGTATGGGAAGAAAGCTTTTCATTTGCTTCATTTTCCTAATAGTTTTACACATCAACAAGGCATTGTTTTCGCAAATCTACAAGTTTTGGTTAATTTTAAAGACAGATTGTATTGAACTTATACTATTTATTTGATTATTTGAATGAAAAAGAGGGTAGGTAACAAAAAATTCAAGGAATACATTGTTTATGACATCTTGTTGAATTTTGATGTGAGTTAAAACACAGTTGTAGAATGGATAACAATTCGAAACACAACAAGACTCCTATGATGCTTCTGAGGTGTAAGCTCCGCTGAATGCCTTAAACAGTTTTACTCAAACGCATACAGTTGAAAAATTATGGTTGATTAAAAACACGTTCGAATTTTTAGGGACACTTGTGAATCGTCCAGGCCATTCAAAGTATTACTAAAAAACGTGAATAACGTACCCGATTACGCATACCAAATATGGTTTCTATCGATCGAGTCGTTCTCGAAATATTAGAAAAATAAGTTAAAAATCTTAGGATTCGGCGACCTCCAGTAGCCAAACGATGAAACGTTTCATATATGTAAGTTTGCCTAAATCGACTTATCGTGAGCTGAAGAATCTGTGGTATGACGTTGAACCCGCAATTCACGGATACCCTGTATATTGACTTATATTGAGGGGGCAATATACAACATTCCGTAGATTGTTCAATATTTCTCCCGGAAAGGGGCGATCCATTCTTCATAATAGACTACTTACGATCGACTGCAAGTATGCGTGATGCAAGGTTGTCGCATATACACAATACACCCTACCTACCTAAGTAGGGTGTACTGTAGCATATATAGATATTAGCTTTCCGGTCAATAAACATTATTTAAGTCAATGTTTGGGTTAAGTTTAATTAGGTTCTTCTCCATAATATCAATGAAAACACTCATAGTTATTCAAAATTGCGAGTTTATTGGTTGTTACAAAACAAATGAGTTACACGTAGTGTTTATCTTGAATAAGGAGTGACTTATTTTCATTTCAGAAAATGCAGACTCAGCCAAGTAAGTTGACGGAAACATTGCCGTCAGTTGAAAGGCGATTTGCCTTAGATTCGGATATTTATTTTCAGATATAAAGCACCAGAAATTTGAATCAGATGCTGTAGCTTTGAGATGTAAATATGATATAATCTGCACCAACTCATTTTCAACAGAACATGAGTTCATATTGAACTGATTTTCTATTTCAGTAGCTAATTCCTCAATGTTGTCAGATAGGAAATAATAACTCATAATATCGCGTTTGGAATTGTCCCAAAATATTTGATAATTCAGCCTCATACGTATCATAATTCAACTGAGGAATCCTTGTTTTCAAAGACGGAAAATGTTTCAGATTCCTTCTTTTCAGTTGATCTATTATAAGTTGCAGTTTACTTTTTAATGCGTTTACTGCGCTATTCATCTCAATAATAGTTTTTCCTTCACCTTGAAGCTTTAAGTTAATGGTGTTCAAATGCATTATGATGTCAGTCAAAAATGCCAAATCCGTCAGCCATTTTTCGTTTTTCAACATCTGAGTGTCATCACCTCTTTCGTCTAGAAAAGCTGTTATTTCGGGCATTTATTTTTGAAACCATTCTAAGAGGTTTCCTGGACTCCACCTGACGTTCGTGTGAATAACTAAATCAATGTGTTCAGCTGACTCCCTATCTTCCAACTGCAACTTAAAGAGTCGCCGGTGCAAGCTACGTACATGGATGAAATTCACAATATTTCTTGCAATGCCCATAATTTTCTCCGTGTTGAACACAAAACTTATTGATGTATAATTCAATGGCATGAAAAAAAAGAAGGGAAATCTTCGTTAGCTCGACACGATGCCACGAAACCGTTTTTGTTTCCAGTCATTCCCGGTGCTCCATCGGTTGTAATGCACACTAACCTATATATTGGTTGCTTGTAGTTTTTCACAAAATTGAAGGAAACTTCATATAAACACCTCAAAAAAGTCTAGGGAACACTTACCCATATCTTTAAAATATGAATTCGATGATTCGAATTTATAGAAATCTTTCGGTTTTTGTTAGAATGTATTGAATATAATGTATTCTCAAGAAAACAAAATAATATTTGACTTCTCCAAAGCACTTATTATGAAAAAAATTTGAAATTTGGTAAAACACAAAAAAAATCCTGAACTAATATTTCCGAAACGATATGGAAGCACTTATATTTTTCAGTACCCAGAAGGTACACCTCTGTTATTAATGACACTTTGGCATCGTCGCGGCATGCTCAATATTAAATTGTCTATTACATTTTGGCCTAAATCATTCCAAGCCCCCTGCACTGCTAATCGAAGCTTCTGTTCATGATGCAAGACGTTTTGACGCAGGAGATTTCTTTTTAGGGTGTCCCACACATGCCCGATGGGATTCAGATCTGGGGAGCAGGATGACCACGGTAGAAGATCGATATCATTCTCTTCAAGAACGTTCAAGACAACTCTTGTACGATGAGGAGGGGCATTATCTTGTTGGAAGAGTGGATTTTGACCCATTGTTTGGAGATACGGTACCATTACAGGTAAAATTATCTCATTCGCGTAAGAATTTCCCGTGGGGTTGTTCTGTATGAAAACGAGGTTAGTTCTTCAACCAAGGCGTATACCTCCCCAAAACATCACTGATCCGCCTCCCTGTCTAACAACTTCTCGAGCATGCTGGAGACGGTTTTGCTCTGTAGGTTCCCTCCATATTCGAATTCTTCCCGAATCGGGATAATATCTAAATCTAGATTCATCACTGAAGAGAACTGTGGCCCACCTCTCTTGATCCCAGTTTACGTGTTCTCGACACCAAGCTAAACGAGCAGCGTGATTTCCATGGATCAGTTGTGGAATTCTTAAAGGACGTCTGGAGTGGAGTTGACCTTCGTGCAGTCGATTTTAGCACAGTCTGGTTGGAAATTTGTACATTATGAACTCGTGATAGCTATTGAGCTAATTGAGATGCTGTGGTAGTACGATCCCTTCTGGCTTGTAAAACCAAAAATCGGTCTTGGGCGACGGTAGTAATCCTGAAACGACCTGTATGGCGTTCTTCTACGCTACCTGTTTCATTGAATCGCGACCATAAACGGTTTATGACACTTGGGCTACTTCGCAGAACCCTGGATACTTCCCGTTGTGAGCTCCCAGCTTGGAGCATGCCAACGGCTCGTAACATCTCTTCTCTAGTCAAATGTCGTATTTCCATGGTCGAATCACAAACCTTGAATCTTTTATTTGTACTAACAACAGAAACAAAGTGCCAACTAACTGATTTCAAACAGTGTATATATGAAATGATTATAAAGCAGCGTCGCAACTGCTGCATTTTTAGTTTTTTATAAAGAAAAACTGAAATCTGTTACGGCACACTACATAATTTGGTTAGAAATTGATTCGGGTGTTCATTTTTTTAAAAAATCAACCATATTGATCGTTCTGGATACGATATATCGATATTCAGAAGTGTTCCCTAGACTTTTTTGAGATGTTTATATCTCCGCCACGGGTCATTGAATACCATCCGAATAAAAATACACAGCTAGGTAGTGTATGTCATATCTGTGAATTCGTCGAAGTGTGAAGAAAAGTATAGACATTTCATGATATCATGATTTAGTTTATATGCCATGTCCTGACTCATGTCTTCAATAACCCTTGTGACAGTCGGACGGGATAACTGAAGTTCTCTAATAGCAGACATGGTTTTGTTTTATTTTTAAAATCTCCAAATAAAGTCTCACCCGCTTCAATAAATGCTTTCTTCACAACCGATCCATCTTTGAATGGTTTCTTGTGTTCCGCCAATATATAAGATATTTGAAATGACATTATCGTAGCAGCTTTTGATTATTTGACTGGTCTTGGGAACATGGTTCGTTTTTTCCAAACAAGATATCAAATCACATACTTTTCGTTTTCTTAATTCACTCTGTGGCGGAAAATCCTTTTCATAGATATTATGAACCTTTTTATGATGCCTCTCCAAATTATCACGCTTAAGTATTGCAACTGACGCACGACAAATATGACAAATGCACTTATTCTTCACTATACATTAGAAAAATTCTTCCTTCTGATCGTTTTTTAAATGAAGCATTTTGGATTTCTTCGCAGCACTCATTCTGTACTATTTAATAATAAATTTTTTTATCGACGTAGTGTTGCCATCAAATTACAATTCAAAAAGATTCCAATTCAAGCGGGCGAAACATTCGTATCGACGTGAGCGAAAGTCTCGAATGTTCCCGTCAAACGCGCCGCCCGACATTCTATAAAAGTGGCAAGAATAAAAACCGCGGCTTTTCTTTGACAAGTACCCGCGTTCCTTTGATGAAGCCGCCTTTTGCCGTTAGCAGAGTGTTATTTTATTACGCAAAGAGTTTTATAGTTTCGTTACCTACTTATTTAAAATTTTTACATCTCCTGATCTACTCAAAAAGCACTGGCAATCGACCAGTATATCACGATCGACCGTTTGAGCACCCTTGATCTAGAACTCATCATCTGAGAATTATCTTCATCTTTGTATTATTTCCAAAAGAATTGAAACATAGTCACCTTGTACGTAGCCAAGTTGTCTTTAAGAGCATAATAAAATGCTATTGGTACGGCAATATTTTCCACAAAATATTCTGGAGGTTCCGATTTACCGTAAATCTCTAGGTTCCTTTTTGTTCCATAGTCGAATTGCCGAAATTTCTCTGAAAAAAAAACAATGAAGTACTCTGGACCATAAGAGAATATTCTTTCAAAATTGTGTTAATAGAAATTATTCATGAAAAATGAGTTCAATATGTTAATAATGAACGTTGTGGTGTAGATACTGTTTGTTGTAAAAAATAATGGATGAGTCCCAATCTACTGAATAAGATGAAACAGAACAACTCAGAAATCCGTTATTCATTGATGATAATTGGAAGAAGTTGTTATACTTCACAATTTATACTGCAAAGGGTGATCCATTTTCGTATGTTTTGTGAGGTATCTCGGTTATGAATAAAAGGTTGCGGTTTTCAAGATACCATGCTTCTTTATATTTAAACCAGAGAAGTCACAAACTGATTCTGTTTTACATTTTTAATTCTAAGGAGGAGGTGTAGCCTGTCATACCACAGGTATGGCCACCTAACATGATTTAATGTGTGTGTTCATCAGGGCCCGCGTGAGGGCTACTGGCGCTTGTATGCAAAAAATGGTTTTGGCGCCCCTTAAGGCATTTTGGATCATGTTTTTTTTTGAAGGTAGGAGGTGGGTAGGTAGGTGCTTGAAGTAAAGCAAAATACTGAACTTTAGAAGTCATATTTATTTGTAGACTAAAATATCAAAATGAAACAAACAGAACAAAATCATAACAAAATTAATTCTTGTTCACTTAAAACATTTAATTGTAATGATCATAATTTTTAGAAAAAAATTTTAAAGGCGGTTTTTGGACCATGAGGGGTTTCATCTCGGTGTTCATAGTCAAACAGTTCAGGTTTAAATTTCCTCCTATCCGTTGGTAATGGTGGAAAGTCTTCTTCAATTTCGAGAGAGGATGCTACTTCTGTCGCTTGCACAAGAATTTCTTGAAATTATTGGTCAGATCTATATTGCTGGAAGTGATCAACTAAATTTTTTAGGTAGGTTTGGCATACTTCAATATTAATTGTAACACTTTGCATTTGTTTGCTGACAATATTTATATGAAATAAAACGTCATGCCAAATAATAGTTAAACAAATAAATTGAAAATTTTGTACACACGTTAAGAGGGAACTCACTTTATGTCTTGCATCATTGTGAAAGGAATTATCTTCAGCCACTTCTAGAAGACTTTCGCAAACCTTAATTAAATAAACTTCAAGGTGCTTTCTTGCGTCAATTTTGCTGGACCATCTTGTCTCACTTAGAGGTCTTAAACTTAAACCGGGGACATTTTTCCTCAAAACATACCACCTTTTTGTGAATGACGAAAAAAAATTCTATAACTCTTGCCCAAGATTAAAAAAGTTTATTGTAGTACCTGACACCTTAGAAGTGTCATTTACTGTTAAGCTCTGTTAAGCCGCACAAGGTACAAAAAGGCTTGTGGATTCGTATCAAGAATGCGTTTTTGAAGCCCAACGTGTTCCCTTCATATTTGTCCCATTATCATAACCTTGTTCCCTAATCTGTTTTAATTTCAAATTTAATTTTTCAAAATTTCTATCACAAATGTATATATTCCTTCTCCTGTAGAGTCCGGTATTGGATTAAACGCAATAAAACTTTCCTTAACTTCAACCTTTTTTGAAGTGGTGTTAGGGACAACATACCTCAGAACAAGACTAATTTGCTCAGTATGACTAGTGTCTGGTATACAATCTAATATTATAAAAAAATATTTTGAACTGCGAACCATTGCTAAAATATTATTTCTTACTTGGGACGACAATAATTCACTTATTTCATTCTGTATTTGCACGCCTAAGTAATGAATCATTTTAACAGATTTTTTGGGAGTTATACACTCGGCTAACGTGCTGTCTCATCACTGAATCAAAAGAGGCTATCATCTCAACAGCTTTCAGAAAATTATCATGTGAGAAAAGCAATTGAGAAGAACCTTGAAATGCCTTGCATTGTGTAGATAAATACTTAACAATCGCAATAATTCTTTCCAACACGTCTCGCCAATATTTTTTTTCCGTTTCTAAAATCCGCGGATGATGAGCTTTAACAGTCATAGAGGTCTCCAAATTTTTTTTTAAATTTACTCAAATGTTTATATAACTGTTGTGTAAAATTGACGTTTCTTGTTACTTAATTAGCAAAGACAAGTGTTGCCAATCAGATACTCCATTTTTATCACAAAAAGCGTTAGGAGTTTTACATTTACAAAACAACTTACATAAGCCAAGCCCTTTCGACTTTTTCTCCATTTGCTAGGTTTTTTTCGAAGTATTTCCACGAGAACATTCTTTTATCATCATTACTAGGAAAGCTAAAACTGATGTCTATCAAGGGCGGACCACGTTTAACCAATATTCTAACCATCTCATTGGTGATTCTTTCTGGCCAAAAACCAGGGTCGGACGGAATATTATCGATACTAGCCTCATTAGAGCCTTCATCGAAAGTGTCACTCGCAGCAAGTATTTCGGTAGCTGACATTAGCGAACTTTTTACACAAGGCAAAAATATATTAAACTAATTTGATCTTATAGTCCTCAAAATACCCTACAAAATGGATTTTTGAAAATATCAATAGCATAAAAACTAAGCGAGTTGTGGATAAAACCATTTACTTTCTTAAACTCTCACATGCCATTTCTATTAATGAAAAGATATTTGGCTACAAAATTAATTATAACCAGTATTCTATAAAGGGTTAATTTTGATAGTATAAAGTAGGTAACACTTACCATTTTATAAATAATCAAGCCGTTGAAATTGCAGTCTGCAGGTATTCGGCACTTAATTTAAAAAACCAACCCTTCCAGTTCTTCAGAGAATTTACCGTTACAGTACCTGTAAAACAGGAAATATCAGCAACATGCAGCCTAGGAGAAAAAGGCTGGAGATCACGCGTGATCCCAGACCATGCCGCACCCGTACTTTGTATTAAAATCATCAACTGTCGTGGCGTGAACTACTGCTTAGCCCTGAAAATAGAATGGAGTTCAGCAGAATCAGATTAGGCTATGGCCGATACATGTTCATGCCAGCCAACACTGATATTATATGTAACTACATTCGATGTCCTCTCATAGATAGAGGAGGTTCCCAAGTAGTGGCTTTTCTGGAGAATGTTGTTGATTTCGCCTGAGTCGCAAACGAAGTTCAACTACTCCCACGCTTATATCTTCTTCAAGCCTTAAATCAGTGACACGCTTTCTTTTTATCTTTGTTGGTGTGACTCCTCTGCAGTTATTGGACGCTGACTAGAAAACGAGGACACCAGAGTACAGTCGTCCACGAACTCAAATATGAAAATAGTAAACAAAATAATACACAAGCACTTATATTTTTCAGTACCCAGAAGGTCCACCTCTGTTATTAATGACACTTTGGCATCGTCGCGGCATGCTCAATATTAAATTGTCTATTACATTTTGGCCTAAGTCATTCCAAGCCCCCCTGAACTGCTAATCGAAGCTCCTGTTCATGATGGAACACGTTATGACGCAGGAGATTTCTTTTTAGGGTGTCCCACACATGCTCGATGGGATTCAGATCTGGGGAGCAGGATGGCCACGGTAGAAGATCGATATCATTCTCTTCAAGAACGTTCAAGACAACTCTTGTACGATGAGGAGGGGCATTATCTTGTAGGAAGAGCGGATTTGGACCCATTGTTTGGAGATACGATACCACTACAGGTAAAACTATCTCATTCGCGTGAGAATTTCCCGTGGGGTTGTTCTGTATAAAAACGAGGTCAGTTTTTCCACCAAGGCATATACCTCCCCAAAACATCACTGATCCGCCTCCCTGTCTAACAACTTCTCGATCATGCTGGAGACGGTTTTGCTTTCTAGGTTCCCTCCATATTCGAATTCTTCCCGAATCGGGATAATAACTGAATCTAGATTCATCACTGAAGAGAACTGTGGCCCACCTCTCTTGATCCCAGTTTACGTGTTCTTGGCACCAAGCGAAACGATTAGCGCGATTTCCATGGGTCAGTTGTGGAACTCTTAAAGGACGTCTGGAGTGGAGTTGACCTTCGTGCAGTCGATTTCTCACAGTTTGATCAGAAATTTGTACATCATGAACTCGTGATAGCTCTTGAGCTAATTGAGATGCTGTGGTAGTACGATCTCTTCTGGCTTGTAAAACCAAAAATCGGTCTCGGGCGACTGTAGTAATCCTGAAACGACCTGTATGGCGTTCTTCTACGCTACCTGTTTCATTGACACGCGACCATAAACGGTTTATGACACTTGGGCCACTTCTTAGAACCCTTGATACTTCCCGTTGTGAGCTCCCAGCTTGGAGCATGCCAACGGCTCGTAACATCTCTTCTGTAGTCAAATGTCGTGTTTCCATGGTCGAATCGCAAAACTCGAATCTTTCATTTGTGCTTACAACAGAAACAAAGCGCCAACTAACTGATTTCAAACACTGAATACATGAAATGAATATAAAGCAGCGTCGCATCTGCTGCATTTTTAGTTTTTCATAAAAAAAAACTGAAATCTGTTGCGGCACTCTTAGAAAAAATCATCCATATTGATCGTTCTGGATACGATATATCCATATTCAGAAGTGTTCCCTAGACTTTTTTGAGGTGTTTATATTTAAAACTACCTGGAGTTCATTGGAAATACGGAACTGTCGCATCTGGTGCATTCGCGACCGGTTCATTGGCCGCTCGAAGAAGTCAGGGGGCGGTCTGTATTACTTCTGCAGCGGACGACGCTGACGGTTTCTCAAGCATTCAGGGTGACTTCGGGATCTGAAAAAGACAGTCGAGTTCTGCAGCAATAAAATTGCTGCGCGATTTCGAGACTAAATTAGCACCACTGAATAACTTGCTTAGGAATTTCGACACTTTAAGACAGGATTATGCAGTCAAAAATTACTTACTTCGACCAATTTAGCAGGTCGAAGAATTTAGAAATACAGGACATCCCTGAAATAAATAACGAAAATTTGACGGATATAGTCAAAAATATTGGTGAACACCTGAATTGTCCAATTGATCTAGCGGACTTAGATTTTGTTGTTAAAGTACCAACAAAGGTTACTGAAGAAGAACATTATTGTGAGGTTTATCTCGAAGATTGAACGAGACTTAAGCGCTGCTTAAGCTAAACGCCTCATTATTGGAGATCCAAGTCTGAAAATCGCTGGTATCTCTGAGAAGTTTTACATCAACGAACACTTGAGTTTCAGTGAAAAATTTCTCTATAAAAAACTGCAGTCAAAGAAAAACAGTACAAATATGTTTGGGTCCAGGGAGGGAGTATACTGGTTCGAAAAAACGATACCAGTAAAATACTGCAAGTCTCTTCCGAAGACGATTTGTCCAAACTCATCTGAAGACGACTACGCTTGTACCATTATTTTTTATATCGTCATAATGACTTTACACTGTTTCTACCAAAACGTACGTGGACTGCGTACGAAATTGCTCGATTTCAAGCTAAGTTCAATGTCTGACTTTTACGATGTTATTTTTGTCTCAGAATCATGGCTGAACGCGTCAATATCTGACGATGAACTATTCGATCTCCACGTTTTTTGTCGTAACAGGGAATCCTCAGGATCAACGAAAAAAGATGGGGGAGGCGTTTTTGGTTTGCAGGGTGTCAAATTTCGAATTTTCAATAGGAAAAATTGCTATAACTTCCGTAAGTTCGAACATATTTCTAAACTTGATATTTTGATCTGCAAGAATTGATTTAGCATGAAACTAGTGGCGTAGGATGATCCCGTTCTTTTTATGTGACGCATGATGTTTGAGATCAAATATAAGCAGTTAGGTTATTACTCAGGAGGGATTTCTCCTAAAACAGTCAAATGGCTGTAATTTCTTTGTCATACCCAGTTGGAAACCAGCAATTTTAGACATATCAAGGATAATTCTTTTTACGATGAGAAACCAATGGCGAAGCATATCGTGTGGAGATTCCTCCTCTTAAGTAAAATCAGTACTCCACTGGAATTCATCAGAATTGATCAACCTATTGAGATCATCATCATCATTTCTGAAGAAGAAAATAATTGTTCCTCTTTTAAGCGTTCCTATAACGAAATTTTTATCATAGCACTACTGTCAGCTGTTATAATTTGCACGAGTTGCAAGTGTATCATTTGTTTATTTGTGGTCCATGGTATTGAACCACAGTCTTATCGAAATGATGAAAAAAAGGGGAGTACGTTTTTATTATAAGTTACAATGAAAAATCATTTAACACAGAACAAAGAAGAAAACATGTCCAATAATCTCAAGCTGCTAAAGAAACCGTACAAAGTGGGCTCCATCCTATTGAATGCATAATCTAAACAAAGTCTTTGATTGCGCCCCAGACGAAAAAAGTCCAATGGGTTTAAGTCTGCGGATCGCGGTGGCTATGCAACAGGTCCATTCTGAGGAACGTCATCAAGATTCAGACGATTGCATCTTGCTATCCATCTGTTAGGGTAGTTTTCGTCTAGCGAATTATTAATTATTCTCGCATTATGAGGGCCAGCCCCGTCCATTTAAATCCACTCATGCCTTCTTTGTTCTAAAGGTTCATCTTCTAATAACTCTGGCAGTTCGTTTTCCAGAAAATCTAAAAAGTTTCTCGAATTCAATCTTGCTGGTAAAAAAACTGGACCGATTAGTGATCGATTCCAGACTCCAATCCCAACGTTAAGGCTGAATTCCCTTTGAAATTTACGGGCTCTAATCTCACGTGGATTTTCTCCAGACCAAACGTGAAGATTATGAGAGTTCACCACTCCACGTTTCGTGGACATTGACTCGTCCGTCTATAAAATTCGAAAAATTTCTTTTCCGTAAAATTTCGTTTTGTAAAAACATACAAAAATTTAGCCTTTTTGATAAACCCGTCAGTTCCAAATGTTGAACTTGGCTCAGATGATATGGTTTTCTGTGGTTTCGCTTTAGGATTTTTCTTATAATAGTTTGTTGATGATCCTTTCGTAAACTAAGCTTTGGATTATTTGTGAATAAATTGATGTCCCGTTCGTTAACATTTCTTCTTTGATTTTGCCGATCACTTCCTATCTTCGCCAAACCACATTCACGAAATTGTTGATGAACCCTTTTGAAACCTTCTCTCTTATGAGATCTTCTAGTAGGAAACCTTCTTCGATATTCTTCGACAGCTCGTCTTGAGTTACCATCACACAAACCTTAAATGAAATGGATATCTGCATATTCCACATTCGAAAACGAATGAGGTATTTCCGATTGAAAAGTTGAAAAATAAATCAACACTGAATGATTAATTCAAACCTGTAAATAACAATAATCGAAAGAGGCACATGATTGCGTTCTCTTCAACGAATTGAGATGAGTAGGTAACGGCATAGCCTGGTGTTACGAATGAGTAGACAATGCTGACGAGGTCAAACGAGACCGGAACTGCATTCCATCGTTCCTATTCGTGACATCTGACCATGCTGTATCACTGCTCTGTGGTTACGGTTGACGGTGATTATAATGAGTAGATCGGAAAACTAGCTCCTTCAAGGAAGGATATTTAACATTCTACGGAAGGTTAAATATTGTTCCTTGAATAACAATTTTCTTCGATGTATCTACACTTTGCGAAATCTGGCATTTAGTAACTTTTTGTTTCGAGATGTTTGTGTGTGCCTGGTTGTAAATCACATAGGAATGAGTAGCGTCGGTCCTTCGACGGCAGCTTCTGTCTGATACGTGAGTGTCGCATGGCGGTATGTTATCGAACTAGTGTGACCACTTAACGTTTCCTTGTTTATCTGCTCTTTGTTTTCACCGTTTCGCGGGGCGATGGTGAGGTAGCCTCTGCTTCGGTTCGTTAAAGGGCGCAGTGACATTTACATGCTTTCGTTCTCTCCAACGAATTGAGATGAGTAGATAACGGCATAGCCTGGTGTGGCGAATGGGTAGACAATGCTGACGAGGTCAAACGAGACCGAAACTGCTGTCCATTGTTCCTATTCGTGCCATCTGACCGTGCTGTACCACTTCCCTGTGGCCCCGGTTAACGGTGAATATAAAGAGTAGATCAGAAAACTAGCTCCTTCAAGGAAGGATATTAAACATTCTACGGAAGGATGAAATTTGTTCCTTGAATAATAATTTTCTTCGATGTGTCATGATTTAATTCTGTGGTTCAAATCCATTAATTTAAACTTCATAAACCATACACATTACCCGCTTTTTTCGTTCGAACATATCATTTTAAAAACGCGGTGAATGTATATGATTTGTGATGTTTCAATCAATGGTTTCGAACAACATAATGAAATACTGAGCTGCATTAAATCATGAACCGCATAATGTTTCTTCGACGTACAGGATGCAAAAACGAAACGTCGGAGAGGGTATGTTCTCTGAGTAAGTATTAATATTTTTCAATTTTTTATCATCCTGTGCGTCTTAGCAGATTATAACGGAATCACTTCGGACTTATGTTTTGACAATAAAATAGGCCAGAATATAATGGAAAGTTCGGAACATAAATCGTATTTTATTTTTTTCCTCGAAAATGGTGATTGATACGACAAAAATGCAGTGAAGAAAATTTTTGGATTGAATGAGTTATTTGAGGATATTAGAAAATGTAGTCAGTAGCGTACTGCGCAAAATTTCTTGGGGAAAAATACAACATGACAGCGTAAATATATCACCCTGTAAAGCAACTGACCAATTTCTAATATGTCATCGTGTAGCTGATGATAAATAAATCGAGTGTCGAATTTCAGATCGATACCTAAAAAAAGCGAGTTAATCAAAATTAATTTTTCTTTCTCCGAAAATTTGACACCCTGTATTGCGCGAGCGACATCTGAGAGTGGGTATGTTCAGAAGGGCCTAAGTAAATACATTGAATTATCAGGAAATTCAGATTATTGAGAGTCAAATTGCTGAGAGTCGACTGTTATAGTTTTTTGATAGTAGTTTTTCAATAGTATTACTAGTTAATTAGTCTTATTGGCAGGGAGCGGAGTATATAGTGGGGACAGCTGAATCGATCACAGCGCTCGATGTGGTCAAATTATCGTTAAATCATGCTTTTATCATAAATAAACACGTTAACATTGAATAAAAAATGATCCATAATAGTTGTTGTGTTGTTGATTGCAAAAATACAGCTAGAAACAGTAAATGTAAATTTTACACATTTCCAGTGGCCAAGTGGAAATAAATGGATGGAAGAAATAAATGGATAAATGATGTTAAAAGAAAAACAAAGTAGTGTGTAACACTATTCAGTAACAATGCAACTAGGGTAATGTATGTTCAAATTACGATTCGCAATTACATTGCCATTAATTTTTCATTTTATTTCTGAAAATCATATTAACAATCAACACTTTTGTAATTTTCATTATTGCAGTTGTCATGTATTAAATTTGTTCACATTTCACAGGTTAACCCCATGGGATTCTTAAAACTCCTATTAGTGTTATTTATAAACATATTTACAAGCTTTTATTTAACTTGCAATGTATGTATGTTTGTATGTTCGGGTGAAATCTTACAACTCAATTTTAAGGCACTTAATCTCAACCAACTGAGCTGAAATTTTGTATACACGTTGAGTTTGGATGACAATGTATGATTAACTATGTGACGTCATTCTAAATCCAACAAGGCGGTGGACCAATTATTCTTAATGCAAAACGAAATGGCGGATAATTTTCTTTTATTCGTTCCTACAATATGGGTACCAAATGAAAGATTGCCAAGAATAACTAAAAAATGAAATTAAGTTTAAAAATTCTTTAAAACAACCTTTTATTTAAATGCGCTAAGTAGAAAAAATTAACTTTCACACTAAACTAAACTAAACTGTTAACTTATAACGTCATTTCAAATTTAACACATTTGACACAATTTATATGTTATGCCTACCTGTTAATATTTCAAACTGATAAAGTAAATACGAGTACTTATATATCGCGACAAGCTTTTATATTATAACATATAAATTGTGTCAAATGTGTTAAATTTGAAATGACGTTATGAATTAACGGTAAAAGTTTTAGTGCAAAAGTTTATTTTTTTAGGGCATTTAAATAAAAGCTTGTTTTCAAAGAATTTTTTCCTTAATTTTTTATACACACTTTTTCCATCGTAATGAGTTTTTCAATTTAAAAACACGATCACAGATTTTTATAACACATATTTATTTTTAAATTCATTTTTTGAAACAATTCACTGTTATTTATACGGATCTTTCACGTGACATACCATTGCCGAGCATGATTTTACGCTACCATCAGATGTCGCTTTCGTCGTGCTCCCTGCGAATAAATACATATGATATGTCGAAAGCAACTGGGTAATATTTCATTTGAGTTAGCTTACGCTGGTTACAATGAAGTAGCTCATTATTCATTAAGAAATTATCAAAGGAGCTCAACGGGTTAGTCACTATTGTATTAGTTGTAAGTAAATATGCATTTGAAAATGGCATCATTGAAATGGATCTCTATGAAATGAAAAAATAATCAATACTATAAAAAAATCAAATCTTTAGAGAAACATGAAAAAATGTCAGCAGAACAACGTCTACTGCGGTCCGCTAGTAAGAGTAGTGTTGTTTACTTTACCTGTGGAAGCTATTTGAAAAAAATGAACAAATTGTTTCGTCGATGCTCTAGGAACAAATCGGAACATGATTGGCCACATGTACTGAAACTAAAAATGATACAATCACATATAATAAATAAATACAACTCATATTGAATTAATAAATTTAATGCGAATACACAAGGCTTGTGATAAGGAATTAGATTCGCTTTTACACTGCAGCAATAAATTAACGCACAAAATTGATAATTCAAATTTATTCAGAAGAAGTTCAGATTTATTGAAAATTTATCTTTTCAGTGATTCGATAAAACTGAAGAATACTTGAAAACAATCGTAATAAAAATAGTAGCGAAACCCAGGGTAGAACGGTGTACCAGAAGAGAATTGAAAATATTTGCTATACCGGGTGAGTTAATAAGGCGAGGAACTTCTATATCTCGTAAACTATTTTAGATAGAAGCGAAATTTTTTCTGATTATTTTTTTATGAGTATGTGTGCATTCCATGAAATTCGTACATACAGAGTGCTTCGTTTCTGCTCCAGGGACAAACATAGTTTTATTTTAATGGAACGCCTCGTACTTATTATTATATTCTGATTACAATTTGGTTGCTCGCTTCAACGATATCTGTTTTGTGCCCAAACAACTATCGGTATATTTTAAATTAATTAAAATATCGATAATTTCGGGAATTTGGAAGTTTTCTCAAAAGTTCTCAAATTCCTCATTTCGCATAATTCACGCATAATATTTCTTTTTCTCGAGATAAAGTGTTGTACCCTATTATCAAATGAAGAAAAAAATTTTTATACCGAGTGTTCCTAGTAACCTGGCAAAAATGAAATTTTTCAAACACGAAAAACTTTTTCTTTTCAAATGTAACACCCTGTATGTTCCAGATTTTCCAGAAAATTTCGAAATTAGTGTAAAGTTTAGGTATTTCTTGCAATAAACATGCTGCTGATGAAATTTAGACATTGAAATATGCAAATTTCAACACAAAATTAGATTCTTCGCTGTTCAATGAAACTTAAACATCAAAACTCTCAAGGTGTATCGAAATTTCTTCACGAGAAAGGATTTATTGGCGATTTCATCAGTTGTGTTCAGAGCTAAGTCTTCACTTAATCGAAATTACTCAGTTCGAAATCTTCAATAGATGTTCAAAAAGCCTACTGCGCTCAAATCAACCTGCATGCTATTCTCTTCATTGAGTACACGCTTAGCTCTTTCATTCTTCTCATAACCAATTTGTGATTAAACCATAGAGATAAGTATGACTTCTATTGGCATACTACATGAAGATAAAAAATATTGTTCAATAGTCTGTGGTTTGAACCACCTGTGTTCATAGAAGAAGAAGGTTTACTCACAATGCCCCAAGATTTGACAGTTTTGAATTGGATAATTCCAACGTCATATGAGTGAGTCTAAATGAGAAATACATAATATTATTGCAACAATGAATTTTACCCAAGAAGAGTTAATTAATATGATTAATTGTTTGGGAGAAGTTGTTTGTTGGCGTCACATATTTATTCCCAACGTTACCCAAACAGTAGACATCATAGGAAAGAGGCATTCGAGAGAATGAAGGAAAGGTTTGAAAGAACTGGACAAGTTGGATATGAGAAGAATGAGAGAGCTAAGCGTGTACTATATGAAGAGAATAGCATGCAAATTGTTTTGAGTGCAGTAGAGAATCCTCATGTTAGTACGAGAGATATTAGTCGAGACTTGGGCATTAGTCAGACATCTGTATCAAGAATTTTGAGGAAGTAAAAGTTCCATCCTTTTTATGTTCAACTCCACCAACAGTTGGAGCCCCTGGACTTCGGGCGGACATTGGAGTTTTGTAGATGGTCTTTAAATAAAATAGCAGACCAACCGAATTTTTTCAGTGGGGTACTTTTCTTTGATGAGGCCACCTTTCATAAGAATGGATTGGTGAACCGGCATAATTTTCATTATTATGATACTCTTCTTCTTTTCACGAGAACTGTTGACCACCAACATCGTTGGTCTCTAAATGTCTGGGGTGGGAAAATTGATGATTATGTGATCGGACCCGTTTTTTTTCAAGAACATTTGAACTACAGCGGCAATGTTGGATATGCCGTAGAGGTCCTGTAGGATGGCCTCCTAGGTCTCCGGACTTGAATAAATTGGATTTTTTTTGTAGGGGTATGTTAAAGAGAGGGTATATCGAGACCCTCCAATAACCAGGGAAAATATGATGGAGAGAATTACAGAAGCATTTAGGAGTATAACGCCGAATGTTCTCCAGAGAGTGACCGAATCATTTAATAATCGTGTTCGAGAATGTATTCCTCAAAATGGGGGACATTTCGAACATCTAATTCGATTTGAAAACTTATTGAAATAGAATAAAATTGGTGTTCATGATTTTGATTTGCATTTTTTTCAGTGGATGTTTCATTCACCACAAGCAGTTCAATTTCGTTTCTTAATAATAATTCCGGAATATTTTGGGCAATTGTAAAAGTAATACACGTTCAGTGAAAAGAACAGGCTGTTACATTTAGAAAAAAGTTCTTTCATCTCGAAAAATTCTATTTTTGTTGGATCACCAAGAACACTGGGTATAAAACAACAGTTGATCTCTTACTTTGTTGATGAGGAACATATTTTCTTCAGAGAATAATTATTGTCACACTCAAATTACGGAATTAAAATTGTGAGAAGTTCTGAAAAACATTCCAAATTCTCGATCTTTCTGATATTTTGACTTTTTGAACAATTATTGAGATAATTTCGAACCGAGTAATTTCAATTAAGTAAAGACTTAGCTCTGAGCACAAATGATAATATCGCAAATGAATTTTTTCTTGTGAAGAAATTTCGATACACCTTGAGAGTTTTGATGTTTAAGTTTCATTGAACAGCAAAGAATCTAATTTTGTGTGAAATTTGCATATTTCAATGTCTCAATTTCATCAACAGCATGTTCATTGCAAGAAATACCTAAACCTCACACTAATTTAGAAATTTTCTGGGGAATCTTCATCGAATTTTTTGAAAAAAAGGTATCGTTGTAAAGCTTATTCGAGTGGGAAAAAAACACGTGAAAAAGATAAAGGGTGTTACATTCGAAAAAAAAAAGTTTTTCATGTTTGAAAAATTTCATTTTCGCCGAGTTACTAGGAACACTCGGTAGAAAAAATTTTTTTTTCCTCATTTGATAATAAGCTTCAACACTTCAACCTCAAGGAAAACAAAATATCATGTCTAAATTATGCGAAATGAGTTATTTGAGAACTCTTGAAAAAACTTGCAAATTCCCGAAATTATCGATATTTTAATTAATTTGAAATCTACCGATAGTTGTTTTGGCACAAAACAGATATCGTTGAAGAGAACATACAAATTTTGATCAGAATATGATAAAAAATACAGAGGGTGCCGTTTGAAAAAATCTATGTTTGTCCCTGGAGCAAGAATAGAACACCTTGTATGTACGAAAATAATTTTAAGGAATGCACACATATTCATGAAACAATAATCAGAAGAAATTTTGCTTTTTTCTCAAATAGTTTCCGAGTTATAGAAGTTCCTTTCCTTATTGACTCACCCAGTAGATGCCATATCTAGGCGAAAATCGCCTACAATGTTCAGTCGAATACAGTACGTTGAATGGTATAGTCCCTGTGGAATTTCTGATGAGGGTTTTAAGAAAATTTGACTAAACACTCTGCAAGTTCTGATATCTGACGAGCAAGTTAAATACTCTATATACAATTTTTATTTGTACAGTCAATATAAAAGAAAAATCTGTCGTCAGTCCAGGTCTACGGATACCATAAATTTGGCTGTGAATGCAATAATTACTGGAGAAATAGGATACAAAGTGCCAACTGATAGATTTGGAGTACTCCCAACGAAACTAGGGAACTAAGTTCAAAAAGGGCGATACAACTCTTAAGCTTTTGTTAACACATTGTGTGGAAACCAAACTGTTTGTACCTCTGCTCAAGAGATGAAACTTATAACGAACCTGAAGAACAGACAAAGACAACTCTTTGGAATGACAATGAAAAAATTAAGCCAACTGGCATATCAGTTGGCGTACCAACTGGCATATCAGTTGGAGTATATAATTGCCAGCATGATTCTTATAGGATTACAGAAATGACAGGAAAGATTGGATTGAGAACTTCCTGAAGCGATCTGACCATAAGTAAAGAAGAAACAACAGTTGGAACAAGAGCTATAGGTAGCGTAGCAATAACCAATTTCTTTAATCTACTTCATGAAAATCAGGATAGATACAAATTATATGCCACTACAATTTGCAGCTGTGAAGAAATGAATATCTGCGCAGTTTCAAAACAATTTTCGAAAATTATTGCTACTTAGGGGAGCGTCAAGTGGGCGTCCTCACATCGGCAGAAAGAGGCATCACTGTTGTGCTGGTCTGAAATAAATTATCCTGGTTGGATGACCGCGGACATTTTTTAAAGATAATTTCAACAGTTTGTCACATACGTAAAATGCATCTAACTCATGACAATATTGTAATAATATTGTGCCTTCTGCCGCATTGCTCACAAACCCTCTAACCATTAGACGTTGCTTTTATGAAATCTTTAACAGTATACTTTGAAGCTGAAATAAAAATGTGGCTCAGATCATATCCAGGAAGAAAGGTTCAGTTTTTTGACATAACGGCACTTTTGGGCCTAAATTCCTTGAAAGTGGTGAATAGGAGAATAGCTATTGAAGGCTTTGTGAAATCAGGTATTTTGTTATCTAACATAAATATTTCGATTGAGGACGTCGTTACTTGATGAAAATCGATATACATATTTTCAATGAAATAAAACTATGGTATTAAGATTTTCACTATATTAACAAAACTATGACCGGTTTCATCACACTGTGGCTTCATCAGATAGATACAAACTAATGAACAGAGTTATTCCTTATATATTAATCTTATTTCCTACTTAATATTACAATAGGTACAACTACAAGACAAATGTTGGAAAACCCATCGGAATTGCTTACTTTATGAATTGAAAAGATTGAGTAAAGGAGAAGGATTTAGATCTAATTGACTATTAAGTAACTTACCTGAGTTCTTTTCTTTGTTGATCCCGAAAATTTCCAATATATTGAGTTTTTGTCTGTTATTTTCATTGTGTAAAATTTTGAAATTATCATTTATGTTATGGTTTTCTTCGAGTAAGTGATTAGAATAATGGGAATCTGATTCATGATAATTGAAACTACGTTTGTGCTCGGATAATCTAACTTTGAAATTTCTGAAAGTTCTACCAATATAAATTTTATTACAATCCCCGCAAGACAGTTTATGAACAACGGATTTATTACTTTCATCAATTTTAGATTTGCAGTTTTTGATATGTCAGAATTATCAGTTCTGAATGCTATATTGAAATTTTAATGCGAGAGGAATGATTTTAATTTTAGACTAGGATTACCAATATAAGTTAAGCTGTTGTTGTATTTTTGTTTGTACTTTTATATTTGGAAAAACTTCCTGGATTGCATTTTGAAATTTTTGCTTGAAATCATGTTCTCAATCATAGTTGGACTGTAACCGTAATTGACTCCTATTTGTTTAATTATACTTAGCATTTTTATGAAATTATTTTGTGACATTGGGATATTAATGAGTCTATGTACCATACTATTGTAAGCTGTGAATTTATGTGGATGAGGATGTGTAGATGAGCTGTGAATAGTAATATCAGTATGCGATGACTTATGAAAAATAGAAAAATCATGTTTGCCGTTAATTTTAGTAAAAGTTAAATCCAGAAAGTTAATGGAGTTTTCTGTTTCTATCTCTAACGTGAATTTAATATTATCGTGAATTTTGTTAATGAATGTTTTGAACTACTCTAATTGTCTGTTTATACCAGTGAAACAGTAAATGATATCGTCGACATATCTAAACCAATAAATAAAGTGTTTGAATAACGGATGTTCTTGGATAGTTTTTTCAATATTATCCATGAAAATTTCAGCGAGCAGAGGGCTCAGAGGATTACCCATGATTTAACCTTTTTCACTATTATATAATACTCCATTGAAGTTAAAATAAGTTTGTTCTAAACAAATTTCTAAAAGGTGTAAGACTTCTGATTGCATTATCGGATTGACTTTATTAATTTGAAGGGCGTTCTTGATGAGTTTCACTGTATCACTAGGTGGAACACTAGGGAAGAGATTTACTACATCCCATGACATAAGTTTAGCGTTCGGTGGTTTAATCTTGTGCTGCATTTTATTTAATAGGACTGAAGAGTTTTCTATTGAGAATTTAGGTTCAAGATTAGCGTACTGTCGAATGATGTCTATGAGAAAGCGTGAAAGTTTTGCAGCTGGAGCTTTAAAATATGAAACACTCTTCAGCGTTACTACTTCAAAAAGAGTTCAATAGTTTTCAACCCAAGAAATTCAAAAATACAACTTTAAAGTCCATTAAATCTAAGCCCGCATCTGAAGATATCATATTCACCAAATCAGACAAAGGTCATACAGTCATAGCCTTAAATAAAGCAGATTATTTATTGAAAACCAAAAATTTCATTGAAACAAGTTGTTTTGAAGGAATTGATAAAGATCCAAATAATAAATTACAATCCATAGTAAAAAACGCTTTAGAGTATGCCAAGTCTAGAATACCTACCAACCGAAAATATAAACTTTTTATTGACAACCCGCAATCACCAAAACTTTACTCCCTCGTCAAATTCCATCAAACAGGGTATCCCATTAGACCAGTAGTTTCATATTGTCAAGCTCCAGCTGCAAAACTTTTACGATTTCTCATAGACATCATTCGACAGTACGCTAATTTTGAACCTAAATTCCCAATAAAAAACTCTCAGTCATGATAAATAAAATTCAGCACACGATACTACCACCGAACGCTGAACTTATGTCATGGGATGTAGTATATCTCTTCCGTAATGTTCCACCTAATGATACAATGAAACTCATCAACAACGCCCTTGAAAATAATATAGTCAATCCGATAATTCAATCAGAATTCTTACACCATTTAGAAATTTGTTTAGACAAAATTATTTTAACTTCAATGGTGTAGTAAATAATAATAAAAAATGTTTAATCATGAGTAATCCTATGAGCCCCTGCTCGCTGAAATTTTCATGGATAATATTGAAAAAACTATCCAAGAACATCCGTTATTCACACTTTATTTATTGGTTTAGATATGTCGACGATATCATTTGTCGTTTCACTGGCACAAACAGACAAATTCAGTCATTCAAAACATTCATTAACAAAATTCACGATAATATTAAATTAACTTTAGAGATAGAAACAGAAAACTCCATTTACTTTCTGCATTTAACTATTACTAAAATTAACGGCAAAAAACGTGATTTCTCTATTTTTCATAAGCCATCGCATACAGATACTACTATTCTCAGCTCATCTACACATCCTTATCCACATAAATTAGCAGCTTAAAATAGTATGGTACATAGACTCATTAATATCCCAATGTCACAAAATAATTACCTAAAAGAGCTAAATATAATTGAACAAATAGCAGTCAATAACGGTTACAGTCCAACTATGATTGAGAACATGATTTCAAGCAAAAAATTTCAAAATGCAATCCAGGAAGTATTTCCAAATATAAAAAGTTCAAACACAAAATACAACAACAGCTTAACTTATATTGGTAATCCTAGTCTAAAATTAAAATCATTCCTCTCGCATTATAATTTCAATATAGCATTCCGAAGTGATAATTCTTTAGGCTGAAATAAAAACTGCAAATCCAAAATTGATAAAAGTAATTAATCCGGTGTTTATAAACTGTCTTGCAGGGATTGTAATAAAATTTATATTGGTAGAACTTTCAGAAATTTCAAAACTAGATTATCCGAGCACAAACGTAGTTTTAATTATCATAAATCAGATTCCCATTATTCTAATCACTTATCCGAAGAAAACCACAACTTAAGTGATAATTTCACAAATTTACACAATGAAAATAACAGACAAACACTGAATATATTGGAAATTTCAGAGATCAGCAAAGAAAAGAATTCAGGTAGGTTGCTTAGTAGTCAATTAGATCTAAATTCTCCTTTACTCAATCTTTTCAATTCATGAAGTAAGCAACTCTGATGGGTTTTCCAACATACCTCTTGTACCTATTGTGATATTAAGTAGGAAATAAGACTAATATATGAGAAATCACTCTGTTCATTAGTTTGTATATATCTGATGAAGCCACAGTGTGGTGAAACCGGTCATCGGTTAGTTAATATAGTGAAAATCTAAATACTTTAGTTTTATTTCATTGAAAATATAACATTAATATATTGTTGGATCATGATTTTCTCCCAGCAGCATCAACAGGTATTCTCTCAGATATATTTTTAGAGAGACCAACACAGAAAATGTCGACTGAACAAACTGCTGCTCTGCTGTTCGTTAACAAATCAATGACTAGTTTTAGAAAATAAGAAAACAGACGAAAAAGAGAACTCAATGAAGCACTAAAATGAAAGACCCCGAATATGAAGAAAGATCAGATGATGAAGACGCGATCTGCTTTTAATGCCATGATTTATATTCCAAATCTAGTGAGGGATGGTGTAGCACTTCTAGAAAATTACCCTGGGCCCATTTCGTTTCTGTTATACACCTGGTGGTGAAGCAGACATGAAAATTTCTACTTTCTTTAAAACTATATTTCCTCATAATTATTGTCAATTTAGAGAAGGCTATCTTTGTTTCTTTGTTGATGAAGAAGTGCATGAACCTATAAATATCGAAGTAATTATATTGTCCCATTTTAACGCTCACAAATTGTTAGCAAAGATCTGGTACTCCGTTCCGTCCCGGTTTTTTCTACTCATGAAAATTGAAAAGAAAGCAATATTGGAAAATGTAAGACTTTCGGAAAAAATCAAAGTCACCAAAAGCCTGTTAATACCAGATATTTCCACTATTAGTGAGAATTACTGTATGACATCTGCGATTGATATTCAAAGTCAATGAGTTTATAGCGTTTTGATCCATTTCGTTCCAAATTTTGATCAGTCTGTCTCGAACCTCATTTACGGTAACTGGAGGTCTTGTTGTGATTTGTGATCCATATACAGGGTGTTATATAAATAGTATGTCACAACTTGAGGTGGCAAATTACGTGCAGTTTTAAGAAAAAAAGTTCATAACCAAAAAAGGTTCGTTACGGAGCTACAGGGTGTTCAATTTTCAGGAAAAAATTGGTGTTTTCTTCAAATCTCCTACAGTTTTTGAAATATTCAGCCCAAATTTGGAATGCGAGCTATTTTTTATAGCCTCTATCATTACACATTCGAGCTTTCGACTGAAATTTACAATGTGTTTTCATTTCCGAGGCCATGTCTCTTTTTGCCCTTTCAAATTTTTTTGCAGTACGCCACTGATCATAAAACAATCAATTTTCGTCATCTCCGTTCAATTTGGAAACTTTTTTGGAACTTGTAATATTTTCGTATCTCCAACCGTTCTCGAGTAATAATTTATTGAATTTGAATAATTTGAATTGTATGTTATCCTTTAAATCAAAATCAAATAATAGAAATACTCGATAGGTATGCCAACAATTATTTTAATAGCCCGTCTTCTTAAACTCCACTTATACTTATTCAATATCAAATTGAAAAAAAACAATTGAAAACTAAACAAATTGCTGGGGATGCCTCCACCTGCAAGAATACAGGCCTCTGTCCTTCGCATATCATCACGCACTCTTTGAAATATTCCTGGGGTATTTCTTATCGTGTCCTCAAGAGGTTTCTATTCGATTTCTAAATTCTTCTACAATGTTCACTGGAGTGGAATAAACTAAAATTTTGAGATATACCCATTAGAAATTGTCTGAACAATTTAAGTCTGGGGACCTAAGAGGCCATGGTTCTGGCCCACCCCGACCATCATCGATTATTAAATGTATTATTCAAGTATTCACTAGACTCTCCACTGAAATGTGCTTATACCCCGTTATGCATGAACCACATTATGTTTCTCACCAAAAGTGGCACATTCTCGAGCAATAAAGGTAACTCCTCCTCAAGAAATTACCGATAACCGGGACCGTTTAGTCTGTTAGGTAAAAAAATGGCCCAATCAAATAATTTCCAATTATTCCGACCCAGATATTTAGTGAGAATGGTTCTTGATGATGAGATTCTTCAATCAAATAGGGGTTTTCCTCAGCCCAATAATGATTATGGTGAAAATTTGTGATAAAAGTTCACGAAAAGTTAGCTTCGTCTGTGAACATTATTTCACTATCAAAATGAGCATTTTCTCTAATTTTATCTAAGAACCATCGGCAGATGGTCTTGGAGGAAAATCTCGAGGAAGTAGAGTTTGGACGCGTTGAATATAAAACGGGTACAATAAAAAGTAGTGAAGAATCCTCCAAACTAGAACATTTGAAATATTCAACTGATTTCCAATTTTTCTTTTTCTCATATGAGGATTCAAATCAATACAATTCAAAACTGCTTCCTCAATATCTGGGGTTCTCGTAGTTTGAGTTGCATCCTTTAAATGATTATTTGCAGTAAAAGTACAAATTTCCCTCAACCTTCTGTGGATATTGGAGAATGTTCGCCTGTCTGGTGTAACTCTATTTGGAAAGCGCACCTGATATAATCGCCTAGCTTCTGTTGTGTTTCCGTCAGCCAGATCGTACATGTAATGGATATCAGCCAATTCGGCGTTAATGAAATTAGCCATTTTTTCCTACAGCAATTACTTCAAAAGTCTTGAAACTAATCGTTAATTTAATGAACAATTCGAGCAGATATTGGTTCAACTTTAGTCAACTCAAAGCCTACTATTTTTAGATGAGAAGTGCTTTCTATACAGCGAATGCATACAATAGTTTAATAATTTTTTGCTCGAGAACGGCCGGAGATACGAAAAAATTTTAAGTGTCAAAAAAGTTTTCAAATTGAATGGAAATTGATTGTACGCTGATCAGTGGCGTACAAAAAAGTTTGAAAGGGCAAAAGAAGACATGGCTCCGTAAAAGAAAACACCTTGTAGATTCTAGTTGAAATATATGACTTGTAATGATGGAGGCTTTGAAAAATAGCTTGCATTCCAAATTTGGGCTGAATATCTCAAAAACTGCAGTAATTTTGAAGAAAAAAACAATTTTTTCCGGAAATTTCAATAACCTGTAGCTCCGTAACGAAGCTTTTGTGGACCAATATTTATATGAACTTTTTTTCTTATAATTTAACCTCTCAAGTTGTTCTTCTACATTTTCTGTATCGTACCTCTGAGTCTTCAGGGTTCTATTATTTGAGACAACCAGATCAGTGCGGGCGTTCAAAAAAATTCCTCCTCGCGCTTTTTTTGAACCTCCACCCAAATCCAAGATAGGTTCTAAGTACTGGAACTATGTTTGTAGTTTTAACCAATCGATATGTCCCGTGAATTGGTCATCTGTGTGACCAAGTTTCAGGATATAGCGGATGGTCGGGTTTCCAGGGTGGGAAGAATTGACAACGAAGCATGATGTGCTCGTCTGGGATAAAATCATCCGGAGTAAAAATAGTCTCCCATTCGAATCTTCGGTGGGGACTGCCTCGAGGGGCTCATGATGCGGGTAAGTCGAGCACTCCTCCGGCGAATTCGCTAATTCATTTACGTTCTAGATAAGATAGCAAACTCTTGATAGAGTTCTGCAATATTAGAGGACTGGGACACAACAACGTGAATCTCCAGCATCTGGAAAACGCACAACCCCATGTACTGGCTCTAACCGAGACCCAAATAAGTCAAACAACCGACACAATGTGTTAAAGTTTGAATGAGTATGAGTTTCATATGACGTTTAGGTTGAAAAAGGACCTGTGTTTTCGCCAGATCGGGTGTTGCATGCCAGAGGGATGATACGATGGACGATGACGCTTCCGACCTTGCGTGGTTTGAAATTTGGACAAAACACTGTTCTTATGCTGTTTATATCGATCTCCCAACGATATTCACTTCCCTAGACTGTTTCAGTATCTAGGTGATAAGGTGGATTAGGATCAGACACAACATCCGGCAGCTGAGGACATTGTACTGGGTGACTTCAACGTTCACAACACCAACTGGCTCCGCCACTCCAATAGAACACGAAAACAGGCTGAAACTTTCGCAATCAGCCATAATCTAACGCAAGCTAGTCGAAGAACCGACAAGAATACCTGATCACACAACCGACTTTATATACCTTGGATCTCTTTTTGATTGCAGATCCAGATGATTATAGAGTCAGTACCGCTAGACAACTCAGACCACAACCAAGAACCTAAACCACCCAGACGGATTTGGCACTATAACCGTGCTAATTGGGATGAGCTGCGTGAAATGTGTGCACTGAATCTTTTACAGAAATCATTCATGCAGGTTTGGATCTTTACATCCCTCATTCCATGAAAATAACAACAGCACAAAGGCCATAGTTCAACAAAGACTGCGAAAGAGCCTTTGCAGCCAAGAGCAGAGCTCACAAGTCATGGAAGATAAATCCAACAGAGGAAATAAGAACAACCTTCGTACGAATACAAAACGATCCCTTTTTAATTTCAGATCCAGGTGATTATGGAGTGAAGGTCTCAGCACCGCTAGGCAACTCCTACCACAACCTTATATCTGGAACAATTGTGCTGCCGCTAAATCAAGAACCTAATTCACCCAGACGTATTTGGCACTATAACCGTGCTGCGTGAATTCTTGTCGTGATTACCATTTGGTGATATTTTCCTTTCAGATCCTGACATCAATATGTGCACTAAATCTGTTACAGAAATCATTCATGCAGGGATGGATCTCTACATTTCTCATTCCATGAAAAGAACAACAGCACAAAAGCCATGGTTCAACAAGGACTGCGAAAGAGCATCTGCAGCCAAGAGCAGAGCATACAAGTCATGGAAGATAAATCCAACAGAGGAAACAAGAACAACCTTCGTACCCTGACAACATCAAGAGCAAAGGCCTAATAAACTCCTTGCACAGGCATGCGAGACCTGACAATTCAGGTCTATGGCGAAGACTGCCAGTGCCAATTTCTGCAAATCTGCGTTTCCGCTTCTTGTTAGAGACTAGGGTATAGCATCATTTCCGAAAGAGAAAGCCGATCTCTTTGCTCTCTTTTTCTCAAAGAATTCTGTGCTAGATTCATCCAACGCAATACCACTGAATATTCCACCTACAAATTCTTCCATGGCAGAAATCAAGTTCAGAGTCAGCATTCTGAGATGGTCTAGACGAAATACACCCAATCGTCCTGAGAAAGTGTGTTTCCGAACTGGCACCCATTCTTAACCGTCTGTTTCAGATTTCCTATGAAAACTTTTTTCCGAGCACCTGGGAAATGGCGAGAAATCAACCGATTCCAAAGAAAGGAAAGAAGCCTTATCCCAAAACTAGCTCGCTGTTGGACTTCTTCTTTTCATGTCCAGAGTGATGGAGAGAGTCATAAATGATGAAGTCATCAAATATCTTGAGTTGCAGGGAATTATTAACAACCGTCTGTATGGTTTTCGCAGGCAAAGATCGACAGGAGACTGCTCGCCTACATCACTTATGTTTGTACATCAACGATAGAAAAGCATAGGAAATCTATTGCAATAGCCCTCGACATCTCTAGAGCCTTCCATACGGTTTGACATGCAGCCTTGTTGAATAAACTTGCTGAATATGGACTTCCCAAAAATTTGCGGGGTTGGATAAGTAGCTTTCTTTCAAATAGATCAATACAAGCTGTGGTTGACGGTATGACATCTGCTTGTTTTTCCATTTGCAACAGGATTACCTCAGGGATCCATTCTTTCGTCAACCTTGTTTCTGTTGCAGATGAGCGATCTTCTGTCATCTGCAGAGAATAAGATCTTCTGTTTTGCTGACGATTGTACACTGGTTTCATCTTTCAGGCTGCAGCCGATTATAGCAACGGAATCTCAGCGACAGAGATATCAACAAATTAATAACTTAAACTCTGACTTACAGAGGATATCTGAGTGGGGTCAGTTGAGCCTGGTATGCTTCATCGCGAGCAAGACGCAAGAAACTACATTTTTTAGAAAGAGAGAATCTCCACTAAGGATGCAAGGCCAACAAATTGCATCCCAATATTCGATGCACCTTCTCCGAATAACGGTCAACTCCGGGTTTTGCTCGCATGAACATGATCAGCAATAGCTAAACTTAGTTTTCTTTTTAGAGCCAAGCGATACTTTACTTCATCTCAGCTGTTGCTTTTATATAAGGCGCAGTATTATTGGTCCTATGTATGGAGATCAGCGCCCAAACATTCGTTGCGGATGTTGGATGTGTGCAAAAAGGGCTGTGAGCCTCAACGACCGTCCGGAGATCACCCACGATCTCCAACCGCTGGCTCTCAGAAGACAAGTTGCTGACCTTTCTCTGTTTTACATTTTACAGATACTTCCAAGGAAGATGCTCCGAGGAGCTGAATGACCTTGTTCCGGGAAAACTCATGTTTTGCCGCAACACTAGGCTGGCAAGGAGTTCTCATCATATGGAGGTACATTTAACGACCCCTCGAACCTCTCTCTATAAGAATTTCTTCGTTTACAGGGCCGGTGATCTGTGGAACTCGCTTCCGTCCAACATCTTTCCAACATCCTACTATTTGATCCTCAAGAAGCGAGTAGAGACACCTCAATTATTCCCAGGCGCCCACTCATGTGGTGTAACAGGTTCGCCTATTCCGGTGAAGCACGAATAAAAAAAACCTGTGTCTTGTCACACCATTCTCTCTTCACATACGGCTGGAGTCAAATTTCGTTATTCGCTTTGCATTATTACTGAAAACTATTTTCATGAATAATACACGTTACTCGCAAAAATTGATCAACACTGTTATGAATGGTTGTTTCTTTATTGGCATATGTTAGAACATCCTGAAAAGAAAACATAAGAAATATTGAAATTTTGCGTAAATTTTTGGCGTAGTGTATTGAAAAATAAAGTCTAAATATCGACTAGAGTATGAGATCCGATAAGTGTACTCCAAAATCTAATCAGTCGATTTTCCAAAGAATGTATCATCATAATTAAGACGAAAATATCTAGTACATATCAAAATTTAAAAGCCATTTTCTTCATTGATTGTGCTGCATCCTTTGAGGAAATTTTAATAGATCCTTAAGTAGGATAAGTAGGGTCAGAATAATATTGGAATATTTCCATTCGTTCTATGCCAATTTTCTCACCTGGGTAATATTTGTAGGCTTGATCTCAACTGCTAGTTGTAAAACATGAGAACAAATTTTTGTCATAGTGCTGTCCACACATAAACTTAAAACAATTTTTCCTAAAGAATACTTCATACTAGGAAAACAGTACATATTATACCGTTTAATCAATTCCTGAAAATATAATTGTATTACATCAACTTCATGAAAGTAACAACGAATTAGAGAGAAGCAGATTGAAATTGGGAAACTTTCTCTGTTGGGTAATTTGATTTTTTGATACGCTAAACTATACTGGTTGTTCAATTGACGAGGCTTTTACATGATTGAAATCCATTTTCACAAATAGGAGTAAACGATGATTTCTACTAAAATATTTTATTAAATGCTCGAGGCGTTTCGATACACAGTATCTTTGTCAAGAGCGAATGAATACTACAAATATATCTTAGTAATGTATTATTTATAAACACCTCAAAAAGTCTAGGAACACTTACCAATGTCTTTAAAATATGAATCTGATGATTCGAATTTATAGAAATCTTTCGGTTTTTGTTAGGATGTATTGTATATAATGTATTCTCAAGAAAACAAAATAATATTTGATCTCTCCACAGCACCTATTATAAAAAAAATTTGAAATGACGAAATTTGGTAAAACACAGAAAAAATCCTGAACTAATATTTTCGAAACGATATGGAAGCACTTCTCTTTTTCAGTACCCAGAAGGTCCACCTCTGTTATAAATGACACTTCTGTTCATACAGTCAAACTGATTTCATGAAAAAATAAAATATAAATCCACCACCTGGTGATTAATACCTTTGACAAGCAATGATTATGATCAAAACATATCCTGGAATACTTATATATTAGGATAACGTTAAATGTTATGAGAATATATCAATCTACCAGAATATATACATACTATAACATCATCAGAGAATGATATCAATGTACCAACGAATAGTGTCAGAGGCTTTCTCCCCGGAAAAATCCAGTGTACGGACCTCAAGTAACACTGAATGTTACTCATTAATAGTTTCCGTTGTGTGAAGTGGTGAACGATCGAATAGAGAACTGCTCTGAATATAAATATGACAAAATTGTCAGTTAATTTTATTACATTTATATAAACAAATAAATAAAATATGAAATGAGATTCTTAGCAGTATAAACTAAAGAGAAACCTATGACTCTACCTCATTATTTTTTCGGAAAGAAACCTACGAAGAATATTACAAGATGACTGTTATCTTTTGTAACTGTTAAAACAAATTTTTCTGCAGACCCAAAATCTCAATACTTTTGTGAAGATTTCTAGGAATTACACCTGTTGTGGAAATAATAATCGGTAGAATAAATATTTTTTCATTTTCCATATTTCTTTAATCTCGTCGCCAAGCATCATATATTTTGATATTTTTCATTGTATTTATTTTGTATATAATGTGTGTCGGGTATAGCAATATTAATTATATATGTTAATTCATTCTGTTTATCATTAAGAATGATATCTGGTCTATTGTGTTTTACAGGATTGTTGCAAAGAATTGTTTTATCAAAATAAAGTTTATATTTGTCATTTTCACAAGTAATCTAAGATTCATATTTGTGAAATTTTTTCTTTTGGGAATTAGGTCATGTTTAATTCCTAGATTAGAATGAAAAACATTAGCGACGGCATTATGTCTTTCTAAATAATATGTTGAAGCAAGGACTGAGCAAGATGATAATATATGAAAAACTGTTTCTGAAGAACAGAAACATCTACGGCAAGAATCATCTATATTTTGTTTGATGATGTGTTTTCTATAATTCCTCGTGAAAACAAACTGATCCTGGATCGCAATTGCCAAGCCTTCTGTTTCAGCAAACAATTCCCCAGATACTAACCATTTATTTGATGCGATTTCATCAATATAATCATTTTTCAATTCTTTAGGGTGCTTTCCGTGCAATTCCTTCTGCATCCAGCTTTCTTTTTTAGAATTATCATCAAATATATCAAAATCTACCTTTTGCATTTTCAAGTTCAGAGGTGTAAGATTATAATCTGAAGCAACAACAATATCATGTAATTTAGACGTTCTCTGTTTATCATGAAAATGGGAACGTATATGAAAAATCTGTTTACTATGAAGATAATTCAAATCTGTTAATCCACTTCCTCCAAGATGTTTAGGTAGTGTAACTCTCTGAACAGCTGATTTTGGGTGGTGCTCATGATATTTACAGAGCATTTTCCTCGTTTGACATTGTAATTCATTTAGATCAGTTTTAGACCATCTAATAATTCCAAAAGAAGATGTAAGAATAGGAACTGCATAGGAGTTGATAGCTCTGAAAAGGTTTTACTAGTTAAATGACCCTTTCCTTTTTCAATAGAAAGATTTTTATATTTTGAAAGCCCAAATCTCATATGAATATCATTGGAATCGTTGAAAGTAATCTCAAGTAGACTTTTAAATGAGATCTGGTTCCGGCATATAATTTAATATCATCTAAATAAATAATCCGAAACTAGTAGCATTATATATATATATATATATATATATATATATATATATATATATATATATATATATATATATATATATATATATATATATATATATATATATATATATATAATTTTATGTTTGTCAGAAAAATCACAAGTGGGAGCTCAGGATATGTAACAGGGAACCATACAATGTAATAAACGAGTGAAAAAAAACCTGAGGAAAAAACCCGTTTCCTGTCGCTATTGCACTAGCAACAGCTTGTCTGTTTATATTATAAAGATTACTTGCATTCCATGATTTCCAAACGGAGACAAGGGTAAGCGGAAGAGGGTTTGGGACAGAAATCTGTAACAATGGAAAGAGAAAACCAGCAGAAAAACATTTCAACAATCATACCTCTTAAATGTCTAAAATAATCTAGGAAAAGATTTTACATAGCAAGCAAGCTCATGAAAATGACTAAGGAGATAATCAAAAAATCTACAGATGTTATAGAATCTATATGGACCCAATAATCTGGGTTGACATCGCCCTCATATTATTTCTTCGTGGAACTTGTTTAATTTAAAGAAAAATTTGCAAAAAAATTTTGACAATCGTTCGAAAAATATGATGACGTTTTGACGCAGGAGATTTCTTTTTAGGGTGTCCCACTCATGCTCGATGGGATTCAGATCTGGGGAGCACGATGGCAATGGTTGAAGATCGATATCATTCTCTTCAAGAACATTCAAGACAACTCTTGCACGATGAGGAGGGGCATTATTTTGTTGAAAGAGTGGATTTTGACCCATTGTTTGGAAATATGGAACCACTACACTGATGAGGACTTATAATGGCAAACCCTTTAAGTCCTCTTTTAGCAGAAATCTTCATGGATAATATGGAAAGAAACTATTCATAAACACCCGCTTAGTAAACATTTCCTATAGTGGTATCGATATGTCGATGATATTATTGTGTGTTTCACAGGAACAAACAGACAGTTCACTGTATTCGAAAATTTCTTCAACAACCTGCACCCAAAAATAAAATTCATTTCTGAAATGGAACAGAATAATTTCATCACTTTCCTGGACCTAACAATAACAAGATCAAAAAATAAACACCAGTTTTCAATTTATCATAAGCGTTCTCATACAGATATCACAATTCATTATACATCGGCACATACTTACCAACATAAAGTTGCAGCATTTAATAGATATATACATAGACTCTTGAACACACCAATGTCTAATGATAATTATTTGAAAGAATTGAACTTGATAAAACAGATCGCAATGAATAATGGTTATGATGCTAATTCAGTTAGCAGCCTATTATATAAGAAAAACAAAAATTAGACAAGAGGACAAGAAATTCAATAGTTCAACATATATAGGCAATATTAGCAATAATGTGATATCCCTCCTTAAAAATTCAAATTTGAATAAAGTGTTCAAAAAAAGTCTCCAATTAATAAAGAAAGTAAATCAGGTATACATAGATTAAATTGTGCAGATTGCAATTGTTTTTATATAGGTAGAACAGGAAGAAATTTCAATGGTAGAATCTCTGAACATAAACGCAGTTTCATTCATTCTGAGAATAGAGGTATAAAACTTAACCCTCTGGAAGTGCTTGAAATTAACAGATTTAGGTATTCACCGGAAATTCTTAATGATCGGGTGGACATAAATAACTCACCCTTATTAAATTTATTTCCTAAACACTAGTTCAAATCAGGGGTGTAGCTAAAGGGGGGCGCCCCGGGTGTCACCCCAAATGGGCCCGACTATGAACATCAATTATAGTTCTTTTTACTCATAAAAATCGTAGATCTGTGGCAGACAGCATAACCGCCACTAATAAAATTATATTGGCAGGGAGCGGAGTATATAGTGGGGACAGCTGAATCGATCACAGCGCTCGATGTGGTCAAATTATCGTTAAATCATGCTTTTATCATAAATAAGCACGTTAACATTAAATAAAAATGATCCATAATAGTTGTTGTGTTGTTGATTGCAAAAATACAGCTAGAAACAGTTAATGTAAATTTTACACATTTCCAGTGGCCAAGTGGAAATAAATGGATGGAAGAAATAAATGGATAAAAAAATAAATGGATAAATGATGTTAAAAGAAAAATCAAAGTAGTGTGTAACATTATTCAGTAACAATGCAACTAGGGTAATGTATATTCAAATTACGATTCGCAATTACATTGCCATTAATTTTTCATTTTATTTCTGAAAATCATGTTAACAATCAACATTTTTGTAATTTTCATTATTGCAGTTGTCATGTATTAAATTTGTTTTCATTTCACAGGTTAACCCCATGGGATTCTAAAAACTCCTTTTAGTTATTTATAAACATATTTACAAGCTTTTATTTAACTTGCAATGTATGTATGTTTGTATGTTCGGGTGAAATCTTACAACTCAATTTTAAGGCACTGGGCTGAAATTTTGTATACACGTTGAGACAATGCATGATTAACTATGTGACGTCATTCTAAATCCAACAAGGCGGTGGAACAATAATTCTAAATGCGAAACGAAATGGCGGATAATTTTCTTTTACAATATGGGTTCCAAATGAAAGATTGCCAAGAATAACTAAAAAATGAAATTAAGTTGAAAAAAATTCTTTAAAAACAACCTTTTATTTAAATGCGCTAAATAGAAAAAAATTAACTTTCACATAAATCTTTTAATGTTAACTTATAACGTCATTTCAAATTGAACACATTTGACACAATGTATATGTTATGCCTATCTGTTAATATTTCAAACTGATAAAGTAAATACGAGTACTTATATCTTATACTTATATTTGAAATGACGTTATGAATTAACGATAAAAGTTTTAGTGCAAAAGTTTGTTTCTTTTCTTTTAGCGCATTTAAATAAAAGCTTGTTTTCAATGAATTCTTTTCCTTAATTTTTTATACACACTTTTTCCATCGTAATGAGTTTTTCAATTTAAAAAACACGATCAGAGATTTTTATAACACATATTTATTTTTAAATTCATTTTTTGAAACAATTCACTGTTATTTATACGGATCTTTCACATGTCATACCATTGCCGAGCATGATTTTACGCTACCATCAGATGTCGCTTTCGTCGTGCTCCCTGCGAATAGGTAAATATAATATCGTACCACGAGCATAATTATTGATATTTGAAAAAAAAAACAATATGCACAGTGTCAATCGATCAGGGATTCCCCCAAAGTTTGATACCTCGTTCGCGCAAAACCAACGCTAGTCAGGGGATTCCCTCGATATAGCGCTCGTCACTTGTATTGTGGATTGGGCCATTTCTTTTGTTTCCGACCGCATTCATTTCAATATTGCTATCTAGTCTAGTGCAAAGTATTTGTTAATTATTAGATATAATAAACAACAATTTTTGTAAAAAAAACGATTTAATATAGTCGGTTCTTGAAGAAAATAAACAAGGTAAGTAAAGTATTTTTGTTATTACAGGTAATACTCACATTTTAATTCATTCAGTATATAATAGCAGTGTCTTAGATTATTTTGGAAAACCCTTCATTTATTTTATTCTCTTTTAATTACTGTGTATTTTAAAACTATATTATTGAGCATTCCTAAATGATAAATAGGTACATACAGAAGGTATTTTAGACGGATTGCAGTAATATTTTTTGTTTAGCCTGGGAAAGTATTGCTATTTACTAAAGGTATTTATTTATTAAAATAGGTTTTAAAGACTTTGCTGGCGTAAAAGATTTTATTTATATTTCTACACGTTTTACGATATTATTTTAGGTAATAATGTTCAATTGTAAATAATATGCTTATTTCTTAATTACTTACTTAATGTTTTCCGGTCTAATAGCAATGAGATTTCTTCACAAAAACGGAATATATTAAGTTTAGGCTTTTGATTGAAAGTAATCATAATCATATCATATAACTTCGCGTACGTTGATTTTGCTCCGAGATGAATAGCTCGAGCACTCACGGCACGGATATCTCAATGAACGGTGGAGTATTTAACTAGTATTTTTCGAATAATACTCAAAAACATATTTACATCCAGACGCAGGATTGTTAATATAAATTAACAATCCTGCGTCTAGGAAAAATTTATTTCACACATCTAGTTACGTAACGTGTAGGTGTTTATTTACTTTTATAATTTGTTTATAAAATCAATGTATCGCTTACTAACTGAAAATGTTTTTAGAATACCCAGAACGAAATTTGCTTCAGGGAACTCATACTTCAAAAAGACAAAGCGGGTTTCAACAGAGAGAAGCCAAAAAGGCCAAAATGGATGAAATTCAGAGCATGTCCGGTTCTCTTTTCAAATATGTCACAAAAGCAGATAGTGGCCAAAGTTCAAGGAAAGTACCAGAGTCTCCTTCTGACGAAAGTAATGATTCACATCTTGGAGACTCAGATTCAGATAGCAACATCGACAATACAGCATCAATGAAGATGACCAAGACCGTGACGGAATCAAAATAAATAATGAAAATGACGCCGTTAATGCTATTTTCGGAGATAGCATTAGCTTTGAAGAATCAGTTTAAATCAGTTTAACACTTGAGAGATGTTTCACAATGTTCGCATTGACATAATAAAAAAGGGCAGTGAACATTTCCAGAACAAAGAAGGACCGTTTCCTACTGTATCTCGTCATGGTTCAAAGATTAGAGGTGATTCTCGTCATCTTTCACAGGAATGGTTTTATAAACAGATGCCTAGTGGTGAAGAAATTCTACGATCATGGATGGTATTTTCTCCTATATCAAATAACCTGTACTATTTTTGCTGTCGTTTATTTGCTGTCAGTAACATACAAACAACATTTACAACTGGATTTCAGAAGTGGTGGAAACTAAATCCTAAAGTATTGGACCATGAAACTTCTTGTGAACATTTAGAAAATTTCGAAAAGTGGAAAACTTTGGAAATATGATTTGAATCTCATACGACAATAGATGATGCAACCTTGCAATTAATGAATACGGAAAACAGAAGTGGAAAAATCTTTTATCTAGATTATTAGATATAACATTGTTTTTGGCTAAACAAAACCTAGCATTTTGTGGACATAGTGAAACCCAAGGGTCGTCTAATAAAGGTAATTTCTTAGAACTAGTTAAACTGCAGTCAAAGTATGATGCAGTACTCAAAGTACATATACTATATTTGGAGCAGGAAAAATCACCTAAAGTAACATATTTATCGCCAGAAATACAAAATGAGTTCATAAATGTTTTAGCTAATCATGTAAAATGTCAGCTTGTCAACGAAATTACATGGGCCAAATATTTCGGAATCATGTTTGATAGCACACTGGACGTTTCACATGTCGATCAAATGTCTAAAGTAATTCGTTACTTAAAAACTAATAATAGAAAAGTAGAGGTCAAAGATGTATTCTTAGGATTCTTTCCTTTACATGGAAAAAAGCAGCTGATTTGGGCGCTGAATTACTAGAGAAGCTTGAAAACGATGGCTTAAATATTATGATGTGTCGTTCTCAAGGTTATCATAATGTTGCAGTTATGAGTGGTTGACATGGAAGAGTGCAAGCTATTATAAAAGAGAAAAACAATAAAGCAATTTTTATTGGTTGTATAGATCATTCAATTAATTTATGCGGCCAACATTCGTTCGCACACAATGTGACTTGTGTTACATTTTTCGGAGCAGTGGAAACGATATTTAACATTTTTTCAACTTTCAAAAGCCGTTGGGAAGTAATCCTCAATCACAGAAAAGCATCTGTTAAAAGACCTTCGACAACGCGCTGAAGTGCTCATTATAGTGCAGTAAAAGTATTGGCTTAAAATTTTGATGGGATAATATCTGCAATTAGGGAACTATGTGACCAAGACGTAAATTTAGAAACTAGAGGTGCTGCACAAAATCTTATGCCTGTTGTGTGAAATTTTTCATTTCTTTGTTTTCTTCTCTTTTGGAATGATGTGCTAAGAGAAGTGAACAATGCTCAGATTGCATTACAAAGTAAAGGTTTATGTGTTGATGAAATAATCATAGAAGTACTTCGTCTATTAATTGGAGAGAAACGGTTGCATCTTGCAGAAGAGGCAATAGATTTTGCTGTACAAAAATCGGAAAAATACAACATTTCGATGGAACGACGAATTTGTCGCAAGAAACGCATGCCCGGTGAGTTAGTATCGTCCACCGTTGCTGGATTTACCCTTAGAGCGGAACTTCAAAAGGACATGTTGGAATGTATTGACAGATTCAATATTGAACTCGAAACGAGAGTAAAGTCCATTAAAGACGTAGCTTCATTATTTGAGGTTGTGCAGTCAAAGATCTTGCTTTCGGCAAACACTGAACAGTTAAAATTTGCTATATCAAAATTTACTAACCTTTACGATGAAGTATCAGAAACAGAACTCTTTTTAGAAATACCAAGATTGAGAAGACATTTAAAAGTGGCTAATGTTACTGTTTCTAATTTGGTGACACTGGACTTTTCGAAATTTATTGTGGACTGGGATTTTGGAGAATTTCTTTCGAGTCTAACGGTCGCACTAAAGTTATTTATAACAATGTGCATCAGTTGCTTCATATGAGAGAAGTTTCAGCAAATTAAAATTAATTAAAAATTATTTGCGGACTATAATGACTGAAACCAGATCAAACAATCTTGGTATTTTAACGATAGAACATGGAGCAACACAAAATATATATTTTGAAGACGTGATTTCGGAGTTCGATAGTGTCAAAGCTAAAAGGAAGAAATTTTAATTTTCAACAAACTAAATTTGTTTCACATAATAAACAAATATTTGAATTAGGTACTCGTATTTTAATATAACGTAATTGATTATAACTTTTTTTATTTTAACAGTTTCGATTGAGTTTTAGGGTGACACCTATAAAATCTGCCCCGGGTGCCACCCCTACTAGCTACGCTACTGGTTCAAATACAGATAGTTCTGAGTGGATTGCGTCTTTAGTATATACAAATATATGTAAGTAAGATTGATAAAGATACTGTGTATCGAAACGCGTCGAGCATTTAATAATATATTTTACTAAAAATCATCGTTTACTTGTATTTGTATTCTGGTTGTCCCGGATTAAGTGAATCGGCCAATGTTTCCATATCCTGAAATTCTTAGTTTCCTAGATACTAGGTGCTTGGGCAACGAGAAAAATATCTTCTATCAAAACTAAAAAAATTGTAAGTAACGGTCTCGCAACGCGTTCCTTTCTCCGCCAATGTTGAGGCGTCAAAAAACAATGAAAACAAGTCGGTTATTTCAAATGGTATCATTGAAAACACACAATTTTAACAACTTCATCATAAATTGTAGAAATGTATTTAGTTATCTTCCAACATTTACATGATGCACTTGATAATCGCTATTGAACAATGAAAAAATGTTGATATAAGAAATATCAGAGCTAAAGATGAAATAATAATAACAGAACACAAAATAATAACATTTTCTGGAAATAACCGGAACGAATTACGAAAAGCAAACTATTTTATCAAAACTCAAAGAAGAGATAAAACTTCAATAATAATTTTATAAGAAAGAAGTAATTGATTCGTATGACTAAAAGTTGGGAAAACCTACTGAAATGGACGAAATATTAAGCAACTCGGGTGAAAAAAGAATAACAAAGATGAATAAATGAATAAATGAAACTTGCAAGAGAAGGGAATACAGGAATCATATTACCTCTATACGAAAGAGGGGTCAGAAGACAATGCCAAAATTATAGGAGAAAAAATTGGTCAGATCGCCAGTAAAAATATTCGTTACAATAATTATGACAAGAATAAGGGAACACTTGAATAATCAATTAGAACAACCACAAAACGGTATCTCTCAATTAATTTATCGAGCAAAAATACTTGATGAAATAATTTAGTCGAGAACGATCAAGCGCTTAGAGGATCAATTAGAAAAAACACAGAACAGTTTAGAAATACATTCTTAGCTAGACAATCCAGAGAGTAGTGAACTATTAATCAATTTCCATGATATTCATCGACGCACGTGGTTCGTTGGTAAGCAACGCGTGCTGCAGCCGGTTTTCTAAGACAGTGTGATTTCGAAGAGGTCGTTAAAGAGAATAAGCTGGAAGTCTCCAAAATGCACGTATATTTAAACCCTCGGTCCAGGTAGGCCCAGAGTACGTTCTGTGCCTAGCCTGGTCGAAGGGCCTACTAGGCGATCTGTGATTAGGGAAGCGTGATTAACACGGTAACGCGCTTATTCGGAAAGGCCTAGAGCTATCTATGGTTAGATACCGTAGTGGACACGGTAACACGTCCCTCCTCTGAAGATCGCGGTTAGGCGCCTCCATATTGTCATACCGGGTAATAAAACCATGTTGTATCTTCATTAAAGACATGTGCATACGTGTACATCATACCAATGAAAATTAAAAAAAAAAGTTTTATCAGGTTATCTTACTCAAATCTAATACGACCCTGTGTGCAGTGTGTCTGTTGCCGTCTTACTGTCTTACGCGCCATTTAGCATCAACGCGATGATGACAAGGGAAACCACAGAAAACCTTGTCCCACGTAAGCGAGTCGTATGGTCTAGCTACTTACATTATGAGAGCGTGGTGCAAGGCTCTATTTAAGTTAATTAAATCTAAGATATCTACAATAACAAATCTGAGGGGGGGGTTTAAACGCATCTACTTCGTATCTTTATTTGTCAATCACACATAAAACTTAGATATTAAAAGTACCTGAAAAAAAAAATAGTACTGAAGAAAAACAAGACACATAGGACACATGATGAGTTTATCATACGTTAAACAACTGCGACTGTGAGTAGGTTCTAGATTCACTAGTGCACTGGTCGTAGCGGAATTCTTCACTTGGATTCTCGTGTCAATATTTATCGGATAACTCAGTAGGGATGGGTTCTTTTTCTCAATGGAGAAAACAATGCCCTAATGCACACGTTGGGCTCCACTTGCTTTCGGGATGGGGTCACACACACGACGGAAACACTGATAATTAACACAAACACTCTTTGAAACGTAGAATTAAAATTAAATAAAAACACGTGGTTCGATGGTAAGCAACGGCGGTTTGGCAATATGTCGTGCGTATGGAAAGCCGGCCCGTGGCAACGCGTGCTGCAGCCGGTTTTCTAAGACAGTGTGAATTAGAAGAGGTCGTTGAAGATAAAAAGCTGGAAGTCTCCAAAATGCACGGATATTTAAACCCTCGGTCCAGGTAGGCCCAGAGTACGTTCTGTGCCTAGCCTGGTCGAAGGGCCTACTAGGAGATCTGTGATTAGGGAAGCGTGATTAACACGGTAACGCGCTTATTCGGAAAGGCCTAGAGCGATCTATGGTTAGATACCATAGTAGACACGGTAACAATAAAGAACTAATAGGAAATGAAAACATCAATAGAAATTTCAGAACAAGAGGTACGAAGTCATTGAAAAGCAAACGTTAGGACAAGCTGCTCGAACTAACTAAATAACATCGCAAATGTTTAAAAACTTGGGAGAGAAAGAATGACACAGCTGAATAAATAATAGAGGAGAGAAGCTACCATGAGAATGGAACACTGAAATCATCTTACCTCTATACCAGGGGTGCTCAAACTTGAACTGCTGGCGATCTACCTCAATATTTTTAGATAACTTACGATCGACTCTAAGAGACGGCAATTATATTTGATGCAGGCTCGTCGTACACCCCACCAACACACCCAACCTACCTTGTTGGGTGTACCGTAGCATACATATATAGATATTTGCTTTCCGCACAATATAGATTATGGTATTTCGAAAGAACGAAGTTTCTGATTTCGAAGAAATCTCGCTGTTTCGACATTCCGTTTGTTTCGGCGAAATTTTTAGAAAAAATGTTAGGGCTCCGTCGTTCGAGCTAGGAGTTCTAAATTTGGAACGGACCTTCCTCCAACCTGCCCTACCGGAGAAAAATTCTGTATATTGTATAAAATAAAAATGTCTTTGACATAGAATATATCCATAAAACAAAATGTCTCTTATCCAACTGCAGTTCACTAGGGCAAGCCAAAATCGATCTGGAATGAAAGATGTAACAGATTCCTTCACTTGGGGAGACAACAGCAGAACAGAAGTCTCTTTCCAATTACGAAGTGCTCAGAGCCAACTTGAAAACTAACATTCTTGGTTATAGAGAACGGCTTAGATAACAAAGAACTCTCATCCAACTGCAGCTCACCAATGCACGCCTAAAGAGATCTGGAATGAAGGATGTTACAGATTTCTTTACCCGAGCACTTCGGCAAATAAAAACTGGCGCTCGAGCTATTCTAGGCAAATACGAACATCAGCAAAATAATCGAAGAATGGAAATGGAAATAAATAATCAAATAGCTACAGTAGGAAGAATACATAACAGCTTACGATCACCATTCATGGAAAAAAAACAACAGCTATCGAATATTAATTAAGTGGTCATGGAGGTTATAATTTCAGATAAAATCATAAATATTAACTACACAGACCACAAAAATTGTCGCATCACCTATTCTGAATTCCACAATCGATAAGGCAGATCGATCGCAGCTTCTTTATCAACATATGTTTTTGGACATATGAGGGAAAAAAATTTATCTATGTAGTAACATTTGTTTCCATATGATCTCAAACACGTCTGAAACAAGAATGAGTTTATTTGACTATCAGTATTCATTCAATTTCTCTTCAGTTTTCACGCTAAATTAATGCAAGTTTTCTGTGTTTCTTGTTGATTTTCGAATCTTTGAATTTATTGTGTAGCATCACACAGATGTGGACAGTCGTAAAGGAATTGTGTTCGGGAGATCGCTCAATTAAAAAAATCTAATCTATGTAGTAACATTTGTTTCCATATGATCTCAAACACGTCTGAAACAAGAATGAGTTTATTTGACTATCAGTATTCATTCAATTTCTCTTCAGTTTTCAAGCTAAATTAATGCAAGTTTTCTGTGTTTCTTGTTGATTTTCGAATCTTTGAATTTATTGTGTAGCACCACACAGATGTGGACAGTCGTAAAAGAATTGTGTTCGGGAGATCGCTCAATTAAAAAAATCGAGAAATTGAGTATGGAGGACGGTGAGATTCATGGTGCCGGGGAGATAGCTCGCGTTTTGAATCAATATTTTGTTAGTATCGGGGAACGGAATGAAAGAGGAACCATGCTCTTAGACTTTTTATTAGAAAACCGCTTATGTGCGATGAATTCGTTTTTCCAAAAACCTCCGCAGAGAAGATGGACATGGTCGAGCCCAGATGGTAACACCAAAAATGAAATTGACTTCATTATAGCTGACAAAAAGAAAGTTATTAAGGATGTTTCGGTCCTTAACTAATTTTCAACTGGAAGTGACCACACAATGGTGAGGGCTAAATGTATGATCAATTCAAAATGTGAAAGGAACAAACTTGTAATGACAGGAGGGATTAAAAATAACAAATGGGCACAGGTATCTGATGAAGCGGCATTTCGTGAAACTTTGAGTGAGAAGCTTCTGTGCAATGAAAACATGAATATCGATCAGCATTACAACATCAATAAAACAAGCTATGGACAAACATTGTAGCACTTTGAACAGGAAACAGGAAAGAATTAGTGAGACAACGAAACGCATGATGAAGACCAGAAGAGAACTATTAAGCAAGGACACAGCAGACAAGAAAGAACTGAAAATACTTAACCGCGAGATATCTCGCCAACTCTCGACAGCACAATAAAAGCTTGGCAGTTCAAACTATAGAACAAAATAGAAGCATGAAGGTACTACGACGGACGACTTCATTGGGAAAACGTGACATTCACAAACTGATGGATCCATATGGTTCAATTATAACAAATAGAGTCGAAATAGTGAAGGTTGTCGAGGACTTTTACTCCAATTTGTATCGAAGCCTGAATCGCAAGAACGAGGAAGACAATCGCATACCTCATGTTATGAATCAGGGTTCGGAGGACCTCCCAGAAATAACAGCTGATGAGGTTCGAAAGGCACTATCAGATATAAAAAACAACAGCTCCAGGGGAAGATGGAGTAGTTGCGGAGGCTTTGAAGATAGGCGGTGAAAATCTGATTCGTGAAATGAAGAAACTTTTCAATAGATGTTTAGCTGAAGCAAAAGTACCAGAGTCTTGGTATAATGCTATAATAATAATAATTATGTACAAGAAAGGAGACCCCACAAATCTCTCGAACTATAGACCTATAAGCCTTCTATCGCACTTATACAAACTCTTCACCAAAATAATATTAAAGCGCCTCACAAACAAACTGGACACCTACCAAGAGAGCAGGCCGGATTTCGGGCAACATTTGATGTTAACGATCATCTCCAAACTCTCAAGACTTTGATTGAAAAGAGCATAGAATACAACTGGCCTCTGGTTATCATATTCGTGGATTACGAGAAAGCCTTCGATACCGTGATACAGGCGATTATGCTTAAAGTGTTGGCTGACTGTAGAATAAATCATAGATACACTGCCATCATTAAATATATATATGAGCTTCATATATATGTGTGAAGGCACACTTCACAAGTGTGCCTTCACAATTCTACAGAAGAAATTCAGGATCGGACGTGGAGTAAGACAGGGTGATACTATTTCCCCGAAGTTGTTCACAAACCTATTGCAATATATGTTCAAGCATTTGGAATGGGATCAGAGGAGAGTAAATGTGGATGGTGAGCGATTAAGTCATCTTCGTTTCGCCGACGACATCGTCATTATAGCAAACAGATTAGATGATGCAAATGAGATACTCTTGCAGTTGTCTAAGGAATCCAGTAAAATCGGATTGAAGATAAATATGTCGAAAACTAAGATGATGACCAACTTAGTACCAAGCCAACCAGTTTACATCGATGGTGAAATTGTTGAACAAGTAACGTCATGCAAATATCTGGAGCATGAGATAACTATAGGCAGGGACAACCAAACAACAGAAATAGGAAGGCAAATGAGGCTGACATGGGCTGCATTTGGAAAACTGAGAGATCTGTTCAAATCAGAGATACCGATTTGTTTGAAACGTAAAGTATACAATCAATTCGTTTTACCAGTATTGACGTACGGTGCAGAAACCCTGACCCTAACAAAGAAATCAGCTAATGAAATATGTGTTGTTCAGCGTAAGATGGAGAGAGCTATGTTAGGCATAACACTACGGGACAGAATTCCCAACCATATCATACGCCAACGAACAAGAGTACGGGATGCTCTCGAGAGAGTTGCTAATTTAAAGTGGAACTGGGCCGGTCATCTAGCAAGAACTACGGACGGTAGATGGACAAAGCGTCTTTTGGAGTGGCGTCCCAGAGATGAAGCCCACAGAAGTAGAGGACGTCCACCAGCTCGCTGGAAAGACGATATCAAGCGAGTGTGTACGAACTGGATAAATCCGGCCCAAAATCGCGAGGAATGGAGATCGTTGAGGAAAACCTATGTTCAGCAGTGGACTAGGATGGTTGACAGATGATGATGATGATGATCGGGGAAGAGTTGGCTAAAAAAATAAAAAAGAAAAGAAGAACCACTTCAGTAACCAACAATCTTAACACTCAACTGTCTTTAACACGAACAAATACAGAAGAGGTAAAAAATATTATCCAAAATTCGAAAGATGAAAAAAGTTGTGGAATTGACGGATTATCTGTAGAGGTGTTCAAGGCGGGTGCTGATTTTTTGGTGTCTCCAATAGAAATGGGGTGTTCCCCGACGTCCTGAAGACTATGGTTGTTGTCCCTCTTCATAAGGGAGCTAGTAGGAAATTATGTGCGAACTATAGGCCCATCTCTTTGCTTCCTTTCCTGTCTAAAATTATAGAAAAAAATTTGAAAAACCGCTTAACCACATATATGACACAAGACATTATTATTTCTAGATTTCAGTTTGGTTTTAAGGAGAACAGGTCCACGCAGAATGCCATTGCATTGACTTTTGATACTGGGAAAGTATCCTTATGTACTCTGGTTTATTTGGCAAAGACTTTCGACACAGTTGAACAATTCTGTTGAATTTGTTAAAGGAGTTGGGTATTGGTGAGATCGGAGTGGGATTGAAACGGAGTTATCTGTCAAATCGAAAACAATTAGTAAAAATTGAGAATACATTTAGTGATGAACAGCCGTTCAAATGTGGAGTACCACAGGGGTTTGGGGACGATATTGTTTTGTTTGTATATAAATGGGCTCTTTACCTTGAGTATCAGGGGTTTGATGATGATACGGCCATTGTTTATTCGGGAGAGAGCTGGACGGAAATGAGGCGACAGGCAAAATCGGACTTTCTTATTTTTAAATCGTGGATGGATGAACATTTGCTCAGTGTTAACTTCGAGAAAACAAAATATATTCCCTTCTCAGTTGACAAGAGATCGCTCCCTATGGGAATGCATCTGAGAATACGAGAAGATGGTTCCACCTTTGAAATACCTAGTACTCATGAATGTAAATATCTCGGCATAGTGTTGGATTCGCACTTGAAGTGGGAAAACCACATAAACAGGTTGATTTTGAAACTGCGAGGACTGGTGTCTAGGTTAAAGCACTTATAAAATATACTGGAAATAGATCATTTGAGAATGGTGTATTATGCACTTGTGGAGTAGCAACTGCGTTACGGGTTGATAGCCTGGGAGTTGCATATAGTAACGTACTAAACAAAATCGTTATTCTACAGAAATGGTTACTAAAAATTATGTTCTAGAAAGATATCCAATATAATCTGGGTAATGTATGGTATATATATACAGTGTGTTCCAACGAAAATTTGACCCCTATAACTCCGAAATGAGTAACATTAGCGAAAACACCAAGACACGTCGATTTTTGTTTCGAGGGGAGCATTTTTCGAAATAATTCGAAACTTGTCAGATCAACCCCTACCCCAGCAACCCTAATTTCGAAATTCATCATAGGGAATAAGGGTCGAGTGGCACCTTACTGTAAAGGTCTGTCAATTCTCCATTCTGATTTGTCATTTTAGAATTTTAAATTAACATACAGGGTGTCCCAACCGAGGGTAAATTGAATTCCTGCAAATCCCAAATACTAAATGAAATCGATTTATTTTGGCATAATGCAAGCGCAGGTTTATGCTCGGTCTAGAAAAACGACCTACACTTGTGAATTTGGAGTTGGTGCAATCATCCCCTATTTCTAGCATCCCCAACTCAAAAATCATTCGATCGAAAATAGGTCAAGTGGCACCTCGTTGGAAAGGTATTTCAATTTTCTCTTCGAATTTGGTATTTTCGAAATTCAGAATCAGCATACAGGGTGTCCCGGAGCAGGAACACTGAAAACCCAAATAACTTTTGAAACTGGTTCATTTCGGTATAATACGAGAACATGTTTATGTTTGATTCGAGAATAAGACTCTCTTGCGTGAATATGGAATTTTTGCAATCAATCTCTTCCATTCAGCATCCCCAACTCAAAAATCATACAAGTGATTACAGGTTGAGTGGCAAAGTTCCAGAAAGATTTTTCTATTTTCTGAATCACTGAGGCATTGGTTTCAGTTTGGCAATCGAGGTTTTCTGGCGTGAGGGTCAGGATGAGGGATGATGGAGAAACTGATTGGATGCTCATCTAAACAGGAAAACGAGATTTATTGAACTTGTATTCAATTGAAAACAAAAAACTAACTTGATTATTACAACAATTGTTCAAAATGACCTCCGCCCACCTCCATACAGTTATACAGACGATTTTCGAACTCTCTTCTCACATTAGCGAAAACTTCAGGAGTCAAAAGTCGGCATTCTGTGATAATCCTCATCCGCAGCTCCTCCAGGTTTTCTGGTCTTGTGGCATAAACTTTAGATTTTAGATGGCCCCACAAAAAAAAATCTAGGGGATTTAAATCTGGTGACCTGGCTGGCCACTCAACAGGTCCTCTTCTACCAATCCACCTTCCTGGGAAATTTTCGTCTAAATATTGGCGCACCCGAGCATCATAATGCGGAGGAGCACCGTCTTGTTGAAAACGCATTTCGTCCTCAGAAAGAGTTGGATCGTTCTGTAAAATTTCTGTCAATCTAGGATGTATGTGTTCCTCTAACAACTGTAGGTAGCCATTTCCATTCAGATTACCCTCAATAAAGAAAGGCCCAACTAGATGATTGCCAAAATTCCTGCCCAAACGTTCAACTTCTGAGGCCTTTGCGTGTGGGCCTCTCTAAACCAATGAGGATTCTGTGTGTCCCAATATCGACAATTATGTCTATTCACTTCACCACTGAGCATAAAGGTGCTTTCATCAGAAAAACAGATGTTATTCAGAAAATTTGGATTAGCGTTTAGGTTTTCACTTAGATTTTCACAAAACTGTAAACGACGATCTGGATCATCTTCGTTTATTTCATGCACTAATTTTACCTTGTAGGGGTGAAATTTGTGATATTTCACGATTCTATGGACAGTTGTAGCTGATACACCAGTCAGACGAGATAGTTTTCTGATCGAAGTAGTATTCTCCATTTGTAGATGACCCACTACTGCCACTTCCGTTGCCTCATTTCTGACAGGACATGCCACTTCATGTTTTTTGTTTGCCACCGAACCCGTAGCTAGGATACCAAATATTTAACGTACTGGTGACTGACTCCCCTTTCTCTTTCAGGATGGTTCCTATCGAATATCCTTGCCGTTTCTTTGGCACAACTGTTATTTCGAAAATACGTCGATACAATTTCGACCCTTTCCTCAGTGGAATAAACCATTTTCAGATTAATTTCAACTGACGAACAACAACAATAATGAGGAACTGATCTGAATAATAATAATATTTCATTGCAAAATGAGAAATAACAGATGACTGCACGCCAGATGGAAATGAAAAAATGTGAACATTTTCAATGCAGAAATCAGCTTTATTTCTTCGTAATTGATGCTCAACACATCGTACCCCAATACTTTTAACAGTTTCGAATAAATTTTATTTGATAATTTCAAATGACGATATTGAATTTTTCGAAAGCGACATCCTGTATGGAGAGCCGAACTGAATGAAATGCTTTAATCATTCTGGAATTCAAAAAACCTTTCTGAAGATATGCCACTTGAATTATTTGTATGATTTTCAAGTTGGGGATGCTGAATGGAAGGGGTTGATTGCAAAAATTCTATAACCACACAAGAAAGTCCTATTCTCGGATCAAACATGTTCTCGTATACCGAAATGAACCAGTTTCAAAAAGTTATTTGGATTTTCAATGTTCCTGCTTTGGGACACCCTTCGGGTATGATGATTCTGAATTTCGAAAATACCAAATTCGAAGAGAAAATTGCAGTACCTTTCCAACGAGGTGCCACTTGACCTATTATCGATCAAATGATTTTTGAGTTGGGGATGCTGGAAATAGGGGGTTGATTGCACCAACTCCAAATTCACAAGTGTAGGTCGTTTTTCTAGACCGAGCATAAACCTGCGCTTGCATTATGCCAAAATAAATCTATTTCATTTAGTATTTGGGATTTCCAGGAATTCAACTTCACCCTTGGTTGGGACACCCTGTATGTTAATTTAAAATTCTAAGAATGACAAATCAAGGTGGAGAATTGACAGACCTTTTCAGTAAGGTGCCACTCGACCCTTATTCCCTATGATGAATTTCCAAGTTAGGGTTGCTGGGGGTAGGGGGTTGATCTGAGAAGTTTCGAATTATTTCGAAAAATGCTCCCCCTCGAAACAAAAATCGACGTGTCTTGGTGTTTTTCGCTAATGTTACTCATTTCGGAGTTATAGGGGGGGTCAAATTTTCGTTGGAACACACTGTATATATATATATATATATATATATATATATATCAATTATACTACTTCTCCATGTTAATGCATCTGATAGAAAAGACACCATGCCAATCTCTTCTAGTACATGGTGCGGATGCAAAGTATTGTCAGTTGTCTTTTCGGGTTCCAAAAATTTTTATCATCTTGCCTCCGGAATTTTCAACACTCTTTCTTTGAATTTGAAAAGTACACAGAGTTTGAAAATTTTCAAAAGAAAAGTAAAGAGATAGCCATGAGTTTAGACAGAGAAAGTGTAAGGAAGTTGGTAAATGCTTAGTATTTATGTTGGATTTGTTTCACAGCATCATTGGGTTGAAACCATTTAAATTTTAAAAATTCAAAAAAGGGAAGAATACATACATCAAAATTGACATATTTTTATGCTCAACCATCCCTCAAACTCGGAAATCTATATTTGAGAAAAAATTTTTTTGTTGACACTTGTATATATCTCCGATTTTATATGGCATTTTCTGCACTTATCTGTTAGTAATGTTCCGTCCTTTATTTATTATTATTCATCACCGTGGACTGATGCACTATCTCAGCTGTTAGCTGGATATAATTTACCTTTCCCAGATTCAGCAATCAAAGGGAATAGGCTCGATTACAATATACTCGACATAAATTTCCTAACTATCCTACATGTATTAAGAATTACAGCTTTTTGCATTTGTATACAGGTATTCTCTCTCTCTTATCATACACCACTATGTCCGGCCTATTATTCGTCACCATTCTGTCAGTGATAACAGGCCTATCGTAGTATAACCTGATAGAGTCATTTTCCAATACGGCGCCGGCTGATACTTGTGTGCAAGTTTCTGGTGGATTATATTGCACACTTGATTATGCCTGTGAAGATACTCCGTGTTGGCCAGTTGTTCGCATCCGGACGTAATATGCTTTATAGTCTCCGATCTTATATATCATTTCCTGCACTTATCTGTTTGTAATGTTCCGTCCTTCATTATAAATTTTTTATAATTGTTTGTAGCGATCACTTGGTCTTGGATGGCCATAAGGAATCCCTCTGTTTCTGCGAATAATTCTCCTTTCATCAACCATTTGTTGGAGGCTTCTTTGTCGATGTGTGGTTGATTAATCTCATGGTGATGTCGTCCAAGCAATTCATTTCTTGACCATTGCTCTTGTTTTTTAGTATCTGATAGGAACGGTAGATTCAGCAGGTCATCTCTGGTAGCAAGATTCAGAGGTGTATACCCCTTATCAGCCAACGATACTACTTTATGGAGGTCAGAAGTTAGAGCTTTTGCTGAGAAGAATTCTCTGAGATTTCTTATCTGTTCGGTGTGTAAATTGACAACATCTATTAATCCGCGTCCTCTTTCTTTCCGCTTCAAAGTTGTTCGTATCACAGACGATTTTGGATGATGATTGTTGTACTTTGTCAGCATCGTTCGGGTCTGCCTTTGAATATCATCCAGCTCCGTCTTAGTCCATCTGATTATTCCAAATGAGTAAAGCAACAGTGGAATGGCGTAGGTGTTAATTGCCTTGACTAGATTCTCCGAGTTCAACATCGATTTCAGCACTGACTTCAGACGCTGACTGTATTCTGAACGAATCTTCTCCTTTGATTGTTTTTCGTCTAACAATCTGGCTTGTTGGTATCCCAGATATTTGTATGTTTCGCCATCTCTCATGCACTGTATAATATCACCGTTTGAAAGTTGTGTTTCACCATTTATGACTTTCCCTCTTTGAATGTTCAGGGTCTTACATTTTTCAATCCCGAATTTCATATGAACATCTGCCGAGAACTCACTGACAGTTTTCAGCAAATCATCCAATTGCTTCTTGTTCGAAACATATAATTTGATGTCATCCATATACAGCAGGTGGGAGATTGTATGATAATTCCTTTCTGCTTTTAATCTAAATCCGTATCCAGTTCTATTGAGCATTGAGGACAATGGGTTCATTGCTAAACAGAACCATAGTGGACTCAAAGATTCTCCTTGAAAAATTCCACGACGTATGGGTATCTCGTCGGTTTTAATTGATTTATTGTTCATGTTGACCTGCAGAGACGTGCGCCAGTGTGTCATTGTTGTCTTTAAGAACTCTACCAGGGCTGGATGAATTTTGTATATCTGCAATACTTCGACAAGCCAAGAATAGGCGGTACTATGGAATGCCTTCAGATAATCGAGAAAAGCTGAATGAACATTGCGATGCCCTACGTGTGCCTGTTTCATTATCACAGAATCGATGATGAGTTGTTCCTTGCACCCGTGGTGTTTCTTTCTGCATCCTTTCTGCTCTTCTGCTAATATATTGTTATCGTCAAGGTGTTGGTATATTCGATTGGATATGCATGAGGTGAGTATTTTGTAGAGTGTTGGCAGGCAAGTGTTTGGCCTATATTGAGACGGATCCTGTGTTCTATCGCTCTTAGGTAGCATATATGTTAAGCCTTGCGTTAGGAAAGTGGGTGTTTTCTTGTCATGTTGAAGAACATACGTGAGCTGTTTCGCTAGGGCTCCATGGAGCTTATCAAACTTCTTGTACCAGTAGTTGTAGATATTATCTATACCTGTGGCCTTCCAATTGTTGGTCTCTCTAATTACTGTTGTGATTTCATTCTCCGTTATTCCATCGAAGTCCATATGTCTGATATCGAGGCGTTCTTTTTCATTCGTGATCTATTCCGCATCTCTATTGTGTTCTTTTGGGTTCGACCATAGTGATGACCAATAGTCGGTCAAGCACTGTGCGTCAGGTTCTTCTCTGTTAATGTTGGTCAAAGTTTTGTTATTTCCCTTATGAAAATTGGCAGCGTTTTGGAGGAACCTTTGGTTTTGGTGTTTTCTTTCAGTACACTTGACGTATCTTGAAAGCCTCTTTGCTTTTGCTTGGAGTTTCTGTTTCAAAGTGTCCACATACACGTCGATGTGTTGTTTGTTATCAGGGTCTTTTGTGTTCGTACCAATTTTCCTATAAATTTTGCGTATATGTGATTTCAAGCGCCTTGAGGGTTCTCTGTTTCTCAGGAATTCTGTGAGGCGACCGATTTCTGCTCTAATATTGGTCATTATTATTTTATTATCGTGGACTTATGCACTATCTCAGCAATTCTATCTCGATTACAATATACTTGACATAAATTTTCTAACTATCCTACATGTATTAAGAATTACAGCTTTTTGCATTTCTATATAGGTATTCTTATGCAATTCTAATTTCTTAGGGCATTTATTATCGTGGACTTATGCACTATCTCAGCTAGTAGCTGGATATAATTTACCTTTCCCAGATTTAGCAATCAAAGGGAATAGGCTCGATTACAATATACTTGACATAAATTTCCTAACTATCCTACATGTGTTAAGAATTACAGCTTTTTGCATTTCTATATAGGTATTCTTATGCAATTCTAATTTCTTAAGGCTATCATGCAAAGTTTTGGGTATTAATCCAGTCGAGGATACGATGACAGTAACAATATCTATTTTATCGAGGTGCCACATCTGCTTGATCTCAATAGCAAGGTCTGTGTATTTGGACTTTTTCTCCTTGAACTTGTTCAGCACGTTGTTATTATTTGGTATGACGACATCCACCAGCATTGCTGTTCTGGATCTCTTTTCATACACCACTATGTCCGGCCTATTATTCGTCACCATTCTGTCAGTGATAACAGGCCTATCGAAGTATAATCTCAAAAAGAGTAATTTTCCAATACGGGCGCCGGCTGATACTTGTAATATGGCTGGAAGGTGTTCAGAAGTCCGTACTTGTGTGCAAGTTTCTGGTGGATAATGTTGCACACTTGATTATGCCTGTGAAGATACTCCGTGTTGGCCAGTTGTTCGCATCCGGACGTAATATGCTGTATACTCTCCGATCTTACATGGCATTTTCTGCACTTATGTGTTTGTAATGTTCCGGCCTTCATTATAAATTTTTTTTAATTGTTTGTAGCGATCACTTGGTCTTGGATGGCCATAAGGAATCCCTCTATTTCTGCGAATAATTCTCCTTTCATTAACCATTTGTTGGAGGCTTCTTTGTCGATGTGTGGTTGATTAATCCCATGGTGATGTCCCTGCAATTCCTTTCTTGACCTTTGCTCTTGTTTTTCAGTATCTGATAGGAACGGTAGATGCAGCAGGTCATCTCAGGTAGCAAGATTCAGAGGTGTATACCCCTTATCAGCCAACGATACCACTCTATGGAGGTCAAAAGTGAGAGCTTTTGCTGAGAAGAATTCTCTGAGATTTCTTATCTATTCGATGTGTAAATTGACAACATCTATTAATCCGCGTCCTCCTTCTTTTCTCTTCAAAGTTGTTCGTATCACATTATTATTATTATTATTATTATTGTAATGGCTGCTGAACGTCGTGGACGTTATAACAGTGATCACGAAGTGGTGAGAATTGTTACACTCCTAGAGAAGAGGCGGAGCCTACGTTACGTGGCTAACTTGTTGAATGCTAACCGAAGAACTATTTTAAGAGAAATTAACCGGTACCATGAAACAGGAGAATATGGAAGAAGGGTCAGACAGGGAAGAAATCGGATAACAACACCAGTTGATGATCGTTGGCTTCGTTTAACTGCACTAAAAGTTCGGCACTGTGATGCTAGAATGCTACAAAATGAACTTTCAATTTCAGAAATTTGCATATTTAATTGCAAAATGTTAGGATCAGGCTCAGAGAAGACGATATCAGACCAAGGGTGGCTTTTACCGGCCCACGTCTCACCAGAGAGCATCGAGTTGCAAGACTTCAGTTTGCGAGGGAACATGCAAATTGGGGTATTCTAGAATGGTCGAATGTTCTCTCTTCCGACGATTCCAGGTTCTGTCTTCTAGTATCAAATGATAGACGCATGCCTGTATACAGTCGACCTGGGGAACGGTATCAGCAATGCAATATACGGCAAACCGAAAACTTTGAAGAGGGCTCAGTAATGGTGTGAAGAGGCATATCTTTCCATGTTCGAACTGAGTTATTCTTAGTGAATAATGGAAGAATGACAGCGGCCAGATACATCGCAAATATCCTAGAACCACATGTTGTACCGTTTGGCCCATTGATTGGCGAAAACTTCATTTATATGCTCGGCCTCATGCAGCTAAAGTAGTTACAGAATTTCTGCACAATTAAGAAATTGATATTTTAAGATGGCCTGTCAGAAGTCCCGACTTGAATCCCTTACAACATGTTTGGGTCAACATGGAGTGGCAAATTCAGCAACGTAGGACACTCCATTAACTAGGAAATCTGCTTCCTGAAATTTGGAACTCAGTGCCTCAAGAGTACATCCAAAATTTGTTTGAGGGGCTTCCGAGACGTATACTGGCAGTAATAGGGGCCTGGGGAGGAAACACTCGATTTTGATTATGATTAGTAACCATTCGATGCTAGTTGATTGGTCTCTTCGCGAATGTTTGAAGATGGTAGAATTTTTAATTTTTCATTAACTCGAAAATTGTTGATATTTTCCATCATGAACTCATCTCTTTTGAATGATATATTCTTATTTCACACTTCTGAATGTTACCAAGCGACACTTGAATGACCAACCTAACAGTTTATATAGTATTGTCGTAAAAGTAGGGTGATGAGACAATTTTCGAGGAGAGTGTATTTTAGATTTTTGGTCAGGTTTTCCGAGAAGTTGACGTGTGTATGACGCCGATGGGACAACCTGAATAATAACGCAACTTTCAATCTTTTCAATGTTAGAGGGAGTGTATTGGTATAATCTTAATCAGTTCCATTATAATCGCTTGAAATCCGAATAATAACAACAGTAAGAATTATTAATATAACGATTCAAGAGTAAAAACCTTAATGATGTTAAACGAATTCAACTTACCCATATTAACTTGTGATTTTGTGTTAGTATTTTACCGAGAGAAAATTGCGGTCGTTTAATTAAACCACTTGGTGCCATCAAGGAGGCCATAACAATTTTTTGTTGATACTCTGGTCTCTCAGTACACATGACATAAAATACTGTTCCTCCTTGAGAATATCCTACATAATATATTTTGCGTTTCTTAGTCTTCTCAAGAATATAATCTATTTTCGCTGGTAGGTCATATATGCCGATTTCGTGAAAACTAAAATATATCAAAAACGATGTTAGAATTGTTCTTTTTGTTCTAGATTCACTTAGCATTATGTGAAATTATCTCTCTAGGAACGTGATTTTTTGTCATTTGAATAACAGTAATGACGGTCATAAATTGTAAGAATTGTGATTTCGATATTAATTTATATCGTACATGAATTCGTGAGACTGATCGAAATGAAAGATATTTTTCGGGGATTTCCTGCAATTGGAATACCTCAGGGCTCTATTCTGGATCTTCTATCTTTCATAATTGTACTTCAATCATGTGAATCATGATCACAGATCAGTTTAGTTGTAATAAAACAGGCTGAATTTTCCTAACAAATTATGTTAGAATTTTGAGCTGAAAATTTCAAATATTATTCTAAAAGGAATATGATGAATCCCTATATTTATAATACTGCGAAAAGTTTGAAAAAGTATTATAATATGAATAGAGTGCAGTTAAAGACTTTTACTCAAATTGGAAAAACATGAATAAAATAACCTGAAATTCCAGAATTGAGGTTGTTTAGACGAATAACTTATATGCTTTCTAGAGTGACTAGTTCCTCTACAATTCGCCAGCCAAACATCATATCCATTATCAGCCATTGAATATGCCAGGCTTCCATGATACATTCCTTGTAAAACAAATTGCTCTGCTTGTGTTAGCAAGCCGTGTACCAATAAGGCCACCCTTAGGTTTGCACTGGTACCGTTTCTGCCATGTGGAATTCGCTGCATTGTTAAAATATACCCATCTTCGGTAATGACCTCATGAATCTCCATCGGATAGCCATATTTGTCTGCAAGTTGATTCTGAAAAAGAAGTAAATTTTTTTTTTTAGATTGAGAAGGTCGTTACTTGATGAAAATCGATACACATATTTTCAATGAAATCAAACTAAAGTATTTAGATTTTCACTATATTAACAAAACTATGACCGGTTTCACCACACTGTGGCTTCATCAGATAGATACAAATTAATGAACAGAGTTATTCCTTATATATTAGTCTTATTTCCTACTTAATATTACAATAGGTACAAGAGGTATGTTAGAAAACTCATCGGAATTGTTTACTTTATGAATTGAAAAGATTGAGTAAAGGAGATGGAGTCATACAGTCATAGCTTTAAATAAAGCAGATTATTTATTGAAAACTCAAAATTTCATTGAATCAGGTTGTTATGAAGAAATTGATAAAGATCCAACTAATACATTTCAATCCATAGTAAAAACGCTTTAGAGTATGCCAAGTCTATAATACCTACCAACCAAAAATACATATAAACTTTTCATTGACAACCGGCAATCACCAAAACTTTACTCTCTCTTTTCAAACTCCATAAAACAGGGTATCCCATTAGACCAGTAGTTTCATATTTTCAAGCTCCAGCTGCAAAACTTTCACGAATTCTCATGTACATCATTCGACAGTACGCTAATTTTGAACCTAACTTCTCAATAAAAAACTCTTCAGTCCTAATAAATGAAATTCAGCACACGATACTACCACCGAACGCTTAACTTATATCATGGGATGTAGTAAATCTTTCCCTAGTGTTCCACGTAGTGATACAGTGAAACTCATCAAGAACGCCCTTCAAAAATTAATAAAGTCAATCCGATAATTCAATCAGAAATCTTACACCTCTTAGAAATTTGTTTAGAACAAAATTATTTCAACTTCTTCTTCTTCAAGTGCCATGCAGATTCCTGCGTAGGCGTCCATCCTTTCACTCATCATATGATTCTATTGATTGCAGCATTTTATAGTGTCTGGAAGTCCTGTATTCCTGTCCACTGTCGTATGTTTCGTAGCCAGGATAGTTTTCTCCTACCTACTCCTCTTTTTCTTCCTTCTATTTTACCCTGGAGGATAAAACGCTGGAAGTGCAAGGTAGCGCAGTACAAGTCCAAGGTAGCCAATTTTTCTTCTTTTGATGTTTTCGAAAATTTCACGGTCTATCAAACCAGTTCTTCTGAGTATATCCTCATTCGTTACATGTTCAACCCACGATACCCTCAGCATCCGTCGTAGGGTCCACATCTCGAAGGCCTCAATTTTATTTATAATTGCTGTTTTCAACGTCCATGCCTCGACTCCGTACAAGAGAACGGGCCAGACGTAACATTTTACCATTCTATATCTGAGATTGAGATTTAGGTTTTTGTCTGTCAAGAATTTTTTAAGTTTTATAAACGTTGTTCGAGCATGCCCGATTCTGCATTTTATTTCTTGATCTGGGTCCCATTTTTAGTTGATCATGCATCCCAAGTATTTAAATTGAGTGACTTGTTCAATGTTTTCTCCATTTATCGGGGGCATTGTTTCTGCTGATGGCCATACATTTGGTTTTACGGATGTTAATTTTTTTCAACTTCAATGGAGTATTATATAATAGTAAAAAAGGTTTAATCATGGGTAATCCTATGAGCCCTCTGCTCGCTGAAAGTTTCATGGATAATATTGAAAAAACTATCCAAGAACATCCGTTATTCAAACACTTTATTTATTGGTTTAGATATTTCGACGATATCATTTGTTGTTTCACTGGCACAAACAGACAATTTGAGTCATTCAAAACATTCATTAACAAAATTCACGATAATATTAAATTCACTTTAGAGATAGAAACAGAAAACTATATTAACTTTCTGGATTTAACTATCACTAAAATTAACGGCAAACATGATTTTTCTATTTTTCATAAGCCATCGCATACAGATATTACTATTACCAGCTCATCTAGATATCCTTATCCACATAAATTTCATGAAAGAGCTAAATGTAATTAAACAAATAGCAGTCAATAGCAGTTACAGTCCAACTATGATTGATAACATGATATCACGCAAAAATTTCAAAATGAAATCCAGGAAATATTTCCAAGTATGAGAAATTCTAACACAAAATACAACAGCTTAACTTATATTGGTATTCCTAGTCTAAAATTCAAATCGTTTCTCTCGCATTATAATTTCAATATAGCATTCCGAACTGATAATTCTTTATGCCGACATATCAAAAACTGCAAATCTAAAATTGATAAAAGTAATAAATCCGGTGTTTATAAACTGTCTTGCAGGGATTGTAATAAAATTTATATTGGTAAAACTTTCAGAAATTTCAAAGTTAGATTATCCGAGCACAAACGTAGTTTTAATTATCATAAATCAGATTCCCATTATTCTAATCACTTACTCGAAGAAAACGATAACTTTAATGATAAATTCAAAATTTTACACAATGAAAATAACAGACGAAAACTCAATCTATTGGAAATTTTAGAGATCAACAAAGAAAAGAATTCAGGTTGGTTACTTAATAGTCAATTAGATCTAAATCCTTGTCTTTTAATCCATCTTTTCAATTCATAAAGTAAGCAACTCCGATGGATTTTCCAACATACCTCTTGTTCCTATTGTAATATAAAGTAGGAAATAAGACTACTATATAAGGAATAACTCTGTTCATTAGTTTGTATCTATCTGATGAAGCCACTGTGTGGTGAAACCGGTCATAGTTTGGTTAATATAGTGAAAATCTAAATACTTTAGTTTTATTTCATTGAAAATAAGTAAAATTTTTGTTCAATTAAAACACATATTTAAATTTTCACAAACTCATGGCGCGTTTCATAACCCTGTGGCTTCATCAGATGAGTAGCACAGTTTGAACGAAAACGTGCCTTCAATTTATTTGTGTCAAATACACGTTTGTGTTTACACAGGTCCGAGCCTTATATATTACTAGGGATTGCAAACCCGAAGTACTTCCAATTCCGCGGTATTTTTACTGAATTGACTTCGTTAGAGCAGGATCCTACGGGATCCCGCGTAGATTCAAAATAACAAATTTTATTATGGTTTCAATCAACTTTTTATTAAAAATACAAGAATCAACAACGCCTTAGTTACTGATAATTTTCAAACGTGAAGTTTCCACATTGTTTGCCATAATCTCATTTGGCATTTTCAATGCGATTGTTGGTTGTCTGTAGGTAACTGAGTGTTTCCGATGTTTTCTGTGTTATTTATGCCTTGTGATCGAAATTTGTATCGAGGTCGCTGGTTGGATAATATGAGCTCCTCTTCTTCATTGTTATTAGTTGTGTTGTTTCGATGGTCGGAGCTGTTTGGTATAGTGTGTAGGGCAGGGGTGCTCAAACTTGAACTGCTGGTGACCTACCTCAATATTTTTAGACTACTTACGATCGATTCTTAGAGGCTGCAAATATGTGTGATGCAGGGTTGTCGTACATATACGATACACCCTACCTACCTACCTAGTCACGGTGTACCGTAGCATTATAGATATTAGCTTTCCGCACGATATACATTATTTTAGTCAAGGTTTAGTTAGGTTTAGTGAGGTTCTTCCCTATAATATCAATGGAAAAACAAATAGTTATTCAAAATTGCAAGTTTATTGGTTGTTACAAAACAAAAAAGTAACATATGGTGTTAAACTAAACTAAGGAGTGACTCTGGATATTGAAGCGTGGCACTGCATGTCCTCAGCATACTTTTCATAAGATCGTACGTAACCACTGAGTGCTAATCGCAAGCATGATGACATAAAATCTTCAGTTAGTCGCTTGCGATATTTCGACTTAAAACTTTAAACGCGTTTTTCTCAAAACTGTGTTTTCAAAGTCGGTTGTCAAGATTTCTCGCGAACTACTCAACCGATCTTGATAAAATTTCACACAGGTCTTCGAGATATCATTTACAAGGTCTTCAACGAAGGATTTTTTTTAAATACAACTATTTAAAAAAAAATGTCGCGAAATTTTCATCGAAATTTGCATTTTTTTATAAAAACGGCTGCCAAAAATCCAATTTTCATTTTTTTTCCTTCGTCCAATACCTAGTTTATTGTCTTTACTAAAACACGTATTTTTTCTTTTTATTTCAGATGATCCTGAAAGAAGTTCTGCTGACAACGCGAAGGCACTTTTTTTCCTAGGGACTGCCGGAAATGGCGTCGTAATGACCGCCAATTTGATATTTTTTCTGAAAATTTCACAAAACGTTTATTAAATATGTATTTTTTAAATAAAAAAAAATTTCATTAAAATATTTCATTTTTTATATGTGAAAAAAATTATTGAAAGAGGCCGTTTTTTGCCTCAGGAAACCCATGTAAACCCTCATTTCTGAAAATGCAGACTCGCACAAGTAAGTTGACCCAAACATTGCCGTCAGTTGAAGGGCGATATGCCCCAGATTTAGATATTCATCTTCAGATATAAAACACCTGAAATTTGTATGAGATGCTGTAGCTTTGCATGTATATCTGATATAATCTGCATCATCTCATTTTCAATTGAACATGAGTTCATATTAAACTAACTTGCTATTTCAGTAGCTAATTCCTCAATGTTTTTACATGGAAAAGGATAATTCATCAATGATGCTATATTTGCTAATTAACTGCAATCATAAAAACGCGTTTCGACTTGTCCCAAAATATTTGATAATTCAGCCTCATAAGAATCATAATTCAACTGAGGAATCCTTGCTTTCAAAGACGGAAAATGTTTCAGATCCTTTCTTTTTAGTTGATCTATCATAAGTTACAAGTTACTTTTGAATGCGTTTACTGTGCTAATCATATCAATATTTGTTTTTCCTTTACCTTAAAGCTCCAAGTTTATGGTGTTTGAGTGCATTGTGATGTCAGTCAAAATTGCCAAATCAGTCAGTCATTTTTCGATTTTCAACATCTGAGTGCCATCACCTCTTTCGTCTAGAGAGGCTGTTATTTCGGGCAATAACTTTTGAAACCTTTCCGCGACTTAACCACCTGACGTCCGTGTGAAAAACTAAATCAGTATGTTCAGCTGATTCCCTATCTTCCAACTGCTACTTGAAAGCTGCCGTTGCAAGCTACGTGCTCGAATGGAATCCACAATTTTTGTTGCAATGTCCATAATTTCCTCAGTGTTAAAAACTTTTGAACACAAAACTTTTTGATGTATAATGCAATGGAATGAAAAAATAAAGGAAAATCTTCATTAGCTCGACACAATGCCAAAACCGTTTTTGTTTTCAGTCATTGCTGGTGCTCCATCGGTTGTAATGCACATCAATTCATATATTGGTAGCTTGCAGTGTTTTACAAAATTGAAGAAAACGTCATATATATCTTCGCCACGGGTCTTCCTCTTCAGAGGAATGATTGTCAAAAATTCTTCCTTAGCGAACTTGTCATTGAATACCATCCGAATAAACATACACAGCTGGGCAGTGTCTGTCATATCGGTGAATTCGTCGAACAGTAAGGAAAAGTATGTACATTTCATTATATCATGTTTTAATTTATCTGCCATGTCCTGACTCATGTCTTCAATACGCCTTGTGACAGTCGGAAGAGATAACTGAAGTTCTCCAATAGCAAATATGAAATCTGTTTTATTTACTTCCTTCCAATCGATCCATCTTCGAATGTTTTCTTGTGTTTCGCCAATATATGAAATATTTTAAATGACGCAAACGTAACAGCCTTTGATGGTTTGGATGGTCTTGTGAACATGGTTCGTTTTTTTTAAACAAGATATCAAATCACGTACTTTTCGTTTTTTATAATTCACTCTAAGGCGGAAAATCCTTTTCATAGTTTTTATGAACCGTTTTATGATGCCTCCTCTAAGTGACCACGCTTATGTATTGCAACTGACGCACGACAAATAGGACAAATGCACTTATCTTTCACCATAAAAAAGAAAAAATCTTCCTCCCAATCGTTATCAAAATGATACGTTTTAGATTTCTTCGCTGCAGTCATTTTGTACTATTTAATTAATAAACTTTATATCGACTTAGTATTGCCTTCAAGTTACAATTCAGAATGACACCAATTCCTGCACGCGCAACATTTATATTGGCGTGAACGTAAGTCTGGGATGTTTCCGTCAAACGCGCCACCCGAAATTTCTAAAAAAGCGGCAAAATAAGAAAAACGGCTTTTCTATGTCAAGTATTGCACGTTCCTTTGATAAAGCCACCTTTTGCCGCTAGCAGAGTGTTATTTCATTACGTAATAAATTTTTGTAGTTTAGTTACCTACTTAAAAATTGTTTCTTTTCGAGATCTACACAAATAGCACTCGCGATTGACTGTTTGAGCACCCCTGCTCTATACAAAGAAGGGACTCAAGAGAGAGATAAGATTGATCAGCTTGCCAGCGATGATACTGGCAACAATTATTGGAACAAGAATAAGGGAATACTTAGATAATCAATTAATACAACCTCAGAACGGTTTAGAAAATGTAAAAGTATACAGGACGTCTTATATATACTTACATGAACCTTAGAAATGTCTAAAGGTCCAGGAGTACGTTACCCTGGGTATCAGGTACATCGAGGACAATTAAATCGTTTATTACAGAAATGACATATGTGACATTTTTTACTTTCCTGAGAAAAACACAAAAAACCATGGTGGCAATTTGAAAATTTCAAAGTTATAAATTCACAAATTTTTGGTAATATGAACAAGACGTTTAGAACACATTGCCCCGTTTTGGTAGTAAATATTTCAACAGAATGCCAGATACGAAATTTTATAAATTTCAGTAGAAACTGTTTCCTCCTTTTTTACCGATTTATGAATTTTTGTATTTGCATAGGAGATGATTCAGAAAGTAGTTCATTTTGCAGGTTGGTCTGAAATACTTTATTGGTGAAAATATTCTGAAATTTCAGTTTTTCGGTTAAAGAAATTGATAAGTCCAATTATTCAGTCTCTAAATCAAGAAGATCCGCTTCTGTCTGTTGGCCAGTAAAGGATTGTGTTGTAAAAGGATTCACAGCCCACAACATAGCTCATGAGCTTCTTCAAGTCCCCGATCTTCTTTTCGTTTATTGACACTTTCCCTAGTATGCTTTCGTAGTTGGTAGAGCCAAGGAAAACGTACTTTTCGCTCAACCGGATATAAACTCCCTGCAAGTAACTTTTCCTTTTCTTTATTGGGACTACTCGAATTTTTTATACTTTATTATCATAAAACACTCTCTCCGTTCTTAAGGTATTCCTCGTCTACTCGCTTCGTCAGATACTGCCGTTTTTTGTAAATGCTGGGCCACCAGTCTTCGGAAGCGAAAATATGTTTAGTTCGTACAAAATGAACAGTAAACCGTCCCGTATAGCTCGGTCGAAGAAAGAGGAGTGTCGATCCGATCAGTTTTTCTTGAGAGACGTTTGATGGTCCCAAAGTCACGGTCACAAGGGAGAAAAGAGTGTCCACGAACAGGAAAATAATGACGAATTAGATCAAACCTCCCAGAGTCACAGAAACTTATCAAAAGTCTGACCACACTATGGTTTTGTTTTGCATAGCAGTGAACAGTAGAAGTTTAGTTACTGTTGAAGGTAATGCTTCTATGTAGTCCTTCAGAAAACTGCATACCTCATCAAGGGGTCTTTTCGAATTTATTCTCATCGTATAGGTACAGCTTAACTTTGTTAGTTTTAGCGTCGTGAATGTAAAAATATTGTCTCACAGCTGCCGTAAACACAACTTCTTTTGCATAGCAATCAGAGGAAATGTGGGGTTTTGCATGTAGTCAAAATCTATTGCTACAGTGTCGCCATCCTTGTTGTTCGTTGTTGCATGAAATTTCTTAGCTCACCATTTGTGAATCATGAGCTCTGCCGCTGCATTTCTTTTTGCATTGTCACTCAGCTCAGGATCTCTCAGTTTTGCGCCAAAATGTTCGCATTTTAAACAGACTTCTACTTGGGAACACCGGAAACAATAATCAAAGTTTTCCTGAAAGTATTTGTGGGAACAGATGAACTTCACAATACTTCTGCACTCAGGGTGGTCTGTCAGAAAGTGCTGGTGCATAAAGGTCAATTAAGACATTAAGCATCCAAGTACTTTTTGGGCTTCCCACCATAATATGTCAATTAATTTTTGAGCAAATTTTGCCACTAATGGCATTCCCATTTCTGTTGAAACCCCGCAAAACTGGCTGTCTTTTCTGCAGTCAGGGGTTTACATAATCGACGAACTCGAGGACAAGTAACTGCATAAACTTCGAATGGTGTACGCTCAGTTTGTCGAAGGTTTTCAGTGATTATTATTCATCGAAATTTTCAGACTATTCCGGAAACAATTGACTAGTGTTTAGTGCTGTTGATTGTGATTTCCAAAAGATTGAAAACTCATTAGAATTGATTGGAATACCGAGTTTTGGACACTTTTCATAGTATAAGGTCAGCCAAATTAATTTGGTTACAAACACCCCCAACATATAAACGTGCACTAATTGTTTGGTTAGACTTCAGTGCGATGCCTGTAAGATGGACATGCACTTGGCTTGTATCGATTTGGAGTCCGACGATCGCGGAATTAAAATTTAATGCAACCGCTGTTGCTCCAACATACAGGTATTTTCTACTTTGAAGTCACTCATTCAGTATAGGGATGAGCTTAAAATCAAATCGACAATATTGATTCGAAGACCACTGCAATAAATGGAAAACTGGAGTCCATTGAAAGAAAACTATCAATATTCGACAATATCTCTAGCCTTCAGTTTACCGACAAGATGGCAAACGAGGCGGTTGATCATATAAAGCGAGCTAAAAACGTTTTCTTTAGAGGTGTGCTCGTGAAGTCCTTGGAAACACAGCCCGGTAGGAAACACGACGATGCTATCGTTCGGAACGTCCTCGAAGCAGTTGATTGCACGTCTACGCCAGCCAGGGTCGGTAAGATTAGAGAAGGTGCTAAGTTCCCAAGAATGATAAAATCATAATGCCGAGTGACTGCGATGCCAGGATGATATTGCGGAATAAAAGGAAATTGTTGGAAGAGGCTAGCTTAAAAAAATATCCTATAATAGACGACAAAACACCGGTACAAGTTTAATGTATGAAGAAATTGCGAATTAAATTGAACAACTGGAGAATAACGACGAATTTGATATAACTACAAAATACATTCAGAGATCACCGAGATTCGTAAAATTTCGCCAATAATTCTCAAAACAGTTCCTTATACGAATCTGGCTACTCTAAATACTAAATTTAATGAAGTCATTTATCACATAGATCTACTAAAACGGAAATTTGTTTGCATTGCTGAATCGAGGTTGTCCTCTAAAGACCCTGGACTCAGTTTATAATATAGATGGCTATACTCTTTACAGATGTGATCGGCGGGGTCGTCGTGGTGGAGGTGTGTTTACTTATCGGTGGAGATTGTTGACAGATTTTCTGTTTCGTTTTTCGATGTATCTGTTCCAAACATAGAATCACTTGGATTAAAAATTACTTTCGATAGTTTTATAGCTCATCTTGTGTATCTACCAACCAGGAGATACAGAACTGGTTGATGATTTGGCACTTACTGATAAATTTCTCTCTTCAACTCTTGATCTTATATTCACAAACGATACACACTTTTTGACGGATCACAAGGTCGGTGAAAGTATTTCTGATCATGCAGTCATCACGGGTCATATTTAATTCAACTTAGAACGATCCTCAGCTGGCGAGAATATATTAATATAAGAGGTTATCAATTACGACAACATAAATAGACTTTAACTAATACCAACTGGGATGAGGTCCTGGGCGATTCGAGAGAACATAACCTCACAAACACTATTAATGATTACATAGCTTAAAATACAAGAGTGAAGACATGCTACAAAAACTAGATGAAACCCTAGGTAGATGGTGAGTTGATCTCCATGATTAAGCTCAAAGGAAAGCCCTGGAGAAATACAAACGCACTAATTTGGAAGCAAATTTTCTCATTCACAACTAATTCGCACGAAAATTGAAGAAGGATATCATTGAAGCTAGAAGTGTATTTCAAGAGTCAGTGGCTCATTGTGAAAATCCGAAAAAGCTCTTCATTGTAATGGCAACGTTGTTACCATCACTAAGTTACACGACATAACACAAGATCAAGGAATACCGCTGTACTGCCACGACGAGTAGTGCATAGCGCACGATGCTACGACACAGATTGACAGCGCAGGCGAAACGGTATAAAGGGTAGTCGGTGACACAGTCCTAGTCGGTTAGTCGGTGACCACGTACCTAGCCGTACGTACTGAATTCAGCTATTCCTATCCTTGAGCGATTGTACGTAATGAGTTCAATCACAGTCCTAGTACCACGTAGTGAGTGGCCACATACCTAGCTGTTTTACTGAGTTCAGCTATTCCCATCCTTGAGCGGTTGTACACTACCATATTCGGTATATATATATATATATATATATATATATATATATATATATATATATATATATATATATATATATATAGGGTTTTACCCCGACGAGTTGCCCATATATCTGTTCATGCAATCAAACTGATTTCATGAAAAATATAAATCCACCACCCGGTAATTAATACCATTGCCAGGCAATGATTATAATCAAAACATATCCTGGAGTAATTATATATTAGGATAACTTTAAATGTTATGAGAATATATCAATCTACCAGAATATATACATACTATAGCATCATTAGACAATGATATCAATGTACCAACGAGTAGTGTCAGAGGCTTTCTCCCCGGAAAAATCCAGTGTACGGACCTTAGTCAAGTAACACTGAATGTTATTCATTAACAGTTTCCTTCGTGTGAAGTGGTGAACGATCGAATAGAATACTGCTCTGAATAATAAAAAACAAGTACTGTGTTTTAAGGAATTTTACTTAATAATTGCGATTCGTAACGCGTTTCACTACACCGTAGCTTCTTCAGACGAATGAATATTCATTCGTTACGAATCGCAATTATTAAGTAAAATTCCTTAAACACAGTACTTGTTTTTATTATTGATAATGGAATTTTACCAAGTAAAAGCCTCCCAAATTCAAATACTGCTCTGAATATAAATATGACAAAATTGTCAGTTAATTATATTACATTTATATAAACAAATAAATAAAATATGAAATGAGATTCTGAGCAGTATAAACTAAAGAGAAAACCTATGACTCTGCCTCATTATTATTTTCGGAAAGAAACCTACGAAGAATATTTCAAGATTTGATGACTGTTATCTTTTGTAACTGTTCAAACAAATTTTTCTTCAGACCCAAAATCTCAATACTTTTGTGAAGATTTCTAGGAATAACGCCTGTTGTAGAAATAATAATCGGTAGAATAAATATTTTCTTCATTTTCCACATTTTTTAATCTCGTCGGCAAGCATCATATATTTAGAAATTTTTCATTGTATTTATTTTGTATATTATGTGTGTCGGGTATATATCAATTATATATGTTATTTGATTTTGTTTATCATTAAGAACGATATCTGGTCTATTGTGTTTTACAGCTCTGTTGCAAAGAATTGTTTTATCAAAATAAAGTTTATATTTGTCATTTTCACAAATAATCTCAGGTTCATTATATATATATATATATATATATATATATATATATATATATATATATATATATATATATATATGAGTTACCTGAGCGTAAACTTCGTTATACCATTCATCATTATCGTCCAAAGTCACAGTTCCTCTGCTTCTTAAAGAAGATGGGACGTTCTGTGGTTCTGTGGATGTCAACCGAAATCTGCGGAAGTCCTTGCTGATTAATTTTCAATGGTTCATTCTATTGGGCCAAAATCTGATCATATGCCAGAAATCCTTATACCATGAGTAAAAACTGACGTTAAAGATGTTTAATTTACACCCGAAGTTGTTGAACGTCACCTTCAATAACTCATAGCAATAGTTCTCTGGGTCCTGATCTGATATGCCCATTGTTTCTGAAGAACTCTTCTGCTGCCTTGGCTATTCCATTGTCGAAAATAATGAAATCTTTTTACACACACATCACCCCCTCCATCTGGAAAAGGCGAATATCACCCCAATTTTTAAAAAGGGAAATAAACTGGAGCCAGATAATTATCGTCCAGCTCAGCTTGACGTCTTTAATTTGCAAAGTCATGGAAACCATGGAAATTTTCACTGAACCCAAAATTATTCCAAGGTGCCTACATGGCTTTTTGAAGCGACGTTCTACCATGACAAATCTGCTCTCATGCGACAACGATTGCTCTTCTGCACTAGATAAAAGAAAACCTATTGACGTTATTTACTTGGATTTAGCCAAAGCCTTTGACAGGTTTCCTAAAATACGACAGCGTCACAAATTGGAACATCCAGATATTCGTGGCCATCTAATCAAGAGGATTGATTCATTTTTATCTGAAACTTTTGTGTCAAAGTTGGAAACTCGTTGTCAAATGTGAAACCAGTACTGAGTGGAGTTCCCCAAGGCTCTGTCCTGGGACCATTCTTTTTTGTGATGTATACTTGCGATCTTCACTTGCATATATCTTCAAAAAATGCCTTCTTAGCAGACGATACCAAACTTTATTCAGAACCTACCCTGAATCATCATGTCTTGCAGTTTGACTCAGACTCAATCTTCCAATGCTGTACGGACTGGATGCTTCCCTTAAATGATGCAAAGTGCGTGGTCCTTCACAAGGATGCAAATAACCCTCGTCTCCCATGTTTTATTAATGGTTATTCATTGGAAAAAGTCAAGACCTACAATAACCTTCGTGTTATTATTACTGAGGACTTGCGTTGGTCCGAGCATATTCTCAGTGTCGTGAAAAAGATGAACACAAGGCAGTATTTGTTGAACCGAACTTTCGAAAACGTATCTTTTCAAACATCTATTCGGCTATTTGAAGTATACATTCTGCCAATTATGGATTATTGCGGCACAGTATGGTGTCCCGAACTGCGACGAGATATGCAACTTTTACAAAATGTTCAGCGCCGATCAACCAGACAGTTTTTCGGACGAAATCGACTTTCTTACGAGCAAACGATTGAGAATGGCGAAACTACTAACTTATGAACAGCGCAAGCTTAGAGGAGATCTGATCATAACAATTCGCATCCTGAAGTATGATAATGGAAATCTGAGGAGTTTGTTCGTCACCACCAGCAATAGTAGACTCCGAGGACATCAGTTCAAGTTGAGAAAAGATGTCTTCACTACGAGAACTAGAAAACATTTTCTCAGCAACCGTGTCTTTTCGGTGTGGAATGGTTGGCCTGCTGAAGTTGTTGAAGCATCTTCCGTCAACATTTCTAAGATAGAAAGGACCGGATTTTCTCTACAGAATTATTGAGCTTATAATCTAGTTAATTTTCTTTAATTTTCGGCCTCCTCTTTTTTAAAATGTATTATCATTCACTTTTTTCTCTTACACTCGTTTTTTTTAGTTGAAAATTAATTTTTGTTTCTGCCTCACGGATAGTTAACAATATATTATTTTTGAAAAGGCATATGGGCCTTTAGCCCCTGCCTATATCAAATTGTAATAATAAAGAACACCATGTAAGAGTATGAAAATATTTTTGCAAACTGTGACAATTTTCCCATCAACCTTTATGTTGTAATTGAAAAAGTTTTGCTTGGGTTTTGCCCTCTGACTATCGCTACTTGGACACACTTAACGCTTTCGCTTCATTCCTCGCACTTCAATAAGACTTTTCAGGTATAAATCTTATGTGTTTTTACTCTTCATCGAGTAAAAATTACGCCAAAAAACTTTTCTGTTTTCAGCTGAGACATAAGAATAATATTAGTCGGTTCATCTACAAAGGAATGTTGGTTGTTGTTTGGCTGCAATGTCTTCACATGTATAAGTCTTGTAAGAAGTTCCTTCAATTCGACTTTTGCGAATATTATTTCTTTGGTATTTGTCCTCATTCCAAACAGCTTTTTTGCTATTAACCGGAACACTATCATCTGATTCACTACACGACATACACACCGAAAGAACGCAATGCATAAAAACAAAATGTCACTACAAACAAAGCTAAAACGTGCTTCAATATTATAGCAAGGTTCCAAACTAATAATGTGAGCGACACGATTAGATGGGATAACATATATATACATGATAAGGTTTTTATCGAATCAACAATCTTGCCAATATTACAAGAAAATACGTTTTTCTTCAGGAATAGCACAAGTGATTCACTTCTTTCATTTCTGTCCTAAACGAAATCTTTCAATTCTAATATCTAGTAGAAAGGTCCATGGAACCTCGTAATCTACCATTAACTCAAAACCTAGAAAAATGTCAAATGTGCTGTTTCTATAATAAACAACTCAATTGTCGTCGTGAAATTCGTACTCGGTGATCTCGAAAATCCCCGAGATGACGAGCCTTAGTTATTTTAATAAAAGTTTGTGCACTCCGGAGGTCAGTTCCACCATCACATTCGTGTTTAGCGACCCCAAAAACCCCCGAGTAACCGAATTGGACTCGATTTGGATATTCGTTCAGTTCAAAATTTTTCATCATATAGCTGTTGACATGCACTTGGATAAGTAAATTCAGTTAATGAAAATAGTTCACAATCAGAACCCGTGTTACTCCGCAGAAAATCGACAACCAGTTGCTTTATTCTCTAGACTAAATCATGGATATCCGGCTTTGTGGCGTATGGGATATGATGCTCGTCCTCTACGCAGAGTTGCCTGGGTTCAATCCCCACAAAGTCGGTGTGATTTTTCGGATTCTGGGAATCGCTTGAAAGTCCATCTTTCGGAGGAGATGTGAAGCTGTCGGTCTTGTCTAACAGAGATGTGTTGGACATTGAAGATCCCTTCCCTCGACACAAGAGGGGTTCGGCAAAATTCCCTGGTTGGTGAGGTGACAGAATTCCCCGGCGTGTAATTAGAAGGGCAGAAATAGCGTGAGTTAAAGAAAAAACAAACAATAAATCATGGATTTTTCTAAAGATTTAATCATTTTCTTATTTCACGTATTTTTCTGTTTACATTTAAATACATCACCATTATTGTTGCTCCTCAATCGCTTGATGCAGCTACTTTGTAAGGCAACGCGCAAAAATCATTTCATATTTGAGTAGTAATCTTGGATATGCTAAATTGTTTTATTTAAAAAAAAGGATATTCAAGTAGAGACTTTTTCTGAGAAATACCAGCAGACCCCTTCTTTCCTGTAATAAACTTTGAGTTAAGGATTGTAGGGGTTTGATTTCACATGCTCCAAATCTACTTCAAAAACTGTCTACCTCGCAAAAATTGACATGTTTTTGGTTAAATCACTCTTATTTATTTATTTATTTATTTTGGCTCTTTGGGGTACAACAGGCCAAGGCCCAAAAAAGTACCCACTTTATAGATATAAAAAAGTGAACTTAAATTATTTTATCGCTAAAAATTTAAAAGTACCTATAAGTATATAAAAGTCTAAATAATATGATATTAAAAATCTGACGGTCAGTTCCAAATTATAGTTATCAACAGCAGTGTGAACACATATAGTATAACAAATGAAAATGGAGAGATACTATATCCTCTCATTTAAAACAACAGTATGAGAAGAATAGAAAAATATTACAGAAAAACTAAATAAAACAAGAAAAATATATAAAACACTAGAGAGACTATATCTTCTCATGTAAAAACAACAATATGAGAAAAATATTACAGAAAAACTAGACAAAAACAAGAAAAAACTTATAAAACACTAGATCTCATATGCCTGAATTTAAGAATTTGAATTTCAAAAGCTTCTTTACTTGGAAGAGTGATAAATGGAAAAAATCGATTCCCTGGCAGTGATCATTATGGAGTGTAATCATTCTATTTATCGGGGAGTTCTCAGCAGCATTTGTACGATAAAAAGATGGACGAAAGAGCATATGCGATCTTAACTGGCGCTGAGGAACACTGATTGATATTTGCACCAATAGTTCGGAACAGTCTATAATATTGTTCAATATTTTGTACAAGAGGGTCAAATTAAAAACTATTCTACAAAGTTGAAGGGAATTCAATCCGCATTGTCGTCTTAAATCAGGATAGTGGTGATTAAGATGAAGATGAGACTTGTATGCATACATACGCAGGAACCTATTTTGGACACTTTCTAATCGTTTGATATAAACTACGTATTGAGGATTCCAAACAATCGAACGGATGTTAAGCTTGCTGAACACATGGGAATAATACAACGACACCAGAGATGATGCGTCGCTAAATGGTTTAGACTGCCTATAAATGAACCCTAGCATCCTCAAACAGGCCCCAACAATACCTTCAACATGCGAATCAAATATCAATTTGGAATCGAAAATAATACCCAAGTCTCTGATGGTTTTGACCCTCTTGAGATTACTGTTCTCAATCCGATAGGGAAAGTGCTGGACATGAACACGACCTCGGGTGAAGGATATGACCTGACATTTGTCAGTGTTCAAAGTAATTCTATTTCTAATGCAATAAGCGACAAGTCTCTCAAGATCTTCCTGAAAAAGCAAACAGTCAGACAGGCTCTCGACTTTCATAAACATTTTCAAGTCATCAGTGAACAGTAAATATTTACAGTACAGAAAACAGCCCCCTATATCATTGATATATATATTGAATAAGAGGGGCCCCAAGTGAGAACCCTGGGGTACCCCAGAGGTAACGTTAAAAGCATCAGAGCTTTCACCCATGATAGAGACAAACTGCCTCCTACCACTGAAATATGAAGTAACCCATCTCAGAAGAACCCCACCAACACCGGCCAGTATAAGCTTCTCTATTAGTATAAAGAGGTCAATCCGATCGAAAGCCTTTCCGAAGTCAGTATACACTGAGTCTACCTGTCTCTGACTGTCGAGTGAACTATGTAAAAAATTCGCATAGCACATTAGGTTTGTTTCTATAGACCTGCCCTTCATAAATCCATGCTGTTCGGAGATTAAAATATTTTTTACTGATTGAAGTAAGTACTTGTGCATTCGAAGCATTTAGCCATAATGTTCAATTTGCTGATCGGCCTGTAATTTTTGACCAGATTTTTTTCACCACCTTTATGAATTGGAACAACTGAAGCAATTTTTCAGCAACTGGGAAACACTCCGATCGCGAGCGACCTGTTATATATCATTTGCAGTGGTTTGCACAAGCGCTGAGCAGCACTCTTCACGAATACAGAAGGAATATCATCAGGACCTGAGCCTTTTTTTGAATCGATATTAGAGAGACACTGAAGGACCTCGTCCAGACTAAACTGCCATCCTCCAGATGCATCAGTTATCAGTTGATCAAAATCACGATTTAGAAGAGGAGCTTCGAATACACCACTAAACTGCTGTGCAAATAAATTTGCTATTTCTTTGTGGGAATTTGCCGATTTGTCTCCTAGCAACATAGTAGCATGAATACCAGAGTGCCTCTTGTTTGATGCGACATAACGCCAAAAACGTTTTGAATCCTCAGGCAGTTCTCTTTCGATATTTGAGATATATTTTCTAAAATCTGATCTGATCAGAGTTTTGCAACGTGATCTGAGAAGTTTATATGTATTGAAAGTTGAACGATTTTTATAAGTTTTCCATTTTTTAAAATATTTATTTTTTTCTCTAATACATTTTATTGTTGATATGGAGAAGTAAAAGGGAAATTTCCCATTTTTTGTGATCAGTGGTATATTTTGTTCAATTGTTTCATACAGGATCGCGTAAAGAGCATTCAGATCTTCATCAAGACTACCACGAGAAAGAATGTCAGACCAAGGCACGCTATTCAGATGACTATTTATAACTGTATAATCGGCTCTTTTGAAATTTCTAAAACGGTTATTTCCTCTGATACATTTCATAGCCTCAATACTAATAACAAATTCTAACGCTGGATGATTAGGATCTTCATTGACCAAAGGAGCAGAACAGTGTGTGATATCAGTTACAATATAACTCTTCCCAGAGTTAAAGAGGAAATCAAATTTTCGTAGAGGCAGTCGATATGAGATATTCGGAAACTTAATAGCGATAATTATTGGTTTAAACATGATTTGGACATCAACACTTCGGTAACATCTCAACATAAAATAATGTCATTAAAATTTCATGAAAGACATTAGTTCTCACTGATTTTAATGTGCAAATGTTTATACTACTCACAATAAGTAAATGAGCATCAGGGTGTGGATCCAATGTTACTTGTCCCAATAGCAATATTTCACTTAGAAGAAATTTGAGATATAGCTCATGTTTCTTCACCATTATTCTTCTATGACTACTAAATTCCAAACTTTGAAGAGTTATGTAATATTGAGACTAGAAATTATTGACGGATCAGAATTTTAGGCAAGTGAAAGTAGTAACAACCGCTTATTTCGATTCGTTCAATAATGTTAATTCAATTTTCAAACATCAATACACCATTAACAAAACATTAAAATTTACATATTTTTGTTCCTGAAAATTATAAATTAATTGATGTTAATGTTATCAATTACATCAATCGATTCAAATTATAACGTCTACCTGAAAATACTAGAATAACCTGCTTCATGAAGTGAATATTTGGATATTATTTATGTTTGTTATAGTTGAATCGAGAAAATTTACGAAGCTATTTCTTTCAACATCAGCGGTAAATATGGAAGTTCAAACTGAAAGTTCCATGAATTCTCTCGATTTAACTATAACTAATGAGCTCCTTAAAATCGCATTTTTGTATCCAACGCACAATATACTGAGCGCACTCTCCTATTCACCTCTATATATATATATATATATATATTGATCACCTCATTATACACACACCACAAAAATTGTCGCAACACCTGGTATTCTGAATTCCACAATCAATTAAGCGGTTTGATCGGAGTTTCTTTACATCATATGTTTTTGGACATATAAGCGGAGAAAAATCTTATCTATGTAGTAACATTTGATTCCATATGATCTCAAACACGTCTGAAACAAGAATGAGTTTATTTGACTATCAGTATTCATTCAGTTTCTCTTCAGTTTTCACGCTAAATTAATGCAAGTTTTCTCTGCTTCTTGTTGATTTTCGAATCTTTCAATTTATTGTAATGGCTGCTGAACGTCCTGGAAGCAATTTAAGTGATCATGAAGTGGTAAGAATTGTAACACTTCTAGAGGAGGGGTGAAGCCAACGTTACGCGGCTAACTTGTTGAATGTTAACCAAAGCACTATTTCAAGAGCAATTAATAGGTACCACGAAACAGGGGAACATGGAAGAAGGTCCAGACAGGGAAGAAATCAGATAACAACACCAGTTGATGATCGTTGGCTTCGTTTAACTGCACTAAGATTTCGGCATTGTACGGCTAGAATGCTACAAAATGAACATGCACTTTCCAAAAATGTGCATATTTCATAGCAAACTGTTAGGAACAGGCTCAGAGAAGACGATATCAGACCAAGGGTGGCTTCTACCGGCCCGTGTCACACTAGAGGGCATCGTGTTGCAAGACTTCAGTTTGCGAGGGAACATGCAAATTGAGGTATTCCAGAATGATCGAATGTTCTCTTTTCCGACGAGTCCAGATTCTATCTAGTATCAAATGATAGACGCATGCCTGTATACAGACGACCTGGGGAACGGTATCAGCAATGCAATATCCGGCAAACCAAAAACTTCAGAGAGGGCTCAGTAATGGTGTGGGGAGGCATTTCTTTCCATGGTCGAACTGAGTTAGTCCTAGTGAATAATGGAAGAATGACAACGGCCAGATATATCGCAGATATACTTGAACCCCATGTTGTACCCTTTGGCCCATTGATTGGCGAAAACTTCATTTATATGCATGATAACGCTTGGCCTTATGCAGCTGGAGTGGTTACAAAATTTCTGCAAAATGCCATGAAAAATGTTTGGGACAACATAGAGTGGCAAATTCAACAACGAAGGATGCCTTGTAGAATACTCCAGTAACTAGAAAATCTGCTTCCTGAAATTTGGAACTCATTGACTCAAGAGTACATCCAAAACTTGTTCGAGGGGCTTTCGAGACGTATACTGGCAGTAGTTAGGGCCCGGGGAGGAAACACTCGATTTTGAAAATAATGAGAAACCATTCGATACTAGTTGAGTGGTCTCTTCGCGAATTCTTGAAGAAGGTAGAATTTTTCATTGGCTCGAAAATTGCTGATATTTTCCATCATAAACTCATCTTTCTTGAATGATATCTTCTTATTTTACAGTTCTGAGAGTTACCGAGAGACTCTTGAATGACCTGCCTAAAACATTATATAGTATTGTCGTAAAAGTGGGGTTATGCGACACTTTTTGTGGGGAGTCTATTTTGTCCCAATCAATGGATCACTCGTATATCCTCCCACACGGTTATGGCGGCTTCGACTATTGCTTTGGATATACTGGTTCATTTGCCTCATAAATTTCAATAGTATCCAGAACATCCAAAGTAAAATTAATTCCAATCAATATCATAGCAAAAGTATTAATGCTGATAATATTGCTTTAGGTTTTCGACACAATGAGTTCGAAACAATTGAGCATTGACTTCCGATCTAGAAATTCTGAACATTTTCTTCAAAAAATGGCGTTTATGTCCAAATCCTTCGAAAACTGAGGTTTCTTGTTGTTATCTGAGTAATCATGAGAAGGATGGGCAACTAAGAGTATTCTTCAATCAATCACTATTAACTCATAATTTTGGCAATATTTCGATGACTAGTTTTTCGGAAAATTTTGACGATTGTCATGAAGAACAGAAATTTTGTGATAATTCCTTTCAGCCAGATATTCATCTTGACGAAAACGATTTCGAAAGAATTCAACTTGAAATGCCAGTTGTTACTTATTTGGTAGGATATTGCAGCTATAAGGTAATACGAAATATTAAATGTGACTTTCGTGAATCAAAATTAGTGTTCGACGACGAAATGGTTGTCGACGAAAGTTATGATTTGAGCCGTGGAGGTCTATCTTTTCCACACGATATTGTAGTCGTTGGGTTTCAGTTAACTACGTTTTATTGAAGAAATTAATTGAAAATTTCGCGGATGAACTCTTGAATTCAGGAAGGATGTTTTTCTGAGTTTTGTTTTCATTTATTGGATGACGAATGAAATTGAAAACTCTAGGTTACCTACTTGTGAAACTCACAGCCCGGAATATATTTTGAAACTAATTAAAATAGGTACAACAAATGATAAATTGGGAAAGAACACAAAAAAGAAATTGGATACAATATCGAATAAATGAGTCTCCTGAATATGTTCTTTTCTATATTTTCCCAGGCGATATAGGTCTTTTGTGCTAATGCTTTTTCAACATAAGAATCACTGCAAACTAAAAAAAAACAAGAAAATTATAAAAATCCAAAAACTCAAAGAAACTTATGTTTTCAATGATTATAATAGTTGAAGCGTTTACGAACGCCCGGCTGGGTAGAGTATCGAGCTAGCGCGTTTTGACTACTAGCGAGACGGTGCGGTCCGAGCGCTCAAGCCTTATTATTACGGTGGTAACGGTCTGACGGGGTTATCTAGTGAAAGCACCACTGCTCAAAGATATTTTTCCACAAAACACAACATTATTTCGGTGAATGTTTTTCGAAATCGACAGATTTTGCAATCACTAAAAATAACTCATCTTTTGGCGAACCAGCCTGTATCTTCTTCAGAATATGTCAAAACTCAAGAATTTATACAAATTTGTGTTGAGAATCAAAAGAGCTTTTCAATGAAGTATCACTCGATCTATCTTCCCTATTCAAAAAATTCAGTTTTGTGCACCCCTGCTTAGGGGTTTGATGTAAAATAAAATCACCGTGAGTTCATGGACAAAAATTGAACTGTTTCTGCTTTTTGTCCAGAAACGAATAGTTTAGCAGTTATTGAGTCTTTTTCGTTCTGGTTGCCCTACCCGATATAAGGCACATCATCATATCAAATGTATTCCTTTTTGATTCAGCCACAGTGTTGTGAAAAACGTCATATGTTCGTCGATATAGTGAAAATTTGAACCTCATTGTTTTATTCAATTAACAAAAGTTTTTGGTAGGTGAATTTATTATCTACAAATTTCGACACTCTCATGATAAATGACCACGAAAATAATAAAATCGATACTTTTGATTTTTATACTAGTCGTGAAACCGATATGGACTTTTAACATTTTGTATACAATCTTATACCCAATATTTGCAACTTTATACAATTTATTGAATATTGAAATATCTATTTCAACAAGGTTAAATGCAAACAATATCGACCAGTATCTTTCTTTTTGATATGCTATTTAATTCCATTTATGATGGAGTTTTAATTATTCCTGAACCAACTGATCTCCATATTGAAGAGACAATTTAAATTATTCACTATTTCGAAGAACGAATTGAAAGGTATTAATCGCCTTTATGAAAAACATCTACTCAATTTACAAAGCTAGCTTGGAACTTGTTTTCGTTTTTATATTTGTATGAGTTCCAGTTCCAATTCTGCTTCACTATGGGTGTAAAGCATACGAAACCATGTAAGGCATTTCGTTTATTCATTTTCATGTGTATATTATTCTCAACAGTGGGTTCCAAATGAAACATCATAAATCGAAAAAGTCACAATATCATTTCATCCTTGAGGAATCCGATGTGATGAATAGTAAAGACAATATATAAAAATAATATCCTGAAACTAATCAAAATATTGTAGAAGTAATCAGGAAGAATTTTGAAATAAACTTTCTTAGCTACCCTACCTTTTGCGTGAGTTATAGTTTTAGACCGTTTAATTCGTGATTTATAGTAGGGAGAAAGCGGTAAATTTGATTATAGATATACAAATCGATCTTTCAAATATCATAAAGCTGCCAAATTAGTAGTAAGTCAAGCTCTTAACATTTTCATTTTACATAACACATTATAAAATGGTTATAATTCTCCCATATTGAATTTTATTGAACATTGTTCTTATAATTACATACGGTTCAAATGAACCCAAATTGAAACATATATTTGAATAAGTTAATCCTTTTCGAAAAATCTTGAAACCAGCGGCAAACGTCGATATATCTGTGTGGATAAAAAATTTGTACCTACATTGGGCCTGTAGATGCCAATAAAACAGTAAGGATATCATCAAGTCAAGCAGCTCGAAAATTTTTCAAAAGGCTTGAAATACAAGTTTCGGGAAAAATCAAAGGTTTGACTCGACATGAATTTGCAACCCAAGCAAAATTGATACTTTTAAGCATAAAGTTGAGCTCACTTGCTGATGGCACTTGGTACGTTCGTCATAGTCAATTCGTTTTGCAGTGCATCGAGATAAAAAGCTCCGAGAGGGAATTTGATTATTTTGAAGGAAAAATTCGAGAGATCAACCAGCAATCATTTCTGAAATGTAAAGAATTTTTGTATTCAACAAAACTGAAAAATATATTGATGTCGCCTACAACCCACTATCAGTTTTTATATAAAATACAATAGATTCAAACTAAATGATTCTTTCAGAGTTTTTCCGTATCTTTCGTTCAGAACCGAATATTCCTTATATAAATATTTAGAACACTGAAAGGAAATTTCTGGAGTGTAGTCACCTAGTGGCCAGAGCTCTAAGTATCTAATTTATCGATTACGGTTTACTATTTTTGGCGATATTCGGCAGAATCTTGTCGGATTATAAGTGAATCCCCGAGAATCAAGAGTGAGAGGAGTTCATTCCCTGAAAACTCGTATTATTGTTATTATTGAACAATTATTAAGACAAATTTGTCTACTATTATGACTCAAATACAAAATATATATATATATATATATATATATATATATATATATATATATATATATATATATATATATATATATATATATATATATATATATATATATATATATATATATATATATATATATATATATATATATATATATATATATATATATATATATATATATATATATATATATATTTTTGAGAAGAGAGGATTTACAAAAGTTTGAATAATTATATTTACAATAAATGCTTATATCTAATACTTTAATGTGTGTCAGAAAAAATACAAGTGTGTGATCAGGATATGTAACAGGGGAACCACACTATCTTGTATATGATTCAATAAACGAAAAAAAACCTGAGGAAAAATTCGTTTCTCTGTCGCTATTACACTAGCAATTTGTGTTAGTGTCGTTTGTACATAAAGAGTACCAAAGATTTTTCTGCTTAACCGCTTCATTCTCTCTTTCATTCCATGATTTCCAAACGAAGACAAGGGTGAAAGGAAGGGGTTTGAGACAGGAACCTGTAACAATGAAAAAAGAAAACACGCAGAAAAATATTTCAACAATCATACTGGTTATATGTCTAAACGAATTTAAGAAAAGACTTTACATAACAAGCAAGGTCATGAAAAGGACTAAGGAGATAATAAAAAAATACGTAACTTGCTATATTTCCTCAAATTCCATCTCTGTTTGACCGAGAGAGCCTCGATGTCCAGGTTCAGTCTTCCAAGTGATGCCGATTATGATCTATAGTTGTTTTAGAATAATTATGGACCCAATAATTTGGGTTGACATCGCCCATATATTATTTCTTCGTGAAACTTGTTTGATTTAAAGAAAAAATTTGTGAAAAAAATTTGACAGCCGTTCGATAAATATGACAAATGTCAATAATAAAAAAAACAATGGTGCCTATTCTAAAATTATACGAATCAAAACAATATTGGAAGTGTTGGCGCATGAAACCAAAATAACTAATAGTTAACTTAATGAGTTAATGAATACAAAAATTTTTCTATCCTATATAAGAAAGAGAAAACGAAAATATATGAGTTTCAATATGAAATATTATCAAAGAGTTTGTTATTGATCGGTCAACCACTCGTCGAGGAAATTCTTGAAACCGTTTATAGTAGAAGCTTCAACGACACTGTTTGGCAACGAGTTCCATCTGGAGAATACCTGGTTCGGAAGAATGCTCTGGCGCTGAGTAGTTTCGAAATTTTCCTCATGCAGTTTAAAGTTGTGACCTCTAAGGTGTCTATTCTGATTCAGTGAAGAGATATTTGAGAGGTCGCAGGTGAATAGAGATCGCAATGATCGGAAAGTAATTATGAGGTCTCCCCGGACACTTCGGTTCTCAAAAGATGTGATACCGAAAATTTTCAGTATCTCTGAATAAGATGGTCTCAAGCGGCCATAGGAAATTCTTGTCACTCTTCTTGGGATTGACTCTAGTAGATCCACATCACTCCCCAAAACAGGAGACCAAACCGGCCCAGCGAATTCCTTTATACGTCATACATAAGTTTTTAGAGTAAAGCACAAGTATTTGATTCACAACGCCTAAAAGATCTTTCGAGTAGGTAGATGAGACGGGAAACTTTGGTGAATACACTGCGAATATGTTCAGACTACGTGAAGTAATCTGTAACAGTTACACCAAGATCAAGCTGCTTCGGATGCTGTCGAGATTTTTCCATTTAATTGATATTTCAGGTATGGGTTATTTTTAGCAATATGGAGGATTTTTCACTTATCTATGTTAAGTGGTAATAGCCAGTCAGAACACCATATCGACAAAAAGTCTAGATCTTGTTGAGGAGTGTTCAAACTCAGGAACATTGTAGATCTTGGTATAATCCGCGAAGATAGAGGAAGTGGAAGAAAGGAGTGATGGACGATCAGATGTATATAGCAGTAATAAAAGAGGTCCCAGAACAGAGCCCTAAGGAACGCCGCTTGTAACCCATCTGATCGAAGATTTAGAATTTTTGATTTTGACAAAATATTTCCTGCCTCTAAGAAATACTTCTATCCAAGCGAGAAGAGGTCCCTGAATTGCTAAGTTCTTCAATTTGAACAACAAGCGCTCGTGTGCTACTCTATCGAAAACTTTCGAAAAATCTAAGTAAACAACATCGATAGGTATCATATTACTCGTTGACTTAGTCCAATCATTCATACATTTGAGTTAATTCGTTATCACAGAACGCCCAGGAAGAAAACGTGTTACTGCTCAGGTATAAGCTTATTGATGGAAACAAAATCCAACATTCGATCAAGGATGATTCTCTCGCAAAGCTTAGCTAGCAGCAATGGAAACAAGGTTGATCGGCCGACAGTTATCGGCTGAAAGTTAATCTCCTTTTTTGTGAATGGGAGTCACTGATGCGATAAGCTAGTCACTCTAGGCAAGGCTCCTGATCGAGACGACTCTTCAGAACCAGACTTGATGAACATTTTTTGGGAACATTAGAAGATAAACTATCAATTCCAGCAGAGGAAGAGGAATCCAGAACGCTCAGTTGGTGTTCAATCAAAGCGGGGCTGAAGCTTATCTCACACAGACTATTGGTCATGGTTGAAACAGAAGTGGTGGCATGGGTCGCTGGTGTTCTACAGTGAAGGAAGATGCAAACGTGGCTGCAGGTATCTCAGCAGTTTCTTGAGAATCTTCATAGACCTGCCCCGTTGAGTTACGAACCTGGTGTCCCGATATATTAGTGTTCGTGTTAGATTTCTATTTTTTGAGGCAGCAAGTCTATTCTCAAATGTTACTTTGGATCTACTAATCTCGCTGCTCAGCTTTTTGGAGAAATTATGATGATTTCTATAATCAGCTTCTTGCCTTCTACGTAAATACCTCTGCCACAGTGTTCTCTTATTACGTACCATTTTCAGAATATTTGGGCCAATCCAGAGTTTACTAGGATTGCTGACTACCTACCTTCTAGTCGAATTTCTTCAATTCGGAATTATATATTTCCAGAAAACGCTTCCACATAGCCTCAATGTCATCCACAGGCAAAACCGCCTTCCAGTCGGTAGCTTCAAATACTTCATTTAGTTTTCGGAATCGACAGTGGTGAAAATTTTTGAGTCAGGTTTGGTGGGGACTGATGGAATTGAATTCCTTATTTAAGGACTACGTAGTCAGACCGACCAAAAGTAGGCAGATAATCAACTGATGAGAGTTGAGTTTTCCTTCAGTATTCTTTTTTGCTAGATTCTTCCCATCGTTCCAGTTCCTGTCGTCTATGCGGCTTACTTAGACCGCAGAACGGTTCAGGTCCGATGGGTGGGATTCCAGGAGCTGATCTGGCCAGTTCGTCAGCGGCTTCATTTCCTTGTATGCCTTCATGGCCAGGCACCCACCACAGGAAAAGTTTGTTCACCTTAGCAAGTTGCTTCAAGGATTAACGGCATTCCCATTCTTTTATCACTGCCTGACTGGCCGCTAAATTGTGATCCTTTGCACCGAGTTTCCATCGTAGTCCCTCCTGGAAGCTAAGGTTTACAGCAAGTGTTTCTGCTTGCATTATCGTGGGAGTAGACCCCAGAGGCACTGATGATGAGAACTTCCATATATGCCTGCTCCTGTTCCATCAATCGCCTTTGATCCGTCCGTGTGCCAAATGGAGGATTTTTGGTCTAATTGATTTATTTTTTCCTTTACTAGTAGTCTATAGCCACTTCGAAGGGTGTGTCAAAATCAAACTTAAGCGGCATTATGCACGATGCTCGTGATAATATTTCTGGCGCTATGTAACCCAGAATCCCCAGGTGTCCCTTCAGATCACCAGTTATTTGTTTTTTTGTGTCTCGAAGCCTTGATGCCGTCATAGACTAGGAGGGAGATTTAGGATTACCTCCAGATCAGTAGTTGGGGTGCTTCTCATAGCACCTGTTATGCCAACGCACGCTAGCCGATGCAGTTTTCGCAACTTGTTTTGCGTAGTTATTTTTGATGTTTTCGTCCACCATACAAACGATGCATATGCGAGAATGGGTGTTATAACCGCTGTGTATAACCAGCAGGTTATTTTTGGCTGTAGCCCCCAGGTCTTTCCGAAGCGTCTACGGCATGCCCATTGCCACAATGTAGTCCTGGAAAGAGTATTGTCAATGTGTATACTCCAGTTGAGTCTCTGATCTAGGGTTAACCACTATTCCGAAAATTTCACACAAAAGTCCATTCAAAAAAGAGAGCTTTAAGTTCAACTTTATACGTCTTGTGAATGGAATTAGAATGGTTTTGTCTGGATGGATGCTGAGCCCTTCTTCATTGCACCATTTATTTACGATGTTAAAGGCTTTTTGCATCAGGTTCAATGAGATTCCATTATGCTTTCGCCTAATAATGATAACTAGATCATCAGACTCGCCTTGTTCGTTGAAGCCACTGTAGTTCAGTCTTTCTAAGAGGCAATCAACAACGACTGAGCATAGTAGCGGTGAAATAACACCTCCTTGGGAGCCTCGTTTCACTGCTGATACCGATATTTCAACGTCTCCAAAAGTGGCCGTTAAGACCCAATCTTAGAGGATTTCTTTGATCCATTTGATGGTGGGTGTTTCGAAACCCTTGTTGTTTGCACCATTGCTAATGGATGAATAGGAGGTATTATCGAAGGCTCCTCCAATGTCTCCAAATAGAACTAAGGCTATTTCTTTAGCCTCTAGTGCTCCTTCCACTTCTTTGACTAGATCGTGTAGGGCATCAATTGTAGACTTTCCCGGTTGGTGGGCAGATTGTTTTTTATGCAGTTTTATGAAATTCGTATGTTTGTCGGGAATTTTCTTCATTGATTTTAGGAGAAAGGAGGTTAAGCTTATTGGACGATATGATTTAGGCTGATCTGAAGACCTCTTGCCCATTTTCGGTTTAAATAATACTCTCCTCCATGACTGGGGTATGTAACCCAGTGAGTAGCTGGCTTTTTATATAGCTCTCAGACATGAGCCTGTATATGTGTTGCCTCTTTGCAACATGACCGGATAGATTCCGTCCGACTCTGGTGATTTGTAGGGTTTGAAGCTTTTGGTGGCCCCATTTTCCCTATCTGAGGTGAAGATTCGGCCCGCTATATTTCTGCTTTCCTTACAGTTCTAGCTCCTGTTGTTTGGTGCTATTGATAGGGAGTATTTTCGAGTCCGGGAAGTAGGTATTTGAAAGTACCCTCAAGCTTTCGCCAAAGTCTTTAGAATGCTCTCCTCCAGGCTCCTTAATGAGACCAAGTGCATTCGAATGGTCTTTGGCTGATATCTTTTGAATTCATGCTGCTGGGGAAAGATCGTTGATCCCATCACAATAGGATTTCCTGAGTTCTTTGTTGTACCGTTAGGGGTCCAATTCACCTGTTCTTTTCGCTCTATTGAATGCATTTCTGGCTCTAGCTTTGAGTTGAGCAAGCACCTTGTTCCACCAAGGCGTATTACTTAAGAAGTGTGTTTTCCTCATTGTGCAGCTCTCCTCAAATACTAATATTAGTGTTTGGATTAGGTGAGTAAATGCATTTTCCAGTTTTTCTACAGTGGTTATGTTATATTCGAGACCATCCAGTTCAGACTTCAACCTTTCTTCAAAGAGATCCCAGTCCGCCCGTTTTGGTGCTCTATTTTCCACTTTTTGAATTTCATCTGAGTCAATTTCAAAACCAATCATTTGGTGGTCCAACATAGATATTTCGTCAATGACGCGCCACTTCTCAATTGATTGTAGACCTCTTTCCTAACCGCATTTATGAAAGCTGGTTTATTACCCCTATTTACAATGACTGTGTTATTAGAACAGCTGTTGGCTGTGAGGATTTAATTCTAGCCTCTTCTGCCGTCATCCCCATCTTTATGAGGAATTTCATCCTCTTACGACCAGCTCCGATGAGTTTAATCATCGGCTTCTCTTTGAGTACCTTTGGATTTTCTCCTTCAGAGCTGCTTTCGAGTAAGGCATTTTCAGTTTCTATGTCTGGCTTTTTTTTTCTGTTCCAGTTCCAGGTTCTTCAACGCCTTTTGGATTCGGTCCTCTTGGGAAAGGACCTGCCCTTATTTTCTATTTTCATTGCCCTCCTTGTTTCCATGAGTAGCGGGGAAATAACGATACCTGCGGCAAAGTCCCGCATTACCGCAATAAGGCTAAATTGAAACCGGAGGGGGCCTGGTATCCGGACTTCGTATACTATCGACTAGTCCTTCCACTAGCCACGAAGCCATCGGCGTACGCTGCTTCACCTTGGCTTGGTGTAGTTTTTATTGTGCACTCCATGCACTTAGTCTGGGCGGTTAAGCCGTGACCCCCCGCCTATCGTTGCCAACAGGTATGGCATGGCAGTTTGGTGAGGCTGTTAAAAACCTCTCCAAAACTTGTATCGTTATAATCTGTGCAAACCCTAAGCCACGATACGAAAGGTGGGCGGAGAGGATTCTTCTTAGTTAAGTCTCACCCAACACCTTTCACGCATAGTTCCTGGGTTTATCAACAAACAACCACGACAAAGTGAGAATCCCGGATTGATTGTTTTTTGTTTTTTGAGTGAAATTTTTCTGATAGTATTTATTACATTTTTAAAGTTCGTCGGTGACAATGGAGTGGAAAGGATCCTATGGATCATTGAATTATAAGCAGCAAATTTGTGGTTCAAGTTATTGAATCAGTCCATGGAAATAGTTGAGCTTGTGAAGGATTCTTATTTTTCATTTTCATTCACTGATTTCGGGTTTCCAACAGAACTAGTGTTCCAATAAAGTACAAAGTCATATTTGAGATTTGGCTATTTCAAACTAATAAGAGTTTATATTATCAATACTTAATTATAAAATTTTCAAAAACTATGCGTCTATAATAAAGAAAATGTGAATCCAAGAATCTACATGTTATTGAGCCTGAAAGACGAGAGTTACGAATGTGTTGAATTTGTTCTTTATGATCGTTGAGAATTCTTCAAATTCTAATGTGAAAATGTCAATATTTTTGCAGTAGACTTTCACAAACTTTTGCATTCTCACTGAAGGAGAATCGAAGCCTAAATTTGTTCGACAAAAAGGAATGTTGAAATACGTATTATATCTATTACAAACCCTAGGAGGTATATCAAAATTTATTTTCGACAATAGATACGGTGAGTCGATATAATTATTCATAATTTTACATAGACTACAAACATCAGCAATAATTCTCCTCTGAGAGAGCGGATTTATATTGATTCTTTGACGTAAAGGCTGATAGTTGTAGTCGTTTATAATAATTTGGGCTTTGTTTGCGAGATATTTAAGAAGTTTTTTCTGGATGGACTTTGTTCTTCTGGAATATGAGGCCTGTCTAAGACTCCAACCAGAAGAAGCAGCCTTCCATTAACGAGAACATTATATAATCTGACTATTGTGTAGGGATCATGAAAATATTTGGAATTTAGCTCAATAAAACCAACAACTCTATTAGATTCATTAACTAACTTGTTGATGTGTGAGCTGAAACTCCATTTTGTATCCAAAGTAATTCCTAAATCTATAATTTCGTTGACTGTAGTAAAGACCGATCCGGATATGATATATACTATTCGAGGTGGACCGTGTTTTTCTTTTTCGTGAAAGGGAGTGAGAATCATTTGGAATAGTTCAAAAACAAACTATTTTCTAAACAGAGTCTCACGAATCGATCTAAACCATTCTGAAATTTCACACAACCAATTGGATCCCTAATGATATGGAAAACCTTCAAATCGTCAGCATAAAGTAATATAGGAGAGCGCAGATAGCATGACTTCACAGAGTTCATATAAATAATGAAAAGGAGCAGCCCAAGGTGGCTTCCTTGGGAAACGACGGATGTTGGAAAAAACATACGAGCGGACCCACCTCAACAGTGAGCTATCCACTCCTGCCTCCGCAAACCTTTCCAAAAGTATTTCCTGGTCTACTATATCGAAAGCCCTGCACAGGTCGGTGTAAACAGCATCCACTCGTTCACCTCTATCCAGAGCACACACCACAAGATCAGAAAAACTTAGCGAATTCGACTCTACAGATCGCCCAGGATGAAATCCATAATGCTCATCAATTATTAGGTGTTTCACTGACGAAAATATACGCTGATAAATAAGCTTCTCGAATATCTCAGAAAATATTCCTAAGGAAAAGTTAACCACAATGATGACTGCTATTTTGGTTGGTGAACATAACTGGCATCTAACCGAAAAATTGAGCTGAATAAAAATATCCTTCGATACAATCGAATCTTGGGCTCTCAAACTTCCCCAGTACCTCAAGATAATATTTCACATCAGAAGTTAATTGGCATTGAGACGAAAACTGATAGTAGTGCTAGTGATATGAATGTGCCCTGCAATCGCCCAAACTATTCAATCGAGATGATTCAAACTAATGTATAAACTTTCATTTCGTTGACAATAAATAGAATTGGGAATTTGAACTTAGGTATTGTTACGAACTTCAACTAATTACCTAGAGCTATCAAGATTTCCAAACCAAATAATTGGAGATAAACAAATGTATATATATATATATATATATATATATATATATATATATATATATATATATATATATATATATATATATATATATATATATAGAGATACATATAAATATCTTGGATTTTGTCAAGAGAAGACAATTAACCATAGCAGCACTAAAGAAAATATTAGAAGTTCATAATAAAAAGACTTAGAATTATCATCAAGAGTTATTTAACTAGTAAAAACCTTTTCAGAGCTATCAACTCCTTTGCTGTTCCTATTCTTACATCTTCTTTTGGAATTATTAAATGGTCTAAAACTGATCTAAATGAATTACAATGTCAAACGAGGAAAATGCTCTGTAAATATCATAAGCACCACCCAAAGTCAGCTGTTCAGAGAGTTACACTACCTAGACATCTTGGAGGTCGTGGATTAATTGATTTGAATAATCTTCATAGTAAACAGATTTTTCATCTACGTTCCCATTTTCATGATAAACAGAGAACGTCTAAATTACATGATATTGTTGTTGCTTCAGATTATAATCTTACACCTCTGAACTTGACAATGCAAAAGGTAGATTTTGATATATTTGATGATAATTCTAAAAGAGAAAGTTGGATGCAGAAGAAATTACACGGAAAGCACCCTAAAGAATTGAAAAATGATTATGTTGATGAAATTGCATCGAATAAATGGTTAGTATCTGGAGAATTGTTTGCTGAAACAGAAGGCTTGGCAATTGCGATCCAGGATCAGGTTGTTTTCACAAGGAATTATAGAAAACATATCATCAAACAAAATATAGATGATTCTTGCCGTAGATGTTTCTGTTCTTCAGAAACAGTTTTTCATATATTATCATCTTGCTCAGTCCTTGCTTCAACAGATTATTTAGAAAGACATAATGCCGTCGCTGATATTATTCACTTCAATCTAGCAATTAAACATGACATTATTTCCCAAAAGAAAAAATTTCAAAATATGAACCTGAGATTATTTGTGAAAATGACAAATATAAACTTTATTTTGATAAAACAATTCTGTGCAACAGAGCTGTAAAACACAATAGACCAGATATCGTTCTTAATGATAAACAGAATCAAATAACATATATAATTGATATTGCTATACCCGACACACATAATATACAAAATAAATACAATGAAAAAATTTCTAAATATATGATGCTTGGCGACGAGATTAAAAAATGTGGAAAATGAAGAAAATATTTATTCTACCGATTATTATTTCTACAACAGGCGTTATTCCTAGAAATCTTCACAAAAGTATTGAGATTTTGGGTCTGAAGAAAATTTGTTTGAACAGTTACAAAAGATAACAGTCATCAAATCTTGTAATATTCTTCGTAGGTTTCTTTCCGAAAATAATAATGAGGTAGAGTCATAGGTTTTCTCTTTAGTTTATATTGCTCAGAATCTCATTTCATATTTTATTTATTTGTTTATATAAATGTAATATAATTAACTGACAATTTTGTCATATTTATATTCAGAGCAGTATTCTATTCGATCGTTCATCACTTCACACAAAGGAAACTATTAATGAGTAACATTCAGTGTTACTTGACTAAGGTCCGTACACTGGATTTTTCCGGGGAGAAAGCCTCTGACACTACTCGTTGGTACATTGATATCATTGTCTGATGATGCTATAGTATGTATATATTCTGGTAGATTGATATATTCTCATAACATTTAACGTTATCCTAATATATAATTACCCCAGGATATGTTTTGATTATAATCATTGCCTGGCAATGGTATCAATTACTGGGTGGTGGATTTATATTTTTTCATGAAATCAGTTTGATTGCATGAACAGATATATGGGCAACTCGTCGGGGTAAAACCCCCTGTAACACGACCCTCTTAACAATACAGCACAACTTCTTCAAAAGTGATCTCATTTTATTAAATTTTCAAAATAAAAAATCTATCAATTGTAAGATTTTCTTACAGATGCTGTAGAGTCCACGAGCTCTAAAATGAGCCATGTCAATCATATGTCAGGTTCAATATTGATTATCAGTATGGAACCACTAGAAATGTAGAAAACGAAATTCAAAGATTGCTTTCCAGCATTCTTCCAATTTTAAACGTGTTATCTTTTCTAAGCGAAACAAAACAGTTAAATAATAGAAAATATATACAAGATTTCATTTCCATTTAAGAAATGAACTGGTCTATTGTGTCCCAAAATATCAGGTAAAAAGGGAGATTCCATAGACGGCGGTAAAATTACTTGCAACATTAGGTTATGTACATTTTTTTCAATAAAATAAAACTAAAGTATTTAGATTTTCACTATATTAACAAAACTATGACTGGTTTCACCACACTGTGGCTTCATCAGATGGATAGAAACTAATAAACAAGTTATTCCTTATATATTAGTCTTATTTACTACTTAATATTACAATAAGTACAAGAAGTATGTTGGAAAACCCATCGCAGTTGCTTACATTATGAATTGAAAAGATTTGGTAAAGGAGAAGGATTTAGATCTAATTGACTATTAAGTAACCCACCTGAATTATTTTCTTTGTTGATCTCTTTTGAATAACGGATGTTCTTGGATAGTTTTTCAATATTATCCATGAAAATTCAGCGTGAAGGCTAAGAGGATTACTCATGATTAAACCTTTTTACTATTATATAATTCTCCATTGAAGTTAAAATAATTTTGTTCTAAACAAAATAATGTCAATCCGATAATTCAATCAGAAATCTTACACCTTTTAGAAATTTTTTAGAACAAAATTATTTTAACTTTAATGGAGTATTATATAATAGTAAAAAGATTTAATCATGAGTAATCCTCTTAGCCCTCTGCTAGCTGAAATTTTCATGGATAATATTGAAAAACTATACATGAACATCCGTTATTCAAACACTTTATTTATTGGTTTAGATATGTCGACGATATCATTTGTTGTTTCACTGGCACAAACAGACAATTAGAGTCATTCAAATCATTCATTAACAAAATTCACGATAATATTGAATTCACGTTAGAGATAAAAACAGAAAACTCCATTAACTTTCTGAATTTTATTATTACTGAAATTAAAGGCAAACATGATTTTCCTATTTTTCATAAGTCATCGCATACAGATATTACTATTCACAGCTCATCTACACATCCATATCGACATAAATTAGCAGCTTACAATAGTATGGTACATAGACTCATTAATATCCCAGTCACAAAATAATTTCATTAAAGAGCTAAATATAATTAAACACATAGAAGTCAATAACGGTTACAGTCCAACTATGATTCAGAACATGATTTCACGCCAAAAATTTCAAAAAGCAATCCAGGAAGTATTTCCGAGTATGAAAAGTTCTAACACGAAGTAGATTAGCTTAACTTATATTGGTAATCCTAGTCTAAAATTAAAATCATTCCTGCCATATTATAATGTTAATATAGCATTCCAAACTGATAATTCTTTAGGCCGACATATAAAAAACTGCAAATCTAAAATTGATAAAAGTAATAAATCCGGTGTTTATAAACTGTTTGCGGGGATTGTAATAAAATTTATATTGGTAGAACTTTCAGAAATCTCAAAGTTACATTATCCGAGCACAAACGTAGTTTTAATTATCACAAATAAGATTTCCATTATTCTAATCACTTACTCGAAGAAAACCATAACTTTAATGATAATTTCAAAATTTTACACAATGTAAATAATAGATAAAACTCAATCTATTGGAAATTTTAGAGATCAACAAAGAAAAGAATTCAGGTAGGTTACTTAATAGTCAATTAGATCTAAATCCTTCTCCTTTACTCAATTTTTCAATTCATAAAGTAAGCAACTCCGATGGGTTTTCTAACATTTCTCTTGTAGATGTACCTATTGTAATATTAAGCAGGAAATAAGACTAATATATAACTCTGTTCATTAGTTTCTATCTATATGATGAAGCCTCAGTGTGGTGAAACCGGTCATAGTTGTGTTAATATAGTGAAAATCTAAATACATTAGTTTTATTTCATTGAAAAAAATGTATATAACCTTATTTTCTAAGTAATTTTACCGCCGTCTATTGTATCTCCCTTTCTACCTGACATGTTGGGATACAATAGACCAGTTCAGTTCTTAAATGGAAATGAAATTTTGTATATCTTTTTCATTATTTAACTGTTTTGTTTCGCTTACAAAAGATAACACGTTCGAAATTGGAAGATTGCTGGAAAGCAATCTTGGAATTTTGTTTTCTATATTTCTAATGCTTCCATACAGATAATCGATATTGAACCTGAAACATGATTGACATGGCTCATTTTAGAGCTCATGGACTCGTCAGCATTCGTAAGAAAATCTTACAATTGATAGATTTTTCTATTTGAATATTTAATAAAATGAGACCACTTTTGAAGAAGTTGTGCCGTATTGTTAAGAGGGTCGTGTTACATATTTTCTAAAATAGAGTTGATATGGAAGTTTTAATCACTTGGATTTGGGATCCACATTGAAAGTTAAGCTAAAATCAAGTCCATATCTCAATAATAACAATTGCTGTTGTGCAGCGACATTATATCACTGAAAATTCATTAGGTCCTTCCGAAATATTTAGCCGAGAGGTCGGAAACATCCAGCTGTACTAAAAATACTTATGAATGATTTCATCAAAATTTCAATAAATCAATTTAAAGTTCGTATCCTTATATATTCTCTTGCTTTAGAAACTCCAAGAATTTCCAATAGATACTTACATCAAAATAAAAATATCTATTCATCACATAAGATTCATGATCGAAATTTAAGGCAGCGCCAAAATTTCAGATTTGAGCAATTCTTATATTCAGCATTATCAATACATGTGTATACAGGGTGTACAATGTAATACCACAGATTCTTCAACTCGAAATAAGTGGATTTGGGCCAACATACCTATATGGAAAGTTTCTTCGTTTGGCCGCTAGAGGTCGCCAAAACCAAAAAGTTTTCTTCTTATTTTTCAAATTCAAGAACGACTAGATCGACAGAAATCATATTTGGTATGCGTAATTGGGTACGTTATTCGCGTTTTTAATGATCCACTCAATGTCATTGACCTTTCACAAGTGTCCCCAAAAATTCGAACGTGTTCTTAGTCATCCAAAATTTTTGAACTGTCTGCGTTCGAGCAAAACTGTTTTAGACATTGAGTATCTAGGCTACTTATAAAACTTTTTTGTCTCTTGAGAAATTTTGATATGATGAGCGGTTCAATCACAAAAAACAGTTTCGTAATTTCATGATTTCATTTCTTCAACCACCGAGCAAGTCAAAAATATCACATTTGACCATATTGCTTTTGGATTTATTTCTGTGGTCTGGCAGATTGTCATTTTATTAGGCTTGACAACCAATTGTTGACACAACAGTGTTCTTTGAGCTCCTAACTATGTATTTTGGTGATTTTTTCATAACTATTAGGCACGGAGATGTACAATAACTCTGAAATGGTTGATATGGTTATAGTGTACGAATTTTCTCAAGGCAGTGGACGTGAGAGCGCGAGAGTATATGCTGAAAGATTTCCAGTTCGCATTGTGCCGAACCACCAAACGTTTGGAAATCTGGAGAGGCGCTTCCGCAAGGATGGTTGTTTCAAGTCCAGGGATTTGAATCGAGGATGACAACGTACAGTAACGAAGGTAGAACGCGAACTAATTTTGGATATGGTTGAGGAAAACCCACAATTAAGTACGTAGCGTTTAGGTTTGCAGTTGATCGTTCCTAAAACAATGATTCACGATGTATTGAAGGAACAATTATTTCTTCCTAATGACATTCAGAAAGATCAGGAATTATTTCCTAACGATCCTAAGAATGGCCTAACTTTCTGCCGATTTATCCAAGAGAAGAGAACTCAGAATCTCCACTTTAGTAGGAAAATTCTATTTACTGACGAATGCACTTTTACTTGGTCTGGCATCGCTAACATTCAAAATGAAAACGTGTACAGTGTCGAAAATCTACATGCTTTTACAAGTACACATCATCAGAATCAATTCAAAATCAATCTATGAATTTCAGTAATTGACCATTTCACTATTGGTCTGGTAATGGTTCCAGAACAATTAAACTCAGAGGCATATTTGAATTTTTTGAAAAGAACTTTGCCGGATTTGTTGGAAAATGTTCTAGTATTACTGCAGAAATGTGTTTTATGCACGACGGTGTACCTCCTCACTTTACTTTAGCGGTTCACGAGTTCTTACATGCACAGTATGCGAATCGTTGGATCGGAAGGGGATCTGATTCCAGCAAGTTGACCAGCACGATCTCCCGACTGGACACCGTGCGACTTCTTTCTTTGGGGTGCTTTAAAATCTAGAGTTTACTCTTCTCTAATTGACACCCGAGAAGAGTTACATATGAGATTTTTGAATACGGCCAACTCCTTCAAAAATGACCTTGAAGTAATGTCAAGGGTCCAATTTAATTTCTTTAAAAGGATTAATTCCTGTATTCAGCAAAATGGTGAAAATTTTGAACATTTACTATAGCTGAATGAAATTTTGGGTGTGAAGGAATTAATCGTTATTTTGAAGTTATTTGTTTTTCTCATTTAGTTTCTTTCTGGCTAACCTGTTTTCATATTTTTAAATAGTCACTGTGAAAAACTTCCAATTTGCTGGATGCGATTTAGCTTGATCCGATTTAGCAACCTAGAAGACATAATTTTGTCAACAAGAGGTTGTCAAGCATAATAAAATTAAAATCTGCCAGACTGTAGAAATTAATCCAAAGCCAACATGGTCAATATGTGATATTTTTTACTTGCTAGGTTGTTGAAGAAATGAAATCATGAAATTGAAAAACTTTTTTGTGCTCATCAAATCAAAATTTTTCAGGAGAAAAAAAAGTTCGATAATTAATTTAGCTACTCAATGTCTGAAACAGTTTTCAAAAGCTCAAACGTAAACAGTTGAGAAATAATAGTTGATTAAAAACACGTTCGAGTTTTTAGGAACACTACACTTGTAAAACGTCAGGATCATTGAGTGGATCACTTAAAAACGTGAATAGCGTACCCAATTACAAATATCAAATATGGTATATCGATCGAGTCGTTCCCAAATTATTTGAAAAATAAGAAAAAAAAAAAAAAATCTTTGGATTTGGCGACCTCTAGCGGCCTTACGAAAAAACTTTTCATATAGGTAAGTTGGCCTAGATCGACTTATTTCGAGCTGAAGAATCTGTGGTATAACGTTGTATACGCAATTCACGGACACCCTGTATGTTTAAACTTGTGCATTTTACTGAATCAACGTTTTGAATTCATCTAAAGGATTAGCGGATTCATCAAACTTTGTCACCGAATTTAGGTATAGATTTTTGACACTCATTATCTGGAAAAAATTCACATATCCCCGTTATTAGTCATATGATCAGTGGCGTAGAAAAGGGGGGGTCGGCCCGCCCCGGGTGTCAGTCGTTTAGGGGTGACACCCAACCCCAACATGATCATCAGTTATAGTTATTTCTACCTATAATGAATCGAAAATCTATGGTAGAGAGCATAACCGCCACTAATAAAATTATCCAGGTAATTATAATATCGTACCATGAGCATATTGATTGATATTTGAAGAAAACAATGTGCACAGTGTAATCGATCAGGGATTCCCCCAAAATTTGATACCCAGTTCGCGCATATCCAACGCTAGTCAGGGGATTCGTCACTTGTATTGTGGATTGGGCCATTTCTTTTGTTTCCGACCGCATTGATTTAAATATTCGCTTACGTGAACGTGTGAACGTCTAGTGCAAAGTGTTTGTTAATTATTAGATATTGTAAACAAAATTTTCTGTATAAAAACCGATTCAATATAGTCGATTCTTGAAGAAAATAAACAAGGTAAATAAAGTATTTTTGTTATTACAGGTAATACTCAAATTTTTAATTCATTTATTATCTAACGGCAGTATCTTAGATTAATTTGGAAAACCCTTCATTTATTTCATTCTCTTTTAATTACTGTGTATTTTAAAACTATATTATTGAGCCGTCCTAAATGATAAATAGGTACCTACAGAAGGTTTTCTAGACGGATTGCAGTAAATTTTTTGTTTAGCATGGGCAAGTATTACTATTTACTAAAGGTATTTATTTATTAAAATAGGTTTTAAAGGCTTTGCTGGCGTAAAAAGATTTTATTTATATTTCTACACGTTTTACGATAATACTTTAGGTAATAATGTTTACTTGTAAATAATATGCTTATTTATTATTTACTTACTTATTATTTTGCGATTTAATAGCAATTGGATTTCTTCACAAAACTGGAATACATTAAGTTTAGATTTTTGATTGAAATTAATCATAATCATATCATACAACTTCGTGTACGTTGATTTTGCTCCGAGATGAATAGCTCGAGCACTCGTGGCACGGATATCCCAATCAACGGTAGAGTATTTAACTAGTATTTTCGAATAATACTTAATATAGTATTTACACCCAGGCGCTGGATTGTTAATATAAATTAACAATCCTGCGTCTGGAAAAAAATTATTTCACAAAGCTAGTTACGTAACGTGTAGGTGTTTATTTACTGTTATAACTTACTAACTAAAAATATTTTTAGAATACCCAGAACGAAATATGCCTCAGGGAATTCATACTTCAAAGAAGACAGAGCGGGTTTCAACAGAGAAAAGCCAAAAAGGCAAAAATGGATGAAATTTAGAGCATGTCCGGTTCTCTTTTCAAATATGTCGCTAAAGCAGATAGCGGCCAAAGTTCAAGTAAAGTACCCGGGTCTCCTGCTGACGAAAGTAATGATTCACATCTTGGAGACCCACATTCAGATAGCAATATCGACAATACAGCTTCAATGAAGACGACCCAGGATCTTGACGGAATCAAAATAAATATTAAAAATGACGTCGTTAATTCTACTTTCGGAGATGGCAATATGTTCGAAGAATCAGTTCAACACTTGAGAGATGTTTCACATTGGAGTTTACCGGTAAATGATAATGTTCGCATTGACATAATAACAAAGGGCAGTGAACATTTCCAGAACAAAGAAGGCCGTTTTTCTGTATCTCATCATGGTACAAAGGTTTAAGGTGATTCTCGTCATCTTTCACAGGAATGGTTTTATAAACAGATGCCTAGTGGTGAAAAAATTCTACGATCATGGATGCTATTTTCTCCTATATCAAATAACCTTTACTGTTTTTGCTGCCGTTTATTTGCTGTGAGTATTATACGAACAACATTTACAACTGGATTTCAGAAGTGGTGGAAACTAAATCCTAAAGTATTGGACCATGAAACTTCATGTGAACGTTTAGAAAATTTCGAAAAGATTAAAATCTCATACCATAATAGATGATGCAACCTTGCAATTAATGAATACGGAAAAACAGAAGTGGAAAAATCTTTTGTTTAGATTATTAGATATAACTTTGTTTTTGGCTAAACAAAACCTAGCATTTTGTGGACATGATGAAACCCAAGGGTCGTCTAATAAAGGTAGTTTCTTAGAACTATTCAAACTGTCAAAGTATGATGCAGTACTCAAAGAACATCTACTATATTTGGAACAGGAAAAATCACCTAAAGTAACATATTTATCGCCAGAAATACAAAATGAGTTCATAAATGTTTAAGCTAGTCATGTAAAATGTCAGCTCGAAATCGAAATCGGCCAAATATTTAGGAATCATGTTCGATAGCACACCTGACGTTTCACATGTCGATCAAATGCCTGAAGTAATTCGTTACTTAAAAGATAATAATAGAAAAGTAGAAGTCAATGAAGTATTCTTAGGATTCTTTTCTGCACATGGAAAAAAAGCAGCTGATTTGAGCGCTGAAATACTAAAGAAGCTTGAAAACGATGGCTTAAATATTATGATGTGTCGGTCTCAAGGTTATGATAACGCTGCAGTTATGAGTGGTATACATGGAGGAGTGCAAGCTATTATAAAAGAAAAAAACAATAAAACCATTTTTATTGGTTGTATAGATCATTCAATTAATTTATGCGGCCAACATTCGTTCGCTCAAAATGTGACTTGTGTTACTATTTTCGGAGCAGTGCAGGAAACAATAGTTAACTTTTTTTCAACTTCCACAAGCCGTTGAGAAGTGCTCCTCAATCACAGCAAAGCATCTGTTGAAAGACTTTCTACGACGCGCTGCAGTGCTCATTATAGTACAACAAAAGTATTGGCTGAAAATTTTGTTGGGATAATATCTGCAATTGAGGAACTATGTGACCAAGACGTAAATTTAGAAACTAGAGGTGCTGCATAAAATCTTATGCCTGCTGTGTGCAGTTTCTCGTTTCTTTGTTTTCTTCCCTTTTGGAATGATGTGCTAAGGAAAGTGAACAATACTCAGATTGCATTACAAAGTAAAGGTTTATGTGTTGAAATAATCATAAAACTAGAAGCACTTCGTTTATTCATTGGAGAGAAACGGTTCCATCTAGCAGAAGAGGCAACAGATTTTGCTGTACAAAAATCGGAAAAATACAACATTTCGATGGAACCACGAATTCGTCGCAAGAAGAGCATGCCCTGTGAGTTAGCATCGTCTACCGACGCTGGACTTACACATAGAGCGGACCTTCAAAAGGACATGTTAGAATGTATTGACAGATTCAATATTGAACTCGAAATAAGAGTAAAAACCATTAAAGACGAAGCTGCATTGTTTGAGGTTGTGGAGTCAAAGACCTTGCTTTCGGCAAACACTGAACAGTTAAAATTTGCTATATAAAAATTTACTAACCTTTACGATGAAGTATCAGAAACAGAACTCCTTGTAGAAATACCAAGATTGAGAAGACATTCAAAAGCGGCTAATATTACTGTCTCTTATTGGGTGACACTGGACTTTTTGAAATTTATTGTGGAATGGGATTTTAGAGAATCTCTTCTGAATCTAACGGTCGCACAAAAGTTATTTATAACAATATGTGCATCAGTTGCTTGTGTGAGAGAAGCTTCAGCAAATCGAAATTAATTGAAAATTATTTGTGGTCTACAATGACTGAAACCAGATTAAACAATCTTGGTATTTCAACGATAGAACATGAAGCAACACAAAATATAAATTTTGAAGACGTTATTTCGCTAGTGTCAAAGCTAGAAGGAAGAAATTTTAATTTTAACAAACTAAATTTGTTTCACATAATATACAAATATTTGTAATAGGTACTCGTATATTAATAAAACGTGAATGATTATAACTTTTCTTATTTTAACAGTTTCGATTGAGTTTTAGGGTGACACTGCTTATGATCTAAGATTTTATTTTTCTTGAGCTGTTGTTTAGTGAGCGCATAATGAAATGGGCGTACACTATCTTGAAGTCGCATCGATCTACTAGTTATATTTCTTGTTTTTCGAAATAAATATATTTAATCGATAAAACCAGGCACCTATGTTAATTAGTTTTTGAATTCAAAATTTCCTCCTCTTATAAAACCAAAGGCGGCCATGATTTATACTTGAAAAACTGCAAATTTGTATTTGAATTCGAAAAGCATTGCGCAAAAAAAATTCTGAATATCTTCAATTCCATACCTTCAACGATATAAATAAGATATCAAAAATTAATAAAATATGAGAAATTTGAGATTTCGATGTTTGATGAGTGAAATAAATCAATGGGAATAGTGTTATACGAAACTTTTCTACTCTGTTTCAGGTTCTTACATTCACGACAGATTTCCATACGCTGCCCACCCATTTGAAGTACCAATATTGCGGAAAATGGTCTATATTAACATGATATCAATATTGGGTGTTTTGATCTTGAACGCTCTGTATTTTTGTCTACATTGGAATTTGAAGCTTTTAGTCAAAAATGGGTTTATGATACTTGTGGAGATATATGTGAGTATGCTCATCGATATCAGATCCATCAAACAAAAAGATCTAAAGAATTGTAACCACACTATCACTTATGTTCAACCTGATATGTAAAATATCCTGATTATTTCGAAATAATAAATATGAATTAACGCTCAACACTTCGTGAAACATAATGAATAATTGATTAATCGAAGAAGGTTTTACAAAATGTATTAACACTCGACATATGTTTCGGGTTATAAGCTCATTATCAAAAGTAGTACAACAATACTGAAAGAAAAAGTGAGAGGTTTTAATAAATCAACTCCAAAATTTCAATTTCACCCTAGAATTAAAAAAATCACAGATATTTAATTTGATGAAAAAGGAATAGAACAGTTAGAGGGAGGTTGGAAATATTATCATTAAATAATTGATTTGGACGATTCGAAAATATTTGCTGGAAGTTCTGATATAGCTCTTAGATCATGAAGAAGTAGTCTTCGCTAAATAAATTGGGACAGCGCAGAACCGGTATCTATTTTTTTCTTCTCGTTTATTTTCTAGAATTATCCATATATACCACAAAAATTGTCGCATCACCTGGTATTCTGAATTCCACAATCGATTAAGCAGCTCGATCGCAGTTCCTTTGTCAACATATGTTTTTGGACATATGAGGGAAAAAACTTATCTCACTTAACTATGTAGTAACATTTGTTTCCATATGATCTCAAACACTTCTGGAACAAGAATGAGTTTATTTGACTATCAGTATTCATTCAATTTCTCTTCAGTTTTCACGCTAAATTAATGCAAGTTTTCTGTGTTTCTTGTTGATTTTTGACTCTTTGAATTTATTATAATGGCTGCTGAACGTCCTGGATGCTAGAGTGATAATGAAGTGATTGTAACTGAGGAGGGGTAAACGTGGCTCACTTGTTGAATGTTAACATTTCAAGAGCAACTAATCGGTAGAAACAGGGGTTATGGAAGAAGGGCCGAACAAGGAAGAAATCGGATAACTTAGTATCAAATAATAAACGCATACTTGTATACAGACGACCTGGGGAACGGTATCAGCAGTGCAATATCCGAAACCGAAAACTTCGGAGGGGGCTCAGTTATGGTGTGGGGAGGCATTTCTTTCCATGGTCGAACTGGGTTAGTCCTAGTGAATAATAGAAGAATGACAGTGGCTAGATACATCTCAGATATCCTTGAACCCCATGGATACCCTTTGGCCCATTGATTGGCGAAAACTTCATTTATATGCATGATAATGCTCGGCCTCATGCAGCTAGAGTAGTTATAGATTTTCTGCAAAATGCCGAAATTGATATTTTAAGATGGCCAACCAGAAGTCCCGACTTGAATCCCATAGAACATGTTTGGGACAACATGGGTTGGCAAATTCAGCAACGTAGGATGCCTTGTAGAACACTCCAACAACTAGAAAATCTACTCCCTGAAATTTGGAAATCAGTGACTCAAGAATACATCCAAAATTTGTTTGAGGGGCTTCCGAGACGTATACTGGCAGAATGAGGGCCCCCGAAGAGGAAACACTCGATTTTGAAAATGATGAGTAACCATTCGATGCTAGTTGATAGGTCTCGTCGCTTATGTTTGAAGATGGTAGAATTTTTCAATTTTTCATTAACTCGAAAATTATTGATATTTTCCATCATAAACTCATCTCTTTTGAATGATATCTTCTTATTTTACACTTCTGAAAGTTACCAAGCGACTATTGAATGACCAATCTAAAAGTTTATATAGTATTGTCGTAAAAGTAGGGTGATGCGACAATTTTTGTGGGGATTGTATATAGAGTTAATTCTTCGGGTGGTCAAAGGGTTGTTAATTTATGTGATGTTCAATTCAACAAGAAAGAAACAGATCTCTTTTCCAAAGATCCTAAATTTGTTCCTAAAATACTGAATAAGTCTTTTAGAAAGATTAGCCGTTGAATCCGAAATTTAAACGAGAACTTTAAATTCTGGCAATTTTGAAAAAGCAAAAATTGAGACGATTTTAAAAAACCATAAAAATCAAACCAACTCGAACGATAAAAATTTTAATCAAAAATCTCAAACGCAAAATTTCTGAAAATTCATTAGTACTCACGAGAGCAGACAAGTCGAATACTATAATTGTAATTCCAAATGATTTTTTAAATAAAGAAGCACTTACTCTAGTTCAGAAAGACCCAACACCAATTATACAGAAACAACTTAGATCAGCCGCTAATGCTACTCAATCACTTTTCAGTAGCTTCGAGAGGAACAGATGGATTATAATGATTTCTAGAATTCTTAGATTATATGGCCTCATGAAAACACATAAAGAAAATAACCCCATTCGTCCAGTGGTTTCATACACCAATAGTTCAACACAAATACTTGCTAAGCAACTAAATTCCAAATTCAAATCCTTTTCTGATTTCCATTCACAATACAGTATAAAAATTTATTAGAATTATCGAATAGAATAAATAATTTTCTCATGCCACCAACCGCTAAATTTGAATTAGATAATATTTTTGTTCGTTATTCCTTTAACGCTCTACTTCCGCCTCTCGGCCAATCACACGCCAGGGAATTCTGTCACCTCAATATCCCGGGAATTTTGCCGAACCCCTCTCGTGTCGTGGGAAGGGATCTTTAATGTCCAACACATCACTGTTAGACCGGACCGACGGCTTTACATCTACATACAGGATCCGAAAAATCGTACCGACTTTGTGGGGATTGAACCCAGGTAACTCTGCGCAGGAGACAAGCATCATATCCTCTATGCCGCCAAGCCGGTAATTAGATAATATGTTTTCGAATATACCTGCAACATGTGTTTCCTTAATATCAAGTATTCTAGAGGCAAGAAATCTCAACGTTGTCTGCAAAGATGAGTTAATTTCTCTGTTTGATTTATGCTTGACCCAAAATTATTTTAGTTCAATAATAAGATATATTCACATAATAATGTTATAGCTATGGGTTCACTCCTCAGTCCCCTTCTATCTGAAATTTACAGGTCTAATTTGGAACACACTAAAATTATGACTACACCTTTGATGGAAAGGCACATTCTCTTTTGGTATCGATATGTTGATGACATTTCAGCATGTTTCATTGGAATGAATAGGCATCTAGAAATCTTCCTGGATTTCATTAATAGTATTCACCCTAAAATTAAGTTCAAATTGGAAACAGAAGTCGATAGAAAAATCAATTTTTCAGACCTAACAATTACCCGGGAGAATAATAACCGTTTATCAATTAATATCTCAAGAAAACCATCGTACACGGATAATGTCATACCCATAGGTTCATTCCACCCGTACTCTCAAAAAATAGTAACCTTCAAATCCATGATTCACAGAGCGATTTCTTTGCCTTTATCGGATATGGACCGAAAGTCAGAGTTTAACACCATTATGTCAATAGCAGAGAACAACGGCTTCGATATAACAGCAATAGAGAGTTTTATTAATCGTTCATCACATTTAACATGATATATCCTCCATACAAGAGAGAAAAGCCCGAAAAATTTATGTCTCTAACATATTTTGGGAACACTTCAGAACAGATTGCTAGAGTTTTGTGTGATAGTATAAAAGTTCTTATTGTATTCAAACCAGTTAGCAAATTGTCAGGCCATTTTTTCAACACAAAGGATAAAACTGATAAATTTGAAAAGTCTGGAGTATACCAATTAACTTTTTTTGAGTGCAATTCCTTTTATATAAGTCAAACAGGACGCTCTTTCAAGGCTTGATACAAATTACATTTCCGGTCATTCCTACATCAGAAATATGATTCAGCTTTAGCTGCACATTGTCTAAATGAATGTCACCCTTTTCCAGAACTTCTACAGTTAAAAATTCTTCATTCTTGTGATAAATCTAATAAACTCAATTTCTTCGAATCGATGGAAATTTTTAATCTCTAGGGTTGAAAGAGATAAGCTCCTCAACGCCCAGGAAGACTTAATCACCATTATTTAAGTTTCTGTGACCCCTACTATCATTATCTTGATGTTAGTTCCTGTATTATACATGAGTATTCAGTTTTGATTAGCTTGTTGAGAATGGACATATGTCCGAAACCGGTCCCAACCAATGTAATTTTTTATTCTTTACATCAATAAATTAGTGATAGTTAAAACATAGTAACTTGTTTTATTTCATCAGAGATTTCACTCTGATATGCTTGACTTGAAGGTATCGACAATAGCTGAAAACTCATCCCACATCTCAGTGAGATGATTACCCAGAGTTTCCAACCATTCGATATTCATAAGATAATGGTTAGATTTAAATTTACTAATGAGTTAGTTTTTTGTCCTGAAATTGGAGATGGATGATCTAAGGTTACCTGTAACCGGCACGTAATTACTGCAGGATCCCAAATGGGATTTATTACAATTTCTATGAGTACCATTTTCATTTCGATTGTTCTCAAATATTCCTTAGAGCTGCAGGTAGATTACTGGAAAAATAATTCAACATATCTGAATAAATTGGAATGTGTATAACAATCTCTTTGGCATTATTCTCAACTCAAAGTGTGAAAACGGCATAACTCGTAACGCATCCAAAAATTGCAGTGATATATTTCAAAACGAATTGATTTTAGCTCCTCATAATGATCACAAGAAATTTTGCAGATACTCGTAATTATAAGTATAATAATGGCGATGCTTGACCTCCATTTTCCTCTACAAGAACTACGGCAGAAAATGTGGCCTTGGAGTGATCCCTCAAAAGGTCTCAAGGAAATACACATAGATTTACGCGCATCCAAAAAATGGAGAATAGTAATGACGATTATATGTTTTCTGGTAACTTTTTCATGTATTCCAGTAAGTGGAGATCAAAGAGAGATATACTGCATTCTTTATTTTTTCGACAACCATGATCTACACATCGCTATAAGGATAATTATGAGTACTCTCTTATTCTATGCAAAAGCTATAACTAGTTGGATATTTCCTTTACCGAATTTAATAGCAATTGTTGGAATTCAAGATACTAAATACGCCATCATGGAAATCAGAGCACAATTAAGAATTATCGAAGAAACATTTGGGAGCAAACATTCTTTATATTATGACCAAATCTATCAGAAATATGTGGAGATAATATTGAAACGATGCCTGAAACAACATTCTTTATTATTGCAGTAAGTATGTTATAATAATAGTAATAATACTCAGATAACAAGGGTTGCATCAAGTGAAGCAGCTTGGAAAGTTTTCGAAAACCTTGACTCGACTTGATTTAGCAATCCGAAAGCTCGACTTGACATCAAACACTTTCAAGTTCTTTGAAAGTTTGATACTTGTAAAAGCATAAAGTTAAGTTCACTTGCTAATCGCTTGTTGCCGTATCCTTACAGGAGCAATAGAAGCAGGTAGTATCTCTAATCATACAGAATTTTTTAATTGGCCGTGACACACTGGGATTTAAAAACTTGACACGTTCGATCAATTCGTTTCGCAGAGCAGCAAGTAGAAACAAAAAGCTCCGCGAGGCAATTTGGTTAATTTGAAGTCAATTGGAAAGAGATCAACCAGCAGTCATTACAGAAATGTAAAGATTTTCTGTATTTAACAACACCCAACAAAAAATTGATTTCGCCTACAATCTGCAATAAATTGTGTTATAATATAGAGTAGATTAAAACAGAACGATTCTTTCAGATATATCATTCGTTGAAAACTCGATATTTCTTTTGAAAATATGTAGGAAACTGAGAGAAATTTAATTAGTGTCGTCATCTAGCGGCCAGAAGTGTAAGTTTAAAAATATATCGATCAAGGTTAGATATTTGATGATATTGAGCAGAAACCTTTCTGAATGGCTATTCCCCGGGAATTGGGGCTGCCTTTCAAAATAAAAACCAAGTAAGTCAACATAATTGGTTTTCGAGATTATCACACCACTGGATTCCTCTTAAAAATGTGTGCAAGATGCTTCTTTCAGATCTGAAATATATCAATCCGTTGAGAATTTATGAACAGTAACTTTTCAGGAGGCAATGCTTTTTTGATTTCGAATTATAAAATAACAATCAAAAAACTGAGTAACTTTTTCATTTCATAGTTAGAATATATCAATATTACATACTTCTCAGAAGATATTGATATTTCCAAATATAGAACCTAGTATGTCTACATACTCTACTTGAACAGGATGACTCTGGTGTAGGTAGATACCCGCGAGTGAGATATTCAATAACTACAAAACCAAAAACTTAGTAAGTCAACTTAATGGCAATGAATAAACAAATCCTTCAAGAAAGTATAACTTCTTATCCTCTGAATTGAATAACCAACACCAATCAGAATTCAGAGTTAAATCCCATGATTTCTTATTTCGCGTACTTAAGTCATATTATTGTGGTGGTTCTGCAGTATGTCTTTTGACTTCGCTACGGAGAAGATGTAATCAAGCTCTTTTTCAGTGCTGCAATAATGATTTCACGGAGTGAGTGTCTTCTCAAAATGGTACTTGAAACGTCGACAGGTCGAAATTCATCTAGTCTGTCACCTGTTTCGCCAATGGATGATTCGGATGCAGACCCAAATTATATTCCATCAAACAAAAGACGGAAGAGAAAACTTGTTGCTTTATTAGCAGTTCCTCCTGAAGTAAATACCGAAAGCCGCAAAAAGAGTCGTTTGTATTTGAATGATAGCGATATCTGGTGGAAACCAACAGAATTAGAACACAGCTCATTTCTAAAAAGAATCTAAAATGAAACACTACATCAGCTGAAAGAAAGTTTGGAATGCCGTGATTCACCAGAAAATACTGATGGCGACATTATTAATTCAATAACAATTAACAGTACTGACCAAACTGAACCTAATACTTCAGAGAAGACAATGGAAATCGAAGTTGAAGAAGACCAGCTACCAGAATATGTACCTGAATCTGTACCAGAAATAGAAATCAGAGGTGGAGAAGATCAAGTAGAGACAGAAAATGTACAACCTAACACTGTAACAGAGATAGAGTAACCTCGGACGAAATGAAAGAAAAATTAATCTAAAACAAAGATTTCACTTTCACTATGTCCAGACAGTTGTAGAAAAAACTGCTCCCGAAGTATCTTAGACGAACAAAGAAGAATTATTTGTAGTTACTTCAACTCACTCAACTTTGGAGAGAAAAGACTCTTTATTGGAAAATACCTCAAGAAATTGCCTGTCAAGATCTATAAAAGAGACGCAATTGGCCACAAGGAGTGCTCTGTAGTTTATACTTAACCTTTAAAACCAACCACAGCCGAACAGAATGATATTGTGTTGAAAGACACCTAGGAGCAGGAAGACACAACGCATAATGAAGTTATAGATCAAGCGGGAATAGACAGAAATAGAGAGAATACTGAAGAAATCACAAATTCAAATGGGGAAATCGCAGAAAAATCTATCTATTTGAATGAAACAATGAATGTAGAAGGAAAGACTTAAAAACAAATAAAACACAAACCGTATGCAGAACAATGTTTTTATACACAATTGGACATTCATCTGATGCTATGGTAACAGAGTTTCTGAAAATCCGGAGTTTCAGTGTTTAACAGATAAAAGAGGGCTTAAACGTGGTCGAAAGATGAAAGAAATTTCAGAAGAAAATTATGAAAACATCAAAGCTCATATTGAAAGTTATCATCCAGTAGTTTCACATTATAACATGAAACATGCTCCTAACAGACGGTACCTTACAAGCGACATCGGTGTATAAGATGTGGGAAGATTTGAATGACAAAACTCCTGAAAAGAAAGTTTCATATGAAACCTACAGAAAGGTATCAGGAGAATATTGTCTTCACTAAACCATCACAAGATGAATGTCCATCCTGTTCATTGCAAACGTAAATGAAGGAGATGATGCGAACTGTGAAATTTGTCGAAACTATGAAATACATAAGAGAAGGTATACTGAAACAAGAAGAGCATATGAAGTAGATTGTTCCGAAGAATGGCCAGAAGATAAAGAAGTTTTCGCAGTTGATATGCAGAAGATATTAATAATTCCGAAATTGGTGACTGAGAATTCCGTTTTTGTGAGCCGTCTAATCTGTTTCAATGAAACATTTGCAAGCATGAGGAATCATGGACAGAATGTGTGTACTATGTTGTATGCGCATATTATAATTTTTTGAAGTCTCTTGGAGAAAATGTAAAAAATATTGTATTTTGGGCAGAAAATTGTGTCGTACAAAATAAAAGCTGGACACTCTTTACCGCATGTTGTATTCTAGTAAATGAAGAATGGGAACCAGAGACTATTAATTTCAAAATTTTTGAAACTGGCCATTAATTCATGAAGGCTGACTCGGTACATGGGCTGATCGGAAAAAAGAGGAATAAGTCGAAGGATATATTAGATTTCGATGATTTAGTCAATTCAAACAGTATAAACAGTAAGTACAATAAACCACTCATTCTCCATTTGAAAGACTTTCTTCGTTTCGAAAACGGTTGTCAAACCCGTAAAAAAGGAGCAGTAAGCAATGGTAACACTACTGTAGCTTTTTTCCGTGACCTGAAGGTGTGTCAATTCAGAAAAAATTCATCACTGTACTTCAAAACCAAAATAGATAGTCCGGAGTTTCAGAAGTCAAATTTTTTTAAACTAAAATTCAAACTTCAGTTGCCAGTTAACAAATTATCATGCCTGGGTCAGAAAAAGGAAAAAAAAAGGAGAGATTTTGAATGAACTAACTGCTCATATGCCCGCTAAGGAACAGTTGTTTGGAAATCTCTTCTACCAGTATCTGACATGGACGACTTGGCCTACTGTGGGGAAGAAACTCAAATTAAAGGGGGCGATCTATATTTACAATTACATTTGATGTTCAATATTTATTACTTTTGTGTTCTGTTTGATAACTGAAAAATCAATTCTTTGTTACGTGTTTCTGCAATAAATTATTCCAATGTAAATTGACTCACTTGAATTTTGTCTTGAATTTTTCGACTTGTTTTATGTTTTGTAAAGCTTCGTGCGGATGTTATAATCCGAAATCTAGTAACTGAAAGTGACCGTCCATTTTTAATTTGGCGCGAAGAATTTTGAATTGAATACACTCAGTGAATTTCTAGAATCGAGAAGCAGTAAATGTTCAAGTTCGAAGTTTCTAGTAAGAACACTTTTTGAGTAAGCGTAATCCCTCTTATTAGCATCATAAAAATAGCTCTGCTTAGAAGTTGGAAATTTAGAGTTACTTGGTTTTTGCTTTGTACGGCAACGGGGGAGTCCAGAGGCTTTTCCGAAAATTGTATATAAGGAGAAATGCTTTCCCCTCCTTACTCCTTTTTCTGTGAACATACTGTTACTGTTATAACCATAAGCAATATACGGTAGACCGCACTAAAAGAAGAAATTCGAAAGGAACCACGCTCAAAATCATATGAAAATATAATGAGTGATTTCCCTGACATGTCGTCGAAAATAGAACCAGATCCTAATAAAGAAAATGGTCCAGGATTCCAGACGAGAACTAATCGCCTTCTGATACTGATATAGTAAATTGATAGGAAACCAGTACCGAAGAAAAATATATGTATTAAAAAAACTATGAAAGTGACAGATTATTTTATACTTCGACAATACGTGGAAAGTAGTAGTAAAGATGGCAAAGTACATTGATGCAAGTGCCCGCACCGAATGATGATATGTACAGAAAGCTCGGAAGATATATTGGAATGAAGGAAGAGGCACGAAGCTATATTTTCAATAATTTGATTGAGGAGATCGTTATTTGATGAAAATCGATATACATATTTTCAATGAAATAAAACTATAGTATTTAGATTTTCACTATATTAACCAAACTATGACCGGTTTCACAATACTGTGGCTTCATCAGATAGATACGAACTAATGAATAGAGTTCTTCCTTATATATTAGTCTTATTTCCTACTTAATATTACAATAGGTACAAGTACCAGGGGTATGTTGGAAAACCCATCGGAGTTGCTTACTTTATGCATTGAAAAGATTAAGTAAAGGAGAAGGATTTAGATCTAATTGTCTATTAAGTAACCTACCTGAATTCTTCTCTTTGTTGATCTCTACAACTCAACAGTATGTTAATTTTGATCTTAAATTCTCAATAAAAAACTCTTCAGTCCTAATGAATAAAATTCAGCACACGATACTACCACCGAACGCTAAACTTTAAGTCATGGGATGTAGTAAATCTCTTCCCTAGTGTTCCACCTAGTGATACAGTGAAACTCATCAGCAACGCCCTTCAAATTAATAGAGTCCATCCAGCAATTCAATCTCACACCTTGAAAAATTTGTTTAGAACTAAAAATTTTCATGGATAATATTGAAAAACTATCCAAGAACATCCATTTGTCAAACACTTTATTTATTGGTTTAGATATGTCGACGATATCATTTGTTGTTTCACTGGCACAAACAGACAATTAGAGTCATTCAAAACATTCATTAACAAAATTCACGATGATATTAAATTCACAATAGAGATAGAAACAGAAAACTCCATTAACTTTCTGGATTTAACTATTACTAAAATTAATGGCAAACATGATTTTTCTATTTTCATAAGCCATCGCATACACATATTGTTATTCACATCTCATCTACACATCTTTATCCACATAAATTAGCAGCTTACAATAGTATGGTACATAGACTTATTAATGTCACAAAATAATTTCATAAAAGAGCTAAATATAATTAAATAAATAACAGTCAATAACGATTACAGTCCAACTATGATTGAGAACATGATTTCAAGCAAAAATTTCAAAATGCAATCCAGGAAGTATTTCCAAGTTGGAAAAGTTCTAACACAAAATACAACAGCTTAACTTATATTGGTAATCCTAGTCTAAAATTAAAATCATTCCTCTCGCATTATAATTTCAATATAGCATTCCGAACTGAAAATTCTTTAAGGTGACATATCCAAAACTGCAAATCTAAATTTCATAAAGGTAATAAATCCGGTGGTTATAAACTGTCTTGCGGGGATTGTAATAAAATTTATATTGGTAGAACTTTCAGAAATTTCAAAGTTAGAATATCTGAGCACAAACGTAGTTTTAATTATCATAAATCAGATTCCCATTATTCTAATTACTTACTCGAAGAAAACCATAACTTTAATGAGAATTTCACAATTTTACACAATGAAAATAATGGACAAAATCTGAATCTATTGGAAATTTTAGAGATCAACAAAGAAAAGAATTCAGGTAGGTTACTTAATAATCAATTAGATCTAAATCCTTCTCCTTTACTCAACCTTTTCAACTCATAAAGTGGGGCACTCCGATAGGTTTTCCAACATACCCCAGGTACTTGTACCTGTTGTTATATTAATTAGGAAATGAGACTTTTATATAAGGAATAATTCTGTTCATTAGTTTGTATCTATCTGATGAAGCCACAGTGTTGTGGAACCGGTCATAGTTTTGTTAATATAGTGAAAATGTAAATACTATAGTTTTATTTCATTGACAATATCTATATTTTCAAATTAAGCGAATACGGCAAAAGAATTTGCCGTTCTCAAGAGCTGCGTTAAATATTATCGAGACTCAAAACAGATAGAGTGACAAACCAAATAGAACGTTGATGCGTATCCAGTCTTGGCTCAAAAACAGCAAACTCTATGATGTAGTGGGAATGTGGTTTCGTTTATTCTATATTTTTTAAATGAGTTTCGAGGTAGATATTTCTTTTATTTTCACAGGATTTTAATTCAGCTGTTTTTATTTTCACGGAAGTTTGTTTCAGTAGTATAGAAAACTTATTCGTGTTGTTTTTGTGATGCCATGGTTGTGTTTTATTTGAACAGACACATTTCATTATCACTCTTGTTCTTGTTCTGTATTTGTGTTTCTTTTATCCACTTAATGAATTCTTTTCAGATTCTTAAGGTAAGTTTCATTTAAGTATTTCTCGATCAAATACACGGTATTATTTAATCTTTTATTCTCGCTCTTATTGAATTTGAGATGAAGTACAATTTATTGCAATTGTGTTCTGATTCAAGCTTTCAAGTTTTGCGAATCAAAACTTTCGTGAAAAGAAAGCTCGACTAGACTTGAACTCTGAAAGCAAAAGATTAACTTAATTCCAAGTCAAGGCTAGTCATGTCAAGCAGCTAAAAAATCCCCAATATTTGAGCATATTCAATCATACAACCACACAATAGTTTTAGACAATCTCAAAGTACGCCACAAATGCAAATCAGGAAGTAGAATGAATCTGTGTTGGAAAGTTTTGGAATTAATAAACTCAGGAAAACTACACATTATACTACACTTAATAGCCAACTTGAAATAAATTATTCCTCCTACTTAATATTCAATGAAAAAATATATCTTGTTATTATCTTTGTACTCGAGTTGATATTCAGCAAAGTGTAAAATTGAGAAAAGAGGCTTTTCTCTTTCATAAGAGGATTTTTTACCTTGTTTACTATGCTTTCTAACTATAGATCGCTTTAGGCACCTCCAGTCAAGCGTGTTACGGTGTTCACTAGGTTTTCTAAAATTAGATCGTCTACTAGGCCTCTCCGATCAAGCGAACTACAGAACGTGTCTGTGTCTACCTGGCCCGACAGTTGAAATATTGGTGCATTTCGGATATTCTTTTTCGGCCGTCATCATTCAGGTCACATCCTCTCTGTAGATCTTCTGCAGCACGCGTTGCCACAAGTCGACTATACAGACAATTCACGCCTTCGGCCATATTGCCGAACCACCGTTGTCACGTGTTTTATTTAATCCTACATTCACGTTTACAACGGGTATTTCCTAGAATCATCGACTTTTATTCGTGTGTGTGACTCCATCCCAGTAGCAATTTGTATTTCGGAAGTGTCTGTTTCTTTCTGTTTGTATTTCAACTGGGTTCATGAATTTCCGAACTAAAGTTATTGTAAAACCAGAAAAGTTTTCTGGATCAATCGAGGAATCGGTATCATGTGAAGAGATTTCGGTATCTGTATCAGATTCTTCCATATATCGGCTGAGCTAAATGACGTTCTTTCCACGTCCGATTATTTTTTCTTCTCCGCCAGAGTTATTTCATTGCATTAGTGCAAATTTTTCAGTTCATTGGTTAATGCCACAGAGAGAGAGAGAGAGAGAGAGAGAGCCGTCTCATCAAATACAGAGTTCTTACCAGGAAATCTCCTAAGAACTCGGTTATTGTCAATTGGATATATTCCATAAGCGCAATCCGGATTTCATGATATTTTGATTTTCTTGCATGCCATCAAGTGTTTCTTTCAGAAGAGCAGGAAACTGTGTTTTAGGAAGTGTTGCAACCTCCATGTGGGTTTAAGCTGTCGAAATGAAGAGACATCTAGCGGGTGCTATGTTGTCCCTATTCCATAAAAAGTCCAGAAATGTCGTAGTGACGATATCTTCTTAAAACATGGAATATAGGTTCCAAGTTTGCGGCTGAGCTGTAAGTATTCCGAGCATTGAAAATTCTCGAAAATTTAAGTAGAATATTGGATTATAAGAATTCAAATTATTTTTTCGACATATTCGGCGAGTTGGAGCGAAATACAACTGTTCACAATAGAGGAATACTGTGTTTAGAACATAACCTTCATTATGTATTATGAGTTTCTTGGAAGACTGAACCTGGCCATCGGGGCCCTCTCGGTCAAACAGAGATGGAATTTGAGGAAATATCGCAGGTTATGTTTTTTTTTTTTTTATTATCTCCTTAGTCCTTTTCATGACCTTGATTGCTATGTAAAATCTTTTCTCAGATTTGTTTAGACATATAAGAAATATGATTGTTGAAATATTTTTCTGCTGGTTTTCTTTTTCCATTGTTACAGATTCCTGTCCCAAAACCCCTTTCTTTCACCGTTGTCTTTGTTCAGAAATCATGGAATGCAAGAGAGAATGAAGCGACTAAGCAGAAAAATCTTTGGTACTCTTTTTGTACACACGACACTAACACAACAAACAGACAAGCTATTGCTAGTGCAAAAGCGACAGGGAAACGAGTTTTTCCTCAGGTTTTTCCACTCTTCTATTGAATCATATACAAGATAGTATGGTTCCCCTGTTACATTTCCTGAGCTCACACTTGTGATTTTTCTGACACACACCAAAATTATAGATATAAGCATTTATTGTAAATACAATTATTCAAATTTTTGTAAATCCTCTTTTTCAAAAGAATATATATATATATACTAGCTGACCCGGCAGACTTCGTACTGCCTCATCGATAAATAAAAGACCTAATCTTTTGTATAAAATGATTTTAAAACAAACAAATCGAATCCGTATTTAATAAAAAGCATTTATTGAATAAAGCATGAATTATTATATTATATTATTTTCGATACATCATGTTGCTTACTTACAAAACAGAGTTTTCCTGAAATACTGGCTATTTATAAGGTTTAAATTTGATATTCACAGACACACACTGTTAAAATACAGTCTGTTAATTAATTTAAAGCTTTCTCATAAACTATATTTTTGTTTTGTTTTGTGGTGCGTAAATAAACAAAGAAGACGGTTTTCCGACGCGCGAACACGCGACGTATAATTGTCCATGCGCGAAACAGGAAACTCCAAGTTGATTCCACAAACTTCTAACGACTGTCCTTGCGATTTATTTATGGTCATCGCAAAGGCCAGACGCACTGAAATTGTAACCGTTTAAAATCGAATGGTAAGTCCGTTGGAATCATCGGTATCCGCGGGATCAAGACATCCTCTCCTTTGTATTTTCCTTTTATGATTGTCGCCTCAATGACGTTATTCATCAGTCTTTTCACAGCCAGTCTTGTTCCATTGCATAGTCGAGGTTGATTAATGTTACGCAGCATGATGACAACTGATCCCACTTTTAACTGCAAATTGTGAGGTGGTAATCCAGGCAATTCCAGTGAATTTAAAAACTCAGTGGGATAGTTGACTACGTCATCCTGGTTCATTACGGTGTCGACTGATTTGAAGGAAACCAACTGTCCTGGAAGAAAATTCTGAATGGTCGCATTAAGATCCTCGACATCTTTATTTTCGCTGCTAATATTGCTCGTTCACCCAGCCAATTATGGTTATTGAACTTTTGCGCTATATCTGGGAAAACTCGCTGAATAAGCTCCACTTTTGAGTCTGTGATGTGACAGAAATCTGTAGGTAATGTGATGAATCCGGTCGAGGTGTCCACTGCAACTTTATTATTTCCAATGTCTAACAACTGCTTCGCAAACACATTTGCAGTTTCATCTTGTTGCAAAAATACTCGCATGTTAGTTGTTAAGTGGAGTGTCTTTACGTACTGCCACAAATTTGATGATTTTAGGCATGCATTTAGTTCATCAGCAACAGTTGATCGGGGAATAACTGGAAGAGTCTGACGAAAATCACCTGACAACAGAATCATGGCCCCACCAAAAATATTTTGGTTGTCACGAAGATCTTTCAACGTTCTGTCCAGTGCCTCCAGTGACCTCTTATGGGCCATTGTGCATTCATCCCAAACAATCAATTTGCATACCTGTAGGATCTTGGCCATTGCGCTATTTTTGGCGATGTTGCAAATTGGTGTTTCGGTGATTTGCATGTTTAGTGGTAATTTCAAGGCAGAATGTGCAGTCCGCCCGCCTTCTAGCAGAGTTGCAGCTATTCCAGATGAAGCCAACGCTAGAGCAACATCATTTCGCGATCTGATCCTCGCCAAAAGCAATGAAATTAAAAACGTTTTCCGGTTCCTCCGGGAGCATCAAGGAAATAAATTCCACCAGATCCACTGTTCACAGATTCTATCAAAGTGTCGTACGCAATTCTTTGTTGTTGATTTAATTGTGGAACATTTGTACGAACTGTTTCGGCCAATGCTTCAATGTCGTACTGATGTTCTCTTTGCAACTCGTGGTTTAATGCATCGTGCATATGACGATTGGTTGCTGTCATTCCCAAACACGACAATACTTTATTTGCCATCAATAAACACATATCTTCTATCATGATCAATGTGTCATTGTAAATTTCTTCAGTCATTTGTAGTGTATGATTCAAAGTTTGACGGCGCACACGATGCAAAACATCCTCAGACATGTCATCTCTATACTTAACCCACAAATCTTTTGGATTCGAGGAAACATGTCGATATGATAATCGCAAACAATGTACGAATTTGATGCGGCGATGAAGATATTACGGAATCCTTGAGCGTATCATCCCAGTGCGAATCATTCTCAAGTAAATGTAATAGTTGACATGCCTCACGGTAAGTCGCACACAGCTGTCCATTAACTGTTCTCAGTTGTTGAAACGATGTCGGACCACGAACATTCACCAACAACAACCGCAAATAATAACATTCATCGTTATTTGGATGTACTGTGTAGATGCGACCCAGAGCATCTGAAGCAAATACATTTGGATGTCCTTCAACTGGTGTTCCTTGTTTTCGACGCTGAAACGATTTCGATGATGCGTTCCATGTGTAATAGCGTGGCATGTCAGCATACAGCAAAGTGCGAGCAAAATCATCAGTTTGACAGACTGTGAAGAAACTTGTTAATGTTGTCGACGGTGGATGTGCCGCCCTGTCTGCCGCGTTAGATGCATTAAAATAAACTCGTTGACCATTTTCTAAATGGACTGCCAAATGGACTACTGTAGGGTGTCTTTCATGGATCGCAAATGAAAAGATTCGCCAAATAGCTTCATTGCTACTTACATAGCGACCCATCTGGTACTGTGATATTTCATCATTTGCATTGGTTACACCGAAGACAGCCATATCACTACCTTTATTAACATATTTACATATGTACTTTATCGACTTCACAGAATTACAATATTCCACATTGATGTGAGTCTCAAAAGCTTTGGACAATATTGGCGAGTATGGCACAATCCAACGATTGTCTACATCAACATTTTGTCCTCTTACCTTCACAACTACCGATCGCCCACTGTCTGCAACTGATCGCCGACGATACAATGGGTATCCATCATTTCCCGTTATGGTTTCAGCAAGCAGGTCTCTTGGGTATCGCTTGGAACACCTACCGTCGACCATACAGTGTGAATTGTAGTTGAAATGTCCGCAAGGTCCATGTATCATGTGTTTGGTAACTACTGCATGCAATTTTGGGTCAACTATTTCATCTGGAATTTCAGCTGAAATTATGGAATCAATCTCATCTCTCCTTATTTTGTCCACTAACCAGACTAAAATGTGCGCATGTGGCAATCCACGCTTTTGCCATTCTACAGAGTACATCCAACAACGGACTCGGCCATACACACAATGCTTTATTAAAAATTCATGAGAGATTTTAATTTTGTTTAAAAACTCTGGCGGTTATGTCATGTCTATCAACTGGTGTTTGGCTATGTAGTAATTCCTTCTTGATTTCGGACCATTTTGGGTTACATGTGAATGTAACAAATAAGTCTGGACGGCCATAATGCCTAACATATGACATAGCATCCTGAGCATATTCATGCATGTGGCGTGGGCTTCCTATATAAGTAGCTGGCAAAATTGTCATTCTTCCTACATTATTCACATTGCCATCAGCATTTATAGCATCGCGGAGATGAATGTATTCCTCTGACCGTAGCCGTCGTTGGTTCAAACGGATGTATGTCAATCGTTCAGTCTCAATTTTGACATACATATCAACTGCAAACTGATGAAAAGTCGTTGACACATCAAAATATGATTTACTTCACCTTGACGGATCATGAGTCTGTATGAATAGAAATTCATAGCACTAACTTTTTGTTGGTTTCAGCACCTGCAATCAAAAATGATAAATGTTTAAATTGTTACTTCGATGAATTGAATTTAAAAATATTATTTAATCTTGTTCAATTCATTTACCTGTTACTTGATTTACCATTTTGATATTAAAATGGTATCCATCTTCCCCCTGCCAGAAGATCAAAGGATATTGTAGTGCATCATAACTCCTGTGTGTTTCAGATACACGTTTTAAATCACTATTCCGACGATGAAGCACAATATCTCTAGATTGTAAATTTTCTCCCACAATGACAACAGCCACTTCATCAATGGTAGGTGAATTGAACCTCCTTGTGTGTTCACCGGCAGGTGTTTTGTCAGCTCGAATAATAATGTTATGGCTATCAGATGGCATCCGATCCAATGCTATTTTGAACATGTTTACTAAATTGTTATTCTGATGAAGAAACATTTGTAATTGTTGGACAATGGTTCTCTTCACTGTTGGATTGTGAGCACAACGATTATTAATTTCCGCATCTGAATTGCCCATAAAATAAATTTGTAAAATTGATGATCTGCATCAGGTAGTGGTAACAGAGTTCCCAGTAAGTGATAAATTTGTCCTTGTATCTGTAATTTTAAAAATTTATCCATTAATTATTTCCGATATATATTTATTTTAGTACAAACTTGAATAATATAAAAAATATTCTTATATAATACCTTGAAAGTGGGCATGAAATTGTCTTGTATAATATGTGTAGCACCAAATGATGTCATCTGGAAACAGTTGTTATATTTCTGAATGTTGGTCAAAAGTGCTTAGAATCATTTCCAATCCCAGAAACTAAAGAGCGTAAAGGATCTGGTGGTGGGACCAATTGTGGCAATTTTACTTTGCCTTCAGCACAACATAATCCAGTAGATTCACCAGTGTATTTTAACGCCTTACAATATTTACAAATTGTTTTCATTTCCCCAATTGTTACTGATTTGTCGGCACAATAATCAATTGCCGGATCATAGTGGAATGCAGCTCGTTCAAGAATCACAGGAGCACTGCGTCTGCGGATTCGCTCAATTTCATTATGTCTAGCTTGCTGTTGTTGTGTTTGATGTGCACGAACTCGTTGCATTCTAAGCCTATCTCCTACATTGTCACTCACTAAAGAACGCAATTCTGACATAGCAATACGACTATTTTCTTGATCTCTCTGTCTCTGGTCATCAGTGCGGTTAGCACGTGAGGTAGCTCTTCGCACATTTGATTGACTACGACGACCTACGTTAGGTCGTCTTCTCCTCGGCATCGTAAATTGTAATTGAGAAAATTTCCGCTTATTTAGCAGTAAAGTGTCACTATCACAAAAAGAGCACATTACTTGGAATGTCACTATCACAAAGGATCACCAAAGTAAAGAAAGTTCTCGCGCACGTAGCCACAAAGATAGAAGGATGCACTCATAGATATCGTAACTCGTAACACAATATAATATCGTAATACTTTTTCCGTGCTCTGACTGAAAAGCGACAGACAGGATGGATTGACATATTAGTTGGTTGTCAAATCTAATGTCAAATATTATGATTGCGTTCAGAAATTTAACTTAAGATTTATAATTTAACGTTTGTGACAAAACTTAAGATTTATCTTTCGATTTCTATATAGTCTTATTAAAAAATAATCTGACAGATTAACAACTGAAGTTAGCTAAAATTAATTTTCTCGAAGCTATATGAAGCTGTGAGACTATGCAATTTTGTCGCGGTCGCGATTCACTTTCACTTTTTTTGAGTTTCGGAACGCGATATTAGATCCTCCAACGCGCATGCGAATTTGAACTTTATACAGCGGTAATAAATTACAAATTGACTCTCCATTTTATTTAGAAAACGTTTGTATGGGAAATAGAAAAATACTGTTTTGAGGATTTTCCCGGCAATTAATCGAATTTTCTCACCTTTTAAACCTTCCCTAGACCTCCACGAATAATTCAAGACCAAGATAAGATAAATCCGTTCAGCCATTCTCGAGTTTTAGCGAGACTAACGAACAGCAATTGATTTTATATATATATATATATATATATATATATATATATATATATATATATATATATATATATATATATATATATATATATATATAGATTCCTACAGTATCCAGCATACAGAGTTTTCTCATGTCCATTTCATGGTTTCTTGGACTGAACAATACTATAGACACGAAAAATTAATTATAATATCATGATGAACTGTTATGGTTTCTATAATCACTCACTAACTTAACAGGATAGCAAGTATTTTGGAACTAAATGCGGAAGAAATGTTCTGATCCCAGTATTGACACCGTTCTTAGGAACCCCATTATACGGTACCACTTTTACTGTAAGATTTCTCTTTAGCTTCAAAATAGTCCTCAGTTTTGGCGATTATCTCTTCATCACTGCTGAATTTGTTATAGCGAGTATTCTCTTGAGATCTACAAACAATAAAAGGTCTCTGGGGTGCAATATCTCATGAATACTGTGGATGGGAAGCAATTCGAAGAGAAATTCGTACTTTATCATCGTTTTCATCGATTTGAGACATATCGCAATGTCTTGATGATATAACAATTTTTTCTTTCCCAAATAAGGCCGTTTTTTAATGATCTCATATTTCAAACGCTCCCATAATGCAATGTGATAGTCACTGTTAATAGTCTGTTCCTTTTTGAGGTGATTGATGAAAATAATTTTTCATCCCTTTGGCTTTCGTTCTTCAGGTCTACACCTTTCGTATATCCAAATAATCATCTATTATTTGTCCTATACGTTTCCCTGATATTTTCGTGGAAAATATTTTCTTTCACAACTATCACCTAAATAAATATTCCTTAAAACTGAATGACCTAATTATAAGAGTCAGTTCGTATTCTTTCCTAGACTGATTTTTGTTTCAATTATACCAGTTTCTATCGATGCTATCAATGCCAATTATTTCCCCGTAAACATTTGCTCAATTTATTTTCGAATAATATTAGTTTGGATCACTAATTACAATCGAGTGAACTTCACATTTTTTTTCAGGTATAACAAGCTGTTCAAAAGACTAATTCAAAATGCTCTGATACCAATATATTTTATATCTGTTTGCATTTTGGCGTTATTCTACTTCAGCGTTATAATGGTGAGTAAAACATTCAAAGTGCTACCAAACTCGTTTTTTCTTAGATGTCCAAATTCTCACAGTATTGACAATCTCATCACGCGTTTTACAACACTGTGGCAATATAAGATAAGAAGTACTTTTGAAAGGGTTATGTGCCTTATACAAGGTGTTCCTGATAAGAGTGGAAATAAATTAATGGTAGATTGCCAATATAGAGAGACATCTAAGAACATCTTATATCATAGGTTCCCAAACTTTTTTATGTCGTAGATCACTTGCCATATTTTTCGCGTTTGGGTAGACCCCCTACTTACCTGATATTGATTTTTTATGAATTTATAACTATAGTGAAGTTTAGTGTCAAAAACTTAAACTAAAAACACATGTTGATTTATACATTTATTGATTGAATTTAAATTAAAACTAGTCAAAATGAAATTTTGAGTAGTTTAATTAACAATAAGTAAATATTTTCAGTGAGAAGGATGAACATGATGCTTTAATAATAAATTATCAACATTTGTCGTCTATTTTGTAATGGTTAATCTTAAGTCTCCTCAGCTAATGATGTCCAGTCTGTTTTTTTTTTTTGTTAGGAGATTGGTAACAGCGGTATGAAGATGGAAAGGAAATTAAAATTTCCTCGCCATATTCCATAATACGGGATAAATAACGGATATGCTGTTTTGCAACCAAAATTGCTGATATCCGTTTTGATCCTGAATCTTAAGTTCTTCGTTTGTACTTAGTTCAGTCAGTTCCTCTTGTATTCTGACATTTGTTTTTTCTATGTCACCATATGGACTAATTATCCACGGTGGTATTACCATGGTCAAAACATCCTCAAACCTAATTTCAAAATCTGAATAGAGGGCACTTAAATGTTGAACGTAGGTTGAAATGTCGTCTGTCTGGCAGTTTGTCTATGACAAACTGGGGAATTGGGAAAACTCACCCCGTCTAATATTCTGCTTTATTAGTTTAAGTCTGGCAAGAAACGCTGATAAGATGGACTTTGTTTAAATCAAATTTAACCGGTCGCCTTGTAACTGCAAATCAACCATATTAAATTTAGCAAACGAATCTGTTGAATAAGCGATGTCTGTTTTCCACTTCATTGAATTTTCTTTTAAAATGTTATCTTTAGTATCCAGAAATTCTAAGATAGTTTTAAAAATTGCAAGAAATCCTGTCGAACATAATAGACTACAGGCCAATGTTGAAAAAATTATGGGTCATTTGAACCACCAGGAGACCTATCTAGAACGATATAAGAGCATAAAATAATAAGATTCAGCACTATGCCGTCACTCGTAAGCTGTCCAACTGAGTGCAGGTGAGAATTCGAAAGTACAGGTAGAGTGAGTACATTTTGGTCACATATTTTTGTACGGCATTCTTACCACCGATAGATCTATTAAAATGATAAGAAAACGCACAGTGCCGTAAAAAAATGGTGCGTTACAAAGTCGGAATTTTTTTATTATTTGGTCATTTGATTTTGTACGGCATCTGTTTCATACTGTTTCAATATTGCTTCTAATCCATTATTCCTCAACGCCGTACAAAAATCATGCGACAAGGGGAAAAATCGAGGGATTGCAATCCCCTCTCTTTCCGTAGTCCAGGGGGTGATTTGAAAAAGTACGGGTTCGTTTCCAAAACATTATCTAGCACTCAAAAGTACTATTAAAAATAATTCCGTCAAAAAATGATTGTTCATTTGAATATATATCAATAATAATCTTAATTTCATCGTTTCCTTGATTTATAGAGCTGTAAAGTTAGTTGATCATGTACGGGAACTTTTTTTAACATGATATTGTAAAATACAACTGTTATATGGCATTGCCGTTCAAAAGAAACCGTTCTAAAAAAATTATAGAAGAACGCAAAACTGAAATTTTGCAAATCATTGTGAAAGTTTAAATAACATAGATTAATGAATTATAGCAATTTTCTACATTTTATCTCTTGTTTTAAATAGTATCAACATAAATAAGCTAGGAAAAATGATGCCGTGCACATTTTACGCAGACCATATCTTTTAGGCTGATGAAGGTGACGCTACAATCTTAAGGGTACCTTATGGCTAGATTTTTAACATGTCTATTAAAAATTTTGGGCCTTTGTTATTCTCAATAGTTTCTTTTATGATCTTGGTATTAAATTTCCTAATGTGTTGAAGCAAATTATAGATAATACTATTGATCAAAACATGATACTCCATATGCTTTTCATCGATTATAAACAGGCTTATGATAGAATAATAAGAAAATATATATATGAAGCAATGGATGAACTAAAAATAAAAGGCAAACTTATAACGCTGGTGAGAATGACACTGACGGATACCACCTATAAAGTTAAGATGAGCGGACATTTGTCGGAATCATTCTGTGTTGATAAAGGCCTGAGACAGGAGATCCCTTTCTACTACACTTTTCAATATCGTGATGGATAAAATTATAGGAGAGAGCAGTATAGCTAGCAAAGGTACAATATACAGTCAAAAGACACAAGTTTTAGCGTATGCAGACGACATAGTTATTGTGACCAGAACAAGAGAACATTTGGTGAATGAATTCAGAAAGTTAGAACCGCTGCAAGAAGAAAGGGTTTAATGATAAATGAAAATAAAACCAGGTATATGATAGTAGGACAACAAAAAAATGAAAAGCACTCAAATCTGCAGATAATTAGTGAAGATAGGACATACTGCTTTGAAAAGGTAGAACAGTTCAACTATTTAGGTGTAACATTGACGAGAACAGGGGAGGAGAAAGTAGAAATACAGGAAAGGATAGCTAAAGGAACAAAATGCTTAGGAGGATTATACAGAGTACTCAGGTCCAAAAATATGTCGAAAAACGCGAAGAAGAAAATTTATCAGAAGATCATCAGGCCTGTGGTAACATACGGTTGCGAACTGTGGAAGTTGAATCAGAGGGAAAAATATACATTAAAAGTTTTCGAGAGAAGAATAATCAGAAGAATATATGGTGGAAAAAAGGTAGAAAATCGTTGGGAAAGGAGAATGAACGCCGAGCTTCAAGAATTGTATGGACAACCTTCAATAACAAATGTGGCTAGAGCACAAAGAATGAGATGGCTTGGCCATGTTTTCCGACTGGGAGACGATAGAACAACAAGACAACAAGAGAGTTGCACTACCTAGACATCTTGGAGATCGTGGATTAACTGATTTGAATAATCTTCATAGTAAACAGATTTTTCATCTACTTTCCCATTTTCATGATAAACAGAGAACGTCTAAATTACATGATATTGTTGTTGCTTCAGATTATAATCTTACACCTCTGAACTTGACAATGCAAAAGGTAGATTTTGATATATTTGATGATAATTCTAAAAGTGAAAGTTGGATGCAGAAGCAATTACACGAAAAGCACCCTAAAGAATTAAAAATGATTATATTCATGCAATAGCATCAAATAAATGGTTAGTATCTGGAGAATTGTTTGCTGAAACAGAAGGCTTGGCAATTGCGATCCAGGATCAGGTTGTTTTCACGAGGAATTATAGAAAACACATCATCAAACAAAATATGGATGATTCTTGCCGTAGATGTTTCTGTTCTTCAGAAACAGTTTTTCATATATTATCATCTTGCTCAGTCCTTGCTTCAACAGATTATTTAGAAAGACATAATGCCGTCGCTAATAATATTCATTTTAATCTAGGAATTAAACATGACCTAATTCCTAAAAGAAAAAAATTTTACAAATATGAACCTGAGATTATTTGTGAAAATGACAAATATAAACTTTATTTTGATAAAACAATTCTTTGCAACAGAGCTGTAAAACACAATAGACCAGATATCAGTCTTACTGATAAACAGAATCAAATAACATATATAATTGATATTGCCATACCCGACACACATAATATACAAAATAAATACAATGAAAAATTCCTAAATATATGATGCTTGGCGACGAGATTAAAAATGTGGAAAATGAAAATAATTTTCATTCAACCGATTATTATTTCCACAACAGGTGTTATTCCTAGGAATCTTCACAAAAGTATTGAGATTTTGGGTCTGAAGAAAAATTTGTTTGAACAGTTACAAAAGATAACAGTCATCAAATCTTGTAATATTCTTTGTAGGTTTCTTTCCGAAAAAATAATGAGGTAGAGTCATAGGTTTTCTCTTCAGTTTATACTGCTCAGAATCTCATTTCATATTTTATTTATTTGTTTATATAAATGTAATATAATTAACTGACAATTTTGTCATATTTATATTCAGAGCAGTATTCTATTCGATCGTTCACGACTTCACACAAAGGAAACTATTAATGAGTAACATTCAGTGTTACTTGACTAAGGTTCGTACACTGGATTTTTCCGGGGAGAAAGCCTCTGACACTACTTGTTGGTACATTGATATAATTGTCTGATGATGCTATAGTATGTATATATTCTGGTAGATTGATATATTCTCATAACATTTAACGTTATCCTAATATATAATTATTCAAGGATATGGTTTGATTATAATCATTGCCTGGCAATGGTATTAATTACCGGGTGGTGGATTTATATTTATTCATGAAATCAGTTTGATTGCATGAACAGATATATGGGTAACTCGTCGGGGTGAAAGCCCCTATATATATCCAAAGAAGATTTTTTTTTTTTCATAGTTTTAAATTTTCACTTCTGCCAGCAGTCCTCAATGATCACCAGACCCTTTTTTTATATTTCAGAATGACAATACCGCTGTGAGATGCAAAACTGTTTTAATTATTTGTTTTGCTTTTGTATGGGCATATATGTTCTGCAGCATGGGACAAAACCTACTAGATGAGGTAAGATATATTTGTTCCTCAATTGGGTGATTCAGCAGTAGGAGGTGATTTTTTAATTGATCAAATGGGAGGTTCCATGACTTGACGGACAGATCAATGCGGCTTTCTTCGGATTATACAGGCTGCTTTCTGCTCATAATTCTGAAACGACTGAATGTGACGTATGTGATCATTTTTTATTATTTCTACATTCTTTTGAACTGTGTTGTTGTAATATTGAGAACTTTTCGTCAATATGTAAATCATATGTCAAATCTCTGATACAAAAATTGAAGGCAAGTGGCTCAGTGACAAAGCGAAAACATGCAGTAGCTCATTATCTGTGAATTGAAGTTGCGGAATAGGGTAATCTACAAATAGACAACACTCAGTCCATTAAGAAATTATCCCATCAAACTGCCGTATCAAGTACAATTGTCAACAAAATGGCGAAGCATCATAAATTTCATCCCTACAGAATAAGATTGCACTGTGAAATAAATGAAGATGATGCTGATCGTCGCCTGCAATTTTGCGAAAATTTAAGTGAAAATATGAATGAAAATTTCAACCTTCTACAGAATATTTGTTCCTATGAGTATCTTCATGTATATTGGAAACGTATACAGGCTCAACTGTCGATACTAAGAAACCTAGAATCCTCACTACAGGAAAATACATACACAAACTATAACATGAAATAATATACGGGAATATTCTGATTTGATCGTTCTTAATCGAGGGTGATTTTAATGGATATAAGTTATCTGCTAAAAGAATTGTCGAGATTTTAGAAAACGATCAAACATGCATTTCTGAAAAGATGGTGATCCCTCGGATTTTTCAATAATTTACCAGAAATATGGATTGTTAGGAGTGGACCAATTGAGTGGTCAGCTAAATCACAGGATTTTAGTCCTTTCGATTCTTCTTAAGGGTCGTATAAAATCCACAATTGTCGTCATAAGGCCAAAGTCATTGGACGAGCTGCGTAGGAGAATTATTATTATTATTACACAGTGCGTGAAAATGACACTTCAAAATTTTAACACGCGGGAGACATACCTACTAAACCTATATCGGGTACGCTGAATCCAGTGGTAACCACCGTTTTCGAAAGTTAGCTCTTGTTTAGGAGATATTCGCCTTTGAAGCAAGCTGATTTCAGTAGGGTTCGTCGCTTATGACTTCAGTACATTATATGCTTGTAATTCCCAAACCGTTCGGAATATCGCTTTACTGTCTTCGGCAAAGTTTTAGCTATTGTCATGGCCAACAACTTTTCTGAATATACCAACATAGAAAAACCTCATTCAAACACCGTTTCTTAACAAAATGTCCGAAAAACTCCATTTTTTGCCATTTTTTCGTTAATTTTCGTCTAAATAATAGAAAAATCAAGGGAATTTCGCTTTGAAATCTTAAAATGAGAAAAGAAAACACATTTCCTATAGTTGAATCAAGAAATTTAAACGGACAATCATGATTTCAACTCAAATTTCTCACAAATGTCACTGTTAATACGTATTTATTAGTATTGTCACTGATGTTACTACGTATTTTGCTATGTATTTGTGTGCCATTTTTCATAGTCTTAGTTTTGATATTTCTTAATTTGACATTTCTTGTAGAAGTTCCTTTGTTCACACAAGTTATATATTTGGTGAAAATATCAAAACTGAATTCGTGCAGTAAATTTAATAAATTTTACTACATTTGTGGAGAGTTTACTATAATGACAAGCAACTGTTCAATTTCTGAAGAAATTGCTGAATCGTACACACAATATTTCAACCAAACTGTAATCAAAGATGTGAACTGGGCTCCAAAAATCGTTTGTACTGGTTGTGTCATAAGATTGAGTGGAGGGAAAAGATGTAAAATGAAATGATTTATCATTTATTTCAAAGTTATATCAATTGAAGCTATTTTTATTACAGGTGAATTCCAATCTATGCCTTTTGGCATTCCAGTAATTTGGACAAATGCTCAAGAACTTGATCCAGATGACTGTTTTGCTTATGTTAATTAAATTGTCGGATTGAACAGAGTTAAAAAACGTAAAGTCGAACTCAGAGGAACTCGGTTGGTTCAGTTGCCGTTACCACATTCGGAATCCATTCCAATACCGAAAAGACCCAGTCCGAGAGAAGAGTACATTCCATCTACTTTTGATACTATTGGCGAAACGTCTGCATCGGTTTATTTACCATCAAATGTATCTCCACAATGTAATCATGCCGAATTTTCTCAAAAAGATCTGGATAAAATTATTCGTCGATTGTGCAGATTTGAAGGTGATAACCCTTTAGAGAGGAATGCAGACGGGATATACGAAAAACATGTGTTTTATATGTAAGCGTCGAGAAAACGTCGTTGAAATTCCACTTAAGTCAATCGAAAAAATGTTGTTTCCACCTCTACATATCAAGCTTGGGATTGTTAAAAATTTCATCAAGGCCCTAGATCCTGAAGACAATGCATTCAATGAGTTGAAGCGAATTTTCCCAAGATTGAGTGGAATGAAAATAAAAGAAGGTTTGTGTGAAACTATATACGTACCAATCAACCTAACGTATTCAATATTTAACACATATTTTTTCGAATTATTTCATTACAGGCATACTCAATGGACCTGATATTCGACGCTTGATGAGAGACCGACAATTTAAAAACAGTTTGTCAAATTTGCAACTCGTTGCTTGGGATTGCGTCAAAGGAGTTATCGAAAATGTACTTGGAATTCATCGTGACGAAAACTGGCGCATACACGTTGAGAATATGCTTTTCGTAACATCGGTGTAAAAATGTCTCTGAAAATTCATTATTTAGATTACCATGCAGACAAATTTGCCGAACAATCACCATGTAAATCAGATGAGCATGGTGAACGATTTCATCAGGTGATAGCTAGACTTGAGCACTGGTATAGTGGAAAAAAACTTGATTCTCTATTAGTATACATTTGCTGGAATTCACAACAAGATGAAGATGGAGAAGAAGAATAATGAACATGAATTTATATGTTTATTCGTTGAAAATTGTTGGAATTGGAATGAAAATTTGAGTTAAAAACATGATTGTGCGTTTAAATTTTTTGATTCAACTATACAAAATGTGTTTTCTTTTCTTATTTTGAGATTTTAAAGCGAAATTCCCTCGATTTATCTATTATTTACACGAGAATTAACGAAAAAATGGCAAAGAAATGGAGTTTTTTGGACATTTTGTTGAGAAACGGTGTTTGAATGAGGTTTTTCTATGTTGGTATATTCAGAAAAGTTGTTGGCCATGACTATAGCCAAAACTTTGCCAAAGACATTAAAGCGATATTCCGAACGGTTTGGGAGTTACAAGCATATAGTGTACTGAAGTCATAAGCGACGAACCCTACTAAAATCAGCTAACTTCAAAGGCGAATATCTCCTAAACAACAGCTAACTTTCAAAAACGGTGGTTACCACTGGATTCAGCGTACCCGATATAGGTTTACTAGGTATGTCTCCCGAGTGTTAGAATTTTGAACTAGCACAGTGTTATTATTATTAAGTTTCATAAAGAGTTGAGATTTTAGAATCTATAAGCTCAAATAGTACACTAAATATTCAGTGACAAAATAAAAGTGAAATGACAAAATGAGAATCAAGAGCTTACTAAAAACTAAAAGCTTAAGAAAATAATCTGAAATAATTATAGGCCGATTTGAAACAAGCTGAGCAACTCTATTATTAGTGAACCAATTGTCCAAAGAATTCTTAAAGGCGGTTCCGAACACTGAAGATCCCATTCGAAATGAAGTGCTCGCGAGATACCGCACGGAACCATTCACGTACTAACTTAAACTGATGTTCACGTAGGTTATTGATATTAAGAACGAAAAGGTCACTTAAGTCACTGTTGAATAGGCCATGCATAATTTTGTAGACGACTATCAGATCTCCTCTTAGTCAATGAACGAAAGTGGGAATCTTCATAATCGACAAGCGCTCCTCATAGCTTGGGCGTACGACACCATACGGCATCCTAGTAGCCCTTCTCTGAATGGATTCTAGAAGCTTCACGTTTTTAGTCAGCCAAGGGTGCCATACTGAACCAGAGAACTCCAAAATTGGGTGGACGTAGTTCTACAGCAATACAGGGATCACATCCATGAAAAGATGTTTGAAGTAAGTAAAGTGTACTTTTGGCCTTATTAACAGTGCATAACATGGCTCCAGGATAAATCTGCTGATACAGTTACTCCAAGATCGTTGTGCATTTCAACACTTTCTAGTTGGTGACCATTAACGAAATATACCAAATAAAGATTATTTTCCCCAAGTGGAGAACCTCACATTTTTCGGTATTTAGTGGCAGGAGCCAGTCTTCGCACCAACGAGTAATAATGTTCAAGTCATTCTGTAGGGTGATGTGATGCAAGATAGGACAATTGAAAAGTTTTGTATCATCAGCATATGAGAAGCAGGCAGATTTCAAAGAAGAAGGCAAATCAGAAATGTAGACCAGAAACGGTAGGGGGCCCAGCTCTGAGTCTTGGGGGACCCCGCTTTCTACAGAAGCGAATACAGATGTTTCACCTCCAACCTTAACTTAAAACTCTCATCCTGAAAGAAATTATTCGATCCACAGTAGCAAATCTCCTCGAATACCAACATGCTGAAGTTTGTGGAGAGGTCTTCTTAGAGGAACACGATCAAAGGCTCTAGAAAAGTTTAAGTAGACTATGTCCACTGGATCACCTCTATCCAGAGACCTCGTCCACTGGTCAATACACTGAAGCAGACACGTCATGACAGACCTTCCTGGAATGAAGCCATGCTACTCCTTAGGGATGATATTATTACTCATGAGAAACGGCAGCAGAGTGTTGACAACTATCCTTTCCATAACTTTGACAGCAACATAAGTTATTGAAATTGGCCTATAACTGTCTTAGAAGCATTTGTCGCCTTTTTCAAACTCAGGAGTTACAGATGCTTTCGTCCAACAACTTGGAAGTTAATGCGTTTTAAGCGATGTTGACATTATCTGGGACAGTGGACCTATCAGCGAACTGCTACAAGATTTATATAATTTGACGGATATTCCATTTAGTCCAGGGGACGAATTTGATTTCAGTCCCTTGATGTCGCTTCCAAAAGTTCTGGAGATATGGTTACATCACTTATAGTATTTTGGTTTCTTCTGGTGGAGATCTTTGGCAAAGGGCCTGCAGGTTCTCTAGAGATAGCTTTGGAGAGAGTATTAACGAAAATACTGGCAGATGTCTTACTATCAGTGGATAAATTCCCAACGTTGTCTTTTTTTTATCCTTACTGGAAGAGATCTTTTTCTCAAAATTCTTCCTAGCAAGGGATATACATACTGAAAGGCGGTTGGAAAATTGTCGATGATCTTTGAAATCAGTATCGCGTCTATTTCTGATATACCTTTGCCACAGATACTGTATATAGCGAATCATTCGGATGATGCCATCATTGTGCCCCAATGCCGATTATTAACACCTAATGTCTTTGAGAACGTAAAAAGAGAATTTGGCAACTTTTCATACCATTGTATGAAGATGAAAAGGGGTCCTTGTGAACAGTACTCCAGTTCTCTCCACCTTAATAGCTTGACTTCCATTACACATACTGTGGACTCATTTCGGTCTCGTAATGTTTTGTGTTTTGATATTCTTGTCGTACAACTAATATTTTGAAAATGAATAGTGAGAATTTTCACGTAATCTTCTGTTGATTACACGGATTTTATTCTGAATCGAGTACAAAATTTTAATCTGAATTAATAAACCCGATGTACCCAGCTAGCTAACGGAATGAATACCTTGGTTTGAAGACCCTGTGAACACCTCTAACACAAAGTGTTGACCGAATTTGTTAAGAACATGAACGAACCCTTTCAATGAGATATTACATATATTATACAAATATTACTCTTTGCGAATTGAATTTCCAAGTTTGAGGATGCTGAGTGTTGAAGGGTGATCCCTATCCTTTCAAATTAACATGTTGGAACACATTTTCACTACTAATATCAATATATTAGAAAAATATTTGTTCAATTGGTATATGAAAATATCTTTTTGTAGTTGGGACACCCTGTATCGAAAGGTTGACGTTAAAAATTAACTAACTCATATAGATAATGGAACAACTTTTTAACGATATTTCATTCGACCCATATTGATATTATATTTATATTTAAGGGATAAGAACTAAGGTTATTGATTCCATTATTTTCCAAATGATTGAAGAAAAACAAAGAGAACACAAACAGATGAAGTGAAATGTATCTTAATGAAGAACAGGTTGTCTATAGTGTTTTTCAACAGATTTACTGTTCCAGCGGTCTGCGCATTTCACTCGACGGTTGGAGAAAAAAAACTGTCTATGTTTCGTGTTGAATTTTTCTCTCGTGATTTTTATGCTATGGCCCCACATGCGCGAATCGCGTTTCATTTCAAAGAGATTGGCATAAATGTACTGAAGGATACGAAAGGTAAAGGTCATCTCGTAGGCGTCGATTTGTGAAGGTTTGCGCTAGCTAGTTTCTGTGAATAAGATGGTCACTTTACACCGAAAGAAAGTTGTGTGATATAACGTTGCACATTATAACACGTCTCTGTCACGCACTAACACGGCACCAGACACAGCCAGCATATTCTAATGAAGGTCTTATGAAGCTTTGACACAGTGTCCGAGGATGAAGGTGAAAACACCTTCAGAATTAGGTGTATATTAGTGAGTTGGTGCAATAAGAAATGTTCATAGTATGCTCAGACCATGTCAGCGCGGAGGTAACAGTCACACCAAGGTCGACATGTGAAGACACCTGTCGGAAGCGTACCCCATCTTTCTCATATTTGAGACGCAGATTATATTTGGCTATGTGAAGCACAATGCTCTCGTCGAACTTAAGGGGAAGAATCCAATCACTGCACCATTGATGTATGGATCTGGGATCATTTCGGAATGATAACTGCTTAGTGAAAATATTTTCGTATACTTTGGTGTCGTCCGCATTAATGGACTTTGCACACCGAATGCAAATAGGAAGCTCACTAGCGTATGCGACGAATATAAGAGGGCCCGGAATTGATCCCTGGGGTATCCCCGAAGTAGAATGTTTCTCTGACGAAAAGGAAGTGCCGACCTTCACCAGAAAACTTTTTCTCGACGTCCGTTATCCAATGGTCCAGGTTTCCTCGAATGCCAAGGTTATCAAGTTCATATAACAGTCTTTTAACCAGAGCGCCATCAAAGGCTTCGGCAAAATCTAAATAGATCGCATTGGTCGGAATATTTCTATCTTACGCATGGGTCCAGTCGTCTATAAGAACTAATAAATTCGAGGTTGTTGATTTTCCCTTAACAAACCCATGCTGCTCGAATGGTATGATAGATTTCACCGAGAAAACGCGGACATTTGGTCAGTCATCATATGCTCCATGATCTAAGAAGGAACGGACAGTAAACTTTAGTGCGAACGGTTTCTCAATTCCGGAAGACTTATGATTTTTTCCAAACACTCGGAAAGCAAGAGAAATCGAAAGAGCTTGTCATTATTATTCATAAAGGAGGACGAAGAGATACCACATAATTCTGCAAAAGAAGAGGAGTAAGTCGATCCAATTCTGATGAAGAGTGATTTTTCAAAGATAGTAAATGCTATTTAACCTTAAGAGGAGTACTTCGGAGAGATATTCGTTTATTCGTGTTGCCAGGGTTTCTGACGATGAGTCGTCGGGCTCCGATGAGCGAGCTGCCATAAATGCTAGAACTACAACTGATTCAATATCAGATGATCATAGAGTGGCATCAGGTTTGCGAAGCTTTGGAATGCTGTCTTCGGTTTTCAAGTTCGTTCTCATAGCCTCGAACAATTTCTTGGAATCGTCAGACTCAGTGATAGATGTTTCTTAATCTTTGCGCTACATCTTGATAGAGGATGATTATTTCGTAAGTAGGTGATGGTGAGGGTGAAGTGTTGATTTGACATGTTCAATTGTTTATTGTACTTGTCGTGTTCTGTTGGTGATACCAGCCTTTCTGAAACTTTTTAATGAAGCTTTCGAAACTGATGTAGGGACCCTCCTGGATCATCCGGGCATTAGGTGTTACAGTGCCGAATATCTAAAATCTGGTAGTCTTATAAGTGAAATATTTAAGGAGTATATGTTCCGTTGTTTCATTGTTTTCTAGGAAACCATGGCACATCAACACGACCCCTGACGTGTAGATGTTACTTAAGTTGTCTGATTATTAGGCTAATAACCCAATATACTTTTCGTCAAGGCTCTATAGTATATGTACCGTCTTCTTTGATTGGGGACTTTTAATAAAATTTTGACTGTTTCAGTCCCGAGATAGCATATTGGTTCATGGGAAATGCAGAATAGGTTCTGGTCCCTTTGGACTAACTGATGTTGCTTCTTTGGACAGGCAGTCTCCTTTCTCATTCCCTTCAATATCGATGGTCTGGGCGCCAGATCAGAGAAACTCTGTTTGTGGTACTAAGTTGTCATAGTGCTCTATTGCATAAGTCAATTAATTTGGATGTATCCTTTGAATCTATCAGATATTACAGGACGTTTTGGCTATCAGAGCATAAACACCTCAAAAAAGTCTAAGAAACACTTCTGAATATCGATATATCGTATCCAGAACAATCAATATGCATGATTTTTTTTTAAATGAACACCTGCATCAATTTCTCACCAAATTATGTAGAGTGCTGCAACAGATTTCAGTTTTTTTTTTATAAAAAACTAAAATTTCAGCAGATGCGACGCTGTTCATAATCATTTCATGTATTCAGTGTTTGAAATCAGTTAGTTGGCACTTCGTTTCTGTTGTAAGCACAAATAAAAGATTCAATATTTGTGATTCGACCATAGAAATACGACATTTGACTAGAGAAAAGATGTTACATCCGTTGGTATGCTCCAAGTTGGGAGCTCACAACGGGAAGTATCCAGGGTTCTGGGAAGTAGCCCTAGTGTCATATACCGTTTATGGTCGCGTTTCAATGAAACAGGTAGCGCAGAAGAACGCCATACAGGTCATTCCAGGATTACTACAGTCGCCCAAGACCGATATTTTGTTTTACAAGCCAGAAGAGATCGTACTACCACAGCATCTCAATTAGCTCAAGAGCTATCACGAGTTCATAAAGTACGAATTTCCAACCAAACTGTGAGAAATCGACTGCACGAAGGTCAACTCCACTCCAGACGTCTTTTAAGAGTTCCACAACTGACCCATGGAAATCGCGCTGCTCGTTTAGCTTGGTGCCAAGAACACGTAAACTGGGATCAAGAGAGGTGGGCCACAGTTCTCTTCAGTGATGAATCTAGATTTAGTTATTATCCCGATTCGGGAAGAATTTGAATATGGAGGGAACCTGGAAAGCAAAACCGTCACCAGCATACTCGAGAAGTTGTTAGACAGGGAGGCGGATCAGTGATGTTTTGGGGAGGTATACGCCTTGGTGGAAGAACTGACCTCGTTCTCATACAGAACAACCTCACGGGAAATTCTTACGCAAATGAGATAGTTTCACCTGTAGTGGTACCGTATCTCCAAACAATGGGTCAAAATCCACTCTTCCAACAAGATAATGCCCCTCCTCATCATGCAAGAGTTGTCTTGAACGATATTGAAGAGAATAATATCGTTCTTCTACCGTGGCCATCCTGCTCCCCAGATCTGAATCCCATCGAGCATGTGTGGGACACCCTAAAAAGAAATCTCCTGCGTCAAAACATCTTCCGTCATGAACAGGAGCTTCGATTAGCAGTTCAGGGGGCTTGGAATGACTTAGGCCAAAATGTTATAGACAATTTAATATTGAGCATGCCGCGACGATGCCAAAGTGTCATTAATAACAGAGGTGGACCTTCTGGGTACTGAAAAATATAAGTGCTTCCATATCTTTTCGAAAATATTAATTCAGGATTTTTTTTTGTGTTTTACCAAATTTCGTCATTTTCAAATTTCAAATTTTCTTTATAATAGGTGCTTTGGAGAAGTCAAATATTATTTTGTTTTCTTGAGAATACATTATATACAATACATCCTAACAAAAACCGAAAGATTTCTATAAATACGAATCATCAAATTCATATTTGAAAGATATTGGTGAGTGTTCCTTAGACTTTTTTGAGGTGTTTATGTTAATGTAAGCGCCTCAATAGTTCCTGTGAAGGTTTTCCTGCACGGATCTAAGAAGAACATATGCTTCTACGTGTGTTACGGTGATATGGTCTCCTAATGTTGAGCCTGGAGCCGTTGATAGCCATGATGCTTATAGTTTATTACTTTTTCAGAGTGAACTACTATTCCGAGACTTATGTAACTGCCCCTGGTTTCTATGGAACAATGCCAATAAAAAACTTTATCTCATGTTCCTCATGCACAGCTGTCCATCTTTGAGATATAAAAGTTTGAATTTGGAGTTGAATTATGCTCTTGTAGTACAAGTGAGTATTTCTAATCGCATTTTCAGCAACACTTTATTCTTTTATAGAATAATTTAGATGTAAAGGGTGTCCCATTTATGATGTTTCAGTACTTCAGCTATGTGAAATACTGCAAATATAGAAATTGGATCCCTCATCTCCGTTCTCGATTTTAGATGGAAATTAATTGGTGAAAACAGATCGCAGGTATCTCTTTTTGTTGAAGACATGGATGGGAAGGATCATTTTTCTCTCTTCTTGGAGTATTTCACACAGCAGCTGTTCTGAAACGTCGTAAATGGGACACTATGTACAACTAAACATATTCAATGAACTACGGTATGATACCATTCAAGAAACATTTTTTTTCAGTTTGTGCGAACAATAATGTCAATCTTAACAGCAATTCGCAAGCTGACCACATGAATTAATATATCTAGAATGCACCAGAGTAAAATACACACATGGGAAATTAGTAGAGATTGAATGAATTTGTGAGCAACTGATCCAGTGCACTCACTGTGGCCAGGCAGCGACCTTTGTCTGGATTTCTTGTATTACCATTTGAAATATCCTAATTTTTGTAAGAATATCTTTCGCACTCTATTGCTGTCAACATTTTTCCTGCTGCACATCGATTATTATAATTGTAATAATGAATATTGAATGAAATAATATTAACTAGAGAACCTTGGCAGCATTGAGTAATATTACGTATACCTACATAATTGAAAAGAATGCCCTCATATAATAAATAATAATTGTTATCTAACTTTAGGTTTAATTTCAATTTTCACAATTTCCAAAGATATTTCGCGCGATCGAGCTTAGGTTAGACGTATTTTAGATTGGTAAATTATTGTTCGAACCAATTTAACGAAACTTGCTGTATCGTTTTACTATACTCCAAAGTTTTTTCGAACCGAAATATCAAGGTCTTTAAATCTTTTAAAGTAAATTGAAAAATATTCAAAAAAATAGTAATCTAACCAAACACTCGATAAATACCATCAAGCAGCCTCCTTATTTGCCTGATCTAGCTCCGTGTGACTTTTTCTTTTTTTTTTCGGGGAACCGATTCCATAGACGTCATAAAAGAAAATTCGCAGAAGGTGCTGAAGGTCATTTCTGAGAGCGCCCATAAAAATGTTTCGATGATTGGGAAAAACATTGGCACATGTGTATCGCTTCAAATGGAGCATATTTTGAAGGAGATTCAACTATACATGTGAAAGTTATACATCATTTCTTATAGTAACAATTTATTTCGTACATGATATATATATATATATATATATATATATATATATATATATATATATATATATATATATATATATATATATATATATATATATTTATAAATCTTTATATAAAATATTGTTATTCACAGAGAGAATGTGTAAATTGAATCTCAATCAATTCGGGTTCATTGTTTAATAGAAAAGCGTTTTCAGGCCACACATAATTGAATATTCGAATATAGAATACTTTTTGACATCTAATATAGACATTAAGGAAAATATAATGTATTAATCCTAAAAATTAGTCTTTAGATCTGTCTAAGTAATCTGAAAAATATTAATTAAATAGTTATCAAACCAAACACTCGATAAATACCATCAAGCAGCCACCTTATTCGCCTGATCTAGCACCGTGTGGCATTTTTTTTCCAGACTGAAATTACCACTCTATTCCTGAGAGCGCCTATAAAAAATGTTTTGATGATTGGAAAAAACGTTGGCACATATGTATCGCTTCAAATGGAGCATATTTCGAAGAAGATTCAATAAATATTGAAGTAGATTCAGATTTTTGCGTTATATTTCAAATTTTCGGACACCTTTTTGTCACAGAGTATTTTTAATAAAAAATTGAATTTCATCAAATGTGTTTTACTATGTTGGTCTGCGGACGCTTTAGTCCAAGCAAAATGCTTTTGTCGAACTGTATCATTATTTCTTTCTACTTGTTATTTGTAATTTTTTTAAATCGATCCACTTCACAAATGTATTTCTCCTTCATTGTATCATATTGTATGAAGTGCAATGTAATGTTTCGTACTCAGAACCGCTTAATTAATCAGTTTTCTTAGAAAAATTGATTTTCTTGTCTCAGAAATATTTGCACTGACTGAAGCAGACAAATGAATTAAAAGTATTCATTCTAAGTCATAGTTTTATTTTTGCAAACACACATAATATACCTGGCAATGCTATATATGTGGAAGTTATACATCTTTTTTCATAGTAACAATTTATTTCGTACATGAAATATATATAATATTTATAAATCTTTATATAAAATAGATACCAATTGTTATTCATAGAGAGAATGTGTAAATTGAATCTCAATCAATTCTGGTTCATTGTTTAATAGAAGAAGCGTTTTCAGGCCACACATAATTGATTATTCGAATATAGAATACTTTTTGACATCTACTATAAACATTAAGGAAAATATAATGTATTAATCCTAAAAAGTAGTCTTCAGGCTTTATGGAAAACTCTCAAACAGAATCATTGAATTCTGAAAGAATATCATTTCAAAAATATTTTTTCGAAATGATAATGTATTTATATGGCTTGTTATACTAAATCTTCTAGATTTTGGAGACTTTTCGATTGTAAAATCGATTCATATTGTTTTCAAAATTTGCTGTCACATTTCTACAGGTAGTCTTCCAGAAACTCTTTCATTTGCAAAGAATTGTACTATCATGTTATACCTGTAACAATTTTATTGATTGTTGGTATTCGTACACAAACTTGAAACGAAGGTCATCATTAGAAGCTGAGAAAATATATATTTTATCCTGACCAGTGTGAAAATACCAGCACTTGATGTCTGTAATTGCCATTATCGAGAAAAAAATTTTCATGTAAAATACTGTTCGATGAAAAACTGATTATTTCAAAGACATTCTCGAACACTTAAAATTAAATAATTGGTGACAATTCATCTTCAATGTAATATAACTTTACAAATCTCTGAAGAAAATGATTCCAAATTTGATTCTCCAGGTTTATTTCTTTAGATGAGGAAGTTGATTTTCAAAACACTATATCAAATAATTAAGGTAGCCTAAAAATTGTTGAATTCGTTTGAATAATAAAACCGTTTTTTTTTGTTGTTCACAGAACTTAATTTACAGCAAGTAGTGAATTATCGCAAGAAATACGACAAACACTAAAAAGTTCATGGTTTCTTTGAATTTACGGATTATTTAGATTAACAAGAATATTAAATATCTATATATCATTTCATCTGAGAAATTTTTCTTTTATATGACCATATTCTATGTTTTCTGTCATGAATTCTAGGTTTCATTATATGTCTCGATTGAATTATTAGGAAAAGAAATCAGTTTTCAATGATGCAGCTATATCGCTAACAATTGTTGATCGATTTCAATGAAACAAAAACTAAATTTAATCTTGAAAGATATTCTCACAGCCTGAAACAATTCAATCGGTTTGTAACTCCCGGAAAAGCGGAGACTTCACTGTAAATGTTTAAACGGTAACCCCATAATTTCATTTCTTTTTCTATCAATAATTATTCAATTTCAAATTGTCTCAAAACGCTGAATTTCCCGAGGAAAGAAACAATGTGAGGAAAAAGGAAAAAGATTACTTCTTTCAGTACTCCATTCACTAATAGCTTTTAAAATAAGAGTTTTAGAGGAAGTTGTAGAAAAATAAAGTTTTTAAATTCAATTTGATCCAAGATGGAATAAGTAAAAATTTCAAAAATTATGAACATGCTTCAAAATAGCAACAGTATCTAGTAAAACCGAAAAAATCCTTTTCTTATCTACATTATTAGGATAACTGAAACTGATCTGCGGACAATAATATTTTGGCATAACAATTATTACGGTATAATAAAACAATACACCAAGTTTCGATAAAATCGGTTCGATTGTTTTCGAACAATAATTTTACAATCCAGAATTTTTAGAAAATGATAAGTTTTCACATTTTAGAGTTATGTCCGATTTTTTATGTGCAATTTTTCGTTAGAAACAAAAACAATTTCACCAAACAATTGCATTCAATTGAAATTTTGTAATTCATAAATTTGAAGTACTCGGAGAGACGATTTTTTGGAGAAAGTTTGAAATCAGGTGGTTTTTCTTTCAGAATGACTGATTAAACAATTTAATCCAATAAATTTACCAATTTGTGTTCGGTTTGATGCATAAGCAAAAGAAAGTATTTCGCGAAAAAAACAATGTATTTATTGACGTAAGATATGAGGTTTACTTCGTAAATCAACTGACAAATTTGTTTATAACAAAATAAACAATATCCAATTGGCATTGTGATGTTTGAACTCTAACCTAATATAACCTAACAAGCTATCGAAATTGAAAAAAAGATCGAGACAAATTCATTAGAAGCCAAGATTATGCTAATTTGTTATACGTATTCTGAATCTTCGAATTCAATTTCCGATCGTCAGCTTCCACCATCATTTCTGCTGTTTTCATGCAATTTTCCAGAAGAGCAAGCGATGATCTTTTGATCTGAATTTTTTCTAATCTGTCGACATCGTATGGATATGAAAATTTTTCTCATTAAAGAGCTAGGAATTACGAAGCCATTAAATAAGAAAAAACCCAATTGGTTATAGATAATGGAGAAAAGCCTTTGACTTTGAACTCATATCTCGAAAACTAATTGACAGATTTCATATTTGTATTTTAAAAAAGCGTCTCTCCGAGTACTTTAAATCTATGAAATATAGAAAATATAATGAATGCATTTGTTTTTGTTGCTTTTCTAATCGACCGACTTTAATTTGAGCATTTCGAAAATATGTGATTGAACATTTCAAATGACTTACCATTTTTGTGTGCAACAATTTGAGAACTAGGAAGTTTTGTATTTTAGATTACAAAATTATTGTTCCAACCGATTTAACGAAACTTGCTGAATCGTTTTACTATACTCCAAAGTTTTTTTGAACCGAAATCATATCAGGGTCCTTAGATCTTCATGAGTAATCTGAAAATATTAATAAAAAGAAACTTTTGGCCTTTTTTAGGTATTGTTGCTATTTTGAATCAACATCATTCATCATGAATAAAATTTAATTTGAAAATTCTTTTATTCCTCCAACTCTCCTGTAAAATCATTATATATATATATATATATATATATATATATATATATATATATATATATATATATATATATATATATATATATATATATATATATATATATATACTTTATTCACTATAAGTGAATGAAGTGGTAAATATCATTTTTTTCACTTTATCGACCTTACAATCTGCAGTCACGTTTTGAGTTATTTTTACCAAAAATACCAAATAATGTGAGTACCGATATTTCCGGAAGTTCAGAATATTTCAGTCAGATAAAATATCATTCAAGATGCAATTAGGTTTTTATTTCATTGAATTCGATCAACAACTGTAGAAGCTAAAACTTGGGGTGTTTTTCACAGAACACCCGATATATTGTCGTTATCAAAAATTATGATTATATATTCTGAAGAATGTGAATAAAAACAGTTATATTAGAAGATGCAAAAATAAAATGAAATCTTGCATGTTTGGGGTTTTTCATAAAACCTAAAGATTGCCTAATTGTAAGTGTACTTCATATTCTTTCACATATACTTGTTTTTGATCTCGATATCCGTTACGAATCATCATCATGCAGTATTAAGGAGTATACTGTATAAGTCACAGTTGGCATCCGATATACTCGTATTTAAGCTTCGTTCATATATTTGAAGCAACATGAATAAAATAAGATTAAGAATATGGACAGTTTACTATCCAACATATATCTATAAGGATAAAAGAAGACAATGAAACATTATAGTGAGAGAGCTACCAAAACCGCATTTAAAAAATTGGTGAGTATTCCATTTACAAGACTGCAGCGCTGCACGCTACTAGGTTATAGAGTTTTGAAATTTCGCTTAGATAGGAGTGTCTCTGGTTTTTTCAAATATGTTTCATATATTTCACACTTAAATTTATCTTCATCTTGAATTTTTTGGCCTTTTCTGATTAGTTTCTCAGCGAGTCAACATCTTGGAAACATTCAGTTCTCAATTTTGTTGTAGGTACACTTTTCAGTACAGCTTTTTTTATTCTGAAAATGTATGCCTGTGTATTTCTCCGAATTATATACGCTAGGAACTTTGAGTAATTTCCAGTTATTGGCTTGATGGCCCTTACTCGAGACTAGATTTTAGAGGCCTCGTGGTTTTGGAATTTTTGCTTCGATTGAAACCGGAATCCTTATGAAAGTCGTTTAATTTTTGCTAAGATTTTCCTGTATTTTTCATTGTTTGACTGAATAATGCTCTATTTTAATTCATTTTCTTTTTTCCAGCTTTTCTTATTCATTTCAGTGAAATATTTCAAAGTAGATACCCATAACTAATATGATTTGTTAAATCATTTCAATTAAATTTCAGGAATTTAGTTTCTCATCATTCGGAAATTTTAACGTTTTCATAATTTTACTCAATTCAAATACGTATGCAACTACGTCATTTAGTTCTTTTTGGTGTTACTTGACGTTTCATTGTTAATAGGCCAGAAAATTGAGAAATTGCAGATAAAAATATTTGAAAAGTTAGATACAAACCAACTAAGCGGAATTTTGTACCTCTATAATGTAGTAGTGTGGATGAGATATTTCGAATGCTAAAAGCTCGTGATGTTCTCCGTAAAGAAAACAGGAAATGCGCTCGATTCACAGATTTTACAGGATAATCTAAATTCGTTGTGGTTGCATGATAACTTCTGAACGAATAGAGATATGAGGATGCGGTTTTAAAGAAAAGATTAGACGTCCTTCTAATGAAACAATGCAGTCAACTAAATTTTCATAGCCCTCTTCGTTTTCGAAATACTGGGTGATTTTCAAATTCTTCAATTTTCAAGTACCCCTCGTATCTCAGTTATTCTTCAACATGGCACAATAATGAAGAACCCATCTTACTTTTACTTTAACGGGTACAGTTTTCAAATTATACACATAGGGTTTTCAATGGAACACTCATAAGTTTTCACGTTATCCAATTTTATTTATTGAAACCTTCATGGGTTTATTTTTTTGAACGACGAAATATGCTATTTTGATTTGCCTATCAGATTTTTGTAGCTAGAATAAAATTCTGTTTTGTTAATCGAAAATATGGGTGTTCTAATAAGTAATATTGATGCTTTACTCATTTTATCGAAATTCAATTTCTAAGAAGTTCAAGTAAAATATGTTTTATACTTTCCACAATTTTATTTACAGGAAATACTGCATTTCCTGTAGTTGACCACTTGAAACCAGTCGTGTTTATAAAAATAAAATTGTGTGAAGTGTAAAATATATCTTATTCCATTTTCGTTGAAAATATGGCCATGAATTATAATTTCACTTTAAGGAAAAATATGATATCCTCAGCTCTTTTGTACATTGTTATGAAAACGTGAATGCTGCAAGTGGTCTCTACTTAGAGAAGTAAAGAACATCAATGGGAGATTGATAAAACTCAATTGAGATAGAAGCATCTCAAACTCTCAGGGAAATTGAAGACACACTCGGCATAAGGCCTATGTTCATATAATACTGACGAAACAAGTATCATATAAGTTGAAGTTGGTTCAGAATCTACACCCAGGTAATGCAGAGCGACGAATTGAGTTTATTATCATTTTTATCATTATTATTATATTTAGAGGCATCTGCTGTTTCAAAATAAATAAATATACAGATAATCGCATAGGCGGAGTGGCACTCATAATCAACAAAAGAATGAAACACCTAGTAGGATAGTTTATTGCTCTATCAGATCGTGTCATATATGTTGTACTTAAACTAAACCAGAGATACAGCCTACAAATAATCCAAATATATACCCCAACATCTGTTGCACAAGACGAAGAGGTAGAACAATTATATGAAGATATCACTACTGCAAAAAGTAGGGCAAACGCTAGGTTCGTGATAGTTATGGGCGACTTTGATGCCAGAGTAGGCGAAAATTTGGATGATGATACCCCACACGTTGGCAAACTTGGACTCGGTTGTAGAAATAAAAGACGAGAAATGTTGATTGATTATTGCAGAAATGAAAACCTATTCTGTGTGAATACCTTCTACCAAAAACCTTCACAAAGACGATGGACATGGCGAAGTCTAAATAATAGTGTTAAAAATGAAATAGACTTTATTCTTACTAATAGGAAGGACATCTACCAGGATATCACAGTACTGAATCAATTCGATACGGAAAGCGATCACAAACTTGTCAGAGGCACTTTCAAGATAAACACAAAAATAGAGAGAAACACCATGATCCTCAAAGGGCAACCATACCCAACTTTAGACGTGTTTGAGAGCAAGGAACAATTCCAAAATACATTGAGCCAAAAACTATCAAACAGAAAAAATTTTCAGAAAGGACCATCAACAACCCAACAGAAATGACAACAAACAGTTTAAAGACATCGACGAAGAGAATGCACAAGACGAAAAGACAATAACACGAAGATCAGTATACATACGAAAATGCTATTGCAGCAGAGAAAAATAATGCTCCGGAAAGAGAAAAATTATAAAGAACTGAACAGAGAGATATCCCGAAGCATTCAAAAAGATCTAAGGGATTACAATACAAGACTCATAATGTATACTATTGAAGACAATAAGAATATCAAAGGTCTAAAATCCAAGCTCTCTTTCTCCAACAGAAGACCAATACTGAACAGCATTAGAAAGCGGGCATTTTGGTGAACAATAGATCAGACATCATTGAGCAGTTAAGGAGTTTTACACATGTCTTATACGGAAACAAGTGACCCCAATACATCTCAGAGACCAGTGGTGAAGAATATCGGTTCTGAAGAAATCCCAGACATTGAAATAGAAGAACTAAAATAAAAACTTCAACAGATGAAAAACCGCAAACATCCAGGCGAGGATAGGATAAGTTGTGAAATGCTGAAAATGGATAGCGGGGATTTATCGGATGCCGTGAAAATTCTCTTCAATACATGGATGAAAGAATTCCACAAGTGTGGCAAAATGCTGAAGTAATTCCTACCAAATAAGGGGATAAGAACAACTTAGGGAACTTTCGGCCCATCAGACTTCTTTCACACCTATACAAGCTGCTCACTAAAATTATCACAAATAGACTCACCCACAATTAAGACCTATACCAACCTGTAGAGCAAGCCGGATTCCGAGCAGGTTACAACACCATTGATCATTTACAAGCAATTTATACTGTCATCGAGAAGTGTACCGGATACAATATTCCCATCGACTTGGCTTTTATAGACTTCATGAAAGCTTTCGATCTTATAGAAATGTGGGCAATAATGAGATCTTTAGATAATGCAAGAGTCGACTCTAGGTACTCGAATTTGCTGAAATACATTTATGATCATGCTTTAATCACAATTCATTTGGATGAGAACAAGATAACAGATAAAATTCGCATAGAGAGGGGAGTACGTCAAGGCGACACTATTTCTCCGGAATTGTTTACGCTGGCCCTAGAAGACGTCACCAAAGGTTTAAAATGGAACAACAAAGAATCAACATCAATGGGGTACATTTAAACCATCTGAGGTTTGCAGACGATATAGTTCTTATTAGTACAAATCCTGAAGAACTCAAAACCATGCTAGAAGAACTGCACCAAAAATCTAGAAAATGAACCTGAATAAAACCAAAATTCTGAGTACAGAAAACATACACATTTCGATTGGAAACCAGGTGATAGAAAATGTTACCTAATACATATATCTAGGCCATAAAATAGAACTTGGGAAAGAAAATCAAACCTGTGAAATTTCCAGGAGAGTGGGTTTGGGCTGGGCTGCATTTGGAAAACTGGGCTTTGTCCCGAAATATTCCTCTCAAATTAAAAGAAACGTCTTCGATTCGTGTGTTCTTCCTGTCCTTACATATGGTCTTGAAACGATATCTAACTCGAAGATCAGCCAATAAATCACAAGTTTCACAACGAGCTATGGAGAGAACCATGATGGCAATTTCATTGAGAGATAGAGTGAGGAATGAGGATATTAGAAAGAGGACTGGAGAGACTAATGTACTAAGAAGCATAGCACAATTGAAATGGAGATGGGCTGGCCATGTAGCCAGGCAAGACCCATCAAAATGGGACAATAAACTGCTCGCATGGAGACCAAGAACTACCAAAAGTAGCGTAGGTAGACCACAGCTCAGATGGAAAGATGACATCCAGAAGATCGCGGGGAAAAACTGAATGCAAACAGCTGCTAATAGAAACAGATGGAAAAATTTGCAGCAGGTGTATATCGAGGAGTGGATTAATGCAGACTGAGGAGAGATAAGAGTCGGGGCCGACACAGAATAAAACACACTTTCAAAATGAAACAGTTGTCAACAGTTACAAACGTAAAAAATAGAACACAGTCAATAAGAATACTAGGAATATGAAATATGCAAGGAAAAAAGATAAAGAAGTTCATTCAGGCTTCGCTATCCTTCAAAGGGTCGAATCTGTTCTTGAATTCGTTGACACTAGTGGCATCTAGAACTTCCAGGGGCAAGGATCCATGCGGTCAACACTATATTAGACCAAAAATTCTACCGGTAGGTGGTCTTGAACATTTGAAGGAGCTCGAAATTGTAACCTCCTAGAATTTAGCGGAAGCAGGTGGGTTAATTCACATCCGAAAAGGTCATGGAGTACTCTGTACGTCACAATAAGGTCGCCTCTTGTGCGTCTATTTGTGAATGTATCTAATTATTTCATAAGTTGGCCTATTTCTGCCATAGGGAATGCGGGTCGCTCGGTGTTGCATACCCTCAAGAAGTTTCGCGTCAGCTCTTAGATTCGGGCAACATAATGGTCCTCAAAAATCGAGAATAGAGCACAGGTAGGTAGTGTAAATCTTTTCTGCCACAAAATGAAACGATCTAAACATCAGATTGATCATTTTGTTGGCTTTAGAGGAGACTTCCTGAAAGTGTCTGCTCCACCTTAGGTCATCAAACACGATAATACCTAGATCTTTGGTAAGACTTTTCAGGGTATCTGGTGTCCGTCGATTGTGTATAGGTGATTCGGATTGTTTTTCCCATCATGGAGTACAAACACTTTTTTGTATTTAGAGATAACAATCAGTCATGACACCACTTTCCCACAGCATCCAGATCCTCCTAGAGTAGATTATAATTGCTAATAGGGTTGTTGGAGATTTTTAATCATCAGCTAATTGTGAACAGCTAAATTTGAGTGTCATTGGTAGAACGGCTGTATAGTTAGAAACAACACAAGACCGAAGACCGATACTTGCGGCACGCCAATTGTATCATACCTATGAAAAAAATGACTTCAGATGCAAAACTCTCTACCGCTTAGAAAGCCCCAACCCACAAGAGTAAGTTTCTAGGAATCCCAAAGTGTTCAATTTTTACCAGAAGATGACGATGGGTCGAAAGTCTTAAGAAGAGTCAAGGTGAATGATATTCGACTGGTTTCCTCGCATCCACAGAAAAGACGCACCTCGTACATACGTATGAGAGTCGCCCTCTATGGACCGACACGGCCAACCCGCTACCGGACTTCGAGAAAGATACGAACAATAACAAACAGATGTGGAAACGTTAAAAAATCCAAACATTTGGAAGACATCTTTCGTCGCTCCGTGAATCACATCAACGGTAGAAAACGAGCGAAATAATCTCGCTGGAATGGTGCTCTTTTCCTCTGTTTCCGAGATACACCTCCCGTCGTTAAATATTTGGTGGGACAAATATCTTCCGCGATAAACTTCGCGAAGAGTCTACATCTACAAGAATTATTCCACAATCCGTAGATCAATGAATAATCCCTCCTGACAAGAGCTAGTTCCCAAATCTGCCCGCCATGCACGCAGCCCCTAAGCGCCAAAATAGTATAACCAAGCAGGATACCGAGAAACAAATCGGCAGACTGCAGTTTCGCCCTTATTAGGAGCTCATCAGTGTCGCATATCTCTTCTCAGCATCCTACCAAGCTACATCGGGGTATCCTATCAATTCCAGAAAGGACGCACCTCGTACATACGTATGAGAGTCGCCCTCTATGGACCGACAAGGCGAACTACCGGACTTCGAGAAAGATACGAACAATAACAAACAGATGTGGAAACGTTAAAAATTCCAAACATTTGGAAGACATCTTTCGCCGTTCCGTGAATGACATCAACGGTAGAAAACGAGCGAAATAATCTAGCTGGAATGGTGCTCTTTTCCTCTGTTTCCGAGATACACCTCCCGTCGTTAAATATTTGGTGGGATAAATATCTTCCGCGATAAACTTCGCGAGGAGTCTACATATGTAAACTTGAGACAAGAAGAATTATTCCACAATCCGTAGATCAATGAATAATCCCTCCTGACAAGAGCTAGTTCACAAATCTGCCCGCCATGCACGCAGCCCCTAAGCGCCACAATAGTGCAACCAAACAGGATGCCGAGAAACGAAGCGGCAGATTATATATATATATATATATATATATATATATATATATATATATATATATATATATATATATATATATATATATATATATATATATATATATATATATATATATATATATATATATATATATATATATATATATATATATATATATGTAAAGTTTCAACGAAAAGAATTCGATTGCAAAAATATACAAGGTACTCCTTAAAAATCTACAATCAATATATAACATGAATACTTTAACTCTTATAAAAAATCAATTTAAATCACTGAATTCCTCGTAGAAATTTCTTCAATATGCATTTTTCACCGTTGCGTCAAGGTAAAGGGAGATACGTGGGGTACTTTATCACTGAAGATTTTGGAAATCACCCTGTATCTCTGAAACGAAGGGGGCAATAAACGTTCTGGTAACTGCACCTATTGTTTCATTATTAAGCACCGCTTGTGGAAGCTGCATCCTTAGGTTTCTATTACTTTAGAAGTTACCATTCAACGATAACGCAACCATGCACATTGTGAGATGACAGGTAAATATCTGTCTAAATGTATTTCTAGAAAAAAAGATTTCAACAACAATATATGGAAGTTATCTATGGTGTATGGACTAAGTTGTACAGGCAGAGGACAGTTTGAATTACTCTGTCTTTTCCAATTTGGATAACGCTTTGACATCGAAAGTGGGATGGAAATTTGTTGAAATAATGGAAGTCCCCACTACTCCGTCAATTAGCTCATCAATTGTGTTATTTGTTCTGGATCAACAGAACCGATGAATAATTCGAAACAGATCAACGTAGGTTATCTTGCCAAGTGAATCACTCTCTAGAAAGTAGATCACGTGTACCAAATTGCAAATAACGTAGTGAAGAAGGAAGACAGATACAAATGAAGAGGCAGACGTTCCTGTCATTTTCCTGTCGCTGTTCTTTAGTTTAAGTGCACTTTACTGCGATCTTCCTGCTGAATGTAGAACAGGAAATATTAATTCATGCATAATTAATTTCTTGAATGTTGGTGGGGGTTTTTTCCATAAAATTTATTAAAGTTTGAAATTAGAATATAACAAAATTTATTTTTATACAGTTATCATCAGAACTGAAAATGATTTAATTTTACAGAAAGAAGAATGTATATATCAATTTCCTGAAAGATTTCACTTTTTAAACTACTTCAGGGTTCAGACTCTAATCTATAAAAGAATGAGGAAAACCACAGTAATTGAGAAAGAAAGCTTGCTTGCATTCAAGATAACATACCTGAGCTTACACATGTCACTTTTATTTTTAGGTCAAATCTGCATTGAACAAAATTTCAGTCAATAAAGCTTTGAAACAAATGATAGCTTGTATGATGATTGACCTCACAAAGACAGCAGTAGTTTTTCAAACAATGTAAGCTTCGCATGCATCAAAGTAGGGACGGTGAAGTTGTGTGTGTATATTGAAGAGAATGAATACGAAAAATGTATACATTCAGAAAGTTCTAGTCTCATTTTCAATAGCAACACTTCGTCTATAATTCAACATATATCAGAACAGAACAAAATTTCACCCAATTGTGTATATGAATATCTTCAACATCACAAAAATAATTTTAATATAGTTCCAAGAATCACGCGATGAAAAAGTAATTTATGTCTTAACTATAATTTTTTATTGGTGTTATTTATAGAGAGTTATTGGTGAGAAACTATGTTTAGATCTATCATAGATAGAGGGTATAAGGGTCATTTCAAAACTCCCACTCGAAAGAACCATGAGGTCTTTCGTTCAGAGATACAGGCTACTTTATGAATTTTTTTCAAATATCCTGTATCTTTGACGTTACTACAGACAATTTATTCTCGTCTTGCGGTCTCTTATTTCTATTTGTGCCAAAGAAGCGACGCACAATCCAAGACAGATTTGAAAAAAATTGATTTTACTTATTTTTAGAAAAACAATATCCTGTAAACTTATATTTACCATTTTCAAATTTAGTCATAGACTTAACATGAAATACCTCATTGCATTGTGATGTCAACTTTTTTCGTTGGAAAGGCTTCTAAGTAAAAATGTTTTTTTTTTACAACCAAACTACATTAATAGTTACGTTATGAAAGTAATATCCTAGGTGTTCCGGAATCGCTTGGAATGACGAATTCGATTCTGAGATTCCGAATAAACAAAATTACAATGTTTTGGACTTCGATGATTCGTGCTCGATCTGGCCACTCAGTGATGTCTTTATTTAAATCCTGGCCGTTACTTCGTTCTTCACAAACATTTTCAATGCATGGAATCAGCTAATGCCTTCGCAGCTGTCGCTTTTTTATTTAACAACTTTGAATTTCATGTACCCCTAGAGATACTAATCCACCGGGTTTGAATCGGAAGAACTTATTGGCCATGCGATTGCCAAATTTCGACCAATTGTCCGGTTGGAAATCTAACCAAATCAAACAAAGACCGATTAGATTTCGCGTCTGCCAGACACCTTCTTTACTCAATCTCATTCTAACGAATGATTCAAATCTTGTTTCTGAAGTCTAATCCCATTGCTTCAACGTCAACCATACAATCGAGTTCAACGAATCAGACAAAAATGAATGAAAACAAGTAGAATAACTACTATACTACTATATTATGTTGTGTATGAGTCGCCAAAAAATGTCTGTCAGGCAAAGATACTGTCGTAAATGAGGCAGAAGAGACAAGAAATATTCAATCTTCAAGCCTAAGAAAATAAAGTAAGAAAAACTAGATTTTGAGTCGAAATAGTAATCATCAAAGAACGCAAAAATTTTTTCGAGAATCTTAGATCATCATTATCTAGAATGAAATCGGCCAGTGTCTGCACCAACAATTAGAACACCGCAAACATTTTGGTAGATTTTTTTGTAGATTCTTTTAGGGGAATCAGATAATATTACAAGTGCCAATTCAAGAAATCGAGACACATTGGTCTCGCCTCTTCAGGGGCGTTTTTCCACTTCAGAAAAACTGTGCCTAGGTACATTCTCTTTCAATGTCTCACATATTGACCATAAGATCGAGGTAATACTCAAGAGGGGTGACAAACTCGACTCCAACAAATATACTATCAGCACAGTGCCCATAGCTTCCAAAATTTGCGAAAAAATCATATTTGAGAAAGTCCTCAAATTCTATCTGGTTCAACAACAGATCCAGATAACCATATATGTGTCGAGACTTGATCGGGAGCGCTCAACTATGGAATTCAACTCCGTATTATCTATCGATCTTTAAAGCTTCCGAGAAACGCCAGCTACAAAAATTTTACTGTTTTTATTCTCGTGGAAACCTCTTACTATAGATGGAAACGATTCCTTCCGAAAAAAAGTGTCTTTTTCTCTTAGCGATGTTCCTCATGGTTCTGTATTGGGACCCCTTTTATTTATGTTATACAGATTCGAACTGTTCCGAGTGGCTCGATCGGAATGTTTCTCTTTTCACTGAACCAGATCAATCTTTTGACCGAATGGTGCGACGAGAGGCACGTTGAATAAGGAAACATGACAACTGCATTTGCGATTTAGAAAATATTATTTCAGATGACCTATCCTGTTCTTGGCTAATCTTGTACGTCGTTTTTGAAGCAAATCATCTTGTTTCATCTTCTGAGATCTTTTTGAATATGCAATAAAATTCTATTGTCGTACTTTCTACAGAAACTATTCTCTCGTATATTGCAGTTTGGAGGCCCAGTGTAGTGCTCTGCGCTAATTCAGCAATTTTCAATTATTCAACTTGGCAGCATTTATGAAATCTAGAGAAGATCTTATAACTACCTACAGAATCCTGATTGCTATGTTCAGTATGAATCTCAGATCCTCATTCGAAATCAGTCCTGATCGACAGTTGCAGAGTCATAATCCCAAGTAGGAGGAAGAGATCAGGACTTTCTTGCTCCAAAACTTTTGTTCAGAAATGGACTAGACCTACTAGATTAGAGAACTGTTGTCAATATTGTGCTCTATACCTTCCTTTATCTTGCTAGATAAACTTTTCCCAAAATTAATTGATTTTTAGATGTTTTTTATGAGGAATTGAAATCTCATCTATTCGTGACGTTGATTTCAATAAAAAAATATTTCAGATGATTATTCAAGTATAAAAAACAGTATTGTGCAATTTCAATACATTGTATCGAAGAACAACATCCTGTGCCTTTATTTTTTTTGATAATGTGTAAGACTCTAATGTCATTAAAATGTCTAGTTCAGAACTGAAACCTCGTATCTAATTATGATTTTTCTTTAGTTTCATTTGTTGGATCAGAAATTATCGAAAAATAAATAAGGTTTTTGATATCAACCATTTCTGACCTTGATATCAACCATTTCTGACCTTGATATCAACCATTTCTGACTTTTTGACAAGGCTTTGTTTAGATGATTATATCCCATCAGTATACAGGTTGTCTCTTAAGTCCTATGACTAACTTTGAAAGGTGATTCCTGTACCTATTCTAGGGTAAACTAGTGAAAACGGAAAGGTCCTAATACTTTCAAATTCGGATATGTTTAGCTTCGAAAACTTCATCCTCACGAGTCCACAATTTTCAACAAACGAGAGCGCTTGTGTGGTCTTACCATAGATGAAACCAAATACATATCTTGTTGTACAGAACATTATCAAGAACATTGAACTACTTTTGATGAATTCGGGATACCTAATCTGAAAAAAGGGTGTACGTTTATGGTTCTTGCAATAGAAACGCAAGAGAAACTGCTAAAGAATACCATCGAAGATTTCCTTGAATACATTCACCTATTCATGCAGTTTTTGCTTCAATATTTGAAAGACTCAGACTCAAACGGGAATACTGTCAAAACATGTATATACAAAATGATTAGAACATTTTAGACCGAATAGAAGTTAATACTTTGATAATTATTAGACGCATGTAAATGCCAGAAGTGTCGTGTTAAATATTTGTGAAAGAAAGGAACTGCACCCATATCGTCAACAGAGACTGCAAGCATTGAATGTTGGGGACAAGCAGCATCGATTCACATTTTGCCTCTGGATGTTACAGCAATATGCTCAAGATCTATATTTCATTTCAAATATTTGATGGTCTGATGCATCTTGCTCCATAAAAGATGGTGTAAACAACTTCCATAATCATTTATCGAACCTGCAGAATCGCTGCGGGTTGGCAAAGACGTTTCTAAAGGAGGTTATGTATCAACGTGGTGGTCTTTATGATAATAGCTTTTTGTCCACTTATATTTTAACTAGCGAATTGAATGCCATTACTTTACGAAATTTTCTATAGAAAATGTTCACCAATTTTTATTCAAAATGTGCATAATTGTTGACTGGCTGAATTAATATTTTCCAAATAGGTGGATAGGTAGGGGATAATATCCGATTATTCTTCATTTAAAAAGGAATGCATTTTCAATACGAAAAATCTAAAATTTCAAAACAATAATTATCTATCGAAAAAGATATTCGAACATTAATCTATCAAAAGCAATACAACATTCTTGATAACCATTAAACCATGGCTACGAAAGTCACCTTCTGTACAACAGTATGTATATTTCATTCAAACTACGGTAACACTACACAATCGTTCTCGTTTATGGAAAATTGCGATTTCAGAACTCATGGGGATCAAATTCTTGAGGCTGAATATCTCCCAATTGAAAAAAATTATACACAAACAACCTGTATAATTTCTCTCATCCACTATGTTTCGATTAGAGTGTTTAAGATCTTAATGATATTTAGTAACCTGAAACTAGTCGAATTAATGAAATAGTGTAAACCAATAAAAAGTTATAGTTAAGGTATCGTTACTTTTTCATTATGCGATTATTATGATCAACCATCACATAGTAGGCTTCGTCAGTTAATTAAAGGTTTCTTATTTGAAGTGATGCTATGAGGTAAGTAAAATTCTCCTTTCATTTCGTATGCCACAGGACGTAGGATCTCACGCTTCATTCATTCAATTTTTTTCGAATTCATTGATTCTAGTTCTCGTTTTTCTTCCTCTGATATATCTTGGTCTCCATACCCCCAATAGTTCGGTTGATGACTTCCATCTCCTGTCTTCTTCGCTCGTCTAGACACCATTCCTGAACTTACGGTCTTAAGATCATACGCCCAGCCTATTTTGGCGAAAAGATTCAACAATCCAGTTGTTGGGTTGTATATATTTCCAAGTTCACCAGCTCTGTAATCCCAAGGAAACACATGGTGGAAATTATGCCAACCTTCTCCAAGAGTAGCCATAGCAACACACACATTTTCTACTGGGGAAATATTTCTGCAAGAAAAGGAAAATAGATTAGTAAAAACACCGTAAATTAAAATTCAGTATTGAAATGCCAGAAATCAGCTGCTAACACAACAGGCTGAGATTCAGACTGCTGGCCATGGTCCTATTAGAGCATTCTCAGCTCCTAGAGAGGCAAGCTTATCCCCAATCTCTTCATCTCGGTTTTTGCTAGTTGTTCTAGTACTGAATCACTTTAAGACCACTTAGAAATAATCGTACGCTCGCCCTGGGCCCTCAAAGCAGACCGACATTTCTTTGAGCCTCTTTGAAGCCATATTTGTCATCTGTTCTTCCACCCTCGTCCACCAGTTCATCAAGCACAGGTGAGTCTGCGTAGCAGAACAGCCGAAAACCTGTCAGTCTGCAGCTTCAGATGCTGAGCCTCGAACATCATGATTTCGTACGATTCTTCGAAAAACAATCAGTTTCGTCTTCTCTGGGTTCATCCCCTAACCCAAGGACGTACACCAGCGTTCCACTCTCCTCAACGAAATCTGCAGAGTATTCATCCATACCTACAATTTCTTTCCTCTACTTAGAAGACGAGGGGTCCTTGTACGCTTGAATATCGACTCGCTCCCGTTTAGTATGCGACACCACACCGCCCTACGAACAGCTACGTCTCACCACTCCTTTGACGGTGGAAGGTGATTCGTTTACCTCCGAAAAGCTTCTTGAGACATTCTGCAAGAGGAGTAGGGACATTCAACTCACCGCACCGAATCAGGTGCGGTGAGTTGTAGTTAAAAGCTCCCCCGACATCCAGAAACATCATCACGTAAAATTCTTTCTTATACAGCTACTGCTTAAAAATTCGAACGGCTTATTGCATTGCTGTATCTGTAAATAGTCCAGCTGTATATATACTTGTTGATTAGGGTACAAAAAAAGTGGTGCTAAATAGCTTATCTTGAAGAAACCTTTCAACCAGTCTCCCAATAGCTTTGAGAACGAAATACGTTTAGCTAATAGACCTAAAGTCCCTCACCGAAGTATGGTTTGGTCTCTCAATTTTGGGTATAAACACTATGTTTGCCGTTTTGTAGTAGATGGAAGTGTGTCTTAGAGCAATAGTTGCTCAAACTCCCTTTAATCTCAATGTGACCTAGAACCAAGAGGAGAAGGATATGGTTGTTTACCGCCAGTCCAGGCCACTCTAAAAAAATCGTGTGTTCGCCGAGGGTTGTCAAAGCCGCCTCTCTAGAGCCAACTTCGCTCTCTTTTTTTTCACACACGTCCATCAGTCCATCGAGGCGTAGTTGGATATGTGGCATATGTGGCTTCAACAAGGTCCTCCTACATCTCATGAGTGCAGCAGAAAATCTGCCAATCTGCAGCTTGAGATACTGAACCTAGCCAAGCATCCTATATAGTACTTAACCGATTTTTTCATGTAGAGGCTTTATCGAAAAAAAAATGGGCCTAGAATATGATAGTATTATACACTTCCAGGAGCAAACAACCAGTTCAATTTCCTTGGTGCGTAGTGTTCAAACATGGCGGTAGATCCTTCAATTTGATTAAAATGACGAAGTCGTTCGCGTAAATTTGAACATTGTCTCTCTCCCGTTCAGAACCTGCAACAGACCATGCGCCACTATACGTCAAACATTAGGCGACACTACGCCCCTGTGACGATGTAGGGTAATTCTCTTAATCCATAGAATCTCATCGAGACATTCTATAAGGGGAGTCGGGATATTAGGCTCCTTCGCCTCCCTCTGAACCAGATTCGATGTGGTTAGAGCAGTGTATATGATTGTTGATTAGGGTGCAAAATAGTGGTGCTAAAGAGCTTATTCTGAATAAACTCATAAACCATTCTCTCAAGAGCGTTCAGAATTAGTCGAGTTAAGCTGATATGCCTGAAATCCCTTGGCAAAGTGAGTTTTTGGTTTCCCCGTTTTGGTTTTCAACAGTGCCCTTGCAGTCAACGTCAACGCAAGAGGTATTGGGCATTAGGTTCTGCTCGAGTTCCCTGAACAATAAAATATCGAGGTGGGGTGTGTCAAGTGAACCCTCAGGATCTGATCACAGCCCTCTCAGTTCACTATTGAGTTTGGGATCAGACCAGTGATCGAATACAGAGACAAAAAGAGAACTAGTGCTCAGTTGGTGGTATTGCCACAACTACAAACCATCGTGAAAACGTTGAGCGTATGGCTTAAGGAATATCCCGGTCGATCGAGTCAGCGTATCATGATAACTGTCCACTAAGGAGAAAGTCTGAGAATGGCACAAATTCTTGGTGGAATTCTACCCTTGATAAATGCAGAAAAGGAGTTCGGAAACTTTTTAGTGGAACTAAAAATACCGTCAAATGGTATCACTATCGTGCTACTCAAACGTCGTAAAATAAAGAGATTAGGAGGGCAAAATAGGAATCCTGGGGCAGGTTCTGTGGAGATGGAAATTACTCTCGTTAGTGTCTAGGGTTCGCGCAAGAGGCCCGGTGATGCCCATTGGTTCTGTAGCAGGCCCGGAAGGACAGTACACAGACTCTGAAAGAGAGAAGTTGTAGATTTCTGCAAGAACACACTTCCCAGATCATCAGTTTCTTGGTATCGGTGAGAGCTGTGACACAGTCGCCCTGAAAAGCCTTGCTGAAAAGACTAAAAGGACGATTGGAAGAACGCAAGGATGATCATCAAGCCCGAAGCAGTTAGGTGGGCGATTCTCTTTATTTTGAGCCATTTAATGCTCTTGGGGAGGATGGTATCATGCTTGCCTTGCTACAACAAGGGGTGGATGTCGTCCTTCCATATCTCATTAGGCTTTTCCAGTTGAGTCTTGCTAGGAATGTTGTCCCGGCCAGCTGGCGGGTGGTTAGGCTTGTATACACCTTTAAGTTGGGTAAATTGAACTCGCATTCTGAATCGTTCAGACCGATAAGCCTTATTACTTCTGATAAACTTGAAAAAGATGTTAGGCGGATTCATCAGGACCTAGGTGTTATCATTGAGGCCCTTCAGTGAACCAACGCCTTTTAAAAAGTAAGGTCAACTGATCTGGCACTTAACAACCTAGTCGAGAGATCATTCAAACACTGGACCGCAAAGAGACTGCAGCTGCAGCCTTCATGGACATTGAGGGTGCAACTAATGCGGCCCTCACTACTTCGCTATGTGGGGCTGCGAGAGCCAGAGCAGTACCAAATATTATTGCGGAATGGATTAGTAATACACACACAGGGGCTGCACTCAGTGAGGAGTCTTATCCCCCCTGTTGTGATCCCTGCTAGTTGATGACCATCTGGCAATAATTGGCGCACTAGATGCTTATGTACAAGTGTACGCTGATGATATAGTAATTCTGGCTACCGGAGATGACAGCGATGTCTCATTCAGACTTCAAGAGGCTATGTCAGCTATTCAAAGGTGGTGTGATGGTTAGAAACTTAGCGTTAACCCCCACAAAGCCGTTATGTAATCATTCACTAGGAAAAGGGGGATATTTGCTTCTCCCCCGACCCTGGGTGGAGTGCTAGTTCCAGTTGCGGAAGAAGCAAAATATCTGGGGGTTATCTTCGATAGTAAGCTCACATGGAATTCGCACCTGGAAAACACAATACACGAGGCTAGACATTCCTTATGGGCATGTCAAATGACCTGTGGAAAGAAAATGGGATCTTGCTCCAAATCAACTTCAGTGACTTTATGTGATGGTAGTGAGACGCCTGCATTGCTTGGTGGAGGTGCAGCTTCAAGAAGTGATTCCAACTCGAGCTCTCTAAATTTCAAAAACGGCCTGCATGATGGTTACTGGAACTTTTCGCTCTACACCCACTGCGGCCATGGAACTGATATTGGGCCTTTCTCCTCTTCATCTGAAGGAGCAGCTAGAATGGCTTCCTACAGATTCCATCACCTTTCCCGAAATGGAACGGGTATGTTCTGCTTTGTGCCAGGCGCTTCACAGTCTGAAATCGAGGAAAATGAGATGCTGAGTATGAAGTCGGACAGCAATACCTAAATCCAACATAGATCTGCCATTCCAGATCATCATTCCTGGCAAGAATGTACCAGATCCAAGGACCGTCTACTTGAGGGTCCCTGATGGTACACAGACGGCTCAAAAACTGCAAAAAGTGTTGGAGCTGGTGTTCATGTTCGAGGTGCTGCCAAGGAACAGGTAATCTGTCTTGGCGGGCTTGCGACTATTTTTCAAGCAGAAATATTCGTCATTGACCACTGTGCTAACCTCTTGCTTGCAGGGGGATTAACAAATGGGACGATAAAATCATCACCGATAGCCAAGCTGCACTGAGGAATTGGCATCCGATACTTGTACGTCACTTATGGTGCAGAAATCACGTTCCACCCTTGCCACACTGGGAGAACGGAGCAAGCTCCGTCTGATGTGGGTACTCGGACGCTTGGCCGCTCGAGTAACAGGCTTGGGATTCATCGGACCGGAGCCTAGGCGCGGAATTTCCCTAGAGACTGCAAGAAAGGACTTGCTATCAGTAGACCTTCCACTGCGAGATCCAAGGCTTGGCTCAAAATCTTCAGGCCGAACCTAAGAGTTCTGACTGTCATACTGAAAGGGCATTGTCGCTTCAGGAATCACCTATAGAAATTAGGATGGATTGAGGATATTTTAAGTAGACTATATGAAGAAAAGATAGAATCAATAGAACATGTTATGTAAGAGTGCCCAGCTGATGACAGAGTCAGGATGGAGGAACTTTTATTTAACAAACTGATGCTGACTGAGCTTATTGAGCTCTCGTTCACAAAGCTCATATCCTTTACTAGAAAGATGGAGCTTTCGGCTGAAATTTAGTATAGAGTGCCACAATACACCACAGGGTGGCAGTGGTCGGGCTGCTAGGCAACAATACTTGCTCTGTACACCTTCACTAAGACCGAAACGAACACATTCAAATCCCTTTGAAGAAAGGCCAGGTAAATTCTGTCCGGTATCGGTGATTTATAAGGTAGGAATCTGGGTTATACCACAGGAGAAGATCCTGCCATCCTGCCTCAGTCTCAACATACTCTCCATCTGAATTTCCTCCAGCCATGAGGTTTTTCGCCAAGATTCAATTCAGCCTAGCTTTCTCCTGATATTTCCCTATTCCTTCACAGAAGTTTCTCCAGCTCTTCTTCTTTTCAGTGTTGTTGCGGTTGCTGTGTGCATTTGCAACTCTTTGTGCAAACTTAGAAGCAGTGTTAATTTCCATAAGGACAATTTCAAATCGTGATTATTTTTATCCAGGAAGTTCCTGAATATGTGAGTACATTTTATGATTGAATTATGTGATAAATTAAAGAATTTCACTAATAGCCAATTCTTATGCTCGTAAGAATATGTATTTAGACCTAGTTATTGAACTAGTGAGGTTAGGATCTGTAGATGATTATATACGTTTTACATATTTGGTGTTTTTGAAACTATTTCAGAAGAATTTTTAATGGCATCTAAACATGTTCTCAATTTATTCTCAATTTTGGAGTTCTTTAAAGACGATGGCAAGCTTGTAGCTCGAGGAGAAAACGCTGTAGAGTCCGGTCATGTGAAAGACATGGCATTTGATGGAGAACTTCTCATCATTCGCGGCAATGTTCATGCTAGCATGCGGGATCGTTTATATAAAGTAGAGGTATGAGACCAAAGTAGCGAATGTGTTCTGTAGCATACTAAAAAAATTCATTTTCTAGATAAAACTTGACACAGACAAGTGTATCGAAGAAGTCAGTTTGTACTGCATTGGTATGAGGTTTTCTGCTCTTCCATGTACAAGTTATATCTGTTACAGATATATTGTGACAACCAAAAATCGACAATGCTGACATGTGATGACACACCAACTGACCTCTTGGGCATGTACAACTGGCTTCTTCGATACACTTGTCTGTGTCAAGTTTTATCTAGAAAATGAATTTTTTTTGTATGCTACAGAACACATTCGCTATTTTGGTCTCATACCTCTACTTTATATAAACGATCCCGCATGCTAGCATGAACATTGCCGCGAATGATGAGAAGTTCTCCATCAAATGCCATGTCTTTCACATGACCGGACTCTACAGCATTTTCTCCTCGAGCTACAAGCTTGGCATCGTCTTTAAAGAACTCCAAAATTGAGGATAAATTGAGAACATGTTTAGATGTCATTGAAAATTCTTCTGAAATAGTTTCAAAAACACCAAATACCTATGTAAAACGTATATAATCATCTACAGATCCTAACCTCACTAGTTCAATAACTAGGTCTAAATACATATTTTTACGAGCATAAGAATTGGCTATTAGTGAAATTCTTTAATTTATCACATAATTCAATCATAAAATGTACTCACATGTTCAGGAACTTCCTGGATAAAAAATAATCACGATTTGAAATTGTCCTTATGGAAATTAACACTGCTTCTAACTTTGTTTGGAAAGTGGACACTGACCTGCTTCAACAAAATGGCCGTCGTTACGTCACACTCCTGAGGTCCATTCCGCCCTCTTTCATTTGCTTCTAAGAATGAAAACGTTTGAGTTCATTTAATTTCTTTATATATAAATAGATTGTGAGAATTTTTCTTATTCAATGACAACAGCTTGAAATTCAGATGAAACAATTAAAAATAATTCAAGGTAGTCGTCTGAAATGAAATGACGGTGAATTATTTAGATAAATAGCGGTCTCACAACAACAATTAGATATCTATACTTACTTATCATATGGTTTGTTTCCCCACATATGTGCGATACTATTTACGAAAATGACATATGGAGGGTAATACTGAATCTAGTGTTGAAGTTTACCCAGAATGAATTCCATATCGTTTCATTCCAAAAGTATACAGGAACTCCCACCGGAAAAATTATCACTAATAATGCAAACAATAGTGGATATAACCTGAAAATGATAGATTATTAAAGTGAAATTCTTCAATTTATGAGTTTATCAATTGAATAATAGTTTAAAAACAGATTATTGTTAAAAACAGTTTGCTTTTCACTTGTTTCTAGATTAATTTCTGAAAACCATAATTAACATCTTCATTTATCAATTATTTGATTTATGAATCTAACCTAACCTAACCTGAAAATGATAGATTATCAATGTCTAATCTTTATGTGCGTTTGTTGAATAGTTTAAAAACAGATTATTGGAAAAAAATCGTTTCTAGGTCAATTGAAAACAATAATTAACATCTTCATATATCAATTGTTTGCTTTTCAACAAACAGCATCTACAGTGTGTTCCAACGAAAATTGGCCACCACCTCTATCTCAGGATGGACTGATTTTGGCGGAAAAACGGACACGTCAATTTCTTATCGGAGAGGAACCAATTTCTGAGATGCTTCGTAGCATGGAAAATCAACCACCCTTCATATCTCAAGATGGTCTGGTTCTGGCGGAAAAAGGTGAGACATGTACATTTTTGATAGGGAAACGACCAATTTCTGAGATGCTTCGTAGCATGAAAAATCAACCACCCTTCATATCTCAAGATGGTCTGATTCTGGCGGAAGAAGGTGAAACATGTACATTTTTGATAGGGAGACGACCAATTTCTGAGTTGGTTCGGAACATTTAAAATGAATCCTCTAACCATTGTGGAAAGCTTTTTCTGTGCATCTCTTTTTCTGCTTCGGTATAAACACCTCAAAAAAGTCTAGGGAACACTTCTGAATATCGATATATCGTATCCAGAACGATCAATATGAATGATTTGTTTTAAGAAATGAACACCTGCATCAATTTCTCACCAAATTATGTAGAGTGCCGCAACAGATTTCAGTTTTTTTTATAAAAAACTAAAAATGCAGCAGATGCGACGTATTCAGTGTTTGAAATCAGTTAGTTGGCACTTTGTTTCTGTTGTAAGCACAAATAAAAGATTCAAGTTTTGTGATTCGACCATGGAAACACGACATTTGACTAGAGAAGAGATGTTACGAGCCGTTGGCATGCTCCAAGCTGGGAGCTCACAACGGGAAGTATCCAGGGTTCTGGGAAGTAGCCCAAGTGTCATAAACCGTTTATGGTCGCGTTTGTATGTATTGATACATATGTAGGTACCGTTGTACCGATTATATCCGCGAACAGAAAAATCTTTAACCGCGAATTTTTTTATACGCTTATAGTGAAAACGTTATTGTAGAAAGCTTTTTCTGTGCAACTCTTTTTGTGCTTCGGTATAAACACCTCAAAAAAGTCTAAGGAACACTTCTGAATATCGACATATCGTATCCAGAACGATGAATATGGATGATTTTTTTCAAGAAATGAACACCTGCATCAATTTCTCACCAAATTATGTCGAGTGCCGCAACAGATTTCAGTTTTTTTTATAAAAAACTAAAGATGCAACAGATGCGACGCTGCTTTATAATCATTTCATGTATTCAGTGTTTTAAATCAATTAGTTGACACTTTGTTTCTGTTGTAAGCACAAATAAAAGATTCAAGTTTTGTGATTCGACCATGGAAAGACGACATTTAACTATAGAAGAGATGTTATGAGCCGTTGGCATGCTCCAAGCTGGGAGCTTACAACGGGAAGTATCTAGGGTTCTGGGAAGTAGCCCAAGTGTCATAAACCGTTTATGGTCGCGTTTCAATGAAACAGGTAGCGTAGAAGAACGACATACAGGTCGTTTCAGGATTACTACAGTCGCCCAAGGCCGATTTTTGGTTTTACAAGCCAGAAGAGATCGTACTACCACAGAATCTCAATTAGCTCAAGAGCTATAACGAACTCATAATGTACAAATTTCCGACCAAACTGTGAGAAATCGACTGCACGAAGGTCAACTCTACTCCAGACGTCTTTTAAGAGTTCCAGAACTGACCCATGGAAATCGCGCTGCTCGTTTAGCTTGGTGCCAAGAACACGTAAACTGGGATCATGAGAGGTGGGCCACAGTTCTCTTCAGTGATGAATCTGGATTTAGTTATTATCACGATTCGGGAAGAATTCGAATATGGAGGGAACCTGGAGAGCAAAACCATCTCCAGCATGCTCGAGAAGTTGTTAGACAGGGAGGCGGATCAGTGATGTTTTGAGGAGGTATACGCCTTGGTGGAAGAACTGACCTCGTTTTCATATAGAACAACCTCACGAGAAATTCTTACGCAAATGAGATAGTTTTACCTGTAGTGGTACCGTATTACCAAACAATAGGTCAAAATCCACTCTTCCAACAAGATAATACCCCTCCTCATCGTGCAAGAGTTGTCTTGAACGTTCTTGAAGAGAATGATATCGATCTTCTACCGGGGCCATCCTGCTCCCCAGATCTGAATCCCATCGAGCATGTGTGGGACACCCTAAGATGAATTCTTCTGCTTCGAAACGTCTTCCATAATGAACAGGAGCTTCGATTAGCAGTTCAGGGGGCTTGGAATGACTTAGGCCAAAACGTAATAGACAATTTAATATTGAGCATACTGCGACGATGCCAAAGTGTCATTAATAACAGAGATGGACCTTCTGGGTACTGAAAAATATAAGTGCTTCCATATCGTTTCGAAAAAAAGTTCAGATTTTTTTTTGTGTTTTACCAATTTCGTCATTTTCAAATTTCAAATTTTTTTTATAATAGGTGCTTTGGAGAAGTCATATATTATTTTGTTTTCTTGAGGATACATTATATACAATACATCCTAACAAAACCGAAAGATTTCTATAAATGCGAATAATCAAATTCATATTTTAAAGATATTGGTAAGTGTTCCTAGACTTTTTGAGGTTAGGTTTATTATGGAAAATTCCAGTAAATACTAATTTTATTTAATTATTAGGCAGTTAGTCACCCTATCGCAAAAGTGCTTGTGAGTATGTTATCATTTGTTCAATACCTTGAATTTACCTATCAAATGATAACAGTTTAGTCACCTTTATCAATTTTATCTTTCTATCAGAATTTTCAGCAAGATAAGTAGATATGACAAGAATTATATCATAACCTTTTGTCGAGTAGGTAATAGTTGGAGGAGAAAAGATAAGCTCACATAGTTACCGAATTAAATGGGACATTGGCCTACAGATTTCCAGGTAAAACATTGCATTTGATAGGTCTCGATCAAGTCAACAGAAAAAAAATCAAGCAGGACAAATTTCCGAGGATCGTATCGAGAAATGGATCATGTATTGTTCACATGAGATAACGTCGTAGAATGAATTGAAACTTCGTCTGGAATAGGAACAGTATAACATAGTTATACCGATCCATACACATTTGATAAAACGCGATCTTGGATTATACACCAATACCACGCACATGGCCTCCTCATCACCTATAGTCGATTTGGTAAAGAAGTAGAGCAATGAAAGCTCATTAAGCATGCAAACTACTTAGAAATGTAGTACGTGGGCAAATTCAAAAATACATGTAGTTTCTATGATTTTGTATTGTAGCACACAGCAATTTATTGCCGGATCTTTGATAGAAACCCTCGTACAAATCTCCTGAAGAACACAACTTCCTGAGTACGATATTCTCTGTCTCTTTTGTTTGCTTACAAATATTGCTGTCCTCGATTAGGTGAAATGTTTACACTATACGTCTCATATTTGTAGTCAGTAACGTATATGTATTTTGAGGCTCTCTTCGAAAATAAAAATGAATCAATTGAACACTAATGTATTTGAAAACGATAATAATTCAAAGTGAATATCTAGATAGTTACGTTTACCAAAATTAATTATTTCATGAATTTCATGCATACTCAACTTACGCTTAATTCTTAAGTTTAAATATACTGGGTGATTCACCAGTGGCGCGGATCTCTGTAGCTCGTACACTATTGAAGATTTCATTTTTGTTCGAACAGTATTGTATTTAGAAGGTAAAAATTTACTTCAGCAATTTATTTGGTAGTAAACAGGGTGCCCCAATTTTCTATAAAAAAAATCTTGGGAGGTTTTTTTCAGATTGGAAGGCCACTTTTTTATTGAAGCTTCAAGAGAGTCCTAAACTCTGCTATAATTTATATAATAATTCAAGTCATAATTTTTTTTTGGTGAATTTTTCGTCACAAATTTTTTTTCGTAAAAAATCATGAAAATAGGCTCTCACATCATCGCATGCTCCTTCGGTCAGAGAGGATGAATACTTTTCGTTTTTTCATTGCCGAAGGATAGCTTTAATGATGCATTGAAATAGATTATCCTCATTTTATACAGTAGTGACTCAAAATAATTATTGAATACTGTAATTTTAAATATATCATATCTCGATTTTTTCAAATGGAACATCCTGTATTTTATTATTCATGTCAACGCATAAAATATTGTGCTAAATTTTTGCAGAAGTAACCTCATCTTTATCTTCGATCATTTCGAAATATTCGATTATTTGTAAAAATCTTTGATGAAAATTCTACAAAACGTATCAAACTCATTAGCTTCATTGATGAATTGAAATGGATTATCCTCATTTTATACAGGGTTACTAAAACTTAAAATCTTTATCTTCGACCATTTTCGAAATAAAAAAAACTGAAATAATAAAATCAGAGGTTGCGAAAGAAGAGTTTATTAGTACATATCATTATACTTGATTAGAGAAATGGAGATATTTTAAGGTAGTCGTATATGAAATACGTAATAGATTGGTTTTTGGTCAAATGATCTACAAGGTTAGATGATGAACTATTTCAATAAGTGTTCGAAATGTTGCCCGTTTCTTTGTAGACACAACTCATTCCTTCTGAAGAAAGACCGTTGAACTCTCCGACATTTTCGGATTAACTGACTGAAAGACGTCGACTATTCTCTGTCTCATTTCCAACTGTTTTGTAAAAGGAATCTGGTAAACGATGCCCTTAATATAACCCCACAAGAGAAAATCTAGACTTGTAAGGTCCGAAGACCTAGCTGGCCATCTAACAGGACCACAACGTCTTATTCATTTGTTTGGAAATACATGATTCAGATGCTCCCTGAACTGATGTGAGTAATGTTTCGGTGCTCCATCCTGTTGAAAGCACAAGTATTGTCTTATATGTTCTGATACATCGGCAAATAACATTGGTAGATGATTTTGCAGTAAATCTAATACATTTCACTATTGAAATGCCCGTAGAAAAAGTGCGGCCCAATTAGATATCCATCTACTATAGCGGCCCATACATTCAAGAACCAACGATGCTGGTGATCTATTTGTCTCATGAGGTGTGGATATTCCGTGGCGTAATAATGAAAGTTGTGCCTGTTAACAAGCCCATTCTTGTGGAAAGTTGCCTCGTCCGAGAAAAGAACTCTGCTAAACATATTTGGATTTTCCGCTTCTTTGTCACTTGCCCAATTGCAAAAATTGATCCGATTTTCATAGTCTTGATTGTTCAGTTCTTGGTGCAGTTGTACATGATATGCATGAAATTTATTCACCTTCAAGATTTTCTGGACGGAAGTTGGACTTTCAACTGAGAAATCTCTCTTTGGCTTTTATATGGGTCCTTTGTCACTGTCAACAAAACTGATAACTGGTTGTCTCCAACTGTAACAGTTTTTGGTTTTTCATGTTTTTTGCAAGTGATATTACCCCTTTCAATAAATCTAATTAGAAGTGTTTCAAAGCATCTTGCATCAGGACGCCTCTTATCAAGAAACCTTTGTGCATAAACTCTACTTGCCAACAGAGAATTTCTATCACACTCACCCAGAATAAAAATCATATCAACCATTTCTTCTATGGAGAACTTCATGGTAGTCAATTGATATAATTGGGTTCAAACCTCACTTCAACAATGTTTGATAACGAAACACTGATAAGTTCACCATGTAAAATGCAGAATATGATATGTCCGGATACCTGACAGAAGGCACAAATAAAAAAAAATGTCAACACATACCTCGATTTACGTTCTAATTATCTTGATTTTATCATTCGTTGAAAGAATTATCTTGCTTAGGTTTCATTTTTTACTACTTGAACCATTACAGAAAAAAAAACTTCTGTGCGAATAATGATGCGTGTTGATGAGTTTGATACGGTTTGTAGAGTTTTCATCAAAAACTTTCACAAATAATCGAATATTTCGAAAATGATCAAAGATGAAGATAAAGATACTTACCATATTTTATGCGTTGACATGAATGATGAAATACAAGGTGTTCCATTTGAAAACATCAAGATATGATATTTTCAAAATTACAATATTCAATAATTTTTTCGAGTCATTCCTGTATAAAATGAGGATAATCTATTTCAATTCATCAATAAAGCTATCCTTGGGCAATAAGAAAACGAAAGGAAAAGTATTCATCCTCTCTGGCCGAAGAAGCATGCGATGATGTGAGAGCCTATTTTCATGAATTTTTACGGAAAAAAAATATTGTGACGAAACTACTCACCAAAAAAACTTATTACTTAAAGACTTTATAGTAGAGTTTAGGCCGCTCATGAATCTTGAACAAAAAAGTGGTGTTCCAATTTGAAAAAACCACCCAAAATTTTTTTAAAGAAAATTGGGACACCCTGTTTACTTCAACCTAAATTGCTGAAGTAGATTCTTACTTTCTAAATACAATACCGTTCGAACAAAAATGAAATCTTCAAGAGTGTACGAGCTACAGAGCACCGCGCCCACTAGTGAATCACCCAGTATAATAATTTACAAGGTAACTTGCCTTGATGTCTTAAAGCATCGTATACATTCAGTATAATTAATTTTTCACTTTCGGAAAGTGGTATATTTTTAGCACGGTTAACAGGGGTGAAATTAGAAAACTTTTCCATTATTTGTGAAATGAATAAAACACTTTCATCAACTACTAACTGATGCATACAAATGATAAATTAATGGCACGCCTATGACCATCCTGTCATCTAAAGATTGATTACTCTACGGCTTCACCAAATCGACTATAGTGATTTCTTCATCTACATCGTTTCTGATTCGACTATAACACAAGCGTAAGCCTAATAAAGAATAAAACTGATCATACAATTTTCATTCGGTAAATCGGTTGAGCCCAATTGCTTCTATTTAAATTTTTGGATTCATGTTTTATTTAAGTTTCGGAAATCTTGATGAACTCTGATTTCAAATATAAAAAAAATAAGTCACAGCATTTAAATTTCATCACTCAATGTATTACTTGCCTCCTGTGCCACACAACGAATGGGTCAGCATCTAGATCACTCATATCGATAATTTTCCTCTTTTCCACAACTTTGGGATGTGGTGTCAAAACTACCCATCCAATATGGGAAAAAATAAAGCCCCTATTCACGTTATGGGGATCTGAATCAGATTCACCATATTTGTGGTGAACTCTATGGTCCCAGGCCCACATATAAACATGCCTCTGAAAATAAAATTAAAAACAAAGGTAGTAATTCGATAGTTTCTGGATACCTTGTGATCGAGTTTATGAAATTGAGAAAACTTTCGCATACAAGTGAGCAAAATAGATGAGATTGTGTTCATGATATTCGACATCAACACTCGTACACGAAAGTTGTGTGCTTCGGGAATATCACGTTTGTTGGAGCTCGATCAATAGTTACCCTTGCAATTTGTATCAAATGTCAATTTAGCAATCTACAAATGGAATCCCAGAGGATTTTTACATTGATTTGTAACTGTTCTTGTAATTTGAATGCACAACCACCCCCACCTTATAAATAACACTCACTCATGTGTAGTCTATTAGTGAATTAACGTTGAAGAAGGCAAAACTATTTCATTCAATAATAGTAATCTGACCTTCTTTTGACATTGTAAAATTATCTCTATTGGTTATCTTGAAAGGAGTAGAAGCATTAATCATGTTAAACGGAGGGATATATGTTCAAGTAATGAAGTGAATGAAAAGTGATTTCATTTATGAATTGAACAAGTATCAAAACGATACTTAAGTCTAGTAACATAGTTATATCCTAGCAATAGTTGTTTCCGAGGACAATTATTCGATTTTAAATTTTTACGAAATGGTAGTTATTATTATTCCAGTTTCTGTTCAATTTATTTTTTTCATAATAATAGTATATATATTTACTCCTATTCGATACGACAATTTGGCGACGAGCTAAAAACGAAACTATCAAGAAATTCAGTAAAAGTGTGAAGTGTCTACAAAAGCTAGTGTCAAGATCCAAATTCAAATATTCAAACAATTCAAGTTCGCAGATCTGAAAACTATGAGTGAACAGCAGAAAACACTATTAGATGCTTTTTCAAAAAAAAATTCAAATGCAACCTCAAGATGGGGAGATTTCAAATCAACACAATACTTCAGAAATTCCAGAATTGAACAAACGTTCACAAAATCGTGAGTATCACAAAAATAAAAAGTCCTATACGCATTCCCGAAAGCGTTTTTCTAATTCAAGAAGCAGAAGTTTGTCTCGTGGTCGAAAAAATTATCATGATTTAGGAATTGAAAATTGTTGTTTCTCGTATGGAAAATCAAATCATAAGGCTAAGGAATGTAGAATCCAGAGAACAAAGCTGAAATATAAGTCTTGCTGAAAAATTGGGCATGTTTCAAAAGTATGCATTTCTTCTTTGGTACGACAAAATTCAAATTCGAGAAATCCAGAACAATCCACATCTGTTAATTAGATTGATTCTGGTCATTCATATGGTTTCAACAGTATAGAAATTTTCGAACTGTGCCAAAATAATGAAATGTTGATCTCCATTTTGAAAATGAGGACTTTGTACGAAGTGATGATAAATAATACGTTTCGGTTCAAGTAAATAATAAACCTTTGAAAATGGAAATCTACTCAAGAGCAAAATTTTGACTGATTGCAGAAGATACTTACATAAAAATGAAAATTCAGTTACAATTTCCTATAAGAATAGAACAACTCATGATTACCTCTACATAGTACCTCCAGGTCATGATGTTATACTAGGCAGAAATTGGATAAGATAAGGCGTCTCCATATTAAATTGCAACAAGTCGATCGTGATAGATTTGATAATTTTCAAAATTGAACCCCAAGCTCAGTCAACAGTTTACAAAATATGGACAATCTTTTTCATGAATTATCTACTATATTCACAGAACGAATTGGAAGTGTTCCAAAATTTCAAACCAAGTTACTACTAAGTCCAGATTCTAAGCCTTCATTTACAAGAGAGCGAAGTGTTCCTTATGCTCTCAAGGAAAAAGTTGAAAAAGACCTAGATTCTCTATAAACTGAAGGAATTATTTATCCAGTAGCTGTTAGTGATTGGGGTTCGGCACTAGTAATTATACCAAAATCTGATGGTACAGTTAGGTTATGTGTCGATTATAAATGTGGTCTGAATGAAAAGTTGGTTCCAGCTAATTACCCAACTAGACGTATTGACGAAGTACTAAACAGCCTTAGAAATTCAAAGTATTTTTGCAAGTTGGATCTTCATATCATCATATCTTTATTTATGTGTTGACGAAGAAAGTGCTAAAATTCAAACAATTACGACTCATAGAGGTACATATTAGATGAATCGCCTTAGTTTTGGAATAAAAATAGCGCCATCAGAATACAATAGAATATTTTGTCAAGTATTGTCTGGTTTAAGAAATTTGAATTTGGGAGGCTTTTACCTGATAAAATTCCATTATGAATAATAAAAACTAGTAATGTGTTTTTGGAATTTTACTTAATAATTGTGATTCGTAACGCGTTTCACTACTACTTAGTTGAAGAATTATTAGAAAAGAATCATGTCAATACGATCATTGAATCAGATATTTTTCATTATTACAAATTTGTTTAGATCAAAATTATTTCCATTTCAATAACAAATATTATACTATTGAAGACGGCTTGATTATGGGCAATCCATTAAGTCCTTTGTTAGCAGAAATATTCATGAATAAATTAGAGAAATGAATTCATAATCATCCACTCAGTAAATATTGTTTATATTGGTATCGCTATGTAGACGATATCATTATTTGCTTCACAGGACAGATAGACAGTTAAAATTTTTGAAAATCAAAATTGGATTCACAACCGAAATAGAAAGCAATAATAGAATAAATTTCTTAGACGTAACAATTTCGAATGAAAATGGAAAACATGTTTTCGCAATTTACCATAAGCCGTCACATACAGATATTATAATACATAACTCGTCGTGTCATCCGTATCTACATAAAATGTTCACATTCAACAGTTTTATTCATAGATTGATTAACATCCTGTTATCACCAGAAAATTTCAACAAAGAATTAAATTTGAATAAACAAATAGCCAAAAATAATGGTTATAATCAATCCCTAACTAATAAATAATATTTTAAATAAAAACAAAGTAGAATCGCATTGAATGAAGTTCACTGTCGATAAATTTAAACAAAAATTCAACACCTTAACCTACATTGGCATTACAAGTGAGAAACTGAAATCATTCTTTAGTAGCAATAATTTCAACATAGCTTTCCAAACTAATAATAGTTTAGGCAAATATATAAAAATAATAAAACCAAATCAGGTATATATATATATATATATATATATATATATATATATATATATATATATATATATATATATACCAAATCAGATAAAAACAATAAATCAGGTGTTTATAGATTGAATTGCAATGACTGTGATAATTTCTACATTGGTAGAACACATAGAAAACGCGAATCATCTCTTAGAAAATAATCACTCTTTCGACCCACAGTTTGAAATTTTGCATACAGATAATAAATTTTGGAAGGTAGATTTTGGGAAACTTTAGAAATCAACAAATACAAACACTCAGATGACTCATCAATGGACAAGTCGATTTAAACCCTTCACCTCTATTGAATCTCTTCAACCCAATAAGCTTTTAATTACTTAAGAACATTTATATTTAAATTCTCATTCTCATTTTCTGTACATTCATTCGTCTGAAGAAGCTACGTATAGTGAAACGCGTTACGAATCACAATTATTACGTAAAATTCCAAAAAACACATTACTTGTTTTTATTATAGGCTTAAGAAATGTTGAAGCGTATTTCGAAGACATAATCGTTCATGGTGCCACTATGTCAGAATGTTATGACAATTTCATGCATGTTTGAAACGTCTCACAAAATATAATTTACATCTGAATAAGAATAAATGCTCATTTTTCTCAGATAAAATAGAATATCTTGGACATGTGGTACAATTCAATGAAATCAGTAAGTCACCTAAAAAGGTAGAAGCAGTTGAGAAAATGCCGCGACCTGCTAATGTAGAAGAACTCAGAAGATTTCTAGGAATGGTTACATACTATTCGAAATTCATTCCAAATTATTCCTCTATTACGGCTCCTTTGCAGAAACTTCTTCAAAAAGGTCAAATTTACCCTTGAAACAAATCTTGTGAAGCAACATTTCAAAAATTGAAAATTGAAGTCTGTAGTTCACGTGTATTAGTTCCATATGATCCAGTTTTACCACTTATGTTGACTGCAGATGGACATGAACAGCCAATTGCTTTTGCTTCCAGGTCATTAGCAACAGCAGAACAAAACTACAGTCAACTCGATCGTGAAGCTTTAGCAATCAATTTTACAGTTCATTACTTTTTCAATTGCCTTTTTAGCCGACATTTCATCTTGGTAACTGATAATCAACCATTATCACGGATTTTTCATTCTAACAAAGCATTGCCTCTTTTCTATTTGGTTTCAATTACACAGTGCTTTTCAAGAGAGGTAAAAAACGAAAATATTGACTGCTTATCTCGTGCTCCCTTATCGGAAACTTGTTTTCGATTAGATGCATGCATAGGGGAGGAAGTAGATAATATTCTTCAAGACCAAGTTTTTCAAATTTCCAGCAAGAGTATCACAGCCAAAACAATAGCAGAAGAAACAGTTAAAAAAAGCTTTGTTGACAGAGTTGATATCACACCCTTCACGTTGGCGAACAATATTATTTTCCGAAATGATCGTGTTGTAGTACCAAAATCATTACAAGAGCTCATTCTCAACGAACTTCATTCAACACATATTGGTATCACAAAAATGAAACAACTGGCACGTCAATATATTCACTGGATAGGTATCGATCAAGACATCGAATCCCTGGTACGGTCATGGGAAAATTGTGCTAAGGTCAAATCTTCACCTCCAAAAGTTCCAGTTCAACCTTGGGATGTTCCAGACGAAAATTGGGAAAGAGTACATATTGATTATGCTGGCCCATTAAATGGACATCATTTTTTGCTCTGTATAGATGCGATATCGAAATGGCCAGAAATTGAAGTGTTTTCGGAAACTCCTACAACAAATTCGACTATCAAATTATTCGACGAAATTTTCTCAGTACATGGATATCCACAGTATATTGTTTCTGATAATGCCTCTATATTTACAAGCACTGAATTCCGTTCGTACTGTTCCAGTCGTGGTGTCTTTCAGAAATTAATTGCCCCAGGATATCCTGCGATCAATGGATTAGCTGAACGAAATGTACAATCTTTTAAGTGCAAATTGTATGCATGAGAGAATGAACCGGGAACATATCATAAAAATTGCAGAAAACACTATTCACATTCCAGACAACTCCATTGGCTTGTGGAAAGTCTCTAGTTGAAATGAACTTAGGACGGCGGATTCGAATAAAACTTGATGCATTATTTACTCATGTTCAAGAAAGTTCTTCAAATTCAATCCAGCCGAAGAGAACTTTTCAAGTGGGAAAGAGAGTTCAAGCATCGGTATGGAAAAACAATCGACAGGAATTTGGAAATATACAGAAGAAAATTGGTCAATATCATTATATAGTCAAACTAGATTCGGAACGATGTTTCAAACAGCAGTTCAACCAACTACATGAAACGTTGGTTCGTAAAAATGAAAGACATGTGACTTTTGTTCCAACCCAGTCTTTTCTAATTCCAAGATGTGTGAACAGCGATCCTGAACTACTGAGCTACGTATCTCTGATCGAAGGCCTATTTTCAGTTCCACTTCGTCAATCCAGCCGAGTGAATCAATCCACAGTGCGTTTTCAAAATTAAAATACTTATTGTTTCATTTGGTTTTATTTACATGATGTACTTTGTATGTTACTATCAAGTGGGGAAGACTGTTGTTTCTTCAATATCAAAACGATCCTTAAATCTAGTAACATAGTTTTCCACAAGGGAGGTCAGCCTATCCAGATCCAAACTTTTTTGTCTCCTGAGAAATTTCGATATAATGAGCGGTTCAATCACAAAAAACAGTTTTTTCATTTCATGATTTCATTTTTTCAAACACCTAGCAAGTCAAAAATATCACATTTGATCATGCATATAGATGTCGATGAATGCATTCAAAAGTTTTTCTATCGGGAGCAATACGGTTTGGAAATCTTTCGATGTACAATCGCCGAGTTTCTAATGAATTTCTGTCGTCCATACAAGAAGCGCATGTCGGTTATCTCAGCATTCGTATAAGGATTCATGATAGCCGATTTGAAATTCAAATTAAATAGATTCAAAATTGACGAAAAACAGAAATACTCAAATGACACAGACGTTAATAATTTTTTAACACATCTATGACTGAGTATAGGACAGGTATTATCAATGGAATCGCTAGGATTTCTAGAAGAAAACTTTTCAACGCTTTTTGCTCTAATACTGGGCGTCGTATAAAAAAGTCAAGAGAGTATTTTTTTGTATAATAATTGTGAAACTCAAAAATAGTTTTTATTTTTAAAAAATAAATCCATAGCGCCATTGTTTCTTCTTTGATAATAACCAAAATAGTGCTTCGTATTGAAAATTATGCTACTTTGAAAGTTTTGACATCCCCGTAATTTAACCTCCATATCTTAAGCGGTTTACTGAGGCTTCAAATTTAACTACATCTTTTGATTAAACTTTAACACCCTGTGAATCGGTAACGAACTATTTGCGGATCTTTGTGTATATGAATTTTTTTCAAGAAATGACTTCAGCAATCACCTCCTTAAATATTGCCGTGTCATTTTTTAACACCCATTTTAACAACAATAAAAACTTGTAAACTTATTTTGACGTGACAACGTCTCATAATTCGATGGAGCCGGCTGCACGCACGAAAAAACATGACGCATGCGGCGTTACCTCGCTCTGAGGCGTTCCATTTAAGGCTTGAAATGCAATCGAAAGCGCGGAACGAATAACAAAGGGGCAAAATCGGCCTCCGCGTTCGGCAGCGTTCGACATCTGTCTCTAACCTACTTGAGTGAACGATGCGTCCGCGTGGACAGCTGCTATACAATAATACATTCACATGTTTTCGTCAAGTATGAAGTGCAGTGAAAAGTGAATGTGGTGTCAATTGTTTATAGCAGCGATAAATGTAATGATTCTTTTGATATTAAATATATGTTCAGTGATATATTGTCGACAATTCCACTCATATGTCGTTTAAGAACACAGAAATTCGAGTTTGATATCGGATAAATTGCATAGAAATAGGAAGGAAGGTAGGATATTAGTGAATAAATTTTCCTATAGAGAATCCTTGCGTTTCCATAGCAACGTATCAATAACAACAAATACAGTTTTAAAACTGTCAAAAACAGCCATTTTAGTACCTGTTGTAAAGTTTCTGCCGATATAAATTGAAATGTCTCGTTTTAGAAGCACCAGTGAAGCAGAAATTATAGTTCCATACAGAATTCTATCCCCAAAAATTAAAGAGAAACTCACAGATCGATTTGGAATCAATTCAGTATATTCTGCAAGGAACGAACGTTCGATTTGGATATACAGAATTCTATTGAAGATATTGCAGAAATTCTAATGGATTGGAGTTTCAATATGGAACGAATGGACAAGATTACAAAGAATACGTTGTCAAAACGACGTGGAACACAACTGCGAAAATGATGCAGAATATGTATTTCGAAAAATTCAACATAAGTTTCAACATTCAGCATTAAGAAAAGCTCGTGAAGCTCGCAGTTCTAAAAGGAAGATGTAACAAGGAGATGTGGAAAAGGGCAAAGAAAGTTCCGTTGCATTAACAAGAACTGAAATTGATAGCATAGCTCTGTACTGGGACGAAAATGCCCCGATAGGTTTGTTGAAAAAATTCTTCCATATTATTGTTTATGAATTAGCATGGCATGGCGGTGAAGCAGCAACTTGCAAGGTACACTTTTTCAAAGTGGAAAAATTTAGTAACGGAAAAGTGACTAGTTATTGAATATAACCCAGTATTCTCGAAAAATTGCCAAGGCGGCTCAAGAAAATGCTGTAATAGTAAATGGCTAGTAAAAAATAAGGAAAACCAGATGTCCTTTGAGGTTGTTTCATAAGATATTGTCGAAAAGACCCGATCATATTATAAGTGATAGATCATTTCTGGCTCCCAATCAATTTTGGAAAAACAGTACTTCTAAGGGTTGGTACCAAAATATGCCTTAGGGAATAAATGAAATATCCAAATGGACAGAAATTTCAGGCAGAGAAAGTTGGACTGGATACGAAAAATAAAAAGACCACAAATCCTTCTCATAGATCCAGTGCTGTTTCGAACCTATCTGAGGCAGGTGTCAGTGAACAAGAATTGATTAAACTAACCGGACACTCTACGGCAAGCTCTATTAAGCCCTACCTGCAACTGAACAATGAGCATCATTTGAATCTTGTTTCAAATCTTCGAAAAACTTCTGCGAATGCTGAATCTTCCATAATTCCTCAGGCATCATCCCATATAGAATCGACCCGGAGTGTAAAAATTGTATATAGTAATTGCATGTTCAATAACTGCTCATTCCAATAATAACTAAACATATTTGTCATGAATGCTTTATGATTTTCTCGTTGAGTTTGTGTGCATTTCTCAATAAAGTTCATTTTGTACGTTTTGTCATTCGCGGAATTTTCTCAGCAAATACCACTCGAGCGCAGATTTGGCAGGATATGTTTCTAAGCTCATTTTCTCATGCTTACTTTTCGGTAATTCAACTCGACCCGCTCAACAAAATTGAATTTGTCGTGTATTCGAAAACGATCATAGAAAAATATCCGGCCAAATCTGAGCTCTTGTGGTATTACTTACGAATATTCGTGCTTTCATCATTTAATCAAAAAGCAATTGCAAAAAATAAATAAAAATTGACATAATTGTATTTATGCGTACAAATAAATGTAACTTGATCAATTCAATTGTGATTACCATAAACCTCCTCTATATCCATATAAAATATCTATCAAACAAATAAAATTAAAATTTTGTTTTGAAAAATGCAACCAATCCATCAGTATTTTCTTATGACGTTATCACGTTCAACTATCGTCAGTAAACCGACATTACAGACAACCGATTTCTTTTTTCTCAGGAAGAATACTTACTTGTCCTGTTATCGTAAACAACATCAAAAGTATTAGTTTGAGCGGCCATTTTGCCTTATATGCTCTATGAGACCAAAGTCTATGAGCTCCTGCTGTAATTCCAAAGCCAGAAAGTTGGATCACCAAGAAAGCTGAAAAAAATTGTCATTTCTATAATTAGTGTTATTCAATTATAGAGGAAAGCAAATTGTTTGTAGCAAGATAAGCAAAGGGAAACAACATATCGGAAAATCGATGCCAGTCAAAATTTCGGTTTGTCACCTTAGTTCGAAAATAACTAAGTAACTGCTTCTTCAATTATTTACTTCATTGAATATTTGAGATTCGTTAATTTACTTTTCATATTATGTCCATGAATGCATGATCTGACACTTTACCTCAAACACTGTTTTTACTTTGTAGTGTGTGGGGTAGTTTTCTGCTATTCTGAAATTCTAGAATTTATTGAAACATCTTCTTTTCTGAATAGATAATAATAATAATAATAATAGCCTCAGGGGCTCAGGAACATTGTTTCTGAGTACGGGCTTAGCGAACCCGAGGTACCCAAGCTGAACCTGGCAGTAGGTATAAAATGCAACTTATCCAATGATGTACAATCTAAGGAATAAACGGGTGAATCGACATTGTACCACCATAACCTCTTGTCGCGTTCAAGATTTAGGAAGAGGGTCTTGTTCGGAAAGTGAGTCACAGTCTCCCTCGGTTAGCGACGGAAGCAGCGTGATATCGAGTAGGGATACTGCAACACAAAACCAAGAGGGAAATAACATCAATACCTCCCAACCGACTCTTGATGTTTCAACGGTGGCACAAGCCATTATGCCTACGACCACGAGAGCCGGACTCCCTAGGAATCGCATGAAGTGGACCCCAGAGATGAATTCCTTCATTATGCGTTCCTATTACAAGATTACAAACTTGGAATCGGAAATGACAGCATACAGATACGCGTTACATCTTGCGTTCGTAGAAAAATATCCTGAATTACAGCACATATCCGAGCAAAGAATTTCGGATCAAAGAAGAACAATCGTTAAAAACAGGCTACTTTCTTCAGAAACGCTGCAAAGCATACGAGAAGAGGTCATAATGGAACTTAGAAGCGAAAATGATACTTATAACGGTATACCTGCTGGAGTTAATGAAAGTGTTACAGATAACATCGAAGCCACGGAAACGAATATTAACATGGAATGCCCTCCTGAGCCGAATCAGCAGGACGAATATAGGTATTTAGCAAGATCAGAACTCAACAGAGCAATAACTGAATTCAGTGGTAGTAACCCAACTAAAAGACCTAAACTGCCCAAACTCAAGACGAACAAGAACACCAGTATTATCCTAGCAAACGTGAATTCAGTGTTTGAAGAATATACCGATCAGAACACCTTGGAGAAGATTCACACTTTGATTTACTGTGGAGCAGTAGCGGTTCTTCGACTTCACAAAAAACAAATCTCTACAACTCTGATTCAAGCTGAGCCAAAAAGTGTCCGAAAACCACCATGGCAAAAACGACTGGAGAGGAATATTGATAATATTAGAGCAGAAATCGGTCGCCTCACAGAATTCCAGAGAAACAGAAAACCCTCAAGGTGCTTGAAATCACATATACGCAAAATTTATAGGAAAATTGGTACGAACACAAAACACCCTGATCACAAACAACACATCGACGTGTATATTGACACTTTGAAACAGAAACTCCAAGCAAAAGCAAAGAGGCTTTCAAGATACGTCAAGTGTACTGAAAGGAAACACCAAAACCAAAGGTTCCTCCAAAACGCAGCCAATTTTCATAAGGGAAATAACAAAAATGCGACCAACAATAACAGAGAAGTACCTGACGCACAGTGCTTGACCGACTATTGGTCATCACTATGGTCGCATCCCAAAGAACACAATAGAGATGCGGAATGGATCACGAATGAAAAAGAACGACTCGATATCAGACATATGGACTTCGATGGAATAACGGAGGAATAAATCACAACAATAGTTCAAGCGACCAACAATTGGAAGGCCACAGGTATAGATAATATTCACAACTACTGGTACAAGAAGTTTGATAAGCTCCATGGAGCCCTAGCAAAACAGCTCACTTATGTTCTTCAACATCCCAAGAAAACACCCACTTTCCTAACGCAAGGCTTAACATATATGCTACCTAAGAGCGATAGAACACAGGATCCGTCTCAATATAGGCCAATTACTTGCCTGCCAACACTCTACAAAATACTCACCTCATGCATATCCAATCGAATATACCAACACCTTGACGACAACAATATATTAGCAGAGGAGCAGAAAGGATGCAGAAAGAAACACCACGGTTGCAAGGAACAACTCATCATCGATTCTGTGATAATGAAACAGGCACACGTGGGGCATCGGAAAAGCTTCATTCAGCTTTTCTCGATTATCTGAAGGCTTTCGATAGTACCGCCCATTCTTGGCTTGTTGAAGTATTGCAGATATACAAAATTCACCCAGCCCTGGTAGAGTTCTTGAAGACAACAATGACACACTGGCGCACGTCTCTGCAGGTCAACATGAACAATAAATCAATTAAAACCGACGAGATACCCATACGTCGTGGAATTTTTCAAGGAGACTGTTTGAGTCCACTATGGTTCTGTTTGGCAATGAACCCATTGTCCTCAATGCTCAATAGAACAGGATACGGATTTAGGATAAAAGCAGAAAGGAATTATCATACAATCTCCCACCTGCTGTATATGGATGACATCAAATTATATGCTTCGAACAAGAAGCAATTGGATGATTTGCTGAAAACTGTCAGTGAGTTCTCGGCAGATGTTCATATGAAATTCGGGATTGAAAAATGTAAGACCCTGAACATTCAAAGAGGGAAAGTCATAGATGGTGAAACACAACTTCAAAACGGTGATATTATACAGTGCATGAGAGATGGCGAAACATACAAATATCTGGGATACCAACAAGCCAGATTACTAGACCAAAAACAATCAAAGGAGAAGATTCGTTCAGAATACAGTCAGCGTCTGAAGTCTGTGCTGAAATCGATGTTGAATTCGGGGAATCTAGTCAAGGCAATTAACACCTACGCCATTCCAGTGTTGCTTTACTCATTTGGAATAATCAGATGGACTAAGACAGAACTGGATGATATTCAAAGGCAGACCCGAACAATGCTGACAAAGTACAACAATCATCATTCAAAATCGTATGTGATACGAACAACTTTGAAGCGGAAAGAAGGAGCACGCGGATTAATAGACGTTGTCAATTTACACCGAACAGATAAAAAAACTCAGAGAATTCTTCTCTGCAAAACCTCTCACTTCTGACCTCCATAGAGTAGTATCGTTGGCTGATAAGGGATATACACCTCTAAATCTTCCTACCAGAGATGACCTGCTGAACCTATCGTTCCTATCAGATGCTGAAAAACAAGAGCAATGGTCAAGAAAGGAATTACATGGACGACATCTCCATGAGATTAATCAACCACAGGGAAATTTATGTCAAGTATATTGTAATCGAGCCTATTCCCTTTGATTGCTAAATCTGGGAAAGGTAAATTATATCCAGCTTATAGCTGAGATAGTGCATAAGTCCACGAAAATAATAATAATGAAACTAGTAATGAAAGCAGAGTTTCGTTATCCTTGACTGTTTCCAAATTTTCTCAAGGGATTTCAACGAAAAAACTGCTCTTCTTATTCGTCATCAATTATAAAACGAAGTTCGCGTATTTCCCGTTATGGTAGAGTTACTCGACTTTCTTCATTGATTGCAAGTCGCACACCTTCGATGTTTCTCTGGTATGTTTTGCCGTGGTGATTCACCCAAACGCTGAGTCGTTATCCATACATGTGAGGCTATTTGTATTCCTAAATGCTATCCTCATAAATTTGATAGTTTTCGCATAACTCTTTTTGAGTAATTCGTCGTAACAATAAAATACGATCGAAACTTACTGCTTACGAGCTTCACAGAGGTCGCCCTTACGTTCATGCGCGTAGAGCAGGGTATTAGGTCTGCATAGTTCCGTATCGGACGCATCGTACGCAAAAAAAAATAAAAAAAACAGCTACTTATCGATCAGTTTTCAATGGTACAGCTAGCAAGAAAATACAACTAATTTTGTTCATTTCACAATTTTTTCATTTAGCATTTTACAACACTCGGTATATAAAATTTTTTATCATTAGTACTTCTAACCTAACCTATCTTATAGCAAATTCAATACTCTTTCTGATGGTATGGTCAGATTTGATGTAGCTCTAAGAGTAACAGAGATATTCTTGTTTTTATAGAGAGAAGCAAAAATTTGGTAAAATCAGAAAGACAATTATCAACTTTTCGAAAAAATTTTATGGGACATTTTTGTTGAAAATGTACTATCACCTACTGAAGTTTGGCACCTTTTATAGTAGATACCCTGTATATATATATATATATATATATATATAGGGGTTTCACCCGACGAGTTGCCCATATATCTGTTCATGCAATCAAACTGATTTCATGAAAAATATAAATCCACCACCCGGTAATTAATACCATTGCCAGGCAATGATTATAATCAAAACATATCCTGGAATAACTATATATTAGGATAACGTTAAATGTTATGAGAATATATCAATTTACCAGAACTTATACATACTATAGCATCATCAGACAATGATATCAATGTACCAATGAGTAGTGTCAGAGGTGTAAGATTATAATCTGAAGCAACAACAATATCATGTAATTTAGACGTTCTCTGTTTATCATGAAAATGGGAACGTAGATGAAAAATCTGTTTACTATGAAGATTATTCAAATCAGTTAATCCACGACCTCCAAGATGTCTAGGTAGTGTAACTCTCTGAACAGCTGACTTTGGGTGGTGCTTATAATATTTACAAAGCATTTTCCTCGTTTGACATTGTAATTCATTTAGATCAGAAGATGTAAGAATAGGAACTTCATAGGAGTTGATAGGTCTGAAAAGGTTTTTACTAGTTAAATGACTCTTGATGATAATTCTTAAGTCTTTTGTAATATGAACTTCTAATATTTTCTTTAATGCTGCTATGGTTAATTGTCTTCTCTTGACAAAATCCAAGATATTTATATGTATCTCCTTGATGCATTGGCTCGATTTCGATATTGGAAATCTTTACATAATCAGAGGTGATCTTTCCTTTTTCAATAGAAATATTTTTACATTTTGGAAGCCCAAATTTCATATGAATATCATTGGAATAGTAGAAAGTAATCTCAAGTAGACTTTTGAATGAGATCTGGTTCCGGCATATAATTTATTATCATCTAAATAAATTAAGTGACTTAATTTGAATTCAGTTGATAGACTCTTTATTTTGAAGCCGAAACTAGTAGCATTTAATTCATGAGATAATGGATTAAGGCAAAGACAAAACCAAAGAGCACTGAAAGAATCACCTTGAAAAATGCCTCTTTTGATTGGAATTACTACGGATTTTAACGATTGTTTTGAAATATTTAAATGAAGATTGGTTCTCCAATTTTTCATTACAAATTCAAGAAAAAGACGAAGTGTCTTATCTATATATATATATATATATATATATATATATATATATATATATATATATATATATATATATATATATATATATATATATATATATATATATATATATATATATATATATATATATATATATATATATATATATATATAACTTCCACTGCTGCAGTGATGTGCAAGTAGTAAAAGGTTGATACTGTTGCTAAAACCATAAATTATACGAATATACATTTCGAGGACTGATTTGCGAACTTGCGCTGAAGAGCAATCAATCACGTCAGAACATTCATTGCCCCTTCAGGGCAGAATACTGACGATTAGACGATTAGTTCAGAAGCTAAAAAGATGTCGGAAAATCTATCTCATTTTTCTTGACAAACACATCGACAGGTACCATTAATTTTTCAGCTCCTACAGCTAAGCAGTTGTAGTTCACGAACATTGAACTTAGACCCTATCTAATATCAAGAAGCCAGAAATTTTCACTAACAATAGAAATTTTTTGACATCTTCATTGAAACGTGTTAAATGTTTTTTATAATAATAATCGGCAAATAACGAGCATCAATCTATCGCAAACTGTTGCATGTAGTATGGAAATGGCAAAAAACTTACCAAATATTGTTGTATAAAATTTGGCTGCTACAAGGCACAAATAGAGTCCGTATAGGCATCCTACGTGTATAAAAACTTGTGCTAACAAGTCAGGCCATTGAATCGAAGGCACAAAGTTTTCTGTTTCTTCAACGATGCAATTTGTTTCTTTGGGCGTTGGAAGGATTTTTTCGGAAGTTGATTTTGTGCATGGTGCTTCCAAAACTATTGAGGAAGTTTGATGGCAACCCTTTTTCTCGACCGTCATGCCTGAAATAAATAAAACATTTTTCTTTATTCTATAAATTTATAAAAACTCGAGATCAACACAATGTTCACGATAAATGACAACCTAACTTCAATATCATATTCTGTAATAAATTCTTCATTGCTTGTTTGTTTTTCCATTACGTAAAATCGTATGCAAGATTTCACATATTCATTTTATTCATTGTCATTATATTTGGACCAGGCCGTGCTTTAAGGTTTATCTATGTAGGCTTTCAGGTTAATGCAGGAGTTCCCCAGGGCTTCGTATTCTCACCTACTCTTTTTCTGTTACAAATTCATGATCAGCTCTACTTCACCAAGAGTATAATTTTGGGTTCGCCGACAACTGCAGCCTGGTTTCCTCATTTTCTAGTCAGCGTCTTATAACTGCTGACTAGTCACACCGACAATGATACAAACAGAGTATGTCACTGAGACACAAGAGCCATTACTGGAGAACCTCTGTTAACCTTCAAGTGTGGACATAATTTTTGCATAACACTACCATGGACATGGAGTTTCACAGGTTCCCAAGTTCCCTATAGATTTTTGTACAGAAAAAAAATTCAATAACCTTATGACTATGTCATAATTAAAGTAAAGGTATATGAGAATAAAAAAACCGAGATTTTATAATCAAGCTTATAATTATAGAGATATAAATCTGAAACGCTTAGCAATTACGATACTTTTCAGTCTTTTTTGACATAGGTTACATATTTGGCAATTTTTAGTAACTAAATATCATAAGTTAACAAAATTAACTTGTCTTCTTACATTTTAATAAACAACAATAAAACCACTTCTGGTAACAAAAAATAAAAATTTTGACAAGTGACTTATTCATAACTTATTGGCAGTTCGTGAACACTGCAGGCAAACAGGCTTGCTGCATCCAATACAGATAACAATGACAAATAGTCGTACTCCTGTGTTTTCCTGCCAGGAAAATTCCGCATGCGCGTCTAGTATTCTTGTTAGGTGCTTGCACTTCCTCTGTTACCATATCTTTGCCTAAAATTCGAGTCATTGTCAACTTAAACTCTCTAGACAAATTAGTTTTTGTTAGGTACACGTCTTTGAATGTGACTATTAGTGATCGGGCTAAATTTTTAAGAAAATCACCTCGGTCAACATCCTTGTCTTGATATAAACTATAAAATATGTAGGCATTCATACCACTCAAGTCAAGTATTCTGTAAAATAAAACCATAAGCCACCTCCTTTTTCGCCGACTACTTGAGTAAATGGAGAACTTGTTATCGGCCTCGTCTACTTCACCTTTTGTGGAGTTGTAGTACAAAATGATTTCCGGTTTTATAGTGTTATCGTCAATGTTCTCGTTATGGTGCATTGAAGATATTAGTAGGGCAGCACGGTTTTTTTTGGCACGTAAGGTGGGTGGGCCATGCTCCTTTGAGGGTCAACTATAAAAAAGTCTATAGTCACGTGATGACAAATTCCTTCCAATCAAACAAACTCCATCAAAGTCAAGGACACAGTACTTCGGTCGGCGACGTTAAAATTTTAATTCGCGCGCTCAGCTAAAGGTAAGTTTTTATATGAATTACCTATTATTATCATATTCTTCTTACTATAATTTGTTATATAAGGATTTTTTGTGGTACTAAAGAAAAAATATGATAATTTTGCTTCGATTTTAGTTAAAATAACGATTGTGTTCCTATAAAAGACGACGGTTCCTTTTAAGGCCAATCAAAAGCCTTACAAAGAACGGACCCATAAGAAGGCCATTATAGGTAAAAAAATATTGATAATTTCATTGTAAATCGCATTGGAAACTCATTTGTTATCGATATAATACTCAATACTATCATTTTATATAATTTCCTTAATATATTCTTAGTTATACGATGGTGTCGAAGGAATGTTAGTTGAGTTTTTTAAAGAAGATTATAATGCGTTAGGCATTTAATATTTCATTTAAATGAAAGAGTTTTTACTGTGGTTTTTAGTAAAAGCGGGTATTCCGATTATTACAATTCCCGTTTTAAGTTTAACGACTGATTTATAATATGGGCCTTGTATGGAGCCATGTTCCTTACAACCCTGTTTAGGAGAGCTTTATTAAAGTTAAGTTTAAGAAATAACGATTACATCTAGAATAAAAAAGGAAGTTTGTATAATACACAATAAAACAAAGTGTAATTTAATGATTACTTTCTTTTATTTATCCAGTAAATGAACTAACAGAAACTGTTTATTCGTTAGAGTGGCCTTCTACGGTCCACCCACCTTAGGTACATAGAGTTTTGTTTTTAGTAAATCCAAATAACGTTGACTGAACTTCTCGTTTATTTGTGGTTGAAATTGACTTGGCCGTTCTCTTTTATTTTTCTTTACTGTCCCCATATGTGTAACCTTCCGCTTCGAAAGATCATCAACAAGCTGAATGGTAGAGAACCAATTATCAGCCGTTACATTATGATTACTCCCTTGAATTGATTTTGTGAGATGTAGCACGCTCTGGGTGGGAACTAAGAATTCTGCTCTGATTCCATCAATCCGGCGCCATCAGAGTTTATCCCAGTATAGACATAGATATTATAAAAATAAAAATTTGTGACATCGCATTACGCTCGAATCACCATTCCATATTTTCCTGGATTTTTTAGCGTGTAAGATATCATATGACTTCTCCCCCAAATTTGACAGGCTTCTCGTCTACTGTAACACACGCGGAACATTTGTACGATTTTTGCGAATTGCTGACAAATTTGTTGAAAATTACGGATATAGCAGCCAAGTCATCAGTCTTTTTACTCTCAGGGCGGTCATTTGGATTGTAAAATCTGAGACATAAGAACAGAACAAGAAATCTTGTTTCTGACATGGAACATCTACAAAAGTGACAACCAGTACCATCCAAATTAAACAAGTAGTTTGTTTTTTCATGGTTAGACTTCAGTACAGCTGAATAAAATAATAGACCGAAAAAGGTTTCAATACAATAATGTCTAAGTTTTTCAATTCAGGCCTACCAAGACGAGCAAACTTAGCTCTGAAACTACCGATTTTTGCATTTGTCCATGTCAATATGTGTTGCATCATGTCATCATCGAATTATTTATTCCATATATCGAACGGATCTTTCTTATCATGAATCGTCAACTTCGAAGAAGCAATACGATATGCTGTAATTTTATGTTGAAGGGTGCAAACCCTAGAAGTAGGTAGAGCCTTTGCCCATTTATATCCATTTTTACCATAATAGTAGCTAGATTGTAGTTTCGACAAAGCTTCATCCGAATCATCACTTTCAATTTTCTTTTCATCGCGGCTATGATTAATCTCATTCTCTCTCTCATGATACTGAATTAGCTCCGTCTCTGAGACTAAAAACTGTTCTATGTCGTCCTCATTATCCGACTTACCTGAATCACACAGTAAGCTGGGTGTACCATGCTCCTTTGAAGGCCAACTATTAAAAAGTTATATTTATAGTCACGTGATGACAAATTGCTCCCACTCAAACAAAGCTCCATCAAAGTCAAGGACACAGACGCGGCGGCGAGTCGCTCGCGTTGCTATTTTGTCGGTGCGATCCCTCGCTTCGTAGACTTCGGTCGGCGACGTTAAAATTGAAATTCGCGCGCTCAGCTAAAGGTAAGTCTTTATGTGAATAACCTATTATTATCATATTCTTCTTACTGTAAATTGTTATATAAGGATTTTTTGTGATACTCAAGTAAAAATATAATAATTTTGCTTCGATTTCAGTTAAAATATCGGTAGTGTTCCTATAAAAGACGATGATTCCTTTTAAGGCGAATCGAAAACCTTACAAAGAACGTACCCATAAGAAGACCATTATAAGTAAAAAAATATTGATAATTTCATTGTAAATCGCATTGGAAATTTATTTGTTATCGATATAATACTCAATACTATCATTTTTATATGATTTCCATTAATATATCCTTAGTTATACGATGGTGTCGAAGGAATGTTCGTTGAGTTTTTTAAAGAAGATTATTATGTGTCAGGCATTTAATTTTTCATTTAAATAAAAGAGTTTTTACTGCGTTTTTAGTAAAAGCGGGTATTTCAATTATTACAATTCCCGTTTTAAGTTTAACGACTGATTTATAATATTGGCCTTGTATGGAGCCATGTTCCTTACAAGGCCGTTTGGAAGAGCTTTATAAAAGTTAAGTTTAAGAAATAACGATTACATTTAGAATAAAAAAAGTTTATATGATAGACAATAAAACAAAGTGTAAATTGATGATTAGTTTCTTTTATTTATCTAGTAAATGAACTAATAAAAACTGTTTATTCGTTAGAGTGGCTTCCATGGTCCACCCACCTTACGTCATATAATTAATTCTACTTCAAAAGACGGGTCGGTCGTTGACACACAATTTTATTTCGGGGGTTGCTTCTGTACACTTTGAGATAGCGTTTAGTACTAGAACATCCGGGGTCATTCTTTTCTGCCATTTTATTTCACAAATCAAACTTAGAACAAAAATGAAACAGTGCAGTAGTGGGGGGGAAGGACATAAAACAAGTATATTCAAAACATTGGGGTTAGGTTAGATCGTCCACACTTAAAGGTTAATCATGCAAGGACATCGAATTCCTTAAGAAGTAAACATGCTTCTACTCGGCATCACAGTGAACACCAGAATTTGCTATCATGACCACGTGTCTGCCATTTCCAAATCTGCTTCTGCTAGAATCACCCAAACATTAATAACATCTATCGGATAGTGTCCAGAAGAGAGCAATGCGCCTCATCGATCACTCGTGATCTCCATCATCTGGCCCAAAAGCGGCAGATTGCTAATCTTTCCTTTGTTACAGATACTTCCATGGTAAATGATCTGAAGAACTGAGAAGCTTGATTCCGGAAAGAATCCAGTTCCAAAGAAAAATCAGGCTCGTGAAAAACTCTCACCAACGAACGATCCAACGTACTTCTATCTATGAAAATTCTTTTGCTTGCAGGGCTAGATGCTGTGAACATCTTTCCGATGATTGACAAATTAGTCCTCTTCAAGAAGCGAGTGAACACACACATTGAATTATCTTGGGCGGCCGCAGCAGTGGCATGACAACCACTACCTCCTCCCAAGAGGTATCAATAGAAAGAAAATGTTTTTCCTGAAAGAGACCAAACAAAAACCGAGGATCCTGTCCACTCTAATCCTCAGTGCCTTCTCTTCGATTTTTGCGGTACTCGAGCTGTTGCCGATGGATGACAATCAACTCTTACTTTAAATTTATGTGACATGCACACGATGGCATAAAAACGATAAACGTTGGCATAAATTGAAAATTTTTAAAAATCTATCATGTTCTCAATTACTTGGTAAAGAACTAGGCCAGCAACCTGCGCTCGCAAAAATTGTTATCAGAGGTCAAACGCGCATGAGTGAGTTGAATCAGTGTTTGACTTGCTGAGTGGCGAATGAATATTATTCAGTTGGAGAAGAATTTTGAGATATACGAATTTGTGACTTTCGATGTAACTTTTGGTGTTTCAATGATATCAACACTGATATTCACAGGAAGTGACGGATTTTAATTTATGATAATAATTCGAAATCCGATCTTCAGATCATTTATTTATTTGTTTCAATTAAAGCAGCGAATTAATGGTACGAATATTGCTTTTTATTTAGTGAACGTTTAATTTCCTGTAATACACTTCCCACAAAAATTGTCGCATCACCCTAGTTTTACGACAATACTATATGAACCTTTAGGTTGGTCATTCAAGAGTCGCTTGGTAACTTTCAGAAGTGTAAAATGAGTAGATATCATTCAAAAAGGATCAGTTTATGATGAAAAAATATCAACAATTTTCGAGTTAATGAAAAATTGAAAAATTCTACCATCTTCAAACATTCGTGAAGAAACCAATCAACTAGCATCGAATGGTTACCAATCATTTCCAAAATCGAGTGTTTCCTCCCCGGGCCCTAATTACTGCCAGTATACGTCTCGGAAGCCCCTCAAACAAATTTTGGATGTATTCTTGAGCCACTGAGTTCCAAATTTCAGGAAGCAGATTTTCTAGGTGTTGGAGAGTTCTACAAGGCATCCTACGTTGCTGAATTTGCCAATCCATGTTGTCCCAAACATGTTCTATGGGACTTCTGGCTGGCCTCTTAAAATATCAATTTTGGCATTTTACAGAAATTCTGTAGCTACTCTAGCTGCATGAGGCCGAGCATTATCATGCATATAAATGATGTTTTCGCCAATCAAAGTGCCAATTTCTTTCATTTTTCCATTATTCGCTAGGACTAACTCAGTTCGGCCATGGAAAGAAATGCTCCCCACACCATTACTGAGCTGAGGATACGGAATAATGCTGTATAGCTTAAAATCGCTTGGTGAAGAAGCTTCCATTTCACGTAAAATGTATAAAGGATAAAAATCGTTATTGTGGGTTATCCCTAAGAGATAGATATATACCATAGTGGACTTTTTTGTAGTCCTTTTTAAGGTGTACAGTACTGTAGTATATTATTTTGATCCATCTCGTAACGTTCAGCTAGCGATTGCAATATAAGCGCAAAAAATGTGTTTATTTACGACGTCACATTAGAAACCTCCACAAATATCAGTGTTGCTCTATTATATTATGTATGGATTATACGTATAAACCTTCCTCAAGAATCACAGAATCTTTTCAAAAGTCCGGTTCGTAGTTTTAAAGATTTAAGAATACATAGGAACAGACAGCGAAAGCGACTTTGTTTTATACTATGTTGTGATTTTGGCCCTATCAGCGAAAAGATTGCAAATGTCATTTCAGAAGGGCATGAAAAAGTGGCTTTCCAAACCCACATGAAACTTTCCCAAGCATTTGTTAATAGGAAAGATAAAACTTATAGATTTGAGAATACTGGAGTTTACAAAATGTGCTGTATGGGTTGTGAAGGTGTTTATACAGGATGTTACATAATAGTATGTCACAACCTGAGGTGGTAGATCTACGTGCAATTTTAAGAAAAAAGTTCTTTCAAACATATGTCTTCTTTTGCCCTTTCAAACTTTTATGCAGTATGCCACTGATCAGCGTACAATCAAGTTTCATCATCTTCGTTCAATTTAAAAACTTTTTCGACACTTGTAATTTATCTCCGACCGTTCTCGAGAGAAAAATTATTCAACGATTGTATGCATTCGCTGAATTGAAAGCACTTCTAGTTAAAAAAATGACTAGTAGGCTTTGATTTTTTGATTTATTTATTTTGCCAGTTGCCAAAGTTGAACCAGTGTCTGCTCGAATTGTTTATTAAATTAACGATTAGTGTTAAGACTTTTGAAGTTATTGCTGTAAGAAAAATTGGCTAATTTTACTAACGCCAAATTGGCTGATATCCATTACATGTACGGTCTGGCTGACGGAAACACAACAGAAGCTAGGCGATTATATCAGGTTTCCAAATCGAGTAACACCAGACAGGCGAACATTTTCAAATATCCACAGAATGTTGAGGGAAACTGGTACTTTTACTTCAAATAATCATTTAAAAGGTACAACTCAAACAAAATAATTCCTATCAACAAGAAAGGATGTAGAAAAAATCAAGGCTATAATAGACCGATATGCTTGACATCAATATTTTGGAAAATATACGAAAAAATTATAAAAAACGTTTGTGCGAGTTCCTACAATTTTCCTCTACTCAATATGGATTCCAGGAGAAGAGCTCAACCTTGGGAGCTGCTATGGATGTGATACAGCTCCTGATCGACTACTTGGAAGACGGTCATCTTGAAGTTGCTTTGTTCATCGACTTACATAAAGCATTTGACACAGTAAAACATGGCATACTACTAAAGAAACTCGAAAACATTGGTATACAAGGCCCAGCTCTCACACTCATGAGGTCATTTCTTACAGAAAGAAAACAACACAGTTCTGAATGGAGAGATGAGCGAGCTGAAGGAAGTCAACACTAGTATTCCACAAGGAACAGTCTTAGGACCAATCCTATACTTAATATATGTAGAAACTTGTCCATGGTGGGTCTAGAGGCTGAGCACATCATGTTCGAAGAAGATACCGTTTTGTTATATTGGAACCAACAAGGCAGAATTAGAAACATCGATCAATCAAGACATTCAACAAGTGGCTAAAAGCAAACTGATAACTGATGACTGATAATAAGTGAAGACAAGACTGTATACATGTGCCTCAATAGGAAAAAAACATCATATTATCTGGATATTAAGATTAACAAAATACAATTAAAGAAAGTGCAATGTTATAAATGCTTAGGCTTGATTATTGATGAGAAACTCATGGAATGAACTTATTGATTCTATTTATAGAAAAATTAGAGCCCTCATATGTGCCTTCAGACAGATGACCTACTTACCCTAAAAATGCAAAAAATTAATATTAATGCACATGTTGACCTGTATAGGAATTTTAACTTTCTAGGCATACAAAAATTTAAGAAATCTAGAACACTGCAAATTCGCTTTCAAAATCAGAAACGATCTTATAAAGCCTGGCTCCTCTATTTAGCCTGTTTCCGCCATACATAAATATAAAACAAGAACTACAAACAATTTGATTCAGAAAAAAACAATCTTGGAGCTAAATCTCCGGTATACCAAAGCATTCATTACTACAATCTTTTGCCCAATAATTTGAAACAAATCACCTCGATCAGAACATTTTCCGAATCTATCAATAAGTACATAACTGCTATGTGTTGTTTATATAATACTAAATTGACTCCGCTCACACAAACTATTATTGCTACTATTATTATTACACTGGTATTAAAATTAGATGTACTCTGTGTTAAAAGCACTATATGCTTATTTACAGTTTTATATATGAATAAATAAAATAAATAACAAAATTTTTACTGAAGCGATTATTATTCCTCACAGTTTGTACCTAACATTTCAATTGTTGGATACTTTGTTGCAGATTATTAGATTTTGAAGTTTTAAGTATATCAAGTCCAATATGAACATAATGCAAAATTGGATTTTGAAATTTCTTCATTTTCTCTGATGTTAAATTTTATTTTATTTTTCTTGGCATTGGTTCCTAGAGGATAAGTGATAGGGTTTATTGAAGGATATTTTCAGTATATAATTCAGCTTTTCAACAATAAATGTTAACTTATGTATAGTTACTTAAATAAAAACGCCATAAAAGATATATTTGACATTAATTGTATTATTCCCAAAATTAAGTAAATACATACGGAGTATTTCATACAAAATCTTGTAAATATTTCGAACGTTTTCCATTTTTCAGAATGTATTTCCTTTTTTCACAATGAGGAAAACTCTCCTCATATTTCAGACGGAGCTAAACCTTAGTGGGAGGAAGGTTATACGTATTGAATTTGATGCAATCTTTAGGCTGTTCGTTCCTTTTTTCTGGGGGTGGGCGAGGTGGTTTAGTCATAAAATAAAGAATCAATCCCCCTATAACAGCATATGTTGCCATTGCTACCTGAAATTAGATGAAAAGTAAAATAATTATGCAAATTCCTTAACATACATGAGCTCTTCCTTTGAATGTTCTCCCGTTGAAGATTTTACTTAGCCCTTTCAATGAAGGATCGTCCTTTTCTTCGTCACGTGTCATTTTATAAGTGACATGGTCAGTTGAATTGTTAAGACAAATCAATTTTTCATAGAAATTAAATTCTAGCATCTATAAATTAAGATAGGTACTATCAATTATATAAAATTTCCTGATTCCATACATATAAAAATGGTTGATTTTTTAATGAAAGAGCTAATAGATCTCAATAACAAATAATTGGAAGGCATTCTTCAACAGACAATATAGTTCCGTAGTAATCTAACCGAACACAATTTGCCACAGATTGAGATTTTCACTAAAATTTACTTTACATTTTAAGCCATTTATGGCACAGAATATAGTCGATAATTCAAAGAACATGGAATATAGAACAATGTAACTTATTTCTGTACTTTGTTACATAGAATTTGGATGTACGTTATATCTAGAAATCGATTCAATTTTCATCGTCAAAAGTTTAATCACCTGTTTTCAGATATTTCAATTCATAACAATGGTAGGTCGCAAAGTTTTTGATGATCAAAAACTTAAAAGATTGAGCAGATATTTTAATGGCTCAACAATAAGAGGAAGAGCTCACGTAAGTTGCTCACTTCTTGAATAGAATCAGTTCCTTATGATGAATCTAGATATCTAGACATTAAATGTATATCTTAAATACAATCAGTAAGTTGAGGGTGTTATTTTTGCAAGTTATCTCAGAACTATTATAACCTAAAATAACTTTTTAAACTTATGGGTTTCTTTCGTTGTTCTCGATTTTGTCTGCTTGAAAGAGATTCCAACTGATCAACTCAATAAAAGGTGCGGCCTTTATGCGATTAAAGTAATTGAAAGTGCGGACTTTATGCACAAACAATTGTGCGATTGTTCTTTGATATTACCAAGTACAAAAACAGTGACAATGATGCAAACATTCGGGTGCCATACCAACTCTGAACTGACATGTTATGTGTGCATAAAATTTTTCAATGTGTTCCATAACAGTTGTACAGAAAGAGACTGGAAACAAAATTGATATTGGTTGTTGATGGACACAAAGTAACAAAGTAACTGTGCTGATGACATTAAGCAAGACGTTTTTACACAATTGCTAAACGAAATAAATGAACTTGAACAGAGTAGAGAGGCTCATATTATAAGACTGAAAAAGGAGAAAGGAGTATTACTGATGGAATTCGAGGAAATTGAACGTAAATTGAATGTGAAAATTAGGCAACAGGAGGAAATTATTAAAAAATTGAAGAAACAGATCCTGAATCAGCCCATGTTAAAAGACGCAGAGGCTCAATCACGATATTCAACAAATGGTGAATCGACACAAACGAGTGGGATGGGCTTGATATCGGACTCGACTTTGAAAAACAATGTTGTGAGTGAACATGTAAAGAAGATAAAAAACACAGTAGATTCAATATTAATGCGAAAAGGTTTGTGGGATGGTCTAGACAGCCGAAAAAGAGAAAAGCGAATAAAAAAGGGGGCAGATAAAGAAGCGGGTTCCAAAGATTCTGTTAGAGGAAGACATAGTTCATGATGGAATGAGACATGAAAATCAGGCTGTAAAAATCATAGAAAGAAGCAACAAACATAATGGAAAACAAGAAGTCAATAGGGACAAAAAATGAGACTGGGTAATAGACAATTGCTGCTGAATTGTTGGCAGACGGTCTAACTTACTACGCCCAGAAAACTAATAGGAAAAAGATCAAAATTTTGGGGGACGATCGAGCAACAATAAAGGGAAATATTGAGACTGCCGACATGGCAAGAGAAATTTTTAAGGAGAGTGCAAATCTTGGACAGAACGATCACCTTATTTTCATGTTCAAAACGGCTAATGTAAGTAATGGAAAGCTGCTTAGCAAGTGCCTTCACAATTTATTCCCCATGAGCAGTCAAACCAACCTAATCATAATAACTGAACAGAAATGGGCCGAAGACTATCGTATTATTAGTGACTTTGAGAGAAACATAAACAGATATGTTTTGAATAATATTAACTGTAGCATTACATTTTATGGATGTCAAGGAAGAGATAAGTAAGATATTGCAAGTAAACTGAGAACTATATTTTCCTAAAGCTCCTCAAGGAATACATTGGTATTGAAAAGCATTGAAACCCATGATGACTTAACATTTCCTCCTTTCACAAGAAAATGTGATAAGCATGGAGCAACAAGATTATTTTTCATTTTGAAGATAAATATTAAATTGGCTTCTTCTACCATTTTCTGAACAGATAAATTTTAGAGAACTAAACATATCAGCCACCCTCATGAACCTACTGCATCCCAACAAAACTCTCATAGCCTTATTCTATAGAACCTGAAGTCGTTCTATATCCTCCTTATTACAAAAAATCATTAGCGATAAACAGTATGTGAACCACTATATTGTATATAACTCGTCTTGCCCAGGCAGACAATTTCTTAGCTATTTGACGAAAGTAACCGATTCTCTTACCAATCTTCTTACACATACAGGGTGCTTCAACGAAAACTAAACAGAGGCTACATCTACCAAGATATTCATTTCTGATCAAAACGCGAAAACAGGTCAATTTTTGTTACCAGAGGGACATCTTTTGTGGTATAATACTTGCCTGAAATATCAACCCCCTAAGCGGGGGTTGCCATCCTCGAACATTTTGAATAGGGAAGATGGGTCGAGTGATGGCTCAAACGAAAGGTGGTAACTTTGTCTACATCGCCTTGAACGTATTTCCATTTTTAATTGAAAACTATAAAAGATACAGGGTGAGAAAGATAGGAAAGACTATTTCCCTGAGACTATCCAAGTTTCAGTGAACTAAAATGGAACAGAACCATGCTGATCAATGGCAGTCATCATTGAGCACCATCCTCATATCGAATTTCAACCCCTAGAGCAGGGGTGACAGCCCTTGAAAATTTGGAAGAGGGTAGAAGGGTCAAGTGATAACTCGAAATAAAGGTATTATCTTTGTCTGCATTCCCGTGAAAGAATTTTCATTTTTGATTAAAAACTGTAGAAGATAAAGTGAGCCACTGAAAAATAGAGGAGACTATCTATCGCCCTGAGCTATTCAAGCATTAGTGCAAAAAAATGGAACAGATTCATTCCAGATCAAAGGCTGTCATCTTTGATCTAAATGAATCTATTCCAGTTTTTCGCACTAATACTCAATAGTCTTGGGGCGATAGTCTTATATACAATCACAGTGTTCACATACTGTTTATCGCTAATGATTTCTGTAATAAGGAAGATATAGAATGACTTCAGGTTATATAGAATAAGGCTGAGAGTTTTGTTGGGATGCAGTAGGTTCATGAGGGTGGCTGATATGTTTAGTTCTCTAAAATTTATCAGTTCAGAAAATGATAGAAGAAGCCAATTCAATATTTATCTTTAAAATGAAAAATAATCTTGTTGCTCCATGCTTATCACATTTTCTTGTGAAAAGATCAATTATGATGTCTTATAAATTGAGAACAGGCGAAAATTATTATCCGAGAGGTTTTGAAAAAACCCTATGGTTTCAAATTGTTCAATCAGCTGCCACTACTTGTGAAAACTTCCCAGACTGTTCAGGTGTACAGAGCTCGACAGAGGGCAACATACTCTTAATAATCATTTGGATGTATTTCTATTTATTTTTTGTAAAGGAATTGTAAAAACTAAATTCTTGTAAAAGCATTTGCTAGTTGAATTTAATTTCATTACATTTCAGTTCATGAATTGAAGCTTTCTGTCTTGAGCCTATCATATATTATTTTCCACAGGTTTTGATTTAAATATTTATTTTTCTTATTTTTACAATAATATTCGTGTTTTCGCAAGTTTCATAGAGATATTGAATATTTTAGTATTTTTCTATTTTATTAGTTGGTTATTTTTACTACATGACATTCCATGTAAATCTTTGATGGAAATAAAACTACTGATACTGATTCTTTTCAGTGAGCAAATATAAACGAATTTTTCATCATTATCAAAATAAGACATTGTTGATTTTGAAGAATGTTATCAGACTTGATATTTGAATCAAGTTTACTATTACTTCTTTCTAATAGTACCCATTTATGTATAGAACAGATGACTCACATGACTAAATGCTTCCAAGATATGTGTAAGTTTTTTCCCACTAACAGAACGAACAAAAGTTACCCATAGGCTGTTTTGGGCTATAGTTGCTAATTAGATTTATTTTGTCTTTGTTACAAAAAATTTTCACGAAGTAATTACTTAATGTTGTCCATAGTAACAGTGGATTCTTTTAGAACATGTGGATCCTCAAAACGAGGCTTCTTAGAAATACTGTCCAGTCCATCGTAGCCAGCAGATCTTTTAACCTGTAAACCTACATTTTAGTAACACTTGAATAAAATATTTAATGATGCATTTTACCTGTGTTGGTAGTTCAAGAGGAGCGCTTTTATCGATGGAAGAACAATTCGCTGTTCTTCCATTCAAATATGCTAGTAATTCTTTTCTATCTGGTCTCTTTACGGCTGGAATATTTTCAGCAGCAGCTATCCTCACATATACAGGATGGGTCAAAGAAATATTCTTCAATATAAAAAGTAAACATTCTAAGGTATAATATTTTTTAGGTGTACTATCTTTTCCAGATCTGAAAACAGGTTAAATGTATATCGATATTTAGTTAAGGGATTAATTACTTACCTATGAATCAAATAATTGGTTTCAACTTTTTTTGGCCACGAAAATTCGCCAAATATTATTTGTCCATCTCTTTCGATGATTTCTTTTTTATTGACATTATATTGACGAAGTAAACTAAGTGGATCAGTCATGTTGATGTTTACAACCTTCTGAATGTCTTGTCTGATCTGCCAAAAGCCGACTTCACAGTGCGCAGACACAGAGTTATTCTAAAGGGTTGTCAACACTAATATGCTAAAATCCCCAAACGCATTGTCGAAATTTCCCACGTATGGGGAAAGTTAAATTATAATTCCCCACAGAAATGAAACATCTACAAATGCTTTTCTGACATATATCAGATATCACTAACTAGTATCACTTTCACTGTAAAGTTATATTATTCGTCAAAGGTGATTTTTATTGGTGCGTTTTAGCTAGTTTGACGCTCACATGAAAAAATACTTTCAGCGGCAAAATATATCATTTGTCACTAATTTCAGGTTAAAACAGTTAATGAATATGAAATATATTTTGTATTGATTTGATATCATTTTGAAATCGTTGATCTTTTATATGACAAAATCCTTTTTTCAAAACCTGTAATAATATTATGTGAGTATTAATAACAATAATGATAATAATAAATTAATTAATTAATGAGACGTCAACCTACATGCATAAATAGAATCTCAACATAGACTCCACATAAAGAAAAACGAAAAACAAATAATATAAGAAAAGGAAACAATGAAGATTGCTAATTTCACAAAACTATTTGATCACAGATATTCAGAAATTCTTCTATTGAATGGCAGACATTTTTGATCAGAAAACCTTTGATGGTCCGCTTGAATTTTTTTTCGTTTATTTCTCGGACTGCAGCTGGTAACGCGTTATAAAGTTTTATGCCAATATAGTGATAGCTTTTTTCTGTGAGGCAAAGTCTATGATAGGGTATCACTAGATCTTCTTTTCGTCGTGTATCATAACAGTGTAAGTTCTTCTGTGTCGTGAGCGAGCCTCTACGATCATGCAGGATGGAACCGTAAGTATATTATATTTTACGAATAAATCACGACAGCTTTCAGGTGCTTTGGTTGCTGCGCCCCAAAGAAGGATGTCGTAGGTGGCTATGGTGTGGAACTTTACATGATAAGTGAGTATAGCTGCTTTTTCCCCTATTATTTGGTTTATTTTCCGAATAGCATACACCTTAGATGAGAACTTCTTTTCCAAGTTTACAATATGACAAGCCGACGACAGTGCACCATCTAGATGAAATCCCAGAAGTTTTATCGGTTCATTTTCTTTGTCAAGTCTTCTTTTTGTGACAATCAGTTCCTGCGTTTTTTCCATAGTCAGACATAATTTATTTGCCTCGAACCATTTTTGAGCCCTCCTTATCGAACTCTCAGATTTGATATTCAGGTGATTTCTGTCTTGATCTTTGTCTATCAAGATTATGTCAGCAGATATACATACTTTGTCAGAACCCACATTTGATGGTAAAACGTTCATATAGAATACAAACAGAATAGGCCCCAGAATTGAGCCCTGGGGTACACCTGTACTGGCTTCTTTTTGTGGGCTTGAGCAGTTTTCCCACTCAACAGACTGGAACCTTCCTCCTAAATAGGATCAGAGAATTTTGCCGACAACACCTCTGAACCAATACTTTTCGATTTTGAGAAGATGAATGTGGCGGTTCATGCAGTCAAAAGCTTTTCCACCATCACAGCATTTAATACATGCTTCCTCTTTCCTTCCAAAGCTTCCATCAGAAACTCGATTATATCCATGAGGGGAGAGATGGTCGATCGTTTCTTTCTAAACCAATGTTGAGAGTCTTTAACTATTGCATTTTTTTCCATAAAGTCTACCATTTGATTTTTCCATAAAGCTTCGAGTATCTTTGAAATGGTAGGTGAAATTGAAACTGGTTGGAGATACGAAAAAATTACAGGTGTCAAAAAAGTTTCAAAACTGAACGAAAATGACGAAAATTGATTGTACGCTGATCAATGGCGTACTGCAAAAAAGTTTGAAAGGTGCAAAAGGAGACATGGCCTTGGAAAAGAAAACACTTTGTGAATTTCAGTTAGAATCTAGGAATGTAATGATCAGGCTGTAAAAAATAGCTTGAATTCCAAATTTGGGCTTAATATCTCAACAACTGCAGGAGTTTTGAGGAAAAGACCAAATTTTTCCGGAAATTTCAACACCCTGTAGCTCCGTAACAAATCTTTTGAGGAACTATGTTTATATAAACTTTTTTCTTGAGATTACACGTAGATTTACCACCCTGTATATTCAAAGGTTTCTGTTAGGTTAGATTAATTATAATTATAATTTCCTAATTTTGATTGATTAAAAATTTTTTTTTCATCCAGACTTCATCCTCTCAAGCGCGGCACCATATTTTATCGAATTTTATAATTGAAATTTAATACTTTTTAAAAATTGTTTCAGTGGCTGTGCTCGTTCTGAAGACTATGTGCTCAAGTTGGAAAGACATATTTGACGTTAAAATAAGATCATAAGAAGGAATGATATAGGTTCGTGTATTGAAATTCTTCGATATCAAATTTTATCTCTTTCAAGAATCTCTTCAAACAATTTCGAAATCATAAACAGTTTCTGAATTATTCCCGGTAAACGCTATTTCCTTCTTATTCAGCTGATAACTTTTACGAATCATTATGTTATGAAAAACAGTTAATCTGAATCCATTGAGTATTTCTAGCAGCTTTATCAAGAATAAACATCGATTGGAATTTGTGTGCTGACTAATACAAATAGCGTTTCCGACGGGAATCGCCCGAGCGTACACATTTGAAAACTAAACAAGTGAGGTGAGTCACTATAATGACACGAAATAAAGATAAGAATACAAGTGAAATAACTGAAATGATAATAATTTCCGAAAAATTGCTATGAATCATCGGTTACATACGCGTTCGTTCGTTTTTCTATTAACGATGTGCTCGGGAACTAAGCCCATTTACACAGGTGGACCTACAGCTTATGATGGATTCCGAACCACTCTCCTAGACCGTGCAATGATAACTGCCACCAAGGATTACAAGTTATCTGGTCCAGGAAGTTTATGCCCTCTATAGGCGATTCTGTAAAATTCAAAAACGCATACAACACCCAAACCTTCGCCGGAATCGAACCGCCAGCCGCATGTGTACAAACTGGGAAGCGTGTGATTTTCCCACCTGGCCACAGCGGTGGTGTTATACAGTGTGTTCCAACGAAAATTTGACCCCCCCCCTATAACTCCGAAATGAGTAACATTAGCGAAAAACACCAAGACACGTCGATTTTTGTTTCGAGGGGGAGCATTTTTCGAAATAATTCGAAACTTGTCAGATCAACCCCCTACCCCCAGCAACCCTAATTTCGAAATTCATCATAGGGAATAAGGGTCGAGTGGCACCTTACTGTAAAGGTCTGTCAATTCTCCATTCTGATTTGTCATTTTTAGAATTTTAAATTAACATACAGGGTGTCCCAACCGAGGGTAAAGTTGAATTCCTGCAAATCCCAAATACTAAATGAAATCGATTTATTTTGGCATAATGCAAGCGCAGGTTTATGCTCGGTCTAGAAAAACGACCTACACTTGTGAATTTGGAGTTGGTGCAATCAACCCCTATTTCCAGCATCCCCAACTCAAAAATCATTCGATCGAAAATAGGTCAAGTGGCACCTCGTTGGAAAGGTATTTCAATTTTCTCTTCGAATTTGGTATTTTCGAAATTCAGAATCAGCATACAGGGTGTCCCGGAGCAGGAACACTGAAAACCCAAATAACTTTTTGAAACTGGTTCATTTCGGTATAATACGAGAACATGTTTATGTTTGATTCGAGAATAAGACTCTCTTGCGTGAATATGGAATTTTTGCAATCAATCTCTTCCATTCAGCATCCCCAACTCAAAAAATCATACAAGTGATTACAGGTTGAGTGGCAAAGTTCCAGAAAGATTTTTCTATTTTCTGAATCACTGAGGCATTGGTTTCAGTTTGGCAATCGAGGTTTTCTGGCGTGAGGATCAGGATGAGGGATGATGGAGAAACTGATTGGATGCTCATCTAAACAGGAAAACGAGATTTATTGAACTTGTATTCAATTGAAAACAAAAACTAACTTGATTATTACAACAATTGTTCAAAATGACCTCCGCCCACCTCCATACAGTTATACAGACGATTTTCGAACTCTCTTCTCACATTAGCGAAAACTTCAGGAGTCAAAAGTCGGCATTCTGTGATAATCCTCATCCGCAGCTCCTCCAGGTTTTCTGGTCTTGTGGCATAAACTTTAGATTTTAGATGGCCCCACAAAAAAAATCTAGGGATTTAAATCTGGTGACCTGGCTGGCCACTCAACAGGTCCTCTTCTACCAATCCATCTTCCTGGGAAATTTTCGTCTAAATATTGGCGCACCCGAGCATCATAATGCGGAGGAGCACCGTCTTGTTGAAAACGCATTTCGTCCTCAGAAAGAGTTGGATCGTTCTGTAAAATTTCTGTCAATCTAGGATGTATGTGTTCCTCTAACAACTGTAGGTAGCCATTTCCATTCAGATTACCCTCAATAAAGAAAGGCCCAACTAGATGATTGCCAAAAATTCCTGCCCAAACGTTCAACTTCTGAGGCCTTTGCGTGTGGGCCTCTCTAAACCAATGAGGATTCTGTGTGTCCCAATATCGACAATTATGTCTATTCACTTCACCACTGAGCATAAAGGTGCTTTCATCAGAAAAACAGATGTTATTCAGAAAATTTGGATTAGCGTTTAGGTTTTCACTTAGATTTTCACAAAAATGTAAACGACGATCTGGATCATCTTCGTTTATTTCATGCACTAATTTTACCTTGTAGGGGTGAAATTTGTGATGTTTCACGATTCTATGGACAGTTGTAGCTGATACACCAGTCAGACGAGATAGTTTTCTGATCGAAGTAGTATTCTCCATTTGTAGATGACCCACTACTGCCACTTCCGTTGCCTCATTTCTGACAGGACATGCCACTTCATGTTTTTGTTTGCCACCGAACCCGTAGCTAGGAATTTGTCAACCAAATATTTAACGTACTGGTGACTGACTCCCTTTCTCTTTCAGGATGGTTCCTATCGAATATCCTTGCCGTTTCTTTGGCACAACTGTTATTTCGAAAATACGTCGATACAATTTCGACCCTTTCCTCAGTGGAATAAACCATTTTCAGATTAATTTCAACTGACGAACAACAACAATAATGAGGAACTGATCTGAATAATAATAATATTTCATTGCAAAATGAGAAATAACAGATGACTGCACGCCAGATGGAAATGAAAAAATGTGAACATTTTCAATGCAGAAATCAGCTTTATTTCTTCGTAATTGATGCTCAACACAACGTACCCCAATACTTTTAACAGTTTCGAATTAATTTTAGTTGATAATTTCAAATGACGATATTGAATTTTTCGAAAGCGACATCCTGTATGGAGAGCCGAACTGAATGAAATGCTTTAATCATTCTGGAATTAAAAAAACCTTTCTGAAGATATGCCACTTGAATTATTTGTAGGATTTTCAAGTTGGGGATGCTGAATGGAAGGGGTTGATTGCAAAAATTCTATAACCACACAAGAAAGTCCTATTCTCGGATCAAACATGTTCTCGTATACCGAAATAAACCAGTTTCAAAAAGTTATTTGGATTTTCAATGTTCCTGCTTCGGGACACCCTGTATGATGATTCTGAATTTCGAAAATACCAAATTCGAAGAGAAAATTGCAGTACCTTTCCAACGAGGTGCCACTTGACCTATTATCGATCGAATGATTTTTGAGTTGGGGATGCTGGAAATAGGGGGTTGATTGCACCAACTCCAAATTCACAAGTGTAGGTCGTTTTTCTAGACCGAGCATAAACCTGCGCTTGCATTATGCCAAAATAAATCTATTTCATTTAGTATTTGGGATTTCCAGGAATTCAACTTCACCCTTGGTTGGGACACCCTGTATGTTAATTTAAAATTCTAAAAATGACAAATCAAGGTGGAGAATTGATAGACCTTTTCAGTAAGGTGCCACTCGACCCTTATTCCCTATTATGAAGAAGTTTCGAATTATTTCGAAAAATGCTCCCCCTCGAAACAAAAATCGACGTGTCTTGGTGTTTTTCGCTAATGTTACTCATTTCGGAGTTATAGGGGGGGTCAAATTTTCGTTGGAACACACTGTATACGCGTTTTTTCGAAGTCAATGAAGTAGAAAGAAACGCATATTTAATATTAGATGCATTCAAAAAGGTATTTCTACTTACTAGTTATACCGGGTGTTTCAGGTATGCAGTTATTATATAGATAACATATTCACTTTTTGGAAATGCATTTCAAAATATGAAAGCGAAAAAAAAATATTGAAAATATTGAAGATCAGGGAATTATTAACTGACCCAACGAAATCATACATCAAAAAAGTCAAAGAAATCTTGGAAAATGCAGACCATCTAGCGCAAGGGTGCTCAACCTTGAACTGCTGCCGATCTACCACAATATTTCTAGACTACTTACGATTGACTCTTAGAGACTGAAGTATGTGTGATGCAGGGTTGTCGTACATACACAATAGACCCTACCTTTATTCAAAATTGCGAGTTTATTGGTTTTTAAACAAAAGAGTGACATATGGTGTTAAACCTAACAAAGGAGTGACTTTGGATGTTGAAGCGTGGCATCGCATGTCCTCAGCATATTTAACCACTGAGTGCTAATCGCTAGCATGATGACATATGATCGTTAGTTAGTCGATTGCGATATTTTGACTTAATTATCTTCATTTCTTAAAATGCTGACCCGCACAAGTAAATTGACCCAAATATTGCCGTCAGTTGAAGAGCGATTTGCCTTAGATTCGGATATTTATTTTTAGATATAAAACACCATAAATTTATATCAGATGCTGTAGCTTTGAGATGTATATCTGATATTATCTGCACTAATTCATTTTCAACAGAACATGAGTTCATATTAAACTGACTTGCTATTTCAGTAGTTAATTCCTCAATGTTTTTACTTGAAAAAGGATAACTCATAAATGATGCTTTATTATCCAATTTACTGCAATCATAAAACCGCATTTCGAATTGTCCCAAAATATTTGATAATTCAGCCTCATACTTAAACAGCTGAGGAATCCTTGCTTTCGAAGACGGAAAATGTTTCAGATCCTTTCTTTTCAGTTGATCTATCATAAGTTGCAATTTACTTTCGAATGCGTTTACTGCGCGAATCATCTCAATTATAGTTTTTCCTTTACCTTGAAGCTCCAAGTCGATGGTGTTTAAGTGCATTGTGATGTCAGTCAAAAATGCCAAATCAGTCAGCAATTTTTCGTTTTTCAACATCTGAGTGTCATCAACTCTTTCGTCTAGAAAAGCTGTTATTTCGGCAATAATTCTTTAAACCTTTCTAGGAATTTTCTGCGGCTCAACCACCTGACGTCCGTGCGTTCAGCTGAGTTCCTAACTTCCAACTGCAACTTGTAGAGCCGCCGTTCCAAGCTACGCGCACGAATTGAACACAAAACTTGTTTATGTATAATGCAATGGAATGAATAAAATGAAGGGAAAACTTCATTAGCTCGGCACAATGCCACAAACCCGTTTTTGTTTCCAGTCATTTCAAAACGTCATACATATCTTCGCCACGGGTCTTCCCCTTCAGAGGAATGATTGTCAAAAATTTTTCCTTAGCCAACATGTCATTTAATACCATCCGAATAACAAATACACAGCTGGACAGTGTCTGTCTTATCAGTGGATTTGTCGAACTGAAAGAAAAGTATGTACATTTCATATCATGTTTTAGTTTATCTGTCATGTCCTTACTCATAACTTCAATACGCCTTTTGACAGTCGGACGAGATAACTGAAGTTCTCTAATAGTAGACATGATTTATGTTTTATTTTTGAAATCTCCAAATAAAGTCTCACCCGCTTCAATAAATGCTTCCTTCATAAGCGACCCATCTTCGAATGTTTTCTTGTGTTTTGCCAATATATGAGATATTTTAAATGACGCGATCGTAGCAGCATTTGATTGTTTGGTGGGCCTTGTGAACATGGTTTGTTCCTTTTTCAAACAAGATATCTAATCACGTACTTTTCGTTTTCTTAATTCACTCTGCGGCTGAAAATCCTTTTCATAGTTTTTATGAACCATTTATAATGCCTCTCTAAGTTAACATGCTTAGGTATTGCAACTGACGCACGACAAACAAGACAAAAACCGTACAAAAGAAAAATTCTTCTTCCCAATCGTTATTAAAATGATATGTTTCAGATTTCTTCGCTGTACTCATTTTGTACTATATAATAATAAACTTTGTATCGACGTAGTATTGCCTTCAAGTTACAATTCAGAACGATTCCAATTTCTGCAGGCGAAACATTTATATCCGCGTGAACGAAAGTCTCGAATGTTCCCGTCAAACGCGTCGCCGGAAGTTTTGGAAAAGCGGCAAGAATAAAGAACGCGGCTTTTCTTTGACAAGTACTGCGTTTTCCTTTGATAAAGCCGCCTTTTGCCGCTAGCAGAGTGTTCTTTTATTACGTAATAAATTTTTAAAGTTGAGTTATCTACTCATTAAAAAATTTTTTCTTCTCGAAATCTATTCAAAAAGCACTCGCGATCAACCGTTTGAGCACCCCTGATCTGGCGCATACAGTGTCGAGAAAACGAAGACTTACCAATGAAACCTCAATCACCTAAAATCTATCGACTAATGGAGCTAAATGTAGAAAAAATCTGCTAGGCCTGTAGTATCGTACATTAACACTAGTTCCCGTAACTTAGCTGAGTTTTCAAACGATAATAATTATGATATATCTTTATTGTATACAATTATCAACAGATTAACATCATATTTGTTTCTTTACATTGTTTTGGTTTTACTCTTACTGTCACTATACCATAATGAATTTTTTCTTATCTCCTTCTCCTTTTTTTGTTTTGTACACAACACAGACTCATAAAGGTATGTGGTGAGTACCACTTATACCTAATTAATTAATATCTAAACATACATACACGCATACACGCCAGAAGTAATTCCCAATTTGTCTTACATTTAGATATACATAAGTACACAAATATACTCTCGTTATTTCAGTTGAAAAGTGAAAATATAAGGCGGGGACATAGGAAAAAAAATAAAAATGTCTAGATCCAAAATTACAGGCCAGTAGTAGTGTTAAACAATTTCAGCAAGATATTTGAAAGAGCGATCTATGAAAGAATTATGTCATTTCTGGAGAACAAGCAAATACTTTCCACATACCAAAATGGGTTCAGAAAGAAAAATCTACAATAAGGGCCGTTTATCAATCCGTGGATGCGTTACTTAAGTCAATAAATCAAAAAAGAAAAACTATTATTTTGTGTCTAGATTTTTAAAATGCTTGTGAATTCCACTCCAGTTGATCATATCATACTTAAAGAATCGTTTACAGAGAGTAATAGAAACAGAAAATGGTAAGCTCCTGAAATCGACGGAGAGTGTTGTAAGGAAAGGCGTGCCCCAGGGGTCAATATTGGGTTCCTTATTTTTCATAATTTATACAAATAAGCTACCCACAGTAGCAAAAGGCAGGATAGTTCAATTTACGGATGATACCTCGATTGTGTTATCTACAAACAGCAATGAATGTATGAAACAAGAAATTCAGGGAACGCTTGGCTCTCCGTCGTGCTTCACTGTGAATGATTTGAAGCTAAACATTGGAAAAATACAAGTTGTAAAATTTGATTATTCTTGCGACTTTGTACCAACACATTTCGATTATGAAGACAAAATGCTTGAAACAGTAAATACAGCTGCTTTGCTTTTGTTGGACTATCGACTGGACTGGAGAACTCAGGTTGTCTCTATCTGCAAAACTATCTCACAGTCATGCTATGCCTTGGGAATAATTACTCAAAATATGGGACGCCAGGCAGCTCTCGTTGCCTTTCATGCTCATGTTCAATCAAAAATAAGATATGGAAGTTTTTTATGGGGTAACGGTGTGGAGGCCGAAAGGGTACTCAATTTGCAGAAGAGCTGCTTGAGAAATATATTTCATCTAAACCAAAGAGAAAGCTGCGAACCAGTCTTTATAAATAACAAAATCCTTACTTCTCCCTACATTCATATCTTAGAATCAGTTCTATTTGTCAAACAAAATCCAGACCTTTTTGAATATCTTAACAGAACTCACTTCTATAATACCAGAAAGAGAAGATCTGCTTGAACCAAGACTGCATCGGACATATCTCGAAAAAAATGCAACAGTAAATATTATAAAAATCTTCAATAAACTTCCTATAGAAATGAGAAATGTACGTCTGAAAATATTTAGTGTCTTAGTGTCGACTCAAAAATTTGTTGACTCTGAGGGCCTACTATAGTGTAGGAGAATATTTTTCAGACCCTATTAAGGTGTTTTGAATGTCATTTGAATCGGTTTGCCATCCTTGTCGGAAGTTTTGTTGTTTGAAAGAAAACCGAATTTTATATTCTGTCTTTTTAATTTTGTTTTTTTTTTGTGCTTGTAATTCAAAAGTAGTTTATTGAATTTTCTGGGTCCAAGGAAGAGTTGACTTTTCTGACTTATTATCTTAATCATTTTTGGGACCATTAATGAAAATTTACCATATCTAGTGTTAGAATCATGTGTGATTAGGACTTGATTTCTCATATTTTTTCGTAAATGATTTAAAATGACTGAGAAAAACAGCTGCCTACTGTACCATATACCTGAAATCTCATGCAGCAACTGGAAAAGTGATGTGTTTTTATACATAATTCTTAGTATCCACTTTTGATGTATATTTAACTTTTTTGAGACATTATTATAAGCAACACCCAAGGCAATAATTCCGTAAGGGCCCGATAAATAATATTTAGCTAATCTATATCGATTATTTTTGAAAGATGAATCAAGCTATTTATATATGCATACCAACTCAAATACGTATCAATAATCACTCCAAGGTACTCGCATTCATATGTAGAAGGGACCTCGAGTATAGATACTTCGTTGTTAATAGAAAGAGTAAGCCATCCGGAAAAACTCGCCGATCTATACCAAAGGGAATATACTTTGTTTTCTGATAATTTTGCGTTAAAAGATGTTCGTCCATCCAGTTTATCACATGTGAAAAATCTGATTCTACTAATTTCAATTCTTTCCAGTTTAGGAAATAAGTGTATTGTCGGCATAACTAATAATATCGCACCGTGTCTGCATGAGCAGCAGTTATTTACCGACCGATTTTATATATATATATATATATATATATATATATATATATATATATATATATATATATATATATATATATATATATATATATATATATATATATATAGGTTTCACCCCGACGAGTTGCCTATATATATATATATATATATATATATATATATATATATATATATATATATATATATGTTCATGCAATCAAACTGATTTCATGAAAAATATAAATCCACCACCCGGTAATTAATAGCATTGCCAGGCAATGATTATAATCAAAACATATCCTGGAATAATTATATATTAGGATATCGTTAAATGTTATGAGAATATATCAATTTACCAGAATATATACATACTATAGCATCATCAGACAATGATATCAATGTACCAACGAGTAGTGTCAGAGGCTTTCTCCCCGGAAAAATCCAGTGTACGGACTTTAGTCAAGTAACACTGCATGTTACTCTTTAATAGTTTCCTTTGTGTGAAGTGGTGAACGATTGAATAGAATACTGCTCTGAATATAAATATGACAAATTTGTCAGTTAATTATATTACATTTATATAAACAAATAAATAAAATATGAAATGAGATTCTGAGCAGTATAAACTAAAGAGAAAACCTATGACTCTACCTCATTATTTTTTTCCGAAAGAAACCTACGAAGAATATTACAAGATTTGATGACTGTTATCTTTTGTAACTATTCAAACAAATTTTTCTTCAGACCCAAAATCTCAATACTTTTGTGAAGATTCCTAGGAATAACACCTGTTGTGGAAATAATAATCGGTAGAATAAAAATTTTTTTCATTTTCCACATTTTTTAATCTCGTCGCCAAGCATCATATATATAGAAATTTTTCATTGTATTTATTTTGTATATCATGTGTGTCGGGTATAGCAATATCAATTATATATGTTATATGATTATGTTTATCAGTAAGAATGATATCTGGTCTATTGTGTTTTACAGCTCTGTTGCAATAAATTGTTTTATCAAAATAATGTTTATATATTTATATATATATATATATATATATATATATATATATATATATATATATATATATATATATATATATATATATATATATATATATATATATAAAATACAATAAGAGGAGGAAACAGAAGATTTCATTATTAAAGAAGCGCTTACTCTCGTTCAGAAAGACCCAACGTATAAATAACTACTGGTATACTCGGTTTGGTAAAGCCGTAGAGTAATAAATGTTTAGGTGACAGGATGGTCATAGGCGTGCCATTTATTATATTCTTACATATTAAAATCTTGGGTACCTGGGTATAATATTGTCAATTCAGGTGGGTTTCATCTCTATTTCTCTCAAAAACTCATAAGCTCTTGATTGAATACCCATTAACTGATTCGCAAATGTTTTCAACTTACACCTGTATATGAGATCATTATAGATGTAAATTTGAAAAGTAATTCTTATCATGAATGATTTACAATGAACAAAACAATTTTGATTACTCACCCGCCAGGTATGTTGAGACAAATGTCCACTCGAATAAGGGTTTAAGAGTGTTATTAAGTATATTTTCCGAATTTTACCCCATGAAAGGTAATTATTACATAGATATACAGGGTGCTTCAACGAAAATTAAACAGAGGCTATATCTACCAAGAAATTCATTTCTGATCAAAACGCAAAAACAAGTCAATTTTTGTTTCAAGGGGGAAATCTTTTGGGGTACAATACTTGCCTGAATATCAACCCCCTAAGCGGGGGTTGCAATTCTTGAATATTTTGAATAGGGAAGATGAGTCGAGTGATGACTCAAAAGAAAGGTGGTATCTTTGTCTACATTGCCTTGAACGAATTTCCATTTTTAATTGAAAATATTTTGAGACAATTCGAAATGCGGTTTTATGATTGCAGTAAATTGGATAATATAGCATCATTTATGAGTTATCCTTTTTCATGTAAAAACATTGAGGAACTAGTTACTAAACTAGCAAGTCAGTTTAATAGGAACTTATGTTCTGTTGAAAATGAGTTGGTGCAGATAATATCAGAGATACATCTCAAAGCTACAGCATCTGATATAAATTTATGGTGTTTTATATCTGAAAATAAATATCCGAATCTAAGGCAAATCGACCTTCAACTGACGGCAATGTTTGGGTCAACTTACTTGTGTGAGTCTGAATTTTCTGAAATTAAGATAATTGAGTCAAAATATAGCAATCGACTAACTGACGATCATATGTCATCATGCTTGCGATTAGCACTCATTGGTTAAGTACCACCTTATGAAAAGTATGCTGAGGACATGCAGAGCCTCGCTTCAACATCCAAAGTTACCCTTTAGTTAAGAATAACACCACATGTAACTCCTTTGTTTCGAAACAACCAATAAACTCGCAATTTTGAATACCTATGAGTTTTTTCATTGATATTATAGAGAAGAACCTAACTAAACCTAACCTAAACCTTCACTAAAGAAGTGTATGTTGTGCGGAAAGCTAATATCTATATATGCTACGGTACACCTACCTAGAAAGGTAAGGTGTGTCGTGTATGTACAACAACCCTGCATCACACATACTTGTAGACTCTTAGAGTCGATCGTAAGTAGTCTAAAAATATTGGGGTAGATCGCCAGCAGTTCAAATTGGAGCACGTCTGGTATAGGGCGATATTTTCTCTGGGTCATGCTAGGTTTGACCCCATCCGCATCATAGCGTTGTGCGCCTCTGGTCTTTTAAAGAATATTCATTGAAAAGATCTCTCAATTCTGGAACACGATCGAAACTGTCCTCATAATTTTCACAAAATTAGAAACATAACCTTCTGAAGATGTTCACGTCATTTGGAGTTTGAATATCAGAGTGTTCATTTTATCCAGTAGAAATACAAAGGATCTGTATCTTTTTGGCCCATCATATCACGGGTATAAGTAAACCTAATCTTGCTGGTTTCTATACTAAATAGTTCAATAAATAATTCAATACAGGCGACTTGTCATAATTGAAGTAGATTTCTTCCAATAATACTCAGTTTTTGGTACATTGATAAGCTAGAATGGTGTACAACTATCAATCGGATAGTTTCAAACAGCCAAGGAAAATTCTGGACCTGATTGGTGTACTAGGACATCGATAAATGAAGAACTTATTTTGGATGAAGTCCATAATGATCCAAGAATCAGTATTCGAAGGCTATCTCACTGGATGGCGTATCACATTCGAAAATTCGCCTGTTTGGAGAGTTCTACATGAGCAACTGTTATACTTCTACCTTTTTCAGAGGTTTTAAGTCCTCAAAGATGAAGACCTACCCAGAAGGATAAATTTTGCCAATGGCTAATACAAAGATGTACTGAAAATAATGAATTTCGCAGGGAATATTGGTTTACGAAATAGGGTTTGCGTGAAAGGTTAGGATAGATTTGTAAATAACATCACAAAAGTAAGTAGCAAATATTTAATTAACAAACGCGATAGCTATTTCGATATTTCTATCATCATCAGACGTATACAAATGGTGAGTTGAAACTAAGGAACAGTTGTACAAGTTATGTTAAATATAAAAAACAGGTATGAATTATAAAGAGATAGAAAAATAAGTTTTTTTTGGTCCTTTAATATGCTCTATTTCTGCCTTTCGCCTAATGACACGCCGGGAAATTCTGTCACCTATCTAATCCGGGAATTTTGCCGAACCCCTCTCGTGTCCAGGGAAGGGATCATTAATGTCCAACGTATGTATGTTAGACAGGACCGACGGTTTTACATCTCCTCCGAAAGATGATCACTCAAGCGATAACCAGAATCCGAAAAATCGCACTGACTTTGTGGGGATTGAACCCAGATAACTCTGCGCAGGGGACGAACGTCATATCCTCTATGCCACCGAGTCGGCTACAACAAGCTTCTACTATTGGAATATAAATAGGTATTCGAAGGTACATTTATAATCATTGAAAATCCGACAAATAGGGGAATAATATAAGTCTATATTGTCGTTAAGAAGGGTAAGATTATTTCTATTGTGCTCAACTTTGAAAATTTCCAGAGATTCTAGGTCATTACGTTTATTGGTGGAGTCATTTATATATACACAGGGTTAGGCAAAAGTAGCGAAACGGTTAATTATCTCAGTTATTTACCGAGCGTTTTCTTTTTAAATTGGTATTCCTACATTTTTAAACATAAAGAATGCAGTGTTGATATTTTCTGCTCACTAGAGTTTCCGGTGTAGCCGGAAATGACCAAAAAATGTGAATTTCAAATAAAACATATTATAGACATTTAAGACGTTACCTTCTAATTATACTACATCAACAGTTTTGAAATGCCGCGCGTATTTTTTAGACGAAGGCTTATTTATCAAATCTTAATTTTCGTAATTTTTTATTAGATCAAAATCTTCATGAAATTCTTGAAATGTTACCTTGTTTAGAGTCTCCCAGGAATTATTGAAAGTCTGTAGAAAGACCACAGGTTCTTTGAATAACTATTGATTGACGTTTATCAACAAGCTTTTAAACTGAGGAAACATAATTTTCACATACAATAATATCAATTTTCACTCGATATTTTCCATTTTTATTATCGCTTGTTTTTAATTTGTACATTAAAATCTTATAGTACTAAAATTTACAGATTATCCTACCTTATATATTCAGTTTTCTATTCAAACACGTGTTTTTTTCCAGCCAATATCTACCGCTAGTTATTGTACTCAGATATTTATAGTTCTCTCGCACTAATTATCATCCCCAAAACAAATATACTCAATAATATATTCCATATGGCGAAATAGATCAAAACTGCCGATGGTACGGGACCATTTAACTCACTTATGAAAGAGGCTCTTCATGCTATTCCGACACATTTGTATCACCAATTGGGTGAATGGAATCAACGAATATGAGCAGCAAACAGACCTGCGTCGTTGGAAAATTCCCGAATGAAATAAAATCATCGTCGGAAAGGGCGACAGAATCAGCAGGTCTGGGCTAAGAGAAAATAGCGGAATTCGTGAATTGTATACAGTGAAAGCTTCCTAAATTCAATTTTCCGCAAGTCTAATCGGTATATCGGTACATACATATGTATTAATAAATGGAATTCGATATCCTTTGTAAACGCGTCGTCACATGGAATAATAAAAAAGTAAAATAGATCATATTTTACTATTTTGCCTAAAGTATGTTTTCAAATTATATCGCCGCTGCAGTGTATCGGCCTTTCCTTTGACATAAGCCGCCTTCGCCGCGATCGTTGTTCTTGAGAATGTGAACAAACAAAATGTTTGAGAGAAGCGACTTTATTACGCAAGGCATGAAGTATATTGTTAAATACCACTTATTAGACGTTCCGTCTGTTGGTAAAAGCCGTTTTGCGATTTTACTGTTTCATTTATCTATTCTTTTCATAAATTGTGCTCGAGTAATACGTATCTACCGTAGTCTTTCTAATTTATATCTTTTCAAGTGGCCGCCGGTGAATGTTCACCTGATCGTGAGTTTCTTGCTATGGAGCTGAATAAGCTGGTGAAAAAGTCCTTGATAGATATAATTTTAACAAAAACAGTTCCAAAAAACAAGTACTGTGTTTTAGAGAATTTTACTTGATAATTGCGATTCGTAACGCGTTTCACTACACCGTAGCTTCTTCAGACGAATGAATATACAGAAAAATATAAATGAGAATATAACTATAAATGTTCTCGAGTAATTAAAAGCTTATTGGGTTGCTTCTTCTTAAGTGGTTATTTATGACAGGTATATCCAATAAAATTAAGGAATAGATTGCTCCCCGAAGAGATTCAGTAGAGGTGAAGGGCTTAAATCGACTTGATCATTGATGAGTCTACCTGAGTGTTTGTATTTATTGATTTCTAAGGTTTCCCAAAGATCTACCTTCCAATATTTATTATCTGTATGCAAAATTTCAAACTGTGGGTCGAAAGAATGATTATTTTCTAAGAGATGATTCGCGTAATTTGAATCTGATTTTTATTTGAAAAACTGCGTCTATGTTCCGATATTCGAATATTAAAATTTCTATGTGTTCTACCAATGTAGAAATTATCACAGTCATTGCAATTCAATCTATAAACACCTGATTTATTGTTTTTACCTGGTTTGGTTTTATTATTTTTATATATTTGCCTAAATTATTATTAGTTTGGGTCCAAACTTATAGATTGAATTGCAATGACTGTGATAATTTCTACATTGGTAGAACATATAGAAATTTTAATATTAGAATATCGGAACATAGACGCAGTTTTTCAAATAAAAATCAGATTCAAATTACGCGAATCATCTTTATAAAATAATCACTCTTTCGATCCACAGTTTGAAATTTTGCATACAGATAATAAATATTGGAAGGTAGATCTTTGGGAAACTTTAGAAATCAATAAATACAAACACTCAGGTAGACTCATCAATGAACAAGCCTTTCACCTCTATTGAATCTTTTCGGGGAGCAATCTATTCCTTAATTTTATTGGATATACCTGTCATAAATAACCACTTAACAACCCAATAAGCTTAATTACTCAAGAACATTTGTAGTTATATTCTCATTTATATTTTTCTGTATATTCATTCGTCTGAAGAAGCTACGGTGTAGTGAAACGCGTTACGAATCGCAATTATTAAGTAAAATTCCTTAAAACACAGTACTTGTTTTTTATTATTGATAATGGAATTTTACCAAGTAAAAGCCTCCCAAATTCAAAAAAAAACAGTTCCTAAAGAGGTGACGAATGAAGTGTTGAAAACACGAAAATGTGTTTGCTGATGCATCAAGGGAGCCGATTGAAGTTCACGATATGTAGATTCGCTGTCTGAATAGTGAAATTAAATCATTAAAATCTTTGAATAGCCATTTGGAACTTCGTATAAACGACCAAAGTGAAATAATCTTATTACTAAAAAATAAATTTTCATCCTGTGACTTCACAAAGAGTGAAAATCCAATAAAAAATTCCAGTGGTGGGAGTATAAAGGATAGAAGTACTACTAGAAGAGAAGAGAATGCTTCTATTCAGTCGCAGATTAATACAGATGCAAGACGTCAGGTTCCTAGAGATTCATCCCAGACAAATAAGGTAAACAATAACAAACCAACAGTTGACTCGTTAAAGGAAGATATTAGGAATATTAATTGGTATTTCGATTCCTACCAAAGTCACAAAGAGTAATAATAATACTTGTAATAATGATGCTAAGCTAACGAAATCCCATTGTTATGGTCGGTAATAAAACAAATACCGGAGATAAACTGAAACCGGTGCCCAAAATCAAATATATTCATGTGTATAGACTTCAATTAGAAACCAAGATTGAAGATGTGTTCGATTATGTGAGAGCAGGTGAAATTAACACGATAAGTGGTGAGAAATTAAATTCAAGAAACTCTGAACTATACGCATCCTTTAAACTCGGTGTTAACGAGAATGACAGTGAAAAACTACTGACATCATCTTTTTGGCCTGAGGCGATTTGCGTTAGGCAGTTTCTTCAAAGACCTAAGGCACACAGCCGGGATCAGTGACAAACGATAGAGAAGTTGATGACAAGGTAAACTCTTTTACACTCTTTCATCTGAACATTCAGTCTTTGAGGAACAAGATAACCTAATTAGAGGCATTTCTGGTACGGTATTCTGAAGATGATTTGCTTGTCATAAGTGAAAGCTGGTTAACAAGTAACGAGGCATCTTATATCGCTTTACAGGGGTGGAAGACAGCTGCGTCATTTTCTCGAATAAGATCTACGCACGGTGATGTAATTTTGTGTTCTAAACACAAAGATTGTACAAACCTTTGTGACATCAGTGACAAATCCATTGAAAGAACCTGTGAAGTTTCAGGTGTATTATTTTCAAACATAAATCTAGTTGTTATTGTAACTTACAGATCTCCTACAGGTGATTTTGAAAGTTTTTTGAATATTGTTGAGATAATTTTGAATCAGATTGATGCTGGTTCAAAAATTATGCTTTGTGGTGATTTTAATGTGAATTTCTGTATTCCTGATGCAAGGACCCGCTCCCTAATTGAGTTATTGAATACATTTGGTTTTAATAGGACTATTGATACCCCTACTAGAGGTTAAAATTGTATAGATAATGTTTTTGTGAACTTTTCAGAGAACTCTTATGAACCCAAAGTTCTAGATGTAGGTTTTCCAGATCATAAAGGTCAGATGGTTCGGGTGAGCGTTTCTTCAGGCAAAGAGAGGAGCATTGTGAGTGACAAACATAGACCACTCACACAGGTTGGTTTTAATAAAATGCATTTTATCTTAGAAAATTGTGACTGAAATTTTGTGGGTGACCAGAGCAAGTCAGTAGATGAAGTTTTCGATTCTTTCCAACAGGTTTTTTGAGTACCTATTTGGCCTCTTTTCCCGAGGCTGGGGGTTCTGGTAGGCGGAGCGACGATAGAGTCAACTGGTATACGAGTGAGCTTGAGGAAATGCGATATCATCATCAGCTTTTAGATTTTCTTCATTCGTGGCAGGGAGGCGACCGGTTGAAGAAGAAGAGAAATGCCTTTAGGATCAGGCAGGCTAAAATAAAAGCAAACGACAATCACATTTTGAGTTCACGTAATTTCGCTTATTCAAGCTGGAATTTGGTTAATAGTTTCAGAAATAACAGTGATAATTTTCAAAATTCCGAACTAGATACAGATGCATTCCTCAATTATTTGGATTCTGTGCTTGAGGCCGTTGCAGCATCAGTCTCTAATGAATTAATGGAAGACCCCATAAATATTATGGAACAGTTGACCGAAGAAAAGCTGTACTTTTCATTCAGAGAAGTTCGTTCAATTATTGTGAGAGATGTGATAAGATCCTTGAAAAGCAGTAGGTCCAAAGATGTTTAGGGTATACCTGTCATATTGTTGCAGAAACATGTCAACACAATTATTGAGCCCCTGACAACTCTAATCAACCGCTGTTTGACAGAAAATATATTTCCCGACTGTCAAAAATTGCCAAAGTTGTTCCTTTGTTCAAGAGGGGTGATAAAAATGTACCTTCGAATTTCAGACCCATTTCACTATTGCCTGCTTTCTCCAAAGTCTTGGAAAAGGTTATGAGTCAACAAGTTGTAGATTTTTTCAAGGACAACAATCTATTCGACTGTCGACAATATGGTTTCCGGCGTGAACAGAGTACGATTGATGCGGTAACGCGCTTTATTAGGCATACACTTTCATGTTTTGAGGATGGGTCGCTCTCCCTGTCAGTTTTCCTAGAAGTCACAAAAGCATTCGGTTGTGTTGTGCATTCGTTGCTGCTTTAGTAGCTGGAAAGGTACCATTTCGATAGTGACAGTGCAAAACTCATCAAATCAAACTTGTCAAATCGTTATCAGATGATCTTTTTGAAGGAGATGTTTACCAAAAGAGTTTAATCATAGTTGAAGTACCTCAGGGGTCTATTTTGAGGCACTGTCAATGAAAACTGCCCGTGATTACAATTTGGGCAAATATGAATGATCCAACCATGATATTGGTGTGTCTGTAGTACCATACACAGAAGCTACGCCTTTGGATATTTAAAGCTTTTTCAGATGAATCAGATTGAAAATCAAAAGAATTCATTGTTAGACTCACTTTTTACAAGTGAACGTAATACAATTGTTAGTCTCGTTAGATTTACTGTATCCCATCATACGAATGATGGTGTACTTAGCTTCGAAGAGACTTCAAAAATTGTAATTTCTCTGCTATTAATAATTCTTTGAATAACGTTAATTGGGACGTCGTTTCTCAAGCAGATACTCTTGATAAAGGCTTGGATATTTTCTGTAACATTTTATGACATTGACACATTCGTTCCAAAACGAGTGTTTCGGACATCTCAGTATCCTGCATGGTTTTCATCGGAATTGAAGGATCTCAACAGAAAAAAATGGCTCATCAAAATTTCAAATTATTCGCTACGCCCGAAAACTACGGTACATTCTCTAAATTGAGATCAAAGTGTAAGTTATTAACTGACACATGCTACAAGGATTATATATAGATAGTGCTGAATCGTCGATCATCTCGGATCCCAAAAAGTTCTGGAGTTTTGTAAATCGTAGAAATAATGATAATTATCTTCCCAATGTTATGTATTTGAATGATAAACGGGGCTCTTGTGGACAAGACATCGTCAATTTATTTGTTGATCATTTCTCTTCATCTTTCACCCCTAGCCGTTCTGAATATATTCCTCGAGAAACTGGCAGTAGTGTTTGTTTAAATATTTTCGGTTGTTTGGTGGAAATTCATGAAGTGCTACAAAAGGCTCAAGATCTGGAACCCAAATTAAGTGCTGGCCCTGAACGCATACCTGGTATTCTAGTTAAGTCTTGTGCTGAATCATTAGCTCCACCTCTCACATCATTATTTAATAGATCCTTGCAGGAAGATTTTTTCCACTGGCATGGAAAACAAGTTTTGTAACCCCTGTTCACAAGTCTGATAGTAAGAAAGACATTAAAAATTACAGACCAATCAGTATCTTTAGCGCTATACCAAAACTGTTTGAGAGTCTTGTTCATTCCAAAACTTATTTTGCTTTTAATCAGGCTATCATCAGTGAACAATATGGTTTACTCAGAGGCAGAGCAACTGTGACTTATTTAGTTATTTTCACTCAGTTCTTACTCGAGACCATTCAAGAGGGAAGTGAAGTGGATACTGTCTATACTGATTTGGTTAAAGCATTTGATCGAGTGAGCCATTCAATTTTGGATGCAAAGATGGGCAATGGGTTTTGTTGGTAAACTTTTAAAGTGGTTTAAATGCTATTATAGGTCTCGTTCATAAATCGTTAGAATGAAACGCTTCAAATCTTTTCTAATATCCGTATCTGTCCCATAGGGAAGTCACCTGGGAACTTTGCTTTTTATTATATTTATAAATGATTTGGGTTCAGTAATTAGACATTCCCGTTTTGTATTGCTGACGATTTGAAGGTTTTCAAAAAAATTCATTGAATTGATGATGCGATTGCACTACAATCAGATTTAGATAGAGTTGTTGAATGATTTTGGCTTGAAAATAAACATCAATAAATGCCAATGTATTACTTTCACTAGAATTGAGTTACTATTAAATTCGACTATAGCGTGCATAATACCAGGTTAAGTAGGATTTGTGTTGTGAAGGATGTCAGAGTTCTCATTGACTCAAAGGTGAGCTTCATGGCACATATCGAAAAAGTGGTCGGTCATGCCTTTAAGGTATTGGTTATATAGCTGACCTTTTTTGTACAAATGCTTGAATAATGAAATTGTCTGTCCTGATATTTTATGTCAAATAGGTTTTCATGTAACTGGTAGAATCACAAGATCTGAAAATCTGTTTGATGTACATTTATACCGAACTAATTATTACGGCAATGCTCCAGTATGTCAAATATTGAGGTTCGGCATCAAATATATAAACGCAGACTGGTGCTTTTATATTTCCCTTGGGGAATTGAAGTGAAGACTTAATTCGCTTAGTTTTTCTAGCTGAATGTAGTATGTACCTTTATTATTCTGATTGCTTGTCCAGTAGTAGAATACCATTTACTCTGTTATGATTTTATATTTTCAAGTGGTTGTAAAATGTTGTTTGTTTTAAAGGTTTATACTGTAAATAAATCAAATCAAATCAAAATGACCATATCTTGGGGAATAATTAAGTAACGTAAAAATATATTTACATTCTTTAGGCACCGTTTTCAATAGAATCTAGGGATGCATCTGAAAACGGTTCTCGAAAATAATAATAATAATAATATTATTATGGTATATTTTTAAGGAGAATGAAAAGTCATTTCAATCGAATCTCGTTTTGAGATGGGAATCTTTCCGTTCGCAAAATAACTCTCTATAACAATAACAGTAGAATTAATCTGTGAACATGGAAAGACCACAGAGAAATACGTTTGATACTGACCAAGGTGTATTTGTGTTGTGGCCAGAGGAAGAATTTTAATTAACAGCAAACAAGAAAAATGACGAAAATGTATGAAACTACAACCGATAAATCCCCAAAAAATAACACACAACAAAGAGACATTCAGAGAAACAGGACTTAGAGAACAGACGAAACAAACCGCAGAAACACAGGGAATCTATGAAATTAATGAACGTCTGAAGAAGCAACTTATATAGTTGGTAGAACAGAGAAAAACAAGAAAGATAAGCTCAACACCATAACTAAAGCCTTGGTGGTACTAAGAAAGAAACTCTTGAGCGACTGAACGATCGAATATATGGAACTCGATAAAACAATAAAACAAATGATTAAAGAAGATCTGAGGAAACACCAAAAAGAAGAAGTCGAGAAGATCTTGCAGAGAAATAGAGGACTAAAGTGGTTCAGACCGTCACACGGAAAACTCGTCATAATCAGTTTGACAAACACACAAGGAGATGAAAAATGAAAATAACAGACAAAAACTCAATCTATTGGAAATTTTAGAGATCAACAAAAAAAAGAATTCAGGTAGGTTACTTAATAGTCAATTAGATCTAAATCCTTCTCTTTTACTCAATCTTTTCAATTCATAAAGTAAGTAACTCCGATGGGGTTTCCAACATACCTCTCGTACCTATTGTAATATTAAGTAGGAAATAAGACTAATATATAAGGAATAACTCTGTTCATTATTTTGTATCTATCTGATGAAGCCACAGTGTGGTGAAACCGGTCATAGTTTTGTTAATATAGTGAAAATCTAAATACTTTAGTTTTATTTCATTGAATATATGTATATCGATTTTCATCAAGTAACGACCTCCTCAATCAAATTATTGAAAATTCTGTAATACTTTGACAACAGAAATAATAACTGAAATTGGTTTTCCACAATAAGTTTTCGTCAAAAATCGAGACCGAGAAAAGGAGGGGTTAATTTTTTCTATCTGTAATGTTTCATATAGCTGCCCCACAACACCATAGAATTGGGGAGACCTGTACTGCATTTTACGGAAATAACCCTCAGCGGTTAATGCGGCTAAGTTGAAATGAAAAAAAACTTACAAACATAAGTGATACGAAATAAAAATAGTAATACTGTTTACGTTGAAAATGGATTTTTTCACATTGTTGAACCTCAATGCACAAAAATCATTATCACCAGCGAAGTTACCTATTGAATTGTTCACTAGTAATCCCAAATAACATTTTACGTAATGTAAACAAAATGGTGCAATCGAATATAAGATTCAGGATTACATTTGGAGCTTCGTTAGAGGAATCTCATGCAGACATACAAACAAGCGAAAATCATTAATTCATGAACTCATTTTTCAAATTGTACATTTTGCAGTACTTACCTAGTAATTTTCAAAAATCAATTCTGAATTGATTCACTTTAGTATTTCTGTTTAAATCCACCCCTGCTTTTTGGACGTTCTCTTGCATGTGCGTGAACAGAGAGCACCAACACACTTTGCCACCTGTAGATTTGATACTATTTTCAGTAAAACAACGAACAACATGTGAAAATAGAGCGCATATCTATACAGGAGGGAATGGGGACATTGAACTGTTTGCAGCTAACGTTTTCGGTATATAATGTATATTTTACAGCTCCTATGCTCTTTACATTACGTTAGTCCTCCTAGTGACTCGTTTATTGATCCAGACGCTGTTGGCGTCTTAGATGTAGGCGGTGATTGTTTGCGATTTTCCTTGATGTAATGGGGTTACTGACTCTATTTATGAAGGTTATGGAAGTGGTTTTTTTTTCGATAACCTTAAATCAAGGGCGTATTTTTTCACTGTTTTGGAATAACAGCGATCTTCATCGATTTTCAGTAATCATGATAACCTTCTGTTCATGAATTCATTTTCAACCAGTGAAAGTTTTTCATCTCAAATATGAATGGGGAATTTCTTATTTCCAATATAAATAACTACTAATAAATGATCAATGAAGCCTGAACTACGTGATAGTTGATAGTCATAATGAATAATAAAATAAAACAAGTTATTATGTTTTAACTATCACTAATTTATAGATGTAAAGGATAAAAAATTACATTGGTTGGACCGGTTTCGGACATACGTCCATTATCAACAACAAGCTAATGAAAACTGAATACTCATGTACAATACAGGAAATACCATCAATATAATGCTAGTAGAGGTCATAGTAACTTGAATAATGGTGATTGGTAGGTGATTAAGTCTACCTGTTAGTTAAGCAGCTTAACCCTTTCTACCCTAGATGCTTTGAAAATTTCCGTCGATTCAAAGAAATTCAGTTTATTAGATTTATCACAAGAATGAATAATTTTTAACTGTTGAAGTTCTTGAAAAGGATGACATTCATTTAGACAATGTGCAGCTAAAGCTGAATCATATTTCTGATGTAGGAATAACCGGAAATGTTCCTTGTATCCTTGAAAGAGCATCCTGTTTGACCTATATAAAAGGAAGTGCACTCAGAACATGTTAATTGGTATACTCCACATTTTTTAAATTTATCGGTTTTATCTTTTGTGTTGAAAAGCAGGTCTGACAATTTGCTAACTGGTTTGAATGCAATATGAACTTTTTCACTATCAGACAAAATTCTAGCAATCTGTTCTGACGTCTTCCCAAAATATGTTAGAGACATACATTTTTCGGGCTTTTCTCTCTTGGATTGGGGATATGTCATGTTGAATGTGTTGTTGCGTATTTTTCGATTAATTAAACTCTCTGTTGATTTTATATCGAAGCCGTTGTTCTCTGCTATTGACATTATGGTCCATGTCGGATAAAGGCAAAGAAATCGCTCTGTGAATCATGGATTTGAAGGCTGCTATTTTTTGAATCTATGGGTATGACTTTATCCGTGTACGATGGTTTTCTGAAGTTATTAATTCATAAACGGTTATTATTCTCCCGGTTAATTGTTAGATCTGAGAAATTGATTTTAATATCGACTTCTGTTTCTACTTTGAACTTAATTTTAGGATGAATACTATTAATGAAATTCACGGCGATTTCTAGATGTCTATTCGTTCCAAAGAAACTGGCAATTTTGAAAAGGCAAAAATTGAGAGGATTTTAAAAAACCATAAAAATCAAACCAACTCGAAAGTTGATTTTTTAATCAAGGACATCAAAGGCAAATTTCTGAAAATTGATTAGTACTCACGAGAGCAGACAAGTCGAATGCTATAATTGTTATTCCAAAAGTACAATAAGAGGAGTAAATAGAAGATTTCATTAATAAAGAAACGCTTACTCTCGTTCAGAAAGACTCAACGTATAAATAACTACTTCTATACTCGATTTGGTAAAGCCGTAGAGTAATAAATGTTTAGGTGACGGGATGGTCATAGGCGTGCCATTAATTATATTCTTACATATTAAAATCTTGGGTACCTGGGTATAATATTGGCAATTCAGGTGGGTTTCATCTCTATTTCTCTCAAAAACTCATAAGCTCTTAATTGAATACCCATTAACTGATTCTCAAATGTTTTCAACTTACACCTGTATATGAGATCATTATAGATGTAAATTTGATAAGTAATTCTTATCATGAATGATTTACAATGAACAAAACAATTTTGATTACTCACCCACCAGGTATGTCGGGACAAATGTCCACTCGAATAAGGGTTTAAGAGTGTTATTAAGTATATTTTCCGAATTTTACCCCATGAAAGGTAATTATTACATAGATATACAGGGTGCTTTAACGAAAACTAAACAGAGGCTATATCTACCAAGATATTCATTTCTGATCAAAACGCAAAAACAAGTCAATTTTTGTTTCAAGGGGGAAATCTTTTGGAGTACAATACTTGCCTGAATGTCAACCCCCTGAGACTATTCAAGTTTCAGTGAGGTAAAATGGAACAGATCCATGCTGATCAATGGCAGTCATCATCAAGTAGCATACTCATCTTGAATTTCAACCCATGGAGCAGGGGTGACAACCCTTGAAGATGTGGAAGAGGGTAGATGGGTCAAGTGATAACTCAAAAGAAAGGTATTATCTTTGTCTGCATTCCCGTGAACGAATTTTCATTTTTGATTGAAAACTGTAGAAGATACAGAGTGAGCCACTAAAAATTAGAGAAGACTATTGCCCCAAGACTATTGGAGTATTAGTGCGAAAAACTGTAATAGATTCATTCAGATCAAAGATGACAGCCTTCGATCTGGAATGAATCTGTTCCATTTTTTTGCACTAATACTTGAATAGCTCAGGGCGATAGATAGTCCCCTCTATTTTTCAGTAGCTCACTCTGTATCTTTTACAGTTTTCAATCAAAAATGAAAATTCGTTCACGGGGATGCAGACAAAGATAATACCTTTCTTCGAGGTATCACTCGACCCATTTACCCTCTTCCAAATTTTCAAGGGTGGTCACCCCTGCTCTAGGGGTTGAAATTCGAGATGAGGATAGTACTGGATGATGACTGCCATCGATAAGCATGGATCTGTTCCATTTTACTTCACTGAAACTTGAATAGTCTCAGGGAAATAGTCTTCCCTATCTTTCAGTTGCTCACCCTGTATGTTTTACAGTTTTCAATTAAAAATGGAAATTCGTTCAAGGCGATGTAGACAAAGATACCGCTTTTCTTTTGAGTCATCACTCGACTCATCTTCCCTATTCAAAATGTTCAAGGATTGCAACCCCCGCTTAGGGAGTTGATATTTCAGGCAAGTTTTGTACTCCAAAATATGTCCCCCTTGAAACAAAAATTGACCTGTTTTTGCGTTTTGATCAAAAATGAATATCTTGGTAGATATAGTCTCTGTTTAGTTTTCGTTAAAGCACCCTGTATATTGGGAAAAGTTTTATCATTTGAATGCATCAGTTGGTAGTTGGCGGAAGTGCTTTGTTTATTTCACAAATAATGGAAAAGTTTTCTAATTTTACCTCTGGTAAACGTGCTAAAAATAAACCACTTTCCCAAAGTGTAAAATTAATTATACTGAATGTAAAAGATGCTTTAAGGCAGGTGCTCAAACGGTGCTTTTTGAGTAGATCTCGATAAAAAAAAAGTATAAACCAAAAAAAGTGAGAAACTAAACTACAAAAATTTATTACGTAATAAAATAACACTCTGCTAGCGGCAAAAGGCGGCTTTATCAAAGTAATGCGCGGTACTTGATAAAGAAAAGCAGCGTCTTTTATTCTTGCCGCTTTTCTAGAAATTTCGAGCGGCGCGTTTGACGGGAAGATTCAAAACTTTTGTTCTCGCCGATATAAATGTTGCGCCTGCAGGAATTGGAGTCATAGAGAAAACAACAGGCTAGCATAGATGCTCCACAACATAAAAGAAGGAGGATAACCAACCAGTAGAACCCCAGGACAAACCAAGGAGATGTAAAACCAGCGAGAGGAAAAAGGATAGAAATTCGACCTTCACCAAATTTCAAGGATCTACGCAATTGGAGTCATTCTGAATTGTAACTTGAAGGCAACACTACGTCGATACAAAGTTTACTGATAAATAGTACAAAATGAGTGCAGCGAAGAAATCTAAAACGTATCATTTCAATAACGATTGGGTGGAAGAATTTTTCTTTTGTATGGTGAAGGATAAGTGCATTTGTCTTATTTGTCGTGCGTCAGTTGCAATACTTAAGCATGGTAACTTAGAGAGGCATCATAAAACGGTTCATAAAAACTATGAAAAGGATTTTACGCCACAGAGTGATTTAAGAAAACGAAAGGTACGTGATTTGATATCTTGTTTGAAAAAAGAGCAAATTATGTTCACAAGACCAGCGAAACAATCAAATGCTGCTACGATCGCGTCATTTAAAATATCTCATATATTGGAGAAATGCTAGAAACCATTCGAAGATGGATCGGTTGTGAAGGAAGCAATTTATTGAAGCGGGTGGGACTTCAGTTGGAGATTTCGAAAATAAAACCGAAATCATATCTGCTGTGGAAAACTTCTGTTATCTCGTCCGACTTTCACAAGGTGTATTGAAGTCATGACTCAGGACATGGCAGATAAACAAAACATGATATCATGAAATGTACATACTTTTCTTTACAGTTCGATAAATCCACCGATGTGACAGACCCTGCCCAGATGTGTATTTTTATTCGGATGGCATTCAATGACATATTGGCTACGGAAGAATTTTTGGCAATCATTCCCCTGAAGGGAAAGACCCGTGACGAAGATATGTATGACGTTTTCTTCAATTTTGTAGAAAACTACAAGCTACCAATATATAAATTAGTGTGCATTACAACCGATGGAGCACCAGCAATGACTGGAAACAAAAACGGTTTTGTGGTATTGTGTCGAGATTATGAAGATTTCCCTTCATTTTTTTTCATTCCATTGCATTATACATTAACCAGTTTTGTGTTCAAAAGTTTTAAACACGGAGGAAATTATGGGCATTGCAATAAAAATTATGAATTCCATCCATGCACGTAGCATGCAAAAGCGGCTCTTTAAGTTGCAGTTGGAAGATAGGGAGTCAGCTGAACTTACTGATTTAGTTCTTCACACGAACGTCAGGTGGTTGAGTCACGGAAAATTCCTAGAAAAGTTTCGAGAATTATTGCCCGATATTAAAGGTTTTCCAGACGAAAGAGGTGATGACACTCAGATGTTGAAAAACGAAAAATGGCTGACTGATTTGGCATTTTTGACTGACATCACAATGCATTTGATCAACTGAAAAGGAAGGATCTGAAACATTTTCGCAGATTTTATCAGATACATACATCTCAAAGCTACAGCATCTGATACAAATTATATATCTGAAGATAAATATCCGAATCTGAGGCAAATCGCTCCTCAACTGACGGCAATATTTGGGTCAATTTACTTGTACGAGTCTGCATTTTAAGAAATGAAGATAATTGAGTTAAAATATCGCAATCGACTAACTGACGTTTATATGTCATCATGCTTGCGATTAGCATTCAGTGGTTACGTACCATCTTATGAACAGTATGCTAAGGACATTCAGTGCCACGCTTCAACATCCAAAGTCACTTCTCAGTTAAATTTAACACCATATGTAACCCTTTTGTTTTGTAACTACCAATAAATTCGCAATTTTAGAGAAGAACCTAACTAAACCTAACCCAAACCTTGACTAAAATAATGTATATTGTGCGGAAAGCTAATATCTGTATATGCTACGGTACACCATAGGTAGATAGGTAGGTAGGGTGTATCGTCTATATACGACACCCTGCATCACACAAACTTGCAGCCTCTCAGAGTCGATCGTAAGTAGTCTAAAAAAATATTGAAGTAGATCGCCAGCAGTTCAAGTTTGAGCACCCTTGCTTTGAGTTATCAAGGCCATTTACCTTCAATCCATGAAAATGTTAGAATGTGTTCTGAGATGACGGGAATTGGACAGTCCACAATATACAAGCTTCTCACGGAAAGAAAATCTGAAAATGGATTTATAATGAATCCTCCAAAAACTTCTCCAGGAAGGCCCCGAATGTCTATTTATGAAGACTTCAGGAATACTATTCGAAAAACCGTGCATTCTTTTTATTTTTGGAAAGGAATTCCCACTGAGGAAAAATTACACGTTGGGCTCGTAGGAGATCACGACTTGCCTTTTATATCAAAAAACAAATTGTGGCAAAATTTGCATGAATTGAATTTTTCATAGGAAAAGCACAACAGGAAGTGAGCCCTCATAGATAAAGAAGCAATCGGGAGCCGGTGAAGAAATTATTTAATAGCAATTAAAAAGATCGTGCACAAAGTAAGAAAATTTTTTATCTGTATGAAACTTGTGTTAATCGAGGGTACTCGGGTTCAGGAAACTTGAAATGATCAAAACATAAAATATTGTCGACAAGCGTTCCTCCAAGGATTTTCTACATAATTTCAAGCTCCGGCAGGAAAAGAACGACGTATAATAATAACGCATATAGGTAGTGTTAACGGTTCTGTGGATGGGGGGGGTTATTATCATTTCAAAGTAAAAGTATTGTAAACTATCATGAGGACATGAATACAGATGTTTCCGAAGAACATTTTGAACAGTTGTTGAATTTGATTCCACTAGGATCTGTTATAGTAAAGGATAAGATAACGCAAGCTTCCATTCGCGACATATTCAATGAACGTCATCATCTTCATGGCGTGAAGCTGACATCGTTAGATTATATTGTGATATGGGACGTTATCGATTACTTACACATTTGGTGGTAAATTTCGAATAAGTTTTCCTCTCAACCATTTTTCGTAGTTTACGAAATTCATATCATCGTGATAATCATTGGTTTTAGAATTGGAGTTAAAGACCAGATATGCGTTTTGTACGTATCCACATTCACTATCTGCATTCAAAATGATCAATCTTGGTCCTTTTGAAACAGGCTAACGTAGGCCGTCGTCGTTCGTCTCGTCACTCCAAGGATTCTTGAGTGTATGGGAGAAATGTATATATGTTTCCTCCATGTAAATTATTAGTCTCTTTTCTTAACGGTATCGTTTGATGCTTCTTAAATAATTCAAACGTAGATGCTGTCTTTCAGGTTTTTCCATAAGTATTTTTCTATTCGTTTTTGTCTTGATCCAGCGGAACCCCATTCATCTCAGAAATTTTCGAATGCTCACTCGTGATCCTGCATATTCATCTTCATCGACGAGCTTTAGATGGATTCGCTTCAATGTGGGTACGATTTTATAGACGACGTGAGAATAGACGACGAACTTACGAAGCATCGAGATCTGTTTTATTCGCTGATTGTTGAAAAACTGTCATTTTCGCCATCTTCAATTTTCTTCATTTCTCTCGACATTTTTTGCTTATTTCGCAAACATACTCCTGTTGCGACAGTTACACGTTATCGAATCTTTTTAAAAGAAATTACAGGTTCATTCTGCATCCCTTTTCGTTTTATGAAATAAATGACATTAGCAATTATTTTCCTGGATTTCCCCTTAATTTTTTCCCTTTCAAATAGGAAACGAACTCCATCCCCACCAAAACTTAGAAATATTGAAATAAAATTTGCAAGATTCGGTCGTGCGTAGATCCTTGAATTTTGGTGAGGGTCGAATTTCTATCCTTTTTCCTCTTCATTTCGCTTGTTTTACATCTTCTTGGTTTGTCCTGGAGTTCTACTGGTTGGTTATTCTCCTTCTTTTATGTTCTGGAGCATTTATGCTGGCCTGTTGTTTTCTCTTCCACTGTACTAGGGATGTCCTCTTTCCTGTTGCCCTCGGTTGTAGTTCCATTATTTGGTTGATCTCCTTGTTTTTGTGGTTTTCCATCTGATCGGTTGTCTTCTTCGTTAGTTGTGTGATGATTTCTTCCAGTATGTTGATTTCCATTTCCATCTTGTAGTTCCATGTTATGTTCTTCATGAGTGCGATGTCCAGTTTGTCCATGGTTCCTGTGGCTGCGTGCAGGTGTGTTGGTTTTCTTGGCCCTATTGCGATGATGTTGTTCCTTTCTGTGATTGTCTTCAGTATCCTTCCGCTTTTGTTCGTTTTTCCTGCGGTTCCAGTCCGAATCCTTGGCATTCAAGTCCCCAGCTGCGATGGTTGGCGTGTTGTTGTCGAATATGGCTTTGATGTCGATTTTCTTCTCCTCTAGGTAGGTCGTCAGTTCATGTCGTTTGTTGGCGATTGAGTTTGCGTTCCAGAATGCTATTGTAAGTTGTCTCTCCATAAATCTATTTCCTGTTGAATAGCTGAATGAGCTTGCTCTGTTCTTCTGAAAATTTCATCTTTTGTTCTGTCATTGCATCTGTCGTATTGAATTGGATGGCCATTCGTCCTAGAATCATCGCTAGTTCGTCTTCGCTAGTCATCTGGGGTTCTCTTGTATCAGTCGTTTTCTTTTCCTCCTTTGGTTTCTGGTCATCTTTGTGTTCGGTCCTTTTCGCTTGGTCGGCAGCCTTCTTCTCCTCCGCCCTTTTTGTCCAGAAGTTTATAGGTGGTGCTGGCGCTGGTGCGAGTTTTTCCGTCGGTCGATTCTTCGGGTTGTTCGGGTTCTTTGGGCAGTTGACGTTGCTCGAAAGATGCTCTCCTCCTAAGTTGGCGCATTTTGGTGCTGATGTCCTTGGCTTCTTACATTCCGCTGTCATGTGATCGTCTCCGCATTTAAGGCATTTGAATGAAGCGTGGCAGTTCCTCTGGGCGTGTCCAAATAGCTGGCATCGGTGGCATTGTATGACTTCTGATTTCAATCTTAGGCTCTCCACTTGTATCGACATTCCGCAGCAGAACTTCAGGTTGTTGAAGATACTCTTGTAGCTCTTCTCTATTTCGATTAGTACCAGTGGGGTTGGGTGGCCGTTCCTTCCTTTCATCCTCGTCACTTTTGTTGTCGGGTATCCTTGTTGTTCTAGGTCCTCGGCGATCTCCTCTTCAGTCTGCTCCGTCATGACTCCTCGAAGCACCACCTTCAACTTCTTCTCCGATTTCAATTCGTATGTGTAGAACTCGACGTTGTCCTTCTTCAGAAGATGGAATAGTTTTCTGTAGTCGTCCTCGGTTGTTGGTTCCACTTGTATACCCTGTGAAATTAATTTTGCTCGATTATACCTTATACTTGCCTGCTTCATCCGGTTGCTTATATTCGTCCACTTCATTTTTTCCCTGATTGTAAGGGGCTTTACTTCAAGCTTCAAAGGCTCATTGGAAAAGGAGCTCTCGACCACGTGACCGGCAAAGTGAACGCGCAACAAGAGGGCGGGGTATTTCTCCGCACAGATGTTTTTGTCGACCTTTACGATCACTCTAGAATCACCCTGTAATTTTATAATTTTAGTCTGAGGAAATTTGTTTCAATAAAACTGGTGAACTAGTGTTTGATTATTTTTTCAAAATTTGATATATTTAAAATAAATATAATTCATGTGAATATAATAATAGTTAATACAACTTAGATTGAGTTATACTTTCTGCAATCAAAGAAAATTGAAAACTGTATTTATTTTCATTGTTAACCTGCATGTCCCATATTGAGTTGACAACTAAATGGTCAGCTTAGGTATACAACTGTTGAATGATAAATTTAAATAATTCATCTTGAGACAGTGTACAATAGAATCAGTTTATTGACACATTGAACTATTCATTAGATAAATTGCTTCGTTATCTTGCTGCTGAAAGTGAGTCATTCGTCGTGAAATTTTAGCAATAAATTTTTGTTTATACGAATTGAAGGACATGGTGCAAGGGTCAAATGAGTAATAGAAAGGAATGAATGAATTATTTCGCGTTTGTTAGAACAACTCGATGGGATTGTTTTTTGATGAAATTATAAAGTTAATAGTCTTACGAATGAGTAAATGGAAAATTTCTAGTACACGTCAACCATACTTTTATATGGTTTTCACCCTTGTACAGGGTGTTACATAATAGTATGTCACAACTTGAAGGGGCAAATCTACGTGCAATTTTAAGAAAAAACGTTCATATTAACATAGGTCCGCGAAAGTTTCGTTCTGATCAGCGTACAATCAATTTTCATAATATTCGTTCAATTTAGAAACTTTTTTGACATCTGGAATTTTTTCGTATCTCCGACCGTTCTCGAGCCAAAAATTATCAAACGATTGTATGCTTTCGCTGAATTGAAAGCACTTCTAATTAGAAAAATTACTAGTAGGCTTTGATTTTTTCATTTAATTACTTAATTTGAAGTTGCCGAAGTCGAACCAGGGTCTGCTCGAATTGTTTATTGTATTAACGATTAGTTTTAAGACTTATGAAATTATTGCTGTAAGAAAAAATGGCTGATTTTACTAACGCCGAATTGGCTGATATTCATTACATGTACAGTCTGGCTGACGGAACAGAAGCTAGGCGATTATATGAGGTGCGCTTTCCAAATCGAGTAACACCAGCCAGGCGAACATTTTCAAATATCCACAGAATGTTGAGGGAAACTGGTACTTTTACTGCAAATAATCATTTAATATGTGCAACTCAAACTAAGAGAACTCCAGATATTAAGGAAGCAGTTTCGAATTGTATTGATTTGAATCCTCATGTGAGTAGTACAAGAAAAATTGGAAATCAGTTGAATATTTCACATGATCTAGTTTGGTGGGTTCTCCATGACCTTTTATTGTACCCGTTGCATACTCAACGCGTCCATACTTTACTTCCTCGAGATTTTCCTCCAAGACTAAATTTCTGCCAATGGTTCTTAGATGAAATTAGAGAAAATGCTATTTTTGATAGTGCAATAATGTTCACAGGCGAAGCTAACTTTTCACAATAATCATAATTGGGCTGAGGGAAACCCCCATTTGATTGAATAATCTCATCATCAAGAATAATTCTCACGAAATGTCTGGGTCGGAATAATTGGAAATAATTTGATTGGGCTATTTTTTTGCCTAACAGACTAAACGGCCCCGCTCATCGGCAATTTCTTGAGGAGGAGTTACCTTTATTGCTCGAGGATGTGCCACTTTTGGCGAGAAACATTATGAGGTTCATGCTTGAAGGGGTACCAGCACATTTCAGTGGAGAAGGTAGTGAATTCTCGATGGAAATCGATGGTCGGGGTGGGTCAGAACCATGGCCTCCTAGGTCCCCATACTTAAATTGTTTAGAGTTTTTCTTATGGGGATATCTCAAAAGTTTGATTTACACCACTCCAGTGAACACTGTAGAAGAATTGAGAAATTGAAAAATAACCTCTTGTGACACGATAAGAAATACCCCAGGAATATTTCAATGAATGCGTGATAATATGCGAAGGACAGAAGCCTGTATTCTTGCAGGTGGAAGATACCAGCAATTTATTTAGTTTTTAATTGTTCTTTTTTTTCAGTTTGATATTGAATAACATTCCTGGAAAATTGAGCAGTTTCAGAAAAATCGTCAGTAACTTGGGATTTCGTTGGAGGAAATCCGAGAACAACCGAAAGGTCTTGGTTGAAAAATTAGAGATCCACTCCAAGAGATTAGAATTCCTTAGGGAAATGAAGAAATATAGAGAGGAAGGTTAAGAATATGCATTTCACATTTGAAAATCTTGCAAAGTAGAGATATTATTGAACTAAAGTTGACATGTATAGAGATAGCTAAACTCAAACCAGACTCCTAAAACATATCGCCGGCAACATACTCTCAATTGTAATTCGTGACCTTTGTACCTATCAACCCAAAATTCTATTCATTCAAAAGAAGTCTAGAAAAACTCATTGAGTAGAGGCATTAAAACCCCATTTAATGACGGTTCCGAAAGTTTAGCTGGAAACATTACATGGATTTTCCATATCATACCTTTCCGGTCTCGTCTTTGGCTCAACTTTTTTGGGATTAAATGAACCTATATTTAAGGACTTTATATTTCAGGTAGGTACATTGTACACAATGAAGAAACCTAGATTCATATCTTAGAGTGATGACAGTGGAAAGTGTTTGAAATCCCCGATGGTCAAAGGTAAACGATTCATCATCGTGCATGCTGGAGGAAAAGCTGGTTTTGTTTCGAATGCAGAACTCATTTTCAAATCGGGACAGAAAACTGGGGACTACCATGATGACATTAATCATAAAAATTATATAAAATGGTTGGAGGAGAAACTGAAATAAATTTGCCGGCAAATTCAGTGCTAGTGATTGCTAGTGCCTCATATCATAATGTCCCCGTGAAGCTAAATCCGACGAAGAATTGGAGGAAAGCAGAAATGCAAAGGTGGCTAACCGAAAAAAATGTTTATTTTTCTGGCGAGGAAACTGAGTCAGAGTTATATGACAAAATTAGGCTCGATAAAAGCTGATCGCCCGTATTGGCTGTGGATAGACTGCTGGCTCAACATGATCACTCCGTTTTGCTTTTATCCGGAGCTGAGCTCGATAGAGAAAATATGGGAATGAAGTTGCTGCAAAGAATACCACCTTTGAAATGGATGACGTTTAGGAGGTCGCAACTCAAGGACTGAAGAGTATAACAGTGGAAAATTGGACAATTGTGTGCTTTCACGTTGAAAAAGTAGAAGAAGAATATCTGAAGAAGAAATTCATAATGGATGATAGGATCTAGCTATACAGGTCGGTGATGATAGCGTTGATTCAGACTTGAGTTTCTCTTCAGATGACGATGAATCCGATTTAGGATGTGGTCATCTATCCCCGAGCAAGTTGCCCGAGTGACGCAAGTTGAATTTATTTTATGTAATAAATAATAATGATTTTTCATTATATATATTAGTTATAAATGTACATATGTATATAGCTATATTTTTATTTATATAATCTATTATCGATATTTTCATAGAAAATTGAAAGATTTTATATCCAGGAAGGTCTATCAATTTAGTGAATTGAGTTCATCGGATCGGCAGTTTCCGATTATTTCGTTTTCTTTCTGTGATAAACGTCAGTTTCGATCATTTTGTTCCCGTCTGTAACTAACATTAACATATATTATCATTAAAAATTTCATGGTAACAATAAACTCCATTCATTAGGATTCATCATTATTTCTAGAAAATTCAGCTCAGAAGGAATTCAGGGAATATTATGATCGTCCTATGATCTATTAAACATTTATGAGTGTTTATACAGGGTCCTCCAGTAGATAAAATTCCCCAGGCTCATAACTTTATCAGTTTTCGTCCTAGGGAGTTGAAAGATATCTCAAATTGTAGGTATTTTCGACCTCTTCAAAATGATTTATCGATCATACGAAAATAAAATTGTTTTCCTTATTAAATTTTACTCACCCTGTATATCAATCTCATACATTAAATACCACCACGTCATTTGAGGTATTGTATTCGCAAATCCGTGAGATAGTTTTTTTGAATAGACATAAAGGAAATAAGTTCAGAATTTTCTCATAAATTAGAAATTCAAGCGAACCTATAACACAACTACAAGAAAATTTCCTCAAATTAGATACTTCTCATAAAACAACAAGAAAAAGCGAGTGAGAAAACTATTTCTCGAAAGAATAAATGAATAATAGGCATTTGAATTTGGGAGGCTTTTACTTGGTAAAATTCCATTATCAATAATAAAAAACAAGTACTGTGTTTTAAGGAATTTTACTTAATAATTGCGATTCGTAACGCGTTTCACTACACCGTAGCTTCTTCAGACGAATGATTATGCAGAAAAATGTAAATGAGAATATAACTATAAATGTTCTTGAGTAATTAAAAGCTTATTGGTTGCTTCTTCTTAATTTATGACAGGTATATCCAATAAAATTAAGGAATAGATTGCTCCCCGAAAAGATTCAATAGAGGTGAAGGGCTTAAATCGACTTGTTCATTGATGAGTCTACCTGAGTGTTTGTATTTATTTATTTCTAAAGTTTCCCAAAGATCTACCTTCCAATATTTATTATCTGTATGCAAAATTTCAAACTGTGGGTCGAAAGAATGATTATTTTCTAAGAGATGATTCGCGTAATTTCAATCTGATTTTTATTTGAAAAACTGCGTTTATGTTCCAATATTCTAATATTAAAATTTCTATGTGTTCTACCAATGTAGAAATTATCACAGTCATTGCAATTCAATCTATAAACACCTGATTTATTGTTTTTACCTGGTTTGGTTTTATTATTTTTTATATATTTGCCTAAATTATTATTAGTTTGGAAAGCTATGTTGAAATTATTGCTACTTAAGAGTGATTTCAGTTTCTCACTTGTAATGCCAACGTAGGTTAAGGTGTTGAATTTTTGTTTCAATTTATCGACAGGGTAAACTTCATTCAATGCGATTCTACTTTGTTTTTTATTTAAAATATTACAAATACATCAGTATGTTATATTTGAACCACGATTAAATGATTTCTGCGTTTGCTCTTTCTATTTAAAGTCTTTCCTGAAAAATTGGCAGCGTTTGATATGGAATACTATGCTTAAGCTTTAGAGAATCGTTTGCTCTGATATCGGTAATTGATCTGGTCAATTCGTTAACATTAAGCTGGTTTTTGTAGAATTTATTCGAAATGTTATCTATATAGTCGCGGAGTGGTTCTATTCGTGCTTCCTCATGTAACAAGTCTATTCTTGTAAATCTGTCCATCTTAGTTATTAGTCTCAGAATTTTATTCTGAAATACTTCAAGAGGACGTAAGACAGGACGACTTAACCCACACCATACAGGAGCAGCATAAGTAATGATCGGTCTTATTATTGAAGTGAAAAGAAGTTTTTATTTTTCTTGCTTAAATCACTTCTTGCATTTAATAAGGGATATAAGTTCTTCGTAACCCCATATGCCTTCCTTAAGGTATTTTTCACATGTCTTTTATAATTCAGTCTGCTGTCTAGTTCAACACCTAAATACTTGACCGATTCGCTAGGAACTATTTTATGCTTGTCTATGATAATCGGAGTTAATATCTTATTATTATTGAATTTTCGAGTAAAAACTATCTGCTCTGTTTTGGTTTTATTCAGTTGGATTTTCCAGGTATCGTAATATTCTTGAATTTTTATTAAATGATGTTTGATTAGTGAGTTAGCGGCTTGAGCGGAAAAAGAATGAGCATAAATTGCCGTGTCGTCAGCGAATAAAGTTATTTTAGTGTTCGGGAATTGTGGAATATCATGTATGAAAATATTAAAAAGTTTTGGTCCAAGTACAGACCCTTGGGGTACACCTGCTTTTATATGTCTTATGGTTGAACTACTGTTATTGATTTTTACGAACATTTTACGATCAGTTAAGTATGAGTATATCAATTTGATCATGAAATTAGGGAATTTACTTTTCATCATTTTGTATATAAGGCCATGGATCCAAACTCTATCGAAGGCTTTCTCTATATCTATAAGTACCATGACAGTATTTCTATCTGTGTTGAAGTTTTTCGTTACATCTGTCACAATTCTCTCGCAACGCCAACCAGTTGCAACGAATTCTTGAGGCGACTGGCGGCTGCCAACTTGTAAATACTCAATAATTCACGTCGCTGCATTCGATGAACTTTTTCGTGGGAGGGATGGTACTGTTATTGAACTCATGGTAATTATGGGTACTGAATTGTAATCATGAGTACTGAATACAGTTTGTTCCTGAAAAAAGCATTCGTGTACAGAATGCCGTTACTTTCCTCAAAAAGAATTAATTCCCGAAAATTGAGTACACTAAAAGTAAGTAGTTACTGTACTCGAGTACAAAAGTGCTCGAGTACTTCCCTGCACTGTTTGAAGTTAACGCGTTTCAATTTTTTTTTGAGTTCGACACTGAAAAACTGGGAGCAGTGGCACGATGGGCATTTTCATGTTTTTCAGACTTCAAAAGCTGTTCAATATCACATGCTCCACTATGGGAAACACTAAACTCTCTACGACACTTTGCGCATAACATTCGAAGAAATATTAATTTAATGAATGGGTACTTTGCTTGTAAGTTGACATTAAATGAACTCTTGCATTTCTGCATAATTATTCTTAAAATGAAAACCTTGAAATTTGTAACCAGTTTACCACTAAATAAATGCAATAATAGAGAGTTTTTGCACGTCTTAGTTGGAGACTTTATTTTCTGCGCATGCACTCTTCAAAAATAGTACCCGAAAACTCTAATAACGATAAAGAAGTGCCGATATTACAGGAGAATAAGAGCTGGTAATTACTCTCATTTACCGTGTTCAACCTTACCAAACGAAAACAAATCGGCCGTAGTAAAATGACAAGTGACAATTTTTATGGTGACAAACTGACAACTGAATCACACCAAAAACATAAAATGTACAAAAATGCAAGTATCGCAATGAAAACACTTTGCCGTAAAAGTTGTGAGATATCATGTGAAACCAAGTCGATCATTTCAGTTAATATCCACACATTTGTATTTATATAGAAAAAAACATAATTTTCAGTATTGTGTATTACTGTTGCTAAATCAAATCGAGGCTTTACGGGCTTACCTCTAGTTCCAGATATAACGTTTTAATACTATACGAATTACTGAATTCGATTAAAACTACGCGAGCGAATTAACGCTTGCAAGTTGTCAGCTGTGGACGTGTTCATTAGAATTTTAAAAGCAAATCTTCCAGAGTTTGGAGTATCAGGGCAAAGACCTCTTCAGAAAACATGATATCATATTACTAAAACCCTTAGATAGGGTCAGTTACCACTCATAAGATGGGAGAGGGCCGTTTAGGCTTGTCTATAATAATCTCATATCCGAATTCCATCCAGAATATGGATGAGGGCCGATTAAGCCTGTTTATAATAATTGAATATTGCAACTTCCACTCGTAATATGGGTGAGGACCAATTAGGTATGTTTATAATAATCTAATGTATAAACTTCCACTCAAAATATGGGTGGGGGCAAATTGGGCCTCTATTTAAATTATCTGATATTTCATTAAATTCATTAAAAGGCGCCAAAGAATGCAAGGATAAGAATTTAATACAAATGCTACAAAGATCCAATAGTTGTTACCGAATCTGTTTTTGATTTTCTAATTTCCTTAGCTATGGTTTAAGCGACGAAGAATTGCTCGTATCACATCAAACCTTACATAAAAGAACTTGAGTAGCTTACTACAAATACACAACACAACAAACAAAAGGGTCCAATATTATAAAAAGAACTTCGAGGCAAGTGCAGGTACCAGACGATCACATGGCTTTTCATTTGACCGATTTCAATCGGTCTCAGGTGTAATTAATATGGGGAAGAAAATAAGATAATTCAGGTATTGCAATTTACATAAAAGCGATGCGTTTTGCATCGTCGTTCATAGACCGGGGTTGGGGGTGTTTCAATCGATGGATTGATGTCAATATTTTTGACATAAATATTGACAATATTATTGACCGTGTGAGGCGCCCTTTTAGAGTTCTTTTTATGTTGTAGGAATGAGCGGACTTCTGTTCATGATCTGAGTGGCGGAGGAATACACTTTTAGTGAGGTTATTAGATTAAACCAAAATTGCTATTAGAATGAAAAGTGCTAAGTTTTATATAATTTCTGTGGAAGTTATGACTCTTCGTGTGAATATTAGTGTTCGAAACTTCTGCAAATTCTTCTCAGAGCCTTACAAATGATGTATCGTTCGTTCCACGACAAGATATTACCTACCTTTCTCGAAGTAGTTTTCCAAGGTGAGGAAGCACTAGGTGTGTGCGAAGCTCGATTTCAGAGAACAGAGCCTGGATTCTAGAATTTTTGAATTGTTGCTTACTCTGTGGGATAAATAATGACTAAATCCAAAATTTGAAGTTTGTGTGTATGCTAGAAGTTCTCAAACAATGTGATGATCAATGAGAGAAAGAGGAAAAAATTGAGAAGTTCGAGAGTCTGTAGTTTCTATAATATAGGTGATACGAGCAAGAAAATTTGTGAAACGGGTAATTTTAGTAGTATGCCTTGAATTATGAAGGCTCAGCTAGTGTGCTCTATCCACAACAAAGTTATGGAAGGTCGAAAATGCTCTGAAACGGTTCCTGAAAAGGATGATACGACCGTGTATCTGTGCTTCTTTCGTTTATTTTTCACGATGTTTATGTAATTCTGCTTTTTGCTCGACTTGGCGGGAGCACGGCACTGGCCCCCCCAGATAACTACAATATTTTGTAAGGATGCAAAAACTCTCTTTGAAGAGCGTAATTATCGTAAATAAAATTAAGGTTAACGGTGAAATTAACGAAATCGTCTAAATTGCAAAAACTCTCTATGTCTACGAACGCTCCCCGAAATTTCAGTAGCATTGCTAGTAGAGTAGTTTTGGTGGATCCGCCATTTGTCTGAACATATTTTTCTTCAATCGGTTTTAGCCAGAAATATTTCACATTTACGAGTAGTTGCTATTTATTAATTTAACTAATTGAAACCAATTTGATTGTTGATTATTATATTTTGAAGTATATTGTATTTTATTTGACATTCTATGACTACAAATGAATCAATTTTCAGAGTGCAACCATTAAGCAACTACTACAGTGGTCTATTGTTGGTTGCAGCATTCTTCAATATCGAATAGCATCGTTAACTTGTTACAGAATATCTGGGAAATTTTATATCTTGTTCGAGTATCTTTCAAACATGTTCACGCCTTATGCACATATGGAATTCCTGGTTTAATAGTTAACTAGGTTCCGTCCTTTTCTTAAGGGGTTTGGTGGGTTTGAAAATTTCAAACAATCGATTTTTTTGTACCATTGAATAGTACAATATGTTTAAAATATTATCCCGAAATTTTAAATCAATCCGATTAAAATTCCAAGAGCTAGAACCTTCGGAAGTCCCGACCATCAGGCTACGTCGGTGTAGCGCAGCTTACTGGCAAATTATTTATTATGGATTAGCTATTAGAAGAAACTGCGATTCGGTTCAAAATATGGGAGACGCTATTTGGGCAACTTTTTTCCATTATATCTCCCCAGACAAAAATTTACAGCACGATAAATGTCCAGAGGGCCCTGACTCATACTTCACTTGGCAGCGCGAATTATAATTTCAAAGTCTTGGAACTTGTTTTTAAAAAGTTTATTAATTGTTAATTTTATAAGTGAACTTAATTCTAAAGAGTATACAACTGAAGTATTAAGTTCACTTATAAAATTAACAATTAATAAACTTTTTAAAAACAAGTTCCAAGACTTTGAAATCATAATTGGCGCTGCGAACAGGATAGTATTCACGGTTCAGTTCAAATCTTAATTTGTTAAAATACTATCCACGAACGACGGATCTTTATCGGTGAACCGTTGATCCAGATTAAAGAAGTCGACTTCCTCAACGAAATCGTTGCGAATAAGAAGAACTTGGTCGAGGAAAGCTAACTACCTGAAAATCATCAGACAGCAAGTACCCGATTTCCTGACGAAGACGTTTTAGTGCTGCAAAAAAAGTGAAGCTCTATGGACACCTCCATGTTTCTGCTAATGTAAGTAACGCTAAAATTGCCTTTTATGTCAGATTCAAAAAAACGTTTCATTAATTGTTTGAAAAATAATTCATCTATTTTGAAATTAGAAACAATTGATTTAGACATTAATAAATTATCAGAGCTTTTTGGAAACTTTTCATTAGAAGAAAATTCTGTAGACAACGTTAAACAATCCAATAAAATGAATGTAGAATCATTTGTGAAACTTTTACCCATTTTCGATGGTAATCCAAATCACCTTGAACATTTTATTCGAAGTATTGATGAATTTTACATAAGTATCTTCAATACAAATGAAATTCAAGAGAAATATGTCTTTGCTTGCATCAAATCAAAATTATTAGGAGAAGCCCATAATTTACTATATTGTCGTTCTGACATTACGACATGGGAAAATCTGAAAATTGCTTTGAGACATAAATTTGGTGACCCTATTAGCTACCTTGTTTTATTGCATGAATTAATTTATTTTAACAAGTTGAAGAATGAAAGTCTTATGGATTTCATAAATCGACTGAAACAATTTATGCAAAGAATATTCGCAAAAATTCAAGCAGAAGAAGCCAACCCAAGTGTTAGGAAGCTTTTAATCTTCAAACAGAGAAACTGCCATTATAACCTTAATTAGTAATTCTCCAGATGTTTTAAAATCCTATTTACTAACAATTAAACCTAGTTCGTTAGATGATGCTATTGCATGTATTTCTAACTATAATTTAGTAGATTCGCAAATATCATTGAGAAATCAATTGAATGCAAGTAGACAAATTCCTAATAGAAATCCATTCAATAGAAATAAAAATCAAAATACTAACAACACCCACATTTATAAAATGCAAATTCCTCAAAATTCCAACTACTTCCCTAGTCAACTTATTAATATCCAACCCAGACAAATTCAGCATAGATTCCCAAGTAATATCCCCGCTTTCAAACAGTCTAAACAAAATGTTTTTGCTCCCCAAAGAAACCAAAATTTTCCGAAACCAGTACCTATGAGTATAACAAATGCTCCATTACCTGATAACAAAATAGGTTCTACAGGTACTGTGTCGATGAGAACCTATCGTCCTAATAAACCTCAGTCGCGAGAATATAATCATTTTTCTAATATTCAACCAACACAGAAATATACCGTTCAGGAATTAACGAATTTAGAATGCGAAAATCCTTCTTATAACGAAGAAGAAAATGAAGAATATGATTATAGTAGCGATCCTAACTTTTTAACCTTCTCAGAATACGAATATCCCAATTCAGACGAACAAACTCCAGAAAATTTTATGAATCAAGCCTCATATCCAGATTGGACTTAAATAATATAATGAGACAAATTGAATTGCCCTATATATATTTGCCAAAAATTTGCCTAACTATTTTAATTGATTCCGGTGCTAGTGATCCCATAATAAATCCTAAAATTGCAGGAAGGTTTGAAAATAACATCTTTATAGAACCATTCGAAATCACCGCATGTGAACAAACTTTCAAAGAAGATAAAAATCTAATACTATCTATATTCCAAGAATTAGGTATAAACAATAAAATCAAATTTCGAGTTGTTGATTGGCATAACAGTTTCGATGCATTAATTGCAACAAAAGATTTACGTAACATGAAAGCAATAATTGATTACGATAATTGCAAATTGAAATTAAAAAATAAAGTTATCAAATTTTCGATGATCTATAATAACTGTATAAAACCTGATTTTTCAAATGAGAAAATATTAAAATTCCTGTAACACAGAAAGATGGAATAGCCCTTTTCAAATCAATAATTATACAGTTCCTGATACACTAATTAATATAAAAGAAGGTACATGTTCGATACCACACCCTTTTCCCGACATTCATATAAATTTCAATGAAAGAGTAAAAGTAATTCCGAAAGATGAATTCGATATAATTAATCCACCGAAAGAAAAATTATATTTTAATCTTGATTCCCAATTAAGATTAGAACACCTTAATGAATTAGAGAAAAGAGAGATCCGGAAACTTTGCCATCAATTTAAAGACATTATGTACCATGAAGATTGTGATTTATCACTTACGAGCAATACTAAACACACTATTAGAACAACAAATGATAGGCCGATTTACACAAAATCATTTAGACATCCACCGCCAATGCAGACGGAAATAAAAAACCAAATTCAAAAATTATTGGACTCCTTATTCCGCCCCTGTCTGGATAGTACCTAAAAAGGCAGATGCCTCAGGTAAAAAGAAGTATAGAATGGTTATTGATTATCGAAAATTAAACGAACATACTGTAGAAGAAAAATACCCTTTACCAAGTATAGAAGAAATCCTGGACAATTTAGGAAAATGTATGTATTTTAGTACATTAGATTTAGCCCAAGGCTTTCACCAAATAGAGATGGATCCGGAATCCATTGAAAAAACAGCGTTCACAGTAAACAATGGCCATTACGAATATTTAAGGATGCCGTTTGGATTGCGAAATGCTCCAGCTACATTTCAAAGAATGATGGACGAAATACTAAGAGACTATCTATACAAGTTTTGTTTTGTCTACATGGATGATGTAGTAATATTCTCGAAATAACTCACTGAACATTTAAGTCATATTCGGATGATATTCAAGAAATTCAAAGAAGTAAACTTGAAAATTCAATTGGAAAAATCAGAATTTCTTTCAAAGGAAGTCACCTTCCTTAGACATGTTATTACACCAAATGGAATTAAACCAATTCCTTCAAAAATTGAAGCTATTCGAAAATATCCCATTCCAAATTCCCAAAAGGAAATTAAGGCTTTCCTTAGACTCGTAGGATATTACAGAAGATTCATTAGAAATTTTTCAAAAATTACTTTTCCCATAACAAGATGCTTACGGAAAGGTATTCCCATCAAACCTGATAATCCTGTTCGCAGCGCCAATTATGATTTCAAAGTCTTGGAACTTGTTTTTAAAAAGTTTATTAATTGTTAATTTTATAAGTGAACTTAATACTTCAGTTGTATACTCCTTAGAATTAAGTTCACTTATAAAATTAACAATTAATAAACTTTTTAAAAACAAGTTCCAAGACTTTGAAATCATAATTCGCGCTTCATCAATGAACACTCTGTCATCATACAAACATGACTATTATTCATTAACAAGTAAAGTTTCATCAGCTATCAGACCCATTTATGAAGACCGCACCAAAGAGGAGCTCTTAGAGAGGTGCGTTGGTGGATTCACTCGAAATAATAATGAAAGTTTAAACAAAATAGTTTGGAAAATTACTCCTAAAATACTCCCTGCTGGTTCAAAAATAGTTGGGATCGCTGTATATGTCACTGCTTCCAGATTCAACGAAGGAGTCACAGCTTTGTTGCTTTTTATCCATGGCATGGACTTGAAACTTGGCCGAAACAGCCATGAGTATGACCGAAAAGAAGATGAGAACCGCATACTCATTGCCGAAAAGAAAGCTGACATTGAGACTCGTAAAGCAAGAATTCGTCACAGGCAAGAGCAAAAGGATGCCCCAGACATTGCCGCAGCTGCGGGTACTCTGCCTTATGGTGCTGGATTTTATGTTCTTGAAAAACAGTAGATAGCTGTCCGTGGAGAAACCGCATGCCCTTGGAAAAAATATTCATGATGGCTCGCGTTTATGTATAAACTGTCACTGTGGAAAATGAATTCGAATTTAGTAACGATCCAAATTGCATAATAATAATAAAAATAATAATAATAATTTATTGATCCCTTAAGACATCACAAGTATGTATAGGACAGGTCAATAGAAAAGACATTTAGACATTATCTAAATCAACACATAGAAACTCATTCACAGTATAAAACATTTTGCTAAAAGTAAATTCTTAACTGCTACCTTAAATCTATTTACACTTAGACCCTGTATATGCCGTGGAAGATGATTGAACAATCTGATACCCTGGTACAGGGCGACATTTCAAATCTAGAAGTTCTGTGTTTAGGGATACATAATGTTTCCTTATTTCTAGTATTGTGGGAATGAAAGTTAGAAAGTTTAGTCATGTTACTTTCATTCTCTTTAATATAAACGAGGCATCTCAAAATGAAAATAGACGCCAATGTGAGGATACCATTCTTCAGGAACAACGGTCTACATGAAGATTGTGGAGCTGTATCGAACATCATTCGCAGAATTCTTTTCTGGATGATGAAAACTCTACCTACGTCTGAGGAATTTCCCCACAGTAAGATATTATAGGACAGGTGACTATATACCAAACTGTAATAAACGTTCACAAGGGAACTTAGAGGTAGTGAACTCTTGATTCTATTTAGGGCATAATAGGAACTATTCAGACTCTTACAAATCGCATCGATATGTGCACTCCACTTCAGATTCCTATCGATGTGAACGCCGAGGAATTTAGTGGTGTCCTTCGAAGAGATGACTGTATCTAAATACCTTATTGTTATGCTACCCTGATCACAAGACGACAGAGTGAAATGAATGCATTCCGTCTTGTTGACATTGATCATAATAGCATTAAAATGGCACCATTCTACTAAACTCTCCACCAGCAGCTCGCATAACTTTTGAAGCTCCTCAAGAGTCTCAGCAGTAATAGCTATGGAAGAGTCATCAGCGAACAGTATCAACCAGATTATTTTGATAATAAATTGCGAATATTAGATTTTCTGTAGAATATTTTTTCAAATTTGGTGGCAGATCGTTGATGAATAACAGAAATAGAAGTGGCCCCAAGACAGAACTCTGGGGTACTCCTAATTTACAGTACTGTTCATTTGAGAACGAGTCGTGAACCCTAATTGAGGCAGTTCTGTCCTCCAGATAACTACGAATCCAGTTCAAGAACACGCCTCTGAATCCAAGACTATAATATTTATCCAATATAAACTGGATAGCAAGACTATCAAACGCTTTAGACAAGTCAAAGAACAATCCAGCAACATATTGACCATTATCAAGGTAACGATAGACGAACTCCACGAACTGCAATGCTCCAGTTTGAGTCGAGCGGCCGGTTCTGAAACCATGTTGTGCAGTATCAAGTATTTGAAATTTATCTAGGTACTTCATCATTCTATCAAACACAATTCTTTCAAAAACCTTGGAAAAGACACTTAAGATAGATATAGGTCTATAGTTCATGATATCGTGTACATCATCCTTTTTATGAATAGGAATCACGATTGCTTTTTTCAGAATACGAGGAAATACGCCTGTGCTAATTGACAGGTTAATAACATGAGCGAAAAGTCGGCTGATATCGGTACCTATCATCTTCAGAATTCGTGCTGAGATGAAATCAACACTAGAACTTTTGTTGTTTTTGAGTGATCTTATAACATCATGGATTTTATGCTCCAGGACTGGGTGGAAGAAGAAGGTTGTGTCTAACATACGTGACGTCGTACATGAAGATGACATTGAGTCTTTATAATAACTGTTGAGGGAAGATTCGGCAACTGTAGTGAAATGATTAGCGAAAATCTCAGCCAAATCCTTGGGTTCGTTATGCGTAACATTATCAATAACCAGTGCAATAGAATTTTGTTCCATACGTTTTCGACCAGCCATAGTATTTACTAGATTCCACACAGTTCTATTTTTATTTACAGATTTATCAATAAGTTCACTGTGTATAAAATTGAATGTACTAAAAAGATGCATTGCCCTTCAATGTTTCAAATGTGGAGAGGAAGGAAATATGCATACCCTTCTACGTCAGCAAGGGCGAAGATTTTCATGGAAAATAATATATATGTTCCAGTTTGTACACATCATCCTAATTCACGAAGTTTCGTATTTTCGGCTCTTACAGGTGGACTGTGGCTATTGAATAGATTTTTCAAGATTGAGGGGGCCACGTTACAAAGCTTTTTACCTGCTTTGCGTGATTTTTCTCTTCTAAGGCCTTCAGATGTAGCCGACGCTGATTCGCTAACGGGTGATGAATTCAGTTTAATTAGTCCAATATCGAAAGATCAGTTCAATGAAATGTTTACATTTTGCAGTCCTCTTACTTTTTATATTTGCACTTAGCAACACTGAAAACATCGCTAATAAGTTAATTTGTAATCACACACCCTCACCCACACATACACACATGTTGGTACATGACACACACACCAGACATTAATGAAACACTCTGTATAATTATGGACATTAGCAGTAGTAACATAATAACTCCGAAAGAGATAATAATAATAAACTGATGCTGTTTGCAGGTTTTCATTCTTGGAAAACCAAAATATTCTAATATCAATTTCACAATTTTTTATGATCTGCCCAGTATATGGAGACAAGTTTTTAGTTGCATACATCAACACTCTTATGATCTCTTAGTGGAAAAATATTTTTCTTCTGTTCAAGAATACCCCTAACATATTTTATGGTTGAAAAGGTGAAGTTGGCGAAAATCCGCTTCAAACCATGGAACTCAAACAGCCTGTATATAAAGAACATCTAAAACAAAGAATTTAGACTCATACGGACACACACACAAACACTCACGCTATCTCTTGACATTACTTAATGATGTTTTCCTTAAAAAAAATTTTCCCAAGAAATTTTTTTTTTCAATATTCGGCTATTCATGAGATACCCTGTATACTCAGGGAGAGTTACAGTTGTGTCATCTGTAGCATAAGAACGCATGGAGTGAAGATTCTAATAAGTTCATGCGTTCTGAAGTTTTCCATTGAAAAAAAAACTGAGATTTTCCATTATCAATTTCACTATTTTTAATGGTCTGCCCTGTATACAAAAACAGGTCTTCCAATGCATTCATCAACATTTTTATGATCTCGCAGTTGAAAAATATTTTTTTTTCTGTTCAAAAATACTCTAAACAAAATTTACAGTTCAAAAAAGGGGAGTTAGGAAAAATCCGCTTCATTTCCATCAAACTTAAACAGCCTGTATCTCAGAAATGAATCCATTGAGGTATGTTTTTCATTACAGAATTGTAATTGTAATTGTTTCGAAGTGCAATAGACGAAAACTTGGTGAACTTTCACTGAATGCAATTTTTAGTGCATTTTGTGCGTTGTCCTTTATCTCACAAAATGTCCCAACAACGTAATAGGATCCAGGAAGGATCTACTAATCGACACACAAAGGATCAAACGTGTTATTAGATCCCTACATTCATTTCAATTGTTTGATCAACTTTAAACTATTTTATATAACAGTACACTATAGATTTTTAATATAACAACGAAGTGTCAATGATCTAGAAGTCGAGAGACTTTTCTTTCGAAATAAAATAAAAAACAGGTTACCACTGACTACCCTATTGATTTAATATTTTACTTGGAATAAATTTCGTGGTTTATTCAATTTCTCTTTTCTTTAACTATTTCACAACCTACCACTATGGGGGATACTAAATGACGTGGCACCCTATAAATATTTCTTTACTTAAATTAGACTTTAACCCACGTAACCCTCCAAAGTTTTTTTATGCAAGCTAAGGCCTTCCTAGTAGCGAATCTTCGATTTAGTGAAAACAGCTGTTGAGTCTCTTCAAGGGAAAATAATAAAAATTAAAACACATTCATCGTATGCAACACCATCATCGATATGAAAACAATATCATAACTATCGACGCCTAGACGAATTTATTTTTCCGTCATAATTTCTACTCGTAGTGTGAATGACTTCTGGCAAAAAGTCGTGATTTCACTTTACTCAGATCAACTTTGTAGCATTAATTATTATGGATGTTCTATAATTACTAAGAAGCACATTATTTATGTATATATATATATATATATTTCCATGGAGACTATATAGATTGAATGTACAAAACACATGAACACACTGATTACCTTATTTGAAATTTTATTTAACGAGACTTTCACTATTACTTTCCGTTCTTCATTCCAATGATACTTAGGAGATAGAATGAGAGACAGTTGCTAAAGCTCTCTTTACAGAAACAAAAATCAGTTAATATGTGTATCAGATGAAATATGTATTATATGTCTGGAGTAGTTGACCATAGTTTTTCCAGGATTCGTTAAAAGTTTCTATATATATATATATATATATATATATATATATATATATATATATATATATATATATATATATATATATTTGGGCAGTGCCAAGGCAACACAATTCCAATGCAAGTTGGATTTTAAATGAAAGGTCTCGATTTTCTAAAATAGAATGCATGCAATTTGAAAAATTTTCAAACGAAGATATAACATCAGTTATTAAACACACAAAAATTGGAAATCTCCAGGTGTTGATGGTATTCATAACTTTTGGTTCAAGAAACTCTCTTGCGTTCATGAAAAATTGGCTGAATATTTTTCATTTATAATAAAGAACCCCTCAGCTACTCCTTTACTTTTCACACAAGGAATTACTTATTTAAAACCGAAAAGTGATAATACTATTGATCCGTCTCAATATAGACCAATTACTTGCCTTCCAACAAAATATAAAATTCTAACTGCATGTATTACCCAAAAAATTTATGCACATTTGGAGAATTATAATCTTCTTTCCGAACAACAAAAAGGATGTAGAAAAAAACACCTTGGTACTAAAGAGCAACTTGTAATTGATTCTGTCGCTTTGAATCAAGCTCAAACTAAGAAGAGAAATATTCATACAGCCTTCATTGATTACCAAAAGGCTTTTGATAGTTCTCCCATTCATGGCTTTAAGAAATTTGGGAAATTTATAAAATTGATAAGACACTTTGTCTTTTTCTTGAATTTGTAATGAAAAATTGGAGAACCAATCTTCATTTAAATATTTTAAAACAATCGTTAAAATCCGAAGTAATTCCAATCAAAAGAGGCATTTTTCAAGGTGATTCTTTAAGGTTCTTTGGTTTTGTCTTTGCCTTAATCCATTATCTCATGAATTAAATGCTACTTAGTTTCGGATTCAAAATAAAGAGTCTATCAACTGAATTCAAATTAAGTCACTTAATTTATTTAGATGATATTAAATTATATGCCGGAACCAGATCTCATTTAAAAAGTCTATTTGAGATTACTTTCAACTATTCCAATGATATTCATATGAAATTTGGGCTTCCAAAATGTAAAAATCTTTCTATTGAAAATGAAAAGATCACCTATGATTATATAAAGATTTCCAATATCGGAATCGAGCCAATGCATCAAGGAGATACATATAAATATCTTGGATTTTGTCAAGAGAAGACAATTAACCATAGCAGCACTAAAGAAAATATTAGAAGTTCATATTACAAAAGACTTAGAATTATCATCAAGAGTCCATTATCTAGTAAAACCTTTTCAGAGCTATCAACTCCTATGCAGTTCCTATTCTTACATCTTCTTTTGGAATTATTAAATGGTCTAACACTGATCTAAATGAATTACAATGTCAAACGAGGAAAATGCTCTGTAAATATCATAAGCACCACCCAAAGTCAGCTGTTCAGAGAGTTACACTACCTAGACATCTTGGAGGTCGTGGATTAACTGATTTGAATAATCTTCATAGTAAACAGATTTTTCATCAACGTTCCCATTTTCATGATAAACAGAGAACGTCTAAGTTACATGATATTGTTGTTGCTTCAGATTATAATCTTACACCTCTGAACTTGACAATGCAAAAGGTAGATTTTGATATATTTGATGATAATTCTCAAAGAAAGTTGGATGCAGAAGGAATTACACGGAAAGCACCTAAAGAATTGAAAAATGATTATATTGAAGAAATCGCATCGAATAAATGGTTAGTATCTGGAGAATTGTTTGCTGAAACAGAAGGCTTGGCAATTGCGATCAAGGATCAGGTTGTTTTCACGAGGAATTATAGAAAACACATCATCAAACAAAATATAGATGATTCTTGCCGTAGATGTTTCTGTTCTTCAGAAACAGTTTTTCATATATTATCATCTTGCTCAGTCCTTGCTTCAACAGATTATTTAGAAAGACATAATGCCGTCGCTAATATTATTCATTTTAATCTAGGAATTAAACATGACCTAATTCCCAAAAAAAAAAATTTCACAAATATGAACCTGAGATTATTTGTGAAAATGACAAATATAAACTTTATTTTGATGAAACAATTTTTTGCAACAGAGCTGTAAAACACAATAGACCAGATATCATTCTTAATGATAAACAGAATCAAATAACATATATAATTGATATTGCTATACCTGACACACATAATATACAAAATAAATACAATGAAAAAATTTCTAAATATATAATGCTTGGCGACGAGATTAAAAAATGTGGAAAATGAAGAAAATATTTATTCTACCGATTATAATTTCTACAACAGGAGTTATTCCTAGAAATCTTCACAAAATTATTGAGATTTTGGGTCTGACGAAAAATTTGTTTGAACAGTTACAAAAGATAACAGTCATCAAATCTTGTAATATTCTTTGTAGGTTTCTTTCCGAAAAAAAGAATGAGGTAGAGTCATAGGTTTTCTCTTTAGTTCATACTGCTCAGAATCTCATTTCATATTTTATTTATTTGTTTATATAAATGTAGTATAACTAACTGACAATTTCGTCATATTTATATTCAGAGCAGTAATCTATTCGATCGTTCACCACTTCACACAAAGGAAACTATTAATGAGTAACATTCAGTGTTATTTGACTAAGGTCCCTACACTGGATTTTTCCGGGGAGAAAGCCTCTGACACTACTCGTTGGTACATTGATATCATTGTCTGATGATGCTATAGTATGTATATATTCTGGTAGATTGATATATTCTCATAACATTTAACGTTATTCTAATATAAAATTATTCCAGGATATGTTTTGATTATAATCATTGCCTGGCAATGGTATTAATTACCGGGTGGTGGATTTATATTTTTCATGAAATCCGTTTGATTGCATGAACATATATATGGGCAACTCGTCGGGGTAAAACCCTATATATATATATATATATATATATATATATATATATATATATATATATATATATATATATATATATATATATATATATATATATATATATATATATATATATATATATATATATATATATATATATATATATATATATATATATATATTTTATCACCGCAGTTGCATTGAATGTTCACCGGGCGATTACTCGCCAAGATGAACTCCAAATAATTGAATCGAATCACCCCATATTGAGGAATCTCCGAACAATATGGCTTGTACCGAGTATTACGTCCCTCTGAGCTGCGGAAATGATGGAAGTGTCCAACCCCAATTTCTTGGTGTTCTCTGCGAGATGGATTTCGACCAGACCGTTGACAGATATTATAGGTGGCATAACTATGACAGATTGCAATCCGTATATTTCCTTTATCTCGAAGGCCAAGTCACGGTAGTTTTCGACTTTTTCGGTGTATGCTCTACTCATATTGTCGTCCGCTGGGATTGTCACGTCGAGAAGGATGGCTTTCTTTTCTGTTTTGAAGAAAACAGCAATATCTGGCCTATTATGTGGTACTGGACGGTTAGTGATAATAGGGTTGTCCCAGTACAATTTATAATGTTGATCTTCCATTATCGTTTCTGGCATGTACATCTTCACCTTTTCGAGTCCGAGGTTCAATGCGATTTGTTGGTAATAGATCTTAGCCATCGCGTTATGTCGCTTGAGATACTCTTTGGGCGCAAGAATCGAGCAAGATGAAGTGACATGCTGTATTGACCCAGGATAACGTGAGCAACGACGACAGAGATCCAAAGGAACAGCAAAGCCCGCAATGTGCTTCTGGTATGATCTGGTTGGCACGACTTGATCTTGAATGGCTAGTAGTGTTCCTTCAGTTTCCACGCGTAAGTATCCCGCAGTCAGGTAAGTTGGTGATTCCTCTTTATTTACATTGTCACTTTTCAGACTTTTCGGATATCGTCCATGGAGTGCCTTCGATATCCATTCCTCTTGTAGTTCACCTGAGGTACGGCTTGTGAATTTGATTTCTGCCCTAGCCAATTGGAGTGGAGTCAAATCATCTAGCCGTCGGATGGACCTATAGAAAGGTAAGTTCTTCCCAGCGAAGTATCCCCTCAGGTTCATCAGGTTTTGAGCATGACTATTTTCTATGTTGGTAAGACCTCTATCACCTTCACCCCTTGGTAGATAAAGACAGCTTACAGAGCTATGTGGATGATGCATGCCGTACCTGGTGAGCATGGTTCTAATTTTTTGATCGAGTTTGCGCAATTCGGTCATTGACCAGTCAACCACTCCGAATGAGTAGGTGGTACTCGGGACAGCCCAAGTGTTGAGTGCAGTTACCAAAGCTTTTGAGTACAATCCCGATTGAAGCACTTGCTTGACCCGGGTAAACATCTTCGCTCCAAAGAACTCCCTAGCTTCAACTGTTTTTTGATCGAGAGCTCGTTGAACACCTAGATATTTGTAAACCTTTTCTGGTGGTAGGGCAGGAAATACACTCTCATCATACAAGATTATTGCTGGTGATGCATTGACCACATTTTCCTTTTCAACACTCAGAGCAGCACATTTTTCGAATACGAGCTCCATACGTATCGCTTCACTGAATGCCTAAACCATTTGCCTCTTCATCTGGTCTTTCGAGCTTGTGTAAAGTTCAAGGTCGTCTAAGTATAACTGATGAGATATACTGATCTTTCTCTGCCTATCGAACATACAGGAATTGGGACTGTTGTTCAGAAGGCAGCTCAGGGGGTTCAGGGCGAGGCAAAACCAAAGAGGACTAAGAGTATCCCCCTGGAAGATACCCCGTTTGATTTGATTTATTAGTATGGATATCCACCAAGTGCTCATCAGGTGCTTCAAAAGGTCCCTAATATCCTGTGACACACCGTACATACCTAAGACTCTCAACAACTAGGAATGCGGGACAGAATCGAACGCTTTTCGGTAGTCTATCCAGGCCACCGAGAGGTTCCGCCTCTTTAACTTTGCGTGTTTTGTAATTATTTGGTCGATAACGAGAAGCTCCCTACAGCCTTTTGCTCCCCTACGACAACCATTCTGTTCATGCGCTATCAGATTGTGCGCTCTAATGTGGGCGTTGATGTGGAAGGCCATTACTCCAGTGAGGAGTTTATAGATGGTTGGCAAGCATGTTATAGGACGGTACAGCTTAGGGTCCTGAGAGATATCTCCCTTTGGCAGTAGATGAGTAATGCCAAGTCTAAATCTTTTCTGATTGCGGTTGGGTCTGTCAGAGATGCAATGGTAGAATGTGTGGACGTGAAGTATTTCCACCAGTAGTTGTGCAATCTATCTGCTCCAGGAGCAGCCCAGTTTTTCGTTCTTTTAAGGACTCGAGCGATGTCTTCCTCTGTCACATTGATATTTGCCATGTCGTGCTTAGGAGTTTTTGCTTCAACCTCGGACCTCAGGGATCCAGAATGCTGAATCGTCTGACCAAATGTCACTCCAGAACTTGTGAATTGTCTCTTGAGATATATATATATATATATATATATATATATATATATATATATATATATATATATATATATATATATATATATATATATATATATATATATATATATGATTATAATCATTGCCTGGCAATGGTATTAATTACCGGGTGGTGGATTTATATTTTTCATGAAATCAGTTTGATTGCATGAACAGATATATAGGCAGTATATATATATATATATATATATACATATATATATATATATATATATATATATATATATATATATAATATATATATTGATTATAATCATTGCCTGGCAATGGTATTAATTACCGGGTGGTGGATTTATATTTTTCATGAAATCAGTTTGATTGCATGAACAGATATATATATATATATATATATATATATATATATATATATATATATATATATATATATATATATATATATATATATATATATATATATTACTGTAAAAGCTCGAACTACGGTAAATCTTAAGATTTTAAGTGTAAGTCTTAGGATTTACCGACATGAGTTGGTAAATGTAAGTATTTCTGAATTACCATTCGAATTCAGTTTATGCTAGGTTTAATCAGTGTCAGCTGGTAGATGTTAGTTTTAGGAATACAACAATGAGTTATTCTTAATTATTTACTTTGAACTATTAGATAAAACAGGTACATAGTATAATAAAGGTATAATAATGACAATAATGAGTACAAACTTATACCAACTTATTTAAATTATTAAAAAAAAAACACAACGTATATCTCTGAATATCTCAATCTCTATCATATCTATCTAAATGAATCAGTACTTCTCTATTTGAAATTTAACAACGAAATACAAACAGAACTTTTCGTAGCAAGTACATGTACAGTGCGGTAGTTTAGCTCTAGGCCTGTCTCCTCCATATTGAAGATACAGTTCGGTGCAGGCATCTCAATTTCGTGCATCAGAACGTTTTCAAGTAGTTTGAAGTATTCATTTACTTCAGGCTTCATCATAGCATTGGAAATGCTTCGGATTCCTTTATTGGTATGTCTAGATTTCTGCTAAGGAATATTTGTAACCAGTTGTACCCTGCTTTTTCATTTTCTTTTTGAACCGATTCTTTAAGTTCGATTTCTCCACGAACGCTATTGATCTGGCATCATCAATGGTTAGAGGAAAACCTTTCTCTTGCATTGACTTAATATAATTTGCCAGTGTCTTGTCATTCTCTACATCAAATGAGGAAAACGGTCCCATGGGTCCTTCTTTGTCATTATTGTTCTTATATCGCCGTTCTAAGGTCTTCCTAAGTATTTGATATATCTTAGCGGTGAAACGCACGGACATTCCATAATTTCTCATCGCACTGATAGCTGATTTTAGTGACTCCTCACACCAGTTCACTCGCACAGGAATCGATCTTCCTTTGTAGTTATTAACAATCTGAAATAAACGTAGAAAATTAATCTATTTCATATAACAGCTTGTCTGTAATCGAATGCTGTTTTCATGGTTGTATTTCTAAAGGTCTAACTTAAAATTTTATGTAGCTTCTATTTTACAGCTTGAAAATATCTTATCCCGTATAAAACTCATAGAATGAAGTGAAGGAGAGTCAGTGCTAGTAATAATAAATCAAAATCTACTCGTTATTACAGACATTTATTCATACTTATGATTACAAAACCAATATTGGTAAGCAATCACCAGTGTCTCAATCTCTATTATATCGCATGGCTATTATCCACCAACAATTATTCAATTAGAAACAATACTTGCTTAAATTTGAGGTTATAACAAAGTATTGTTAGTGATCACAAGAAACATCCATTATTTCATTCAATATTATCACACATAACAAAAAATTAACCCACCAAAAAACATCAGTGGTATGCAAATCAATTAAGAAGGATAATACTTTTATTTGTTCTTGCTAAAACAAACATTGTTCATCACGACCTCACGCTATCGTGAGGCAAGCTGAACACTCGCACGCGACATCTAGTAGGTATTTTAGGAAATATTTACGTAGGCCATCTCTCCCATATATCCAACTGCTCCGGAAATAACCCTATTTGCTAGATTTTTGTGATTATTCACTCTTTCAAATTTAAGTTCATATGTCTAAATACATTAAATTTAGTCCGAATGAAAAAACTAAGGTGTTGAGAAACCTGGCGGCTCCTCTTATTATATGTAGGTTGAACTTGGGATGATCGAGGGTTAAACACCAAAGACATAGTAGCTTACTCAGAAATTCTATGTTTAATCGGTGGGTAAAGGTTTTCTATTACTGAAATGATGTTGCATGTCAAGGCTGTTTCATGATACTACCATATGAGTCCGTGAGTATATCTGATGTTCCGTGCAGAATTCCTCAAGCCATAGCTCCTATAATTGTTGATCGATTTGGATGATACAGAAACTGATTTGCATGTTGAATAAAGTTCCAACAGCCTGTAATATTTTTATTGATCAATCGCTTCCGGAAATACCATATCACTCGAATTATTTAAATTGTGACCAAATATATATATTTTTTCGATTACTCAATTAATTTTGAGTATCTTCGCCAAGAAGGCATTCAGATGCATTCCGTTGACTCAATTTCAAGTATATTTAAGTCAAGCAGCTCGATTCTCAAGTGAAATCGTGAAAAATGCAAACTGCATTTCTCCCGATAGTTCAAACCTAATATCGATCTTATACATCCTTTCTACTTCTTGTGAATTTCCCCAAACCCATATCTGGATACAACCAATGTTGAACGACCCGAAAGACTGTTTCCATATTTACAAAACAAGAAAGGCTTTGACGCCATAACAGTATTTACCAATAGAGCCTGGAAGATATTCCATATGCCTTCTTCTAATCTAACCCTAAGAACGACTAGTTCATCATTTTCTTTCACTTTCATATCTCCATATGAAAATAGTCAAGACAGTGTCAGACTTATGATTTTCGAAACGCAGACATTTAGTTTTAAATAAGTTTAGTTTCAAGTTGTTTGAAACAAAATTCATACTCTCCTATGAATTTTCTTTAAGTTGTTCAATGTTCAGTCCTGTGAGAGTCAAGAAAGTATCATCAGTAAACTGGATGATTGAGTTCCTCGTTTTTCTGGTAAGACGAGAAACATAAATGGTGTACAGCAGGGGCGCTCAAACGTTCGATCGCGATCTCATCTTATGAAAAGTATGCTGAGGACGTGCAGTGCCACGCTTCAAGAGCTGTTGTGTTGTTCAGGGATTATCCTGGAGCGATCTAATTTTCTTTTCGATATTATCCCATAAATATTCAATAAAATTTACGTCTTGAGAGCAAGCTGGCCAGTCCGAAATAGCGATTTCCATCTGTTTCAAGATAATGTCGCGCGAGGTTGCTGGTATGCGAAGGAGCATTATCTTGCATAAAAATGAAATTCTCACCGTGGGCACCTGGCCAGAATCTAACTATGGGCTACAGCACTTGGTCTATGTAATTTCTAGCTATTACACTCGCAGGAAATGAAATGAAATCAGTTTTGCCTCCCAGCATAATACCACCCCAACACATCACACTGCCCCTTGGTATTTAGGACTTTGTCTTGCTGCTCGGAGTCCAGCTCATCTTCCACGACCCATTGAAACCCGAATCCGGTGGTCATCTGATCGAACACCAAGCTTCAAAACTAAGTGACGAGTGAGTACAATATCCCGAGCATGTAGTTAAACCTTAACATTTCTTATCATACCACCTAGTTTTTTTACAATAAAAAACTTAATTCTTCACATGTCAAAGATCCTCGGTTAAGAACAATTCATGATGTGAAATACCGAGTGATTCCATAAAAATTTGATTGTGTGTAGTTTCTTGTTTGTAAAACACCTTTTATTACCTTGGCAGGTCTCGAGATGTATCAATTTTTTCAAATGTAAAACTAGGATATTTCATGAACGAAACAAGCTAGAGTTATGTGTTTGGTGTTTTTGTAATTGGAATAATAAGTGTTATCTAACCAGTTGGTATGCACTTCCGGTATAACTGGAGATACCATTGAGATGAAACTATTTTACAAATAGAGTTTCGGATCTGCTGAATCAACTACCAAAATTTCAGATTGATAGCACTATTAGTTCTCCATAAACGTCTAATAGGCCACTCAACTTGGGATACCCTATATAGCTCTTTTTTGAAAATACACATATAAAAACATTCAAATTTGCTAACCCTCTACTTTGGACCTTCATCAAAGAAAGCGGTCGTAAAGATAAATACATTTTCAACTCGACATCTTTTCTAAATAATGCGAATTTCCGGAAAATTCAAGACCACACACGTCACAAGAGTCGACAAAAAATATATTTTTCTGGAAGCTATAAAAATTAGAATTCCTTTGTCATCCTTATTCGGTTTAATGACAGTGTAATCAGCAATATTCCAGTATATCAATTTTTTTCCTTCATGAATCCCGTTACCGAAATAATATACAACAGAATGCTTTCTGAAATCATCGTAACATTATTTTAGTATCTTCACCGACTAACCTAAAAATATCCTAAAAATAATAGGTATTCATAATAGGAGGACACATAATTGCATCAGGTTACTAGCACAGCTGAACAATAAGCAAGTACCATTTTATTTAAGCGAGACTTCATGGTCAATGAAGCGGTATAATAAAGTCGTACCACGTTCAAGAGCTACGCGAAAGTGGCATTTGGACTTGACCTAGAAGATATTGAGAGAAATTTCTCTGCATACTGAATAATCTTCCACCACTAGCAAGAAACCGTACAACAAGTACCTATGAAATCGTAGTTATGCGAAGAAAAGAGATAGTGACATTTTAACATCCTCTAGCCATTAGTGAAAGACATATAATTATAATGGCTAAGAAATGAAATAACAAGTACCTTTCAACTGTTTGGATAGAGAGAATCAAATTCAGTATTATATGTTAGGTACTCTTCCGAGGAAGTTGTATTGAGGTGTTGGTTTTTGTTAAATGGACTTTTTTTGTGGATAGATATTCTGTGCACTGAGGAGGAACGTATTGCAAGACACTAATATTTAAATGTGGTAAGATTCTTTTCTTTTAGTAACTATTAATACTACTACTATTAATGATCATTATATTTCGATATTCAAAAACATGTGCGATCGGAGAACCCCCTTTGAATGTAAATCGAAATAAAACCCTTCTTCAATTTTAATTTCGTCAGTGCAAATAGTGTATGGATCAGAATTCTATCGTCAGTGCAAATAGTGTATGGATCAGAATTCTATAGGAAACTTTCATTGTATATTTTAGAAAAAACAATATTTTTATTGAAAATATCTCTTAGAATTTTCTAAACCTTGTTATCATATTGTATCTGGCGTTTTTAATATGAATTATATTTATTGTAGCTCATCACAAGTCGTTTTCGATATATAAACTTACCAATGCTTTTGATGAAAATTTTTGTGAACTTATATTTCATCATTAAGATCCGTATTAAAATTTTTTCGTTTCGTCCCTAGAATTGAGCGAATTGTACACAATATGTCAACCTTTATTACGAACACTTATGATGGTCTCTTTGAACATACTTCACCATTTTTTTCTATGGTAATCTATATTTTAATACTAATTTCTTTGATTGAAATTTCTAAGCTGGGACATCATTCATACAAACCTTTCTACCACTAAATTGCACTTTTAGGACAGGATTTTCTGAAACTATCAATGTTCCTATGTCTCATTTTGTAACTGGGATAATACTTCAATGTGCAAACATACTTTAAATCCTATACCACACCCTAAAGGAATTCTGAAAAAAAAAATATATTCGAACGAGAAATTCAAGGTATCTCAATACCAATTTTTGTCATAGTATATTTCCGGTACTTGTTTCCCGGAATAATATTGCATAAGACATACCATAACTTGCTTTGATCGATTTATTTTTAAAACAAGTTTTTGGCTGATTGACATACTACTACAAGAAATTGGCGCACCACTTAATAAGTGTGGAGTTTCGGTACTTTCATCAAAGTCGTCTTGATAATTTTCATCCGCTCGGATAAAATACCCTTGAAGCTCTCTTGTGTACTGGGCAGCCTGTTGGAAAATTTCATGGGTTTTGACAATTACAAAGAGAGGGATTAGATACTCTCTCTTTTTAGTTTGAACGGTATTCAAAATAATTATTAACTGTTTCAATATCTCATTAGTTTTCTGCGAAAACTGACCTGTTACATCATTTTTAATATTTCAAGTTTTATACAAACTTTCTACCACCAAGCGCACTTCTAGGATAGGTTTTCTTTAAAAATATTGATGTTTATATATCTCGTTTTGCAATTGAGATAACTATACATACACACAACTAAATTTAAATGGAATCACCCGATATTTTGAATATTACCTCAGGAATTTTGAAAATTTCAAAGGATCATTATAATTGATCCTTTTGAGATATTTCAATTGAAAAAGAAATTAATCAAGGTTCATTTTAAGAAAGAAACAAATAAAAGAAAATAAGAGACTCTTTCAACATGTAGTAAAAAAATTGAAAATTGTTTTCTCACAAAATAGGTGTTTTTTTTCTCGATCTCTATTTTATCTCCTCTTGCCCTGATACAAGCCTGAATCCGTCTAGGCATGCTTTGGATTAGGTTTTCGACCTGCACTGGGGTGATTTTCTGCCTCTCTTCTGTGGCCGCTTGGAAAAGCTGTTGTGTTGTTCTTGGATGAATAAATAAATAAATAAAATAAATAGGGTTTAAGTCTGGAGATCAAGCAGGCCAGTCCAAAAATAGCGATTCTCTCTGTTTCAAGATAATGTCGCGCGAGGTTGCTGATATACTGAGAGCATTATCTTGCATAAAAGTAAAATTCTCATCTTGGGCACTTCGCCAGAGTCTCACTATGTCCTCCAGCACTAGGTCCACGTAATTTCTAGCCGTTTTGCCTCCCAGCATAATTCTACCCCAAAAATCACACTGCCCCTTGGTATCACGGAATTTTTTCTTGTTACTCGGAGTCTAGCTTGTCTTCCACGACCCCTTAAAACCTGAATCCGGCGGTCATCTGATCGAACACCAATTTTTGTCTCATCCAAAAAAAAAACGTTTCGCCAATTCTCAATATTCCAATTTTGGTGCTAGATACACCATTTAAGTCTGTTTATTTTTTTGTTGTCTGGTTACCTCTGGAACTCTTAAGGGCCTTCTGCTGTATAAAGCCCTTGAAAGAAGTCTTTGACGTTTCGTTTCGACTGATACACTGATGCCTGTTGATTCTAGAAATTGCTTTTGGAGTATGGGGTGCGACGCACTAGGATCTCTTCTTGCAATTTGGCACAGAAAGCGGTCTTGTTCTTCAGAAGTGATCTTTCTACGACTTATTCTGACCTATTCAGCAGAGATTGTACCTCCACGTATTGGGCGTTGGTTCTTGAAAACAACACCTGTGATACCCCCATTGTGGCCGCTATACCCCTCTGTATCGCCCCTTCTTCAACAAGAGCAATTATTCAAACCTTCTGCATATCGGGCAATCCGATGTAAGGTATTTTGAATTATAATTATAGGTTTTTTAAATTTTGAAATTGAGAGTTTCAAATCTCAGTGACGACAATATCCCGATCATGTGGTGATAATTCAACATTTCTTATCATACTATCCAGTTTTTCAAAACAAAATACTTCATTCTGCAAGTAATCAAAGATCTATGGTTAAAAACAATTACCGAGTAATTCTATTCTATATAAGATGAATATATATATATATATATATATATATATATATATATATATATATATATATATATATATATATATATATATATATATATATATATATATATATATATATATATATATATATATATATATATATATATATATATATATATATATATATATAAATTAAACAGTTCTCTGGTTATTGTAGTCTGATTGATGTTATTTGTATCTAGTGTTAAATCAATGACCAGTCTGATCTATATAGATGCCTTTACAATCCATACCGCTCAATTTGTAAACTACAATATTATATAATCTATTAGTAAGTTGAAAATTGATCTAGTTTTTAACGGTTCCTATAAAACATGCTAGTATATTTTGATTTGGTGGAATAGAAGAGAGCCCCTTACTGGCAGACATTTTCATGGCATATATTGAAGATGTCGTATTCAATTCCTCCAAATCAAAGTTAGTACATTTTTGGTATAGATATGTAGACTATATACTAGCATGTTTCATAGGAACCGCTAGACAACTAGATCAAATTTTAATATCAATAGCATTCATTTTCTTCAGCCGTCTGTCATCCAACTCTGGACATAGGCCTCCTACAGTTCTCTCCAATGGTCTCTGTTCTGTGCTACGTGATACCAGTTGAGCTCTCCAATGCGTTGCAGGTCATCTCCCCATCTCATTGGAGGACGACCTCTTCCTCTTTTCCCAAATAAGGTCTCCATTTTTGTATTTCGGTATTCCATCTGCATCTCCTTGTCTTGCATTATGGCCCGCGAAGGCCCAATTTAGTCTGGTAATTTCTTCTTGGACATTGCGAACACATATCCATGTGTTTGTTTTCCTGTCTGGTAGTCTTATTCCAAGCAACCTGCGTTCCATTGCTCTTTGTGTTTTGCACATTTTGACCATAATGGCTCTAGTTAGTGTCCATGTTTGGCAGCCGTAAGTGATTATAGGCAAATTACACTGATTGTAGACTTTAGTTCTAAGGTATTGTGGTATCTTGCTGTTTGATTCTCTCTATTAAGTTTGAGTTTTTGATCTAGGTAAACATATTCATCCACCATGTCCAGAGAGTGTACGTCAACTGTAATCCTTCTGTTATCTTCTGTGCTAGTCATGGTTTTCGACTTCTGCATGTTTATTCTCAAACCAATTTTTTGCGATGCTTCAGCAAATTCTGTTATCATTTCTTGCAACTCTTCGACAGTAGTGGAAATCAGGACCTAAGATGATTCAGTGTTTTTCCGTTTATGTTTATCCCCTTTCCTTCCCAACTCAATGCTTTATATACATCTTCTAATGCTAAGGTGAATAACGTCTCCCTGTTTTACAACCTCTGGATTTTTATTGGTTTGGTCTCGTGTTCTAGTCTTACTATCATTGAAGATTGTTGATGGATGTTCTGGATCAGTTGTGTATACCTGGAATCAATTCTGGTGTTGTTCATAGGTTGTTCTGCGGCCCATATCTCAGTCATACCGAACGCCTCCTCATAGTCCACGAACGATATATATAGAGTTAGATGGTATTCTTTTGCTATCGTATGATAGCATTCATACCAAAATTAAATTCAAAATAGAGAGAGGAATCGATAATCAGATTCACTTTTTAGACCTAACAATGACTCCTAAAAATAACACATTAAGTTTTGATATATATCGAAAACCAACACTTACTGATATTTTGCATCACGCTGCGTTCAATTTAATGATTAATAGGGCCTTCCATTTGTCGAATTATGAATGAATAGCTAAAAACAATGGTAATCCCTCAAATATAATAAACGGAAAGGTCAGAAAGAAACAAACACAAATAGCATATCATAATATTCACCCACGTAAAGATGTAACTAATACTGATAAATACATTATATCAACATATTTTGGTTGTATCAAGGAAAAAATTGCAAATGTCATTTCAAAACAGCATAAAAAGTAGCCTTCAAAAGCCAAGAAACTCTCCCAGGAATTATTTAATAGTAAAGTTAAAACTGATAAACTTGACAATACTGGAGTTTACAAGTTGTCCTGTATGGATTGTGAAGGCGTTTATACAGGGTGTTACATAATGGTTTGTCACAACTTGAGAAAGGTAAATCTACATGCAATTTTAAGAAAAAAATTCATATAAAAATAGGTCCGCAAAAGCTTCGTAATGGAGCTACAGGGTGTTGGAATTTCTGCAGTTCTCGAGATATTCAGCCAAAATTCGGAATGCAAGCTATTTTTTACAGTACCATAATTACACATCCTAGATTTCAACTGAAATCCACAAGGTGTTTTCTTTTCCGAGGCCATGTCTTCTTTTGCCCTTTCAAACTATTTTGCAGTACGCCACTGATCAGCGTACAATCAATTTTCGTTATCTTCGTTCAATTTAGAAACCTTTTTGATAACTGTAATTTTTTCGTATCTCCGACCCTTCTCGAGCAGAAAATTATTAAACGATTGTATGCATTCGCTGAATTGAAAGCACTTTTAATTAAAAAAATTACTAGTAGGCTTTGATTTTTTTCATTCATTTATTTATTTCGACAGTTGCTGAAGTTGAACCTGTGTCGGCTCGAATAGTTTATTTAATTAACGATTAGTTTTAAGACTTTCGAAGATATTGCTGTAAGAAATACTGGCTAATTTTACTAACGCCGAATTGGCTCATACCTATTACATGTACGGTCTGGCTGACGGAAACACAACAGAAGCTAGGCGATTATATCAGGTCCGCTTTCCAAATCGAGTAACACCAGACAGACGAACATGTTTAAATATCCACAGAAACTTAAGGTAAACTGGTACTTTTACTGCAAATAATTATTTAAAAGGTGCAACTCAAACTATGAGAACTCCAGATATTGAGGAAGCAGTTTTTAATTGTATTGATTTGAATCCTTATATGAGTACAAGAAAAATTTGAAATTAGTTGAATATTTTCCGTGTTCTAGTTTGAAGGATTCTCCACGATTTTTTAATGTACCCGTTTCATATTCAACGTGTACAAACTCTACTTCCTCGAGATTTTCCTTCGTGACTGCCGATGGTTCTTAGATAAAATTAGAGAAAATGCTCATTTTGATAGTGAAATAATTTTCACAGACGAAGCTAACTCTTTTGAGAACTGCTATCACAAATTTTCACAATAATCATTATTGGGCTGAGAAAAACCCCCATTTGCATTGTATGATTGAAGAATTTCATCATCAAGAACAATTTTCACTAAATATCTGGGTCGGAATAATTGGAAATTATTTGATTGGGCCATTTTTTTTGCCTAAAAGACTAAATGGTCTCGTTTATTGGCAATTTCTTGAGGAGGAGTTATCTTTATTGCTCGAGGATGTGCCACTTTTGGTGAGAAACATAATTTGGTTCATGCATGACAGGGCACCAGCACATTTTAGTGGAGAAGCTAGGACATCCTTGAATAATACATTCAACAAACGATGGATAGGTCGGGGTGTGCCAGAACCATGGCCTCCTAGTTCCCCAGACTTAAATATTCTAGACTTCTTTTTATGAGGATATCTCAAGAGTGCGTGATAATATGCGAAGGACAGATGCCTGTATTCTTGCAGGTGGAGGACACTTTCAGCAATTTATTTAGTTTTTAATTGTTCTTTTTTAGTTTGATATTGAATAAGTACAAGTTGGGTCTCCGAAGATGAGCAATCAAAATAAAAGCAAATTTTGGGTCTAACCTATCGAGTATTTCTATTATATTTTTTTATTTAGCAAATAACATACAATTCAAATAATTCAAATTCAATAATTTTTCACTCGAAAACGGCTGGAGATACGAAAAACTAACAGGTGTCAAAAAAGTTTCTAAATTGAAAGAAGATGAAGAAAATTGATTGAACGTTGACCAGTGGCGTACTGCAGAAAAGTTTGAAAGGGCAAAAGAAGACATGGCCTCGGAAAAGAAAACACCTTCTGAATTTCAGTTGAAATCTAGGATGTATAATGATGAAGGCTGTAAAAATAGCTTGAATTCCAAATTTAGGCTGCAGGAGTTTTGAAGAAAAAACCAAATTTTTCCGGAAATTTCAACACCCTGTAGCTCCGTAACGAAGCTTTTGCGGACATATGCTTATATGAACTTTTCTTCTTAAAATTGCACGTAGATTTGCCCCCTCAAGTTATGACATACTATTATGTAACATCCTGTATAGGTTATACTGGTCGTTCATTCAAAACTTAATATAATTATAATAACCTGAGAACCGAAAAATATACTCTCGCTTAGATTCCGAACGACCAGTATGGCCGGTTAATTCTTCTATATTTGATATCTTTAAATAATGACTGCTTTTATCATAGTTCGTTTTTTACCGATTGTTTGCACCTTCATTAATTTTGTACCTATCTGTTTATGTTTTTATGTATTTTTAACTTCAAGTCAGTACTTGTCAGCTGTAGATGTTCGAGGGACTTAAATTACAATTCTGATTTTCAATAAATCTCTTGTGATTTGATGGTGAAACGAAGGAAGCTATGGAACTTTTGTTTACACCATCTATTGTAACATCAAAATGTAGGACCACTTCCTGGAAACCGCATCCTTCCATCTCTATTTGTTAATGAACTTGGGACATCTTGTAATTTTTTCTAGGAACTCTAAACGTTTTTATTTATCAATTTTTTCAGTAACGTTCATTTCTATTCCTTGTCATTGAAGTTTTCGTTGTGAGTGTTGATGTTTCTTAAAATTCAAAAACATTTCTACATATTCATTCTATACATGACATGTCGATTCTCAAAGAATATGTTCCAAGATAGGTAAATCTTCATTAACAGTGTGGAAAGCACAAACCAAGAGGCATGTTACTTAGATTACACAGGTCTGCAACAAAAATGCTGTCTGGATATTTTCAACTGATTTCTATGTATTTAGGTGTTCAGAAAACATAAAACATACTCAAAAAATTCCAGAACGTAAGGTTATTTTACAAAACGCAAAATTTGTTTAAAAAAAAACGGATTTTTTTGGGCTAATAAGGGATTAGTATAAATGATAGGTATAATTTTATTTTGATTACTGTTTTAAAATGTTTACAGGACATAACTATCAATAATTTCTAAATAAGGAACACCCTGTTTGACCTACATTAACAAGTATAAACATGTTGTAACCTGAACCTGCTCGCTCCGATAGTGTAGAAGTGGTGCGGGACAATAACGTCTTAACTCATCATTGTTTTATAGATCTTGGTTCAATAAAGTGCAATGTCGTCTGTGCGGAAGTGTGTGAACTCTTCGGTTAGTTTCTGTTACATTTGTGGAGAATATATGACATTAAAGTAACAAATTAATATTACGGACTTTGTGAAAAAAGTATACTTCGCGTATTTTGGCTTCAAACTTGGAGATATGGATAAATTGTATGGGCACCTCATAAAGTCTTCAAACGATGTGTTGAAGACCTTCGAAATTGGTTTAAGGGCAAGAAAAAAGCTTTCCGATTTGCGATTCCTTTGGTATGGCTCGAGCAAAAGAACCATAGTGATGATTGTTACTTTTGTTCGTGTAATGAGAAAGTGTATAATTCAAAACGGAAGCAGTCAATTTCATACCCCAATCTGCAATCAGCTATTCGTCCCATCCCCCATGGGACAGAAATACCAGTGCCCAAGGTCCCTGCTACCTTGGAAGATGTTCCAAGTTCTCACGAAGATGGTGCTGTACCTACACCCGATGACCAGTCAACTTTTGAATTTGAAGATGACAGAAGTCCAAAATTTTTTTCCCACGGCGAGCTTAATGATTTGATTTAAGACTTGAATCTTCCCAAAAACGCTGCTGAGTTGCTTAGATCATGGCTCAAAAGCAGGATTTTATTTTTGCCTGGAGTGTCTTCCTCCTGGTTTAGATATCATGAAAAGCAGTTTGCTTCCTACTTTACCCAAGAGGACGAGCTGGTTTATTTTACCAATATTGATGGTTTGATGAATACATTTAAGATCTCATACGACCCAGAAGAGTGGCGTATTTCTATAGATTCTTCAAAAAGAAGCCTTAAAGCAGTTCTGCTTCACAACGGCGGTTTCTATGCTTCCATTCCTGTTGGCCATTCCGTACAACTCAAAGAAACCTACAAGAACTTTGAATTGATTCTTTGTAAATTAAAATATAAAGACCACGGTTGGCAAGTGTGCGATGATTTCAAAATCTTGGGCATGGCGCTCGGACAGCAATCTGGGTTTACCAAATTCCCTTGCTTTTTGTGTCTATGGGATAGTAGAGACCTAACAAATCACTTTACCAAAAAGTGTTGGCCTACGAGCGAGCTTAAAGTTGGCGAAAAAAATGTCCTGCATTAAACTTTGGTGCCTCCTCATAAAGTTCTCTTACCACCGCTTCACCTAAAGCTGGGATTGATGAAGCAATTTGTAAAGTCACTTCCGAGAGATGGAAATTGCTTCAAATACTTAATATCAAAGTTTCTTGGCCTCTCGGAGGCAAAGTTGAAGGAAGGTGTTTTCGTTGGACCAGATATTAGACGGCTTATGGCTGATCCACTATTCGTCACAACCATTACGGATCCTCACAGAGAAGGGTGGATTGCCTTCAAGGAAGTTGTAACAAAATTTTTAGGCAATAACAAAGACCCTATCTACAAACAAAGCTGTGGTAAACCTTGTACCAAATTTGACGACAATCCATCGAACAATTTAGGAGTTATGGCGAATAAAATGTTGTACACAGTTTCATGAAATAGTCTGTATCTTCGAAGATAATAGTGTTATATATTTTCAATGAAATAAAACTATAGTATTTAGATTTTCACTATATTAACAAAACTATAATAGAAAGAGTTATTCCTTATATGATATTCTTATTTCCTACTTATTATTACATTAGATACAAGTACAACGGATATGGTGGAAAAACCCATCGGCGTTGCTTACTTTATGAATTGAAAAGATAGAGTAATGCAGAACGATTTATATCTAATTGACTATTAAGTAACCTACCTGAATTCTTTTCCTTGTTAATCTCTAAAATTTTCCATAGATTGAGTTTTTGTCTGTTATTTTCATTGTGTGAAATTTCTAAGATGTGCGACCAACACACAAAATATCTGGTCCTATCCAGTTGATTGAAGAACGAAGTATTTTCGAAATATAAGAAACTGAAGATACATAATATCAACCCCGTAGCCCGAAATGGAGTACTACAAAGTAAGAAAAAATGGTTGAAGACAAATATCGAGTTTCAATACAGCCAACGAGACAACCACAACTTTTTTTTTAAAGGTAATCCATTCGGAGTTACTTCTTAGATTTCATTCAGTAGAATTTAACATTTTAGATTCCGTAACAAGATTCAAAGTTCATTCATCAATTCACAGAAAGTTTTACATGAAGACCCAACTAATAAATTTCAATCCATGGTAAAAAACGCTTTAGAGTATGTTAACTCTATAATACCTACCAACCAAAAATATAATAATTTAATAAAACTTTTCATTGACAACCCGCAATCACTAAAACTTTACTCCCCCGTCAAACTCCATAAAAAAAAGCATCCCATTAGACCAGTAGTTTCATATCTTCAAGCTCCAGCTGCAAAACTTTTAAGCTTTCTTATAGACATCATTGAATAGTACGCTAATTTTGATTCTAAATTCTCAATGAAAAACTTTTCAGTCCTAATAAATAAAATTCAGCACACGATACTACCACCGAACGCTAAACTAATGTCATGGGATGTAGTAATCTCTTCCCTAGTATTCCACCTAGTGATTCAGTGAAATTCATCAACAACCCTCTTCAAATTAATAAAGTCAATCCGGTAATTCAATCTTACACCTTTTAGAAATTCGTTTAGAACAAAATTATTTTAACTTCAATAGAGTAATATATAATAGTAAAAAAGGTTTAATCATGGGTAATCCTCTGAGCCCTCACTCGCTGAAATTTTCACGAATAATATTGAAAAAACTATCCAAGTACATTCGTTATTCAAATACTTAATTTATTGGTTCAGATATGTCGACGATAACATTTGTTGTTTCACTGGCACAAACAGACAATTAGAGTCATTCAAAACATTCATTAACAAAATTCACGATAATATTTAACTCACGTTTGAAATAGAAACAGAAAACTCCATTAACTTTCTGGATTTAACTATTACTAAAATTAACGGCAAACATGATTTTTCTATTTTTCATAAGCCGTCGCATACAGATATCACTATTCACAGCTCATGTACACATCCTTCTTCACATAAATTAGCTGCTTACAATAGTATGGTACACAGACTCATTAATGTCCATTAATGTCACAAAAAAATTTTATAGAAGAGCATGATTTCACGCAAAACAATTTCAAAAAGCAATCTAGGAAGTATTTCCAAGTATAAAAAATTCTAATACAAAACACAACAGCTTAATTTATATTGGTAATCCTAGTCTGAAATTAAAATCATTCCTCTCGCATTATTATTTCAATATAGCATTCCGAACTGATAATTCTTCAGGCCGACATATCAAAAACTGCAAATCTGAAATTGATAAAGGTAATAAATCCGGTGTTTATAAACTGTCTTGCGGGTATTGCAATAAAATTTATATTGGTAGAACTTTCAGAAATTTCAAAGTTAGATTATCCGAGCACAAACGTAGTTTTAATTATCATAAATCAGATTTCCATTATTCTAATCACTTAATCGAAGAAAATTATAACTTTAATGATAATTTCAAAATTTTATTCAATGAAAATAATAGACAAGAACTCAATCTATGGGAAATTTTGGAGATTAACAAGGAAAATAATTCAGGTAGGTTACTTAATAGACAATTGGTTCTAAATCCTTCTTCATTACTCAATCTACTCAATTCATAAAGTAAGCAACTCCGATGGGTTTTCCACCATACCCTTTGTACTTGTACCTAATTTAATAAGTAGGAAATAAGAATATTATATAAGTAATAACTCTGTACATTCGTTTGTATCTATCGGATGAATCCACACTGTGGTGAAACCGGTCATAGTTTTGTTAATATAGTGAAAATCTAAATACCATAGCTTTATTTGATTGAAAATATGTATATCGATTTTCATCAACTAACGATCTCCTCAATCAAAATAATAGTGTTAACTAATTTCCGTTTTGGTTTTCTGATTTCTCTTATCGTACTCTAACTACCTTTGAAAACTTTGAATTTGATCCTGAGACACCCTGTATATTTTTTCAATTTATTCTCCTAAGCTTTGACGTTTTCTAATATTCGCTCACGGGATCACAGTAGTTTAATCTATTGGGCATTTATTCTTATAATCTCCCACAACTGCCTCACGCATTTCTTTATAAATATGTTAGCATTTTTATTAATTACAAATTTTTATACTATGATCTGGACAGGTGTCTATTTGTAAGCTCGTTATTGATGAACATGTCAATTCAGAATGATACAAATAGGATGATCAACCATTTCAATACATTTTTATCGAAAATATAGTATTGTTATCATGGTTTCAAGGAACTGTTATCGAAGTAGTGTCAATATAAACTTGAAAACAAAAAGTCAAGGTATACCATTAAGAATTAAGATATATTACAAGTGGTTAATGCATAATACTGAAATATGCATTCAATATATTGTATTTATTATCATACAAGACATAGTTAATCATTTCTTCTGACATGCTCATAGTTATCAACTAATTTTTCAGTCAATATTTTCGTGAATATTTCTAAAACTATTTTGTTTGAAAATTTCAAGAATGTATCGTTAATTCGTAGCAGATTCTAAGCAGCTGGAATTCGCATAAAATGTTTAATTTTAATGGCATAGAAATTTACTTATAATTATATTTCATTTCGGAATGTTGAGTAATTACGTCCTAATTTCTATTCCTCTTCCATAGACTTTCTTTGCATCTCTATTTACATATGCAAATCAGCTCTACAAGGAATAATAATTGTGTTTGTATTGTTTTTGTAGCATTTTTGAACTGAAAGGTTTTTTTGGTAATATAGGCTGACACTATTATATGACAGATGATGATTGTTTTACAGATCAGAACATCAGGATATATGTATATATATATATATATATATATATATATATATATATATATATATATATATATATATATATATATATATATATATATATATATATCTTCATTCATCACCAACAACTTTACGTTTTATGACAAGTCAATACTTAGAATTAATTGAACTTAGAACTGATAAAATTAAAAATTGAAGTGGAACACATAATGACGATAAAATAAAATTTCAGTTTGAAAGAATAATAATATATAAACGCTAAGACACTTAGGTCGTAGGGATATCAGTGGACATAAACTCATCGACATTGTAAAAACATTGATCTATCAAAAAAGTTTTGAGCAGTCCTTTAAATCTCAAAGCTGGCAGCTGTCTCCAGGAAACGGGCAGCTTATTATAGAACCTCACATTCAGCGAATTATTAATAGACCTTGCGCAAACAAGGTTTGACGTGTTCCTGGTTGAGTAATTATGTACCGCTGCATGAGTATGCGAATTTGACTAGATTTGACCGAACATGAAGAATTTGTGAGAAGATATACATTGATGGTAGACTCAGCATTCTATTTGTGGTAAATGATGGTTTACAGTGATCTAAGTAGCTGGCTCTCGACAGAACTCTAACCACTCTCTCCTGCAATTTAAATATTCTCTCAGAACTCGCGAAATTGCCCCACAGTAGATACGAAATTCGTAGACCTGACTATTCTATGATCGAATTAGGCAAATCGCATTTTCCTGATCAGGAAGATGATGGGGGACAGCTTTCCAGCTAGTAAGTCTGTATGTGGCTCCCAGGTGAGAGAGTCATCGATGGTAATTCCCAGAAGATTCACTGTTCGAGGTAGAGGTAACGAGGCGCGATCCCCAAGAGGAATCTTAATTAATTAAGTTTTTCGTCTATATATATATATATATATATATATATATATATATATATATATATATATATATATATATATATATATATATATATATATGTGTGTAAACTTGAGACAAGACGAATTTTTCAAAATCCGTAGATCAATGAATATTCCTCCTGAGCTAGTTCCCAAATCTGCCCGCCATGCTCGCAGCCCCCAAGCGCCACAATAGTGCAACTAAGCAGGATGCCGAGAAACGAAGCGGTAGACTGCAGTTTCGGCCTTATTAGGAAATCATCAGTGTAGCATATCGCTTCTCAGCATCCTACCAAGCTACATCGGGATACCCTATCAATTCCAGAAAGGACTCACCTAGTACATACGTACGAGATTCGCCCTCTATTGGCCGACACGGCGAACCCGCTACCGGACTTCGAGAAAGATACGAACAATAAAAAACAGATGTGGAAACGTTAAAAATTCCAAACATTTGGGAGACATCTTTCGCCGTTCCGTGAATCACATCAACGGTAGAAAACGAGCGAAATAATCCCGCTGAAATAGTGCCCTTTTCCTCTGTTTCCGAGATAAACCTCCCGTCGGTAAATATTACATATGTAGACTCCCCGCGAAGTTTATCGCGGAAGATATTTGACCCACCATATATATATATTCTTTTGGAAAAAAGAGGATTTACAAAAATTCGAATAATTGTATTTACAATAAATGCTTATATCTGTAATTTTGGTGTGTGTCAGAAAAACACAAGTGTGAGCTCAGAAAAATGTAACAGGGGAAATATACTATCTTGCGTATGATTCAATAAATGAGTGAAAAAACCTGAGGAAAAAACTCGTTTCCCTGTCGTTATTGCAATAGTAATAGCTTGACGGTTTATGTTTTGTTAGTGTCGTGTGAACATACCGAAGTTTTTTCTGCTTAGCAGTTTCAATTTTCATCTCCATGATTTCCAGACGAAAACAAGGGCGAAAGGAAGGGTTTGGGACAGGAATCTGTAACAATGAAAAAAGAAAAACAGCAGAAAAATATTTCAACAATCATACCTGACTCTTATATGTCTAAACACACTTGAATTTGAGAAAAGATTTTACATAGCAAGCTAGGCCATAAAAAGGACTAAGGAGATAATCAAAAAGTGCACAACCTGCGATATTTCCTCTTTCGCGGAGATGTTCTTCCATCGCAGTGTGAGTCTCCTGAAACATAATCACTTTCTTATTTTTGATTGCCAATTTTGAAGTATAATCTCGCAAAATCTCTTCAATATTCAAACTCAACAAAACAAATCCCTCTCTGTTTGACCGAGAGAGCCCGATGGTTAGGTTCGGTCTTCTAAGTGATGCCGATTATCATCTATAGATGTTCTAGAATTATTATGAACCCAATAATTTGGGTTAGATTAGTTCTTGTTTAATTTAAAGAAAAATTTGCGAAAAAATGTTGACAGTCGTTTAAAAACTATGACAAATGTCATAAAATGAAACTATAAACTTATTGGTTACTGCATTTAGACTATTGAAGTAATTATTCATGAACATTAATTAATTAATGCGATATTTTGGCATTGTTTCTTATTTGAAAGTATTTCTATATGTGAATCATCTTAGCAAACACGCATGAGTAAATTATTTTCGAGTATTAACCGACGAGAAACCTTCTTCGCATTAGTAGGAAGTAGCATACGGTATCAATGTTTCCGTTACAAGACTCCCGTACTTACGACGTCGCGTCGTGCAAGCAAAAATTTATCTAAATCTTGGGAAGAAAATTTTAGTTGTAGAGTTTTATCAGTCGATAGTTCAATGAATAAATTATGCGTTTCTGTTCTCAACTTGGCTGCAATATTGTCATCAAACGCATTGAGAACCCATTTTTTCGATAAATCATCATTGTTATTTGAAAAATATTCTAGTAAATGAATCTTCACTTCACCTTAATGTGTCTTCATGCTCTCCAATAGGCGGTTTATAACTGAATTTTCTGAATTCGATTTTATTGATACAATCAGAAGTTGCAGTAAATGCTTCAAGGCGTATAATTAAAATACTTAATAAAGCTCTCTTATAAGTGAAATAATTTGTTGCGGTGTTGTAAATTTGTATTCAAGTCATTCAAATGAGAAAAAATGACACTCAAGCCGATAGCCAAAAGTTATAAAGATTCCTCTAACAATTATAAAATTGAACAATTTTCATCTAAAAATGGTTTTAACTCATTTCGCAATTCAAAGAGCCTCGCAGAAATTCTTCCCACCTGAAAACCATTTCACTTCATTGTGGAAAAGCTGTGAATGGTTCTTGGCTGATGAGGAAAGCAATCCGATTCGCAACGGTCGGCTTTTAATAAAATTAACGATTTTAACTAAATGTGATAAGACTTTTTATATACATTTTTCTGCATCTTTGTTGTGGCAAGGGCAAGTCTGTGAAGAAAGTCCATTCCACATGCGACATTATATTTTCAAATTTTACCATCACGCCACTGTTCTTCCCTGTTATCGCTTTTGAGTAGGGATTCATGGCTCGACTTGAAAATCAAACTGCTTAACTAAACTTGACTTGAAATTAAAACAAGTTTTCTCCCGCAAAAGCTCGAAAATTCGAGCTTCTTAAATCGCACAACTTGAATCAGAAAACAAATGTAATAAAACATTGAACTTCCACATTCAAAAAGAGCGAGAATGAATAATATTGAATATTTGATCGGAAAATATTTGAATGAAATGCAACATAAGAATCTGAAAAGAATTCATAAGTTGTTGAAGGTAACACTAATACAGAACAAGAACAAGAATAAAAGTGAAATGCATATTTTGAAATAAAACAGCCATAGCATCACAAAATTAAACTGATTTGAACTTCTGTCAATATAAAAGAGATACCTACATAGAAATCTAAGTCAAAAAGCATTAGAATGAGCGAAAATATATTCCGAGTACTGTGTTTTATGGAATTTTTCTTAATAATTGCGATTCGTAACGCGTTTCACTACACCGTAGCTTCTTCAGACGAATGAATGTACAGAAAATAAATGAGAATATAAATATAAATATTATCGAATAATTACTTATTGGGTTGCTTCTTCTCAACTAATAGTTAATAGCTAATAGCCAAAAATAATGGTTACAATCCCAATCTAATAAATAATATTTTAAATAAAAAACAAAGTAGAATCGCATTGAATGAATTTTACCCTGTCGATAAATTGAAACAAAAATTCAACACCTTAACCTACGTTGGCATTACAAGTGAGAAACTGAAATCATTCTTGAGTAGCACTAATTTCAACATAGCTTTCCAAACTAATAATAATTTAGGCAGATATATAAAAATAATAAAACCAAATCTGGTAAAAACAATAAATCAGGTGTTTATAGATTGAATTGCAATGACTGTGATAATTTCTACATTGGTAGAACACATAGAAATTTTAATATTAGAATATCGGAACATGAACGCAGTTTTCAAATAAAAATCAGATTCAAATTACGCGAATTATCTCTTAGAAAATAATCACTCTTTCGACCCACAGTTTGAAATTTTGCATACAGATAATAAATATTGGAAGGTAGATCTTTGGGAAACTTTAGAAATAAATAAATACAAACACTCAGGTAAACTCATCAATGAAGTCGATTTAAGCCCTTCACCTCTATTGAATCTCTTCGGGGAGCAATATATTCCTTAGTTTTATTGGATACACCTGTCATAAATAACCACTTAAGAAGAAGCAACCAAATAAGTAATTACTCGAGAACATTTATATTTATATTCTCATTTATTTTCTGTACATTCATTCGTCTGAAGAAGCTACGGTGTAGTGAAACGCGTTACGAATCGCAATTATTAAGTAAAATTCCTTAAAACATAGTACTTGTTTGTTTTTATTATTGATAATGGAATTTTACCAAGTAAAAGCCTCCCAAATTAAAAAAACTATATTCCCACTTCATCAGATACAAATAATAACTACCTTTCAATAGTTGTTAGCTACATACCTAATATCTGGTTTTTCCATATGCAAATAAGGACCCATTCATATATATTTCATGTCACTTTGTACTTGATTTATATACTGTCCAATAAAGAACGAGAGGTTGAAACAGTGGTAACAGTGATCTATTGTACAGGGTGTCCGTGAACAGATTTTTCAGCTCCAAATAAGTCGATTCAGGCCAACTTATGAGAAGGTTCTTCGTTTGGCCGCTAGATGTCGCCAAATCTAAAGTTTTTTTTTCATATTTATCAAATAATTCGATAACGACTCGATCGAAAGAAACCATATTTGTTATGCGTAATATTGTGCATTATCCACGTTGTTTAGCGGTCCACTCAATGACCTTAATGTTTTACAAGTGACCCTGAAAACTCGAACGTGTTTTTAATCAACAATTTTTCAACTGTCTGCATTTTAGCAAAACTGGTTTAGACATTGAGTGCCTAGACTAATTTAATTATCAAACTTTTTTGTCTCTTGAGAAATTTTGATATCATGAGCGGTTCAATCACAAAACAGTTTTTCAATTACATGATTTCATTTCTTCAACCACCTAGCAAGTCTAAAATATCACATATTGAGCATGTTGGCTATGGATTCATTTCTGTGGTCTGACAGAATATCATTTTATTGGGCTTGACAACCAATTGTTGACCCAACAGTGGTCCTTAAGTTCTTAACTAGGTATTTTGGTGATTTTTTTATCACTATTAGGCACGGAGATGTACAGTAAATCTGAAATGGTTATGGTGTGCGAATTTTACCAAGGCAATGGACGTGAAAGCGCGAGAGTATATGCTGAAAGATTTCCAGATCGCATTGTGGCGAACCACCAAACGTTTGGGAATCTGGAGAGGTGCCTCCACGAGAATGGTTGCTTCAAGCCCAGAAATTTGGATCGAGGACGACAACAAACAGTAGAACGTGAAGAACAAATTTTGGACATGGTTGAGGAAAACCCACAAGTAAGCACGCGGCGTTTAGGTTTGCAGTTGGTCGTTCCTAAAACAATGATTCATGATGTCTTGAAGGAACGATTATTTCATCCTTATCACATTCAGAAAGTTCAGGAACTACTTCCCAACTATCCTGAGAATCGTCTAACTTTCTGCCGATTTATCCAAGAGAAGAGAACTCAGGATCTCCACTTCAGTAGGAAAATTCTATTCACTGACGAATGCACTTTTACTAGGTCTAGCATCAGTAACCTTCACAATGAACACGTGTACAGCGTTGAAAATCCACATGCCTTCACAAGTATACATCATCAGAATCAATTCAAAATTATCGTATGGATTTCACAAATTGACAATTTCATCATTGGGTCGGTAGTGATTCTAGATCGATTAAACAAAGAGGTATATTTAAATTTTTTACAAGAAACTTTGCCGGATTTGTTGAACGATATTCCAGTATAACTGCGTGCAGAAATGTGGTTTATGCACGACGGTGCATCTCCTCACTTCAATTTAGCGGTTCGCGAGTTCTTATATGCATAGTATGCAAATCGTTGGATCGGAAGGGGAGCTGATGCAACTGCAAGTTGGCCAGCACGATCTCCCAACTTGACACCGTGCGAATTCTTTCTTTGGGGTGCTTTGAAATCAAGAGTTTACTCTTCTCCTATTGAAACCTTAGAAGAGTTACATTTGAGAATTTTAAATGCAGCCAACTTCTTCAAAAATGGCCATGAAGTAATGCCAAGGGTCCAATTTAATTTCTTAAAGAGAATTAACTCCTGTATCTAGCAAAATGGTGGAATTTTTGAACATTTACTATAGTTGAATGAAATTTTAAGTGTAAATTAATCAATGGTATTTCTGAAGTGATTTGTCTTTTCGTATTTAATTTCCAACTGGCTAACCTGTTTTCATATTTTCAAATAGTCATTGTGAAAAACTTATTGAATTTTTTCTTCGAATTTTTCGATTTTTGCACTACTAAACATTGCATTTCCTATTTGCTTGATCCGATTTAGCAACCTAGAAAACAACATTTTGTCAACAAGAGGTTATCAAGCATAATAAAATGACAATCTGCCACACTACACAAACAAATCCAAAGTCGACATGGTTATATGTGATATTTTTGCTAGGTGGTTGAAGAAATGAACTCATTAAATTGAAAAACTATTTTTGGTGAATGAACCGCTCATCATATCAAAATTTCTCACGAGACAAAAAAGTCTCATAATTGGTCTAGCTACTCAGTGTCTAAAACAGTTTTGCTCAAACGCAGACAGTTGAAAAATTATGGTTGATTAAAAACACGTTATTTAGTTATTTAGGAAGGCACTACAGAATACCTCGGATGGCATAATAATAAATGGACAATGCATTAACAACTTGCGATACGCAGATGACACGGTTATTCTAGCGCTGAAGCACTACAACGCCTAATGAACCGAGTGATGATAACATGTAAAGAATTTGGAATGAAACTAAATACAAAGAAAACAAAAACGATGGATATCAGCAAACACCAAAACAGAAAGGTCGGAATTAGGGTCAACGGAACAGAATTAGAACAAGTAACAAAAATAACATACCTAGGAAGTAGCCTTGATGAAACTTGGGATCACTCACTAGAGATAAAAACACGCCTGGAAAAAGCACGAGCTATATTTTATAAAATGCAAAAAATACTATGCAACTGCCAACTAAATATCTCATTAAGAGTTCGAATACTGAAATGCTACGTTTTCTCCACCGTGCTATATGGCGTTGAAGCATGGACAATGACGGAAACAACACAAAAAAGAATAGAATCGTTCGAACTTTGGTGCTACCGTAGAATGCTCAGAATATCTTACAGGAGTCATACGACAAACGTAGAAGTTATGCAGAGGATGAGAAAGGATCGAGAACTTGTGCAGATAATAAAAGAAAGAAAGACGCAATATTTCGGTCACATTGTGAGAAACCAAAAGTACGAACTGCTTCAACTTATCATCGAAAGAAAAATCAATGGCAAAAGGGGACCGGGAAGAAGACGCAACTCCTGGCTTAAGAACTTACGTCAATGGACTAATATGAGCTCTACAGAATTGTTCAGAGCTGCAACAAATAAAATGAGATGGTCAAATGTAATCGCCAACGTCCTTAAGGATAAGGCACCGTAAGAAGAAGAAGAAAAACACGTTCCAGTTTATAGACACTCGTGAACCGTCAGAGACATTGAGTGGATCACTTAAAAACGTGAATAACGTACCCGATTACGCATACCAAATATGGTTTCTATAGATCGAGTCGTTCTCGAATTATTTGAAAAACGAAGAAACTTCTCATATAGGTAAGTTGGCCTAAATCGACTTATTCGATTCGTATATTATTTCCTCAAATAAGTTTCCTAGCAAGCATGAAAATTTACAATATTCACATTGTATAAGAGATAATTTCATATTTTTTTAATAAGAAGTAAGAGAAGTAATGACGACGAACATGTAAGCTCTTCGTTTTAAGTTTAATTTAAACAAGTATATCAAGAAAGCATTATTCTGCCGTAGGTTCAGTGATCTTTTATACTTACATCTTCAGCAATACCAATCGAGACGATTAAATATTAATTACAGATACCTAGAAAGAAATCAAGCAACAATCTTGCAAAGCCATTATATTTGATAATTGCAAAATAATTGCAGAGAGAAATGAATGGTAGAGAAAGTATTAGGTCTCTGAATTGCATACGGAACTAATGTCTCAGGAAATTAAGGGTGCTTTTTTTCTCGATGCGAAAAAGTTCTTTTCAAGCTTAAATGTAATGTGTACGTAGATATGTAGCAGATAACACTAATATATTCTTAGAACTCTGAGCTTTCCCGAACAGCATAATTATCATAGCAGTAACAGCCATCTGAATATTTTACTAAATTTCTGATAAGGTAGAATTAATACTATCAATTTTTAAGGTTCCTTTATTTTCTTTATCCGAATGGGTTGCTGATATATGTTAAGATTCTTTCGAGGAACTCCTTAGACTAAGGCAAAAAATCTCAGTTGACGGTACTTTTAATTTTTTTTTTACTTTTACCGTCAGATGCTTCAGTATTTGATATAGAAAACTCCTCAGCAAAAATAAGTGCTGAAGCTCGAATCAAAGAGGTCGCTATTTTAATTTTGACTGTTTTTCCAGTTTAATTAACATGAAAAAATTTTTGGTTTATTGTAGCTAATTCAATTTTTTCAATTTTTTTAATTCAATGATCACTATATAACCTCGAAACTCTCTGAGCTTTCCAAAACTCCATAATACCTTATAACTATCAAAATTCGAAGAACAGTAACATATTGGAAAATATGTCGTTAGAAATAAAACAACAAATGATGAAAACTGTTGAATCCAGCATAGTTTATTGATTTGAGGTTAACGCAAATTATTTGGATGCATTAGTGCAGAAAGAAGCAGCAATTTTAATTAATGTGGAATTTCTTTCTTTTTACATGTAATGAATCATGACTTTCGTTCGGTTTCACGAATATTATTCAGGATATAAAATTATTTTTGGGAGGTCAAAAATTGAACAGCAAAGAGGGAGTAAAACAATACTTCAATCAATCTGTAAAATATCACGTGCAGAAATTTCCAAATTATACAAAAACAACACTCGTTGCAAAATTTAAGAAGAATTTATTTTTCAATTGTTATTGAGCTGCTGCAACCTTCAATACGGAAGTAATTAGTATCACACACATATTTGATTCAATTCATTAGATAATTAACATAATCACCTAAATTATATGAAATAAACCATTTAAAACTTGTTGTTCATGAATATATATATATATATATATATATATATATATATATATATATATATATATATATATATATATATATATATCTGAGGTCCACTGCGATCTTGCCGCTTGTAATATCTGCGAACGGTCTATTTGAGGCGCATTTGTAAATATCATAAGTACCAACTATGTTGTGATTTTGGAACCTTTGGCGTATGAACAACCACCAAAACTAAAAAAAAAATCTAACCTTAACTCTCGACGCGCGTTTCGCTAAATAAGGTTGAAGATTTGGTATATTGGTGATATAGTGTCTTCATTGATCATAAGTACCACTCAAAGTCAGCAGTTCAGAGAGTTACACTACCTAGACATAGGGTTTGTGGACTAACTGATGCAAACAATCTTTGTAACAAACAGATCGTTCTTCTACCTTTAAATTTTCATAATAAACAGAGATCATCTGAATTACATGATATTGTTGTTGCGTCTGATTCTAATTTTACTGAACTTGACTAGACAATGGTTTATATCGATGTATTGGATAATAAATCCAAACAAGAAAATTCTATGCAGAAAAAATTACACGGAAATCAGCAAAAATAAATAGAAAATGATCATATTGGTGAAATGCTTAGTGTCTGGAAAACTGAAAGCTTGGAAATTGTGATCCAAGATCAGGTTGTTTCACAAGAAACTATAGAAAATACATTATCAACCAAAGTGAAGATAATTCTTGCAGTAGATGTTTTTCTTCTTCAGAAACAGTTTTGCACATATTATCATCTTGATTAGATATCATTCTTACGGATAAACAAACTCAAATAACATACATAATTGATATTGCCATACCCGATACGCATAATATTCGAAATGAATATAAAGAAAAAGTTTCGGAACATAATATATGATACTAGCTGACTAGATAGAAAAATGTGGAAAATGAAACGAAATATTTATACTACCGATTATTGGTTTTAGGACTAAGAAAAAATTAATTTAACAGTTATAGAAGACTACAGTGACGAAATCTTCTTAGGATTTATTTCGAAAGAAATAATGAGGTAGAGTCATAGGTTTTCATTTTAGTTTATACTGCGCAAAATCTCATATCATATTCATTTTGTTTGTATGAATGTCATATTATTTTCTGAAAATTCTATCATTTATATTGGAAGCAGTATGTCATTCGATCATTTATTACTTCATACCAAAAAATAATGTTGTAGTATTCAGTAATACTTAGCTATAGTCCGAATATTGGATTTTGCGGAGAAAAAGTCTTTGACACCACTCGTTGGTACATTGATGTCATTGGCTGATAATGCTATAGATTGTGTACATACATTTGAAGATATCCTCATATATAACCATTCCAGGATATGTAAGGATTACAATCATTGCCTAGCAATGGTATTAGTTACTGGATGGTGGATTTATATGAAATCGTTTCGATTGCATGAACAGATATACACACAACCAAATTTATGTTGAATCATGAATGAAAGAACAAGAGAGAAGCTTTCCGCATGTAGTAAAAAAATTGAAAATTGTTTTCTCACGGAGTAGGTGTTTTTTCTCGACCTCAGCAGCTTGAATTACCTCCCTCTTGCCCTGATACAGTTCTGAATCCGTCTAGGCATGATTTGGATTAGGTTTTCGACCTCCTCTGGGGTGATATTCTGCCATTCTTCTGTGGCGGTTTGGATGAGCTGTTGTGGGGTTCTTGGATTATCCTGGCGCTATCTAATTGTTCTTTTGAGATTATTCCGTAAATGTTCAATAGGATTTAGGAGTGGAGAGCAAGCTGGCCAGTCCTAAATAGCGATTCCCTCTGTTTCAAGATATTGTCGCGTGAGGTTGCTGGTATGCGGAGGAGCATTATCTTATATTAAAGTGAAATTCTCACCGTGGGCACCTCGCCAAAGTCTCACTATGGTCTACAGCACTAGGTATTTCTAGCTGTTACACTCGCAGGAAACGAAATCAAATCTGTTTTGCCAATAGCATAATGGCACCCCAAAATATCACACAGCCCCTTTGGCATTTCGGAATTTGTTTTGTTGCTCGTAGTCTAGCTTGTCTTCCTCGACCACTTAAAACCCGAATTTGGTGGTCATCTAATCGAACACCGATTCTGGTCTCATCCGAAAAAAGAACATTTCGTCAATTCTCAATATTCCAATTTTGGTGCTTGATACACCAATTGAGTCTGTTAATTTCTATTGTCTGGTTAGCTCTGGAACTCTTAAGGATCTTCTGCTGTGAAAATCCCCCGAACGAAGTCTTTGACGTATCGTTTCGATTGATACACTGATGCCTGTTTCTCCTAGAAATTACCTTTGGAGTATGGGGTGCGACGCATTAGAATCTCTTCTTGCAATTTGAAACAAAAAGCAGTCTTGTTCTTCAGAAGTGATCTCCCTACGAGTTCTTATAGGCTTATTTTGCAGAGATTGTAGCTCCACCTATCGGGCGTAGGTTTTTGAAAACACCCCCTGTGATACCCCCATTGTGGCCACTATATCCCTCTGTGTAACCCCTCTTTAACAAGAGGTATTTTCAATTATGATTGTAGGCTTTTATAAATTTTGAAATTCACAATTTCCAATCTCAGTGATAACTGTGTACAATATCCCGAACATGTGGTGATGATTCAACATTTTGTATCACACTATCCACTTTTTTTACAATAAAAAACTTCATTCTTCACAAGCAGTCCATGGCAAAAAATAATCAATAATGTGAAATACCGAGTGATTCCATATAAACGTTGTGTGTATGAGCAACTCGTCGGCGTTAAACACCTAGAATAACACAATTTCATAGAAAGTTATATTCTGTTAACTGAGATAAAATGTCAAACTTTTTCCTTTCGGAGAAAATATTGTTTTTTCTAATAAACTCAAACGGAAACGTCGGTGCTTGTGTACTTCTGACACTCGCCGGAATTTCTGTTTACGTCTTTTATTATGGTTTTCACTTTAATTACTTATAACAACTATTTTCATGATCTACAAGTTTTTAAATTGTTTTCTGTATATAATTTTGTCCTTATAAGGTGATTATATCAATTATCTAATGAAGTTAATTAAGTATGTGTGTGATAGTAATTATTTTATTATTGTAGGTAGTAACACCTCAATATTGAAAAATAAATTCTTCTGGAATAGTTTCGTTTCAAGCCATAAACTATTCAAACTTCTGCAACGATTGTTGTTTCGGTACAGTTTAAAAATTTATGCACATGTAATTTAGCAAATTGAAGTAAGTATTGTTTTGTTTAATTGTGAATTGAATTAGTAATTTGAACGTCATTTCTTCACTTTGCTTTGCTACGTCATTCACAACTCTTAAACTCCCCAAAAATGTTCATATCTTGATTATGTTTTGAAGAATACGAATGATGGTCAAGATTAATTGGAACTGGTAAAAAGAAAAAGATTCCATATTGACAAAATCACTTTTATCTCTTTCTATTAATGCACCCAAATTATCTGCGTTAACCTCAAATCAGTATTTTCACTGTCGATTTTACAGTTTTCATCATTTTGTTTCAATTGATAGTTTTTCAACATGTTACTGATCAAATTATGATAACTATGTGGTATTTCACAAGTTTCGAGAGCTCGAGGAGTTTTTTGAGGGTATATAGTAGTTAATAGTGGAAAATTCAGTTAAGAAATTTGATTTAATGAAACCACAATGGTTATCATGATAATAAATGGGAGAACAAGTGAAATAAAACGTACTTCCTCTTTGACTTGAATTTTAACGTCTATTCTTGGTGAAGATTTTTCTACATCAACTAATAGGACATTTGTGAGGGTAAAAGTGAAAACAAAGTTTTAGTTTTCTGAAGCACCTGAATTACGAGAATTTCATATAACATCTGTAACTTCGATATATCATTGCTTAGCCAAAAGGGGTCTTAATGTAGATGAAAGAATTTTTTTTTCATCATTCAAAAATCCGTAGATCAATGAATAATCTTCCTTCCTGACATAGGAATTCATTGATCTACGGATTTTTGAATGATTCTTCTTGTGTCAAGTTTACATATGTTGGCTCCTCGCGAAGTTTATTGCGGAAGATATTTGTCCCATCAAATATTTACCGACGGGAGGTTTTATCTCGGAAACAGAGATTTTAATGAAAGCGGATATTATGCGACTCCTGAATACATGTTTGTCTCAAAACTACTTTCGTTTCGAAAACACAATTCATAATTCAGATGGAGGGTTAATAATGGGCAACCCTTTGAGTCCCATCCTATCTGAAATTTTCATGGATACAAAGAATTTCATAGTAAACCACTTAGTAAACTTTGTCTATACGAACAGACAATTAAGTATGTTTGAAAAATTCGTTAATTATTTTCATCCAAAAATAACATGTACAACAGAAAAAGAGAAGAATGGCTCAATAATATTTTTAGATTTAACTATAACTCGATCTAATAATAAACACAATTTTGAGTTTATCACAAACCTTAACACACCGACATAATAATGCACAACTCATCAGCACATCCCTATCAGCATTAAGTTGCATCTTTCAATAGATGTATATAAACACTTCTGAATATCGATATATCGTATCCAGAACGATCAATATGGATGATTTTTTTTAAGAAATGAACACCTCCATCAATTTCTCACCAAATTCTGTAGAGTGCCGCAACAGATTTCAGTTTTTTTTTATAAAAAACTAAAAATGCAGCAGATGCGACGCTGCTTTATAATCATTCCATGTATTCAGTGTTTGAAATCAGTTAGTTGGCACTTTGATTCTGTTGTAAGCACAAATAAAAGATTCAAGTTTTGTGATTTGACCATGGAAAGACAACATTTGACTAGAGAAGAGATGTTACGAGCTGTTGGCATACTCCAAGCTGGGAGCTCACAACGGGAAGTATCCAGGGTTCTGGGAAGTAGCTCAAGTGTCATTATCCGTTTATGGTCGCGTTTCAATGAAACAGATAGCTTTGAAGAACGTCATACAGGTCGTTTTAGGATTACTACAATCGCCCAACTCCACTCCAGACGTTCTTTGAGAGTTCCACAACTGACCCATGGAAATCGCGCTGCTCGTTTAGCTTGGTGCCAAGAACACGTAAACTGGGATCAAGAGAGGTGGGCCACAGTTCTCTTCAGTGATGAATCTAGATTTAGTTGTTATCCCGATTTGGGAAGAATTCGAGGGAACCTGGAAAGCAAAACCGTCTCCAGCATGCTCGAGAAGTTGTTAGACAAGGAGGCGGATCAGTGATGTTTTGGGGAGGCATACGCCTTGGTGGAAGAACTGACCTCATTTTCATACAGAACAACCTCACGGAAAATTCTTATGCAAATGAGATAGTTTTACCTGTAGTGGTACCGTATCTCCAAACAATGGGTCAAAATCCACTCTTCCAACAAGATGATGCCCCTCCTCATCGTGCAAGAGTAGTCTTGAACGTTCTTGAAGGAAATGATATCGATCTTCTACTGTGACCATCCTGCTCCCCAGATCTTAATCCCATCGAGCATGTGTGGGACACCATAAAAAGAAATCTCCTGCTTCAAAACGTCTTCCATCATAAACAAGAGCTTCGATTAGCAGTTCAGGGGGCTAGGAATGACTTAGGGCCAAAATGTAATAGACAATTTAATATTGAGCATGCCGCGACGATGCCAAAGTGTCATTAATAACAGAGGTGGACCTTCTGGGTACTGAAAAATATAGGTGATTTTTTTTTGTGTTTAGCAAATTTCGTCATTTTCAAACTTCAAATTTTTTTTTATAATAGGTGCTTTGGAGAAGTCAAATATTATTTTGTTTTCTTGAGAATGTATATAATTATACAATACATCCTAACAAAAACCGAAAGATTTCTATAAATTCGAATCATCAAATTCATATTTTAAAGATATTGGTAAGTGTAAGACTTTTTGAGGTTATATATATATATATATATATATATATATATATATATATATATATATATATATATATATATATATATATATATATACGTACTTGAATTGATTTTCTTCGATAGGGCATGCTCAAAAAATTTTGAATTCAGATTGTCAAAAAGTGGGGGCATATTCGAATATTTGTCGTTCAAATCCAGGTTTGTATTATCATTGCAGTGAATGTTCCTCATTATGTGCTGGAATCTATCACGCGATACAGCTTTCCATACCATTTTATTGCTGGTGTCATCGCTATTCTGCCAGACCATCTTTTTCTGTGGAACAAGTACATAGCCACTAAGCAACAGAACTCCAACAGAACAAAGAAGCTCATTTCTTGTGATATCCCTGGCACGATCTTTCTGCTGGGCGAAGGTGTTTGACAATTGAAGAATAAAATCGATCACTTCCTCATCGTAGAATAACTGGAACGTAGCAGCAGTTGAAAGATTATTATCTTTCGATGATATTAGTCGCCAATGCGGCTGGGGCGACTTTTTCAAGTTCAAATCACTTTCTTTGTAATCGAACGTTTCCAGAAATTTTGGTCTTCATTTTACAAACTCTGAGAGAGGTTTATCATCGTCGCTATCCCAGTCATCTTCAGGCTGCATCCGTACTTCAGCAGGAGCTCTGAGTTGAGTTCCTGGTAAATTTTTCAATAAGACGGCGTTTTCATCTCCGGAGTCTTCATCTGTATCGTCATCATTGGCGTTCTCAGGAGGAATAATTTCTATTTCTTCTGGAACCTTTTTCCCAATTTGTTCGATCTCTGCCATTATTTCAGTTTACGTAAAAGGTCTAAATCGCCTTTGTACCTGAAAGAAAAATATTGCAATTGAGTCAACGGCAATCTATGAACCTACTGTCCTTTAAAAAGGAAAAGCTTTTTATATTGTCTCGTATTAAGCGGAGAACAAAAAAAAGTGAGGTTATGTAGATGGAAATATTCGGCGGACTCTGTTGACTCAAATATCAGATGAAATGATATAAATCATACTCTACAAAAATGAAAAAAATTACTTACCACCTCTTGGACATCCCGATCGATATATTTAAACTTCACTTCAACGCATATACTTTCACGGAAGATGCTTCAAGGAGCTGAAAGACCTTTTAACAGGTACGCCTATTCCTGGGAAGCGCACATAAAAAAAAAGAGTTTACATTTCATTGACAAATTTATAGCACAGCATGTGCAACCTTTTTATGCATTATTTTGTTGTTTAACCTACTAAAAATGATTCCAACTCATTTAAAAACTTTTCGGAACGAATTTCACCACAACTTTTCATCCTGTCCATTCAGTATTTCGAATTTGTCCAAAGTTACTGATTATCATTTAAATTCATTGAAATTTTAACTGATTATAGCGATTTTTTCATTTGAATTCAGAAACTGATTTTCTGCATATAGTTTTTCGAAAGCAGTGATTTCTTACTATTGTTATCAGTAATATTATACTTGAAATTTAGATTGAAGGAACTGAAGGAACTAGAATAAAATTAAATGTGCTGAGATATTAAAAACTAATATGAACTGTCCTACTTCAACAAGAATAGTTTAATTAAAAGTCAAGATCTTAAACGGTACTCGTCACTCAGCAGTGTGCCAAATGGAAGATGACGAAGCATAATCGAGTGAAAGTTTATATTGGACGGTATGTGTGCCATAAAAATATGTGTGTTACTACAAAGTAATTTGTAAAGTACTTGAACTGGAAATTTTAACTCCAATTGAAATAGTTGCAAACTCGAGATGAATACTTAAATTTTAATATTCTAGATGTCTCTGAATTTCAATTTTGTAATTTTAATCTAGTCATCAAAACTAAAAGCAGACTTTCGAAGTACTCTAGATCAGGAAGGGCTGTCGATTATATTACATTTAGAAGGGAATCTAATAGTTTGTCCGAGCAGATCATTATGGTTTATTCTGGAATAAAGGAATAAATACAAGTAAACGGTAATTTCTACGAGAATATATTATTAAATGCTCGACGCGTTTCGATACACGGTATGTTTGTCAGGAGCGAATGAATATTACAAATATATTTTACTAATATATACTAGAGAGGCAATCCATTCAGAGCTATCTGTATTTGAACTAGTGTTCAGGAAATAAATTTAATAGGAGTGAGTTATTTATGTCTACCTGATCATTAAGAATTTCCGGTGAATACCTAAAACTGTTAATTTCAAGTACTTCCAGAAGGTTGAGTTTTATACCCATATTCTCAGAATGTAGGATTTTAAATTCTGAATCGAAAGAGCGACTATTTTCCCTAAGATGATTTGAATAATTTGAATCGGTTTTTCCATTGATGAAACTGCGTTTATGTTCAGAGATTCTAACAGTGAAATTTCTTCCTGTTCTACCTATATAAAAACAATTGCAATCTGCACAATCCAATCTATAAACACCTGATTTATTTTCTATATTAATTGGAGATTTATAATTTCTGATAAATGTACCTAAATTTATTGATGTTTTGAACGCTATATTTAAATTTGAATTTTTAAGAAGGAATTTCACGTTATTGCTAATATTGCTTATATATGTTAAACTATAGAATTTCTTGTATGGGTGTTCACCGACTGGATATATAGGTTGTGAAGCTAATATTTGGTTTTTCTTATACTGGGTGATTCATCAGTAGCGCAGTGCTTTGTAACTCGTACACTCTTGAAGATTTCATTTTTGTTCGAACGGTATTGTATTTAGAAAGTGAAAATCTACTTCAGCAATTTATTTTGAAGTAAACAGGGTGTCCCAATTTTCTATAAAAAAATCTTGGGAGGTTTTTTCAGATTGGAAGACCACTTTCTTGTTGAAGGTTCAAGAGCGTCCTAAACTCTGCTATTATGTCTTTAGGAAATTCGTTTTTCTGGTGAGTAGTTTCGTCACAATATTTTTTTTCCGTAAAAATTCAAGAAAATAGGCTCTCACATCATCGCATGCTTATTCGGTCAGAGAGGATGAATACTTTTTCCTTTCGTTTTCTTATTGCCCAAGGATAGCTTTATTGATTAATTGAAATGATTATCTTCATTTTATACAGGAATGCCTCAAAAGAATTATTGAATATTGTAATATTGAAAATATCACATCTTGAGTTTTTCAAATGGAATATCCGTATTCTATTCTTCATGTCAACGTATAAAATTTTGTGCCATATTTTTGCAGAAGTAACCATATCTTCATTTTCGAAAATCTTCGAAATAAAAAATTAACAAAATGATAAAATCAGAGGTTGCGAAAGAAGAGTTTATTAGTACATATCATTACACCTGATCAGAGAAATGGAGATATTTTAAGGTAGTCTTGTATGAAATACGCGATAGATTGGTTTTTGGAGAGATGATCTACAAGATGTTGAACTATTTCAATAAGTGTGCGAATGTTGCCCGTTTCTTTGTAGACACAACTCAATCCTTATGAGGAAAGATTGTTGAAATCTCGACAACATTTTTGGATCAATATAACCCCACAATAAAAAATCTAGACTGTTAAGGTTCGGAGACCTAGCTGGCCATCTAACAGGACCACCACGTCCTATCCATTTGTTTGGAAATACATGATTCAAATTGGTAGATGATTTTCCAGAAAAATCTGAATTCATTTCACTATTGAGGTGCCCGTCGAAAAAGTGCGGCCCAATTAGATATCCTTCTACTAAAGCAGCCCATACATTCAAGGACCAACGATGCTGGTGATCTATTTGTCTCATAAGGTGTGGATTTTCCGTGCCTGTTAATTAGCCCATTCTTGTGGAAAGTGGTCTCGTCCGAGAAAAGAACTCTGCTAAAAATATTGGATTTTCCGCTACTTTGTCACTTGCCCATTTGCAAAAATTTAATAGTCTTGATTGTTCAGTCCCTGGTGGAGCTATACAGGTTATGCATGAAATTTTTTCACTTTCAAGATTCTCTGGACGGAAGTTTGACTTAAATCTGTTAACTGAGAAATCTTGCTTTGGCTTTTATATGGGTCGTCTATCACTGTAAATAAAACTGATAACAGGATGTCTTTAGCTGTAGCAGTTTTGGTATTTGAGTTTCGATAAATCTAATCAGAAGTTTTTCAAAGCATCTTGCATCTGGATGCCTCTTATCAGGAAACCTTTGTGCATAAACTCTACTTGCCAACAAAAAATTTCTATCACACTCACCCAGAATGAAAATCATATCAACCATTTCTTGTTTGGAGAATTTCATGGCAGTCAATTGAGAAAGTTGTGATAAAACGTCACTTTAGCAATGTTTAATAACGAAACACTGATAAGTTGACCATGTATAATTCAGAATATGATATGTCCGGACACCTGACAGATGGCACAAATAAAAAAAATATCAACACAAAACTCGATCAACGTTTTAATCATCTTGATTTTATCAATCGTTAAAAGAATTTTCTTGTCTAGGTTTAATTTTTTACTACTTGAATGATTACAGAAAAGAAACTTCTGTGCGAATAATGATGCATGTTGGTCAGTTTGATACGGTTTGTAGAATTTTCATCAAAATTTTTACAAATAATCGAATATTTCGAAAATGATCGAAGATAAAGATAAGGTTACTTCTGCAAAATATAGCACAATATTTTATGCGTGGACATGAATAATAAACAACAGGGTGTTCCATTTGAAAAAATCAAGATATGATATTTTCAAAATTACAATATGCAATAAGTTTTTGGGTCACTCCTGTATGAAATGAGGATAATCTATTTCAATTCATCAAAAAAGCTATCCTTGGGCAATAAGAAAACAAAAGGAAAAAGTATTCATCCTCTGGAAAAAAAAAATTGTGACGAAACTACTTACTGAAAAAACTTATTACTTAAAACATTATAGCAGAAAAAAGTGGTCTTCCAATCTGAAAAAACCACCCGAGATTTTATTATGGAAGATTGGGACACCCTGTTTACTGCAAAATGAATTGCTGAAGTAGATTCTTACTTTCGCAATACAATACCGTTCGAACAAAAATGAAATCTTCAATAGTGTACGAGCTACAGAGCAACAACTGGTGAACCATCCAGTATAATATGCTGCTAACTAAATTTGCATCATAACCATTATTTATTGCGATCTTTTTCATCAAATTCAATTCTTTAAAATAATTATCATTAGACATCGGTGTGCTCAAGAGTCTATGTATATAGCTATTAAGTGCTGCAACTTTATGTTGGTAAGGATGTGCCGATGTATAATGAATTGATATCTGTATGAAAAGGCTTATGATGAATTGAAAACTCGTGTTTATTATTTGATCTTGTTATTGTTAGGTCCAGGAAAGTGATGAAATTGTTCTGTTCCATTTCAGAAGTGAATTTCACTTTTGGGTGCAGGTTGTTGATGAAATTTTCGAATACAGTGAACTGTCTGTTTGTTCCTGTGAAACCCACAATAATGTCATCGACATATCGATACTAATATAGGAAATTTTTACTAAGCGGGTATTTATGAATAGTTTTTCTATTTTATCCATGAAGATTTCTGCTAAAAGAGGTCTTGAGGGTTTTCCATTATAAGTCCTCATCACTTTCATAAAAAATCGTTAAATAAAGCCATAATGCCGTATTTAATTCGTGGATTCGTCATATTTTGTGTTATCAAATTATTGATTATATTATATGGATCTTTTCGTGGAATATTTGGAAACAAATTCTTGACATCTAAGGAGAATAACTTTGCATTACTCGGACTGACAAACTTTTCTATTTTTCTTATCAAATCATTCGAATTACGAATTGAAAAAGACTGTTTCAATTTACGGAATTTTTCCAGAATATGTATTAAAAATATGGAAATCTGTATTTGACTTCTTTCTCCAATAACGCCCTCTCATCAATGTTGAAATTTGTTTAGGTTAAATTTATGAATCTTTTGGAAAATTGTTGATTTGACAATTTTATGTTAAATTCTTTAATTTAAGGTTTATTTTTAATGAAGTTATTGAGTTTCATCAATTGAGTTTCATATTAACTCTGGATAATTTATTGACTTTTCTCTGATTTCCTGGTCCAAAATATCGAATTCAATTTCATGTAATCTAAGGGGAAGCTCTGAATGAATTACCTTAACATAAGTATAACAAATATTCCTTTTGTTATATTGGATTCACATGTCTTTTTTCAGCCAAGACAGCTTTCCTTTCAATGCTCATTTGATGGCTCCTGCACTGGTGTTCTTCGTCTTCAGGTTGATATATTTAAGAATCACTTCGTTTTCAAGTTTCAAGTACATTCTGTCAAAAAAGTACCGAGAATGAAACACAAAATATTTATTTTTCATTCAAATTTATTGTATCTCCTTCAGAGTAGGTCCCTTTCGCAATAATACATTTACACCAACGAATCATTTTCTGACCACTTTTTCCGGAAGCGACTTCAGTTCTAGCCGCAAATTCTCTTTTATGTCTTCTATGGACTCAAAACGGGTAGCTCGAAGTGGTAATTTAAGTTTTGGGAAGAGAAAAAACCGGCCGGAGCCATGTCAGGTAAATACGGTGGTTGTTCGTTGGTATTTGTTGAATCTTTGGTAGGAAATTCATTCACAATGATATTCCTGTGAGATCGTGCAGAATCCATGAATTTCCTTCTCACCAATCTGGCCAGTCTTATAGCTACGAATTCTAATAAACTTTCGAAAAGAAAACGAACTAAAAAGAATACAGACGATTCGTAGTGAGGGTTTGAAATACATTTTCTGAGGAGAGAGAGATAACCAATGGCGTGCCGCAGGGCTCAGTGTTTGCTCCCATCATTTTTGTTTTATATGTGAACCATCTGACATACCATATACAGAGTGAAAAAGCATTTTATGCCAATAACAAGAAGCTTTACGCCAACCCATCGAATCACATACTGTTCTCCAATCAGACTTGAATTCCGTCGGTTGCTGGTGTGATGAATGGCTGCTTCCATCGAACACTTCGCATTGTGTTGTTTTGCATATGGATGAAAACAACCCTGAGCTTGTTTATAAGTTATATGACACGCCTCTGCAAACGGTATCTTCGCACGTTGATCTGGGAGTGATCGTCACTACTGATTTGTGTTGGTCGGACCATATGAATGTTGTGTGTAAACGAGCCAAGTCATCAGTCGATCATTCACGACACAGCGTCAATCTTTTCTTAGTAACAGAATTTTCACGTTTGGAATAACCAAAGTGATGGGATTTGTAAAGCTCCGTCGTCGAATGTTCTCAGAAATAGGTAAGATGATTCTGATGTTTTTGCTTAATTTATAGATTAGAGTGGACTTGATATTTGTTATTGTTTTTCTTTCTTTTTTCCTACTTGCATGCTTGCCATAACTACAATTTCGTTGTTTTCTTCACCAATTTGCACTCTGCAGTATTCATTTTATATTGGGCTTTTATAGGACTCTCTCCTCGGCCTCATTACAACTTGATAATAATGCAGAAATCTGTAATCCTCGATGCAACTCATGTAGTTAAGTCCTTTCTAGAATCGTAAGCCCAGAGCAGGCCCTGCAAAAAGCGGAACTGCGCTGACAAACCAGGTAAACCTGTGGAAAAAAAAATAATAATAATAATAATAGATGTTGTCAATTTACACACCGAACAGATACAAAATCTCAGAGAATTCTTCTCTGCAAAAGCTTTTACTTCTGACCTCCATAGAGTGGTATCGTTGGCTGATAGGGGATATACAACACTAAATCTTGCTACCAGAGATGACCTGCTGAATCTACAGTTCCTATCAGATACTGAAAAACAAGAGCAATGGTCAAGGAAGGAATTGCATGGACGACATCACCATGAGATTAATCAACCACACATCGACAAAGAAGCCTCCAACAAATGGTTGATGAAAGGAGAATTATTTGCAGAAACAGAGGGATTCCTTATGGCCATCCAAGACCAAGTGATGGCTACAAACAACTACAAAAATTTATAATGAAGGACGGAACATTACAAACAGATAAGTGCAGAAAATGCCATATAAGATCGGAGACTATACAGCATATTACGTCCGTATGCGAACAACTGGCCAATACGGAGTATCTTCACAAGCATAATCAAGTGTGCAACATTATCCACCAGAATCTTGCACACAAGTACGGACCTCTGAACACCTTCCAGCCATATAACAAGTATCAGCCGGCGCCCGTATTGGAAAATGACTCTATCAGATTATAGTACGATAGGCCTGTTATCACTGACAGAATGGTGACGAATAATAGGCCGGACATAGTGGTGTATGATAATAGAGCCAGAACAGCAATGCTGGTGGATGTCGCCATACCGAATAATAACAACGTGCTGAACAACTTCCAGGAGAAAAAGTCCAAATACACAGACCTTGCTATTGAGATCAAGCAGATGTGACACCTCGATAAAATAGATATTGTTCCTGTCATCGTATCCTCGACTGGTTTAATACCCAAAACTTTGCATGATAGCCTTAAGAAATTAGAATTGCATATTAATACCTATATGGAAATGCAGAAAGCTGTAATTCTTAATACATGTAGGATAGTTAGGAAATTTATGTCAAGTTTATTGTAATCGAGCCTATTCCCTTTGATTGCTAAATCTGGGAAAGGTAAATTATATCCTGCTTACAGCTGAGATAGTGCATAATTCCACGATAGTAATATAATAATAATATATATGCTGTATAGTATCGGATCTTATATTGGCATTTTCTGCACTTATCTGTTTGTAATGTTCCGTCCTTATTTCAGCGAATAGTTCTCCTACATAATAATAATAATAATATCCAATCGAATATACAAACACCTTGACGACAACAATATATTAGCTGAGGAGCAGAAGGGATGCAGAAAGAAACACCACAGGTGCAGGGAACAACTCATCATCGATTCTGTGATAATGAAACAGGCACATGAAGGGGATCGGAATGTTCATTCAGCTTTTCTCGATTATCTGAAGATATTCGATAGTACCGCCTTGTCGAAGTTTGCAGATATACAAAATTCATCCAGCCCTGATAGAATTCTTGGAGACAACAATGATGCACAGGCGCACGTCTCTGCAGGTCAACATGAACAATAAGACAATTAAAATCGACGAGATACCCATACATCGAGGAATTTTTCAAGGAGATTCTTTGAGTACACTATGGTTCTGTTTGGCTACGAACCCATTGTTTTCAATGCTCCAAAAAAGCAGGATACGGATTTAGGATAAATACAGGTAGGAACTATCATACAATCTCCCACCTGCTGTGTATGGATGTCATCAAATTATATGCTTCGAACAAGAAGCAAGCAGTGTTGCTTTACTCATTTGGAATAATCAGATAGACTAAGACAGAACTGGATGATATTCAAAAGCAGACCTGAACGATGCTGACAAAGTACACAATCACCATCCAAAATCGTCTGTGATGAAAACAATTTTGAAGCGGATAGAAGAAGGACGCGGATTAATGGATGTTGTCAACTTACATACCAAACAAATGAAAAATCTCAGAGAATTCTTCTCTGATAAGGGATATACACCACTGAATCTTGCTACCAGTAATGACCTGCTGAATCTACTGTACCTATCAGATACTGAAAAACAAGGCAATGGTCAAGAAAGGAATTGCATGGACGACATCACCATGAGATTAATCAACCACACATCGACAAAGAAGCTTCTAACAAATGAAAACAGGAGGATTTTTTATGGCCATTCAAGACCAAGTCATCGCTACAAACAATTACAAAAAATTTTCAATTAAGGACGGAACATTTCAAACATTATCCATCAGAAACTTGCACACAAGTATGGAAATGCTTCCCAGCCATATTACAAGTATCAACCGGTGCCCGTATTGGAAAATGACTCTATCAGATTATACTACGATAGGCCTGTTATCACTGACAGAATGGCGACGAATAATAGGCCAGGCATAGTGGTGCATAATAAGAGAGTCAGAACAGCAATGCTGGTGGATGTCGCCATACCGAATAATAACAAAGTGCTGAACAAGTTTCAGGAGAAATCAAAATACACAGACATTGCTATTGAGATCAAGCAGAAGTGGCACCTCGATAAAATATTTTAATTGTCATCATTTCTTCGACTGGGTTAATGCCCCAAAGTTTACATGATAGCCTTAAGAAATTAGAATTGCATTAGAATACCCATATAGAAATGCAAAAAGCTATAATTCTCAATACATGTAGGACAGTAAGGAAATTTATGTCAAGTGTATTATAATCGAGCCTATTCCCTCTGATTGCTGAATCTGGGAAAGGTAAATTATATCCAGCTTAAAGCTGAGATAGTGCACAAGTCCACGATAATAAATATTAATTATAATTTCATTTGTATTGAGAAAAAAGAAAACAATTTTATGCATATGCTCTGCCATTTCAGAAATAAATGTGTTGTCATCCATTCTCATGGTTGAGCACAAGTAAAGTGCCAGGGGTTTCCTAGAGAAACTCAGCATCGGCAGAACAAACCAACAGCATTAATGCAACAAACAACAGTGCTATTGGTACCACGTTCTACACTAGTTGTTACGTCCAGCACATTTCCGTACAAGTGAAAAAACTTTGTGACTTGTCGCCGATTAAAATCCTGAGCACGGATGGTTATATGAGATTCTGGTTTGCGAAGAGAAATATCTTCCAACCATTCTGGTCCAGCTTTTCTGTTTTTTGGCTTAAACTTATGGGTAAAACCGTTCCTTTTAGCGTTCCGGAAAGCTCATTTGTAAACGAAACTTCACATTAGTCTAAAAAACGAGATTGAATGAATTTTTAATTTTCCACTATTTTTCTCTGCAAGTGGAAAAGTACGATTTCAACATCCTTTGCACCGTTTAAAAAAATTTGCTACTATTCGAGCGTTATAAAATATCAAAATTCAACAAAACGGTGAGAAGTATGATGTAATCACAAAAAATTCCATGCATTGATAAGAAAACTCGTAATTTACTAATATTATTATATCACTATCACTATACTAATACAAATGTTCACTTGTGACATTTTATCCAAATTTTTCATCACTGACATTCAACAAACATTGAATCTCACTAATAACATTTTAGTAGTTTGAAATTCACTTATATTTTAGAAATTATGTCTACATTTAATGCTTATGTCAATAATTTTGCCTGGATCGGGCTCCGACACCCTCTCCGTTCGACGATCAATTTCAGAACCCGTTGTTGTAGGGTATGAGTATTCATTCACTAATTTTAATGTAGAAAGTACATTTCTCTGAACCAGATTATAATGTATGTTAAATGTTTGATTGGTAGTAATCATTTGAAATATACCGGTTACCAATTAAAACTGTTGATGAACTGACATCTTTAAAAATATCTATGATTGATTATTCGAATTGAGGAAATATATGGAATAAGTGATACAAATTTGATTGAGACCACTTTGATATCATTGAAAATGAAGATCGTTTATTGGAATCAGTTCTTAAAAACACAGTGAAAGTAGAATGATACCTAGATCGATTATGATTTAGATTCATCTACTACTCAACTCCTTTTCCTTTTACTCTTATGGAGAATGTCGCATCTTCTATCACCATTACTAAAACGACAGATCTCTCATAAGTTCTGCATTTTATTCATAGAAGGGGTTACTAATACACTCCTTGAACAGGCAAGCAGGACTAGACAATTCTGGTATATGGCGAAGACTGTATGTGCCAATTTCTGCAAATCTGCGTTTCCGCCTCTTGTTAGAGAAGACGGAAGCATAGCATCATCTCCGAAAGAAGAAGCCGATCTCTTTGCTCTCTTGTTCTCAAAGAACTCTATGCTACATTCATCTAACGGAATACCCCCAAACATCCCACCTACAAATTCTTCCTGGAAAAATAAGTCGTCATCATATCTAAACTCCTGAATAATTTTGAACTTTTGCATTTGTGCGTTAATTTCTGGGCGCGTGTATTTAGGATATTAAAGTCTCTACAAAAATGTATCCTGTTTAAGGCATATGTGGCTTCATTGGAATTTTTATGAACTTCTGAGCTTAGTTACGTGCATAGTGTTGTATTACACTGGACTACAAAATTCCCCTTTCATTTAATGAATGACTTATGTGACATAATTTTTACTAATTTGACGTCACTGATTTTGAAGAAACCCTCATTTGTTTTCTAACAGCCCTTGGTAAAGAGTTAAAGCCTTCATCAAAATAACACTTAATTACGTTAATAATTTACTGTGAATTATAAAAATACTGACTTAACATCTTGAAATTTATTATGGCACCATCAAGAAGAGTTAATTTCGTTTCAATTTCTGAGAGTATATATTTAAAGAATTCCGTTTAAATGTGACAGAGTTCGTAAGTGAAGCTTACAAAAATTTCTTTAGGCATTCGTTGGAAATGTGTTATAAGACTTGGGTTCCTCAATGGGTTTGTACGACGTGCGTTGATCTTTTACGTTTATGGACAAATAAGAAAAAAAATACTATCCGGTACGAAACTACTACACTCGGAGGCAAAATTAGCGGAACACTCGAAAATTTAACCAAATTCGAAGTCCGATATTTTTCCTAATTCTCAACCGATTTAAATGATTTTTTCGGAAAGTTATAGATCAACTCTTCTGCTTTGTAGAAATTATAAGAGAAAACAAAAAAAATTTGAAAAAAATTTTATACGGGGGCAAAACTAAAAGTGTTTTTTTCGTCAAAAACTCGTAACACCCTGTGGAATTTCGTGGTCCGAGTTGAAACGTACAATATCATGGTCTGTCAAGACACATCTTCCTACAGTAACGCCCTTCTTGTTTTATGCATTTATCTCTATTTTACAAGAGATATCCAATTTGAAGCGAAAAGTCACAAATTTCAAGAATTTATTTTTAATCTTGCGTAGGTGCATAACATCGGAGGTTAGCCAAAAAATAAAATCAAAATTAGAGAAGCGGAAATCTAACGAAATGAAAATTTTTGAAATTCACTGGCCAATTTCACGCTCCGGGAGAATTCGAAGTACACTGGAAAAATCGTTGATTTTGCACATTTATTTTTGAATTTTTTTTGTGTGATACTCCATAATAATTATCATTCCTGTCCAAAATTGAGAGCAGGTGTGTATCCTGGCGATACACTCGTGAAATGAAATGAACATGTTGAGAAAAATATTCATGATGACCTACAAAAAAAAACATTTGATTTTAGTAGCGAGTATGACCCCCGGAGCTCTTATTACAGCGCGCATACGATTTCGCATACTCCCAATGATGTTGTCTATCATCTGTTGAGGTATGTTGTCCCACTCTTCCACCAAAGCCAATGTCAGCTCTTCAACGTTGCCTGGATTCCGTTGTCGAACCCTTCTTTCAAGAATGTCCCAAACGTGTTCGATCGGGTTTAAATCCGGTGACCGCGACGGCCAGTCCATTCGTGTGATCCCAACTTCATTGAGATATTTTATCACTATGTGCGCAGTATAAGGGCGCGCGTTATCGTGCATAAAAAGGAAATTTTCCCCTATGTAAGGAGCAAAAGGCACAACATGGGGCTGCAAGATTTCTGTTGTATACCGATGGGCATTAGGTGATCCATTGCCAATAATCTCCAGTTCTGTTCGTACTCCCAAGCATATGCCACCCCATATCATAACTGACCCTCCACCGTATTGCTCAGTTCCTGCGAAGTTCGCTTGATTGTACCGTTCCCCTCGATGCCTCCATATTCTATCTCTACTATCCACGAAATTCACACAATATCGGCTCTCATCACTAAATAAAACTCGTCTCCACTGATTGATTGTCCATGCTACATGCTAGCAAACGCCAATCTTGCTACCCGATGGGCTCTATCGAGTCTTGGTGCTCTTGCTTGCGCGTATGATCTCAGACCAACTTCATTTAATCGTCTTCTGACTGTCCTCACACTGACGTTAATGTTATCCACTGCTTGTAAAAGGTTACGTGCCTGAACAGCAGTAAGACGAGGATTTCTTATGGTTTGATTGACGATAAAACGGTCATGTATAGCACGGGTTGCCCGATTTCTTCCTTGTCCTCGCCTCCTCAAGTACAATCCAGTTTGCCTGTAACGTCGGTAGATTCGATAGATAACCGACGTCGAGACACCCAACATGGTACCGACTGAGCGGTAGGTGCGCCCTTCCTCGATCAATGTAACTGCCCTTGCTACTGAGGTTGGTGGTAAATCTCTCATTTTGAATGAAAAATACCGTTTCGAATCGTAAACAGTAAAAGAATCACAAAACACCGCAACCGGTCGAATTTGTATCAAATCAAAGAATGGAAACCTTTCATTCTTTAAACAAGTGCAAATGTGGTCATATACAAAAAAACGTGTGTTGTATTTCATATTTGATAAAAAAAGGTCTGCACATGTGTAAATGAAAAGTTTTATCAATGGTCCCAGAATTCGGTTGTGTATTTTAATACCTACCGACTGTTATCTCCTATGAATTCCTAATTTTCACCAAATTAACCCAATGGTCATCAATAACTAATGCAATTCGAACATGTAAATCGCAAACGACAATTTCGACACGCCTGAGTGATAATAAGAAAATTCCAAATTGATAGACGAATTTTAATGACAATTTCTTGATTCAATGGAATTTCTCCAAAATGGTGATTTTCCACTTGAAACTAAATATATTTTGCAAAGATAGAGATAAACGCATAAAACAAGAAGGGCGTTACTGTAGGAAGATGTGTCTTGAGAGACCATGATATTGTACGTTTCAACTCGGACCACGAAATTCCACAGGGTGTTACGAATTTTTGACAAAAGAAACACTTTTAGTTTTGCCCCCGTATAAAATTTTTTTCAAATATTTTTGTTTTCTCTTATAATTTCTACAAAGCAGAAGAGTTGATTTATAACTTGCCGAACAAATCATCTAAATCGGTTGAGAATTAGGAAAAATATCGAACTTCGAATTTGGTTAAATTTTCGAGTGTTCCGCTAATTTTGCCTCCGAGTGTATGATCTGGAAAGATCCCGGTAATCACATTGATGGCTTCTATTTTTTTAAGGTCAAAATAACTCGCATTAACCGAAAAAAACCAGTCAAACGGTAGTAGCCTTCCATACAAATGGCACATCAGTGCTGAGATGAGTACAAAAAAAAAGGATTCGAGTATGAGTACAATTACTTTGCTCGAAATAGTATTCGAATACTGTAATCGATTACTATCGTGAAAAGTAATCGAGTACTCATTACAATTGTAATCGACTACTTGTACGAATACTTATTTGAATGCTTTTGTGTGTATATATATATATATATATATATATATATATATATATATATATATATATATATATATATATATATATATATATATATATATATATATATATATATATATATATATATATTTCTTTTGAAAAGAGAGGATTTACAAAAATTTGAATAATTGTAATTACAATAAATGCTTATAACTATAATTTTGGGTTAACAGTGGCTAATGAATATCAGTGAAACAAAATATCAAATTTATTGTTAAAATATTCAAGGTACTCAATTAACAAATGAAAGACATAATGAAAATACCAATTTCATCAATTTCATTGAAATTTGAAATGTAAAAAAAATGGTCGCAATAGCATCGACATGCTCGCTAAACTGATTCGAAAGTACTTGTATAATTTGCTTTCAGTAGAACTAATTTCTCGAAATTATCGTCACTTTGAGCATAACTCCGTGGAGCATAAACTATGAATGGGAATGAAAACATTCGTTCAACCGCTACTTACGAAGGAAGCACTGTGCTGAAAAAGATTTTTCAAATTCGGATAGTCGTTCATCATTTGAAAACTCTTCCGGTTGTCATTTGTCTCTAGTTCAGTCTTCGTACACTGTACTTGTGTTGTATTTTGAACCGAAGATCTGACGGAACTGGAATTTTCTCTGGAGTAGTCTTCATTGAGGTCGAAAAAATCATCATTCGTGGGGGAGAACTGCGGTCAAGTTCCTCTCCGTCTGAAGTTAAAGTAATATTTTTAGCACTCGTGATGATAATTTTTTTTATGTCTCAAATCGATATAATCGACTTCGTTATGCAACTGAAACATCTCAGTTTGAATTGAGGACATAAAACAGATGCTCTAATTGCATCTGTGGAATTCAACGTTAAGATCTATAAATCGCTTGTTTTTACCGGCCGCAATTGCTGAGAGCAGAATTTCCCCAGCTAATGTAAAATTATATGATACTGTTATCATACTCATGGTTACAAACTGTACTCATGAGTACATTTTGTAATCATGGCATGAAACAAGTCTAATTTGAATACTCTTACTTATGCACGGGTATTACTTTATTTTACAATAGGAGGTTTCGCTTCCTTCGCCTTTCCCACGCAAACTAACTCGCAATGGCGCCGCTAGCCTTTTTATACCTATACAGTTACTTCCATCTAGAAGTGATCGAAAAAACTAGTCAGAACCAGAACTTTCTCGAACCAATGCCAAAATTCTGAAGCATGCCACCTGTTAGTAGTTAGTGGGTAGCCGAAATAGATAGTACCTACATCACAGACTTGCATAGTATTACTACTCGCCACTAGATGCCCCTACTTGTGACAATATACTAAATACACAAGTTTGGAAACCCCTGATCTACGGCATTAACATCAACATCAAGTTTTTTCGAACCTAGATTGTTTTCTTGCTCATCTTGAGGATCTAAGCAAATAAAAGGCAAACGATTCCATCAAGACTATTGGAGTATGTATGAACGTTAGTAAGGCACACATGATAGCTGACTATTGTTGCAGCTTTCAGAACAGCTCACTGACTATATCATCTGCAAGAAATTTTTTTTTCAATTTGAAAATTTAATCAAATAAAAACAAATTGAAAAAAGTTGTGTTTCATTGTGTAATTGGCCATGTTACATATTTCATAAATTAAAGCTGATACAGAAGTTTTAAGCACGGATTTCAAATCGTCATTAAAATTAGGCGAATATCATCCGCTCCCTCATTAGAATTGCTGTTGTGCGGTGTTATTCTTCCTTAAAAATCATGGTTCAGGAAAATTATTAATTTTGTGAATGACGACTTCACTTTTATACATAAACATTAACAGTAATCGATATCTTCGGTATTCGAATCACAATTATATAATCAATGGATAATTTCATCTTCTCAATAACTATTAAACTTTGTTAAGGTCATTGTTTCAAGAAATATTACCTGTATTATTCAAAATAAATTCAATCGACTAGAATTAAATCGGTTGTTTACTGTGCATTCAAAAGAAAAGACAATCGCTCAAAGTATAATGAAAATTAATTATTTTCAACTCCTACGTATTACTTTTATGATAAGAATTCAGAACAAATGTAAATTTTCGTAGAATGCAGTTGTGCTGAGTAGTTCGTTAGAGAATGGTTGCAAGTACTGAAGAACGGTGAGTTTTTCAAGTTGATGGGTCTTGAGAAAACTAATACATGTGAACTCCAACACTTTATTTTGATTTCAAAACTTTTAGTTAGTTTTTAATGAAGAAATATTCGATTTAAAGATTTTATGCTGGCATTCCTTCATTAACCTTAAAATTCATATAATTTTCCCATTGAAATTATTTAATTGTTGATATCATCGAAACCATATGATGTGGTCTATGATCAAATTGATCTAACCTAACTATTTATTGATAGGTTAATTTACGGAATCATTCTCTGGACAACGACATTTCATAAGTTTCGAATGATTCTACGCAAAATACATTTTCTTTGAATAGAAAAGATTATTTACATATGTTGAAAGACACAATCATTGGCACCCTTTAACGGGGTAGCAGCTAACTAAACATTTTTTAATTATTTATTAGATCTAGACACTTTTAATTTCACTGTGGTCACTAAAAGTAGAATATGAATTAACATTACCAAATTGTTGCGTTCGAATCTTTAGTAAAAGGTATTATTATTATTATTAAACAATTATTAAGAGTCAAGGCAAATTTACCTATTATTACTCAAATACAGAATAAAAAACAATGGTGCCTATTCTAAAAGTTATACAAATCAAAACAATAATGGGGTGTTAGCGCATGTAACCAAAATAACTAATAGTTAACTCAATGAATTAACTAATACAAAAATTTTTTTCCTATATAAGAAAGAGAAAACAAAAATATATGAAATTCAATATGAAATATCATTAAAGAGTTTGTTATTAATCGGTCAACCACTCGTCGAGGGAATTCTTGAAAGCGTTGATAGTAGAAGCTTCAACGACACTGTTTGGCAACGAGTTCCATCTGGAGAATACCCGGTTCGGAAGAAAGCTCTGGTACTGAGTTGTGACCTCTAAGGTGTCTAATCTGATTCAGTGGAAAGATATTTGAGAGGTCGCAGATGTAGAGAGATCGCAATGATCGGAAAGAAATTATGAGGTCTTCCCGGAGACGGCGGTTCTCGAAAGATGGGATACCGAAAATTTTTAGTCTCTCTGTATAAGATGGTCTCAAGCGGCCATAGGAAATTCTTGTCACTCTTCTTTGGATTGACTCCAGTAGATCAACATTACTCTTCAAAACAGGAGACCAAACCGGCTCAGCGTATTCCATTATAGGTCGCACATAAGTTTTATAGAGTAAAGCACAAGTTTTTAGTTCACAACGCCTAAAAAAATCTTTCGAGTAAGTAGGTAAGACGGGAAGCTTCGGTGAACACATTCCGAATATGTTCAGACCTCGTTAAGTAATCTGTAACAGTTACACCAAGATCAAGCCGCTTTCAGGTGCTGTCGAGATTCTTTCCAGTGGGGGTTGTTTTTACCAATATGGAGGATTTTGCACTTACCTGCATTGAGTGGTATTAGCTAGTCAGAACACCATAGCGATAAAAAGTCTAGATCTTGTTGAAGGGTGTTCCAACTAAGGGAAGAAACATTGTAGATCTTGGTATCATCCGCGAAGATAGGGCAAGTGGAAGAAAGAAATGATGAAAGATCAGATGTGTATAGCAAAAATAAAAGAGGTCCCAGAACAGAGCCCTGAGGAACGCCGCTTGTAACAGATCTGACCGAAGATTTGGAATTTTTGATTTTGACAAAATATATTTTGCCCCTAAGAAATCCTCCTAACCAAGCAAGAAGAGGTCCCTGAATTCCTAAGTTTTTCAGTTTTAACAACAAGTGCTCATGTGATACTCTATCGAGGGCTTTTGAAAAATCTAGGTGAACAACATCGATAGGTATCATTTTATCCGTTGACTTACTCCAATCATTTATACATTTGTGTGAATTCGTTATCACAGAACGCCCAGCAAGAAAACTGTGTTGCTGCTCAGGTTCGAGTTATAGGAACATTTCTCTGAATATTAGCACCCGTAGTTTTCTACTTAAATTATAATTTGAGGATAAAATGTAAGTAATAAAAAAAACTTTTACATTCACATATTCATATGATTTCTCAAAAAAAAAAAAAAAATTCAAGAACATAGAATAAAAATAAAAATATTCACATACATATAATACATATAAAAACATTCAGGTAAGTGAAAGAAAATGATAATATTCAAATAATTAAAATAAATTGAATTCAGAAACAAGAAAAATAAAACTCAGGTAATTAGGTACATTTCTTATTTCCATTAAAAATTGTTAAAAAAGGTCGCATGTTAGATAATTTGAGTATTAATGAATGTTTTAAGGCATCTAAACTGAAAATATATGTTTTCGTTTTTCTTTTCTCTGAAATTTTTTAACTTTTGTTTTTGGGATGCTTCCGCTTTTTAAGTTTCAATTTCTACTGCTCTTGTGCCTTCTGTTCGGCTTTTTTTCAAGTTTTCTGTTCCCTTTATTTTCCTTTTATTGCTTTTTGTTTTTTTTCTTCGGAATCTCTTTTTTTGCGTTCAAGCAATAACAAATGAACTACTTTTTGTTTGCGGTACAGTTTCATCAAGTCAAGCAGCTTGAAATGTTTCGAAAAGCTTGGTTTTACTTGAAATTCAAGCTTTCGAAACATCAAAGGTTTGACTCGACTTGAGTTTGCAATTCAAAAGCTTGACTTCACATCAAGCTTTTTCAAGTTGCTTAAAAGCTCGATAGTTGTAGAAGCATTAAGTTAAGCTTATTTGTTAATCGCTTGTTTCCGCACCCGTACAGATGCAATAGAAGTGGGTATTATCTCTTGTCGTATAGAATGTTCTGATTGGCTGCGAAACACTGAAATTTCAAAACTCAAAACATTAGATTGTTTTCGCGCAACAAGTAGATACATAAAACTCCGCGAGGGTATTTGGTTAACTTAAACGAAAAACGGAAAAAGCCAAGCAGCAGTCGTTTCACAAATGTGAAGAAGTTCAGTATCAACAACACTCAACTTTATATTGATGTCGCCTACAATCTATAGTAGATTTCTATATACTGGGATATCCACCGGGACCGTCTGTTAAAAACTTTTTGAGCTCCGATTACAATATGAAGCTGAAATTTTATACGCGGCCATAACAAGCGATTTCCAATTGGAGTGTGATACCATTTCCGGTTATACCGGAAGTGGGTCATCACTTTGTTATCTCAAATGGCATTCTACCTTTTTTATTATACATCTAGAACCGACATTTGAGCAAGGCTTAAAATACCCAAGTTGTTGGCATCTGTCAAAACTTTTGACAGATTTAATTATTTTTGTTATAAACATTTAAAAAATTGTAGCTCGTAGATCTTTTGCACTACAGACACAATTTTTGCTTGGGTGGATGGAAGAAAGATCAAGAAATTTTTTAAGCAATCTACACATGTTAAATGTCCATTGCGTTGTTTTGTATGATTTTTTCAATTTGGCCTTTTTCAAACAGCAATAACTCAATTTTTTTTCAAATTGCACGTGCCAATTTTTATATCGCCATCAGATGAAGCGTCAAATTTCAGATGGAATTGTATAAGCATGTACTATATCCATCTCTTATAGTTAATGATTTGGGAATATATTGAATTTTTATGATTTTGCAAGAACTAACAGAAAATGCTTTGAAATATTTGAATCAAGTAGCTGAACTGGCAACGCTCACCTGACAGGTGCCTAAAATTAACGTACTTGTCAGTTCGTTCATTAGAATTTGATATTTCAACAAGAGTTGTTGGTAATTTGAAGTGAAAATTTTTGAAAAACAACAGATTGATGATAAAATGGCTGATTATTCAAACGAGGATATGTTTAATCTCTTTTATTTAATTTTAATTAATGTTAGAAATTAATAATCACATGAATTTATGTTTCAACTTAGTTCAAAAGGAGTTTTCCGTTTGTATTCATTTATTGTGCATATGACAATTATATGAATAAATGATAAATACATAAATAAATAAATACCGTCACCCTTCTGCAACATTTTCAGCGATTCGGTACACGAAATTTTATTTGCAATACAAAATTTGAGGCAAATTGTTTGTTCGATATTCTTATCCATTGTAAAAATCGCAAAAAAACTTGTGATAACTGACAAAATCAAGCACAGTAAACAAACTTAATATCAAATCGCGTTCAAATTCTGCGTCAGTATAAAAAACAATTGTGCCAAGTTAGCAACAATAAAAATTTTGACATTCGTTGTAAGCAGATTTTTTCTATATTCAATTTTCAGTGCTTCTTTGTTAGAATCTAATATAGAAGAGATTCAAGTGAAATGATTCTTCCAGAGGGTTTTCGTTTCGTTAAAAACTTAATATTCCTTGTGAAATTAAATAGAAAACTGAATGAAATTTATGTAATCTCTTTTAGTATATTTGGCGATATTCAGCAGGACACAATCGTTACAAGCTGACCAATATGAACCATTCATGTCAGTTTCGTTTTCAAATATATAAGGTGCGCCAGAGAAAACCGGACAATTTTTTTCAGCAATAACTTTCGCAATTTTAAAGCTAGATAATTCGTTCTTGCTTCATTGGAAAGCCAAAGGACTAGTTTTTTCAGAAATTGTATCGAAATTTCATTTTCGGTGAAATCCAATATGGCTGACTCATTCGAAAATGACCAATATTTCTTGATAGCTGGAACGTTTTTTCTTGACTAAAACACTCGAATTCACTAGATAATTCAGTCTTTTTTGAACAATTTGACATATGACCTCAAAAATATTCCAAGAATTGGTAAAAAAGTAGCGCGAAGAATTTTTTGCATTCTGATTTTCAGCTGAAATCGAAATATTTTGTTCTCTTCATGGCGTTGGCACTCCTGAAGTTGTTGTGTTTTTCATGGATGTTCTAAGAAGAAAAAGAACCATTTTCAACCAAAACCAACCTAATATTTGATTTTCGTTTGAATTCAAAATGGTTGACTTCCTCAATTATTAACAATTTTCTCCGCGCAAAATTTTACCTCAAGATCATGAATTGTAATTCTTTTGTAATTAGGAGCTGGAAATTTGCGTAATATTTGCCTAGCAGTATATCCACGCACGAATAAACATTCAATGAACGCTTATCCTCATTTGTTCGAATCATTGTTAACAATTTCAAACGTAAAAAAAAACACAACAATTTCAGGAGTGCCAACGTCATGAGGTGAAAAAGATATTTCGATTTGAGCTGAAAATCAGAATGAAAAAAATTCTTCACGCTACTTTTTTTCTAATTCTTGAAATATTTTCAAGATCAATATGTCAAGTTGTTCAGGAAAGACTGAATCATCGACTGAATGCCACATTCGAATTTTTTAGTGAAAAAAAAACCGTTCCAGCATTCTCAAATGAGTTAGCCATATTGGATTTCACCGGAAGTGAAATTTCGATATCATTTCTGGAAAAACCTAGTTCTTTGGCTTTTCAATGAAATATATAAAAGAAAAAAATTGTCCGGTTTTCTCTGGCGCACCTTATATAAACTTAAAAGCTTTCTATTAGCGGACACAGCATTCAAACACAAAGAACGACCCTTTTTGTTTTCTCCTCATTCATATCTATTCGATAGTCTGAAAATTACTTCAAAGCATTATATAAACCTCCCCAAGATTGTCATAGAAATCGTAGTGTCATCGGCGACTATAATGCTAGTACAATCGGTCATATAATTTGGCAGATCATTTATAAACTTGAAAAATAATGAGCCCAATATTGAACCCCGGGGCACCCCAACACTGCTAGTTGTTCATTTGACCAACTGTCTTGAGCAAACACATATTGATATCCATTAGTTAAAAAGACGCTATTAGACGAACACTTTGTTCCCCAAATCAAGTTTTCCCGAAGCTCTTCCGTATACCGATGCCCTCAGCCATCAACTCGTTTTTTCCTATTTCTTGTTCAGTGAAGGAAATCATAAAAGGATTAACAAAGCCTCGGTGAAAATTCTGAAAAGCGTTGTACCAGACAAATGAAAAATAAAAATTGAACGCATATAAAAATTGTTGTATTTTAGTTAAGTTTTTATTTTGTTTCGTCTAATGAATATGCAGTGTGGTTCAAATACGTTACGTATATAACAGGGGTGCTCAAACTTGAACTGCTGGCGATCTACCTAAATATCCTTGGACTAGTTACGATCGACTCTGAGAGGCTCCAAGTATGTGTGATGCAGGGTAGTTGTACATACACGATACACCCTACCTACCTACGTACTTAGTTAGGATGTACCGTAGCATATAAAGATATTAGCTTTCCGCGCAATATACATTATTTTAGTTAAAGTTTGGGTTAGGTTTTGCTAGGTTCTTCTCTATAATATCAATGAAAAATCTCACAGTTATTCAAAATTGCGAGTTTATTGGTTGTTACAAAACAAATGAGTTAGATATGGTGTTGAACTTAACTAAGAAGTGACTTCGGATGTTGAAGCGTGGCACTGCATGTCCTCAGTATACTTTTCTTAAGATGGTACGTAACCACTGAGTGCTAATCGCAAGCATGATGATATGTGATCGTCAATTCGTCGATTGCGATATTTTGACTTAATTATCTTCATTTCAGAAAACGCAGACTCGAACAAGTAAGTTCCAAAACATTGCCGTCAGTTGAAGGGCGATTTGCCTTAGATTGGGATATTTATCTTCAGATATAAATCACCAGAAATTTGTGTCGGTTGCTGTAACTTTGAGCTGTATATCTGATATAATCCTCACCAACTCATTTTCAACAGAGCATGATTTCATGTTAAGCTGACCTGCTATTTCAGTAGCTAATTCCTCAATGTTCTACATGAAAAAGGATAACTCATAAATGATGCTATATTCGCCAATATACTGCAATCATGGAAACGCATTTAGAATTGTCCCAGAATATTTGATAATTCAGCCTCATACATATCATAATTCAACTGAGGAATCCTAGCTTTCAAAGACGGAAAATGTTTGAGATCCTGTCTTTTCAGTTGATCTATCTTAAAGTGCAATTTACTTTCGAATGAGTTTACTGCTCCAATCATCTCAATAGTAGTTTGCCTTCACCTTAAAGCTCCAAGTTAATGGTGTTTAAGTGCATTGTGATGTCAGTCAAAAATGCCAAATCAGTCAGCTATTTTTCGTTTCTCAACATCTGAGTGTCATCACCTCGTTCGTCTAGAAAGGCTGTTCTTTCGGGCAATAATTATTGAAACCTTTCTAGTAATCGTCCGCGACTCAACCACCTGACGTCCGTGTAAAGAACTAAATCAGTGTATCCAGCTGATTCCCTATCATCCAACTGCAGCTTAAAGAGCCGCCGTTGCAAGCTACATGCATGGATGGAATTCACAATGCAATTCCCATAATTTCCTCCGTGTTTAAAACTAATCTAACACAAAACTTGTTGATGTATTATGCAATGAAATAAAAAAATGAAGGGAAATCTTCATTTGCTCGACACAATGCCACAAAACCATTTTCGTGTCCAGTCATTATTGATGCTCCATCTGTTGTAATGCACACTAATTTATATGTAGGTAGCTTGTAGATTTTTACAAAATTGAAGAAAACGTCATATAGATCTTCGCCACGGATCTTCCCCTTCAGAGGAATGATCGTCAAAAATTCTTTCTGAGCCAACATGTCATTGAATACCATCCGAATAAAAATACACAGCTGGACAGTCTCTGTCATATCGGTGGATTCGTAGAACTGTCAAGAAAAGTATGATATTTCATGATATCATGTTTCAGTTTGTCTGCCATGACCAGACTCATAACTTCAATACGCCTTGTGTCGGTCTGGCGAGATAACTGAAGTTCTCTAATAGAAGCCATAAGTTCTGTTTTATTTTTAAAAGCTGAAAATGAAGTCTAACCCGCTTCAATAAATGCTTTCTTCACAACCGATCCATCTTCTAATGGTTTCTTGTGTTTCGCCGATATATGAGATATTTTAAATGACGTGTTCGTAGCAGCTTTTGATTGTTCGGCAGGTTTTGTGAACATGGTTTGTTCTTTTTTCAAAGAAGTTATCAAATCACGTACTTTGCGTTTTCCTAATTAACTTTTAGGAGGAAAATTCTTTTCACAGTTTTTATGAACCATTTTATGATGCCTCTCTAAGTTACCACGCTTAGGTATTGCAACTGACGCACGACAAATAAGTTAAATACACTTATCCTTCACCATACAAAAGAAAAATTCTTCCTCCCAATCGGTATTAAAATGTTACGTTTTAGATTTCTTTGCTGCACTCATTTTCTACTATTTAATGATAATCTTTGATATCGACGTAATATTGCCTTCAAGTTAGAATTCAGAATGACTCCAATTTCTGCAGGCGCAACATTTATATCAACATGAACAAAAGTCTCGAATGTTCCCGCCCGAAGTTTATAGAAAAGCGGAATGAATAAAATATGCGGCTTTTCTTTGACAAGTGCCGCGCGTTCCTTTGTTAAAGCCGCCTTTTGCCGCTAGCAGAGTGTTATTTAATACGTTATAAATATTTGCAGTTTAGTTACCTACTTATTAAAAATTTTCTTTTTCTCGAGATCTACTCAAAAAGCACTCCCGATCGACGGGTCGATCGCAATTGACCATTTGAGCACCCCTGATATATAGTAATGAAGTCTAAATAAAATTGCCATATTATCCAAAGGCTCAACCTACAAGAACCACTCTCCTAATTCGTCAAGGAAGATCAGAGAGTCTTCAAGAAACAAAATCGCAGTTTATTGCTACAACAAAGACGCAACCGAGTATCCAAATTCAAGTGTAATCAAAAAATATTCCACTGTTACAAAATGTTTCAGAACATATTTTCCAGGAATTTTTTCTCTTGTACAAGATTGTACAAGATTTCGCTGTATGTGAATTTTATTTCTTCATACTTTTCCACTAGACATTTAATGAATTTCGTATGTCTCTCACCTTAAAAATATATTGTTCTCGATATTTCTATGCGATAAGCAAAAGACTGCGTAACAAACTGACACATTTTACTCAGTGTTTATCGATATTGGTAATGTTCCCTTAAACACCAATAAATTTTTTTATCGTATTTCTTGAGGTTATAAGAGCTGTATAATCGCCAAGAAAGCAAATAACTAACGGTATATTATTGAATTGTGTCGCACTTACACAGATGAATGAAATCTGTCTCGCATGAATTATTCTTGTTAAGTTTTTCATAATTAATGGTTAAGAACGGTTCCTCTCCATTAATTATGAATATAGTTAGAGATTGATCAGAAGTGGAAATAGCTATCGCTTTTCTTTAAACACAATACGTGTACATTGCTCTATACGTTCGTAGGATGACTATTAAAATAATAACTCTCCATCAAATTTCGAATTGTTTCAATAAAATGGTAAGGTTAAGTATATAGTTTCTATGCTCCTCTAATACAGCATATTCCAAATAGTGTGTATCATGATATTTTTGAAATTTCTGTCTGTAAATATACAAACAGGACTTATTTAGCAATGAAATTACTCTTAATGATCATCTCATAATATCGCTATTTATAGACAGAAGGCCTTGGTGATGCTAGTCTCTGAACTCTAGGAATAAAGCCGCTCGTTCAGCATGGACTTGAAAAATTGGGTTTGATGTCTATTCGGATTCATGAAGATATTTAGGGAATACATATAGCAAAAATAATGAAATTCAACATAACGAGGAGGTTAATTTGTATCGAGAAATGATAAAATCAGTACTGTTATGTAACATGTTTCCAGCATCGCCTATCCAGGATGCATCTTCTTCTTTGTAAAATAATGCTGCTGCACATAAACCTTTCCATTTCCATAAGTTCTGAACAATAGCCCTTTTATTTTCTAATAAAAGTCCCTAAATTAGAAGAACTTTGCTGAATGTGAACCTGGCTCAAGAAATCTTCATTGTTTATTGATTACTCATTGTAGTAGGTAGCGTTTTTTTTTATTCTTAACTTTTGGGAGGAGGGATGCCTGTCATGCAACATATGTGGCCCCCTCATATGATTTATTGTGTCTGTTCGCTCGCCAGTAGAAGAGGGCTTAATTGTAAGTTATCGGAACGATGTTTGATAAAGCGAGTTCCACAACACACTAGCCCTATAAATATAAGAATTTTTATGGAGAAAGGTACGTAGGTGAGATAGTTGGATCGTTCTCTGATGAGAATTTTTCGCAAGCCTAGTTTTACTTTGGAACTGGATTCTTTCCAGGTCCAAGCATTTCAATTCTTCGGAACATTTACCATAGAATTATCTGTAAATACGAAAAAGATCAGCAAATTGCCGCCTTCGAGCAGGAGGATGGAGACCACGCATGATGTCCAGGTGGTTCCAGATACTATCCAGTAGATGTAATGAATGTTTGGTCACGAAACCTCACACATAGGAACAGTATTCTTAACCAGGTCACACATGTACCTTATATTAAAGCATTAGACTGAATTACTGCTCAGCCCTAAAAATAAAACTCAGTTTAGCAGGTGCAGATTCGGCAATGGGTGACACATGGTGATACCAGCCAACTCCTGAGCTCCTGCATCAACCTGAAAAGATTCACTCTTCACACACGATCGATCATTACCTGAATCAATTTACTTTTTATAATAATAATAATGAAATTTAATTATCTTGAATAGTACCTCAGGGATTTTGGAAATTTCGAAAGATTGTTAGAATTGATCTTTTGAGATATTTCAATTGAAGAAAGGAATGAATTAAGGTTTATTCTAAGAAAGAAACAAATAAAAGAAAATAAGAGAATCTTTCCGCATGTAGTACAAAAATTGAAAATTTCTCACGGAGTAGGTGTTTTTTCTCGACTCCAGTAGCTTGTATTACTTCCTCTTGCTCTGATATAAGCCTGAATTCGTCTAGGCATGCTTTGGATTAGGTTTTCGACCTCCTCTGGGGTGATATTCTGCCACTCTTCTGTGGCGGATTGAATGAGCTGTGGTAGGGTTCTTGGATTATCATGGCGCGATCTTATTTTCATTTTGAGATTATTCCATAAATGGTCGATAGGATTAAGGTCTTGAGAGCAAGCTGGCCAGTCCAAAATAGCGATTCTCTCTGTTTCAAGATGATGTCGCGTGAGGTTGCTGGTATGCGGAGGAGCATTATCTTGCATAAATCTAAAATTCTCACTGTGGGCATCTCGCTATGGGCTCCAGCACTCTCGCAGGAAACGAAATGAAATCTGCTTTGCCTGCCAGCATAATGCCACCCCAAAAATCACACTGACCCCCTGGTATTTTGGAATTTGTCTTGCTGCTTGTAGTCTAGCTTGTCTTCCACGACCCCTTGAAACCCGAATTGGGCAGTCATCTGATTGAACACCAATTCTGGTCTCATCCGGAAAAAGAACATTTCGCCAATTCTCAATATTTCAATTTTGGTGCTGGATACACCAATTAAGTCTGTTAATTTTTTGTTATCTGGTTAGCTCTGGAACTCCTAAGGGACTTCTGCTGTACAAACCACCTGAACGAAGTCTTTGGCGTATCGTTTCGACTGATACACTGATGCCTGTTGCTTTCAGAAATTTCTTTGGAGTATAGGGTGCGACGCACTAGGGTCTTTTCTTGCTATTTGGCACAACAAGCTGTCTTGTTCTTCAGAAGTGATCTTCCTACGACTTCTTCTAGGCCTATTTTGCAGAGATTGTAGCTCCACCTTTCGGGCGTAGGTTTTTGGAAATTGTGATGCCCCCTTTGTGGCCGCTATATCCCTCTGTGTCACCCCTTCTTCAACGAGAGCAATTATTCGAATCCTCTGCACATCGGACAACAACGTAAGGCATTTTCAATTATGATTATTGGCTTCTTCAAATTTTGAATTTCACAGTTTCAAATCTCAGTGACGACTGAGTACAATATCCTAAACATGTGGTGATAATTCAACATTTCTTATAATTTAATCTACTTTTTTTACAACAAAAAACTTCATTCGTCACAAGTAGCTAAAGATCCATGGTTAAAAACAATCAATAATGTGTACTTGTGTGCAAGTTTCTAATGGATAATGTTGCACACTTGATTATGCCTGTGAAGATAGTCCGTATTGGCCAGTTGTCCGCAGCCGGACGTAATATGCTGTATAGTCTCCGATCTTATATGGCATTTTCTCCACTTATCTGTTTGTAATGTTCAGTCCCTAATAATACATTTTTCGTAGTTGTTTATAGCGATGACTTGGTCTTGAATGGCCATAAGGAATCCTTCTGCTTCCGCGAATAATTCTCCTTTCATTTGTTGGAGGCTTTTTTGTCAATGTGTGATTAATTAATCTCATGGTGATGTCCTCCATGCAGTTTCTTTCTTGACCATTGACCATATCTGATAGGAACGGTAGGTTCAGCAGATCATCTCTGGTAGCAAGATTTAGAGGTGTATATCCTTTATCAGCCAACGATACCACTCTATGGGGTTCAGAAGTGAACTTTAACTGTTTTTGGTCTAGCAATCTGGTTTGTGTCCTAAATATTTGTACATTTCGCCATCCCTAATTCACTGTATAATATCACCGCTTGAAACTTGTGTTTCACCATCTATGACTTTCCCTCTTTGAATGTTCAGGGTCTTACATTTTTCAATACCGAATTTCATATGAACATCTGACGAGAACTCACTGATAGTTTTCAGCAGATCTCCAATTGTTCGAAGCATATAATTTGATGTCAGCCATATACAGCAGGTGGGAGATTGTATGATAGTTCTTATCTGTTTTTATCCTTAATTCGTATACTGTTCTATTGAGCATTGAGCACAATGGGTTCATAGCTAAAGAGAACCATAGTGGACTCACCTTGAAAAATTCCACGACGTATGGGTATCTCGTCGGTCTGAATTGACTTATTGTTCTTGTTGACCTGCAGAGACATGCGCCAGTGTGTTATTGTTGTCTTCAATAATTCTACCAGGACTGGATGAATTTTGTATATCTGCAAACTTCGACAAGGCGGTACTATCGAATGTATACTCTAAAAAAAACCTTCTGTCTAATACTATTCAAACTTAAGACATCCAACATTAATTTTACTGGTTCGCCTACTATAATTCGTAACAATACTCATTGTCCTATTCAGAATTTCTTTCGTTTTTTGCAATAGTTCCTGAGTAATATTAAATAACATATTTGAATAATGAGCATGTGGAGTAACAACTACCATATATCACATGTAAGTGAAACTAGGGCCACTCCTGTAACTTTTTTTCTATTTGGAATATTTTGATGAAATTTGGAAATCGTAAAGAAGACAACATTTTGAAGTTGATAACATTAATATGTTTGACATTTCGTTTCCGGCATACCAAGCTTTGATTTCGAAATGGGACGCCCTGTAGTTTTTTTGGTTATTCAATAATTCATCTCATTCGACGACTTTTTGACATATTTCTGAAAGAAAAACAAAACACAATCTTTTTTTTGCGATTTTTATATTTCGTTCTAGAAGGCCAGGAACGGTGACAATTGGCTCAGCTCTACATCTCCACTAAAATACAAGATTGTATCTGAAAATTTCTAATTGTCTAATCTAACCGAACAAACTCATGCCACGCATTTTTTTCATTTCCGTTTCCATTTTTGTTAAGAATTTTGACAAATTATTTCATAAGCCCTATTTCTGGATGTAACAGAGGCAATATTATACAATGCCTTGATACTAATGGTAAACTCAACGTACGTTTCACAAACCTTCTGAGGAATTCAAGATTTATCACGCATTTCCAGAGGATGACCAAAGTAATTTTGAAAGCTTGAACTTGAACTCTGTCACATTTAAACGGTATTCTTTAAATTATATACTTTCCTCAAATGAAAAAAATATGATTTGAGTAATTCACACAAACTCTTCTTGACTACGCTATATCAAGTTATAACAAGTTTAATTAATATTTTTCTGATTAACAACAAGTTATTACAGTAATCAAGTGCTTTTTGTGCTTTTATAATAAATATTCAAGATTTATCACGCATTTTCGAGGGATGCCCAAAGTAATTGTGGAAGCTTGAGCTTGAACTCTGTCACATTCAAACGGTATTCTTCAAATTATATACTCTCCTCAATTAAAAAAAATATGATTTGAATCATTCACACAAACTCTTCTTGACTATGCTATATCAAGTTATAACAAGTTAAATTAATATTTTCTGATTAACAACAAGTTAATACAGTAATAAAGTGCTTTTTGTGCTTTTATAATAAAAACTATAACTCGTTAACAAGAGCTGTTAGAAAACGAATGAGGGTATATTCAGAATCAGCGATGTCAAATTAGTAAACATCATGTGATATGAATCATTAATATGACGAAAAGTGCAATTTTATTGTCCATTGAAATGAACTATAACTAGTGATAAGGAAAATTATGACCTGAGTTGAAATGTCGAGGTTTCATCAAATCTTCAAATTCTACATTTGTTAGACTGGAAAAAAATCAGAGCAGGCTTCTTTCACGTTCATTCAGTACCCAAACGTATACTTGCTTTATTTCAATTAATATTTACCACGAATATTAATTATTTTTCCATCGTTTAATCTTTTCGTATTTATTAATGTGAATTATATTAAATAGAAGTTTATTATTTCGGTTTTTTATAATTTAATTGTTTTCACTTTCTAAGGGGGTCATAAACTGTTGTGTGCTCGATGTCCCCTGCTTTACCTGAGACGGCCCTGAGATAGAATATTTCATATCAAATCAAAAAGTTTGTATTGCGCAATGTTCATGAGATACCCTGTATAACGAGTTTTTGTTGAAAAATATCGACGCGTACAAGTGCTTTTTCGAATGCCGCCCCATTTATTTAATATTGAATTTATTCAAATTAGCTGATACTAGCTGTATAATGATTTATTTTTGTTTAAAATGAAAAAATGATGAAAACAATTTTTTTTTCTTTCAGTACTATGGCTCCCAAATTGGTAGATAGTGCCAAAAGCATTTTTCACAGCAGCTTACCCGATCAGCCTTCCTCAGCTGAACCTCTACAGATAATTAGTAACGGTAAAAGTGGAAACCTCAATGGTGTCAAGACTCTAAATAACAAGAAACCAATAAATTCAAAATACGCACCACTTCCAGAGTATAAATGGCATATTGTATGGAGGAATGTCATCGCTTTTGTATATTTACATACTTTTTCTATTTATGGATTATATCTTGGAATTTTCTATGCTAAATGGTTAACCGTGTTATGGGGTAAGTAATTAGCGATGGCAAGAATAATAATTTCTTCAATTTGTGTTTTTATTATACTATATCATACCACATTTCACAACTAGTGATCCCTTTCGCTCCCATAAGAACGTAGTGATTATTTCGAATAGGTATATGTGACCCCACGCGAAGAAAGTTTCTTAGTGACTTAAAAATTTTTAATCAGGTTTTGGGCGGTCGTATATCTTCAAATCTTACTTTTTCTCATGGCATTGTCCGCAGATAATTCCATTTTATTTCGGGACTGTACAGCGACTCAAGGATGGATACTACCAATCCCAAAATGTCAAGAATTGTTTCCAATTGAGTATCAAACGTTATTTATTTGGCTCATATTTACTTGCATGACAGAAAAAAATTCGGTTTTTTGAGAATTTTTTATGAACAGGCCTACTATTTTATGAATGAATAAAAAAAATTTTCATAAGCAGAATTTAATGTAGTTTAACAATCAGCGATCAATTTCAAAATATTGGACTCCCTTGTTCCTGTAGCCGATCTCCAGAAGAACCTCCAAAAAAAGGTGTCTGGCGGTGAAGAAGATATTTCTGCTTCAAATTATCTGAAACCCAGAAACCAAAAGAAATTTAGTTATATGATGTATGAATACAGGTAATTTTCGGAGAAATAACGACAATTTCGATTTTTGACAAAATAGCGACTGTCTTGAATTTTTATCTTTTTTTTATTGCATGCTGTTTTATCCTTAAGTTTCCGTTTTTTTCAATACGAATTGGATTTACGTTAGTTGTTTTTTTATCACCTACTTGATCGTATATTCAATTGCATTGGAACTTTTTTGGAGTGTTTAGCTTTCTGCTGAGATATCTCTAAATCATTTCTATATTTTAATTGAGGAGGTCGTTATTTGATGAAAATCGATATACATATTTTCAATGAAATAAAACTAAAGTATTTAGATTTTCACTATATTAACAAAACTATGACCGGTTTCACCACACTGTGGCTTCATCAGATAGATACAAACTAATGAACAGAGTTATTCCTTATATATTAGTCTTATATCCTACTTAATATTACAATAGGTACAAGAGGTATGTTGAAAAACCCATCGGAGTTGCTTACTTTATGAATTGAAAAGATTGAGTGAAGGAGAAGGATTTAAATCTAATTGACTATTAAGTAACCTACCTGAATTCGTTTCTTTGTTGATCTCTAAAATCTCCAATAGATTGAGATTTTGTCTGTTATTTTCATTGTGTAAAATTTTGAAATTATCATTAAAGTTATGGTTTTCTTCGAGTAAGTGATTAGAATAATGGGAATCTGATTTATGATAATTAAAACTACGTTTGTGCTCGGATAATATATTTTCGAAATTTCTGAAAGTTTTACCAATATACATTTTATTACAATCCCTGCAAGACAGTTTATAAACACCGGATTTATTACTTTTATCATTTTTAGATTTGCAGTTTTTGATATGTCGGCCTAAAGAATTATCAGTTCGGAATGCTATATTGAAATTATAATGCGAGAGGAATGATTTTAATTTTAGACTAGGATAACCAATATAAGAAAAGCTGTTGTATTTTGTGTTAGAACTTTTTATAATTGGAAAGACTTCCGGGATTGCTTTTTGAAATTTTCTGCGTGAAATCATGTTCTCAATCATAGTTGGATTGTAACCATTATTGACTGCTATTTATTTAATTATATTTAGCTCTTTTATGAAATTATTTTGTGACATTGGGATATTGATGAGTCTATGTACCATACTATTGTAAGCTGCTAATTTATGTGGATAAGGATGTGTAGATGAGCTGTGAATAGTAATATCTGTATGCGATGGCTTATGAAAAATAGAAAAATCATGTTTGCCGTTAATTTTAGTAATAGTTAAATCCAGAAAGTTAATGGAGTTTTCTGTTTCTATCTCTAACGTGAAGTTAATATTATCGTGAATTTTGTTAATGAATGTTTTGAATGACTCTAATTGTCTGTTTGTGCCAGTGAAACAAAAAATAATATCGTCGACATATCTAAATCAAATACATTTCTATATAAAGGAGATGTTAGTTCAACAACTTTTTGGGCGCACCTGCTTGACCAGTATATCCAACTGCAATGGAACTTTTTTGGAGTGTTTGGCTTTCTGCTAAGATATCTCTCAATCATTTCTTTACTTAGGATATGTCAATTCAACAGCATTTTGAGCGCCTCTGCCCTTACCTGGTTAAGTGTTTGTGGGAAAAAGAGGATAGAATGTTCAGGGTACTTTTGAATAAGTCTAACTTTGACGGTTTAGCGACCTGGGACGTGGAAGGTATAGCATATTGAATATTGGAAGGTGGAGTATTTGCTCATTGGCTTGAAAAATGACATGTCAAGTGGTTGTAGTCCTTTCTCGCGTACAAACATCAAAGCTTCAATGTTTTTGCTGTGTCGTGTGCCCATCGATCAACAGCAAGACCTTATCTTCTTCTTTTGGCTTACCAACAGAAGCAAAAGGTTCCAGCCATTAACTGAATATCTTATGGTTGATGTCACTGGATTTCGAGACACTTACCTAGCTTTCATCTGGAGCTTCCTCTTTTAATTGATCACCCATGCGGATTCGTTTGAATATTATCATTGACGGAATAAATTGACCAGCTGCACTTAGAGAGGCGATCATTGTTGTATTAACACATCTTTCTCTGCTGGTTAATGCTCCAACTTTCTTTTTGCCCTTGCCTCTTAAAACTCCTCGGGACTTCTTTTGCACTGCTTTGAATCCGTTCCCATCAACGCTAAATATTTTGTTAGTATTCAGCTTGTTAGTTTCAACTACACTCGGAGGCAAAATTAGCGGAACACTCGAAAATTTATCCAAATTTGCAGTTCGATATTTTTCCTAATTCTCAACCGATTTAGATGATTTGTTCGGCAAGTTATAGATCAACTTCTCTGCTTTGTAGAAATTATAAGAGAAGAGAAAAAAAAATTTGAAAAAAATTTTATACGGGGGCAAAACTAAAAGTGTTTTTTTTGTCAAAAATTTGTAACACCCTGTGGAATTTCGTGGTCTGAGTTGAAACGTACAATATCATGGTCTGTCAAGACACATCTTCCTACAGTAACGCCCTTCTTTATTCATGCGTTTATCTCTATTTTTGCAAAATATATTTAATTTCAAGTGGAAAATCACCATTTTGGAGAAATTCCATTGAATCAAGAAATTGTCATTAAAATTCGTCTATCAATTTGGAATTTTCTTATTATCACTCAGGCGTGTCGAAATTGTCGTTTGCGATTTTTATGTTCGAATTGCATTAGTTATTGATGACAATTCGGTTAATTTGGTGAAAATTAGGAATTCATAGGAGATAACAGTCGGTAGGTATTAAAATACACAACCGAATTCTGGGACCATTGATGAAACTTTTCATTTACACATGTGCACACCTTTTTTTATTAAATTTGAAATACAACACAAGTTTTTTTGTATATGACCACATTTGCACTTGTTTAAAGAATGAGAGTTTTCCATCAAATGTTTTTTTTGGGTCATCATGAACATTTTTCTCAACATGTTCATTTTATTTCACGAGTGTATCGCCAGGATACACACCTGCTTTCAATTTTGGACAGGAATGATAATTATTATGGAGTGTCACACAAAAAATTCAAAATAAATGTGTAAAATCAACGATTTTTCCAGTGTACTTCGAGTTCTCCCGGAGCGTGAAATTGGCCAGTGAATTTCAAAAATTTTCATTTCGTTAATTTTCCGCTTCTCTAATTTTGATTTTATTTTTTGGCTAACCTCCGATGTTATGCACCTTCGCAAGATTAAAAATAAATTCTTGAAATTTGTGACTTTTCGCTTCAAATTGGATATCTCTTGTAAAAATAGAGATAAATGCATAAAACAAGGAGGGCGTTACTGAAGGAAGATGTGTCTTGACAGACCATGATATTGTACGTTTCAACTCGAACCACGAAATTCCACAGGGTGTTACGAATTTTTGACAAAAAAAACACTTTTAGTTTTGCCTTCGTATGAATTTTTTTCGAATTTTTTTGTTTTCTCTTATAGTTTCTACAAAGCAGAAGAGTTGATCTATAACTTGCCGAAAAAATCATCTACATCGGTTGTGAATTAGGAAAAATATCGGACTTCGAATTTGGTTAAATTTTCGAGTGTTCCGCTAATTCTGCCTCCGAGTGTATTTACTCGTGAATATCAAAGCTGTTTCGGATGCTGTTCCTGTTAATTCCTTCAGCTCGATTCCAGGAAGATGCCTCAGGTTGTCGAAGACTAATCTTGTCCTTATGCCGTTTCATGAAGGCGTAATACCAGGCCTTCCCAGCCGTTTCGTTTATTCTATTGAAGTTTTGTTTCAGTGGATTTTTCTCGGCCAGTCTAACATATATGATAATTAAATCAAACTTGTGTTTCTACAAAAATAATATGTGCTCTACTAAAAATTTAGAAATTTACTGTCGAACACCGTTAGCCTGCCTTTCTTAATTTCAATTTCAACACGTTCTTCTGCGTCATCCAAATGTCGTTTTAAAGTTGCTTTAGGTGTCTTTCTTGTGTAATTAGTCATATAGTCATTGAACAAACATCATTATATGTTTTCATTTTGTTGAAAATGTCAAATTTTGTACCGAAAAGTGAAGATTTACGGAAAGCATTAATTTTTTTTCATTTGCATAAAAGTACTGCTAGTCGAGGCATATGGTGCTCAAGCTCTATCAGAAACGTGTTCTTCTGAAATATCTGCGGCGTGATTCTGAATATTCAGGGTTCCATTATTTCCCATACCAAGATCAATGCCACCAATATCAAGATTCAAAAGCGAATCACAAAATTTGCCCTGGCAGAATGTTCTGAACCTGTGATGCTAGATGTCATGCCATAAACTCAGACAAGAATAGAACAAAGGCTTAGAATGTCTCAATCAACTGTTTCCAGAAAGATCCGTAATTACCGGGATAAAGGTAGTCATGGAAAGAGACTTGAACAAGAATGACCTCGAACAAAAACTGCAATGCATGATCGTTAATTAAGAGGCAACAGTTTATTACTACAAGGCGCCTTCAAATGCAGCTTCGGCAAAACAGTGAATGCAAATTAGCACTGAAACGATAGGACATCGTTTCAGGGCATAAGGATATGGACCTCGTTTCGCAGCTCGAAGTCCATCTCTAATCGCAGTATATAGATCAAGATTGAATTTTTCCAGTGAACAAGTCAATTGGTTAGAAGCTGAGATAGTATCACATGTAGATGCCGGCTCTGTGGCGTATGGGATATGATGCTCGTCTCCTGCACAGAGTTACCTGGGTTCAATCCCCACAAAGTCGGTGCGATTTTTCGGATTCTGGGAATCGCTTGAGTATCCATCTCTCGGAGGAGATATAAAGCCGTCGGTCCTGTCTAACTGAGATGTGTTGGACATTAAAGAACCCTTTCCTCGACACAAGAGGGGTTCGTCAAAATTCCCGGGTTAGTGAGGTGACAGAATTCCCCGGCGTGTCATTGGCCGAATAACAAACAAACAAACATGCAGATGAGTGTAGATCTTTTTCGATTTCGATCGACGCTCTCTAGTATACAGACGTCAAAATAAGAAACATTTCCCGTGCAACTTTTTATCTACCAATAACTCCGGTGGAAGTTCAATAATGGTGAGGAAAGAAATTTCTTTTATCACCCGCACTGATCAGTTCATCGAGAATAATGAAACCCTCAATGCTCAGAGTTACGTTACAGCCTTCTTAGAATATCATGTAGTACTATTTGCGTTGATGCGTGATAAAACCAGATCTTATCAAGCTCATTTCGTTAGGAACTACCTTCAAGATCACGAAATCACTTAACTGGAGTGGCTTACACGACATCCAGACTTCAATTTCATCGAACATATCTGGGATATTCACAAAAGAAGTTTAAAAAGCCAGCAAAACCTGCCAGCTACCATGAATGAGTTTCGGTACAGACTGATTGAAATTTGGAACGAAATAGATCAGAATGCAATGAGGTCATCGATTTTGAGTATGAAATGTATATGCCGTGCCAGTAATTCTGGCTAGGGATGGAAATATCCAGTATTAACAGGTTTTTGAGGACTCTGATCCATTCCAAAAGTTTTACATTTTTCATTATCAGCTTTATTTGAACCGCTATGAGTACCATTTTTATTTCAATTTTCCTCAAGCATTCCTTAGTACATACCCAAACTTCTTGTGATTTTGTGCGATAACTTCTTGTTCGTCAAAGTTAGGTATATGGATTGTTGGAGGAAGTCACATTCATTTGGTCTCATTAAGTCGAAAATGCGGAGAAATAAATGATAAGCCTTCTTAATAATAATAATAAGAAATAATGAGAACCAATAGAAAAATATAAATTTCACACAAATAAACTTGATAAAACAGAGGCTTGTATCTACATAAAAAATGAAATAAAATAGAAATCACTTCGAAGCAAACTTTAGTTATTTAGGTATTTAATGTATCTCTCTAATCTCACATTTAGGATATTCTGTCACTGGTTCGATAGATTTGTTCGTCATAATTGGGTAGTTCGTCACAATCGGTTCATGTGTCACGAAAGGGGAATCTGTCACAATGAGGTATTCTTTTACGGTCAGTATTCTTCTCCAACTCAACATTTCCTTCATCTTTGGTGATTGTGTCTGCTGAATTCACGTTCATTGTTGTCATAACTTTGATATGTAACTTCGTCACTGAACACCCTGTATAGTAAATATGTAAGTTTTAGTCTTGAAAACAATATATACGACCGCATCGAAACAATTTTTGAAATCCGACATTTTCTGTGAATCATCTTTCTTCGTATGCCTGATCGGCCATCCTGTAAATATATTATTATCGAAAAACTACCAGAAATTTATTATTCATTTCAGCCCTACAGAAATTGGTTATGATCTCATACATCTGAATTTTCTATCTATACGATTCGTAGAGCACAGTGCTTTCACGTTGATTACCACAGATAAATATACAATCACAAATATTGCCAAAGGTGTCAGCTCTTCATCTTGTTGAAAAAAATTAACAGTAATAAAACTTGAAATTCAATGACTTGCATCTAAAAGAGCATTCACTTCATCAATTTCTTAAGATTTTGATCAATAGCTGTTCTTTCAGTCATTTCGAAAACGTTCTCAATCTATCCAATCTTCAAGTGAACGCCTATGGATTAGTTGGAGTTGATGATTCTAATTTATTGATTCAATAAGTTATACATTGTTTACTTCCTTCGGGCTATCTGCGGAATATAACATTTCTCTGAGTTAAAGGGACAGTCATTTGAATGCTTTCGAAGAGGCGTGTGTAATTGTCTAAATTATCAACTCAAGTAACTTGGTACTTTCGAAAGGAAACGAACACGTGACCCACTTAGTGTTTACGAAGTTACAAACATGGCCTGGATTTTGATCAATAGCTGTTCTTTCAGTCATTTCGAAAACGTTCTCAATCTATCCAATCTTCAAGTGAACGCCTATGGATTAGTTGGAGTTGATGATACTAATTTATTGATTCAATAAGTTATACATTGTTTACTTCCTTCGGGCTATCTGCGGAATATAACATTTCTCTGAGTTAAAGGGACAGTCATTTGAATGCTTTCGAAGAGAAGGCGTGTGTAATTGTCTAAAATTATCAACTCAAGTAACTTGGTACTTTCGAAAGGAAACGAACACGTGACCCACTTAGTGTTTACGAAGTCGGTACAAACATGGCCTTTTTTATGTATACTCAATCTGGCGATCAACATTTCCATATGTTTTGACAGGTGATTTTTTAAATTATTGTATGAGCAAATAGTCACAATATAAGCTTTTATTCTGTTTTAGATCTTCAAATCGTTGTTTATTATTGATGAATAACAGGGTGTTACATAATAGTATGTCACAACTTGAGGGGGTTAATCTACGTGCAATTTTAAGAAAGAAAGTTCATATAGACATCGGTCCACAAAAGCTGCGTTACGGAGCAACAGGGTGTTGAAATTTCCGGAAAAAAATTGGTTTTTTCTTCAAAACTCTTGCAGTTTTTGGAATATTTGGCCTGAATTTGGAATGCAAGCTATGTTTTACAGCCTCCATCATTATACGTCCCAAATTTGAACTAGAATCTACAAGGTGTTTCCTTTTCTAGAGCCATGTCTCCTTTTGCCCTTTCAAACATTTTTTACAGTACGCCACCGATCAGCGTACAATCAATTTTCGTCATATTCGTTCAATTTAGAAAAGTTTTTGACACTTGTAATTTTTTCGTATCTTCAACCATTTTCGAGTGAAAAATTATTGAATTTGAATTATTCGAATTGTATGGTATTCGTTAAATAAAAAAATAATAGAAATACTCGATAGGTATGCCCAAAATTTGCTTTTATTTTGATAGCTCGTCTTCTAGAACTCAACTTATACTTAGTCAATATCAAACTGAAAAAAGAACAATTGAAAACTAAATAAATTGCTCTGTCCTTCTTCGCATTTTATCACACACTCTCTGAAATATTCACGTGTTATTTCTTATCGTGTCACAAGGGGTTATTATTTGATTTCTCGATTCTTTTACAGTGTTCACTGGAGTGATATAAACTAAACTTTTAAGATATCCTCATAAGGAAAAGTCTAAACTATTTAAGTCTGGCGACCTAGGCGGCCATGTTTCTGCCCCACCCCGACCTATCCATCGGTTGTTGAATGTATTAATTAAGAATTTCCTAGCTTCTCCACTGAAATGTGCTGGTGCCTTGTCATGCATGAACCAAAAGTGGCACATTCTCGAGCAATAAAGGTAACGTCTTCTCAACAAATTTCCGATGAGCGGAACCGTTTAGTCTGTTAAACAAAGAATACCCCAATAAAATAATTTCCAATTATTCCGACCCAGACATTTAGTGAGAATTGTTCTTGATGATGTGATTCTCAAATCTAATGGAGGTTTTCCTCAGCCTAGTAATGATTATTGTGAAAATTTGTGATAACAGTTCTCGAAAAGTTAGCGTCGTCTATGAACATTATTTCATTATCAAAATGAGCATTTCCTCTAATTTTATCTAAGAACCATCGGCAGAAATTCAGTCTCGAAGGAAAATCTCGTGGAAGTAGATTTTGGACGCATTGAATATGAAACGGGTACAATAAAAAGTCGTGGAGAATCCTCCAAACTAGAACATGTGAAATATTCAACTGATTTCTAATTTTCTTTGTAATCACATGATGATTCAAATCAATACAATTCAAAACTGTTTCACTGATATCTGGAGTTCTCATAGTTTGAGTTGCACCTTTCAGATGATTATTTGCAGTAAAAGTATCAGTTTCCCTCAACCTTCTGTGGATATTTGAAAATTTTCGCCTGTCTGGTGTTACTCGATTAAGAAAACGCACCAGATATAATCGCCTTGTTTCTGTTGTGTTTTCGTCAGCCAGACCGTACATGTAATGGATGTCTGCCAATTCGGCGTTAGTAATAATTTCAAAAGTCTTGAAACTAATCCTAAATTTAATGAACAATTCGAGCAGACACTGGTTCAACTTTAGCAATAAATGGAAAAAATCAAAGCCTACTAGTCATTTTTTAAATCAGAAGTGCTTTCATTTCAGCGAATGCATACAATCGTTTAGTAATATTTTGCTCGAGAACGGTTGGAGATACGAAAAAATTACATGTGTCGAAAAAGTTTCTAAATTGAACGAGAATGACGAAAATTGATTGTACGCTGAACAGTGGCGTACTGTAAAAATGTTTGAAGGGGCAAAAGAGCAAAAGAAGACATGGCTTCGAAAAAGAAAACACCTTGTAGATTCTAGTTAAATTCTGGACGTGTAATAATGGAGGCTGTAAATAAAAGCTTGCATTCCAAATTTGGGTTGAATATCTCAAAAACTGCAGACGTTTCAAGAAAAAAACAATTTTATTCGGAAATTTCAACACCCTGTAACCCCGTAACGAAGCTTTTGCGGACACATGTTTATTAATTTTTTTTCTCAAAATTTCACGTAGATTTACGCCCTCAAGTTGTAACACCCTGAATACAAGCGATAGCGTGAATGTTTAGAAAATTGTAATGAAAAATATTTTGAGCGCTTAAAAAATTGTAAGAGTCACTAGCAAATTTAGATGAACAAAAAGGTATTCATCTGGTTTCTGCAATCAATTCCGAACTGTTGATGACTTAGACATTATCGAAAGAGATTCTGAAAGAACTGAAAACTTCTTAACTCATGAAACACTTTCGCTCTATTTCAATCTCAATTCAATATTGAATATAGGGCTCTGCGCAACATTCACGACACGAGTGCATAATCTCCTGAAAAGCACAGTACTTGAAAAGATAAAGTCGCATTGGAGAAATTTATTATTGAACAAGATTACGTTAAAAAGTACTTACATGTTTTGTCCCTTGGTGATTATAAATATTTAGAATCAACCAAAGTGAATGATTGTGCAGTATTCAAAAACACCATTTTCTTAGTAAACGAGTATTTTTGCTATCTTGGACTATTAGCCGTGAGCAGAATGTCAAGAAGTGGCAACACATTTACATAACAAAAATGTGATAATTATTAACAATAGTATGGTTTTTTTGGTGATCAGTCAGCTTCACTGCCTGCACTGATTCAGTGAACACATTGATGTTAGGATCTGAAAGGCAAACATCACCGAATGGAAAGCATGAAAATAATTCACGTAGCCCATTCCAGTTAGCACGGTTACAGTGCCAAATCCGTCTGGGTGGTTTAGTTTCTTTGTTTAGCTGCAGTACAATGGTTCCAATAGCAGATATAATGTTGCGGTCTGTGTTGCCTAGCGGTGCCGAGACCTCCACTTCAAAATAATCTGGATCTGAAATCAAAAAAAGATCCAAGGTGTTCGGGAAATCGGTTGGGTGATCAGATATTCTTGTCGGTTCGTTGACTAGCTGCGTCAGATTACGGCTGATTGCGAAAGTTTCAGCCGGTCTTCCCGCTTCTTCTGTTCAGAACTATATCAAGAGTTGGCTGTCTTTTGTAGAACGAGAATGAATTAGAGAATTCGCTGGAGGAGTGCTCGACTTACTTACGCATCATGAACCTCTTGAGGCAACAATATGAATTGAAAACTACCAACAGTTAGTTAATGAACTTTTAGATGCCTACAAATCGCTTGATGATCTTTACAAACACAACCGGTTTTGTCATTCTCATGACCTGACGGTCGGATCCGATCGAGTTCATTTTACAGACAGTATAAAATATATTTTACATAAACCGGCTCGGTGGCTTTGAAGAAACGATGCTCGTCTCCTACGCAGAGTTACCTGGGTTCAGTCCCTACAAAGTCGGTGCGATTTTTCGGATTCTGGGAATCGCTTGAGCATCCATCTTTCGGAGGAGATGTAAAGCCTTCGGTCCTGTCTAACAGAGATGTGTTGGACATTAAAGATCCCTTCCCTCGACACGAGAGGGGTTCGGCAAAATTCCCGGGTTAGTCAGGTGACAGAATTCCCCGGCGTGTCATTGGCCGAAAGGAAGAAATAGAGCACGTTAAAGGAAAAACAAACAAACATATTTTACATCATCTTCGTTGAAGATGAGTTTCCATGAAATGAATAAATCAGAAATATTACTGTAACGCTTTTTAGTTCTTGAAATTATTTGTGGGAGCAGGGCCTTCGCGATAGGGCGTCTGCATTATTGTGGCTAGTTCTTGCTGGATGCTCCTTAAGAGGCTTTTTACATTGCCTTCTCATACGACCAGTCTCATCGCAGTTCGAGCATCTGATTCCTTCCTTCTTCTTTTGATCTAGGGCCGAAGAATCACCTGTTCTATATTTTATTCCTCTTCAGTGATATTTCTTATAGCACGACTATCTCCTCTATTCGATGCCTGTTTTGCAGCTTCAAACTAAAGTGCTTGGGCCAGAGCATCATCAATTGTTTTTGGCCTAGCTAATCTCAAGGCCTGCTGAGTTTCACCATTTCTGATGCCATCTACGAACGTCTGAACATCTAATTGCTCCAAGATGGTATCAGAAGCAGTTGGGTAGGCTATTCCTACTAATCTCGCTATATCAGCCTCAAATTCTTGCAAGCTATCTGTGAATTTCTGGCTACGATGCTTGATTTGAGCGTGGTATTCTTGTTGTAAATGAGTATCCCCGTACCTCATTTGTAACTTGGATGTTAACATGTCGTAGCATACCTACTGGCTTGCTAGTATCGTCTGCAAAATATTCTGTGCTTCTCTACATAGAGCTATATCAAATAAGTTGCTTTTTCCTGCTCATTCCATCCAATGACTGTGGTTGCCGCCTCAATTTGTTTCTGGTACGTCGACCAAGCAATTTCCCGTCGAAAGTAGGAGGTTTTATTTTCATTTTTGGAGCTCCAACATCATGTTCCACTTTCGACAAAATTGGCTTATCATTCATTGCTCCAATTTTTTTTTAGTTCAATTTCTTTTTCTTCTAGATGTTCGAATAAGCCACTCAATTTGTCGTTGATCTTTTCTTCTATTTCTTCCTCTAGATTTATCTCTCATTTTCTTCAGATTTTCCCTAACCAAATTCAAATTTTCTCACATTTCATCCCTAAACTTGTTCAAATTTTCTTTCATTTTTTTGACCTCATTCAAATGTTCTTTCGGGTTGTTCAAATTTTCCTCTAATTTATTTGAATTTTCCATCATTTTTGTTCTAGTTCAGTTGAATTATCCGTCAAGTTTTCTTTCAATTCCCTCGAATTTTCCAACATCTTTTCTTCTAGTTTGTTCAAGTTTTCCTCCACCGTTTCGTTCAACTTACTTGAATTTCCGTTCATCTTCTCATCGAGGTTCATCAGGGTTTGCTGAAGAAATTTCAACGCTTCCGTCTCCATAGTTCTCTCGTGGGAACAGGTAACAGGCATAAAATCAATAGAGTTTTTTTTTCACTTATATCCCACTTCTGCCACCAATTAATTTATGCACACGTAAACTGAACAATTATAACTAATTTATATAACACAGTCGATACTGCTTGATTTATTTCCAACACTTTGTCCTCATATTTGCGCTCTTTATTCAAACTACCCTCGCTGCGTAGATCCTTGAATTTTGGTGAGGGTCGAATTTCTATCCTTTTGCCTCTTCATCTCGCTTGTTTTACATCTCCTTGGTTGGATCTCGCTGCGCTTCGCGCTCTCTTCTTATATACAAGCACTGGGGTTCGAGAATCTTCCTCTTTGTTCCAGATCTTCGTTCAAGAGCCTTCTCTGAACAGTAACACTGATAATTTAGATCTTTCTCGAAATCTCTCGAAAGTGCATTGGGATTCGTCATTCCGCCTGGCGGTGACTGGGTCAGCTTCAGGGACGATTGGATATCGTTACAATACTTTCAAAGAGATCTAAGATCTTGTTCGCAAACGTTTGTTCACTGGGTTCTGTATTGCATAAAAAAAAATTCCCACCCTTTTCCTCTAAAATACTAACCACCATCGGGATAGAAACTACGTAAAAAACCTTCCCCAGCTATCAGTCAACGACTACATACATCTTTCTGCTTAGTGCTGAATATGAAATCCTGTAGTACGAATGGACATTCATATTAGTATATAAGATTTTGACCACTTGAATTAATGTTGTATAAATTTTTTTTCTACAGCGGGACTTATAGCATTTTCTGCCGGTCAAGGAATTACCTCTGGAGCTCATAGACTTTGGGCACATAGGACATATAAAGCCAAATTGCCTCTTCGCATATTCTTAGCTACAATGCAAACAATGGCTTTCCAAAACCATCTGTACGAATGGGTAAGAGATCACAGAGTACACCATAAGTTCACTGATACTGATGCTGATCCTCACAACGCTAGAAGAGGATTCTTTTTCTCTCACATTGGATGGCTGATGCTGAAAAAACATAAGGATGTATTCATGAAGGGAAAGCAGGTGGACTTGAGAGATTTGGAAGCTGATCCTGTTGTTATGTTCCAAAAGAAGTAAGTAAATATAACCATAAATACGTCAGTATTATCGAGTAATTATGCATTAAATCAGTGTACAATAATAATCACTAAACTCAATAATAATATCAACTGCAATATTGATAGATAAGAAACATATACAGTCTCAACAATCCCAATGGATTCTTTACCACTTTACATAATATTCTAGTCTCTCATATAAATAGTATTATCAAACGATTATAATATTTCATTATAAAAAACAAGAGCATAAATACGCATGTCTAACTCACAGTTGCCCCCTCTCTAATAACATCAGCAGTTCACTTCAAAAACCTCTTTTTCCAGTGCTCCTAACATCCATAATATCCAATGCAAAACAAAAAACTAATAAATTGAGACTGTAATATTAAGAATTGAGTACAATCAATGCTCAACAGCTTACGTAGGACAAACAGGTCAAAATTTCGAATCTAGATTCAAAGATCATCTCGCGCCAGATAACAAATCCGCTGTTTTTGAACATTTTAAATCTACAAATCATATAATTACATCAGACAATTTAAAAATTCTCCATGAATGCAATAAAGGTTTGACAATTAATGTATTGGAAAGCTTAGAAATTAACGAACATCGTAGAAACCCAAAATTTACCACTCTCAATTGTCAACTTGAATTAAATCAGATTACTCCCCACTTTAACCTAAATTTAGAGACTTCATTAAAACGTAGCTATCGACAAAAGTCATATGTATGAAAATAAACATCGTGGAAATCAGACAAAAGTGTTTCATTCTATTTATATTATTTACTTCATCTTCGTAGTCATGTTACCTCAGAATAATGTTGCTGAATCGCTAGAGGAATTTTCTGAGTGGTGCGGTCGTAATGGACTGATAGTCAATAGGAAAAATACTGTATATATGCGCTATGTGCCAAAAATTTGTCGTGCGATTACTTCATGCTTGTGAAGGTTCTCAGGGATTCTATTGAGGAGGTGAATCAGGCCAAATTTTTGGGCTCAGATGTTGATGATAAACTCATCTGGGACTTTCAGAAAGAATTAATGTGCCAAAAACTGAGTTCTGTTGGCTAGTTAATGAGAACCATCCGTGAAACGCTCCGAGTGTGCTGTCTGATGTATTTTAGTCTAGCCCAGTCCGTATTTTCATGTCAGGAAAAAATTGTTAGAATTATCACCAACTCAGGCTGCTTAGAGCACTGCAGACCTAAATTCAAACATTTGAAAAACTACTCCTCCCATGTCTGTATATATTCCATCTGTTGTGTTACACCCACTCGAACCACCATCTACACAAACAATAAAATGAGGTACATCAATATAACACGAGAAATAATAATCTGTATTATCAGCCTTTCTAAAGACTGAGCGAAACGCAAAATTCGCTGGCTTTCCAGGGGATAAAATATTCAAACAAAATTCCTTTTTTTTTTAAATGTTAATGTGAGCTACAAAGTGTTCAAACGTGATGTTGAAGAATTTCTCATCATGAACGGTTTTTATAGCTTAGAGGAATTCTTTGGGTACTCTTAAATGTTTTATACTACTTTTTTTATTTTACTATTCTTAGCTGACAATCCTAATAATGAGTTGTTAAATTCATTGTGGTGCAGATAAATGATTCTGATTCTGATATGTACCGAACGATCGAATTTGTTAATTGATACTAGCTTCAGAAGGTTTTTCTTCACTGAATGGGCTTGTAGGATATAACTCGCCCATATGTCAGATCAAAAAGGGTTCTGCTTAATCAGAAACTTTAGCAACTCATCCAACAAAACACGAAAAACATTATAACCTATTTTTTCGTATAGGGTTAAATTTTGCCTAGCACCTTGTCAATTGAGCTTGTTTTTCAATTTCGACATGGTTTCTTTCATCATAGACTGTCATCAGATTGAGGACTGCTGTTTATCGTAATGATTTCAGTGACTAAGAAAATACATTTAGTGTAAAAGAAATTTGTTCCAAGAAGTCAGTGTTTTCGAACGAAATCACTGAAAGCTTGGAGGTTTCCAAAGTGAAGTGTACTTCAATCCAATCTTTCGGGCATGCGCTTCAAAGAGTCTTCACCATTTAACCCAACCACCCCAAAAGGCGGAGTGGCAAATTACATTACCTACGCCTAAAATTCGCTTTGGATGCCTGAATCTCTCCTAAGTAGGTTGCCTTTCAAATTTTGCGTCTGACAAAAAACAAGTAACTTTGGGAATAAAATAGCTTTTTTTATTCTTCTTGATTAAGATTAATACACTTTTGCATGCACTTAAACTAATTTTCGAAACACTTTTGCCACTTTGCCGAATGAGATACCTCCAAAACATGGTTTTGAAAGGCTTCACTTGCTTCTAGCTGGTCGCTGGCCCATTAATTCAATATTTTGGGTGCTCGAATACTCCATCCTATGCGTTGATGTGTGTGAGCTTCCATTCTCATGATGCTGAATAATTTTAGTTCTCCGATTTGATGTCCTCAACCCATCAAACACTTGCGGCCAACAAATGGTTGTATACCAATCAGAATTGACCGTTCTATAATACATTCCCCACAAAAATACTAAATAAATTTTCAGGTTGGTCATTCAACAGTCGCTTGGTAACTTCCAGAAGTGTAAAATAAGAAGATATCATTCAAAAGAGATGGGTTTATGATGGAAAATATCAACGATTTTCGAGTTAATGAAAAATCAATAAATTCTACCATCTTCCAAACATTCGCGAAGAGACCTATCAACTAGCATCGAATGGTTACTAATCATTTTCAAAGTCGAGTGTTTCCTCTCCGTGCCCTAATTACTGCCAGTATACGTCTCGAAAGCCCCTCAAACAAATTTTGGGTGTATTCATGAGTCACTGAGTTCCAAATTTCAGGAAGCAGATTTTCTAGTTGTTGGAGTGTTCTACAAGGCATCCTACGTTGCTGAATTTGCCACCCCATTTGTCCCAAACATGTTTTATGGGATTCAAGTCGGGATTTCTGGCAGGCCATCTTAAAATATCAATTTCGGCATTTTGCAGAAATTCTGTAACTAGCTGCATGAGGCCGAGCATTATCAAGCATACTAATGAAGTAACACATGGGGTTCAAGGATATCTGCGATGTATCTGTCATTCTTCCATTATTCACTAGGACTAACTCAGTTCGACCATGGAAAGAAATGCCTCTCCACACCATTACTCAGCCACCTCCGAAGTTTTCGGTTTGCCGGATATTGCATTGCTGATACCGTTCCCCAGGTCGTCTGTATACAGGTATGCGTCTACCATTTGATACTAGACAGAACCTGGACTCGTCCGAAAAGAGAACATTCGACCATTCTGAAATACCCCAATTTGCATGTTCCCTCGCAAACTGAAGTCTTGCAACTCGATGCTCTGTGGTGAGACGCGGGCCGGTAGGAACCACCCTTGGTCTGATATCGTCTTCTCTGAGCCTGTTCCTAACCATTTGCAATGAATTATACACATTTCTGGAAAGAGCAAGTTCATTTAATAGCATTCTAGAAGTACAGTGCCGAACTTTTAGTGCAGTTAAACGAAGCCAACCATCATCAACTGATGTTGTTATCCGATTTCTTCCCTGTCCAGCCCTTCTTCCATATTCCTTTGTTTCGTGGTACCGATTAATTGCTCTTGAAATAATGCTTTGGTTAACATTCTGGGATATGGAAGTTAGCCAAGTAACGTTGGCTTCGCCCCTACTCTAGAAGTGTTACAATTCTCACCACTTCATGATCACTCAAATATCTTCCAGGACGTTTAGCAGCCATTACAATAAATTCAAAGATTCGAAAATCAACAAGAAACACAGTAAACTTTCATTAATTTAGCGTGAAAACTGAAGAGATAATAAATGGATACTGATAGTCTTATAAACTCATTCTTGTTTCAAACGTGTTTGAGATTATGTGGAAACAAATGTTACTACATAGATAAGATTTTTTCCCCTCATATGTTCAAAAACATAAGTTGACAAAGAAACTGCGATGGAGCTGCTTAATCGATTGTGGAATTCAGAATACCAGGTGATGCGACAATTTTGTGGTGTGTGTATATAATATCGCTATGGCGACATGTCTGGGTCTCCTGGAAAAACAGGCGTGCATTTGCTTAGAAGTGCTTCTTGCACGAACAACTTTTGTTGGGTTTGGCTCGATTGTTGTTTAGTTTCGGGCTCGTATGCATATATCCAATATTCGTGGTCTGTAACGATATTGTTAACGCCTTTCGAAACACCGCCGTCGAAATTTTTCAAAATTTCTTTGCATCAAACGACACGAGCCTTTTTTGGAACAATTGTTAAGCTGTGTGGGATCCAACGCGAACAAATCCTCCTGACAGTCGAATGTTCATGCAATGAACGTCGAGAATCACGAAAAATCTTAACCCAAGGTGACTTTTTCGAATTACTATAAACAAAATAAAATTCACTCGTACGTCAAATTGTTGTGAGTACGTTTAGGTTAAAAAAGTCAAAACACACTGCCTTGCAGATAGAATTTTAAATTTAAGATAGTTAGTCTATGTTACACCGTTAATAACAACTCTAGTTATTCTGGTACCCATTTTTACTCAGACGACATGAGAAGACTCGCTTACGTTATTGCCAATATGGAAATATTAGCTCATCAACCTGTTGAAGTTCACTGCGTTTCTTCTGCTAGGCGAAGTTTAGTCATAACTTCGTTAGGCTTTTTAAGTATTCAGGTGATAAGGGTTACGGGTAACTTGGGGAAATGGAGTTGACTATGGAATGTTATAAGTTGTTTGCAGTCCAGATATCAAGGATACAGTCGTCCAATCTTATGGTGTATTTTATTAATAATTATGTAACGTTTTCTGGCAATAAAGATAATAAATATTCCAGTGAGTTGTATTTTCAGTTCTCTAACAAGTTAATTTTTTCAGGTATTACCTAATTCTGATGCCTCTGATGTGTTTCGTTATTCCTACCTTTGTGCCATGGTACTTCTGGAGTGAAAATTTCTGGATATCTTGGTACGTCGCTGGCGTACTCAGATATACATCGTCCTTAAATATTACTTGGTTGGTTAATAGTGCAGCACATATTTGGGGCATGAAGCCATATGATAAGTAAGTATAATTATCATCAATATGTCAATATAAGCAAGAAGCATAAAATGTTCACAATTAAATATCGAATTACCATATGAAGTAAATGAAGATTCTCAAAACAGTTGAGAATAATCAAGTTGAGGGAAATATGTAAGATATGAATGCGTCAATATTAAATTATTCTGCACCATAACTAGTAGATTTTGCAAAAAACCACCAGAAAGGTATAACTGTAGATGGATTTTAACGGATAACGTTTGTTCTCCTTGAAGATTTTGATTCTCGGTAAAATGCATTGCAAATCACAACCCTGGCAGAATGTTCTGAATATATGGTGTTTGGTGATTTAGGTTAGATTTATAGGAGAACATACTAAGGGCTTAGGGTGTTCCATTCAACTGTTTTCAGAATCATTCGGAGGTTCAGGGAGATGAGTAGTCATGAAAAGAGACCTGAACAAGGACGATGGCGATCCCTGACCGTTATTAAAGAACCGCTTCGTTGAGACTATGGTTCTTTACTGCTTGACACCTTCAAATTCACAGAACAGTGGAATGCAAATTAGTACTAAAAAGATACGACAACGTCTCAGGTCGCAGCGTGTCAAAGATCGAGTGAAATTTTGTCAAGGAAGATGTCACTTGGAAGGTGACTGGGAGAGAGTTTTAGAAGAATATATTGTACCATTTGCGGCAAACATAAGTGGGATATTTTTCTTTTTGTATGAGAATGCCAGGCCTCACCAAGTTCATACTATTTGGAACTACTCCCAAGATCACGAAATCACATCTAGGACATTACCATTAGAGTTTTACAAAGCCAGCAGAACTAGTCAGCTACTACGAATGAGGTTACGAATACACTGATTGAAATTCGAAATGAAATGGACCAGAGTGCTGATCCCCGACCGTTATTCACGAACTTCTTCTTTTAGACAATGGTTCGCTACTGCTAGGCACCTTCAAATTTACGTTCGACGGAACAGTGAAATGCGAATTAGCACTGAAAAGATACGACAACGTCTTAGTTTGCATCGCGTCGAAGCTCGAGGCAAAGAAAGTGACTAGGGAAGATTTTCGACATTACAGACGTTTTAGAAGAATATGTTGTACCATTTGCAGCAAACATAAGTGGGACATGTTTGTGTGCATGAGAATGCCAGGCCACTTATAACTGGAATCTACTCCCAAGATTATGAAATCACTTCTAGGACACTCCCAATTACGAAGCTATCAGAACTAGTCAACTACCGTGAATGAGGCAAGGAACACACTGATCGAAATTCTTCTTAATAATAAATTTGAATTCATACCAATATTCTGCTTCTGACTAGTTATTGCTGTAATATTGTTGAATGCTAAGGGTTTTGTGATCCTGTAATTTGTAGCGGGAAATCTTTCTACAACATTGGGACACCAAACTGCTAGAAGTGTTGGTTTTTCCTCAACCGCCTATTAATATTCAGTTTTAAAAATGAAAATAAAGAATAACAAAATAGACACAAGGAGAAAAAGTGCATCAAAACTTCTTGATGTGATGAAAATATGTGATTTGCAGGAAGATAAAATACAAATTTTGAGTAATTTACCTTTGTATAATTTTTTTGCTAAGAATTACAGATTAGTCTATCTAACAGCAATTATCCTCTTGTTCGAAACTCCATAACTGTCTGATTCATCGATAGATATTCTTTGAATTTGTGGTATATAACAAATTATGGAACGCAAAATTACAGTTGACATTGCTAATGTCTGAAAATGTGTTCTAAATAGCGATATACGCTTTTATATCACGAATTTTGGTCCTGAAGAATTTCCGTGCTGAATTTTGGCGTAAGGATATAATTCATTACAAATCATTATTAATTCTGATTGAGGCAGTTGTCGATTCATGGCGCTAGCTGATTTTTCGCAAGAGATATTCACCAATTCGCCGATAAACTCTGAGGTACCCATTTGGAGATTTAAAGGAAAACCTAGCTAATTGAAGACGCGCCGCGTGGTGTATTTTACTCAAATTTGTACCCTTTGTAGGTGTTCTGGCACGAAGGCCAATTCCTTTCGAATGTGACCTTACTGTAGGGTCATTTGCTGATGCTTACCCTACTTCCTTCAACCAGTTTATTTCCTCTAGAGTGGTACTAGATCTCTTCCTCAGAATCACAACCCTTGAAAACGATAATCGAGAGCAGTCGATTTTCTTTATTTTGCAGATAATCTTTGCCTTGTGAAGTTTCCTGGAAATGCTGCTATACATTTTGTATGATGCAGCACAAATTTTTTCAGCAGTATACTTTTTTGATCTTCCATCAATCATTAAGTATACTGCACTAGCAGCATCAACTGCTGAGAGAACCATGGTTGATGATCTTCAGAAATTGGCCCTTATTTCAAAATTAATGATATTCCCGCTGTGTTGACAATTTATGTGGCTTCGTATGAATTCTTTTATGTCTTTTACAGATAAAGCATTATGTCATAAATGGGAGACTACGTTATTGAGATTGAATGTAGCTTTGTAATGAGGTGTATCTTCAACACAAAATTTATCTCAAAAGGTCTATAGGACTTTTTAAATATAGTGAGAAAAAGAATTTTTCGTTTACCCCGTATATCGCTTCTTAGAAACTTTACACACAAGCAATGTCAATTGTTATTCTGCGTTAAATAGTTTGTGACATATCCAAATTCAAGGATATAGAACATTAATTCAAAGAGTTATGGAGTTTCAAACTAGAAGATAATTTCAGCTTGATGCTTGAGCTTCCTTCAGAATGAAATTCAAATAAAGACGCGTTTTTTTCAGTCGATCTTTGAAGCTCCCCATAAGTTAAAGAATCCTTAAAATGAAGAAATATGGATTTCCTCAGATGAAAGAAGAGCTAGAGTTCTTAGAGAAGAAAATTAATTTGGATGGTTGTAGATGTTCAATTATTCATATCGATTGAGATTGATTCACTACCTGCCAAAAGTCGACTTTTTTAGTTTCAGCTCTATTTCCAGCAGATAAATGATGCTCTTCTTTCTTGTTTTCTTTTCAGTCTTCATTCATCCAATGTTGGATATACGCCTCTTCTAATTTCGTCCATGCATTCCTGTCTCTAGCAGTTCTCATTCATTGCTTTCCTGCTATGACTTTCACATCGTCTAGCCACATTTTTCGGGGTCGTTCTACACCTCTCTTCGTTGTTCTGGGTCTCCGGAATGTTGTTTCATTGGTCCATTTATCTGCACCCTGTCTAGCGACATGTCCAACCCACTGCCACTTGAGGCTCTCCACCCGTTCCATGATATCTGTTATTTTTCTACCAATTCAGATCTTCGAAGATAATCTCCAGTGCTATTGTGAGGACTTTGGGAGAAATGGTATCACCCTGCCGTACCCCTTTTCCTAGAGGTATTTTATCTATTCCAAAATCATCGTCTGTCTTAACATGAAAAGTGACATTTCTATAGATGTTTTTTATCAGTGTAGAGTATTTCGAATCGATTCTTGCATCATCCAAAGCACTGAGAAATGCCCATGGTCCAATACTGTCAAATGCTTTTTCATAGTCGATGAACGCAAGATGTATAGGGATATTATACTCGGTAGTCCTTTTATTACTGTTCTAACAGTTTGAAGGTGATCTATAGTCCAGTAGCCCTTTCTAAACCCCGTGTGTTCAACTGGTTAATATAAGTCCATCTTCTCGGTTAATCTGTTAGTTACAATCTTCGTCAAAAGCTTATAAATATGAGAAAGCAGACTTATGGGTCGATAGTTTTCAATATTCATGCTGTCACCTTTTTTGTACAACAGAATTAACTCAGCATTTTTCTTTGATTCTTGATTTTTGAAATTTTTGTTTGCCTTAACTCAACCTGGATTTTAGTACTTTCATGTTTTTATTGTTTTCGATGGTTTCTAATATTTGTTTTACTTTAAACTGTCTCAGGTCTGCCGGTTCTTTTTTCTTCACCATTCTGTTTATGTTGTTGTATTCTGCAGCTTCTCTTGGTGTATTTATCAATTTGTTTGTATGCGGTTTCAATTTGGTTTCCTTGGGATTCTTCGTTTTGCTACATATATATTTTGTCACTGTTCGTATATCATCAGTTATCTTTTTCGCAAGATCATCAATAGATTTGTTTTCCATTTCCGTAAAGTGCGCCAATTCAACTTCAAGTTTTCTCTGATATTCTTCTTTGTTCAAGAGTAATACATCTGCGGTTGGGTATTTGGGATGCGCTATTAGCTTTTTACTTATATGTTTTGTGTTCATTGCTATGTTCGCTCGAACCAATCACTCCCTGTGTTGAACTTATTTATCACTGATACATCCTTACATATGTTTCTGTCGCTGCACATTATGAAATCAATTTAATTTTTCGTTCGTCCATCTGGACTGCACCAAGTCCATTTTCTTTGAGGCTTCTTTCTGAAGAAGGTGTTCATGCAGAAAAGCTTTTCCCTATTGGGGTAATTAGCCGGCATGTCTCCTCTATCATTTCTGACTCCTAGACCAATTTGGTATATGTATTCTGTGTCGTATGGCCGTCTTACTCCTATTTGAGTGATATCTTCTTGCAGTTGATCCATTTCCTCATTTTCTGAAAGGGCTGTTGGGAGAGAACAATGTATCAATTGAATGCTGTATCTCTTATTGAGTTTAATTTTAACATATATCACTTTATTCGACACTGCATAGTACTTAGTAACTAGGTGTTCTATGCGTTTGAGAATGATGAAAGCAACACCACCTTGAAGTCTTGTTTCACATAATCCTATAATATCCCATTTGATGTTATTGAGCTCTTGTTCTAATTCTTCCATTTGGTCTGATGTGCTCATTGTGGGTGAGGGGTGAGGTTATATCGGGGTGGGATTCCGAATTTGAGATTCTACCCAGTTGGGGTACTTGTATTTAGAATTTCGTCATTGGCATGGATTTTAAGAAGGTTTGTTGGCACTCAAAACACCACGCTTGCCGAACGGGTTGGTGAGTTTTTTTCGCACTCTTTCGGTTATCCCTGGGTTACAGCAAGTGGAAGATTACAGCACCTACAACTTTATAATTCATCATCTACTATTTCATTTATTTTTGTATATTATTTTACAAATTTTTGAGGTTATGAACATTATGGAGCAATATTATCTTTCATAGAATATTTTCTTATATCGGAAGATCTCTCAAACTTTTTGATTGAAGTTTTATAACTCATTCATTTCGTTTTTTCATTTCAGGTCCATAGCACCAACTGAAAATATATTCGTTGCTATAGCAGCTCAAGGCGAAGGATGGCATAACTATCATCACGTATTCCCATGGGACTACAAGGCGGCAGAATTAGGAAATTACTCTATGAACATTAGTACTGCCTTCTTGGACTTCATGCATTTCATTGGTCAAGCATACGATTTAAAAACTGCTAGTAAAGAAATGATTGATAGGAGGGCTAGAAGAACTGGAGATGGTACCAGAGAATGCGGTAAAGATAATGGTGTTGAACCTGGATATCACAGTTACTTAGATGACGGTGATCATCTATGGGGATGGGGCGATACAGATATGAAGGATGATGAGGTGGAGGTTGTCTTGAGGACCAACAATATAAAAGATAGATGATAGAAAAAAAATAGATGTATTTGTGGGTATACTTAGTTTCTCAATAAATGGTTCCTTGTAAAATAGGTTCAGAATGAGAACATCAACTAGTCAATATTTGAATATTGTGGGGATAAATTTAATATTCTAGTAATTCTTGATGTAGCCTTGTGTAAATTAAGTTCAGTCATCCTGATAGCTATCTGAATTCTGCACAACTGCAAAGTGAAAGATATATCTGTTGGTCGTAGAGTACGTGGGTGTTTTGGCGTCTTGCAATTGAAACTTCCCACATTTTTTTTCTATAATATGCTTTTTTCGTACTTCTTTTCTAGTATCATGTTGTCTTGCTACTTTTTCGTTTTCTCACATGTGCTGTTTTCTTTCTTATTTTCATTCTTCTCTAAACCTCGATATATATTACTCTGTGTTTACTAAAATTTAGGTATTTTGTTATGAAGGTACATCTCATAGTCACTGATGTGCCTTAAATTCCAGGTTCAGACGTTTAGGTCTCAAACCTGTGTAGCAACACCAAGAACATATAACATATTATCAATAATTTATATGACTTTCAGGTTGATGTCTGTCCTGATAATCTAATTTGTTCATAAAAGTTTTCCGGTTCTGCTCGATTTGTTATCAGATTCTTTTAAGTCCCACCTTCTCTCTTCTAGAAAAATCATAAGCTTAGTTCGGGAGGCATTGGGAAACAGACCAAGTGTTCTCTGTATTCAGTGTGAGGGTTTATCAGGGAGTAAGTCAATGCTACTGACAATCACAATGCTACTGAAACAACAGCGTCATTTTAGCATTTATATTATTCCACTGAATATATTATCAATGAAGTAGATCCACTTCGTTTTCTCTTTCTTGAAAAATGTCGAGGATCAAATGGACTTTATGAAATAAAGAGTCTTCATTTCCAGTTTCATATAGAATGATTCGAAACTTAGGAGATGATTTTTGAAAACTAGACTTTGAAAATGCCTCGAAATTTCAGATTTGATAATCATCATGCGCAAAAGGTATGAGTATGTTCGGTTATTTTAACCAAATTCTCGTATCTCCAGGATGCATTCCGTTCGTTCTGCGTTATAATTTTGTACCCCGTAAAACTTCTTTCAATTATAAAAAAATTTCATTTCTATTTCCTATTTTCTCTATTCGATAGTTTGTTGAAGGGATGTGAAAATATCAAAATTTTACAAAGAACCATTTTTCTGAGCAAATAAATATATTTGCATTTTTATATAATGGTGCAAGCAATCCATCACTATAAAAAATCAATTTTTCAATTTAGATATTTCTACTGTTTATTGAGTCGTTGTCAATGATACCGAAAAATTGAAACGATGTTAGTTTTAATTTTGAGTAAATAAAAAGTTATTATTTCGTTGACTAGTTAAAGTTAAAGTGAGATTTAGTTTATTTATATGCTTATATTTATTATTTCAAATTAAATTTTAATGATGTGCGAGGAACTTTTTGAATAAACCATGAGAAATTAATAGTTGATATAGTATCTAACAGATAACAATGTCAAGTTATTGAATAAATCTGTTATAGTTTAAGTACAATTTTTTCTTCGAGAGTTCCAAGTTTTCTCTTTGAAGGATGATTTCGGAGCTTTCAAATAGTTCGAAAATTCTGAAATGAAATTAATTAGTCTTAGTTTATTGATTTCTGATGCTAATTTGTCATATATATTTGAGATGAGGCCTTCTGACTTATGGTATCCATCATAGTTCAACTCCCAAATGAGGTAGGGTTAAAAATATCAGAAATTTTATATGATTGAAGATGATCTCAACAAATTCTTTCATATGACACCGGGGGGGAAACAACCGGGGCCACAGGGAAGTGGTACAGCACGGTCAGATGTCACAAATAGCAGTTTCGGTCTCGTTTGACCTCGTCTGCATGATCTACCCATTCGTAACACAAGGTTATGCCGTTACCTACTCATATCAATTCGTTAGAGCGAACGCAATAATGTAAATGTCACTGCGCCCCCTAACGAACCGAAACAGAGGCTACCTCACCAACGCCCCGCGAAACGGTAAACCAAAGAGCAGATGAACAGGAAAACGTTAAGTGGTCACACTGGTTCGATAACATACAGCCATGCGACACTAACGGTGATTATGAAGAGTAGATCGGAAAACTAGCTCCTTCAAGGGAAGAAATTTAGCATTCCACGGGAGTTTGAAAATTGTCCCTTAAATTATTTTCTTCGATGTGTCTACACATTGCGAAATCTCGCATATAGTAACTTTTTGTTTTGAGATGTTTGTGTATGCCTGGTTGTGAACCACATAGAACTAGTGGGACCACTTAACGTTTTCCTGTTTTATCTGCTCTTTGGTTTCACCGTTTCGCGGGGCGTTGGAGAGGTAGCCTACGTTTCGGTTCGTTGGGGGGAGCAGTGACATTTACATTATTGCGTTCGCTCCAACGAATTGAGATGAGTAGGTAACGGCATAGCCTTGTGTTACGAATGAGTAGACAATGCTATGCCGTTACCTACTCATCTCAATTCGTTGGAGCGAACGCACCAACGCCCCGCGAAACGGTAAAACCAAAGAGCAAATAAAACAGGAAAACGTTAAGTGGTCACACTAGTTCAATAACATACCATCATGCGACACTCACGTATCAGTCAGAAGCGGCCGTCAAAGGACCGACGCTCCTCATTTCTATGTGGTTTACAACCAGGCATACACAAACATCTCAAAACAAAAAGTTACTATATGCGAGATTTCGCAATGTGTAGACAAGACACATTGAAGAAAATTAGTTTTCAAGGGACAATATTCAACCTTCCCTAGAATTTTAAATATCCTCCCTTGAAGGAGCTAGTTTTCTGATCTACTCTTCATAATCACCGTTAACCGGAGCCACAGGGAAGTGGTTTTGAGATGTTTGTATATGCCTGATTGTAAACCACATAGAAATGAGGAGCGTCGGTCCTTTGACGGCCGCTTCTGTCTGATACGTGAGTGTCGCATGGCGGTATGTTATTGAACTAGTGTGACCACTTAATGTTTTCCTGTTTTATCTGCTCTTTGGTTTCACCGTTTCGCGGGGCGTTGGTGCGTTCGCTTCAACGAATTGAGATGAGTAGGTAACGGCATAGCCTTGTGTTACGAATGGGTAGACAATGCTGTCGAGGTCAATCGAGACCGAAACTTCAGTCCATTGTTCCTGTTCGTGACATCTGACCGTCCTGTACCACTTTCCTGTGGCCCCGGTTAACGGTGATTGTGAAGAGTAGATCGGAAAACTAGCTCCTTCAAGGGAGGATATTTAACATTCTACGGAAGGTTGAGTATTGATCCTTGAAAAATAATTTTCTTCGATGAATATAATATGGAGTAATTAGTCCCATATCTATTGTAATGGTGTGATTAAGCAATACATCAGGCGTTAGTGGCATGCTGAAAATTTTCGTCTGATACCAGACAATGGTAAAGTTGAAATGTTTTGTTTTAGATGAATTGATAAGTCGCATATGAAATTTTTGATAAATATTTGAGGACAACAACTAACGTGGAAATCTTCCGACAGCATATTGAAGATTATGTTGGAAATAAACCTCTTGAATGAACAATATGAGATTAGCGGAAAACATATGAAACAATATATAGGGTGCGCCAGAGGAAACCGGATAATTTTTTTCCGTTATAACTTTCGCAATTTTAGAGCTAGATCATTCGTTTCTACTTTATTGGAGAGCCAAAGGACTAGATTTTTCAGAAAGTGTATCGTAATTTCACTTCCGTTGAAATCCAATATGGCTGACTCATTCGAAAATGAGCAATATTTCAATATCGCTGGAACGTTTTCTTTTCACTGAAAAATAATTCGAATGGGGCATTCAGTCGATAATTCAGTCTTTTGAACAATTTGATAAATTGATCTTGAAAATATTCCAAGAATTGTAAAAAGTAGCGTGAAGAATTTTTTTCATTCTGATTTTCAGCTGAAATTAAAATATTTTTTCACCTCATGGCGTTAGCACTCCTGAAGTTGTTTTGTTTTTCATGAATGTTCCAAGAAGACAAAGAACCATATTTTACTAAAATCAATCTAAAGTTTAATTTCCCTTCGAATTCGAGATAGCCGACTCCCTCAAACATTAACCATTTTCCCCGCGCATTAAAAAATTTTTCGCGGTCGTAATGATCCAACTGCGTAACTCAATCAGTAGAGTAGTAGAACCAAACCTTTCCCAACATTTTAAGGTGTCGAACTCCAATTATGATTCAGAATTGTGCCAATTGTCGTCAATAATGTTTCTTTTTTCCACCATCGTATGCACCTACCGTTGTGAAACCTCTGAACATAGACTGCATGCATTAACTCTATGATAAACAAAAAATGAGGAAATGTCATCGAGTTTTAGACGACATCTGGTTTGAACTCGAATTTCATCTTGGTTTTGTTGTTTTTGACGTTTGAAAATGTTAACAATGGTTTAAACAAATGATGATATTTGAATTGTGGAGGCCGTTACTTGATGTAGATCCATGATATAAATGAGATAAAAAACACAAGGTTTAACTTTAATCTACACTTTATTTGAAAAAATTCGACGACGTTTCGCTGACACAGCAGCTTTATCAAGAATGAAAAACAGAATGAAGAGTATGGTATTATAAACAAATCGTAGAACAAGTTGGATGAATAACAGGAAAATCCACACCGAGCCATTGTACAGTTAGTATGAAAGGTAATAAAAACTAATTAAACAAGTTAAGTAGGGGTGAGTAATTCACATCTACCTGTTCATTCAAAAGCTTGTCCGAATGTTTGTATCTATTTATTTCTAATGCTTCTAGGAGATCTAATTTTGAACTTTTGATTTTATATGTAATATCTCAAAGTTTTTATTGAATGAATGGTTTTCTTTTATTAGGTGGTTTTAATAATTTGAATCAGATTTATTTTTATCGAAGCTACGTTTATGTTCTTATGCCAAAACTCCTATAGGTCTTACCGATATAAATTTTATCACAAGAACCGCAATTGAGTTTATAGATTTCTGCTTTACTTGATTTTTCAACACGAGATTTATTATTTTTAATATGTTTACCTAAGTTATTAGAAGTTTTGAAAGTTATATTAAGATTTTGTTTGACGAGAAAGGATTTAATATTTGTACTTACAGATCCGCAGAATGTTAAACTGTTGAATATTTTATAGTCTTTATGAATAGGATATACTTCATTTATTGCTTTCTGATACAGTTTTTACGAATGATTAGATCTATCATATCCGGATTATATGAATTATTAATGGCTATCTGTTTGATGATGTTTAACTCTTTATTATAATCTTCTACTGATAAAGGTAAATTGAATAACCGATGTACCATGCTGTTTAAAGCTGCAACTTTGTGTTGAATTGGATGTAATGAGTAGTTACGTATAATTGTATCAGTATGTGTTGGTTTACGAAAGACCGAAAAAACATGATTATTATTTTCTTTAGTGATTTTAAGTCCAAAAATTAATGGAATCGTTCTGTTCAATTTCTATTGTGAATTTAATGTTCGAATGGATGGAATTAATGAAATTAAGAAATTCCAAATTTCTTTATTGGTATAGATATGTTGACGACATCTTAGTATGTTTCATTGGAACTACTCGTCAATTAGACTTATTTCTTAATTTCATTAATTCCATCCATTTGAACATTAAATTCACGATAGAAATTGAACAGAACGATTCCATTAATTTTTGGACTTAAAAATCACTTAACAAAATAATAATCATGTTTTTTCGGTCTTTCGTAAACCAACACATACTGATACAATTATACATAACTACTCATTACATCCAATTCAACACAAAGTTGCAGCTTTAAACAGCATGGTATATCGGTTACTCAATTTACCTTTATCAGTAGAAGATTATAATAAAGAGTTAAACATTATCAAACAGATAGCCATTAATAATTCATATAATCCGGATATGATAGATCTAATCATTCGTAAAAACTGTATCAGAAAGCGATAAATGAAGTATATCCTATTCATAAAGACAAAATATTCAACAGTTTAACATTCTGCGGATCTGCAAGTTCAAATATTAAATCCTTTCTCGTCAAACAAAATCTTAATATAACTTTCAAAACTTCTAATAACTTAGGTAAACATATTAAAATAATAAATCTCGTGTTGAAAAATCAAGTAAATCAGGAATCTATAAAATCAATTGCGGTTCTTGTGATAAAATTTATATCGGTAGGACCTATAGGAGTTTTGGCATAAGAACATCTGAACATAAACGTTGCTTCGATAAAATAAATCTGATTCAAATTATTAAAACCACCTAATAAAAGAAAACCATTCATTCAATAAAACTTTGACATATTACATATAAAATCAAAAGTTCAAAATTAGATCTCCTAGAAGCATTAGAAATAAATAGATACAAACATTCGGACAAGCTTTAGAATGAACAGGTAGATGTGAATTACTCACCCCTACTTAACTTGTTTAATTAGTTTTTATTACCGTTCATACTAACTGTACAATGGCTCGGTGTGGATTTTCCTGTTTTCATCCAACTTGTTCTACGATTTGTTTATAATACCATACTCTTCATTCGGTTTTTCATTCTTGATAAAGCTGCTGTGTCAGCGAAACGTCGTCGAATTTTTTCAAATAAAGTGTAGATTAAAGTTAAACCTTGTGTTTTTTATCTCATTAAAATGATGATAAGCGTTTTATTGAATGTTTATTTGTGCGCGGCTATACTGCTAGGCACATATTACTCCAATTTCCAGCCCCTAATCACAAAAAAAACAATCTATGATCTTGAGGAAAAATTTCGGACAACAAGATCATTAGGAAGAAGATCAGGATGACTGTTTCCATAATATCTCAGTGATGCCAACTGTTTAAAGCATACGACATGATTTTGTTCGACAAATAACATGAGTAAAAACATTCAACAAAAAGAATCAAATACTCAGAATGGAATATGACCTCCATTAGCATCCACAACAATCTGAACTCGTCTTCTCCAGTTCTCTCGAAATTACTTAATACCATTTCTATACACCATTTCTTTCAATTGACCCCACAGAAAATAGTTGCACATAATAAGGTCGGGACTATTTGGGGGCCATTGTTCTGGTTCGATGATATCGTCTACGTGTTGTCTCAGATAATCCATAGAAGAGTAACTGGTATGACATCTGGCTCCAACCTAAGATCAATTGAAATGGATTTCATTTAGATACATATATTTTGGGACCTCTGCAAATGAATTAAAGGCACACTCCTCTTGATTTCATTGGTCGGAACACAAATTCTGTCATACTGGCTGTTTTTGGTGGGACAACACTGAAACTCTGTGAACCAGATATTTTCAATTTGTCTACGTGTTCTAAATCTGTTTAGTAAATTTCTGCATCACTCGAATCTGCGCTCTTGGGCATCTTGAGTCAATTGAAAATTATAGTGCATCCGGAAATACTTAAGACCCAAATCGTGTCTTATTATTCTTCTCACAGAGGTTCTTGAGATTCTGGCATCTCTGAGCCATTTGGGAAACAGTCAAGCTGGTTCCTAGAGTTCTAATAGGGCTGACAGGTAATGCAGAAATTCGCTGAATGTTATCCTGAAATTGTCAATTGAGTTTGTAATACATAAAATGTAGAGTTGGTGCTTGAAACAGATTATGAAAGAGGTGAGTACCTGTGTTCTAACAGTTCTAGCTGCACCAGTACCTAGTCTTCTTCCTAATCACCCTCTTGTCTGAAACGTTTTCTCAAGATCATAGATTGTACTACTTTTGTAATTAGGAGCTGGAAATTGGCGTAGTATTTGCCTAGCAATATAGCCACACACAAATAAACATTCAATAAAACGCTTATCCTCATTTGTTAAAACCATTGTTAACAATTTCAAACGTCAAGAACAAGCAACACCAAGATAAAATTCGAGTTCAAACCAGATGTTGTCTAAAACATTTTTGTTTATCATAGAATTAATGCGTGTAGTCTATGTTCAGTAGTTTCACAACGGGAGGTGCATATGATGGTGGAAAACAGAAACATTATTGACGACAATTCTAAATCAATATTCGAGTTCGACCTCTCAAAATGATGGGAAAAGGTTCAATCTAATGATTGGATTACGCCGTTGATTCATTACAACCTCGAAAATTTTTTAATTGTTATTATCTGAGTAAATCGACCATTTTGAATTCGAACGAAAATCAAATTTTAGGTTAGTTTTAGTAAAAAATGATCATTTGTCTTCCTAGAACATCCATGAGAAACACAACAACTTCAGGAGTGCCAACGACATGAGGTGGAAAAAATATTTCGAATTCAGCTGAAAATTAAAATGAAATAAATGCTTCACGCTACTTTTCTACCAATTCTTGGAATATTTTCCAGATCAATATATCCAATTGTTCAGAAAAGACTGAATCATCGACTGAAAGCCCCATTCAAATTTCAGTAAAAAAAAAGTTCCAGCGATCTTGAAATATTGCTTATTTTCGAATGAGCCATATTGAATTTCACCGAAAGTGAAATTTTGATACAATTTCTGAAAAGCCTAATCCTTTAGCTTTCCAGTAAAGTAAGAACGAATGATATTGCTCTAAAATTTCGAAAGTTATAGCGAAAAAAAATTTGTCCGGTTTTCTCTGGTGCACCCTACATTTTTGGATATCTAGTAGCCATTGCTATTTATCTGATAAGAGACAAAGAAGTTTCATAATTAGTCTAGCTACTCAATGTCCAAAACAGTTTTGCTCAAACGCAGACAGTTGAAAAATTATGGTTGATTAAAAACACGTTCGAGTTTTTAGGGACACTTGTAAAACGTCAAGGTTAGGTTAGGTTTCTATCGATCGAGTCGTTCTCAAATTATTTGAAAAATAAAAAAAATTCTTTTGATTTTGCGACCTCTATCGGCCAATCGAAGAAACTTTTGATAAAGGTAAGTTGGCCTAAATCGACTTATTTCGAGCTGAAGAATCTGTGGTATAACGTTGTACACGCAATTCACGGACACCCTGTATAACATTGCTATGAAAATTGTAATACAAACATTTTTTCCCATCGTAGACTTCATCAAAATTAAACAATGTGACTTAGAATCAATACTGTACGATGTTGTACTTAATTTTACTTATCTTATATTTGGTATAACCCACAGAGCTTGCCAAATTTATATTTTAAGCTGCCTCGTTTCATCCATTTCGTTGGTGTAGACAATTTTGTCTCTATATCCTCCAAGGGGACACTGGCTACGTCCTCGATGTCAGGAAATATAAACGTTTTTCTTATCTTACTCACCATTCGAATTGATTTTACTAGACTGAAGTAATTACACTAAAAATTTTTTAGTTCGTAAATGGCTGATTAATATAAAGAATGTTTGAGGCAAGTTAGTCGATTATATAATTGTTTTTGTCTGATGCTAAGTTGACTGTTTTATATAATTTGAGTTTTTTCGACTAAGGGCGACAGCTACTAAACTAACAACCGGCCGCCCGTTTGAAGGTTAATTGAAAAATGGGATTAATTTTCATCAACTAACGAGCTCAATAAAAAATCTCCGAAAATAACTTCATTGTATTTTCATATACAAAAGTTATGATTCATTCCACTTTCATTACGGTATGTAACATACAAATCCAAGCATATTTCTTCACCAAACTGTACGTCCTATTTTTAAAATTCATATAACTAAAAACACATAACATAAAGTCTCTTTTGCGGACCAAATTTTGAAATTCATCATTAATTATATTATTGTTTATTGTAGACTCAATTAAGACTTGAATATTTCATAATTAAACTTGATTTTTGTAAAATTGAAAGAAGCAACTAACAAAGTAGGAAACTCAGTATTTCAGTTTTCATGATCAGATCATTACTGCATAGAAACAATCTTTTTAAACAATTATCTGTACATGACTCTTATGCTAATATTTACAAATATTTCATGAACTAGATTATATTGGGCATTGCAGATACATCATGCTATCTGTGTACATGTGGATTCTTCTGGTATTTATATTTATTATATCCGTGGTTCACATATAAAACGTGTTCTTCTTGACTCGTATCAAATATATATCCTCTTATAAGAGAGAATAAACTGGATGTGAATGCCATTTGATTAACCATGGCAACTGCCATAACAGTTAATTTCAACCCAGGAATCAGCCAAGGTAGTACTCCAGCCATGATGAATCCAGGGATGATTAGGTAAGGTATAACATCATTCATCTTCAACTTCTTCTTTCTTGCTTCAACTGAGGTGCGTCTAATTTCCAACGACACAGAATCGTTTAATTGGTGAATCATAAATTCCATGTCGTCAGTGATGCCAATTTCCCACTTTGTCTCGTTATGATTATTTGTATTTTCTTGTTCGAAATCCGAATCATTCGAGTATGGGATAGCTGAAACAGAAAAACTTACTCAATGAAAAGAATTAAACAGGAAAATTTCATCTTCACAGACAACATATCGTCCATGAATGAAAGACTTGCGAAGAGCTTCCATAAGTTTTCAATATTTTTAAATCAAGTTGAGAATACTATTCCAGAAAGGTCTAAGGATTTCAAGATGATATCAGACTATATGTGTAGTTTCCAGTTGTACCACTATGATAGGAATCCTCCTTTTAGTAATTATACGATGCGCCAATAGCCAAAAAATTTTTTTCGACAATTTATTTACATTAATTATTAAATTAATAGCTACTCAGTGGAACTGCATCTTAAGTTCCTTAGAAATAAATGAACATGTCTGGTTAATTTATTCCTTGATGACATTTATGTGTAAACCAGAATAGATTTTCTGAAACCCTCATTTATTTCAATATTTATTACAACTCTATCCAATGCTGATATTTCCGAAATAATCAAATTTTCAGTTTGTACAATTACAAGTACGTGAAAAACTCGTATCGTGATAAAACGTGTCCTGCGCATTTAAATGAATTGTGTAAACTGCTTGTCAGTCTTTATTCAAAATGAAATACTATTTACTTCATGGCGATATTTTAATTACTGATGCTTTGATCATGTAAATTGAGCATTCTATCTGAAAGGAAAGTTTATGAATTAATATTTCTTCGATGAAATACATTAAAATGTGCCAGTGTTACAGTCCAATTCCTTTTTATAAGCAATTCTTTATAGCATAATAATTTGAATGTGAACGTTAATTTGAAGGGTTCAATGAAGCTTGAAAACACGCAAGGTTCTAACAGTAGACTAAAATATAGCCCTCTGTGGGCATATAATTGGTGTATATCAAAATGTCTATGAATAATTAAATTATTTCGAAGCAGGAATAAAGATTGACTTCGATGTGAAAAAATACAAAGAAAAGTTTTTTTCTCGGTTATATATATATATATATATATATATATATATATATATATATATATATATATATATATATATATATAAATAGTGAGGTGAGGCAGAAAGAGCTACAAACCAAGATGACAGACATAGTAGTAAGCCCAGAAGATATCGCAAAAGTCTTGAAGGGAGCTCTGGGCCGCATCGGGACCTGATAAGCTGCAAAACTACTAGTGGAAAAATTTTACCAGCGCTCACCACAAGATTTCTACCTTTTTCCAGCAGGTCCTAGAAGACCCTACCTTGGTGCCAAGCTTCTTTACCCTATAGACCTCGTACATGATACCAAAAACTGAGAACACAGTAAATCCAAAAAACAACCGTCCCATAACGTGTCTTCTAATTTCTAACTGGTACTCTTACCCTGCACATCAACAAATCCCTCAGGACACACAACGTTATTACCAGGGAGCAGGGAGGATGTTAGGAGCTCTTAGTCATTCATTCACTTGTCACCAAAAATGCCCCTAGAAAGCTTAGAAATCTTTCTATAGGGTGGATTGACTACAAAAGGGTCTTTGATTTTATTCCGCACTCATGGCTCCTTAAGGTACTCAGAATATATGGTATTTCCGAGCATGTGGTTGAGCTCCTAAATCATCTCATGGGATCCTGAAGAACATGCTTAAAATTTAGAGGGAATAATGGAGTGGAAGATAAGGGACCTATGATCAGTATAAGGCGTGGAGTTTTTCAAGGAGACACGCTGAGCCCGTTGTGGTTTTGCTTGGTGCTTAACCCCTTAAGAGCACTCTTGAATGGAAGCAACAACAAATACGTTCTCCAAAAAGACAAAAATATCCATATAAGTCATCAACTTTATATGAATCATCTGAAACTGCATAATAATAGATATCCTTAGGGGAAAAATTGTGCATAACAACTCTACAACGCTGATGAATCAAATGGAAATTCCTCCATTAAAACCTGAAGACTCCTACAAGTACCTGGAAATGAGTCAATCAGTTGATATTCATACGGCGGAAATGAAACTTGCGTTATGTGACAGGCTCCTCCATAGGATCAGGCTGATGCTACACAGCAAACTAAACTCAAAGACAATGTTCACTGCGATGAATACGTCATACCTAGCATGACCTACACCTTCAGATTTCTAACATAGTCTGCGACTGACTTGAAAGGCCTGCTTACGAAGGTTAGAACTCTGCTCACCCAGTATGGCGTTCACCATCCTCATGCCTCTGTGAACCGCCTTCATTTGTCCAGGCACATGGGAAGAAGAGGCCTGCTGAATTTGGAAGCTGCATGTCTCAAAGCTGTCAGGGAATTACGAGGATATTTCCGAAAGGCCCACTCCTTGGCCGCTATCCAGGACACCTAGAGGGCCCAAACGTCAACAAAGCGGAATCGTTGTCCTAAGTCAGATCTGGCTATCTGCATCCTGAGACCGATGGTCGCCCAATTGCGATCCAATATCAGGTTGTGCCTACAAGAGCGTAAATGAAGAACATCGCAAAAATAAATATTCCTACCGATCAATGTATAAAGTGCTCTAGACACCTGGAAACAATACCTTACATCACATCTGGCTGTCCTATTCTTGCTCGCACAGAGTATCTTCGCAGACATAATGAAGTAGCAAAAATGTATCACCTGGAGTCGAACATTACAACGACGAACCGAAGAGTTTACTCGAAAATCAAAACTATAAGTTATATTGGGATTTCACTATGATAACAGTTAGATCGGTCTTGAATAACAGACATGATATTGTGGTATTCGACTGGAAGAATAAGACTGCCTTCTTGCTTGACGTGACCGTACCTGCAAACGACAACCTAGAAAGAGCTTACTCAGAGAAGTTTGATAAGAATCAGAATTTGGCCTTTAAAATGAAACAAATTTATAGCCTAACATCAGTGGTAATAATACCGCTTATAATCTCTGTAAAGGGTCTTGTTGAGGCTCATTTGACTGATAATACGAAGAGGCTGCAGCTTTCGTCAAAAATAGTCAGCTGTGCACAAAAACAGGTTACACTAGCTACGACAAGAATTGTTAGAGCGGTTTTTGTTGGTTCATAAGCTAGATGACGCTGCTTTGGCTATTTTAGCCCGGGACTATTTATGATATCCCGTACAAATGAAAGACAGTACTGTGAAGAGTACCCTAGGAAGACGGACGGTAATCCACAATATAACACAAAAATTTTATTCAGTGACGAATATTTAATAGGGCCTATAATTTTTTAAGGTTCATTGACAAAGGAGAGATATTTGGAATTTTTGAGGACCCAAATGCAAGATGAAATGGACTAGTTGCCATTAGTTGTTGCGAATGAAATATATTTTCAACTAGATGGTGCACCTCCTCCCAACACAAGGGAGGACTCGCGGTATCTCGACGAAATTTTTCCCGAAAAATGGATAAGTACAAATAGTCCCATGAGATGGCCAGCTAAATCGCCACTAGATTTCTTCCTATCCTATCCTAACATTAGAAGAATCAGGTTTAACAAATACCTGTTAGCACCCAACAATAATTGGAGCACCGTTTGAGACAGGCTATTGCAGGCATTACAGTCATTACAGTCAAATAATGTTGTGAGGGGAACCATCAATCGTATGCGATCTTGTGTTCGTGAGAATGCTGGTATTTTTGAACATTTACTATAATTATTTGGTTTTTACTGTTCGCTCTTTTGTCATTAACTTTGACACCTTGTAAAAAATGAGCAATTAAACTTTCAGATACAATCTCATATTTTCTTGATGGGATTTGTTAAGCTAAGCCAATTATCGCTGTTCATGGCCTTCTAGAACGAAAGATGAAAATTGAAAAAAAAGATTGTGTTCTTTTTCTTCCAGAAATATGTCAAAAGGAAGTAGGATGAGATGAACAAGTTAAATAAGAAAAAAAATACAGGGTGTCCCATTTGAAAATCGAAAGTTGGTATTGTTTCCGGCATAACCGGAGACGAAATGTGAAACATAGTAATGTTGTCAAATTCAAAATGTTATCTTCTATCCGATTATCAAATTTTATCAGAATATTTCAAATAGAAAAAAAATTTCAGGGGTGGCCCTAGTTTTGGTTACACCCTCTTATTTTGTTTAATATTTTCAGATTTTTGTTATGCAAGATAAAGATGAAGATTGAAAAACTTTGGGAGCAAATCATTGATAGTTTGATGAATAGTAAGCATAATTATATCCAAAATTAAGGGTAACGAAACCACTGCTGATCAGTGTGATGAATGTAATACAAATGGATCACGAGTGAAATCAGCTCAGTCGATAGCAATTAAGAAAAACCACCTACAATATTGGACGGCTCGGTGGCGTATGGGATATGATGCTCGTCTCCTGCGCAGAGTTGCCTGGGTTCAATCCCCACAAAGTCGGTGCTTTTTCTCGGATTCTGGGAATCGCTTGAGTATCCATCTTTCGGAGGAGATGTAAAGCCGTCGGTCCTGTCTAACAGAGATGTGTTGGACATTAAAGATCCCTTCCCTCGACACGAGAGGGTTTGATAAAATTCCCGGGTTAGTGACATGATAGAAAAACCCGGCGTGTCATTGGCCGAAAGGCGGAAATAGAGCACGTTAAAGGAATAACAAACAAACAAACCTACAACAGCGGAAATCATACGAGTTAAGTATGAAAAAAAAACCCCAAAAAGAGAGCTCAAAGTTATATCTGAATAAGACAATGCACCGATCTTGACAATTTCCCCAATTTCACTTTAACCGTATCTATCCACCTAATTCTCTGAATGAAGGAGATCTTTATGAATTGAATCGAACTATGCTTAAAATTTATTACCATGGATACCAATGTAGTATAGATTGTGAATATCTATAATTTATTTGCCGGTGGCTCTTTCGCGAGAAACTATTTTGTTGGTGTGAAACCTCATATTAAAATATAATTTATCATTTCCAGATGTTTATACTGTAGGTGCGGCTGTAAATCTATTACACACTTATTTATCAATGCTTACTAGAAATGTAATTTATCAACTTCTTCGTTTAGTCCATGCACGTTTTCGGATAAAAGAAGAACTGGGCAAGAAGAAGCAATATGTATTTCTATCATGGAAAATTATGAAAATCATAAATATTTTCTCTCACTAAACACGGTTTGTTAAAATCTATCTGAAATAATGATTACAAATAACGAGCTATTCGAAAGTTTCTTTTATTTAACAATCATAATATTTTGAATATTCCTTAAGCATTTTTGTTTTCTTTCATAATTTACAAAACTCCTAGGCGTGAATGAAGTCGACCCGGAGCAGGTCCTTCATCTCCGTGTGTCTTTATGTATCTTCACTTGATTCAGTTGGTTGTTGTCACCAGCGTGATAAATTTCCTGATTAGATCCTCTCTGATGTTTACCGTACTCAGAAAGGCTGGAAATTTTCAAACATCAGGGTTGGATACTTAAATAAGAAGTGCTCCATTATTTCCCCCTTAATATCAAACCACCGGTATGTTAGGCTATCCAGGAGGATCTCGATTCTATGTAGGTGCTGACGACGGTAGCAATCTTCCATTAGAAGAGCCAAAATCTCATTTCTTCCCTACTCAGTGTAGGTCTAAGTGAGCGATGGCTTCTGTTCTGTAGCATTAATTGCCATTCTTAACATTCATTTGTGCTCAAGCATTTTATCCACCGTTGTGAATGTGCTTCATTAGGAGATGTCACAGATTGGTTTCAGTATTACTTACACTTCGAGCCTTTTTTTAATCACTTCTCAAATGCCCGAATGGTTCGAGTGGCATAGAGGCAAGCAATCAATTGAAGGCATGCTTACCGGACTATTATAGAACTGATCCGATGTGATTCCATAATTTGTCTGTAAATTAATTTTCATTGAGTATAAAAACATACCTTGACTTCTAGTAAATGCAATGAGTAATGTCCCATTCTGGTAGACAGTGAAGTGATAACTTTGAAATAATGCTTATGGAGTTTTTAAATTTCCATTTGCACCTTGATTTGTTTCGGAGTCATCCCTGCATCGTACGGAAGAACATCTTTGCCGAATAAGAAATATTGCAGGTCGTGAACTTTCTGATTATCTCCTTAGCCATTTTCTTAGTTTCAAGTGAGTTTAGACATATAAGAATCAGGTATGATTGTTGAAATATTTTTCTGTTGGTTTTCTTCGTCCATTGTTACAGACTTCTGTCCCAAACCCTCTTCCTTTCACCCTTGTCTTCGTCTGGAAATCATGGAGTGCAGAATGAGAATGAGAGAATGAAGCTGGTAAGCAGAAAAATCTTTGGTAGTCTTTATGTACACACGACTTCTCTTCTTACGGTGCCTTATCCTTAAGGACGTTGGCGATTACATTTGCCCATCTTATTTTATTTGTTGCAGCTCTCTCCTATATATATATATATATATATATATATATATATATATATATATATATATATATATATAGCGAGTTTTACCCTGACGAGTTGCCCATATATCTTTTCATGCAATCAAACTGATTTCATGCAAAAATATAAATCCACCACCCGGTAATTAATACCATTGCCAGGCAATGATTATAATCGAAACATATCCTGGAATAATTATATATTAGGATAACGTTGAATGTTATGAGAATATATCAATCTACCAGAATATATACATACTATAGCATCATCAGACAATGATATCAATGTACCAACGAGTAGTGTCAGAGGCTTTCCCCGGAAAAATCCACTGTACGGACCTTAATCAAGTAACACTGAATGTTACTCATTAATAGTTTCCTTTGTGTGAAGTGGTGAACGATCGAATAGAATACTGCTCTGAATATAAATATGACAAAATTGTCAGTTAATTATATTACATTTATATAAACAAATAAATAAAATATGAAATGAGATTCTGGGCAGTATAAACTGAAAAGAAAACCTATGACTCTACCTCATTATTTTTTCGGAAAGAAACCTACGAAGAATGTTACAAGATTTGATGACTGTTATCTTTTGTAACTGTTCATACAAATCCTCCTCAAACCTAAAATCTCAATACTTTTGTGAAGATTTCTAGGAATAACACCTGTTGTGGAAATAATAATCGGTAGAATAAATATTTTCTTCATTTTCTACATTTTTTAATCTCGTCGCCAAGCATCATATATTTAGAAATTTTTTCATTGTATTTATTTTGTATACTATGTGTGTCGGGTATAGCAATATCTATTATATATGTTATTTGATTCTGTTTATCATTAAGAATGATATCTGGTCTATTGTGTTTTACAGCTCTGTTGCAAAGAATTGTTTTATCAAAATAAAGTTTATATTTGTCATTTTCACAAATAATCTCAGATTCATATTTGTAAAATTTTTTCTTTTGGGAATTAGGTCATGTTTAATTCCTAGATTAAAATGAATAATATTAGCGACGGCATTATGTCTTTCTAAATAATATATATATATATATATATATATATATATATATATATATATTTATATAAATATCTTCCGCGATAAACTTCATGAGGAGTCTATATATGTAATTTGAGACAAGACGAATTATTCAAAATCCGTATATCCCTCCGCTTCGTTTCTCGGCATCCTTTAGTTGCACTATAGTGGCGCTTGGGGGCTGCGTGCATGGCGGGCAGATTTGGGAACTAGCTCTTGTCAGGAGGATTATTCATTGATCTACGGAGTTTTGAATAATTCGTCTTGTCTCAAATTTATATATATATATATATATATATATATATATATATATATATATATATATATATATATATATATATATATATATATATATATATATATATATATATATATATATATATATATATATATATATATATATATATATATATATATATATATATATATATATATATATATATATATATATATATATATATACCATGTCTTTATGTTGAATCATGAGGACATCCTCAGTCTTCTGAGAGAATACCATTGTTTCTGACTTTGAAGCATAAATTAAATCACGTCAGATTTCATAACAATGCATTCTTCCACTTTCACTAAGTTATTTCTAGAGTGATCTCTATGAAAATGTTTTCAGTATCGTATTTGCTTCAATCTATACTGGGAATCTGAAATAATGAGCCTATCAGAAGTATCTGGAGAATGCGTTTATGGATCAATTTCAAATTTTGAGATTAGAGTAAATAGATGCTATTTTCTTTCATAAACGGGCTTCTTTTCTCAAGAATTTTTTTGTTAAGGTTAATCCAATCTCAATTTAACGACCGTTCTGTTTTATAACAATTCTTGGAATTATAGTGTCATCTTCGTTGACCAAAAGAATGAACTCAGGTTTAGAAAAGATAATTTGCCACTTTATAAAAACCTGAAACTCCTTTCTTCGTTAGATGAAATAATCCTCAAACGAGGTTATTATTGGTTTATTCATCATTCATGGTTAATTTCAACAATTAACAAGTCGAACTCGCTCAAAATTTAACGTAAAATACCCGAATTTAGGACCAATTTGCAACAATCAATTCAGAAATCTACAATCGAATTTCGTCACACAAATAAAATTAAAAAACCGTAAACATCAACAACGTAGTAAACATTGAACCAAATTAGGCGCACTTTATTAATAGGTATTTTTCGCACTTGATTGGAATCGATGCTGTCAAAGATGTTTCACTTCTTATTCGAGATCCCCCTTCAGATTTATTGGCAGGAATTTGTTCTTTAGAAACCCCTTCAGATAAAAATCTAAATTAGTAAAATCCGGAAATATCTACTAGGTCAATTCCATTAACCCAGTGTTCCTAGCCACCTGACGTCTGAATAATTCTAATAATACCTGAGGTACCATCTAACTGGTACCAACATTAAACACGTGTATTCAACTGAAGATTGTCCTGAATTTCCGAAACAAATGTGGTTAAAACCTCTAAATATTTCATACCGTTCAAATTTTTCTCGTAAATTAAATATTGACATTGGTTTTCAAGCATTTAAGCATAAACGATGTTGCAAATTCAGCTCCCAAGTTTGATGTGGATTTTCGACAGCCCAGATCAGAGAATTATGATGATCAAAAAAACATTGTCTTACGAGAATTTGGACTCATCGGTCCGTATGCTTTTCTGTAAGAAGTCTGGGTATACTTGAATGGTAAACATCATATTTGGCAGAAATTATACTAACACCGCATGTCCTGGATTAAAGATGATATTAAGGAGAATTTCGAGAGTTAAAAATTTTTTTTGTCCAAAATGTTATTAATTGATGTACGTAATATTCTCAAGTTTAGTTTGATTGAATAGATAAGTGATTCTTGAAAACCTTTTTATAGAATAGCATAGGAAAATAGGTTTCCTCAAAATTGTACTCTTCTCGTTAAAAAAGATGATACTATAATTCCGAAAATTTTTATGAAAAATCATACTGGTTACTTTTAGATAGGGCATATCTGGGACAAAAACAAATGCTTGGAAAAGGATGCCGTCTATAAAAGAATATAAAAATTACACCATACTATTTTAGTCTGAAACTAATTGCCAATTGTAGAACAGTATATGTTCCCTTTAATGCCAAAACTTGTTACAATGAAATTGATGAATAACCCTTTACCAAGATACTCCTTCTAGGCACTTTATCGCAGACATCCTTAATATTGATTAATCTGACTTGAACTGTGAATAAATATATCAAAATTAGGCAATTTGCGTAATATATATAGAGCATTGGGAGGTGTGCATGACATGGTTCTGTAATACAAATGGCACGCAAGTTTGTGGATTCGATCGATCTAAGTTTTTGCACTGGTTTGATTTGGTTATATTAGGTGCCCAACTAAGTTGTCGTTGTTTATCAATAGATGGCTCCAGCAGTAAGTGCTGGTTGATTTTTACATATCAAGAACGTCTTGAACAAAGCTTAGACATATGGTAAACAAACCACTGTGACACATTAGTGATTTTGTTTGCGTCATATACTTTCAGTTGTGAGAAAATGCCTGATTTTGTGCCAAATAATCGTCATTTGTGGGAAGTAATGTTTTATTCTTTCATTCGAATAGAACCTTTGGTACAAGCTGGATGGATTGAGTAGTCCAGCAGGTGCTAATGCCGGTCCCAAGCCCGGATCAAGGAGGAAGGTTCCTAGGAAAGGTTAGCAACCTGCCTAGGGTAAAACAATTCATTGCTCAAAGCACCGGAACAAGGACAGAAAACACGGAATACGACCCGCGCGCGAAATAGGAATAAACTCTCCAGGAAGAGGCATCAAGTAAGAATAGCCGGCTGGAACATAAAAACTCTATTCTCCAAAGACCACGAAATAATCCCTGAAATGAACGAACACAAAATAGATATATGTGCACTTGCCGAAACCAAAAAGAAGGAAGGGATTATCAAAATTAAACAATTACATCTTAGTATACTCTGGAGTAGAAAAGACGAAAGAACAACATCGGGAGTAGGACTACTAGTACATGAAAAATACGGAGAAAATATGGTAAACGTAGAATATGTTAGCGACAGAATCCTGAAAGTCACAATGTCGTTCGACCGTCCGCTACATATCCTATCAGTATACGCACCTGACATAAGCAAACCAGAGGAAGCGGCGGTAGATTTTATGAAAGTCTTCAATCACAACTAGATAAAATACCAACTAAAGAAAAGATAATCATATTAGGAGACCTTAACGCTAGAGTAGGTAACGAAGTAGTAAACGGGGAAAAACAAAAATATAACGAAGACGTAATTAACAGAAACGGCGAAATGTTGACGGAATTTTGTGCACAGAACGAGTTGCGAATTAATAACACTTTTTTCCCTCACAAAGAACAGCACAAATATACTTTCTACGATAACCGAAACATAATTGATTACATTATCACTAACCGAATGTTTCTTCCCCAACAAATCTCAGATGTAAGAGTTTTGTCATCAGCTAACATTGGAACAGACCACGAGCTCGTTCTAGGGAGACTGAAGATGACAACTCAAATAAAAAAGAAAACACCATCTGTGAAAACTGAAAAATTTAACGTAGAATCGCTCAACAATGAGAGCACAAAACAACTTTATTCAAACCGTTGCAAACAGTATATAACACGTAATTCAATATTGCAGCAAGATAACCCCGACATAGCATGGCTCAAACTAAAAGAAAACATATACAAGGGTGCCACAGAGGCCTTGGGAACCCGCACGGTATCACAGAACGGCAAACCTAATAATAAACCCTGGTTCACCGTTGAAGTCAAAAACATTACAAGAGAAAAAAACAAATATATCTAGAATATAAGAACCATCCGACACCAGAGAACCGAAATAGATACATAGAAATGAGAAATAGGGTGAATAACAGAGTTCGGGAAATTGAAGAAGAATACTGGCAGAGATTTAGTGCTGAAATGGAAGCGGATATATACGGAGCGCAAAAACGAATTTGGAAATTATTAAGGGTATGAAAAAGGACACCAATGAAACTATACAACTGAAAACAATCACAAACGAAACATGGGAAAAATACTTCAAAAATCTTTACACCGAATCAAAATATGAAGAAGAACCCCCAGAAGAAGACTTAGAAAACGACATTATAAATGAACCGGTAACAATCACGAAAGAGCAAGTAGCTATGGCAATAAGTAAACTTAAAAATAGGAAAGCTCCAAATGAAGATAAGATAACAAATGAGATGATCAAATATGGCGGTGAAGCCATGAGAGAAGAGTACACAAAACTGTTTAACATCATAATTCAACACGGAAAAATACCAGAAGAATGGAAAAGAAGTGTAACAGTGCCTATATTTAAAAAAGGAGACAAAACAAATCCTGCCAACTATCGCGGAATAACCTTATTAGGCACCTCTTTGAAACTGCTCACATTCTTGCCGATGACATAACGTCAACAATGCCAATCAGCGAAGAGCAACAAGGCTTTCGAAAAGACCGGTCCACGGTCGATGCACTATTTATAACAAGGCAATTAGTAGAAAAGTCTCTTGAATATAACACTCCAGCATATCTTTGTTTCATAGACTTAACGAAGGCCTTCGACAGAATCCAACTGAAGGATGTAATCAAGATACTGGAAAACAAAGAGGTACCCAAAAAATATATAAGACTCATAAAAGATCTCAACACTAATACAACAACGCAAATACGAACAAACCACACCCTAACGCAGCATTTCGGAACAACGTCGGGCATCCGCCAAGGTGATAGTCTTAGCCCTCTACTATTCAATACTGTTATGGACCAACTTGTAGAGACCGTTAAAAACTTGGGACTAGGATACCGCATGGGAACCTACAAAATTAACATCTTATGCTATGCCGATGACGCCGTACTCATTGCAGAATCAGAAGACGACCTACAAAGAATGTTATACGCCTTTAGCAAACGCGCAAAAAATTTCAATATGTAAATCTCAACAAGTAAGACAAAATGCATGACCATAGCTAAGGAACCTCTGCGCTGCAAGTTAACAATAGACAACGCCACTATAGACCAAGTCATGTCATTCGAATACTTAGGGTGCAAAATAACAAGCACAGGATACCTTGAAGATGAAGTGAGGAGACAAGTGAACAAAGCAGCTGCAGTATCGGGACATCTTAAACAACCAATTTGGAGAAATAAACACCTCAGTATACCATGCAAATCCAGAATCTACAAAACATGTGTGCGACCAATTATGACATACGGGGCAGAAACAAGAGCGGAAACGTCGGTAACAAAGAGGATACTAAGAACAACAGAAATGAAAACGCTAAGAACTATAACCGGTTACACATTGAATGACAGACAAAGAAATACCGACATAAGGGAAACATGTGAAACAGACGATATTGTAAGATGGGTAAGAAAAAGAAGAAGAGAATGGAACCAGCATGTAAACAGAATGACCACAGATAGAATAGCCAAAATCGTATATAACAACATACCACACGGAAGAAGACCCGTTGGACGACCACCAAAACGATGGCGGGACAGTTGGCAATCAACTTCACAAGAACTGCTGCAGGGAAACCGGAACTGAACAGGCGCTACGCCTTCTACACGGTGAAGAAGAAGAAGAATAAAACGGCGGCTCATAGAGAGCTTCAAAAAGTTTACGGAGATGCTTCTCTAAGTGTAACAACGAGCCGGCATTGGTTCCGTCGATTCAAAAACAGTGATTTCGATGTGGCCGACCGTCCCCGTGAATGAATGCCAAAAATCTTCGAAGACGCTGAATTGGAGGCATAGCTCGATGAGGATCCGTGCCAAACGCAAGAAGAGTTTGCTTCAGCCTTAACAGTTACCCGCCAGGCCATTTCCAAGCGATTGCATGCGTTGGGAATGATTCGAATACAAGGAACTTGGGTTCCTTATTATTTGAAGCCGAGAGACGTTGAGCGTCGTATTTTCGTCTGTGAGCAACTGCTCCAGCGGCGAAAAAGGAGGAGTTCTTCATCCCATCGTAACGGGTGATGAAAAATGGATTCATTACAGCAATCCACTGAGATACCATCTCAGTAAAATGGCCAAATCGGAAACGGCAACATGCAGAATGTGTAAAGAGGGCGATGAAACTGTCGAACATATTCTTTGCAGTTGCATCGCAATTGCCCGTCAGAGACATATACACTTCGGTCGCGACAGCTAAAGCCGCACGAAGTGAAAGCGAAAGCTCCCAGGGAGATTATTAATTTTGTAAAGGAACTTGATCTACTGGGAAATGAATAACGAAGGGTAATGAACAAAATACCAAATTGCAGTCCCTGAAGACTTGCAAAACCAAGCGACCCCTTTCAATGTAATATAATATGCTGTGTATTTGGTGGGACCAAGTCGGTTTTAATTTTTCATAAGCCTTTGAAACCGAACGAAACCATCACTGGGGAACGGTATCGAAGTCAATTGATGCGATTGAGTAAAGCACTGCGCTAAAAACGGCCACAGAGACACGAAAAAGTAATTCGACAACGCTCGGCCTCACCCTTGCAAACCCGTTAAAACCGACTTGGAAATGCTCAAATGGGAAGTCCTACCCCACCCGCCATATTCCCCAGATATTGCACCATCCGATTATTACTTGTTCCGTTCGATGGCACATGGTCTGGCTGAACAGCAGTTTCGCTTATATGAAGAGCTCGAAAAATGGCTTGATTCGTGGATAGCCTCAGAAGACGAACACTTCTACCGTCACGTTATTCGAGCTCTGCCAGAAAGATGGGAAAAAGTTGTGGCTAGCGATGGGGAATATTTTGAATGATTCATTTGTAATCATTTTTCACAATGAAGTTGTATTTTCCAAAAAAAACACGAGAATTTTGTTGCGGACCTAAAAGGTGTTAATTCCATAAGGCCTTCCTGTATACAAAAGTATTTCTTGGTTCGCGAAATTTCACCCTCTTAGTGTTCTAACGAACGATTAGTTATGAGGGACACACAAATACTAGGTCTCACTAAACTACGTCAAACTCATTTCGAATATAATCAGAGGTCATTCCTGAATCATCCAGAGGTTTAAGGTGACAATAACAATGAATGCTTAGACCGGATCAAGCCTTAATATTAGCTTTGAGTTGCCGTCAATTCATCATTTTAGCAGTACTTTTGGAGCTGTTTGATTAAGCTCAAGTGGTAGAAATAGACCTACTTTTCAGAATCAAGTCTATGTTGTTGTAGCACACCAAGATATAGTCGCCAATAGTCTTCAATTGTCTGTTCACTCTTGACATAGTTCGATAGCAGTGAACAAAGTGTCCACGCTCTGCATATCCCTGTGGCCTTCATATATATTAAATTCTCAAAGTGAGTAACAGTTCCCACCATGGAGTACGAGGATGGTCTGAATTGTTTCTGACCTCTACGTAAAGAAGACACCAGCCATAAATAAAAGACACTGAGTCTTCATTGTTCATCTGTTTACATTTTTTAACCAAAGATTCAGCAATTTTGAATTATATGAAGCAACTGAATTGAAACGTGACGATAACCACACCAAAGATGAACCAAATGGTTCTAGACAACCGCTGAATTAAAGTCAGCTGCTTTCCCTCACTTCAGACCGAATGAACATTTCCAATGATCTGTTGGCGCTATTTGGGCGTAATAAATCCGAATTTTGGCACCGATTTATTATTGAAGATGAAACTTGGATACATCAATTTACGCAAGAAATGAAGATACAGTCCAAACAACTGCAAAGAGGGAACCGGTTTCAGAAGAAGCAAAAACTGTTTTTTTAGCTGAGAAAATGATGGCGATAAAAGAAGATCATCTTTCACCAAGACAACGCACAGTGTCAATTACAGTTTGACGTGCTTGACCATCCGCATTACTTACTAGATATCCCTCCAAGCGACTTTTTTTTGTTTCGTCATTTAAGAATCGCACTCAGAAGACAGAGATTTTGGTCGAATGAAGAAGTAATCACCTTCCTGAACTAGTTTTTTGCAGAGAAAAACGCCGAGGACTATTTGGACGGGTAATAGAAATGAGAACATAACTGGGATAACATAGGTGACTAGGTTGAAGAATGAATTGAAAATATTCAAAAAAAAGTCTGTCTTTGTTAGGTCGGAAACTTTTCAGACCACCCATGTATGTCTCATGTTAATAATCCTAATCTGTTTTCAGAAATTCCTTAACTTGTACAAGAAAGAAGCAACAACTTTATCAAGCAAAATGGTGAATGAATGCAATTGAAATTTCAAACATAAAATAAAAAAATCGTGGCAATCTTAAATCAGAATTATTTCATAAATGTATCGTTTGAAACAAATAATTCCTTTGAAATATCTCTGAAATAACAAAAACCAGATGGTCATTTTCGGTTTCAGCATTTCCTGATTACCCCAGAATTATAGTCGTTGGCCCTGTAGTAAACAGAAAATAGTTTTTCGTAAAGCAGTTTATCCGTTTATGGTTTTCACGAATCTGAAATAATGAACTCAATATAATTTTTCTTTTGAAATCGGTTTATCTGATGAGTGATGAATTTCGGGGATTTCAAAGAAATGAATATTCCATGAAATACAGATAAAAATTATAATTTTTTCTGAGGTTTCAGGTATAAGCATATGCCTTTGAAATGAGAAAATTTATAATTAGACTAATAATAATAATAATAATAATCTTGAAATCACATATACGCAAAATTTATAGGAAAATTGGTACGAACACAAAACACCCTGATCACAAACAACACATCGACGTGTATATGGACACTTTGAAACAGAAACTCCAAGCGAAAGCAAAGAGGCTTTCAAGATACGTCAAGTGTACTGAAAGGAAACACCAAACCAAAGGTTCCTCCAAAACGCAGCCAATTTTCATAAGGAAATAACAAAAGTGCGACCAACAATAACAGAGAAGTACCTGACGCACAGTGCTTGACCGACTATTGGTCATCACTATGGTCGAACCCCAAAGAACACAATAGAGATGCGGAATGGATCACGAATGAAAAAGAACGCCTCGATATCAGACATATGGACTTCGATGGAATAACGGAGGAAGAAATCACAACAGTACTTCGAGCGACCAACAATTGGAAGGCCACAGGTATAGATAATATCCACAACTACTGGTACAAGAAGTTTGATAAGCTCCATGGAGCCCTAGCGAAACAGCTCACATATGTTCTTCAACATCCCAAGAAATCACCCACTTTCCTAACGCAAGGCTTAACATATATGCTACCTAAGAGCGATAGAACACAGGATCCGTCTCAATATAGGCCAATCACGTGCCTGCCAACACTCTACAAAATACTCACCTCATGCATATCCAATCGAATATACCAACACCTTGATGACAACAATATATTAGCAGAGGAGCAGAAAGGATGCAGAAAGAAACACCACGGGTGCAAGGAACAACTCATGATCGATTCTGTGATAATGAAACAGGCACACGTAGGGCATCGCAATGTTCATTCAGCTTTTCTCGATTATATGAATGCATTCGATAGTACCGCCCATTCTTGGCTTGTTGAAGTATTGCAGATATACAAAATTCATCCAGCCCTGGTAGAGTTCTTAAAGACAACAATCACACACTGGCGCACGTTCCTGAACAATAAATCCATCAAAACCGACGAGATACCCATACGTCGTGGAATTTTTTCAAGAGACTCTTTGAGTCCACTATGGTTCTGTTTAGCAATGAACCCATTGTCCTCAATGCTTAGAACTGGATACGGATTTAGGATAAAAGCAGAAAGGAATTATCATACAATCTCCCACCTGCTGTATATGGATGACATCAAATTATATGCTTCGAACAAGAAGCAATTGGATGATTTACTGAAAACCGTCAGTGAGTTCTCGGCAGATGTTCATATGAAATTCATTGAAAATGTAAGACCCTGAACATTCAAAGAGGGAAAGTCATAGATGGTGAAACACAACTTCCAAACGGTGATATTATACAGTGCATGGGAGATGGCGAAACATACAAATATCTGGGATACCAACAAGCCAGATTATTAGACCAAAAACAATCAAAGGAGAAGATTCGTTCAGAATACAGTCAGCGTCTGAAGTCTGTGCTGAAATCGATGTTGAACTCGGGGAATCTAGTCAAGGCAATTAACACCTACGAAACTCATTTGGAATAATCAGGTGGACTAAGACGGAGCTGGATGATATTCAAAGGCAGACCCGAACGATGCTGACAACGTACAACAATCATCATCCAAAATCGTCTGTGATACGAACAACTTTGAAGCGGAAAGAAGGAGGACGCGGATTAATAGATGTTGTCAATTTACACACCGAACAGATAAGAAATCTCAGAGAATTCTTCTCTGCAAAAGCTCTCACTTCTGACCTCCATAGAGTAGTATCGTTGGCTGATAAGGGGTATACACCTCTGAATCTTGCTACCAGAGATGACCTGCTGAATCTACCGTTCCTATCAGATACTGAAAAACAAGAGCATTGGTCAAGAAAGGAATTGCATGGACGACATCACCATGAGATTAATCAACCACACATCGACAAAGAAGCCTCCAACAAATGGATGATGAAAGGAGAATTATTCGCAGAAACAGAGAGATTCCTTATGGCCATCCAAGACCAAGTGATCGCTACAAACAATTACAAAAAATTTATAATGAAGGACGGAACATTACAAACAGATAGGTGCAGAAAATGCCATATAAGATCGGAGACCATACAGCATATTACGTCCGGATGTGAACAACTCGCCAATACAGACTATCTTCACAGGCATAATCAAGTGTGCAACATTATCCATCAGAAACTTGCACACAAGTACGGACTTCTGAATACATTCCAGCCATATTACAAGTATCAACCGGCGCCCGTATTGGAAAATGACTCTATCAGATTATACTACGATAGGCCTATTATCACTGACAGAATGGTGACGAATAATAGGCCGGACATAGTGGTGTATGATAAGAGAGCCAAAACAGCAATGTTGGTGGATGTCGCCATACCGAATAATAACAACGTGCTGAATAAGTTCCAGGAGGAAAAGTCCAAATACACAGACCTTGCTTTTGAGATCAAGCAGATGTGGCACCTCGAGAAAATAGATATTGTTCCTGTCATCGTATCCTCCACTGGGTTAATACCCAAAACTTTGCATGATAGCCTTAAGAAATTAGAATTGCCTAAGAATATCTATATAGAAATGCAAAAAGCTGTAATTCTTAACACATGTAGGATAGTTAGGAAATTTATGTCAAGTATATTGTAATCGAGCCTATTCCCTTTGATTGCTAAATCTGGGAAAGGTAAATTATATCCAGCTAACAACTGGGATAGTGCATAAGTCTACGATAATAAATAATAATAATAATTTATTGATCCCTTAAGACATCACAAGTATGTATAGGACAGGTCAATAGAAAAGACATTTAGACATTATCCAAATCAACACATAGAAACTCATTCACAGTATAAAAACATTTTGCTAAAAGTAAATTCTTAACTGCTACCTTAAATCTATTTACACTTAGACCCTGTATATGCCGTGGAAGATGATTGAACAATCTGATACCCTGGCACAGGGGCGACATTTCAAATCTGGAAGTTCTGTGTTTACGGATACATAATGTTTCCTTATTTCTAGTATTGTGGGAATGAAAGTTTGAAAGTTTAGTCATGTTACTTTCATTCTCTTTAATATAAACGAGGCATCTCAAAATGAAAATAGACGCCAATGTGAGGATACCATTCTTCAGGAACAACGGTCTACATGAAGATTGTGGAGCTGTATCGAACATCATTCGCAGAATTCTTTTCTGGATGATGAAAACTCTACCTACGTCTGAGGAATTTCCCCACAGTAAGATATTATAGGACAGGTGACTATATAACAAACTGTAATAAACGTTCACAAGGGAACTTAGAGGTAGTGAACTCGTGATTCTATTTAGGGCATAATAGGAACTATCCAGCCTCTTACAAATCTCATCGATATGTGCACTCCACTTCAGATTCCTATCGATGTGAACGCCGAGGAATTTAGTGGTGTCCTTCGAAGAGATGACTGTATCTAAATACCTTATTGTTATGCTACCCTGATCACAAGACGACAGAGTGAAGTGAATGCATTCCGTCTTGTTGACATTGATCATAATAGCATTAAAATGGCACCATTCTACGAAACTCTCCACCAGCAGCTCGCATAACTTTTGAAGCTCCTCAAGAGTCTCAGCAGTAATAGTTATCAGCAGTGTAGAAATAGAAGTGGCGTTTATGGTTTTCACCATGAAATAATGAACTCAATACAATTTTTCTTTTGAAATCGGTTTATCTGATGAGTGATGAATTTCCATGGGCAGTATTTCAAAGAAATGAATATTCCATGAAATACAGATAAGAAAAGGTTGTGTCTATACGTTCGTACATGAGGATGACATTCAGGTATAAAATGATTAGCATATGCCTTTGAAAATGAGAAAAATATTTATAATCAGATTTGAAAGAATGAATATTTTTCAATTTAGGGATGGAAAGTTTTGAATTCCAAGAAGAATATTTTTGATTTGTGCATCATCATCAATATTCCAATTTCTATTTATTGAATCTATTTTGTTCGACCGAGTCTTCCATATTTTTATCTTTGTTTATTCATTTAATTATGCAAACGAGAATACCTGAAATTTTATGGTTCATAAGTTAATTGCTCTGAAATGATTTTCATTCTGAAGTGTGGCTCAGTATTTGTTCAAATCTAACCTCAAAATTTTTCTTTATACTTTAAGTAAGTGCAAGGTAATTAACTTAGATATTCAACTGTTTCATTGACACTTGCATCAAGTTCCTCAACATGATCTAACATTTATATTTTATGAAATAGTAGCCTGCCTTCATTCGAGGAGTCCTTCAATTCAAAATCATGTAATCATCACTCGAAAATTATTTTCCATTAATCTGTGTACAATTAATATTATCCATAATAATCGAATTAGTTAATTGAAAATTAGTTACATAGTTCCTAAAATTAAAACATATCTTAAGATTCATTTTCTTATAATTCTCAGTAGTGGAATTTTCTTTACTATTTCAAATTCATTTTATTGATGTGGATGAATTCAAAAAGTTTTTCGAAGTAAGAGCTACACATATTTCATATTTAGAAATAAGTTATAGAAAAATTGAAACAATTCATTCGAAAACTCCAATCAACGGTAACTATAAAAATTAGAACAAATTATGGCTGTTTATAGTTACGAGAAAAGAATACATTTTCTCATTACGAACGTTATCGGAGCTTCAAATACTTTCATCTTGTTTGTAACTATAGTTGAAGCATAAAATGGAGATGCCTATTCCCAAATAAGTTACCAATTTTCAAGGAATCTTCAGTTTAATAAACAGAGAGAATTATTAAATAAAATTAAAAAAATAATTGAAATAAAGCATTCAAAAAGAAATTGAAATTGATACTGAAAAGAAATCTTAATATCAATGTTAATTAGGAAAATATCAAAAAAGAACTCACCAGAAGACTCATTATGCCCTTCATAGGTCTCTTGTTTATCTTCTTCTTTAATATCTTTTATTTTTGGTAGGTTTTTAGTAGGCGTCTCTACTGCCAGAGAAAAATTCCCTTGTGTCACATTCACCAAACAATTTCTCAAATTCTCTTTATAAACTTGATGATAATTCGAACAGTTCTTCCTAAGTACTTCACATTTAACTAAACACAAGCTAGAAATCATGAAACATATAAAAACAGCGCTATTGCGCCCATAACTTGTGTACATTCTTGTAGAACGATTGCCGGGAAATGCCGTCTTCGTCTTTGCGAAGAACTATTGCCCTAGATTCTCTGACTTTTACCGCGGTAAAACGATGCGATCATACCTCGAGTAAACGTATATTTTGGATATCATCTTCTTCAATTATTATACATTTCTTTTCGGAATCTCTTATTCGTTTTTATATAACTTTCATATTCATTCATAACTACCGTGAAATGATTCATTTTGCATGGAGTTGCTCCAAATTTAAAACCGGTTCGAAGATTCAAACTGTCTACTTTGAAAGACCCAAGGTATTTATAAAAGTCGTCCGATTTGTTCAACCATGGTTAGCTTTACTTGTATCGCGAATTAAGTTTGAAGATGGGCTGGCAATAGATGGGGCCTAAGGCTTTGCCTTTAGTCTCAACTGCAACTTATGAATGCATGTAAAGGCCGATAACTGATTGAGGTCGAGTCTATACGGCCGATTTTTATCAATAAATTAATCAGGTGAAAATTAAATTGTATGTACGTTTAGTTATTTCACGAAGATGATTGTAATTTTATGGTAAACTTAATTTCATTTGGTCAGTTTCTGTTTAATCGCAAGGAATGAAAGTAGCGATATGTTTCCTTCAACAAAATTCGTTCAAATCAAATTGGAAACAGCACCATGAAAGGAGAATACAGAGTATCTGCGCTTAATATCGCAAAATTTTTGTATAAACCATGTATGTATACTGGGTGTCCGTGCTGGAGGGCCCATTAGAAGTATCTGGGGAACGGGTTTATCGATCACTTTCAAATTTTGGGTTTAGAGTGCTACTGATCTACAATTTGTAATAGTTTTCAGAGCGATGTCACCTTCTGTTATACCGGACATCGACTACAACTTCAAGATTTCAAGTGTCATGGTGTAGTGTTCAATTTCTTTTATTATAGAGCACACTTTTGCAATAATAATACTAATAATAACAAGTTCCAGGAGAAAAAGTCCAAATACACAGACCTTGCTATTGAGATCAAGCAGATGTGGCACCTCGATAAAATAGATATTGTTCCTGTCATCGTATCCTCGACTGGTTTAATACCCAAAACTTTGCATGATAGCCTTAAGAAATTAGAATTGCATATTAATACCTATATGGAAATGCAAAAGCTGTAATTCTTAATACATGTAGGATAGTTAGAAAATTTATGTCAAGTTTATTGTAATCGAGCCTATTCCTTTGATTGCTAAATCTGGGAAAGGTGAATTATATCCAGCTAACAGCTGAAATAATGCATAAGTCCACGATAATAATAATAAAATAATAGTTATGAAAATATGAGAGCTGAGATCGGTCGCCTCACAGTATTCCTGAGAAACAAAAAGCCCTCAAGGCGCTCGAAATCCCATACACGCAAAATTCATAGAGAAATTGGTACGACCACAAAACACCCTGATCACAAACAACATATCGCCGTGTATATGGACACTTTGAAGCAGAAAGCAAAGAGGCTCTCAAGATACATCAAGTGTACTGAAAGGAAACATCAAAACCAAAGGTTCCTCCAAAGCGCGGCCAATTCTCATAAGGAAAATAACAAAACTGCGAACAATACTAACAGGGAAGTACCTGACGCACAGTGCTTTACCGATTATTGGTCATCGTTATGGTCGAACCCTAAGAACACAACAAAGATGCTGAATGGATCACGAATGAAGAAAAACGCATTGATATCAATCATATGGACTTCGAAGAAATAACGGAGGAAGAAATCGCAACAGTAGTTAGAGTGACCAATAATTGGAAGGCCACAGGTATAGATAATATCCATAACTTCTGGTACAAGAGGTTTAATAAGCCATGGAGCCCTAGCGAAACAGCTCACGGATGTTCTTCAACATTCCACTTTCCTAACATAAGATTCGTCTCAGTATAGGCCAATCACTTGTCTGCCAACGCTCTATAAAATACTCACCTCATGCATATCCAATCGAATATACCAATACCTTGATGACAACAATATATTAGCAAAAGAGCAGAAGGGATGAAGAAAGAAACACCACGGGTGTAAGGAACAACTCATCATCGATTCTGTGATAATGAAGCAGGCACACGGAGGGCATCGGAATGTTCATTCAGCTCTTCTCGATTATCTGAAGGCATTCGATAGTACCGCCCATTCTTGGTATATCTGTACAAAATTCATCCAGTCCTGGTAGAATTCTTCAAGACAACAATAACACACTGGCGCACGTTTCTGCAATGAACAATAAGTCAATTAAAACCGACGCGATACCCATACGTCGTGGAATCTTTGAGTCCACTATGGTTCTGTTTGGCTATGAACCCATTGTCTTCAATGCTCAATAGAACAGGATACGGATTTAGAACAGGATACTGTTGATTTAGACGCGATACCCATAAGAATTTTTCAAAGAGACTCTTTGAGTCCACTATGGTTCTGTTGAGAGTTCAATGCTCAGTAAGTTTTCGGCAGATGTTCATATAAAATTCGGGAATGAAAAAAATGATTTTAAAATTTTTTAATGATATCAAGTGGTTGGTTGATTTTATGTGTTCAAATATTGGCGAATTTTTATCTGAAGAAATATGTTCCTTGAATCTAGCTTCTTCTCCCTGTTTGTCCGACATAGGCTACATGAAATTCATTGCATTTGATTTGATAAACTACTGATTGCTTGAATTTATCGTTCTTTTGTTTGGCATTGGATAATCGTCTGCTTAAGCTGGGGCCGCTTGAGAATGGAGTAATTATTTTGAATCTTTAAAAGTAATTACTGATTTTGTTAGAGAGTTCGCCGATGTATCTGAGACTAGTGTATCTTTCTTCCGGGGTTTCTACGATGCTATACAGGGTGTCTACTATAAAAGGTACCAAACTTCAGTAGGTGATACTACAAATCATTTGCATTAAAAAATGTCCCATAACAGTTTTTCGAAAAGTTGAGAATTATCGAGTTATTTAACACTTCTTGATTTTACGAATTTTTTGCTTCTTTCAATAAAAGTAGGCATATATTTGTTAGTCTTATAGCTACATCAAATCTGACCATACCATCGGAAAGAGCATCGAATTTGCTATAAGATAGGTAAGTACTAATGGTAAAAAAATTGTATACCGGATGTTGTGAAGGGCTATGAAAAATTGTGAAATGAACAAAATTAGTGGTATTTTCTTGTTGGCTGTACCACTGAAAACTGATCGATAAGTAGTCGTTTTTTTTTGGAAAAATCTACTACATTCATTTAGCTCTTAAACTATTTTTTTACCAGCAAAATCATGGATAAGAGTAGGAGTAAGAACATTAAATTCTCTTATCCTTCGATCACAAATGAGCTAGTTTCACCGGAGTGTCTAAACAATTCCACAAATGACTTTTCAATAATAATAAGCTATGTATTAATACCATATCTGGATATTGAATGTTTAAGAAACTATGAATAATTAATTTTTCTCGGATTAGAAGAAGAAAATTAGAAAAAAATCGTAAAAGAATAAATCACAGAAGGCTTGTTTTACTTGATTTTAAAACAAATAAAAATATTTAGAATTTGACAGGAACTGTCATTCAATGAATCAATGAATTGAATTCGAAGAAAAGAAAACATGCCTACTTTCCCAAATATTGAATATCGAGATATGTTATTTCTTTATGGCTTCGCGAATGGAAATTCCCATGCAGTGGTGCGGGAGTATGCATTGCGTTTCCAAACAGACAGCAACCTTGCAGAAAGACATTTGTTGAAGTGGTCAGGCGCTCCGATGAAACTGGTTCATTCAGTGGTTTAAAAATTAGAGAAGGTGGTAGAAATGCTCAGCAATTGAGACAAGCACCTGCAATATTGCAAGCTGTTCGCGAGGACCCTACAACAAGTACTCGGAGAATGGGTGCTACATTGAGACTTCATCATCCACGGTTCTCAGGCGAAATAATTTACATCCTTACCTTTTGAGTAAGGTTCAAGACCTATTGCTAGTGGATAGTGAGTTGAGGTTGCAATTTTGTAGGTGGTACATGAATAAATTACAGGATTGAGGATCAGATAAAATTCTATGGACGGATGAGGCAAATTTTACCAGAGTTTGTATGATAAATTTGAGAAATTCCTATATATGGGATACAGAAAATCCTCATGACACTATCGTGTCACACTCTCAGCACGAGATGAGAGTAAATGTGAGGTTGGGGTTAAGGAGGGGTCAGCTTGTCGGGACAGTTATACTTCCCGATCGTCTCAATTCAAACGAATTTTTAAATCTATTAAATAACGAGATAATGAATGTTCTGGAAGAAATGCCTATAGCTACTCGACATCACCTTTGGTTTCAACTGGACGGCTCATAATTCTAGAATGGTCCAGAACTGCATGGGTAAGAGATTCGGAGAGAAATGGATAGGTGAGATGGCCACCCAGAAGCCCTGACCTTACGCCGCTTGATTTTCATACGTGGTGCTCATTAAAGACTAATGTTCATAGAATTCCCGTTGATACTCGAGAAGAATTCATTGAAAGGATTCGAATCTGTTGCAACGCAATGAGTCAAAAACACATTGAACTTCAAAGAGTAGTTGATAGTTCAAGAAAAAGATGTGTTAAGTGCATTCAAAAAGGGAAAGACATTCTGAACACCTGTTATAGTTTTTAAATCTCTTTCATGAAAATATGATTCATTAATGTTTCTTAGTTCCTGTTCATGTTTCATTAAGTAATATAAGACATTTGCGTTTTCGAATTTTATGTTCTTATTACTCTTACCCATGATATTGCTGAAAAAAATAGTTGAAATAGCATTTGAAAGCCAGTTAAATAATGTAGTTTTTACCAAAAAAAAAACAGCTACTTATCGATCAGTTTTCAGTGGTACAGCTAACAAGAAAATACCACTAATTTTGTTCATTTCACAATTTTTTCATTTAGCCTTTTACTACACCCGGTATACAACATTTTGTTACCATTAGTACTTACCTATCTTATAGCAAATTCAATGCTCTTTCCGATGGTCTGGTCAGATTTAATGTAGCTGTAAGATTAACAGAGATATTCTTGTTTTTATAGAGAAAAGCAGAAAATCTCGTAAAATCGTGTTAAATAACTCGATAATTATCAACTTTTCGAAAAGATGTTATGAGACATTTTTTGTTGCAAATTACTCGTATTATCACCTACTGAAGTTTGGCACCTTTCATAGTAGACATCCTGTATAGTAATTGAGAGGTAATACGTTATAGGGCTTCAAGTTATCCCATTCTATAATAATATGGGCGAAAACTTAATGCTGATGTATGATAATGCCACACCTCATACAGTGAGAGTAGTGAATGATAACGTTGGTGGACTTGAAATATTGAGAATTGACTAGCCGGCCGGGAGCCCTGATCTGAATCCGACTGAGCTTGTGTGGGACACGCTGGATAGAAGGTTAAGAAAGCGCGTCTCTGCTTCGCTGAATATAAATGAAGAAAGTCTGGTTCTGCAAGAAGAATAGGCAAAAATCGAACAAGAGTATATCCGCAATCTTTCCGAAGGTTTCGAATACGCAAATCTTATACCCGAGTGGGTATTTACTTGATAACTTTCTGTTCGGGTTCTTTCATGCTAATGAAAAAAGTGCATTTCTTGCAGAAAATCAAGTCATTGAAAATGAATTTTGCTAAAAACTTCTGCATTCAACATTCGAAAAAAAGCATTTTTAGTTTACCCTAGTATATCGCTAGTTAAAATGCATTTTCTCTTATTATCAATGTCAGCTGTTATTCTGCGTTAAATAATCTGTAACGAATTTAAAGATATCGAAAAATAAATCAAAGACCTTGATCGAACTTTTTCCGGTTAGTGTATGTACTTATATATTATAACAACGGTTCTATAAAAAACTTTGTAAAATTATAACTTTCACTTGAAGTTTGATAGATAGTAATCATCGAAAAGTTAAAACAGAGATTCATTAATCAATAAAACATGAATCCACACTCGTAACATAATATTTTACAGAATAACATTAACTCTCGGCTGAAAGTATGTCGACCTTTAAAACAATTTATTTCATGCCTCAACAAAATAACATTCCAATTCATGTACTGAAATTCAAATAACACATTAGCTTACTTTTTATTTTATGTTAAGTTCAATTTATTGTATTCTGCTTTCCATTTTAAAGTGAAACTATTATGGTTCAGACTTTAATCAGCGAAATTCATTTTGAATAAGCAATTTGGCACTAGCGCGATTGATCTAATCACTGAAATTTCATGTATTTAATTGAATATTGATTTATCTTCGATATGCCAGCCTATAATCAATTTTAATTTATTAAATATATCAAAGAGTTTCTATTGAAATAATCACCTGTCAGATAGTATGCTTCAAATCATATAATTTAAATGCCCGGAACTGTACAGGTGAACTGATTTCGACGTTTTAAAAATTGAGCTACTTGCGAATTTGTTTTGTACAATAGTTCTTAAGTTATAATGTGAACATGTGTTTTGAACAGCCTCGGTAGCTGCACAGTTAGTGCGCAAGCATATTGGAACTGCTAAGTCGAGGCTCCTGGTTCGAATCTGGGGTCAGGTTATGGATGTTGTCCTTGAACAAAAAGTGCTGAATTTGAAAGAGTCGCCTAAAGAGGGCATAAACTTCCGACGACCAGATAACTTGTAATCCTTGTGGTGGCAGTTATCATTGCACGGTCTAAGAGAGTGGTTCGGAATCCACTATAAACTGTAGGTCCAGCTGTGTAAATGGGCTAAGTTCCCGAGCACATTGTTAAAAGATGCAAGCAAGCAAGCAAACATGTGTTTTGCTTAACCCGACGTCATTGTTGTCGGGAATCCAATATCCAATGCATTGTAAGACCGTGAAAACTTTAGAACAAAAACACGTGTTAATAGCCACTCATCGTACCTACGATTCTTAACTTGTTTGAGCGTATTCACTACTTTTTTGAGTGTTGCTGCGGCTAAAACGGAGTATACATGTCTGTAAAAAGTGCAACGGTAACTTACACGTATATTGCTTTTTAAATTTTGCGCCTCGCCTCAGTCACTTTTACTGTTGACAGCCTCCATCTGACAACTGTTTCGTGTATTTTGACATTTTTTGAGCAAGTATGTAGGAATATGCTTAGCCGAGGTGCCTGGTTCGAATCCGAGTTCAAGTCATGGATGTTGTCCTTGAACAAAAAAAGTGAATTTGACAAAGACTCACATAGAGATTGGACACATTACCATAGTTGTTGAGTCCATAACCTCTGAAGGCCAGATAACTTGTAATTCTGAGAGGTGGCAGTTATCATTGCACGGTCTAGGTGAGTGGTTCGGAGTCCACTATAAACTGTAGGTCCATAGAAAGAAAGAAAAAGAAAAAGAAAGACATTTTTTAACCTGAACGTACTTACACTTTGACATACCAGTGAGTGTTGTTGTGTTCTTAGTCATTTGAAAAATTCAACAAATGGAATTAATACGTGAACATTTTTTACGAATTTCGACGTGTATTTACTCGACAACAATGTGGTGCAGGATCTGCAGATTTTTGAGTTTGCAAAATATGAGGAGCGAGTTCAGTTTCAGTTAACATAATCTTTATTTAAGTACCAGTTGTACAACTTTTAAATTTACATCTCTTAATGATTGATAGGAAAAATAGAACAATTTTTGACTTCTAAGCCGTGATCTGAGGGATCTAAATGTAGCCTAAAATAATTGAATTAAGTACAATTCGTTTTGTCGTGCTAGTGACGACGGTCTTAACATATTTATTTTACAAGATTCTTATAGCTAATCGGGGTATTCTCGAAGCACCATCCAGAGCCTCTTGTATTTTCTCGGTTCGTCTATCTTGTAGTCTCCTAGGGTGTTCACCATTGGATTTGGGTGGTCGTCAACTGCTTGGAATGCTTTTACCGCTGTCTCTCTGATGTACTCCATCACCCTCGGCATCTGCAGATCTCGATGTATCTGAGTTTCGCATGTGCCAGGGGGCGTCCACAACCATCCTTAATGCACGACTTGGAGCTTCCGGGTATGACATGCCGCTGTATACAGGATGCTTCAACGAGAACCAAACAGAAGCTTTATCTACCAAGATATTCATTTCTGATCGAAACGCAAACAGGTTAATTTTTGTTTGAATGGGGACATCTTTTTGGGTACAATACTTTCCTGAAATATCAACCCCCTAAGCGAATCAGGTCTGATTGCAGTAGTGGTCGCTGGGGGGCGTTATACACTGAGATTAGTCTCAGGGTTCCTATTGAAGCAATTTGAATCTCCAGTGCTTCGCTTCTACGTGCTCCAAATTATCAATTTGTGCAGTGTGGTGTTCCAGGTTGGATCTGACCTAAATGGCATTTCCTCCTCTTCTTCGGTCATATATGTCATTTCTGTACATGGTGTAGTTGTCGATTTATGCTGAGATGGCTTCGCGAAGATGCGTCTCACTAACTAGGTTGACGTCCAGATCCAGCCTCCATCGAATTCCTGTAGCTTCAGTTTCTTCTCCCTAATGCCGTTTGCATTCCAAAATGCTATCTGTAAGGAAAGAGGATTCATTTTCTGTAGAACCATTACACTTACGGTTTGAAGAGAGCCATCACTTCAGTTAGGAAGCCTAGAAAAGCCACCACCATTTCCATTGGTGACTTAGCCATGATTTTGTCCATGTTGATTATGGCAGGGAATGCGGGGATCTGGGCCATGGGTTCCGTAGAACTATCCTCTTGAGGTGGTTTTCACGTGTTCTCTATGATTCTGGCTTGGCCTGTTTGGTGGATGTTGAGGGTGAAACGTTTGTTGTAGCGTGAGCCGATGTCGAGGGTGTTGCGGTGACATTGGCGTAGCTCCTCCCTCTTTGAACAGGTGCGGCAGGTAAGGTCTTAGTACTGGTGTCTCGGGGTGCTGGTCCTGGAGTGGGTTTGCTTGCAGCCCTTGGAAAAGCTGGGCATCCTATGTAGCTCGCTGGGTGTGGTCCGGCGCAGTTCGCGCATTTTGCTGGTTCGTCCTTGGATCTGGTGCACAACACGGAGTGGTGACCCATTTCGCATTTCACGCATCTGGGGCGGCGAAGCACTTATTTTGCCCGTGATGGAATGATTGGCATTTGTGGCACTGGCTCACCACTGCCCTCCTCCTGGGTGACTCCACGGTTATCTTCATATGGCTGTGACTCCCTGGCTGACTAGGTCGGCGATGATGTCGTTCGTTTTGAGTTCGACTGATAGTCCCCTCAGAATGGCTTTCAGTGGCTTCTCCTCCTGTAATAGAAAGATGTGGAAGGGTATTCTCTCTAACTCCAACGTTTTGGTGATACCCCTGTAGTCACCACTGTCCGTCGGCTGGATGCTGATCTCGTCCTTTAGATTCTTCGCTTTTGAGAAGCGAAGTTTTTTAGAGCTGATGAGACTAGCCATGTGGGTCCACGTAGCTCTTGGAGAGCACGAAGCCATCGCTAGGGGCGTTCGATTTCTCTGGGGCGGAGGTGGGCGTTGAGGCGGCTCTGGATGTGGTCGCTGGTGATGCGTCACATTGGCTGCTGGGGTTCTTCTTGGCTGCCTCTTTCCGGAGATCAGCTATCCGTTGTTGCACTGGTTCAGCTATCTCGAGTAAGCTCTCCAGACTGCAGTCCTAGATGTGGCACATTCTTCGACATGTCCTCGATTAATCGAGTTGCTGTCCCGTTGACCGGGTTCGATGGTTCGAGTTCCTCCGGGTGTTCAGTGTTCCGTCAACTGGTACTGGCCACAGGAAAGGTCCTCGAATTTCTTGAATGTTTAGCTTCGCATAGGCCTGAAAAGGTCTGATGGAATGATTGAAAATTATTCCAGCTCGCTCGGCTGCTGTAAGTCTCTTCCAAGTTGTACGTTCGAAGTTTTCGCTTCAAGTAGAGGAGCTGTTCTTACACGTCTGCTTCGATCAGCTGTTGTGATGAGAATGTCGATGGAGAAGCGAAATCTGTTGACTACTTCTTATACCTGTTACCCTAAGGAATCCAAAAGTATATGTTGTCACGCTCAGTGGTGCTTCTACTGTTTGCCCTTCACCGCTCCATTCACAGCTGTTATTATGGACGATTACAAAACGTCCAGGCTCATCAGTACTGAATATCACGCTATAGCGGAGTGAGTTTCTTCTATTATTGATATAAGTTTTGTATTTCAGCCGGCTCGGTGACGTAGGGGATATGAGTTATGATATATGAGTTACCTGGGTTCAATTCCCACAAAGTCGGTGCGATTTTTCGGATTCTGGGAATCGCTTGAGTGTCCATCTTTCGGAAGAGATGTAAAGCTGTCGGTCATGTTTAACAGAGATGTGTTGGACATTAAAGATCCCATTCCTCGACACAAGAGGGGTTCGAACAAAATTATTGAGGCAGAAATAGAGCACGTTAAAGGAAAAACAAACAAACAAACAAGTTTTGTATTTTACTGATATTTCAACTGCTAATGTACTTTTCTTTGCTATAAAAAGTGGAACATGACATTACAAATTAAAAATTTGAAGAGAAAACGGCATTTAACAAAATTTATGAAACAACCTGTTTCTTCTTCAGAGTTTGAGATTTCAGGAAGTGATAATACTCGTCATTCTAGAAGTGCTTCCACACAAACTGGAGTACAATTGAGATGTTGGATGTGTAATAACATAACTGAAAAAAAACAGCAAAGAACTTCATTCATGTTCTGAATTATCTGCGGCGGAACAAAATAAGACCTATTTGCTCGGGAATTTACCACTTGGTTCATATATAAGATAACCAAGAACCTCTTCTAACAAAGCAGGTCAACCTTTCAGTGTAATACCTGAACAAATTTTACAGAAAAGTTTTGAAAAGCTATTGACAAAAATTCAAGATCAACTTTTTCAATGTTTATTTGAATTAACTCACCTGGCTACACGATTAGCAGAACTTATGGAAATTGAAGATGCTGTGATTGAAAATCGAGTTATTAAATCACTTCTCATCGATAAATACGAAGAGGAAGTATTATTTTTTTATCCACAAGATATGTCGAAATCTTCCATGATATTCATGAGCAACATACCATTGGCTGAAGTGGTTGAACGTGTTCGTCAACTTAGATCATCAAATGTAGCAGTCGCTTGCGCAAAACAATTTTTGTCATGTGGTGGCACAAACCCTTGCCAGCATGGCTGTGACACCACTTGTCGACTAGGCAGTAGAAAGAATTGTCTAAAAGCTGAATCACTAGATTTTATTCAAGAAATACTTTCGCCTTTTGGAAATGAATCTTTGGATTGGCAAAGATTCAAAGATATAGAAAAACTTTGCATCTACCTATATAATAAACAAACAATGTCAGCGGATGAACTTAGATATAAGTTAATTTCCCAAAATATTGGATTTTACTTTAATTTACAAAAAGTCATATGCAGGTCTGATTCATTATAATACTGCTTGATGGCTTCAGCGCAAACATACATCTGAAGAAATTCATCAGAACCGCTAATTGAGCCTATTGACTTTATTCAATATGGGTATGAATTGAACGAATCATTCTTGTACTCCAAACAAATGAACAAAGGCTATCTGCCGAAAAATCTAATTAAACCACCTAAATGTAAATCAGATTTTCGTAGTATGTCATGAAGCTGTAAGAAATCTGGTGTTATTTTTATTTCTTTGTGTAAATGTGTTTTTGATAATTGCAAAATCCATTACTGTAATTTTATTTTTCTGTAACTTTATTTGTGTATAACATCATTTTTTGGAGTTTTTATCTTAACAATCAACAATTTTGTAATTGTTTAATTTAATCTCTTCCTTTTATCAAATATCATCCCTTCAATCTATAGTTTTTCCCTTAAAATTAACATTTAAAAGCCTTGCAGCTACTGGTATATGATTTTTATAGCAAAAAGCAAGTTCACCATCATTATCATATCTGCCTCCCAGTTATCCACTGGTGAATGTAAGCCTCTCCCAACCTTTTCCATTCTTCTCTGTCCTGTACGCGGTGATACCAGTTGGAACCTGCTTATTGAGAGGTCATCTACCCATCGTTTTTGTGGTCTTCCAATGCCCCTCTTGCTTGTTCTAGGTCTCCAGTGCACAGGAAAATGGATTCCACATGAACTGAAAGAAGGAGCGCAGGAAAATCGGAAAACCATTTGCGAAATGCTGATCTTCAGGTACAAAAGAAAGCCATTTCTCCATAGAATTGCCACTGGCGATAAAGTGGATAAATTACGAGAATCCTAAACGTAAAAGATTATGGGTAACTCCAGCAAAATTGACTGCAAGACCATATCGCTATGGACGGAAGACAATGCTCTGTGTTTGATGGGACCAGAAGGGTGTGATCTATTATGAGCTGTTAAAACCTGGCTAAACCATTGATACTGAACGCTACCAACAACAAATGATCGATTTGAATCGAGTTTTGGGTGAAAAACGACCAGCATATCTGAAAAGGCCACACAAAGTAATTTTGCTTTATTTTAGTGCACCACCTCACTCCGCAAAACGGAAACGATTGAGGCGTTTGGTTGGTAAATAAATAAGCTTTGTTTAATATAGCTTATAATTTTGTGTTAACATATGAGGGTCAATTTACTTTCTAATACATTGATCTCAGGATGAAAAGTTTTGTTCTTCCCATGTTTGATGGTTATATGCTCATTTCATAATAACTAAATGTTTAATTTTTATAATTTTATAAGGCATGTATATAATTACCTATTTCTTCAATGTAGAAAACTAGTATTAACATAAGCTTTGATCCAGTGTACAGTAATATAAACGAGTTTAATATACCCGCCCATAACTGTTAAGTTCCGTTTATTAGTCACAATGTTACCGGGTATGTTCTGTGCTATCATTATGATAGTTCTAACATGAATTCTTCTAATAACAATTCAAATAAATTATGTAATACTTTGGGATCCACTTTTTTGTGAATATAGTATTGTTTGTAACAACGAAGTGACCATGCCGTGCGAAAACTTTGGAACGAAACTTGCAATTGGTATTTTAAAACAGAAAACGAGATATTATATTATATGGAATGCAATTAATTAATGAGGGAATTCAAAGGTTTTTCCAACATTCTGTGTACATAATTCACAACACCTGGGGATACTCTGACACGCATTGGAAATATGTTGTAATGGTAACAGAAGCAAGACAATGTCTGAAATTTTGCTTTAACTCTTCAATTTTTCGACTCGCTTCTTTAGATAACAGATTTTTGATATATCCCTTACGGAATAATACACCATACATTGAACCAATATCGGCTTTGACATTAAATATCTATACAGTGATGTGGGTTAACATTCGACAATGCTCATTTTGACGATTAAATATTCTATCACTACTGATGTGAATTTCATTAGACCAAATTATTTCTAGGAAAAACTGTGGATTTATTTAGATTTTCGCAAAAGGGACTAGACGCTGAAAATCTCCCAGTTGCAAAAACTGGGATTATCTCATTTTAAACGGTTTATATCTATTTTTCTTGGGAATGATGAGCTATCGCCTGTTAGTTCGAATCGATTTCAATTTGTCTGCTCTAAATCGATGGGTTGGCAGTTAGACATCCTAGTATATCAATTGTTGCGTCTTCTCCATCAACGACTCCATATTACTTTTTCCTTGGAACTTCGAATGTACCATGGTTTTCCCTCAATTCATAGAGTACACTTTCATGAAGTTTCCGTCTCTCAAGAGAACGATCCAAATCAGCAGCATCATGATTATTTTGAATATAACATTCTATCATATGGAGCTTTTCAGTGTGTTCGAACGGCATGGTCGCTTCATTATCAAAACGATGCTATATTAAAACAATAGTTGTATTTTGATAAAAAACATCAATTGATTTATCTGAATTGACATTCTAATAAAAATTTTCGAACTGTCATGATGAAAGAGCAGAACATACTTGAGCCATTCCAATAATTTCGTGTAAATTATCTGAATGTTACTAAATAAAACCAGAGAAAAGATATATAGTTTTTGTTTTTCATAGAAATACATTCTGAATGGAAAAATTGTGTATTCGTGTCCATAACTGAAAAACCTTTGGACAAAATAAAATATTTTGCACGTAGTTCACTTTTTACGTGAAAAAGTACCTGAAGATTGTCAAAACTACTCATACATAACTTCAAAAACAACCTAGATGTGGACACTTGATTTGTTTGGTAAATTTTCCAAATAACTTGGAAACGAAGCGAACTAGTTGAATGTCCTTGGGAATGAAGGGGCTATTTTTCTCTATTTCCAATATTTCACATAGCTGTGGTACTAAAGCGTTGAAATCTGTCCACTCTGAACGGTAAAGGAGAATGACAGCTACTATATTCGCCGAAAACACCTACCCCGTGGTATAGGCACAGTTCGTTGGTCTGTAGTTCAAATTACAGCTGTTAGATCACAGTATATGATTCATATGATATCAACGCAGTTCACGAAACATCAGACCTCTCAATAAAGAGAATACAGTTGTAGTTCACAAGCAATTTACAACTAATTCAAGTGTCAGTTTAAGAATTTTGATGGCATTGTATATTAGCCACTTCATCACAATGAAAATAAGTATCGCATGATAATACTATTCGGACAGTAAATCCCACCTTATAACTACAATGGATCCAAAGATCCCAGCCTTCCCTCTACTCCCTCTTGATTCCCAATAAGTTTATTTATTTATTTATTTATTTATTTATTTATTTAATACAATATAAGGAATGTCTACAGCCGAAGCCAAAATGACATTTACTAGATGAATATTAGTTACATAGAATCTGGTACTCTAGAAAAAAAAGTATTATATAAGACATTAATAGTGAGTTGTATTCACAGAAAGAATGAAAAAAGAAATACAAAATGAATATTACAAAAACGAACGATTGAATGAATTGGATGTTAGTCAGTAAAGAGCAAGCGTAATGTTCTCTTCAAATAGGCTAATGTGACCCCAAACAAATTCATACTCCTATGCGTGTTGCAGGCACGTAGCATCCTATCGATAAGGGGAGTTCTGTGCACTATTCGTTTTTCTAAAAGTTATAGAGAAGAGGTCGTGGTGCCCCAAAGATTTCATAGGAACATTAAAAGTAACCATGTGCAAGATCTCAGGTACCTGAAGTACGCAGTTCAATATTTTAAACAAAACCAAAATATCAGATATAGTTCTACGATTTTCAAGTGACAATAAATTGAAATATTTATGGGCAGGAACGTAGTCGTGATTCAGGATAACTGAATATGACCCGTATGAATCTATTCTGAAGGCGTTCAGGTCGGTTGGAATAACAATCATAACGAGGGTTCCCAATACATGAGGCAAAATTTAATTTACAGTAGATGTAAGCATAATACAAAGTGATAAGTGATTTTACTTATTTAAATTCCTCACTTTTCCTGAAAATATAACCCATCATTCGACTTGAACTATTTGCTATGCGATCTATGTGTGAATCGAAGAGCTACTTCGAATCGAAAGTGACACCCAGATCAAAAGCCGTGGACACACGTCGCAACAATGAATTTCCAATTGAGTACTGAAAAGTGATAGGGGAATGGTTTTTAGTAAGAGTTATCGTGAAACATATATTAAAATTAAAAAATAATTGGTTTTCTCTACTGTACTCAACCAAGTTATTCAAATCTAGTTGAAGATCAAGGCAGTCTCTTAAGCATCTGATAGATCTAAAAACTTTCAGATCGTCTGCATAGAGCAAGAATCTGGAATGCCGGAAACATTTATCTATGTCATTTATATACATTAAGAAATATACATTAAGAAAAATACCCCAGAAGTATTAATGAAAGATTCAGATTTAAAATCATTTAAACTAACGAAATGTGACCTATTCAGAAGATACTAATGGATCCACTCAAGCAACCCACCACTTACTCGTGCTTCGGCTAGTCTAAAAATGAGAATATCGAAATTTATTTTGTCGAAGGCATTAGAAAAATCTATGTAAGTAGCATCAGTCTGAATTTGAGAATCCATTGCACTCTGCAGGTACTCACTATAAACGATCAAATTAGTTTTCAGAGTCCTACCCTTAAAAAATCCATGCTGTTGTTGGATAATGAAATTTTTCACATGAGAGAAAAGATAAAAAATTATAAATTATACGTTCAAATACTTTAGCATTGATCGAAAGCTTGTTAATAGGTCTATAACTAGAAATATCATTTTTATCTCCACTTTTGAAGATTGGGACAACGGCGGACTCCTTCCACTTTTTTGGAAATACACCATCAATCAGAGACTGATTGAACAAAATATGCAATGGTTTACTTAATTTGTGAGGGCAATTTTTGAGAAAAATTGGTGGAATGCTTTCTGGACCTGAACCGTTCGGCACGTCAAGGGATAAGAGAACCTCTCGAACCTCTTCCTCTTTTATGTGAATATTTGATAGTACATCATTATTGCAGTTTTTAACAGTTACACTACAACTACGCTGCTGACTTACAGGAACATATACAATCTCGAAATAACGGGCAGAAAGATTGCATATCTCTTTTCCATCTGATGAAGAAATATCCCCATACCTAATTTCATTAGGTAGTTTAGAACCACCCCGTCCCAGAGACACATATTTCCAGAATGATTTGCTGTTCGTTGGCAGTTCTCGCTCAATGTTAGAGGTGAATTTATCCAAATCAAGTTCAATAAGTTCCTTCAAATGAGCACGAAGCTGTTTGAATATATTGAGATCAATGACATTTTTACTAATTTTCCATTTTTTATGAAATTTTTGCTTTTCTCTTATTGTAGCAATAGTACCTTCCGAAAAGAATGAAGGAAACACTTAGTGACTCTTTTCTTAGGAACAACAGAACTGATTATGTCATTGATTCTCTCATAAAAAACATCCAGATTTTCATCAATTCCCTTAGAGCTGCTGTTGAGCAGAAACTCCTAATTCACCAACGATAATGAAGCATTAACAGCTTCATAAATCGCATTTCTAAAATCGTAATAAAAATTTTGAATTTTCAAATTTTTCATCATCTTCTCTTCAGACAAGGTAACAATAAACTCCAGTGTGAGATGATGTGTGTCCTCGTTTACAAACGAATGAGCACTTTTATGTTTATTCGAGACAATTTCTTTATTACTCAAGACTAAGTCAAGAATTTTATCGTTACTATTCTTCACACGATTGTATTGATTCAGTTCGACAAATGCAAGTGTATCTAATATATCTGAATATTTATTTTCAATGTTAGTAGGTATCAAGTAACTCTTAACAGAGCTCACCCAATCAAGTTGTATTGAAGAATCTATCATTTGACATTTCCAATATATACAAATTAAAAATATTATTCTTCCATTCAAGATAATATCAGTGATCAAAAGGTCACGTTGTGAAACTAGAATATAAAAGTTCATAGTTACCAGCACCAAATTCAAATTTTTCTTAATGAAATTTAACTGCGAATCAGAAAACAACGAATGAGAGTTTGCTATTTATAGAGAGAGTAAATCACTCTCATTAAAATAGCTTGAATTTCTTGATGCTTCTTCCATTGAGATTTCCTCTCGTCCTGTCCATAAAAGTGGTTCATGAAACGATTAAGAAGAAAGCTCAGTGGAAAAAGTTGCAACTAGAATAGAAACAAGAAACATTTGTCGTATACCACTTTTCCACGATATAAAGTGAATACAAGATTGATTTCTAGATAGAGAAGGTTTTCAGAAAAATCAATATCGTTTTAATTTGACTCAACTTTAAAATCTTTTAAAGGGTCTTTTAGATAGTCGTATCATTTCAGTGTGAGTCAAATTGTCAGTTTTAGCAATATCAAAACTTATACCGAAAATGAAAAACTGAAACAGAGACTGAAGGAATAATGAACTTCTTCAGTGGTGGTTTACTTTGAAAGCCCAATGGGATACGGCCATATCTAATATATATACAAATACTTGCACAAAATACCACTCAAAGAAGTCAGAAAGATACAAATACAATCACTTGCGATCTAATTGATACACTTTGAGCGAATGTTTTCATAATTCCCAGACTAGAGGGAAGCAGATTCCATATTACCCCTTCACACTGCCAGCATGTAGCTTACGATTGGAACTCAGGCTTTTTGGATGAGCAAGGAACGCTTGGGAAATCGTACGACCTGTTAATCACTAATCACGTGAGCTTGAACAATCTAGGACAATCTTTGTCAGGTCAGAGCAATTCAATTTCTTTTGTTTTGCTTCTGCTAGTATTGGGAAACCGTACTACCCGTTACCCACAAACCACGTAAGCTTGAACAATCTAGGACAATCTTTGTCAGGTCAGAGAAATTCAAACTTTCTTCGTTTCGCTTCTGCTACTATCGGGCAACCGTATGATTTGTTACCCATAGGCCACGTGAGCCTGAACAACCTAGGACTTTTTTTGTCAGGTCAGAAATATCAGAGTCCATTGTAATGGTGGAGAAGAAATTGCTGAATCAGTTAGATCATAATTCTTTAGTTAAATTAGATTTGATAAATGCTATCAATCCAATGCTGATCTCGACATTTATTTTGAAGGTGTGGTTCTTGAAAATACTTGTGTGGACTTTGCTAGTTTGAATGAAGTGTGCTTAAATCGTTGAGGTTCGTCTCATCAGATTGTTTTGTTTGAGAAATTTTGGGAAATTTTCTTCGAGTACGGGAGGTGTTTGAAATATTTTTAAACGAACAAGTACAGACCTGATATTATTTTTGAACGATTCGATAGAGTAAACATCTTATAGTAGTAGTTAATAAATTATACTCATTCGAATATCCAGTTAGTATTCCTCTTAAGAAAGAACTTCGATTATTGACACAAGATAAAGCAGCCCTTGCAAATGTTTCGATAATTTTATGGGTTAATCTGAATAGTGAAATGAAGATATATCTCGTATCACTGCGACGTTGCTGGCGGTAAGAAAATTTCTGTTGGTTTCAGAATTTTGACCTTATACATTGTCGTGTTAATCACGTTTCTGTTGTTCAGTTATCTATTACATTCTTGGTGTGTTCTTCTATTCGGTCGATTCGACAGGACTAGGAGTTATAGTTGTTCCATTATAGTTTATCTTAAGGTTGTCGTTGGATCTGGTTAGTTGTGAAATTGAACGGTTCTAGATAGTAAGATTTGAAGTTCGACTTGGCAACGTTATTCCGTTATTATTATTGGAAAAAATATTAATAAAAGAAAAATTTCTCACGAAAAAATACTTGTGTGTGAGCTAAAATAATAGTCACAAAATTTCACATTCAAAAATCATACAATCAAGGTTAAAAAAGCTATTTAAATCTAGTGGGTACAAAATGCAAAAAAATAATATAAAAACCATAAATGATAATTATTTGTAGCTACGAGTTGTCTGAATAAAGTCTATCAGAGAAGGAGAATAAAAGTACTCCTCCTCTCCACTCTACAGCAATCCATCCAGCAACCCGTGAGAAAAGTGTCTACGGCCATTCTGGATAAATGTTTCAATTTTCCTCTTATATTCGTTTCTGCTCATCGTTCTTTTGATATTTGCAGGAATGGTATTGTATATCTTATGCGAAATATATTGGTATGATCGTTGGCCTTTGCTCAGGTTCATTTTAGGTGTTTTTTCAAATCTTTTCGTCTAGTGCAATACTGATGAGTATTGCAGAATTCATCTTTCCCACTGTGTATACTCATCAAGACTCGAAGTAATATATTTGTCTAATGTCCATTATCCCTGCTTCTCTGAAAAGATAATCTGAGGCATACATGTAGGGTCTGATCATCATTATTTTAAGAAATCGTTCTTGCAGCATATCCTGTGCTCTCAAGATGTTATTCAGTACTAAGCCCCAGCAGGTAATTCCATATGCAAGTATACTTTCCACGAGGGAATAGTCAATCATCTTCATTAATCTCTGGTCAAGAAATCCTTTCGCTATTTTGAATCTACTTAGGACAAATATCAGTTTTCTCATCAGTTGGTTGACGTGCTTGTCCCATTCGAGGTGGCTGTCGATACATACGCCAAGGTAAGTGAACTGCTTCACTGGTAGCAGCTTGAAAGAATATTTTTCTACATCTATTTTCAGGTTATCGAAGCAAGGTATCGAGTCAGCGTAGCAGTGGAGCGGTAAGTAAAATGTTTTGTCCAAATTAACAGAGAAAAGATTTTCTGAAAACAACATAAAAATGTTTTTCAGATCGACCTCCACCAACTCTTTGAGTGACTTCCAGTCTTTCTCTTTTAATAAATAGCACTACAAAAGCATTCAAAGAGCCCCGTGTTTGCTGCAAGAACATGTCATTGATAAACAGTATGAATAGCACAGGACCCAACACTATCCCCTGAGGTACACCATACTGGACAAATTCTGGTTTGCTTCTTGTGCCCCCTATTTCCACTATCTGTTTCCGTTCGTGCAGGTAAGAGCTTAAAAGCTGATGTGCCTTTCCTCTGAAGCCCATTTCTCTAATTTTTCCAGCAACAACAGATGGTCTATAGTATCAAGCGCCTTTCGAAGATCTATGAAAATGCAGATGGATTTTTTATTCTCATCCAGATTATGGTATATATTTTTCAATAAAACCTGGATAGCATCCTCAGTATTTTTGTTTTTGATAAAACCAAACTGCCTCTCGTGTAGTAATTTGTTTTTGTCTATAAAATTCATTTTTCTAATTAGGTTCTAAATAGGTTAAGCTATTCCAACTTGAAAGTGTTCAGGACACTCCCCAGCTCCAATTATATCGTTTATTAATATTTCAAGGATTTATTTGTGTACGTACCTATCGATTTGAGTAGTTCAGTATTCAACTGGTCAATTCCGTATGATTTTTTGTTTTTTAGAGATCTAACTATAGAGAGCTCTTCGGTCTCAGTTGTGGGGTACAAAAAAAATTGAATCTTTGCGTGATGTCATTCTTAAACATCTATTTCTCTTCAGTCCTTCTGCCAAGATTGGCATAATGCCCACGAAGAACTCATTGAAGGCGCCAGAAATCTGTTCTGTATTCTTGATCTCCTGGTTGTTCCATCTTATGTTTTTATTTCTTCCCTACTACCCGATCCTACTCCAGTCGCTTCCCCAACAACTTCATAAACTTTCTTAGAATTACCTCTGTTATTTTCAATTTTATCCGAGAATTATCTGTTTTTGCCTCCCTAATAACGTCAGTCAAAGTATTTCGGTATCTCTTATATTCTGATCTGAGATCTTCCTGTTCTGGGTTCCTCAACAGGCTCTTATACATTTCATTGTTCTTATTGATAGATCTCACCAAACTTGCTGTAATCCATGTTTTTCTCTTCACTTTTTCTTTAGGAATAATGAACGTTGAAGTAGCTTCTTCAACACAATTTTTCATTTTGGTTGTGAATAAATTTGTTTTATAATTTATGTTTTTCTCCCTGTTGAGGAAATTCTAGTCTGAATCACTTAACAATTTTTTCAAAGTGTTCAAATTAAGTTTTTTCCCTGTTCTTCTTTGTTTCTGTCGATTAAATTTTTTCCTGGAAATATTATCTGTAAACTCACAGTCAAAGATGTTTTACTGATGACAGGAATGCAATCCTCTACTCCGATTTTATTCTTCAAGAAAATATGGTCAATACACGTCTTCGAGATTTTAGTTACTCTTGTAGGTAGGTTAATGCATGAGCTGAAACCCATCTCTGACATTAAGGTCAGGTAGTCTTGGATGTCGTCTGCCACTGTATACAATATATCGATGTTCATGTCACCTACAGTAATATCAACATCGCAGTCACCATCCAGACCCTCAAGATAACTCCTGAAACTGAGCAAGAAATCGTTCTCCCTCACGGATTGGTTTCGATAAGCTGCCAATATTCTTATTTTTGTGTTGTTAAAGTTAAGGTTCATCTCCAAAGCTTTCACCTCGCTTATGTCTTTCACTCTGTGCGTGAATTGGAGATCCTTCTTGACATATACTATTAGTCCATCAGCTTTACCGAAAGATCCTTCATTATAAATCAGCCTGTAAACACTCAAATTGAAAACACCAACATTATCCACAACCCAAGTCTTAGAGAGGACTTTACAATCCATGACACTGGGGAGTTCAGCCATATACACTTTGAACTCATCAACACTTCTTATATTCTGGTGTAAGTTGAATATGAATATGAAGTTGAAACTCTCACTATTAATCTCATATACCTAATGCAAATCATCGAATCCTTCTACATGTGGTTATTTGATCACACTTAAAATCTCCTATGTAAGGATCCATTTTCCACCAGACAAAAGGAAAATGATAACCCCACTGCCAAAACTCACACTACACTACGAAAAATCACATAGAAATGTTCAAAACAGTACAATAAAACATGCGGTATTTCACAGAAATATTTAGGCTGCTGTTGCTTTATTCCTCAACTTCATTTTCTGTTGTTGTTGATGTCGACTAAGTAGAACTTTACATGGTTTAGTACCCCTTGTGTTCGAGCTCAGAGGAGATTCTTTGTTATTTCTATCTCCTCCAGGAATATTTGATAGAACTGGATGTAGAGGTTGCTTTAGGGTTCTTGTTCACTCTGATATAAAACCTCTTTCGGTTCCCTCTCGACAATATCTCAGATCCAAAACCTCTTTTGATTCCCTGTCTTGAGTGAATCTATCTCTTGATTGGCGAACTTGCGTATGTGTAGGTGTAGATGGTGCTCTGTTCAATATTTTATTTTGTTAGAGTTTTCAAGATCTACAAGGGAGTAGACTATCTCGTCAATAATAAGCTTGTTTTCTTTAATGTAGGATATACTCGAGCCGTTTTCCCTAGCCTAAAATAGATGTCTCATCTTTTTCGATTCCTCTCTTTGTTGTACTGTCAAATCGTTAGATATCGAAACCTGCGTTCCCTTAAGTTTCGTCGCGTTCATAAGAATTTGTTTCTTTCTTAGGTATGATAAAAGTTCTAGCTTGATTGGGCAATTTTCAGTAGTTCCTAGTGCATACGCGTCATTTATGTCAGACTATTCGATCTGAAATTCTAACAGGGCATTTATCTGTTGGTAGAAATGCTGCTGTGACCCCAGACTTTGGTATTTTTATACCGAAAATAATGATATTGTTTTTATTGGAAATCACCTTCACTTTATCGATTTCCTCCTTCAAGATTTCGCTCTCTCGCTTCAAGATCTCGACTTGTTTTTTCACAGATTGCAGTTCTAAGAGCAGTCTGGACTAGCTAGTTATAATTAAATTCTTCAATTCGTTTTTCGAAGAAATGATCACCTCAAACAGTTGACTCAGAGATATGTCACCTTTCTGTTCTGACATCCTCAACCAAATCCTTAGGTGTGTGGTTCACTTTATACGATAAATCTATAAGCATATTATCAGTTTAAGGTTTAAGATGAACACTTTTTTGCCTGTGAAACAGCTGCAGTACACGCTTGAGCACGACAGTTGGATTTATGTGTTTGTTTTCTATATTATATAAAATTTAAAATGTCCAGAACACCTCCACGTACACTGTAATAAGACTTTGAAATCACCACAAAATTAGAGCAGTTCAGACACCATTCAGACGAGTTGAAATTTATGTTTTATTACTTCGTTTTCCACAATATAGAACTTACATCAATCAGAGACTTAAAATTCAACTGTAGGAACAGATAGAAGTCACAGGGGGACAGATCTGGACTGTAGGGGGGTGTGGAAGTGTTGGAATGCCGTTTCTGGTTAAAAATCACGAACTGCGAATGATGAGTGGGCCGGAGCATTATTATGATGAAGCACCCATTCGCGCTTCTTCTATTCGGATCGTACACGAAACACACGGGCTTTCAGACTTCTTTAAACTTCAATGTAGAATACTGAGTTGAATGTCTGACCTGTTGAAGCGTTTTCGTGGTGTACAACTCCGTCAATATCGAAAAATGCGATGAGTATAGATTTCATTTTCGATTTTGACATTCTGGTTTTTGTGGGGCACTCACCTCCCTTCTTTTCCCACTGCATGCTCTGCCTTTTGGTCTCAGGGCCGTATTCGATAACCCACGACTCGTCACCAGTGATAACATTCGTCAATTCGAAAAATAATGTCTTGACAGATCAACAATCGGAGCTCTTTCTGCTCAGCTGTGAGCATTTTGGGAACCATTTTTGAACACAGCAGCCCTAAATCTTCGGCTAGCAGCTGCCGGATCGTTTCCTTGTTTTTCCAATATTCGAAGGCTTACCTGACGGTCTCCGAGCACTAGCGAGCGCAGCTGAACGAGGTTTTGTGCGTTTCGAGGAGGGAGGAAGCTCCATCGTGCGAATCATCCTCCATTGACTCTCTGCCGCTTCTGAACCGCTTTGCCCTATCGTAGGCAGCTGATTTTTTCAGACAATCTTCCTTATACACGTCGGTTAACTGTTTCATAATTTCCACGAAAATTTCGCCGCGTTTCACCAAAAATTTAATCACTATTCTTTACTCAGTTATTTTATCACTTATCTTCACGACAGCGGGTCAAAAGAGGTTCAAAGGACAATAAAACACGAAGTAAACAACCGATCAACACGAAACTTACACAGGCTAACGCAAAAGTGAATTCTGTTTTGAATGAAAAAAATGCGAACGCTGAAGAGTCACCAACCACCGCAACATTGCCAACTTCCGCGAACTTGATTGACATATTTCTTATTTGTGGAATTAACTTCGGGAGAAAGAACCGTAATATTCTTGGAATTAGTTAAGCAAATACACGACTTCATCTCACTAGTTCATACGCTTCAGCTTTACAATTTTTGAGATGAAATTAATCTTGAAAACAATTAACTGTTGCGCATCCACCATTTTGTCGGTAAACATCACTGGATCTACCGACCCACATTGGGATAGGTCGCTTATGAAACTTCATTCCTTCGTTTTCAACTATCCAAATACCTCAATGAAAACAACTGCCACCATTCTTCAGTCCGTTCGATCATGCCCTCTCTCGGAAATTTGGCACGTATATGCAAGGTATATGCGCTGGCACCAACTACAGATGCTGAATTTCTCAGTTAAAATGAGATAAATCTGTCAAATAACTTTGTCGGGGCCCTTTTTTCGAGAAATAACTGCACAAAGTGGAGTTAATTTTTTCCTTTGCCAACGATAGAATTAATCATCCTGAAAATCTGCAGACAATATCAGCGTAACCATAACTTTTGAATCAGTGTTTTTATTTTCATCCACTTTTTCTGAAAATGGTTGAAATCTGTAAACCTTTCTCGTTTTCTTATGCATTTTTGTAGGAGTTATAATTGACTATGAAATAATTATTTTCTCGAGCTCCTTTGCCTTGAAATTTTTTCTTATCTGTGAAAAATATAAATTCTTTGAGAATATTGTTATGTAAGCACTTGCAAATGAAAATTTTAGGTAAGCTGCTGTCGATCATGAGGATTCTTAATGTGTTTCTACGAGGGATACCTCGGAAGTAAGTGTACTGAATTTTTATAGATTTTAAACATTTTTATTCATACAAAAAATATGTTATACTTTAGTAATAATAATTATAATAATAATAATGAGATCTTTATTTTCAACAGATAATACCAAATTACAGGAAACAATTAAACATCAAGAAATGGATAAAGTTTTTTTATATAAAAATGCAACAGATGCGACGCTGCTTTATAATCATTTCATGTATTCAGTGTTTGAAATCAGTTAGTTGGCACTTTGCTTCTGTTGTAAGCACAAATAAAAGATTCAAGTTTTTTGATTCGACCATGGAAAGACGACATTTGACTAGACAAGAGATGTTACGAGCCGTTGGCATGCTCCAAGCTGGGAGCTCACAACCAGAAGTATCCAGGGTTCTGGGAAGTAGCCCAAGTGTCATAAACCGTTTATGGTCGCGTTTCAATGAAACAGGTAGCGTAGCAGAACGCCATACAGGTCGTTTCAGGAATACTACAGTCGCCCAAGGCCGATTTTTGGTTTTACAAGCCAGAAGAGATCGTACTACCACAGCATCTCAATTAGCTCAAGAGCTATCACGAGTTCATAATGTACAAATTACCGACCAAACTGTGATAAATCGACTGCACGAAGGTCAACTCCACTCCAGACGTCCTTTAAGAGTTCCACAACTGACCCATGGAAATCGCGCTGCTCGTTTAGCTTTGTGCCAAGAACACGTGAACTGGGATCAAGAGAGGTGGGCCACAGTTCTCTTCAGTGATGAATCTAGATTTAGTTATTATCCCGATTCGGGAAGAATTCGAATATGGAGGGAACCTGGAAAGCAAAACCGTCTCCAGCATGCTCGAGAAGTTGTTAAACAGGGAGGCGGATCAGTGATGTTTTGGGGAGGTATACGCCTTGGTGGAAGAACTGACCTCGTTTTCATACAGAACAACCTCACGGGAAATTCTTACGCAAATGAGATAGTTTTACCTGTAGTGGTACCGTATCTCCAAACAATGGGTCAAAATCCACTCTTCCAACAAGATAATGCCCCTCCTCATCGTGCAAGAGTTGTCTTGAACGTTCTTGAAGAGAATGATATCGATCTTCTACCGTGGCCATCCTGCTCCCCAGATCTGAATCCCATCGAGCATGTGTGGGACACCCTAAAAAGAAATCTCCTGCGTCAAAACGTCTTCCATCATGAACAGGAGCTTCGATTAGCAGTTCAGGAGGCTTGGAATGACTTAGGCCAAAATGTAATAGACAATTTAATATTGAGCATGCCGCGACGATGCCAAAGTGTCATTAATAACAGAGGTGGACCTTCTGGGTACTGAAAAATATAAGTGCTTCCATATCGTTTCGAAAATATTAGTTCAGGATTTTTTTGTGTTTTACCAAATTTCGTAATTTTCAAATTTCAAACATAATGAAAATACACAAATTGAAGTTGAGAAATCTAAAGTTGGCTGTTCAAGTACACTCTACTAAGAACTGAAAAAGGATGGCCGTTTATATCACATAGGGTGAAGATGGAATTATAGGTACTGCACATGAATGACATCGGAAACTGCAGGAGTATATTAGTTCTAGATGCTGGAAGTGAAAATATCTGACCACCTCTAGAGCACAATCTCGGCACTGCAAACCGTAATATAGCTAACAAAGGGGAGCAATCTAGTTTATTATGTAGTAAACTGAATAAAAACTTCAAAGCGAGAAGGCCCCTTCTAGATTTGAGAGTTGTTACCCAAATCTAGCCAAGAGTGGATCGTGATCACATCCTCTCATTGGATAGATACCATCCTCTCTTCAAGCAAGGTACTTAACAAACTTTGTCTGTACGGCCTCCAGATAATATGAATGACTGAAATAAATGGGATGCTAAATAATCGGCCCATATTCAAGCTTGCTTCTGACAAGGATTTTAAAAAGGCGGATAAATGTAAAAGAATTTGTAAATTGTTTACCGTTACGTATGATGAAAATACAGTTTGGAAGCAGATGAGAAAAGAGTATTGACATGTGACATAAAGGTGAACTTTCGGTCAAATATGACACCAAGGTCTTTAATTTCACTAGAGCGCCTCAAAACAGTTTCGTTCATGTTATACTCGAAAATTTGCGTATTTTTTTTTACTAAAGCTCACCACACTGCACTTAGAGGCATTGAGATCCAGAAGATTGCTCAGGCACCCGTCATATACAAAATAGATGACTTCCTGCAGTATCTCATAGTCACGTGCGTTACCCACCTCACAGAAAAATTTCAAGGCATCAACGTACATCAGCTTAAAGATATCAAATATCTCCAGGAGATCATTTATGAACATAATAAATAAATAAATATTTAGTCTTAGTACATAAGATGAGCTATTTTTCGACTTAGTCACCAGTCTTCTATTATATACATCTTTTCTTGATGCCTTACTTCCTGCCAACCCCTTCGCCCACGTTTTCAGCTTCTTGTTGACTTCCTCGCTTCCTCCTTGCTTGAAACGTTTTTCCATCCATGTGCAGTTTCCACCTATGTTTCCTATGTGCAATTTCAGGGAGGTGAAGAGATAGTAATCTGAATGTGTTGGATCAGACAAATATGCGGGATGGTTCAGGAGATCAGACAAATATGCGAGATGGTTCAGGAGATCATATTCAAGGGATGAGAGCAGTTTCTTTGTGTTTGTTATTGTCGTGCTGCAGACAGACTCCTTTTATCAGCATGCCTCTTCTCTTGTTCTGAATCGCTGTTTGAAATCTTTTTAGTGTGTCACAGTATCTTGCAAAAATGATAGTCTCCCTTTGGGGCAGATATTTGATTAAAATTATATCTTCATAGTCCCTAAACACAGATGCCATAATTTTCTTGGCTGATATTGTGGTTTTAAACTATTTGGTGCCACTGTTTAGACTGTCTTTTGGTTTTAGCCGTGAAGTGTGCAATCCAAGTTCCATCTTCAATAGAGATGAAGCAAAGGAATTCATCTCCATGGAGTTTGAAGCGCCTCCACTCGATTCGACTTGCATTGATCTCTCAGTCGTTTTGGGACCCACTTCGCGAACAGTTATCGGTATCCGAGAATTTCAGTCATTGTTTCGTGTGATAGAGCACTGCATATTTACGGAAACATGGCAGATTGTTCATCCATAGACGATCAGCGATCGTCACGGAGTGCATTTTCGATTTTTTCCACAAAATCGTTTGTCAAAATTTGAAACTTTCTGCTCCTCTGATCAACATACATATACGTTTAAATGTATGTGCATACACTCGTTTGTTTCGTAATCTCATCATTATATGCATTTTCACCTCATCAAAATCACAACACTCTAATCAAACAAGATAACGGATCACGAGGCTTATTTTGCACTTGGCGGAAGAATGGATTAACATTCTTCAGAAAACGACGCATCGATAGTGCCCAATATACTGACCTCGAACTGTTGTTGTTGCGAAGGGGAGATGTCAGGCTACACTGCAGTGTAGCCAACATGATGAAAATAAAATACCTCTTCGTGAGAACCATAGTACCTGCTTTATAGTTAAAAAATAAACACAAATTTTAAACTATGGTTAATACACAATTTGTAAATTTACGGTATGAGGGCTCATTTTCAGAAGAGAACTCGAAACATACTGGGAAAGAGCGAGGACGAACTATGCTTACATGATTCTACGAAACACTTTTTTGGTTTGCCGCGTAGTGTGTTATATTTACAGCAATTTACGAAACCTTAATTTGAGAGAAATAGAGCAAAATTATAAAAAGTCAATTTTTGACGGATTATCTTCTAAATCTGAAAAAGTAATCCATCGGTTGATAAAATGAAATGATCTCTTCAATGCCTAGTACTCAACGACCTCGACCACCTTTAATTTACTGAAATTACTCATTCAAAGAAATTTCTACTTTGTCGTTATGTGTCTGTTTGAATTGCGGAATGGATAGAAGTTAGATTTTGTAGTGTTAGTACTAACAAAATGATATTCAACATTGGCTAAATAATTTATTCAAAACGTTGTCAAATAAATAAAATAAATAAATCAATAAATAAATAAATATATAAAGAAGAAAATGTGGAATCAAAAGTAATTTAATAAATGGATTGAATTATCCATTTTGAATTGTTTAGTGCTCGAAAAAATTGAGAATCATCAATTCTCACTGATAAAATATAAACTACTTGATATAGAAACTTGAAATTTGTGGCAAATAATTCTTGTAAAACCTAAAGAGTATGGAATGAATCTCAGTAATAAAACTATTGGGCAATAATTGAATCTTGATAACATAGCCGAAAGAAATGCATTATAGTGAAGGTTTCAACACACATATAATAAACTTCAATTTCACTAGAATTTTGGTCAACATTATGCATTTAGGATTATAAAAGAGACTCATTGATCCCACATCATCTCAAATGGAATAAATATAAAATCGGCAGTTTCAACAAATTTTTCAAGTGAATATTATGATCCTGCTTTCTTCCCATATATATATATATATATATATATATATATATATATATATATATATATATATATATATATATATATATATATATATATATATATATATATATATATATATATATAGCGTGGAAACTTTACAAAATTTGAAATAAATAATCATAATAGCACCAATCATAATTTGGAAGAATAACTTAAGAGTTCAATGCAGAGTTTGTTTAAATTATATTAAATAATATTGAGCACTCATTGTATACATTGATAATACAATTTTATATATTATATAATAACATCCATTTGAGAGGGGCGAATTTTTCAATATTCGGGTAACATATTTTGCATATTATGAACAATTGAAGATACAACTAGGAAGATTAAAGAAGCAAGAAACAAAAATGAAAGGACATGCTAAATTTTTTCTATGGTAGGCACTGACCCGTGAACTGACTATTTCTTCAAAATTCTTTCGGTAACACAACCACAATGCAACAAGTATGCTGCCTGAATGTTTTTAACTGATTTTCATGTTATTTCGGTGTTCTGAACACTAAAAAAATATTCAAAGTAATCTAGAACGTCAGATTATTTTGTATAACGCAAAACTTCATCATAAAAGGAATTGTTGGTCTAACTGTGTTATATAAATAGAACGTACAATTTTATATCGATTACAGTCTTCAAATGTATACTACTTTCAGAATAAAGAACGCCGTGTGTGATCTAAATCAACAAACATGTTGTAACCTGAACGTGAACGCGAATGATCCTTCGCGAATCAGGATAAAGTTCGGGCACCTTAAAAAGTCTGCAGACAATGTGTTGAAAACCTTCAAAATCGGTAAAAGGCCAAGAAAAACTCTCCAATATGATATTTACATGGCATGGCTCGAGCAATAGAACCATAGTGATGATTGTCTCTTTTGTTCGTGTAACGTGAAAAGGCATAATTCAAAACGCAAACCTCAATTTCATACCAAAATCTGCAATCAACTACTCGTCACACCCTCCATGGAAAAGAAATATCGGTGCACAAGGCCGCTGCTATTTTAGAAGAGACTTCAAGTTCAGTGCGAGCTAAATGATTTAGTGAAAGACCAGAATCTTCCCAAAACGCTGCTGAGTTATTTGGATCGAGGCTCAAGAGCATGCACTTACTTTTGCCAAGAGTATCTTCCTTCTGGATCAGATATCGTGAAAAGCAGTTTACTTCCTACTTTGTCCAAGAGGACGAATTGGTTCATTGAACCATTATTCGATGGATGCATCTCAGACGATCCAGCACAGTGGCATATTTTCATAGATTCTTCAAAAAGTAGCCTTAAAGCAGATCTAATTCATAATGGTGGCTTCTATGCTTCCATTCCTGTTGGTAATTCTGTACACCCCAAGGAAACCTTAACAAACTTGTGAATGGTTCTCTGTAAATCAAAATATTAAAACCATGGTTGCCAATCTGCGGTGATTTGAAAATGTTGGGCATATTGTTTGGACAACAATAGTAGAGGATGTTACAGACCAGCAAATCACTGAACCAAAACCTCAGAGGCAGTTTAAAGTTGATGAAAAGTTTTTATACCACCGCTTCACATAGAGCTGGGATTGATGAAGCAATTTGGAAAGTCTGTTCCAAGAAAATCAGCTTATGGCTGATCTACAATTCAACATAACCATGACAGATCTTCAAAGTGGAAGATGGATTGCTATTAAAGAGGTTATATTGAAATCTTCAGGCAATAATCAAGACCCTAATTACAAACAAATCGTCAAAAGAATTTTTAAAGAATTTCAAGCATTCATCCCCATCTCGACTACTTTCCAGACAATTTAGAGACGTGAGTGAAGATCAAAGTATACAATTTCACCAGGATTTCCAGGAGATGAAAAAAAGATACCAGAGAAGATAGAATGTCACAATGATAGCATGCTTCAGAAGGACCTTCCTGATGCTTCCTACAAGCAGTAATGTACCAAAAGAAGCCTCACTAAGAAAAAGAAATATCTTCATTACTTGCTGATGATTGTATTTTTTCAGATAAAAAATGAGAGTTATAACGCAATCATATATTTGAAAGAAAATATTTAGTCTTTAAACTATTAATTCAAACACATGTTCAACATAGACACCTAAAGTGTGAGGCAATATGACGTTCTATCACAAAATGAAAGTCATTTTTCATTCAGAACACCCAAAAGCATAAGAATTATGGAAAAAAATAGCCCTCATTTTTTCTGCAGAGTTTTGTAATCTACTAAAGAGAACACTTCTGGAAATTGCTTGCTTAAAAATGACGGAATTGAAAAATTTTAGTTATCAAGTATCTCTACGAATTTCTAAATTCATAAAATTTTGTTCTTGAATGCATGAGTTTGGCACAAACTTGAAGAATTTCGAAAAATCTCCGCCATTTTCGATCCACCAATTTGGATCACGAATTTTCCTAAAACAGATTCAATATTCATAATCAGTTACTGTTACAGACTCCGTAAAAGAAATTTGGTGAGAATTCGTTGTATACTAAATATCTTGTCCAGTCTACCTTCGTGGATAATGATAAAACACGTTTGCTCTTTTGGTCTCCCTTATAGTCTTTTACAGAATAGCTAGAGGAATTTTTGGCGCAATTTCTCTTTTTCAGCCCTTCTTTGGATAACTGCAAGAAAGTTACTTTGGCTATTTGACCTTGAAACCATTTTGAAGTTTATAGTGAGGGATATGATCAATGTCATATTTTACCGAAGAATTTCACGTTATTTTCAAATCTGCAATAAAAAATATCGGTTTACATTCGAAAAACCAAATTTGACCTTAAAATGAGCCTGAAGGTCGATATCAAGGATATATAATTCAAGGTAGCTCAGGAAAATCCAGAAACAATAAGATGTGTCCCTGTAGAGTTACACAGGGTTTTCGAAATCTAACCAAAACTGTATATTAAGATATTAACTAATTATTTCAATACGACTTGGTACTTAGCACGATCATAACCACTATTATTTCAAATCAATTTGAGCACTTATTTAATGTGAGACTTTCTATTTCCTAAAAAATAAATGGCAACAAACTTAAAAGCAATGAAATTCCGTGTTTGAGATTAATCATTAGTTACATATTTGGTGTAATATCCAACACTTGGTACATATTGCTGCGTATTTTGTCCAGTATATGCATATATCTTAGAAGAATCCATAACTTGAGTTTCTGTGTTATCTGATCTATCAGTTCTATCCCAACCATGATGATATGAAGCTGGAAGAGACTGTATGTACGGTACTACTGCTGGTCTTCTTGCTTCCTGAAGTCGAGCTAGTACACTACTCATTCCTACTACTAGAAGAAGGAAACCAATAAAACCATTGTTGACTGCTACCAGAGTGACAATGAGGAGAAGAGTGAAGGCTATTCCAAGTTTGAAGAATATTGCCGGTAATATGATCATGAACCTTTTTACTGCATGGTGAACAAAAGTACGACCTGGAATACAGAGGTAGATTTTAGTTGATATAATCTATATCTATGACACTGTATGAACTTAGCCGTTACAGTTGACCAAATACAAATAGAACTTTTCAGTATGTTTTACAACTAAATAAATAAATTAAATTATTAAATCACTGTTACCGCGGTTTCGAACTCTGTTTAATCAAAGGTCAGTATAAAAACGAAGAAGGGAAGATAGGGCGAGTTGTTATAATTTTCAAGTTTTTCTGATATTCTTGAGTTATTGAATATAAGTTTCAAGTTATTATTATTGTCCTATATTTATATTCTGTCGACCATAAAATGCTACGAAATATTCATTTATAATTTGTGGCTAAAAATACAATACTGTATTCTGAATTAAATTTAATTTGATCTATCATATTGTTTGTACTTCACGATACTCTTTTTACTAAATTTGCAACTCTCAGCATTCTCGGGATTTTTCGAGTCCTGAAAGATACACAATTTTCAGTAAAAAGTGCAATATGTCCTGAACCGAACAGATTACACCTACGTACGGGAGTATGACCAAATACAAACAGAGAAAGTATTCGGAGTAAAAGAAATAGAAAGGACACATGGCCCGAAGATCAGTAAATTACAATCCGCATTAAGATTTTCAGGTATAAATTTGAACGGATGAGATTGTTCATCGTTCACCGTGTCGGTATATAGAGGGCGACTCTCGTACGTATGTACGAGGTGCGTCCTTTCTGGAATCGATAGAGTACCCCTATGTAGCTCGAAAGGATGCTGAGAAGCGATATGCAACACTGATGAACTCCTTATAAGAGCGAAACTGCAGTCTGCCGCTTCGTTTCTCGGCATCCTGCTTAGTTGCACTATTGTGGCTCTTAGGGGCTGCGTGCATGGCAGGCAGATTTGGGAACTAGCTCTTGTCAGGAAGGATTATTCATTGACCTACGGATTTCTGAATAATTTTTCTTATCTCAAGTTTACATACATATATATATATATATATATATATATATATATATATATATATATATATATATATATATATATATATATATATATATATATATGTGATTTTCATTATTATTATTACATTTCAGAAGAGTTTAGGTGTGAACCTATAAACTCATTCACAAAAATACAAAACATGTGCTGTCTAACAGATGAAAGATTAAACTAATACTCAAATTAATTTAACAGTGTGCTACTAAATCATAACAGAAACAGAAATATTATGAAAAACCCAATCAGACCAAACCAACCCGAATCAAAAGAAAAAGGATGATAACAACAAAGTCAGTTCACTTTACCACCTCTCCAAGGGTCCAATGCATTCTTGAAGATATCCACTCCCGGCGCGTCAACTATAGCCTGGGGTAGACCGTTCCAGAAACCAAACATCCGGTTCTAAATAATGTGCTCCCGACCTGACTGCTTAAAACTCTCCTTACTCAACTTCAGATTACGGCCACGAAGGCGCTGGTCCAAATTAAGGTGATAAAGATTTTCGAGATCAACACCGAATAGCGAATGGAGAGCGCGATGAGTTATTATTAAGTCTCCTCAAGAGCGAGGATCGGCGAATGAAGGAAGACTGAGCTGATTCAACGTGGGACACCGATAAGGAATTCATGTAGCCCATCGCTGAATATTTTCAGGAGCCTGCATGTGGCGAATAAGCGTAAGGCACCACACTGGTCCATCATATTCAAGAATATAATGTACATAAGTTTTATACAATAGATAACACAATGCAAGATCGCCTTCAGAAAATGACCTCTGCAACAGAAAGAGGATGCGCTTGGCTTTCGCAGTGGTATGGAGAATATGCTCTGACCATGAAATGTCATGTGAAATTATTACGCCCAGATCAGAATGATTGTTGCAGCTGGTTAAATTTTCACTAAAAAGTGAGTTCACGTATCGGGGACTGTAGTTGCCTAGATGAAGTACTCGACACTTTGAGAGATTTAATGGCAACAACCATCATCAGACCATTTCGAGATAGCGTCTAAATCTTTCTGGATGGTTTGTGCATTTATAGTTGGATTGTTAAAGATCTTAGTGTCGTCGACAGAAAGTGAGCATTGTGAATGTAGGACAGATGGAAGATCAGAAGTATATAGGACGAATAGAATGGGTCCAAGAACTGAACCCTGGCGGACTCCACTCAGAACCGATTTCGTGGACGAAAGATAAGTTCCCACTCTAACACGAAAGCTCTGTCCCGATAAAAATCTCTCCACCCAAGGCAGTAGCCTGCCCTGAATGCCTAAATGTTCGTTTTTATATAGAAGCCGTATGTGCGGCACGCGGTCAAAGGCTTGTGAGAAATCCGATTAGACGACATCGACCGGCGTGAGCTCAACCAACATCCTCGTCCAGATGTCAACTGATTTGTAATGACCGAACGTCCAGGAATGAAACAATGTTGATCTTAAGCAATGATCTGATTCAGGAGTGCAAACTTCAATACTTCGTTCAGAATTATACTTTCGCAGATTTTTGTAGCAACAAAACTAATCGAACGATAATTATCAGCATTCAGTTTATCTATTTTTTCAAAGGTGGGTAACTTGTGCGATCAGTCAAGCAAATGGAAAAGAACTGGAAGACATAGATTCAGAAGATTTTAGATAAAGTAACAGACAATGAGGAGACACAGTTTCTGTGTAGGAGATCTGTGATGCCGTCGGGGCCGGTGGCAGATTTTGTATCCAGTGGAGTAAGATGCTCTTTCACTAAAGAAGGAGTGAACTCGATGTCGCACAATTCGTTGAGATTTCTTGGTGTAGTTGAGTTTGGTAACCGATAAGGCTCATTCGTGACAGAAGCCGCGAAGAAATCAGCCACAACATTGTCAACCTCGACAGGACTCTTGCATAAGTTACCATTGTTATCTATCAGATTAGGGGTCGCTACTTTAGTACACATAGTTGACCTAAGATATTTGAAAAGTTTTTTCGATTATTCGACGAAATAAGATGGGACTCAAATTTTTTCTACCTTTCCTTGATTGACAAAAGATTCGAGTAATTCCTATTGGCCAGATGATCAGCTTCATTCTTCCTCCGCGTATATCTTTGCCATATGGATTTCTTATCTTATCATCTTCAAAATCTCCCGACCGATCCATGGCTTGCTGGAGACGTGCACAATATTACGAAATGTCAAACATTGAGCAACACAAGAATCCAGTGTACTACAAAAAGCACTCCTGCACGATTCTATGTCAGAGCATGGTCGAAACAATTCCGGCCAGTCAACAGTCGCTAGGCAATCGGTTAAAGCTTCATAGTCGATCGATTTGATAGATCGAATGCATTTCTTGTTATAATTTTGAAAAACCCGATCATTTTGCATTTCTTTTTTGTATAATGTTAGAATCGAGGATTTTACGATAATCAGCTTGACATTTCCTACATTATTTGTTATATGGAACATAGAAGAGTATAATTATTATTATTATTATTAGAATAAACCTAAATATAACCCCAATGAAAGAAATCTAGTAACGTCATTTCAGGAGGACGTTTAGTTGCTATCCAAAAATCCCCAAAATTCAAATTTAACCGGTCTCGTGATGGTTTTTATTTGGTGACATAGAGCAGAAATTTTCGATATTTGTGCAAGGAGCAGTTTATCGAGAAATCCATCAAAGTATTATTTTTTCTGATTTCGATTTTCATCAAAAATATCTTTTAGAGCACATCAAAAATTTAAGTTATATCTTCCTTGATACTGCACATCAATCTGGCGCTGCATTGAGCATATTTAGTCTGATTGATATCAAACGATGAATACTCATTCTGGCGATTAAATATTCCATCACTGTTGATGCAGACTTCATCAGTCCATATGACATTTTTTAAAAGTGCGTGCGTTCATATTTATTTTGTTAAATGTCAATTGCAAAAATTCAGTCGGCGTGGTATCCCGTGTCTGTAAATGATACACTCATTTAGTAGGAAGTGAACTTGTTCTGTTTCAGCAAACCGAGGAAACGACGTATCGAAATTATTGATTTTTCTCAAATTATAATGTAACATCTAAATGCCGTTCTCAAACATTTACCCACCTTGTATAGTATAGTGCCAATTTTTTAATACTACACTGGCAATAAAATCCTAATATTCGACAATATATTAAGGACTAGATCGATACATGGTATAGTCCACGTAAAAAACAAAATATATATTGGTTTAGACTTTACCTTGTTCGACTAATTCCCTTCCTCGTTCGAAAGCCTTTACTAGAGTTTCATCTTCTTTCAGATTCTGATTGTTAGGTGCAGCAATACAACCCACAAAACATATCACACAAATCGCAAAGATAACACCAAACCCCATCGTATTCTCTCAATATTACCCACGAATGCACTCTATGAACATTCAACGATAAAATGTCTTTTGAACAAATTGATTCGTTCATATGTATAACGAATCCAGTAGACTTATTCGAATTTCAATCACGTACATAAGACAGTTGGATTGTTTTCGCCGGCCTGATAGTGTAGGTATCCCTTGTAATGATTTGTTATGCTTAGGAAGTCAAAGGTTTTTGGACATGGTGTCCTAGATTCCACTTTGAAGTCTCGAAATATTGGATTATTAGTATCTTGCATATTTGGAAGTAAAAATTCGATTGAAATTCATGTGATGGTTGGGTTAGATTTCTTGATCGATAACATATTCTTGAAATTGTTATGAATTTCTGAAAATGAGGTTGTCAGTTTTACTGAGCTTCTGAATTTGGTCCATTTTTTTTTCATGAAATCATACTATACATACATATGCCCATGACCATATTCAAGAGATATTGGTTTTACTTGGTTCATTATTTAACTGCTGATAACTGAGTGATGAATAAATTATTGCAAACAAACCAATATATAATATGGAAACGATTAACCAATATATAAAATATGAATAAATCGGCAATAATAACAAGAACTGTATCGAAAATTTAAATAGATTCGGCAGTTACTATGTGATATGAAATTGACATTATGAAGATTGCGAATATTGCTACGTAAGAGATTTCACTGTTTAAGATGGACAAGTGTATTCAACGTTATAGCTATTTTTTACAGCCTCCATCATTACACGTTCTAAATTTCAACTAAAATCAAGGTGTTTTCTTTTCCGGAGCCATGTCTCATTTTGCTCTTTCAAACTTGTTTGCAGTACGCCACTGATCAGCGTACAATCAATTTTCGTCATGAAGTTCAAAATTCAACAGCTTTAATTTATAAACTTTTTGACGTCTGTAATTTTTCGCATCCTAGGTAAAAACAATAAATCAATTGTTCTCGAGCACAAAAAATTATTAAACGATTGTATGCGTTCGCTGAATTGAAAGCACTTCAAATTAAAACAATGACTAGTAGACTTCGATTTCTTCATTTATTTTGATTTATTTTGACAGTTGCTAAAAGTTGAACCAGTGTCTGCTCGAATTTTTCATTAAATTAACGATTAGTTTTAAGACTTTTTTTTTTCATTTATTTATTTATTTTGAAGTTATTGCTGTGAGAAAAATGGATAATTTTATTAACGCCGAATTGGCAGATATCCATTACATGTACGGTCTGGCTGAGGGAAACACAACAGAAGCTAGGCGATTATATCAGGTGCGCTTTCCAAATCGAGTAACACCAGACAGGTGAATATTTTCAAATATCCACAGAAGGTTGAGGGAAACTAATACTTTTACTGCAAATAATCATTTAAAAGGTGCAACTCAAACTATGAGAACTCCAGATATTGAGGAAGCAGTTTTGAATTGTATTGATTTGAATCCTCATGTGAGTACAAGAAAAATTGTAAATCAGTTGAATATTTCACATGTTCTAGTTTGGAGGATTCTCCACGACTTTTTTGTACCCGTTTCATATTCAATACGTCCAAACTCTACTTCCTCGAGATTTTCCTTCAAGACTGAATTTTGCCGATGGTTCTCAGATAAAATTAGAAAAATTCTCATTTTGATAGTGAAATAATGTTCACAGACGAAGCTTACTTTTCGAGAACTGCTATCAGAGATTTGATTGAAGAATCTCATTAACAAGAACAATTCTCAGTAAATGTCTGGGTCGGAATGATTGGCAATTAGTTGATTGGGCCATTTTTTTTGCCTAACAGACTAAACCGTCCCGCTTATCGGCAATTTCTTGAAGAAGAGTTACTTTTATTGCTCGAGGATATGCCACTTTTGGTGAGAAACATACTGTGGTTCAGGCAAGACGGGGCACCATCTCATTTAAGTGGAAAAGCTAGGGAATTCTTGAATAATACATTCAACAACCGATGAATAGGTCGGGGTGGGCCAGAACCAGGCATCCTACGTCCCCAGACTTAAATAGTTTAGACTTTTTGTTATGAGGATATATCAAAAGTTCAGTTTATACCAGTGAACAATGTAGAAGAATTGAGAAATCGAATAATAACCTCTTGTGACACGGTAAGAAATACCCCAGGAATATTTTAAAGAGTGTGTGATAATATGCGAAGAAGGACAGAGGCCTGTATTCTTGCAGGTGGAGGACACTTCCAGCAATTCATTTAGTTTTTAATTGTTCTTTTTCAGATTGATATTGAATAAGTGTAAGTTGAGTGTTAGATGTAATATTATAATTTATATATACCATGTATCGATCTAGTCTTTAATATATTGTCGAATATTAGGATTTTATTGGCAGTGCAGTATTGAAAAATTGCCATTATACAGGGTGGGCAAATATCTGAGACGGCATCTAGACGTAATATTATAATTTGAGATAATAAATAATTTCGATACGTCGATTCCTTGGTTTGCTGAAACAGGGCAAGTTCACTTCCTACTAAATGAGCAAAACTGTTTTAGACATTGAGTAGCTAGGCTAATTATCAAACTTTTCTATCTCTTGAGAAATTTTGATATGATGAGCGGTTCAATCACGAAAAATAGTTTTTCAATTTCATGATATCATTTCTTCAACTACCTAGCAAGTGTCAAAAATATCAGATATTGACCATGTTGGCTTTGGATTTATTTCTGTAGTCTGGCAGATTGCTATTTAATTGTGCTTTACAGCCTCTTGTTGACAAAATGATGTATTCTAGATTGCTAAATCGGATCAAGCAAACAGGAAATTCAATGTTCTGTAGTACAAAAATCGAAAAATTCGAAGAAAAAATTAAATAAACACCTCAAAAAAGTCTAGGGAACACTTACCAATATCTTTAAAATATGAATTTGATTATTTCAATTTATAGAAATCTCTCGGTTTTCGTTAGGATGTATTGTATTTAATGTATTCTCAAGAAAACAAAATAATATTTGACTTCTCCAAAACACCTATAATAAAAAAGTTTGAAATTTGAAAATGACGAATTTTGGTAAAACACAAACAAAACTCCTGAACTAATATTTTCGAAACGATATGGAAGCACCTATATTTTTTAGTACCCAGAATGTCCACCTCTGTTATTAATGACACTTTGGCATCGTCGCGGCATGCTCAATATTAAATTGTATATTACATTTTGACCTAAGTCATCCCAAGCCCCCTGAATGCTAAACGAAGCTCCTGTTCATGATGGAAGACGTTTTGACGCAGGAGATTTCTTTTTAGGGTGTCCCACACATGCTCGATTGGATTCAGATCTAGGGAGCAGGATGGCCATGGTAGAAGATCGATATAATTCTCTTCAAGAACGTTCAAGACAACTCTTGCACGATGAGGAGGGACATTATCTTGTTGGAAGAGTGGATTTTGACCCATTGTTTGGAGATACGGTACCACTACAGGTAAAACTATCTCATTTGTGTAAGAATTTCCCGTGAGGTTGTTCTGTATGAAAACGAGGTCAGTTCTTCCACCAAGGCGTATACCTCCCCAAAACATCACTGATCCGCCTCCCTGTCTAACAACTTCTCGAGCATGCTGGAGACGGTTTTGCTTTCCAGGTTCCCTCCATATTCGAATTCTTCCCGAATCGGGATAATAACTAAATCTAGATTCATCACTGAAGAGAACTGTGGCCCACCTCTCTTGATCCCAGTTTACGTGTTCTTGGCACCAAGCTAAACGAGCAGCGCGATTTCCATGGGTCAGTTGTGGAACTCTTAAAGGACGTCTGGAGTGGAGTTGACCTTCGTGCAGTCGATTTCTCACAGTTTGGTCGGAAATTTGTACATTATGAACTCGTGATAGCTCTTGAGCTAATTGATATGCTGTGGTAGTACGATCTCTTCTGGCTTGTAAAACCAAAAATCGGTCTTGGGCGACTGTAGTTATCCTGAAACGACCTGTATGGCGTTCTTCTACGCTACCTGTTTCATTGAAACGCGACCATAAACGGTTTATGACACTTGGGCTACTTCCCAGAACCCTGGATACTTCCCGTTGTGAGCTCCCAGTTTAGAGCATGCCAACGGCTCGTAACATCTCTTCTCTAGTCAAATGTCGTCTTTCCATGGTCGAATCACAAAACTTGAATCTTTTATTTGTGCTTACAACAGAAACAAAGTGCCAACTAACTGATTTCAAGCACTGAATACATGAAATGATTATAAAGCAGCGTCGCATCTGCAGCATTTTTAGTTTTTTATAAAAAAAACTGAAATCTGTTGCGGCACTCTACATAATTTGGTGAGAAATTGATGCAGGTGTTCATTTCTATAAAAAAATCATCCATACTGATCGTTCTGGATACGATATATCGATATTCAGAAGTGTTCCCTAGACTTTTTTGAGGTGTTTAAGTTTTTCACAATGAACTAATTGAAAATATGAAAACAGGTTGGCCAGTTGAAAATTAAATAAGAAAAAACAAATCACTTCAGAATAACGATTAATTAGTGTATACCGAAAACTTCATTCAACTCTAGTAAATGTTCAAAACTTCCACCATTTTGCTGAATACAGGAGTTAATCCTCTTTGAAACATTGAATTGTACCCTTGGCATTACTTCAGGGTCATTTTTGAAGATTTTGAAGCATCTCAAAGAACGAAGTCGCATGGTATCAAGTCGGGATATCGTGCTGGTCAACATATCATGCATGTAAGAACTCGCAAACCTCTGAAGTGGAGTGAGGAGATGCACCCAATACTGAAATATCGTCCAACAAATCCGGAAAAGTTTCTTGCAAAAACTTCAAATATGTCCTTCGTTTAATCGATCTGGAATCACTACTGGACCAATAGCGAAATAGTCAATTAATGAAATCCATACGTAAATTCTGAATTGATTCTGGTGATGTGTACTTGTAGAATTATGTGGATTTCAACATTGTACACGTGTTCATTGTGAAGATTAGTAATGCCAGAGCTAGTAAAAGTACATTTGTCAGTAAATAGAATTTTCTTAGTGAAGTGAAAATCTCTTGGATAAATCGGCAGAAAGTTAGGCGAATCTCAGGATCGTTGGGAAGTATTTCCTGCACTTTCGGAATGTGATAAGGATGAAATAATTGTTCCTTCAAGACATCATGAATCATTGTTCTAGGAATGACCAACTGCAAACCTAAACGCCGCGTGCTTAATTGTGGGTTTTCCTCAACCATGTCCAAAATTTGTTCTTCGCGTTCTACCGTCCTTACTGTTCGTTGTCGTCCTCGATTCAAATTCCTGGGCTTGAAGCAACCATTTCCGAACGTTTGGTGGTTCGGCACTATGCGATCTGGAAATCTTTCAGCATATACTCTCGCGCTTTCACGTCCATTTCAATTAGCTATAGACGAGGGTAAACCAAAATTTCCATTTTTCAACAACTGCAATTGCAACCGCTTCGTAGAATTTCCTAGCTGAATTTTGTCATGAAGATACACAATAAACCTATGTTCTCAATAACGTAGTCTTTGATTCTTGGCTCAAGCTAATTTTTTCAAGAGATATAGTTCTTTCATTAGCATTGCCAGTAGGTGCAACAAAAGTTTGTATTCATGACAAAAATTTAGCAGTAAGCTAGTTAAAGAAAACGAACAGAAATTTATCAAATAAATAACCTTCAATTAGCCCATCGAGCTCTAATCATAATTGGAATGCGTCTCGGCATACCTTCAATAAAAAGCCCACTTTTCTTGCAAACCCAGTCCTACTGAATTCAAATTCAGAGCAGCAGAGACGCGGTTTCTTTACCTTCAACCTCTCGTGTCCTACACATGCTCAATCAGATCAGGGCTCCTTGCCGGCCAGTCTATTCTCAATTCCATCACTATCCTTGCGTATGAGATATGGCATAATCGTGTATCAACATAAAGTTTTCGTTCATATTTTCAGTGAATAGGACAAATCGATGTCTTAAAACTAGCCGTATGTACCTCTGAGCAGTCATTCTCCATAACCGATTCTTGTAGAAAAATTGTCTTGATTGAAACACTCACCCAATGCATGTTTTCTCTGGCGAATTGAATACTGCTCATTCGTTAGAGTTGAAAAGTTTTAGCTTGGTGTCAACTGGCAAGTGTCTTGCTTTCTAGATGGGTCTAATTTGGCCAATACTTGAGGTCGGCGTCCACCTGCCATTTCTCGTAATTATTCTCCCCAAATAGATGAACTCTTGGATCTCTTACACTTGTTTCCCGCTTGAGTACGAATGGTGTTGGATTGATCGTATTAACACGCATGTACTTGGTTTTGTTGTCCGTAATGGTGATCATAGCGCTGAGCTTCGTTTTCCAGGGTTCCTAGTAAAGACCGCATATATTCATGAGTGTAGGTTTTCTCTGGCGAATTGAATACGCACCGTGTGTGTTCTATTCAATTCAAGAGGAGTTTCAGGTTTTTCTGCATGAAGGTCAATTTCTCCCTAACGTCTCCCCACTGTTGCCTCACTTTCTAACCTCACTGCCCCACAGTCGTTTTCCTTCTCCTTTCTGATCCTCTTAGTCTTGTAAATTCATCAGTTTCATGGAAACGCTCTCAGGATCTCTGTACGTTGCTTCTTGCAGCAGCAATTCGTCTACTCGAGCAGCAGCAACGGAAGGAACCATCATTGATGATTTTCAATAATTTCAACTTTCACTAATTGATTCAAATGTATCAGTGTTAGTAAAAATGACACAAATGTTGTTTTTACATCGAGTGGCATTTTTCAAAGCAGCCTAAATTTGAAAACTGATGATATTTTCGCTGAGTGGGAAATTTATGAGACACAATTTATACGCTTAAGTAAAATTCATTTACGTTACAAATCTGAGAAGATATTCATATTAGGATGAAAATTTATTGACTATTTCTCGATAAATATACCTGCGTGCTTCTTTTCATCCAAAATTAACATGGAAAAGCTATCCGAAGTGCTTAAGAAAGTAGCGGATGCCTTTACCAGGACAAAGTCGCCATTAGAAATGATGGCGGCTCTAATGGGTTGCCTGCCCGACGTACTCGGATTATTCAAACCGTAAGCGTTATGGTTTCACGGAAAATTAATCCACTTTCTTTACAGATAGCATTTTGGAATGCAAACGGCATCAGGAAGAAGAAACTGGAGCTACAGGAATTCGCTGGTAGGCTGGATCTGGACGTCATCATGGTTAGTGAGACGCATCTTCGCGAAGCCATCTCAGCAAAGATTGCGATGTATAGAAATGACAGACAGGACCGCAGAGGAGGAGGAACTGCCATTTACGTCAGATCGAACCTGGAACATCACGCTGCTCAAATTGACAATTTGGAGCAAGTAGAAGCGACTGCAGTGGAGATTCAAACTGCTTCAATAGGAACCCTGAGACTAATCTCAGTGTACAAGGCCCCCCAGCGACCATTATTGCAATCAGACCTGGATAAGCTATTTGAAGCTGACTCCCCTACGATTGCAGCAGGCGACCTCAACTGCAAACACCCATCGTGGAACAGCAGAAGGAGCAACCCGAATGGAAACATCCTGAGGAACTACGCTGGCGAAGGTGACCTGGTGGTAGATGGACCACCAGAACCAACTCACCATAACAACTTAGGGCTTGGTGATGTATTAGACATCACTATTATGAAAGAAGTATCGCTTTCATACAACCTAACCGCGGTCAACGATCTAACATCTGATCACAACCCAGTTCTTCTCCTTCTAGGTAACTTACCGAATGAGGAAACAACGCAGACGACCAGGACAACATGCTGGGATGCTTTCACAGACCACGTCCAACAGAACCTGCCGCCCCTGGGCTAGCTAGAGTCGACCGACGGCTTGGACAGAGCCGTCGGAGTATTCGAAACAGCTTTACGCCAGTCAGTGGAAGCGTGCACGAGGACAAAGGAAACCAAACACCGCCCGGACAAACTCCCTGATGACATTCGTGTGATGATCAGAGAGAGAAACAGGGCCAGACGACGATTCCAGAGAACCTGGGATCCACAACATCGACGAGAATACAACCGCCTGGCGACGGAGGTAAAGATAGCCTTGGAGGACCACCGCAATGCGTGCTGGGCCGCCAAGATCGAATCTCTAGAAGAGGATGACCATTCTCTGTCGAGAATGGCCAAAATCCTACGCCAAAAGACGAGACCCATGCCACCTATACAAGGTGAACGAGGGTTAGTATTCTCTGTGTCCGACAAAGCAGAAGCTTTCGTAGACAGCCTTGAACGCCAGTTCACGGTGAACTATGCGGAAGCTGACCTCGACCATGTGGAGAGAACTGAAGCAGAAGTCCAGAGACGTCTAGCTGAACATAACGAGGAGTTAATCCAACCCACCACCACGGAAGAGCTCAAAAGCGTAATCTCGCGAACAAAAGTGAGAGAAGCACCTGGACCAGATGAGATCAGCAACAGGGCACTGAAGAACCTCCCTCAGCGAGCTCTTGGACAGCTGGCATCAATCACCAACGCGAGTCTGCGGCTCCAACACTTTCCTGAAAAATGGAAAACAGCAGATGTGATTGTCATCAGGAAACCAGGTAAGTCTGCTTCCTTTCCACAGCATTATAGTAGAGGGGATCATCCTGCGACGGCTCAAGGAACATGTGGAGGCCTACGCAATCATCCCAGATGAGCAATTTGGCTTTAGAGGAAGCCACTCTACACAACAGCAACTTCTCCGAGTGGTTGAATTCATCAGTGATGGATTCAATAGAAACCAGTCAACCGGTATGACATTATTCGACAGCGCAAAGGCGTTCGATAGGACTTGGCATGGAGGTCTGCTCTTCAAGATGTTGAAGACAAACTTCTCACCTGCCCTGGTGCGCTTGGTCCAGTCATACCTGAGAAATAGACCCTTCGTGGTACGAATAGGAGACACCCGATCTTCCACCACGAGGATGGAAGCAGGAGTACCACAAGGATCATTACTAGCGCCGTTGCTGTTCAACATCTACACTTCGGACGTCCCGAAAACCGCCAACACGAGCCTAGCCCTCTACGCGGATGACACGGCCATAATGACCAGATCGGCAGCCCCCCACTTGATAACCAGAAGACTCCAAGAGGCCGCAGACCAATTGGAGGAATGGTTTACCAAGTGGCTGATCACCATCAACCCAGAGAAGAGCTCGGCACTCTATCTGTCCAGAAGAAGACGTAGCCCCGAGGAGCAGATCACCATGAACGGACAACCCATCCCGTGGGTCAACAAGGCCAAATACCTGGGAGTCACACTCGATCGGCGGCTGACATGGCGTCAACATGTGGAGGACTGCACGAGCAAGGCGAAGGCAGCCCAAGCCTTCCTGTACCCCCTGATGAACAGGCGGAGCAACCTGAGCGCAGCGAACAAGCTGAAGCTCTATAAGACCATCATCAGGCCCATGATGACATACGCATCAACAGTCTGGGGACATGCAGCGGCATGTCATATCCGGAAGCTCCAAGTCGTGCAGAACAAGGCATTGAGGATGACCGTGGACGCCCCCTGGTACGTGCGAAACTCCCAGATTCATCGAGATCTGCAGATGCCGAGTGTGATGGAGTTCATCAGAGAGACAGCGGTGAAAGCATTCCGAGCAGTTGACGACCATCCAAACCCATTGGTTAACACCCTAGGAGACTACGAGGTAGACGAGCCGAGAAAATACAAGAGGCCCAGGATGGTGCTTCGAGAAGACCCGGATTAGCTATAAGAATCTTGTAAAATAAATATATTAAGACCGTCGTCACTAGGACGACAAAATGAATTTGTACTTAAATTAATCATTTTAGGTTACATTCAGATCCCTCAGATCACGGCTTAGAAGCCAAATATTGTTCACTTTTCTATCAATCAAAGAGATGTAAAGTTCAAAGTTGTAAAACTGGTACTTAAATAAAGATTATGTTAAATGAATTTTCATCCATTCATCCATAACGGATGATCGATTCACTATAATTCGGAAGTGGGCTACTCGTGACTAATCGCCACAGTATTCAGGCCGTAACCTTTCACGTTTATTCGTTAATACATATACCATGATGAAGATGTCTGACCAAATGGTATGTTAACATGCCGTATATTTACTAGAATTTGCATAAGGAATTTCCAAAACTCCATTTCGGAAAATAGTGAACAAGTATAGGTTAATGACATCTGTTGAATGTGAATCCATACAATATTAGTTATTTAAAACTTTAAGTCTCTCTAAAATTCTAACGAATCAATGGAGTAGAACGATTTTTAAGACATTAGTGGTATTAATTGCATCAAAGAGACTGACGAGAAGAGAATTCAGTAATTCCTGGTCCGGACTGAAACATGCACATTTTCAGTGTTCAGGCAGATTTAGCACCCTGTATATTGAATTTTCAGCAGTTACTATTTTTTCTAGAAAATACAGAAAATGAAATTGAATAATCTTCTGGCACACCTACACATTTCTTTCATCGGGAGTCTATTTTTTACAAACCCTTCATTTTTCGTTCGGAAATTGGGAGAATATTTCGGGAATCGAGTTAAAACAGAAAAACACCTTTACGATGAATATCGTACACTGTACTGACTGATACGTTGAATTCTCTATCAGATTCGACTAGAAAAATCTGGAGTCGGCTCGGTGGCGTAGAGAATATGATGCACATCCCCTGCGCAGAGTCATCTGGGTTCAATCCCCACAAAGTCGTTGCGATTTTTCGGATTCTGGGAGTCGCTTGAATGTCCATCTTTCGGAAAGATCTAAAGCCGTCGGTCCTGTCTAACAGATATGTGTTGGACATTAAAGATCCCTTCCCTCGACACGAGAGGGGTTCTGCAAAATTCCCGGGTTAGTAAGGTGACAGAATTCCCTGACGTGTTAGCACGTTAAAGGATCAAAAAAAAAGAAAAATCTGGTTCGACAATATGCAGGGTCGGACTCAGATTTTCTGAAAATCTGGTGTCGAAGCATAAGGAACGTTATCTTCCTGCTGTTATAGACTATCTCATGAATTCACGAGAAGAAATGAACATTCTGACATTCATTCAATTTATAATTTTCATTTATTTCAATTTCCACCCCAAAAACGAGCCAATACGTCATCGAAGGAAAGGTTAAGATCACATCTGTGTATCGCTCATTTTCACGAGATAAATGAAATTCTGGTTGAACTCTGATATTATAAAACAATAAAGACTATATATAATCCTTTTAAACTCCTATTTGGAGGATAGGGCCTCTATGAAACTTCTCCAACAAATTCTATTTCTGGCAACAATTTTTGCATCGTTCCAAGTCTTGCCTTTCTGCTTCAGTTCTTCGAGCATTGTTCTCCACCATGTATTAAAAAAAGCTACTCAATTTCTCAACCGTTCATTTTCAGCTGGTGGCAACTGTACTTATTCATGTCATACAAAAAAAAAACAGAAAAACAGCAATCATTCTCCTCCATGAAAGGAAACTGAGGAGTTGACGCCTCAATAGTTGGTAACATATGATCGAGAATGATGTGACAATTTTCCGAATCTAATCTTATGCCTTGTTCTATGAAAAGGATATATGATTTAAAGTTCCTCGAAATACCGGCAGAGACCATTACATGCCTGAAAAACTTTTGTCTTTCTCTCTGCAAACAAATTAAAGGCACAATCCTCTTGATTTCATTCGTCAGAACACAAATTCTGTCATTCTGGCTGTTTTTTTGTGGGGTAACACTGAAAATTTTTTCGTATGTGAACCAGATATTTTCAATTTATCTACGTGCTCTGAATCTATTTGATAAATTTCTCCATCGCTCGAATCTGCGCTCTTTGACAGCTTGAGTCAATTGAAAATTATACCCGAAAATACTTAAGACCCAAATCGTGTCTTATTATTCTTCTCACAGAGGGTTTTTGAGATTTGGCATCTCTGACAGATTTGAAACAGACAAGCTGGTTCCTGGAGTTCTAATAGGGCAAATGCAGAAATTCGCTGAATGTTATCCTGAAATTGTCAGTTGGGTTTATAATACAAAAAATATAGAGTTGATGCTTGAAACACATTATTAAAATGACGAGTACCTGTGTTCTAACAGTTCTAACTGCACCAGTAACTGGTCTTCTTCCTAATTTCCCTGTCGTCCAAAATTTTTCCTCAAGATCATAGGTTGTACTTCTTTTGTAATAAGGGGCTGGAAATTGGCGTAATATTTGCCTAACAGTATAGCCACGTACAAATAAACATTAAATGAAACGCTTATCCTCATTGGTTAAAACCATTGTTAACAATTTAAAACATCAAAACAAGCAACACCAAGATAAAATTCGAGTTCAAACCAGATGTCAAAAACTCGATGACATTATTTTTGTTCATCATAGAGTTAATGCATGCAGTCTATGTTCAAAGGTTTCACAACGGGAGGTGCATATGATGGAAAAAGAAAAACATTATGGATGACAATTGGCACAATTCTGAAAAAATATTCGAGTTCTACCCCTCGAAATGATGGGAGAGGTTCAATCTAGTGATTGAATTGCGCAGTTGATTCATTACGACCTCAAAAACTTTTTTAATGTGCGGAGAAAATTGCAAATATTTGAGGAAGTCGGCCATTTTGAATTCGAACGGAAATCAAATTTTATGTTAGTTTTAGTAAAAAATGGTTTTTTGTCTTCCTAGAGCATCTATAAGAAATACAACAACTTTAGGGGTGCCAACGCCATAAGGTGAAAAAAATATTTCGATTTCAGCTGAAAATCAGAATGAAAAAAATTCCTCTACTTTTTTACCAATTCTTGAAATATTTTTACGATCAATTTTTCAAATTGTTCACAAAATACTGAGTAATAGACTGAATGCCCCATTCGAATTTTTTAGTGAAAAAAACGTTCCAGCGATCTCGAAATATTGCTCATTTTCGAATGAGTCATCCATATTTGATTTCACCGGAAGTAAAATTTCGAAACAATTTCAGAAAAACCTAGTACTTTGGATTTTCAATGAAGTAATAACGAATAATCTAGCTCTGAAATTGCGAAAGTTATAACAGACAGAAAAAAATTATCCGGTTTTCTCTGGCGCACCTATAGATCAATATAAACCAGATAAATAAAATATTGATATATACATATATATATATATATATATATATATATATATATATATATATATATATATATATATATATATATATATATATATATATATATATATATATATATATATATATATCATCATCATTATCATTTTATCATTAAACTAGTAAAAACCTTTTCAGAGCTATCAACTCCTATGCAGTTCCTATTCTTACTTCTTCTTTTGGAATTATTAAATGGTCTAAATTTGATCTAAATCAATTACAATGTCAAACGAGGAAAATGCTTTGTAAATATCATAAGCACCACCCAAAGTCAGCTGTTCAGAGAGTTACACTACCTAGACATCTTGGAGGTCGTGGATTAACTAATTTGAATAATCTTCATAGTAAACAGATTTTTCATCTACGTTCCCATTTTCATGATAAACAGAGAACGTCTAAATTACATGATATTGTTGTTGCTTCAGATTATAATCTAACACCTCTGAACTTGACAATGCAAAAGGTAGATTTTGATATATTAGATAATAATTCTAAAAGAGAAAGTTGGATGCAGAAGGAATTACACGGAAAGCACCCTTAAGAATTGAAAAATGATTATATTGATGAAATCGCATCGAATAAGTGGTTAGTTTCTGGAGAATTGTTTGCTGAAACAGAAGGCTTGGCAATTGCGATCCAGGATCAGGTTGTTTTCACGAGGAATTATAGAAAACACATCATCAAACAAAATATAGATGATTCTTGCCGTAGATGTTTCTGTTCTTCAGAAACATTTTTTCATATATTATCATCTTGCTCAGTCCTTCCTTCAACAGATTATTTAGAAAGACATAATGCCGTCGCTAATATTATTCATTTTAATCTAGGAATTAAACATGACCTAATTCCCAAAAGAAAAAATTTTACAAATATGAACCTGAGATTATTTGTGACAATGACAAATATAAACTTTATTTTGATAAAACAATTCTTTGCAACAGAGCTGTAAAACACAATAGAAAAGATATAATTCTTACTGATAAAAAGAATCAAATAACATATATAATTGATATTGCTATACCCGACACACATAATATACAAAATAAATACAATGAAGAAATTTCTAAATATATGATACTTGGCGACGAGATTAAAAAATGTGGAAAATGAAAAATTTTTTATTCTACCGATTATTATTTCCACAGCAGGTGTTATTCCTAGGAATCTTCACAAAAGTATTGAGATTTTGGGTCTGAAGAAAAATTTGTTTGAACAGTTACAAAAGATAACAGTCATCAAATCTTGTAATATTCTTCGTAGGTTTCTTTCCGAAAAAATAATGAGGTAGAGTCATAGGTTTTCTCTTTAGTTTATACTGCTCAGAATCTCATTTCATATTTTATTTATTTGTTTATATAAATGTAATATAATTAACTGACAATTTTTTCATATTTATATTCAGAGCAGTATTCTATTTGGTCGTTCACCACTTCACACAAAGGAAACTATTAATGAGTAACATTCAGTGTTACTCGACTAAGATCCGTACATTGGATTTTTCCGGGAGAGAGCCTCTGACACTACTCGTTCGTACATTGATATCATTGTCTGATGATGCTATAGTTTGTATATATTCTGGTAGATTGATATATTCTCATAACATTTAACGTTATCCTAATATATAATTATTCCAGGACATGTTTTGATTATAATCATTGCCTCGCAATGGTATTAATTACCGGGTGGTGGATTTATATTTTTCATTGAATCAGTTGGATTGCATGAACAGATATATGGGTAACTCGTCGGGGTGAAACCCCTATATATATATATATATATATATATATATATATATATATATATATATATATATATATATATATATATATATATATACAGGGTGCTTCAACGAAAATTATACAGAAGCTATATCTATCAAGATTTTCATTTCTGATCAAAACGCAAAGACAGGTCATTTTTTGTTTCAAGGGGAATCTTTTGGGGTACAAAACTTGCCTGAAATATTAACCCCTATGCGGGGTTGCAATCCTTGAATATTTTGAATAGAGAAGATGGGTCGAGTGATAACTCAAAAGAAAGGTGGTATCTTTGTCTACATCCACTTCAGCATCAATGGATATTGGATTGAGTTATACTTCCATTCAAAAGATCCTTAAGAAACATAACATGTACCCGTATTTTTTATCAGACTACTAAAAAGAAACCAACTGACCTTCCCAAGCGGCTAAATTTCTGTGAAAATTTATTAATTCGGCTTCAAGATATATATATATATATATATATATATATATATATATATATATATATATATATATATATATATATATATATATCTATATATATATTCTTTTGAAAAGAGAGGATTTACAAAAATTTGAATAATTGTATTTATATTGATATATTTTGTTCATGAATATAATTGGCCATCCGCTCTAAAATTATTTCTAAACTGTTATCAAGCAATTTTATTACAAGATTGATGAAGGATCTCTTACACCTAGGAACATTTGACAGAAATAACTCAAATAATTATTGAAATATCAACAATATCATTCCAGCTTACAAAGAAATACATATTAAGAAATGCAAAATATGTAGAGCGTTTCGCATGAATCGCAACGGACAGTATAGTAGAACAGTAATTCAATTAGTGCCTCCTACAATCATTTACATCTCACCTGACTAACCAGAAATAATTCATACCTGCAACGACTAAATTAATTACAATTATTTCTACAAAAAAGATTTTTCAGTTAAGTTCACAAATCCAAACCGTAATCCGTTCCAGTAATTATGCCGAAGATGACCATTATAATCTCGAAGAAACTGGTCGTCCAAGACAGATGATGACTTCCTGAATCCATCAAGGCCACCAATCTTTTCAGCCAGTTTGAATTCGCTAAGATGCACTTAACGGAATCAAATTGAGGATGATTGGGGACTAATTCTTTTTGTGTATAGCATATTGAATCATTGGGCCGAATATGCAATATAGAATTCCTATTTATAATTATTATATTTGAATCAATCAGCCCAGATATAGAGATTTACCGTATTGAGTATCCTCAATTATATCAACTACGAGATAATCAGGAACAGATTTAACAATTCAAAGCATAATGACAAATTTCTTAGAATTTTTAAATTATTTTATTCGAGGAAAACATACGAATGAGATGGGTTTCATATTTTCAAAATTGAACTGTCAAGTTACATGACATTTTGAAGAACAAGTGTATTAGCACATAGAAAATGGTAAAATGTATAGAAAGTTGAAGATGAAAAGCAAAAAATACGTAAATTCCGATATCTCAGAAATTATTGAAAAGTATCTGACCCGAAAGACTTCGTACTGCTCCAATCGATAAATAAAAGACCCAAACTTTTGTTTACAATAAACTTAAAGCAAACAAAAGGAATCCGTAATTAATAAGATCCAATGATATTTTGAACAAGTTTACTAAATTGTTGTTCTGATGAAAAAACATTCGTAAATCTCGAACAATGGTTCTCTTCATTGTTGGATTCTGAGCGCAACACATATCAACTTCCGCATCTGAATTGCACATAAAATGAATTTGTAAAAATTGATGATACGCAACTGGCATTGGTAACAGCGCCCCCAGTAAGATGTGTCCAATAATTACAGAAGTCTGCAAAAAAAAGTTGAGAGCTGTTTTGTTTTTTTTGTATAATTCTTATGTTTTTGGGTGTGCTGAATTCGAAAATGACTTTCATTTTGTCTTAGCACGTCACGTTTTCTGACACTGTAGGTATCTATGCTAAACAAGTTACTATCTTAAAATAAACATAATTTTTTTTATTAATAAAGTAATTTATAATTGTGTATCAAAACTTATTTTCTTATCTAAAATACATTAATTAGTGAGCACTAAACACTTTTCTTTTCCCAGTGAGACTCCTTTTGGTACATTTTCGCTCGTGAGAAGCATCTGGAAGGTCTCTTTTAAGCGTCCAACAGTAGTCTGCCATCATCGAGACGCTCCATCTTCCCTGGTATCTTTTTTCCATCTCCTTAATATCTTGGTGGAATCGTTAGCCAGGCTTTTCACTCACGTCTCCTAAATTTTCTGGAAAATAGTCGAAGTGGGAATGAAGAAAATGTACTTTTAAACTCATTGAGCAACCTGAAGCTTGAAATGCTTTTAACATTCTTTTGACGATTTGTTTGTAGTTAGGGTCTTTGTTATTACCTAAAAATTTTGTTATAACTTCCTTAAAGGCAATCCACTCTTCTCCTTGAGGATTCGTCATGGCTGTGACGAATAGTGGATCAGCCATAAGCCGTCTAATATCTGGTCCAACGAAAACACCTTCCTTCATTGCCTCCGAGAGGCCAGGAAACTTTTATATTAAGTATTTGAAGCAATTTCCATCTCTTATCTCTTGGAAGTGACTCTACAAATTGCTTCATCAATTGCAGCTCTATGTGGAGCGGTGGTAAAAGAACTTTATGAGGAGGCACCAAAGTTTCATGCAGGAAATTCTTTTCGCCAACTTTATGCTCCCTCGCAGGCCAACACTTTTTGGTCCAGTGATTTGTTCGGTCTCTACTATTCCATAGACACAAAAAGCAAGGGAATTTGGTAAACCCAGATTGCTGTCCGAGCGCCATGCCCAAGATTTTGAAATCACCACACACTTGCCAACCATGGTCTTCATATTTTAATTTACAAAGAATCAATTTCAAGTTCTTGTAGGTTTCTTTGAGGTGTGCGGAATGGCCGACAGTAATGGAAGCACAGAAACCGCCGTTGTGAAGCAGAACTGCTTTAAGGCTTCTTTTTGAAGAATCTATAAAAATACGCCGCTCTTCTGGATAGTATGAATCGTATGTATTCATCTAACCTTCAATATTGGTGCAATAAACCAACTCGTCCTCTTGGGCAAAGTAGGAAGTAAACTGCTTTTCACGATATCTAAACCAGGAGGAAGGCACTCCCAGCAAAAGTAAGTTCGTACTTTTGAACCTTGATCCAAGCAACTCAGCAGCGTTTTTGGGAAGATTCAAGTCTCTTACCAAATCATTAAGCTCGCCTTGGGACAACAATATTGGACTCCTGTCATCTTCAAATTCAAAAGTTGACTGGTCATCGGGTGTAGGTACAGCACCATCTTCGTCAGAACTTGGAACCTCTTCCAAGGTAGCAGGGACCTTGGGCACTGGTATTTCGGTCCCATGAGGGATGGGACGAATAGCTGATTGCAGATTGGGGTATGAAATTGACTGCTTCCGTTTTGAATTATACCCTTTCACATTACACGAATAAAAGTAACAATCATCACTATGGTTCTTTTGCTCGCGCCATACCATAGGAATCGCAAATCGGAAAGCTTTTTTCTTGCCCTTGAACCAATTTCGAAGGTCTTTAACACATCGTTTGCAGACTTTATGAGGTGCCCATACTTTATCCTGATCTCCAAGTTTGAAGCCAAAATACGCAAAGCATTCTTTTTTTACACGGTCAGTAATATTCATTTGTTGCTTTAATGTCATATATTCTCCACAAATGTAACAGAAACTATGCGAAGAGTTCACACACTTCCGCACAGACGACATTGCACTGTATTGAACCAAGATCTATAAAAAAATGATGAGTTAACACGTAATTGCACGTAATTGTCCCGCGCCTCTTCAACACTATCGGAGCGCGCACGTTCAGGTTACAACATGTTTACACTTGTTAATGTAGGTCAAACAGGGTATTCCTTATTTAGAAATTAATGATAGTTATGTCCTGTGAACATTTCAAAGTAGTAATAAAAATAAAATTATACCTATCATTTATACAAGTTAATCCCTTTTAGCCCAAAAATCCGTTTTTGGAACAAAATTTTGCGTTTTGTAAAATAACCTTACGTTCTGGAATTTTTGAGTATGTTTTTGTTTTCAGAATACCTGAATACATTGAAATCAGTTGAAAATATCCAGACAGCATTTTTGTTGCAGACTTATGTTATTTCCCATATATATTTTAACACAAACTTGAATGTTATAAAAAAATATTAAGGTATAATACCTTGAAAGTTGACATAAAATAGTCCTGTATAATAAATGTAGCGCCAAATGAAGTAATCTGAAAACAGCTGTTATATTTCTGAATGTTGGCCAAGAAGTGCTTAGAATCATTTCCAATCCCTGAAAGTAAAGGGCGTAAAGGATCTGGTGGTGGGACCAAATTTCGGAAATATTACTTTGCCAGTAGATTCACTATTTATTTCTTCTTCTTCTTGCACGGCGCCTTTATGGGCAGCACTCAGGCCGTTTGGCCAATTGTGCTGGCCGTGTTGTATTATTTTGTTTTGTGTCTCAGACAAACTTTTTGATGAAGCTTATAAGTCTTTTGTAGTTGGCCTCCTGAATCATCCGAGAACTGGGTGTTTCAGTGCCCAAGGTGTTCAGTCTGGTCACCTTATGAGCGGGATATTCGTGTGTTCCTTTGTTTCGTGCTTTTTAGGCAACCACGGCACATACAATGAGGCGCGTTCTTCAACAACTGAACTGTAAGAAACCAGTGGATCTGGATTGAACACAACCAACTATTTTGAAGAAATGTGCTTCAGATTTGGCTGGTTCTCAATCGTCTGTTTCAAATTTCCTTTGAAAGCCATACGTTTCCGGAGTGTTGGAAAGATGCAAAAGTACAACCGATTCTAAAGGAAGGGAAAAAATGCGTACCCCAAAATTTCCGTCCAATCGGATTATTGCCAGTTGTGTCGGGAGTCATGGAAATAGTGATAAACAATGAGCACATAAAATATCTCGAGTAACAGGGTATATTCAGTGACAACGATCAACTGGTGACATCCTTGCATATGTCACGCATTGGTGGACGTCAACAATCGGAAAGCTTAGCGACTCAAGAGCCATTGCTCTTGTTATGTCAAAGGCCGTCGACAGGGTTTGGTAAGTAGCCTAGATGAATGCACTAATAGCATATGGACTTCCTAAGAAAATGCGTGTTTGGACTATTGATTTTATCTTCAGTAGATCAATTCGAGAAACAGTAGGAGTAACGAGTGAATCTTTTGATATTAATGCAGGAGTACCCAATGCTACTTATTCTCGACAACTTTCTTTCTTTTTATAAATTAATGATCTGGTTTCTCCATAGAAAATAGAATATTTCGGTTTGCGGTCGACCCTGGTTCCCCATTTTCTAGTCAGTATCTTATAACTGTTGAGGAATCACAACGACCAAGATACTAACAGAGAATGCCACTGAATTCAAACAGAGAGATATCAGAATAGAGCTGGTTGAACTTGATCAATTCCATCACGAACAAGACGAAATCCATAATATTTTTCAGAAACGTCAATACTGGAGAACCTAATTTCATTATGCAAAGACATCGAATTTCCTCAGAAACGGATATGCATAGACATAGAGTTTGCTAACATGAACATATATCTGCCATTAACAAGTCTGCTTGTTGCTGATTGTTCCATTCATTATAGATACTTCCATGGTTAATGCTCTGAAGAACTGAAAGTTATGGTTCCGGAAGAAATTCAGAAAACCAGGCTTGTGGAAAACTCTCATCTTCGGACGGTCCAACTAGCAACGCTAGGTAACCCTCTGTATGAAAATTCTTTCTTTCACATGGCAAGTGTTTGTGGAACGCTTGCAGCGAACATTTTTTCGATAACTTACAATTTGAGCCTCTTCAAAGAGTTAGTGAACACACACTAAATGATCTTGGGCGGCCACAATTGTAGCATGAGAGCCTTCCAAGAGTTGAGAATAAAAAAAATTCACCACATTTGACCCGCTATATTCGTTTGTAAAGAAAAAATTTGTCTCTAGTTTGAGCAGCCATATTTCGAAAGTAAGAAATTTTCATATTGTTGTATGGAGAAGGGAGGGAGTAATTTCGAACAGTTTATACTGGGCACTTCAACGAAAACTAAACAGAGGCTATATCTACCAAGATATTCATTTCTAATCAAAACGCAAAAACAGGTCAATTTTTGTTTCGAAGGGACATCTTTTGGTGTATAAAACTTGCCTGACATATCAACCCTCTAAGCGGGGGTTGCAATCCTTGAACATTTTGAATAAGTAAAATGGGTCGAATGATGACACAAAAGAAAGGTGGTATCTTTGTCTATATCGCCTTGAACGAATTTAAATTTTTATTGAAAACTGTAAAAGATACAGGGTGAGCAACTGAAATATAGGAAGAATATTTCCTAAGACTATTCAAGTTTCAGTGAAGTAAAATGGAATAGATCCATGCTAATCAAGGGCAGTCATCATCAAGTACCATTCTCATCTCGAATTTCAACCCCTAGAGCCTGGGTGACCACCCTTGAAAATTTGGAAGAGGGCAGATGGGTCGAATGATACCTAGAAACAAAGGTATTATCTTTGTCTGCATTCCCGTGAAGGAATTTTCATTTTTGATTGAAAATTGTAGAAGATACAGAGAGAGCTACTGAACAATAGAGGAGACTATCTATCGCCCTGAGCTATTCAAGTATTAGTGCAAAAAATGGAACAAATGAAATTTGAGATGTCGATGGTGTTCCGGAAGATGACAGTCTTTGATCTGGAATGAATTTTTTCATTTTTGCACTAATACTCGAAAAGATACCACCTTTCTTCTGAGTTATCGACCCATCTTCCTTATTCTAAATATTCAAGGATTGCAACCCCCGCTTAGGGGTTAATATTTCAGGCAAGTTTTGTACCCCAAAAGATGTATCCCTTGAAACAAAAACCTTAGATATAGCCTCTGTTTAGTTTTCGTTGAAGCACCCTGTATAGTAACTTTCACCTTAATTGCTCCACTCCCACTGCGCGGAGAAGTTCAACATATTGTACAAGCTCTGAATGATTTGTGTTAAGTAAGCTTTCTTTTGAAAATGAATACTATATTCAAATTTGAATTAGTCTACCCGATTTCCTAGCCAGTATTGGCCAAGAGGTGCCACAGGATACTCTTTACGACTGAAATTCTTCTAAAGTTTATGGATGCTGAGGGTTGGGGTTTGATCCTTACACTTTCAAATAAATATGCTGAAACACCTTCTTCAATACTGATATCAATCTGTACTACCATTTATTTGATATGCATCAGGTTCAAAGGGTTGTTCAATTTTATTATATGATAACATTTTTGAATATTGGTCCTTTGTTAAACAGATCTGTTTGAATTCTCAACAAATTCAAAACAGACAAAGAAATGACCGGAGTGGAAGCAGAGATGTCCATCCAAAAGATATCATCACCAACCAAAGTCTCCATAAACTCAAACTCACAGAAATTATCATAAAATCTGACATAAAAACTAACATTCAGAATCAGTTGAAAATAATAAAGTCCATATCAGATAAAATCCTAGCTGAAAATCTCATAATGACTAAAGCTGACAAAGACAATAGTATGCCTCAATAAAGATCTATACGAAGAAAAAATGCAGGATGTACTAGAAAACAATAGATATCACCGAAATACCAAAAGATCCAACCACATTTTTCATAAACGAGATCAAAGAAGAGCTAAATTTGTCAGAGCACCTAGCACACACAGAATGGGAGAAGAGAAAACTGATTTCAATGAATGTTCAAGCACAAAAAATGTACGGATTGATTAAACTACATAAGGTAGAAAAATCTGTAAGACCTGTAGTGTCACATATTAACACACCATCAGGTAAACTAGCAAAATTCTTGAATCAAAAATTTCTAGATCTCACGAATTTTCAGGCACAATACACCATCTCCAATTCTGTAGATCCCATACATAAACTTTTAAATCTCACAATCTCCCAAGATATTAAATTAGTCTCTCTCGATTTAAAAATATGTACCCTAACATTACAACGGATGAGTGTCTTCCTTGTTACAGATATCTTATCCGAGTCTAACACACCTCCATATATCACTAATAACGTAGCAATCTTCTTCAAATATGCCTATCTCAAAGTTACTTTCAATTTCAATCTAAATTCTATAAACAAAATTCAGGTCTTCCAATGGTATCACCTCTTAGCCCCTACTAGCTGACATTTTCATGGAATATTTAGAACACAGATTTCAAACTTATTAGCTGGTACAGATATGTAGATGATGTTTGAACGTAATTCAAACAGACAAATTCAGCAATTTTTAAATTTGCCGACTAAAATACATTGCCGCATCAGCTACACTGCTGCAATAGATATTAATAATTCAATTTATTTCCTAGACTTAACAATCATAAATTCAAATACCCACCTCACTTATAAAATTTACAGAAGGAAACATTCACAGACGCATCGATCCCAATGGTCTCGTTCGGTCATTTGAGCCACAAACTGGAGCATATAACTCCATGATTCATAGAGCTTACTATGTTCCCCTTTCGACAGAAAATTTCCAAACTGAACTTAACATCATCAGAAAAATTGCCCCAATAAACAATATATCACAACATTTTCTAAATACAATTATTAAACGTAAAGAACAATATATTACCTCTCAATTACCATAAAGCATCGTAGAAACTCCGGAAAAAAGATAGACTAGTCTCAGATATACCGGCGAACTCTCTAACAAAATGAGTATTCACTTTTCCAAATTCAACATAACTACTTCATTCTCAAGCGGCCACAACTGAAGCAGATTATTATTCAATGCCAAACAAATGAACGATAAATTCAAGCAATCACGAATTTATCAAGTCAAATGCAATGAATGTCAGGTAGCCTATGTCGGACAAACATGGAGAAGTTTTGAAGCTAGATTCAAAGAACATATTTCCTCAAATGAAAATTCGCTAATACTGAACACATAAAATCAACTAACCACTCGATATCATTGAACAACCTTAAAATCCTGCATAATTGTAACAAGGGGAGAGACATTAATTTGTTAGAATGTTTGGAGATTAACAAACTATGTAAAAACCCACAATTTACTACCCTCAACAGCCAACTAGAGCTTAATGCATCTCCACCACTCAATATCTAGGATAACTTTCCCTCTGTACTTGTACTTACCTACACATCTGTTATATTGTTATTCACTTGAAAATGACCTTAAGTATTAATTAATTGTGGAAAAGTGACAAAAGTGTCTTATTTCGTTTTACTTTGAAGATGAAATTCTATAATATAAATGGATCATCAATACTATCAATGATGTTATTCGAATTCGGATTTGGAACTTAACACTAGACGTGAGAAATCGTTGTAGATCAACCATAAATGCACATTTCAAATCTATTCTTTTCAATCTTTTTAAGGTTGCTGAATGCATGGCTCGCCCAAAGAGGTGATATAATTGAGGCTAGCTTTGAAAAGATGTGAAAACGTTGAAGAAATCTATTCAGATACAGTACTGAAAACTGAAACTATACATTCAATCTCGAAAAAGTAATTATATTGAATGAGGATATTACCAAGTCGTTGGTAAGGTCTAACCGCTACGTACCTTTGACTCATTACTCGATTCGATAAATACAAAAGAACCTACCCATCAATGAATTATACGGTACCTTAACCAGATATTATCAGTACAAATAGATCTTTCTTTCATTGTTAATGAATGAATAAAGGAAGTACACTGAGATAACGTTGGTTCAACATCCCGTAAATAATCTTGGCAAAGAATGATGTCAAAAAAAAATATATTCACAAACCGTTAATAAGTGTTCGCTGATTGATAAATCATGTGAACGCTGTAGAACCCAAGCATTTCACAAATTGCAGCATTTATTAATATGCAGATAGTTCATTAAAGTTTTGTGCAATGCATTCATTGTAGATTTCATTAAATTCTTGATGAGATTGGATTCAATTAGCTCTGTATCAGGGAATGAATTAAAATATCTACGGACAATAACGGATATTTTCAATTACTCGTAGTTTATGGAAAGGCAACATTCATAAACCAACAATATGAGAGATAATATATTTATTTCCCAAAGGTATAAGTAGCTAGTATACCTGATTTCAATAACTCCACCTCTAACTTTGAACAATTTGTTGTCCCCAATCGGATCACGTTGTTATTAAAAGGTTTTCTAATAAAAGGTTTCATTTTGAATAGCCGCTGTTTCGGTATCTGTCACTTTTGAAGCTGTCAGTTTTGGACATTTGACAAGTAGAATCTGCGCCATTAATAAAATTGAAACGATACAAGCTTCAACAACGCATTGAAGTTATTAAAATTCACTACAAAAATGGTGAAAATTTTGCAGTCACAGTTGGCAACACTAAAACATTTTTGGGTCATCATGAAGCCTTTTCGGCCGGCAATAGTGAAACTAGTGGAAAAATTCCAGTTGCTGGGACAAGTTAGTGAACGACGCACAAGAACAATTGAGAATATTGCTGCTGTTTCCCAAAGTGTTGAAGAAAACCCAGGTTTATCCATTCTTCGTAGTTCTTCGAAATTGGGATTTCACAAACGTCACTACACCGTATTTTGCACGAAGACTTGGGTCTTAAGGCTCAGTTCAGTTAACATAAGAACTAGAGCTGGCTGATCATCAACAACGACGTATCTTGGCTGACTGGGTCCTTGAAATGCATCAAAATGATCCGGATTTTCATCGAAAAATTATATTCAGTGATGAGGCCCATTTTCACCTCGGTGGCTATGTCAACAAGCAATATTGTCGCCTTTGGAGCTCGAAAAACTCAAGGATTATTGTTGAAAACCCTCTCCATGCTCAGCGTATCACTGTTTCGTGCACTTTTTGGGTTGGCTGTATCATTGGACCTTACTTCTTCGAAAATGAGACTGGAGCAACTGTTTTGGTGAATAGATTGCGCTATCGAGCGATGATTGATGATTTTTGTGTCCCAAATTTGAGGGTATTGATCTGGACAACGTTTACTTTCAATAAGACGGCGCTACGTGCCACACAAGCAATGAAACCATCGCTCTTTTGGGAGAAAGTTTCCTGACCGTGCTATTTCGAAATGGTGATTACAATTGGCTGCCGAGATTTTTTGATTTAACACCTTTAGACTTTTTTCTTTGGGGCTACATGAAAGATAAGGTCCATGCCAATTCTATTCATTCGATCCAAGATATTAAAGATGGAATACGTGGTGTTATCGATGGCATACAGACGCAATTTTGCGAATTGGTGTTGGACAATTTCATGAAAATGATTTGATCCTGCAAACGAAGCCGTGGCGGCCATTTGGCTTAAGAATGAAGTAAACAGATATTGATTTGATTCAATTGACGATAATATTTTAATAAATGCTCGACGCGTTTCGATACACACTATCTTTGTCAAGAGCGAATGAATACTACGAAATTATCTTAACAAACGTATACTTATACAGACTAAAGAGGCAATCCATTCAGAGTTATCTGTATTTGAACTAGTATTTAGGAAACAAGTTCAATAGGGGTGAGTTATTAATGTCTATCTGGTCATTAAAAATTTCTGGGAATATCTAAATCTGTTAATTTCGAGTACTTCCAGAAGGTTGAGTTTTATACCTCTATTCTCAGAATGTAGGATTTTAAATTCTGAATTGAAAGAATGACTATTTTCCTAAGATGATTAGAATAATTCGAATCTGTTTTCCATAGATAAAACTGCGTTTATGTTCTCAGATTCTAACATTGAAATTTCTTCCTGTTCTACCTATATAAAAACAATTGTAATCTGTACAATCCATTATGTAAATATCTGATTTATTTTCTTTACTAATTGGAGACTTATAATATCTTATAAATGAACCTACATTTGTTGATGTTTTGAAAGCTATATTCAAATTTGAATTTTCAAGAAGGATTTCACATTATTGCTAATATTGCTTTATATGTTAAACTATTGAATTTCGTGTCTTGATTTTCACCGATTAGATAAATATGTTGTAGAGCTAATTTTGTTTTTCTTATATAATATGTTGCTATCTAAATTTGCATCATAACCATTATTAATTGCGATCTGTTTTATCACATTCAATTCTTTGAGATAATTTTCACTTGACATTGGTGTGCTTAAGAGTCTATGTAAATAACAATTAAATGCTGCAACTTTGTGTTGGTAAAGATGTGCCGATGTATAATGAATTGTGATATCTGTATGAGAAGGTTTATGATAAATTGAAAACAGGTATTTCTTATTTGATCTTGTCATTATTAAATCTAGGAAATTGATTGAGTTGTTCGGTTCTATTTCAGGAGTGAATTTTATATTATATACAGTGAACTGTCTGTTTGTTTCTGTGAAACACACAATAACGCCATCGACATATCGATACAAATATAGGACATGTTTACTAAACGGGTGTTCATGAATAGTTTTTTCTATATTAGTCATGAAGATTTCTGCCAAAAGAGTGTTTCAGGGGTTTCAAATTATAAGTTCCTCATCACTTTTGAACAAAGATTCTTTACATAAGAAATTATTTTGAGATTTTTTATTCAATGAAATCTTCATGAATAATATAGAAAAACCATTCATAAACAACCATAAACATTTCCTATATTGGTATCGATATGTCGATGACGTTTTGTGTGTTTCACAAGAACAAACAGACAGTTCACTGTATTTGAAAATTTCATCAACAACCGGTACCCCAACATAAAATTCACTTTTGAAATAGAACAGAACAACTCGATCAATTTCCTAGACTTAACAGTAAGAAGATCAAGTGATGAACACCAGTTTTGAATTAATTATAAACCTTCTTATACAGATATCACAATTCATTATACATCGGCACATCCTTACCAACACAAAGCAGCATTTAATAGTATTATACATAGGCTCTAAAGCACACCAATGTCTAGTGAAAATTATCTCTAAGAATTGAATTTGTTTAAGCAGATTGCAATAAATGATGGTTATGATGCAAATTTAGTGAGCAACATATTATATAAGAAAAACAAAATTAGCTTTACAACATATTTATCCAATCGGTGAACATCAAGACAAGAAATTCAATAGTTCAACATATAAAGGCAATATTAGTAATAATCCTTCTTAAAAATTCGAATTTGAATATAGCGCTCAAAACATCAACAAATTTAGGTTCATTTATCAGAAATTATAGGTCTCCAATTAATAAAGAAAATAAATCAGATGTTTATAAATTGGAATGTACAGATTGCAATTGTTTTTATATAGGTAGAACAGGAAGAAATTTCAATGTAAGAATCTCTGAACATAAACGCAATTTCATCAATGGAAAAACCGATTCGAACTATTCTAATCATCTTAGGGAAAATAGTCATTCTTTCAATTCAGAATTTAAAATCCTACATTTTGAGAATACAGGTATAAAACCCACCTTCTGGAAGTACTTGAAATTAACAGATTTAGGTATTCCCCAGAAATTCTTAATGACCAGATAGACATGAATAACTCACCCTTATTGAACTTGTTTCCTAAACACTAGTTCAAATAAAGATAACTCTGAATGGATTGCCTCTTTAGTATATATAAGTATACGTTTGTTAAGATAATTTTGTAGTATTCATTCGCTCTTGACAAAGATACTGTGTATCGAAACGCGTCGAGCATTTATCAATATATTTTAGTGGAAATCTTTGTTTAATTATATATATATTGATTTCCCTAAAAAATACTCGTATTTTCTCAATATCAAAATGAAACCTCTTATTGGAAAGCCCTGTACTTCTTAAATTCAACAGACTTTCTGCACACTAACAAAACAAAAATTATCGAAATAACAATAACGGATTACCCTTCAGCATCTACCGAACTTCAGGAATCAACTGGTACGTATCTATGAGCTTTTCTCGTAATCCAAGGGAAATGGGGTAATATTTAATACAATCATAATGTATAGCGTATAGCGAAACACTCATAAGAATGACAGTAGGGAGACAGTTACACAGTGGGACTAGTTTTTTGTATTTCAATGGTAGTTCAAGAATTTTGATTATAAGTTTTCATTTTTTATTTTGTACTAACAATAGCTTATCGAGCTACTACCTGAAGCATACAACTTTGCTTTATTCAAATACATTTGTACGTTATTAATTTTTCTTCAATTCATGAATAGTGTCCCACTGTGTACCAGGGGGTGTACACATTGGGACTTAGGGTTCGAGCATAGATAAAAGTATACAAGCAGTACTTTTTTGTTTATTTTATTAATCAAATAAGTGAAACAAATAGTAAGTGCATAATTATACAATGTATTTGTAATTTCAAGATCAAAACATAACTTAAGTTTTGCGGAAACAAACAGTTAAAGTTGTAATGTCCTCTGCGGACAGCTGGATCTGGAAGCACTTTCCTGACTTGACACAGATCAATAGTTCCTTCATCTTTAACAGAAGGAAATGTGTACTGTTTGTTTCCTTTCTTGACGAAGTTAATTGTGAGGTCCCACTGTGTACTACCAACAGGTGTCCCAATGTGTACCACCCAACATCTTAAAATTTGTGCCTTTAAACTAATTGCACCATTCATCCAAACGCCTACAACCACATTTAATTTTGTATATTAAGGACTGCCTAACATTCCAAAAAGATATATCCAAAAATCAAAGCAATACCCTTGTCCACAAATACTTTAAAGAATTTAAAGAAAAACTTTGACAAGACTGAAGCACATACCTTTGCACAGCGTGCGTTCTTCTCACTCAACTGCATCTGCCTTTAGTATAGCTCATTTCCACACTGAACAGCATTCTGGGTGTACCATGTGATTAAGCTAGCTACAAAATAGCGTGAAATATAAATAATGTGTACCTGTCTCCCCTACGTATAAATATACTGAAGTCCTGGATTGATGCCGGTCTCCTATAGTTTATTCGACACAAGAATAAACTATAGCAAACGTATAAATCCTCTGAAATTTCAGTTGACTTTCAAATGCATCCTCGTTTCCCGAATTTCATAGTTGATTTGTTAACCGAAATAAGTCGTGATTACTAGTCTTTAGCAAACGAAGCAAATACAATCTGACCAAAAATACCGCGAATTAATTATTTCTAGAATCTACTCATAACGATTGTCAAAATTTTTGTTGTTACTAAGTTGGCACAACGATTTTCTATACTGACGCGGAGTTTGAACGCGATCTCTCATTTATATAGTTTACAGTGCTCGAATTTGTCAGTTCTCACAAGTGTGTTTTAATATTTTGATAGCGGATAAAATATAGAACAAAGAATTCGTCTCAAATTTAGTATTGCAAACAGAATTTCGTATGGAGAATCGCTGAAAATGTTACAGAAGGTTTACCGTGAATCGACTTCATCAGAAAGAATATGAGTGGTACAGTACATTCAACAGCGGCCGAGATGTGGTGGAAAGATTTGCCTCACTCTGGTCGGCCATCAACATCTTCAACAGAAGTCAACATCGATAAGGTGAAGGAAACAGTAATTGAAAATCGTCATTTAAGTTCGAGAGACATTGTCAATGAACGTTTTTTGTCTCAAGAATCAATTCGTACCCTTTCAAGGATTGCTTGGGCATGAAACGCGTTCCAACAGGCCTGAGTTTTCTTCAAAATTAAATTGCTCAAAGGTCGTTGAAGACATACTACAATGAGTCAAACCCGACCCCACATTCATAAAACGCATTTTAACAGGAGATGAAGCATAGTTTTATGAGTTTGACATGCAAACCAGTCAACAAGTTTCGGTATGGCACCATCCAAATGAACTAGAACCAAAAAAACCACGTCAAATTCGATCAAAAGTCAAGGTAATGATGACTGCTTTCTTTGATTATCGCGGTGTTATGCACTCGAAGCTCTTACCAGAAGTTCAGACGATAAAAAATAAACTTATCTGAGCATTTTGCATTACTTATTTGAGCAAATTCGTAGAGAAATGCCAGATTTGTGAAAAGATTTCGCACCATGATGATGCACCATCTTCCAAGACTATCATTGTGGATGAATTCCGGACCAAAAACTCAACTAATACCATCGAACAGGCACTGCATTCACCTTTTTTCTCTTCCCAAAATTCTGCAACTAAGAGCAGAGCCCACCTTACCTAACCTAAAGCGAACTGGCACCTATTCTTAACCATCTGTTTTAGATTTCTTATGAAAGCAAGACTTTTCTGAGCAGCTGGAAAATAAGCGAGAATTCAACCGATCCCAAAGAAAGAAAAGAAGTCCTTACCCCAAAACTACAGCCCTGTTGCACTTTTTCCCATGTCCAAAGTGATGGAGAGAGTCATAAACGATGAACCCATCAAATATCTTGACTTACAGGGAATTATTAACGACTGTCAGTATGGTTTTCGCAGGCAAAGATCGACAGGAGATCTGCTCGCCTACGTCACTCATGTTTGTACATCAACGATGGAAAAGCATGGGGAATCTAGAGCAATAGCCCTTGACATCTCTAACGCCTTCGATAGGATTTGGCATGAAGCCTCGTTGAATAAACTTGCTGAATATGGGCTTACCGAAAAATTGCGGGGTTGGATAAACATCTTTCTTTCTAACAGATCAATACAAGTTTCTGTGGATGGTATAAAATCTGATTGTTTCCAGTTGCAAGCAGGAGTACCTCAGGGATCCATTCTTTCGCCAACCTTGTTTCTGTTGCAGATAAACGATCTTCTTTCATCTACAAAGAACAAGATCTTTGGTTTGTACACGATTGTACTCTGGTTTCGTCTCTCAGTATTCTGCGGCCGATTACAGCTGCGGAATCTCAGCGTCAGAGATGTCAACAAATTAATAACTTTAAACTCTGACTTACAGAAGATATCTGAGTGGGGTCAGTTGAACCTGGTGTGCTTCAACGCGAGCAAGACGCAAGCAACTACGTTTTCTACAATGGTCCCTGCTGGAGAACCTCCTCTTACGATGCAAGGCCAACAAATTGCATCCAAAGATTCGATGCACCTTCTCGGAATAACGATCAACTCCGAGTTTTGCTGGCATGAACATGTATCAGCAATAGCTAAGTCGGCATCAGCTAAACTTAGTTTTCTTTTCAGAGCGAAGCGATACTTCAAGTCATCTCAGCTCTTGTTCCCATGTAAGGAGATCTGCGCCCAAACATTCACTGCAGATGTTGAATAGTGTGCAAAAACGGGCTGTGCACCTCATGGACCACCCAGAGATCACCCGCGATTTCCAACCGCTGGCTCTCAGAAGACAAAGTGCTGACCTTTCTCTGTTTTACAGATACTTCCACAGAAGATGCTCCAAGCACCTGAAATACCTTGGTCCGGTACAATTTATGTTTTGCCGCAACACTAGGCTGGCAAGGAGTTCACATCATATGGCGGTATATTTGACGACCCCTCGAACCTTTCTCTATAGGAATTCCTGAGTTTACAGGGCTGGTGAGCTGTGGAACTCGTTTCCGTCCAATATCTTCCCAACGTCCTACAATTTGGCCTTATTCAAGAAGCGAGTAAACAGACACCTCAATTCTTCCTAGGCGCCCATTCACAGCCTATTCGTGAGTTGCTATTCCGATGTCCACATCTGCCATACTTAAACATCGAAATTAGAAACACCATTTCTTTTATCGACTAAAACTAAGTATTCTTATTACATTGATACTTCTGCTGGAATCCTCTGTATCTCTTGGGTTATTCTTGCTACTAATTAATTCTTTCACATAAACTTTAAACAACCCCATAGGAAAGAGTCTAATGGATGAACTTTTTAAGGCCATTCATAAGTAGCCCTTCTTCTAATTCTTCTATGACCTATCTAAATGATTTCGAAAACAATGCGAGTGTAATGGGGTAGTATCTCTTCCTGGTGAAACAATATATTATTTGGCAATTGTCCATTTACATCCAGCGCCGAAGTTGTGCCTCAAAGAGCTGTATAAACCTCTCTGTGTTTAAAGTTTTCTATAAGAAGAGTTCAACGAATCTGTTGTTGTTAATGCTGGACCAAACACTCAAGTTTTGGAGCTGTTATTTTTGGGCCTCTTTCATCCAATGACGATTACTTTGTCGATTGATTGTATCATTTTAATAAAGTATAGTCATATTTCAAAACGCCACATTTCTAATAGAATCATCATCAAGATTGCAAATGTTCAACATCGTTTACAACATTCCACACGCCTGTCGAAATCTTTTCGGGAAAGTTCCTGAAGAAGGCAATTTCTGCAAGGATGGTATATCTTTTTTTATCCTTCATAATGAATGACGGCTAATTTAATGAATATTGGCGAGTTCAGTAGTGGATAAAGGAAGATTTTCTCTTTAAGATATCGCGATATGTTCAAATACTTTTTCTTTTGTTACCCTATTTAACCACACACTTTCTAGTCAATTCTTATCTGTTTCACTTGTATGATACAGTTCAAAAGTTTCGTGACTACCGACAGTAATATTTCTATTTTTGCTCTTTCACTGACTTCCGCCATTTTTACTACAGTACAAACTTTTAAGCATTCGAGTTCAAACACTACTTATTTTATCATTTACTGCCACTGCTACAATGAACTATACGACTAGTAGTATATATGATTTTTTCTTTCCTTAAATTACTTTGCTGTTAATGTCTCGGTAGGTATATTTGTTTCATAAAATTTATGAATTCGATAGAACGTGCGGTAAAAAGGAAATGAAATTTAAAATTATTGAAAAATAATAAGAAATGAAAGCACAAACATGCAATCTATTGTAGTATTCAATTTCTTAAATTCATTTCAATATCTCTAATAATTGCTTCATCCTCGTTCTTTGCTGATGACGTAAACATATACAACAACCATCTTATTCAAATCAGTTCCAAGAAGACCTTACCCGCATCAATCGTTGGTGTTGGGATTGGCTTTTGCCATTGAATCTGGACTAATGCAAGGTTCTCTACATTGCTAAAATAACCCATGAATTCAATATCACTTGGCAGGTAATCTAATTGGTATTATGCATGAGCAGTTTCACTTGGAGGCTACTGTCAATGAGGATCTGACGTGGTCAGCTCATATCCTAATCATCTGCTTAAAAGCTACAAGACTTTGGTATATATTCTAGAAATCATTTAACCGATGCGAGCCTAGACCACATTTATAATAAACCAGTATTCGAGGTTGTTGGACGTGTCTGGTTTCCCATACTCAAGCTTGACAAGGATGCACAACATCCAGAGGAGAATAACTAGAATCCCCAACGGTCGCATGTAACCAGACGACAACAACCGTTTGAGAATGAAAGCTGAGTTCTCTATACATGCAATAAAATGCTTGCTGACATCATCAACGTTACTTTCATCAACTGATTCAAGAACAAATTTGATGCATAGGTTGGTTGACATAACAAAAGTTTCCTTTTCGTCACTCTTTTTTGTGTTTCTTATGTTTAATTTTGATGGTTTTGAAAAATTTTCAAAATGGGGTGTAATTTACGTATTCTTGAACTTTTGACTGTTGTTAGTTTTGTGTGTTTCGAAAGGTGGAGGGAGCTCCCTCGCGCGAATTATCCTCTACTGACTCTCTGCCACTTCTGAACCGCTTTGCCCAATCGTAGACAGCTAATTTTTCAGACAATCTTCCTCATACACGTCTATTAACTGTTTTATAATGTCCACGGATGTTTCGCCGCGTTTCACCAGAAATGTAATCACTATTTGCTCAGTTATTTTATCACTCATCTTCACGACAGAGGGTCAAAACAGGTCAATGTTCAAAGGACAATAGAACACGAAGTATAAAACCGATCAACACGAAACTTGCACAGGCAGACGCAGAAATGAATTCTGTTCCTAGTGGAACCAATGCGAACGCTGCAGAGTTACCAACCGCCGCAGCATTGCCAACTTCCGCGAACTTAATTGACATATCTCGTAATTTTTATATTCATATTTTTCCTATATATGATTAACTTTTTCGCATTGAATTTCATTTTTGATCTCGACGTTGTGACTTCTGAAGAAGAATGCAAGATCGAAGTAGGTAACACGAGATTTGTTGAGTTCATTTATTTATATGCTAGTCCTCAACTCTTGTTCATCTAAAATAATAATAATAATTGTTACAAAGATCATATCTCAATAACGATTACATGGGAAATTTGTCACTGTATGAGTTAAACACATCGAAGTCTATAATTCAGGGAAAAGTCTTCAACTTTCCGTACAATGTTAGATATCCTTGTCTGAAGTAGCTGGTTTACCGATCCACCCTTCACAATCAACGTTAACAACCAGGGCCACATAATAGTAGTACAAATCATGAATAGGAGCAACATACTGCAGTTTCAGTCTCGGTTGACCTCGTCAATGATGCGCTCCAAGAGTTTAAGATGAATGGGCGGCAATCGTGCTTGGTGTTTGACTGACGGCGTCAAAAGAGACCGTAATTGCAGTCTGTTGCTCTTATTCCAACCAGATTTCTACAACTGGGCTTGTTGATGGTGATTATAAAGAGTGGATCAGAAATCTAGCTTCTTCAGAGAAGGATATTTATCATTCTATGAAAGGTTGAATATATTTCCCTGAATAAAAATTTTCAATGAAATCTATAGATATTCACTTGCTTTCACATATTTACCCATCACTGTATAGCCCAAGCGAGAGTGCGAGATAGGATAGTACAATATCATTTGGTAACCAATTGTATTGCCTAAAAGTTTATTGTTGCTGGCGTTTATTCCTAATATGCTAACTGAGCTCATACTCAATGAGAGGAAGTATTTATTTCGTCAATTTGATATTATGAGAAAAGGAGAAAATGCCTCAGATACTATACGGAATTACTATCGAACTAACTCATAATATTGTAGTACCAACACAAACACTTCACTTTGTTCAGAATCTAACTATGTTCAACGAACCTGACCGCATTTACTTTAAATGAAATGTAAATTGATTTGGAATATTCATAAATGTCCGAAACATGTCTAATTTACTGTTAGTACATAAGAACTGACTAATATATCTGATATATTATCTCCAGTCCAATAAAAATTTATTAATTAGTCTAAATCTAGCAGTGCTTTCGATTGAGAAGAGGCGAGAGGCGTGGGGAACATGGGCTGTGGCCTGAGGACTCGAGCTCTGGGTTGCGCTTCTGAAGTTTATTGAAATTCAAATCCAAAAATTGCTAATATCAAAGAGCCACTCGCTATTCCGCATGTTAGTTACTTTTCTGATATATAGAATCTTCATCAAAATACAGGGATATCCACTGGGACCGTCCGTTAAAAACTTTTTGAGTTCCAATTACAATATAAAGCTGAAATTTTATACGCGGCCATAACTAGCGATTTACAATTGAAGTGAAATATTTTCGAAGTGATACCATTTCCGGTTATACCAGAAGTGGGTCATCCCTTTGTTATTTCAAATGGCAATCTACCTTTTTTATTATACATCAAGAACCGACATTTGAGCAAGGCATAAAATACCCAAGTTGTTGGCACTATTCTGTCAAAACTTTTGACAGATTTAATTATTTTTGTTATAAATTCGATTTTTGAGGAACATTAAAAAAATTGTAGCTCGTAGATTTTTTGCACTACAGACACAATTTTTGCTTGGGGGGATAGGAGAAGAATCAGGGAATTTCTTAAGAAGTCTACACATGTCAAATGTTTATTGCGTTGTTTTTTATGATTTTCTCAATTTGGCCTTTTTCAAACAGCATTAACTCAATTTTTTCAAATGGCACGTGCCAATTTTTATATCGCCATCAGATGAAGCGTCAAATTTCAGATGGAATTGTATCAGCATGTACTATACCCATCTCTTACAGTTCCGAAATAATTTGGGAATATATTGAATTTTGATGATTTTGCAAGAACTAACAGAGAATGCTTTGAAATATTTGAATCAAGTAGCTGAACTGGCTACGCTCACCTGACAGGAGCCTAAAATTAATGTACTTGTCACTTCGTTCATTCGAGTATGATATTTCAACAAGAATTGTTGGTAATTTGAAGTGAAAATTTTTGAAAAATACCAGATTGATAATAAAATGGCTGATTATTCAAACGATGATATGTTTAATCTCATTTTAATTCATGGCGAATGTCAAAAAGTGGTGGATAGAACTTGCAGGCAATTCAATAACCAATTTCCAAATTTGGGGCCTATGAGTGAAACAAAATTTCCAAGGGTTAGAAGCAATTTTCTGCAATTTGGAGGAACGAAATACATAGAATATAGAAGAAACCAATTCTCAAGGACGACGACAATCAAATTAATACGCTAGCGTATTTTCGTGCCAATCCACATGCGTCCATTAAGTCAGCATCAATGAATATTGGATTGAATTATACTTCCATTCGAAGGATCCTTAAGAAACATAGCATGCACCCGTATTTTTTTATCAGACTACAAAAATTGAAACCAACTGACCTTCCCAAGCTGCTAAATTGCTGTGAAAATTTATTAATTCTACTTGAAGAAGATGAGACAATTCTGCAAAAAATTATATGGTCTGATGAAGCCAAGTTCAATGAAAGTGGGATAACCAACAGGAGAAATCGACATTTTTGGGCCACAGAAAATCCAGATTTCATTGAGGTTATTGATTTCCATAATAAATTCAGCGTGAACATTTTTGCAATTTTAATGAATGATTTGTTGGCTTATCACATTTATGAGAAAAATCTTAATGGACAAAGATACCTGGAAATTTTGAGAGGAACATTAGCATATTTTTAGATGGATTACCCCTTAACATTCTGAGGAATTGCTATTACCAAATTTATGGCCTTCGCGTTCTCCGGACCTGACGCCCCTTGATTTTTATTTATGGGGCAAAATCAAGAGTGAAGTGTATCTGATTCTTGTAAGAAGTAAAGAAGAGTTACAAGAGCACATTCATAATGCTTTTCGTAATATTGATCCTGAGGAAACTAGGAGGGCAGCTCATCATGTTCGTATACGAGCTGTCAAGTGTATCGAGCAAAATGGGACCCATATTGAACATTTATTCAGATCGTAGATTAGTTTTCTCCTATAATGTTTGCTATCATTTATTCGTATTAATGTAATTATCTTCGATGATTGGTTTTCGCTTAGATCTTACAGTTTTTATTCATCCGAATTGTAGAAAATTACTTCTAATGCTTCGAACTTGTAGTTTACTCATAGGCGGTAAATTTGGAAATTGGTTATTGAATTGCCAGCAATTTCTACCCACTACTTTTTGACATTCTAAAATGAACTAAAAAAAGATTAAATATATTTTCGTTTGAATAACCAGTAATTTTATTTTGTTGTATTTTTTGGATATTTTCAATCTGAAATAACGACAATTCTTGTTGAAATATCAAATTCGAATGAACAAAGTGACAAGTACATTAATTTTAGGCACCTGTCAGGTGAGTGTAGCCAGTTCAGCTACTTGTTTCAAATATTTCAAAGCATTCTCTATTAGTTCTTGCAAAATCATCCAAATTCAATATATTCCCAAATTATTTCGGAACTATAAGTGATGGGTATAGTACATTCTGATACAATGCCATCTGAAATTTGACGCTTCATCTGATGGCGATATATAAATTGGCACGTGCAATTTGAAAAAATTGAGTTATTGCTGTTTGAAAAAGGCCAAATAGAAAAAATCATACAAAACAACGCGATAAATATTCGACATGTGCAGATTGCTTAAAAAATTCCTTGATCCTTCTTTTATCCACCCAAGCCAAAATTTTGTCTGTATTGCAAAAGATCTACGAGTTACAATTGTCTCAAATATTCCTCAAAAATCGAATTTATAACAAAAATAATTAAATCTGTCAAAAGTTTTGACAGATAAGTGCCAACAACTTGGGTATTTTATGCCCTGCTCAAATGTTGGTTCTAGATGTATAATAAAAAAGGTAGACTGCCATTTGAAATTACAAAGTGATGACCCACTTCCGGTATAACCGGAAATGGTATCACTTCGAAAGTATTTCACTGCAATTGTAAATCGCTAGTTATGGCCGAGTATAAAATTTCAGTTTTATATTCTAATTTGAACTCAAAAAGTTTTTAACGGACTGTCCCGGTGGATATCCCTGTATATAGATTTCTACGACCCTAGTCGTTTTTCGCTTCCCAAGCGCCACTTCCTTCTGTCAGCCCAGTCTCCCTCTTCCAGGCCTCTTGCCTCATGGCAATTTTCCTATAAGAATCATTGATTGAAAATATGTGAGTGAACTAAGGTTTTCACTTCTTCAACCGTGGTACATGTTCCTGAAATTTTAAAATTAGATCTAAGTTCGGTGTATCAGGGCATTACCAGTTCATAAGACTTTATATCGTCTTACCAAATCCCTTAGAGGGCCAGGTACCGCTCATAATATGGGTGAGGACCTATTAGAGCTGGATCTAAATGATCTAATATCTCAGTGCTTTGGTCCTAAGACGCCAAAAGACTCAGAAAAGAGAATGTGATATGAATGCTGCAAACATCAAATAGACATCAATGCCGAATCTGTTTGATTGTCTTATTTCACTACACCCCCTCAGATGAGGGTGTCAACCCCTCAAATCTTCGAATTGATCAGTTAGTTTGAGTAATAACTCATTAGAAAATGTTCAGAATTTCTAGAATATTGTATACAAAATTTTTGCTTCATCTGCATTGTAATGAAATTACAAGATGAATTAATAGAGAGCCATATAGTGTTTGCGAGGTCTGCTGATTTTGGGTGGAGATTTAGAACACGTTTGTTTGGTTTCATATAATTGGGCTTATTCATAGAATTACCTACATGTTGGTGAAAAGGAAAAATTTAAAATTGAAAAAACGATCGAATTTATTATACTTGATATATTTTATATGTCAACTCGGTATCAATCGACAAATGTGATCGCCGCCAACTTTCAAACACAAATACAGATTTTGCTCGAAACGTTCCCGGACATTACGTAGCATTTCAGGGGTTATACGATTACGCGCGACTACAATCCGTTGTCGTTAATCCACCAAATCTGCTGAATTAGTTTCATAAATTTGACTCTTCAAGTGGCCCTATAAAAAAATAGTGACAAGTTGGGAGAACGTGGAGGCCATTTTGTAGGGCCTCTTCTTTCGATCAATAGATCAGGAAATTCTCGATCTAGATATTGTCGAACAGGAAGTGCAAAATGCGGGGTAGGGGCACCATCCTGATGGTACACAACATAAGATTATCTTCTAAATAGCTAGGATCATTTTCCAAAACTTCAGTATTGGCCGGATTGATTAGTTCTTTAAAGTTGGAGACATATTTCTTCGTTTATTCGAATTCTGTCGAATGCCTTTTCCAAATCTATAAAATATATAAATATCGGTTTGTCAAACTCTATGGACTTCTCCACCACTTGCCGCAATATAAAAATTGCATCCGTTGTTGATCTATTTGGTCGGAATGCCTGTTGTTCTTCAGACATACCTACTTTGTCATATATCTTTTGCGATAGAATTTTAGTGAGTAGTTTCGATGCAGAGTTAAGGAGTGTGATGCCTCCATAATTTGCTGGGTTTGTCTTCACGCCTTTTTTGTATATGCGTATTGTTATGCTCTCTCCATTCTTCTGGTATCTCCTTGTTGTTTTCAATTTTTGGAATAGTTTTGCTCCCCATATTTAATTAGTTCGTTATTTATGTTGTCCGGACCGGGTGATTTTCTATTTTTAATTTATGGATTACTTGTTGTACTTCTTCTAGGCTGATAATGTCATTTTCAGTTTCTTCGTAGAGTGTGTTTTGTTGTTCGATTTCTCGTTCCTCATTGTTACCGTTATCATTATCTCCCAGGTATAAGTTCTGGAAATATTTCACCCACTCTTCTGGTTTTATTACATTGATCTGCTGTTCTTCAGTGATTGGTTTTTCCTGTTTCTCAACATGTCCCATACCTTTTTCTGTGCTCCTCGTAAGTCGTGTTCCATGTCATTTGTAAATCTTTCCCAATATACTTTTTTTAATTCTTTAATTTTGTTCGTTGTTCTATTTCTTTCTGTTTTATATCTTTGGTACTCTTCTGGTGTTCTGTGATTGACATATCTGGTATATGCGTTCTTCTTTTCTTTTGCTAAATCTTTGATTTCCTGCGTGAACCATGGTTTATCTTTTCTATGACTGTTTATATTGATTCTTCGTTCCCCAATGGCTTCTTTTGCGCTGTTAATTATGTTGTTTTTCACTTTATTCCATGCGGCGTTTATGTTGTCTGTGTCTACTATAGAGTTAAGGTTGATCTTTTCCTCGAGTCGTGTTTGGTATAGATTCTTAGTACTTTCGTTTTGTAAAGATTCAATGTTGAATTTAGTGATGTAGTTAGGTGATTTTTTTTCTCTATTCTATATGACAGGCGGTACTTGCGGATAACCATTCCGTGCTGTGTTCCAACATTCGCTGATGTCAGTGTCCGTACGTCCAGTATTTCTCGTGGGTGAATTTCCCTATTGGTGATCACAAAGTCAATCATTGATTTTTGTCCTCTTGTGTTGGTGAATGTGTATTTGTGTTGTTCTTTGTGGTCAAAGTACGTGTTATTTATTCGGAGTTCATTATGTGCACATATCTCGAGAAGTATGTCTCCATTTTCGTTTGTCGCCGCTTCATTAAACTTCTGCATAATTCCCGGAGGGGAGTATTCCCTATTCTCGAGTTAAAATCTCTCATTATAAATATTTTTTCTGTTTGTGATATTCTGTCTAGTGTGTCTTGAAGTGTTTCGAAAAATTCTTCCCTTTCATTCTTTGGTTTACTTATATCTGGCGTGTAAATGCTGTTCCGTCAGATTTCCTGGTAAGAAAAATGGCCCAATCAGACGACTTCAGTAGATTCCAACCCAAATATTCAATTTTTCAGCATATTGGGTATGTACTCCACGAAAGATTCTGGGATTAGTGTCCGACCAGAACCAGCAATTATGATTTCGAGAAGCAAATATTGTAGAGAAAGTGGGATCTGTTCGCGATTCGCTTACTTATTATTTCACAGAATTACACTCTGCGATCGAAGTCATCCTCATTCAATTCCTGGAAATCTTCATTTTATACGGATGGAATTTCTATTGTTTGAAAACTCGTTCAATAGTTCTTCGACTCACACCTATTTCCAATTTTCTTGTACTCAGAGTGGGATCAATCACTACTTGCCTAAGCAGACCAGTTTCCATTTCCTCATTTCGTATAGGTCTTTGGACATGCTCTCTTTTCCTATTCTGAACAGAGCCAGTTTCCGAAATTTACTTGGAACTTACATGTTTGTCGTCATGGCGTTCACTGAAAATAGCAGCTGCCTATTTGAACAAGTATTATTTCTGAAAAATTTTTAATAGTTTCTACTCTTTTAGCTATTAAATAAACCATTATACTGGTATGGATGCAACCCGTGAGTATGAAAAGCTGCTCGATAAACAAACAAGCTAATTCTAAGTTCTTTCATCAGAAACGAGCAATCTAGAAAAACAACAAAAACTGCTACATTTGTTGTTGAGAAATCTGCATTACACCTGTGTGATTTCTGATGAATATTTTTCTGTAACGAGAACTTCACTTGAGTTCGTTCCATTTCAACCTTGGATACCATGCTGTTAAAGGCTTTTCATATACGACGATCGGTTGCGTATGTGGACGTGAGGCGTGCGAACCATTACCCAAGTGGTTGTCTTCACATGTCTGCGTTCCATCAGTCTACCGATAGCGAACATAAACACCTCAAAAAGTCTAGGAACTCTTACCAATATCTTTAAAATATGAATTTGATGATTCGAATTTATAGAAATCTTTCGGTTTTGTTAGGATGTATTGTATATAATGTATTCTTAAGAAAACAAAATAATATTTGACTTCTCCAAAGCACCTATTATAAAAAAATTTGAAATTTGAAAATGACGAAATTTGGTAAAACAAAAAAATCCAGAACTAATATTTTCGAAACGATATGAAAGCACTTATATTTTTCAGCAGAAGGTCCACCTCTGTTATTGATGACACTTTGGCATCGTCGCGGCATGCTCAATATTAAATTATCTATTACATTTTGGCCTAAGTCATTACAAGCCCCCTGAACTGCTAATCGAAGCTCCTGTTCATGATGGAAGACGTTTTGACGCAGGAGATTTCTTTTTAGGGTGTCCCACACATGCACGATGGGATTCAGATCTGGGGAGCAGGATGGCCACAGTAGAAGATCGATATCATTCTCTTCAAGAACGTTCAAGACAACTCTTGCACGATGTTGGAAGAGTGGATTTAACCCATTGTTTGGAGATACGGTACCACTACAGGTAAATCTCATTTGCGTAAGAATTTCCCGTGAGGTTGTTCTGTATGAAAACGAGGTCAGTTCTTCCACCAAGGCGTATACCTTCCCAAAACATCACTGATCCGCCTCCCTGTCTCACAACTTCTCGAGCATGCTGGAGACGGTTTTGCTTTCCAGGTTCCCTCCATATTCGAATTCTTCCCGAATCGGGATAATAACTAAATCTAGATTCATCACTGAAGAGAACTGTGGCCCTCCTCTCTTGATCCCAGTTTACGTGTTCTTGGCACCAAGCTAAACGAGCACCGTGATTTCCATGGGTCAGTTGTGGAACTCTTAAAGGACGTCTGGAGTGGAGTTGATCTTCGTGCAGTCGATTTCTCACAGTTTGGTCGGAAATTTGTGCATTATGAGCTCGTGATAGCTCTTGATCTAATTGAGATGCTGTGGTAGTACGATCTCTTCTGGCTTGTAAAACCAAAAATCGGTCTTGGGCGACTGTAGTAATCCTAAAACGACCTGTATGGCGTTCTTATACGCTACCTGTTTCATTGAAACGCGACCATAAATGGTTTATGACACTTGGGCTACTTCCCAGCACCCTGAATACTTCCCGTTGTGAGCTCCCAGCTTGGAGCATGCCAACGGCTCGTAACATCTCTTCTCTAGTCAAATGTCGTCTTTCCATGGTCGAATTACAAAACTCGAATCTTTTATTTGTGCTTACAACAGAAACAAAGTGCCAACTAACTGATTTCAAACACTGAATACATGAAATGATTATAAAGCAGAAATCTGTTGCGGCACTCTACATAATGTGGTGAGAAATTGATGCAGGTGTTCATTTCCTAAAAAATCATCCGTAATGATCGTTCTGGATACGATATATCGATATTCAGAAGTGTTTCCTAGACTTTTTGAGGTGTTTAATTTGCGATTCAACCGATGACACGGAGCGATCTTCGGTTCTTTGCGAAGAAGCTCTTATACTGTATATGAATTTCTCCATGATCCACCCTGTATCCTGATTGAAATGTAATCAGATTTGAAAATTCGTTCACTGTATTCAGATAATTCTTAATACCAATAACACGAACTAACTGATCAATCCGAACAATTCGAAGATTTGAGGGGTTGACACACTTATCTGGAGGGGTTTCGGAGGGGGTGTAGTGGAAGCACCACAGCTTAAATATATTTTCCCCCAAAATACAACAGTATTTCAGTGAATGTTCATTCGAAATCGACAGATTTTGCAATCACTGAAAATAACTGGTCTTTTAGCAAATCAGCCTGTATCTTCTTCTGAATATGCCAAAACTCAAAAACTATTACACACCCCCTGCTCAGGGGGTTGATGTAAAATAAAATCAACGTGTGTTAGAAGATGTTCCTCTTCAGACAAAAATTGTTCAGAAACGAATAGTTTAGCAGTTATTGAGTCCGTTTTAGTTGCCCCACCCGGTATGCTGATGTGTGTGTGTCATGCTTTCCTACTGATGAAAAAAAAATTCTATGTCTATTTTCTATTAATTCAATTTATTTATTGGTATTAAAAATATAGTATAATCGACTTTTAGTAATAGTAATGGCTTAATCCATATAATGTATCTGATAATTTTAAATTCCCTTCACAGTTTCAGTAATTTTCTTAGAATATCAGTCACGTTCATTCGAAAGTTGTATAGGTCATTCCTTATTGGGTATAATCTTGTTGACAAGGTCTTGCATTCTTTCTTTATGCAGTTTTTTCAAGTTTCCTTCTTTTTCTCCTCTCTACTTTTCGGCGAGATGAACAGTTATTCCCAATCTTGGATCAAAGAGTAGGTTAATAATACCCCCGAGTCAATCCGTTATCAATGCATTCAGAAATATGAGCAATTACTCAATTAATTGCGCAACATGCGAGTCGGTGAGATAAGGAAGAGCGAAGACATTCATTTGCGTCCAGAAAGCAGAGCACCGAAGAAGTCCCGTGAGGCAAATATTACCATCAAAGTTGCTGATTTTGTACTATTAAACGATCTTATTCGCGTTTATTCGGAATAGAAAAGCACAAGTGATGAAGTTGAAGCTCTGCGGTTAGAAGGCCGGTTTCAATATTTATGTTTAGTTTACAAGCAACAAGTATGCCGCAGGTATTCACATCTTCCTGTAAATGCAGGTGGATTTTGTTACTTACTTTAGTTGTCGCGCTTTATCAAGTGCAGTGTGTGGGTTGTTCTCGCATGAGGAAAGACAATGAAAGGAATAAAACCCTCGCTTTAGATGATGAAGGATATAATATCATGGACGTAAGATCTAAAGGATTAGAAGAATATGCAAGAGAATTGACTGATCTCCTCTTTTCAGGTGAGAAAAATCGTTAATATTTCTTTAATCATCCCATACTAACAACACAAAATGAAAATAGTTCTTCACAGATAGTTCGATTAATTTTGCGAAATTATTTTTAGATTTATACAATATAAGTTTTATTGATTTTCTTTACGCTAAAATTATTCCATGTTTTCGTTTTTGACTAGAAAAAGCAGTGTTTTGGATTTGATTTATTATTTGCATTCGAAAGTTCATGGTATATTTCATTAAGTTTATTGTATAGAGTGTTCGCCCTAAAGAGGCTTTTAAAAGTATCTGGAGATCGGGCTTAACGCTCAATTTCAATTTTGGTATTGAAATTAATGGAAAAGGATCCCCAACTAGCAATTATAATCAGAACGGTACCACTTCCGGTTATACCGGACATTGAGTACAGCTTTGTTATTTCAAATCGTATGGTGTACTTTTCATTTTTTTTATTAGAGGGCATCCTTTTTCAAGCATCTTTTGTTAAGATTCATCCTTACTAAGATTAACCACCATTGAGCTATGATTTTTTCATCAAAATTTCAGTGTCATATTCTTTGAAATAAAACTAAGTTATCGAAGTTTTGTTTTCAAATACGATTATCTACTTTTTCTTCAAGGTTTTCCTATATCTAAAATGGCTCGTCTTCTTTTTATTCGCTATTTCATCAAAAATCTGCAGTGACTTTCGAATATTAAATCGTCAAGCCATTGAGCATGAAAACAGATGAGTGGATTTAATTTTGATGCCAGTTTAATGTTTGATATTGTTCTTTGAATGTTAACCAGAGTTTGACGTTTGGAAATTGTTGGAAAATAGCAAAATCTAGTTTTGTTTGTGTAGTTTTTTATTGAATAAAATGGCAATTGAATACTCAAACGAGGATATTATGAATTTATTCATGGTCAATATTAACAATCTGTTAGTCGAATTTGCGGAACATTTAACGAAAATTACCCGAATTTACAATATACAAGCAAGTTTTGTATATAAATAAAAATGAAATCACATTTATTAGTGATACTTGATAATGGTTTGACAGATTTGGTTATTTTGTTTCTTTAAATGTTCATCTGGATTTGGTTTTTGAGGAAAAAATCAATGAAATTGCGAATAGAACTTGCGCGCCGAGGATTGGGTAGAAGCTTCAGCTACATGAATATGTAGTTCGTTCTCATTTTTTCCAAGTTCGTTTTATGTTCTTTTCTGAAAATCAATCCTCCAAATTTTGAATTGAAGTTTATTTTTGAACTTAGGAGTATTCATCGTTTCCTCCATTTATATATCAAGCAGGCATCCGAATACATACTAAAGACATTGATAAATCTCATTGATGTTAACCTGGACAACAGAATGTCACTCTTCGTCTGATGAATGACTTATGTCACTAGATGTTTACTAATTTGACATCGCTGATTCTACATATGGTCTCATTTGTTTTCTAACTCTAGTATATGAGTTATGGCTTTTCAAAACTAAAATATTCAATTACCGTAATAATTTGCTGTTAATCAAAAAACATATTGATTTATTTAAGGCAAAAGCGCTAACGCTAGACAGTTTAAGAACGCATCACTTATTCTTCCAAATAAAATTCATTAACCACAAATTTACAGTTCTGACTTTTTTCGTTGATAGAACAACATTCCAACATTATTTCCGAACGGAAAACTTATTTCAGAATCAAATGAATTTCTTTTTCAAAATCATCAAGTGAACTAGTAGATGACAGCAATTAAAAACGAAACCACTAGTGGTAGACATCCGCAAGCGCTAATGGTTGACATAACATGTCTCAGATAATATCAAGAAATTAGACAGAAGAAGTAACTTTTATTTGACAAATTTTCGACATGAAGGAAAAAACAAACTTGAGGATTGAAAATATTCGACTTATATATAAGGTGAACAGATTATCTATCCATAAACTCATAATGAAATATCTAATTTGTATCTCCTGGTACCATCATTTCAGGGCGTCAAGGATTTTTATCATTTGAGATATACCTATTTCATTTATGTCTTTTTCATTTTCTTTGAACACAGTATTAGATTCGTCGCATATCACCATCACCATTATTCCAACATCTCTTCTAGAAAATTTTTGAATTATGCAAACACATTTGTGGAATTTCTTCTTTCAGGGAAAGTTGATGATATCACAATCACCCTTTTTCAATTTACTTTCGTCGATTTCATGATTATCAGACATAATATTATTAGATACATCATCAGATATATCGTCTAAGCTGTCGCCAGATTCCTGCCATTCTTCCTCCACTGTACTTGGATCATGATCATGATAAGTCCTTTTTGCCATTTTTCTGTCGGTCTTAGGTTTTTTATCAGTTAATTTCTTAGCAGTCTTCATTTTTTGTGCCTCTTAAATTTGTTGCTTTTTCTTCTAACGATCTTCGTTTGTCTTCCTCTAATTTATTTTTCTTCTTCTCGTTGTTCTCATGATGTTGTTGCCATTGCAATGAAGATACAATAGGGGGTACTTTTTCCTTCTTTCTTTTCGAGCAATTTTCTTTGGGTGTTGGCCAGAACACAGCTCTTTTGAATGGACTTGGTATTATCGCTCATTTATTGCTAGCGTTCTTTTCTGTTGGTACTAATGTGGATTGCATCATCAATGAATTTTTACTGACGGTCGCTTCATCTGGAGTCTATTTAATAGGTATTTTCAGGTCTTTCTCAAAATTCAAATGGTCCTCATCAGTTATCGAAGTTGTTCTAGTTGTGCTCTCGTTTTTGTTCTCTGATGGTTCAGTTCGTGTTTCATCATTTTCATTTACAGCTGCATCAGTATTGCTGTCATCCAATAGTTGAAGTGTTATTTCAGGGACATTATTGTTGGCTTTTAATTTCGAATTGTGACAAGCCAGACTTTTCAAAGGCTCTTCAACTCTTTTATAAAATTTGAATAATTCCACGTCTTCTTTGGCTCCAAGCCATACATCACAACTTCGAAAGCTGTGCAATTTTTGGTCATCAATGTATTTTTCTAAAAGATTTTTCCCCATTTCTAATTTCTTAATCTTCGACATTTTCTGAAGGTATGTTGAATCGGTGAATTCCTGGTTTGGTGGTTTCAGAGGAGCATACCTCATCAGGATTCCAGGGTATTATTCCGCACTTACGGGAACCATCTTGAAATATTTCAGGTACCAATGTGTTTTTCAATACTTCTAATAATGGACAAAAATTTGTCTTGCGTGAAACAGGCGAATCAATATTTTCTAATCTCCAAGAATTCACTGTTTCTCTCCATGCCCTTTGAGGCTTCTGAAAACTGCAACATCCATTGGCTGAAGTAAATGTGTCGCATAAGGAAAGAGAGCGATCAAAATGATACTTCAGAACAAAATTTGCTGACATGGAAAGAAAGATGCGATGTATGACCATCTATAAAGAGTAAAACAGGCCTTGGAATATTGTTGCCATCTAACCATTTGTTGAAAATATTGCATATATACCCATCGAATGTTTCTCTAGTTATACATTCATTATCTGAACGCTCATTGCCCAATGATTTAGGAATTAACATGCCTAATTCTCGTGGAATCCCCTTATACTCGAAGATAACTATGGAAGGTAGAATATCTCCGACAGCATTGCCATCTAGAGGAAAATATAGCATTCTTTTTCGTACACGTTAACTTTCTGGTAAACTGATTTTTCTTCCTTAGCTGCCAAGACCTTTTTCCTTTAGGATTAAATAAAAGCTGTTTCGTCCATGTTGAATACTCATCGAGGCTCATTCAAAATGTCCCTGCACTTGTTATCGTCCAAATACTTGATAACTTTTTCAAACCAGTGTTTTAGCAACAGAAGCTATAAAAGAAGTCAAATTTTTAGGTTGCCTCGTTATGAGGTCAGGATGACGCTTCAAAAAGCTGCTGTGCCACCTTTTTCTAGGTCTGCCATTTTTGAAACGTATTCCTTTATTAAAATCGTGCACAATTTTCTTTATACTATGCTTTAAATTGTCTTTTCTCATTGGAAAACCCTGTTTCACCATGGCTTTTACCAACGTCATAGCATATTTTCAATGTTCTCAGTCATATAACAATTTCATTCCATTTTTCGTCTCTCACTTTGTTCAACAAAGTTACTCGCGGAACGCCGAATTTTCTTGCTGCAGTAGCTGTCGGTACACCTCGCTTGCATTCTTATATAGCCGCCTTCATATCGGCCTCTGAATAACGGAACATTTGTTCTTTTATTGGCGCAATCGAACCAAGTGATAAATCTGAAATCAATGGAACCGATTGTTGTTAACTCAATAGTTGACACCCTGTATACTTTTAGTTTCAGATACGCGAACCATATAAAACTCTGATAGCTCTTATAATCAGGGAACATTGTTCTTCTTCAAATTCCCTTCTCGGTCCCCCAAACGTTGGCGATTACTGAGGAGAGTACATCTCTATCTTCTGCCATTCTAAAAGGGTCACCTGCATTTCGAATACCGGTCCACGCTCTTATGTTACTAAGCCATGACATATGTTTCCTACCCACATCACGTTTTCCTTCTATTTTCCCTTCATGATCAACTGAAGTAAGCGGTATTTGTCTCCTCGTATTATATGACTCAGATAAGATATTTTGCGGCATTTTATCGTTGTCAATAGTTGTCCTGCTCTTGCACGACCAAAAACATCTTCGTCAGTAATTAAATCGGTCCAAGGAATACGCAACATTCTTCTATGGATCCACATCTCAAAGCTCTCCAGATGATCAAACGTGCGTACTTTGAGGGTCCAGCTCTCTGCACCGTACAAAATAACTGGCCAGATGTAACATCTGACCATTCGTTGACGAAGCTTGAGGTTAATGGTGTCATTACAAAAGATCGTTCTCATGATCTGAAAACAATTTCTAGCTGCCTCAATGCGACGCTTTATTTCAGTATCGGGATCTAATTGCTTTGTCAGAATACTTCCCAAATACTTATATTCCTCAACTCTTTCAATTTGAGAATTATTCATAAACAGCTTGATGTCTTTGTGTGGATCGCGGCTACATATCATGAATTTTGTGTAATTGGTATTTATGTTAAGACCATAACTTGTTCCCGCTGTGTTGATTTCATTTAATAATTCTTGAAGATCCTCAATTTTATTACATATGAAAACTGTGTCGTCTGCGTATCTAATAGTATTAGGCAGGACGCCATTTACCTTCACTCCATGGTCCACATCCTCCAAAGCCTTTCCAAATATTCGGTATGAGTAGCGGTTGAAAAGTAGGGAATATATATAAATGCTTATATCTATAATTTTGGTGTGTGTCAGAAAAAACACAAGTATGAGCTCAGGAAATGTAACAAGGGAACCATACTATCTTGTATATGATTCAATAAACGAGTGAAAAAACCTGAGGAAAAAACTCGTTTCCCTGTCGCTATTGCACTAGCAATATCTTGTCTGTTTATGTTATGTTAGTGTCGTGTGTACATAAAGAGGTAATAAAAAATTCATAACCTGCGATATTTCCTCAAATTCCCTCTCTGTTTGACCGAGAGAGCCCCGTTGGCCAGGTTCAGTCTTCCAAGTGATGCCGATTATGATCTACAGATGTTTTAGAATCATTATGGACCCAATAATTTGGGTTGACATCGCCCATATATTATTTCTTCGTGGAACTTGTTTAATTTAAAGGAAAATTTGCGAAAAAATGTAGACAGTCGTTCTAAAAATATGACGAATATTCTAAGTAGGGGTGAGAGGATACAACCGAAGATACAACCCTGACGGACCCCCCGCCGTTGTAAACAGAACATTTCTTGAACATCAATCAGAGGCAAAGGTTCGTTTTGCATAATCGAAAGCTATTGCTACAGTGTCGTCATCCTTTTTGTTGGCCGCTTCTTTCAAATCTTCGAATTTCTCAGCTCGCCATTTGTGAATCGAAAACTCTGCCACTACATTTTTGCATTGTCACTCAGTTCGGGATCTCTTAGTTTTGCGGCAAAATTTTCGCCTTTTGAACAGACGTCTACTACTTGGGGCCGCCAGAAACAATAATTGAAGTTTTCCTGAAAGTATTTATGAAAAAGCTGTACTTTGAAATACTTAAGGGTGGTCTTTCAGAAAGTGCTGGAGCATAAGGGCCACATTAAGAAGAGCATCCAAGTACTTTCTCGGTTTCTCAACATAATACTTCAAAATATGGCGATGAATTTTTGAGCAAATTTCGCCACTAATGGCGTTCCCACTTCTATTCAAACACCGAAAATCTTTAGGTGTCTTTCCTGCAGTCAGTACTTTACATAATAGACGAACTCGAGCCGAAGTAAAAAGTTTTGCTTGGGTTTTGTCCTCTGACTATCACACTTGGACACACCGTCCAAGTGTGATGCTTTCGCTTCACTCCATGCACTTCAATAAGACTTATGTGATTTCACTCTGCAATGAGAAAAATTTACACCACAAAACTTGCTTGTTTCAGCAGAGACATGAGAATAACATTCGTCTGTACATCTACAAAGGAATGTTGTTATTTCTCTACATGCATAAGTAAGAAGTTCCTTCAATTTGACTTTTGCGAATAATATTTCGTTGGCATTTGTCCTAATTCCTCACCCTTCGTTCTCCTAGCCGGAACGCACTGCTTAGAAACAAAATGTCACTACAAATAAGAAGAATCAAAGCTAAAACGTGCTTCAATATTATAGCAAGGCTCCGAACTAATAATGTGAGCCACACGATATGATTCAATAATATAATTTGAGGTTTTTATCAAATCAACAATCTTGCAAACTAAATACGTTTTTCTGCAAAAACAGCACAAGTGATTCACTTGTGTCATTTCTGCCCTGAATGAAATATTCAATTCAAATATCTAGTAAAAAGATTCATGGAACAGAAATCCTTGAAGCATGTTATAGTGCAGAAACACACTAGAACATGCTTCAAGGATTTCTGTATCAAAATCTACCATTAACTCAAAACCGCCATAAATCTCACATGTGAAGTTTCTGTAATAACCAGTTCAATTGTGTCCTCTTACACTACGGGAATAAATAATGATTGTTTCACTTTAGTAGAATTGCACATTCTACTAAAGTAAAAGAAGAATATACATCTATTGCTTTGGTTTTGAATAAAATGAGAATACAGAAAAGTACTGGCTCATTAGTGTTGATTAAAAAATGGCCAACACTCTTTTAGGCCAACAAAGTTGTAACACAAAGTAACCCTATTCATCTCTGCTTGTGGGATAGTTGAGCTAAAAATCAACACTGGATTGACCTAATCGTGGAGCGCAAATTCCAGGATAACAAAACGTGATAAATTCACCTTTAGTGTCTAGGAATCGCATTATATTGCATCTAAAATTAGGGCTTATGAAGCAATTTGTTGAAGCTCTTAACAAAATTGGAAAGTATTTTTTTTCTCGTCCCAACAGTTTCGAAAGATAAGAGCGGGTATCTTTGATGCGCCACAGATTAAATCATAAAAGATTGAGTTTTACCGTTGCTATGACAGAGATTGAGAAAAATACATGGAATGAGTTTGTTTTAGCGTTGAACAACTAATGAGTCACCTTCAAATGGATGTACCATGAGCATCAAGTTCCTATTTCTTCATAACGACCTAGACTACACACAACCAAATTTATATGGAATCACTAGGTATTTCACATTATTGATTGTATTTAACCATAGATCTTTGACTACTTGTGAAGAATGAAGTTTTTTGTTGTAAAAACACTGGATAGTATGATATATTTAAAAAAGTCTATGATCATAATTAAAAATGCCTTACGTTGGACTGTCCGATGTGCAGAGTGGTTCAAGAATTGCTCTCGTTGAAGAAGGGGTGACACAGAGGGATATAACTGCCACGATGGGGGTATCACAGGAGGTGATTTCAAAATCTTACGCTCGATACATGGAGCTACAATCTCTGCAAAATAGGCATAGAAGAAGTCGTAGGAAGATCTCTTCTAAAGAAAAAGACCGCTTTTTTTGCCAAATTGCAAGAAGAGTTCCTAGTGTGTCGCAACCTATACTCCAAAGGCAATTTCTGAAAGCAAAAGTCATCAGTCGAAACGATACGCCAAAGACTTCGTTCAGGACTTCCTTGGCAAACCAGACAACAAAAAATTGACAGACTTAATTGGTGTATCGAAAATTTGATTATTGAAAATTGGCGAAATGTTCTTTTTTCATATGGGACCAGAATTGGTGTTCAATCAGATGACTGCCGGATTTGGGTTCTAAGGGATCGTGAAAAACAATCTAGACTCCGAGCAGCAAGAAAAATTCCGAAATACTAAGGGGGCAGTGTTTTGGGGTGGCATTATGCTGGAAGGCTAAACAGATTTGATTTCGTTTCCTGCGAGTGTTACTGCTATAAACTACGTGGACCTAGTGCTGGGGCCCATAGTGAGACTCTGGCGAGGTGCCCACGATGAGAATTTCACTTTTATGCAAGATAATGGCTTCTCCGGATACCAGCAACCTCGAACGACATTATCTTGAAACAGAGGGAACCGCTATTATGGACTGGCCAGCTTGCACTCCAGATCTAAATCCTATTGAATATTCATGTAATAATCTCAAAAGGAAAATGAGATCGCGCCAGGATAATCCAAGCACCCCACAACAACTCATCCAAGCCGCCACCAAAGAGTGGCATAATATCACCCCAGAGGATGTGAAAAACCTAATACAAAGCATCCCCAGACGGATTCAGGCTTGTTTCGGGGCAAGAGGAGATAATACAAGCTACTGAGGTCGAGAAAATACACCTACTCCGTGAGAAAACAATTTTCAATTTTCAATTGAAATATTTCAAAGAGGATCAATTCTAACATTCCTCAGAAATTTGCAAAATCCCTGGGGTACTATCGGTGATTCCATATAAATTTGGTTGTGTGTATTTTCATTCTAATCTTGTGGATCTAGTGAAGGAGAGGCCACCAGGATCTTCCAAGTATGGAGGAGCGCTATTAGGGCAACTGAAATGCACACATGATGGCTGACTATTGTTGGATCAAATCTTACAAAGGAAAGATTTTTCGATTTTATTATTCAATGAAATAAGATCAGTTTGAAAGAAGTTGAGTTTTATTGTAAATGGGCAATGGGTTCATAGAATTGGCCTGCAAGTTCTCCGGATCTTATCCCCTTAGATTTTTATCTATGGGGCTACCTAAAGAACAAACTTTATGGTTCGAGAAAAATTCTCGAATCAAAAGTGAGACGCATCGGTCCCAATCAAATGCTAGAAGCAACTATTAATGAAGTGCGCTCGAGGATTGAAAAATGTTCTGAATAAAATGGTGGACGATTTGAACATTCAATTTGAATTCATTTTTACTACATTGTTTACGTTTAAGGTTTTTTAAAATTCTATTCAAAATATTAGAGGTTTCGTTTCCTGATTTATGTCGCCAAAATGACATTTTCATCGCTTGAAGTGGGCTAACGCTACTCATTTCAGTTTTCTATATTTCAAGTGACAAAATTTAATTGTAATTTTCTGGATTGTTTCTGGAAATTCGTCGTAAATTCAGGTTTTTTTATTTGAATGTTCTTAAAGTTCAACTTATTATTTGTTGACACTAACAAAAAACTATACACGAACAAAATTCGTTTAATTGCTATATTTAAATAATTTCCAATCGTCAAACAGCCTGAAACTCATAGAACCATGCATACAATATTGTTGGAGATAGAAACTGGCATCGCAATTGAATCTACTGGTTTTCTTCCTTCTACAGACTAATGATTAATTTTCTGAAGCGTCTACAGGTTTCTGATAAAATTACAATAAAAATGAAAAACGTGCTATTTTAGATAAAGGGAACCTGATTCCAATCAATACTAATTTGAATTATGATTCTGATGCACTACAAAAAAACAAAACTCGTATTTGAAGGAAAACATTCTTTTAACAATTTGGTTTTATTGAGTTGACAAGTGAATTTCGAGTACTCTACAGAAAATAGCATCGGAAAGTGAGTTGCCTCCTCGTTGAACTAAAACGAGTTATCCGAAATTTTCGAAGTAAAACTGCTTTGAAAACAGTTGCACATTGCACACTCTTATCCCAAATTTTGAAATTAATCAATAAACCCGTTCCTTAGATATAAAGCGGGTGTCCACTGAGGTGGGACATTGAAACTATATGGAGAAAGGAATGACCGACTGGAGAAATTTTTGTTGTTGTCTTGAACGTTATTGAAACTAAGTTCCCCAAATATTTTCAATGCTACCATTTTTATTATGTCGAATGGCATAATGTATGTCTATTTCTTTTATTGTAGAAAATTAAATTCTGACCAATTTTTCTCATATCATTGCCACCTAAATCAGGGGCACAATAGTGCCCTGCCAAGTCGAGCGCGAAGCAAACAGTACCGTACCATTCTTTACTGGAACCATTTCGCCGCATTTTCAGGCCCTTATTTGAGAATCTCTGGATAATACCGAACACAGAAGTTTTCGTCATGCCGTAAGCTATAATCTGATATTTGCAAATGTCAAGTCTGTAGGTTATTTAGTTCCGAAGTTAAGCGAAGGCGAAGTTTCGCCTTTATGACACTCACTCATGATCATCAGAATAGAGCTAGTACTTCGCATAAACTCAGAGAGCTGAAATTTGGTACAGAGTTAGGATTTGATGGCAAAAACTATAAAAACTAGGATAATCGAAGATCTAGAGTACTTGGTGACCCTGATTAGAAAACACAAGAGCCCAACCAAACTAATACAGATCGACACACCGCATTTACAAAAAATATTCAACTTGTCAAAAATCAAAGGTCTGAAGTATTTGATGAAGAACCTCAGCTGGTCTCAGCTGAAGAAAATCGACTGTCATTGCAAAAATCCAGCGTGTGTCCCATTACTAATTTAATCTAGCCTAAAGCGTCACACAGTCCTGCTGGGAACGCCTCATCTTCTGCTTTTAATACGAATATAAATAAAATTAAAGAAAACTCTGGATAAGACTAGACTGGTTTTATACTTATACTTACAAGTTTAAAAAAGAAAGAGCTAATAGGCAATACAAAAACTGTTGCTGATGTACAAGAATCAAAACCAGAAAAAAGAATGGAAAAGTTTGTAATAATAAAAATACTACTCCTAAGACGATGAAAAAATTTTCAAATAAGTAAATCTAATAAAATTAATCAATATCCCCATGTTTCTACAAAAAGAAGTGAAATCCCACCAAAAACATTCTGTAGAAAACCAGCCAAGTCTCGATGGAGCTTCTTGTTTTCTCTAATAAAATTTAGGTAAAAATTCTTTAAAAACAAGCTTTCATTTGAATGCGCTAAAAAGAAAACAATAAACTTTACTGTTAACTTATAACGTCATTTCAAGTTTCACACATTTGACAATTTATATGTTATAATATAAAAGCTTGTCATGAGACATAAGTACCTGTATTTACTTTCTTGGGGTGGGCTTAGTTTTTGTAGATCTTGTTTATAATCTTTATGGATGAAATAATAAAAATTGCTCAACAGAAGTGGAGAAAATACAGATTGGATATAGAAACTTACAGCAAGTAGAAGTCACAGAAAGGGCATACGCGGATGATATAATGATAATGGCCTGCAATGAAAAAGATCTTAAGGAAAACATGAATATATGGAACAGAGAATTAAAGTAGAGTGGTATGAAAATGAACAAAGAAAAAACTAAGGTAATGGTGATTGAAACAGAAAAGGAAGACATAAATATACAGATAGAGGGGACAAAAATAGAACAAGTGGAAAAATATAAGTACTTAGGAGTTGAACTCGACGAATCAGGAAAGCAAGATGCTGAAATCAATGATAATATCGAAAAGACCATGAACGCATATTATGCTATCAAGAGCCACAAAATGAAAGTATTCACATCTATCTATAGGCCAATGCAGACATTTGGATGTGAGTCATGGGTTCAAGATAAAACCAAAAAGTAAAATTCAAGCTGTCGAAATGAAATATCTTAGGAGTAAGGGAGTCACAGAGAGAGATAAGCTAAAGAACATTGACATACGAAAGGAATTAGGAATTGAATCAACTTTGAAATTTATAGAGAAAAGGCAGGTTAGGTTAGATGGGGACATCTTCAGAGTATGGATAATACACGGCAAGTCAAACGTATATGGGAGACAAAGACTAAGGGAAAGATGAAAAGAGGTAGACCACGACAAACATAGGATGGAGTAATAGCGGAAATATTGGGACAATAGGGCAAAAATTGGACAGAGGCTAAAACAATCGCAAAACAGAAGATTGAATGGAGAAATTTCATATATGAACAATTTTGTTGATATATCGAATTTTCATGAAATATTAATATTTTGTAGACCCTACACCATTTCAGATGGTAAAAAGGAATTTGATAATTTTGATAATATATATATATATATATATATATATATATATATATATATATATATATATATATATATATATATATATATATATATATATATATATATATATATATATATATATATATATATATATATATATATATATATATATATTTGCTCTTCTTTTTGGATCGTCAAATCGTCCACCGATCTAATATAAAATAGATGTAGAGACGGACTTCTAAAATGATTAGAAGTCCTCTGCAATGAAAATATCTTTTATACTGTTTGTTTCAGGCTGGCCTTACATAAGTATTATTGAAATACGCAGTTTTATCAAGCCTACAATTTACTGGTTAATCAATCAACGTTTTCCAAGTGGTAATTTTCCATCGTCAATATGTAGTGGTTCTGGGGACCGAATGGTGCAATGGTGTCATGGAGCACCCGGTTTTGTACCCTTGTGTACCTTTCAACGGCCAAGTCACACAACATTAACCATAATAATAAAGAAATCGCAGGAAGGAAAATTTAGACTTGGCACGACTTTATTCAGAATTCGGTACTTTTTACAAGCTTTTATTCAACTTTCAAGGCCCTTGCCTCAACGGATGGAGCAGAAATTTAGTTTGGATGACAATGCATGATTAACTGTGTGACAACTTTCTGAATCCAACATGGCGGCGTGCCCAAGATGGCGGACCAATTATTTTTGATGCACTCCTACAATAAGGGTATCAAATAAAAGGGCTTACCAAGAATAACTAGAAAAATAATGTGACATCACTCTTAATCCAATATGGCGGAACACCCAAAATGGCGGATAATTTTCTTTTATTCGTTCCTACAGTATGGGTATCAAATGAAAGGGTGTGCCAAGAATAATTAGAAAAAATAATGTGACTCCTTATTGAAGAGCTGGACTGTTCAAAATTAACTGGCGAACGACCTTGCAATATTGATGCGTTGCACGATATGAACAGACTTAGGAACTTATCAAGTGAAAACTGAAAAGTATAAAATAAAATTAGGTATGATAAAAAGATTCTTTAAGCACAAGCTTCAATTTTGAATGCGCTAAAAGGAACAAAAAACTATTACACTAAAATTTTACTGTTAACATATAACGTCATTTCAAATTTAACACATTTGACACAATCTATATGTTATAATATAAAAGCTTGTCGCCAGATATAAGTATCCGTATTTACTTGTACCTAAATTAAAATTTTAAAACTTAGAAAGTAAATATATATATATATATATATATATATATATATATATATATATATATATATATATATATATATATATATATATATATATATATACACTACATATTGAGGATGGAAAATTACCACTTGGAAAACGTTGATTGATTAACCAGTAAATTGTAGGCTTGATAAAACTGCGTATTTCAATAATACTTATGTAAGGCCAGCCTGAAACAAACAGTATAAAAGATATTTTCATTGCAGAGGACTTCTAATCATTTTAGAAGTCCGTCTCTACGTCTATTTTATATTAGATCGGTGGCCGATTTGACGATCCAAACAGAAGAGAGCAAATGTATATAGGGGTTTTACCCCGACGAGTTGCCCATATATCTGTTCATGCAATCAAACTGATTTCATGAAAAATATAAATCCACCACCCGGTAATTAATACCATTGCCAGGCAATGATTATAATCAAAACATATCCTGGAGTAATTATTTATTAGGATAACGTTAAATGCTATGAGAATATATCAATCTACCAGAATATATCAATCTACCAGAATATATACATACTATAGCATCATCAGACAATGATATCAATGTACCAACGAGTAGTGTCAGAGGCTTTCTCCCCGGAAAAATCCAGTGTACGGACCTTAGTCAAGTAACACTGAATGTTACTCATTAATAGTTTCCTTTGTGTGAAGTGGTGAACGATCGAATAGAATACTGCTCTGAATATAAATATGACAAAATTGTCAGTTAATTATATTACATTTATATAAACAAATAAATAAAATATGAAATGAGATTCTGAGCAGTATAAACTAAAGAGAAAACCTATGACCCTACCTCATTATTATTTTCGGAAAGAAACCTACGAAGAATATTACAAGATTTGATGACTGTTATTTTTGTAACTGTTCAAACAAATTTTTCTTCAGACCCAAAATCTCAATACTTTTGTGAAGATTTCTAGGAATAACGCCTGTTGTAGAAATAATAATCGGTAGAATAAATATTTTCTTCATTTTCCACATTTTTTAATCTCGTCGCCAAGCATCATATATTTAGAAATTTTTCATTGTATTTATTTTGTATATTATGTGTGTCGGGTATAGCAATATCAATTATATATGTTATTTGATTCTGTTTATCATTAAGAACGATATCTGGTCTATTGTGTTTTACAGCTCTGTTGCACAGAATTGTTTTATCAAAATAAAGTTTATATTTGTCATTTTCACAAATAATCTCAGGTTCATATTTTTGAAATTTTTTCTTTTGGGAATTAGGTCATGTTTAATTCCTAGATTGAAGTGAATAATATTAGCGACGGCATTATGTCTTTCTAAATAATCTGTTGAAGCAAGGACTGAGCAAGATGATAATATATGAAAAACTGTTTCTGAAGAACAGAAACATCTACGGCAAGAATCATCTATATTTTGTTTGATGATATGTTTTCTATAATTCCTTGTGAAAACAACCTGGTCCTGGATCGCAATTGCCAAGCCTTCTGTTTCAGCAAACAATTCTCCAGATACTAACCATTTATTCGATGCAATTTCATCAATATAATCATTTTTCAATTCTTTAGGTGCTTTCCGTGTAATTCCTTCTGCATCCAACTTTCTCTTTAGAATTATCATCAAATATATCAAAATCTACCTTTTGCATTGTCAAGTTCAGAGGTGTAAGATTATAATCTGAAGCAACAACAATATCATGTAATTTAGACGTTCTCTGTTTATCATGAAAATGGGAACGTAGATGAAAAATCTGTTTACTATGAAGATTATTCAAATCAATTAATCCACGACCTCCAAGATGTCTAGGTAGTGTAACTCTCTGAACAGCTGACTTTGGGTTGTGCTTATGATATTTACAGAGCATTTTCCTCGTTTGACATTGTAATTCATTTAGATCAGTTTTAGACCATTTAATAATTCCAAAAGAAGATGTAAGAATAGGAACAGCATAGGAGTTGATAGCTCTGAAAAGGTTTTACTAGTTAAATAACTCTTGATGATAATTCTTAGTCTTTTGTAATATGAACTTCTAATAATTTCTTTAGTGCTGCTATGGTTAATTGTCTTCTCTTGACAAAATCCAAGATATTTATATGTATCTCCTTGATGCATTGGCTCGATTTCGATATTGGAAATCTTTATATAATCAGAGGTGATCTTTCCTTTTCAATAGAAAGATTTTTACATTTTGGAAGCCCAAATTTCATATGAATATCATTGAAATAGTTGAAAGTAATCTCAAGTAGACTTTTTAAATGAGATCTGGTTCCGGCATATAATTTAATATCATCTAAATAAATTAAGTGACTTAATTTGAATTCAGTTAATAAACTCTTTATTTTGAAGCCGAAACTAGTAGCATTTAATTCATGAGATAATGGATTGAGGCAAAGATAAAACCAAAGAGCACTCAAAGAATCACCTTGAAAAATGCCTCTTTTGATTGGAATTACTTCGGATTTTAACGATTGTTTTGAAATATTTAAATGAAGATTGGTTCTCCAATTTTTCATTACGAATTCAAGAAAATGACGAAGTGTCTTATCAATTTTATAAATTTCCAAAATTTCTTGAAGCCATGAATGTGGAGAACTGTCAAAAGCCTTTTGGTAACCAATGAAGGCTGTATGAATATTTCTTCTTAGTTTGAGCTTGATTCAAAGCAACAGAATCAATTACAAGTTGCTCTTTAGTACCAAGGTGTTTTTTCTACATCCTTTTGATGTTCGGAAAGAATATTATAATTCTCCAAATGTGCATACATTTTTTGGGTAATACATACAGTTAGAATTTTATATATTGTTGATTGCAAGTAATTGGTCTATATTGAGACGGATCAATAGTATTAGCACTTTTCGGTTTTAAATAAGTAATTCCTTGTGTGAAAAATAAAGGAGTAGCTGAGGGTTCTTTATTATAAATGAAAAATATTCAACCAATTTTTCATGAACGCAAGAGAATTTCTTGAACCAAAAGTTATGAATACCATCAACACCTGGAGATTTCCAATTTTTGTGTGTTTAATAACTGATGTTATATCTTCGTTTGAAAATTTTTCAAATTGCATGCATTCTATTTTAGAAAATCGAGACCTTTCATTTAAAATCCAACTTGCATTGGAATTATGTTGCCTTGGCACTGCCCAAATTGAAGACCAATAATCAGTTAAAATATCAATTTTAGGAACTCCATTTCCAGAAATATTTTCATTTGAACCTGAAATAAATTTGTAAAAATGTTTTTCATTATTTTTGAATAGTTTGTTTTGGAATTTTCTATCTGAATTTATTTTATATTCACGTAGTCTAATAGAGTATACTGAAAGTTTTTGTTTTAAAGTATCGATGTATTCTATCAATTGTCCATTACTTATCTCACTATTTTTATGGGTTTTATTTTTGAGGAATATTTTTCCAATATGTGCCATAAGTTTTTTGATCGATTACCTCTGGAATATTGAGTCAATCTTCCTAAATCACATCTGATAGAAGAAATTTTACCTTCTAACCTTTTTTGCCATGAAGGTTTTTTCTTGATATTATAATTAGATCCAAAATTTTCTAATTTGTATCCAGAATGTTTAACTACTGTAATAGCGGCACAATATATAATCAGATGAAGTGTATAGATATTCATTACTTTAACAAGTTGCTTTGGAAGAATATTCTCATTAAGCACGTTTATACAATCGAAAATTTTCTTTGAATAATGAATTTTAGGAAGTTTAGGTCTTAAAGTTGGGTCAATATTTTCAAATAAATTCATTTGATTGAGAAATAAATTTTCTATATCTTTGTAATCATTATTTTTAGATGAATTTTCTGATTTATTTTCGATGCTTTTCATGAATGGGACTAGGTTTTCATCTGAAACTTCAAAATTTAAATGTTCTTCTTGTTGAACGTTGTTTTTAATTGATTTTAATTCTGATTCAGATATAAAGTTTCTATTTTCAATATACCGTCTTTGATTCGCAATGCTTTGTTCTGAAATACAGCAATTGGGGAATTTTTCTTTGAACATATTATATAGTTTAGACATATACCCTTTTTATTGGTTCCATTATTTGTTATTTTGTAATAACAAAACATAATAAATTTATTCATTTCATACGTCCATTTCATGCGTTTTATTTTTTATTAATTTTGTGTAGATCTGAATTAGGTGATGAAGTTATGATAAGATTAGAGGAACAAGGTGATTCTACATGATTTTGAAAACAGTCATCAAAACTTTTGTTGTTTGAAGAATAGACAGAACAAGTAGAAATGTCAGAACCATTAGATTTACTTCGTGTATGATATGAATGTATAGTTTTTAATATATTATTCCTACCTTCATTTAAGTTGTTTACCTTATCATCATATTCATGATTAACGGGCCCAGAAATAATTTTCTTTGCAACGTTACCTGAATCAGATGATATGAAAGTTTGAGAATCTGATGGTCCTGCATCTAAACGATCTTGAGTGCAGATTTTGAAGTTCTTCTCCAAGAAATATCTATTATATGAATCGCAAGGATATTTTGGTGGATTATATTCATCATCAGATTCATATTCATATGAAGTATTCATTTTTTTGGAATTCGAAAATTTGACAGTTGTCAATAATATATTTCATAAAACGTTTTCCTGAAAAATGAATCAATAAAGGTAGGAAATTTTATGTGTACTTACTTTTAATAACTTAAAAATACTTATCTGAAAAATATAACTAATTTAAATATCTAAAACTTCTCAAAATTCAAAATTTTAGCAGTGATGTTCATTTATGGAATAATATATATTGTCACTAAGGTGACAATATATATATATATATATATATATATATATATATATATATATATATATATATATATATATATATATATATATATATATATATATATATATCAAAATTATCAAATTCCTTTTACCATCTGAAATGGTGTAGGGTCTACAATATATTAATATTTCATGAAAATTCGATATATCAACAAAATTGTTCATATATGAAATTTCTCCATTCAATCTTTTGTTTTGCGCTTGGAAAACGTTGATTGATTAACCAGTAAATTGTAGGCTTGATAAAACTGCGTATTTCAATAATACTTATGTAAGGCCAGCCTGAAACAAACAGTATAAAAGATATTTTCATTGCAGAGGACTTCTAATCATTTTAGAAGTCCGTCTCTACGTCTATTTTATATTAGATCGGTGGCCGATTTGACGATCCAAAAGAAGAGAGCAAATGTCAGCAGTGTCAATGCTGAATGCTTGTGTTGCACAATCAACAACAGCCTAAAATAAGACAGTTGCGTAATTGCCAATACCAGTATGGGCTATTATCTCGCTTAACTAACATAGGTAGTTACAACAGATATAACATTACGTGTAAACAAAATTGTCTTGTACCTACCCACTAACGTATAAAGAATGTTCAACGGCCAAGTCACACAACATTAACTATAATAATAAAGAAATCGCAGTAAAAATCGTATAGTTGGCACGACTTTGTCTAGATTTCATTACTTTTAGAGATAAACAAGTAGTTCCATCGAGACTTGGCTAGTTTTTACAGAATGTTTTTGGTGGGATTCACCTGAAAGGGTGATTTGAATTTTGCTATTTTGGTTGTCTCTTAGAAGGCATCATAAAAATACGAAAGATCATTCAATATCAATTATTTCTAACTCGCTGTAAGTATAGAGATTCATTCAGCAGAATTCAATACATCTAGAGGCTTTATGGTATACAGGACGTTCCGAAGCATATGACAAATCGTACTACATTCAACAGTAATAAGACTATAATGGGTGATTCACCAGTGGTGCTCTGTAGCTCGTACACTCTTGAAGATTTAATTTTTGTTCGAACGGTATTATATTAAGATAGTAAAATATACTTCAGCAATTTATTTTGAAGTAAACAGGGTGTCCCAATTTCCTATAAAAAAATCTTGGGAGGTTTTTCAGATTGGAAGACCACTTTTTATTGAAGATCAGAGAAATGGAGATATTTTAAGATAGTCGTGTATGAAATACGTAACAGATTGGTTTTGGTGAGATGATCTACAAGATGTTGAACTATTTCAATAAGTGTTCGAAATGACGGCCGTTTCTTTGTAGACACAACTCAATCCTTCTAAGGAAAGACCGTTGTACTCTACAACATTTGCGGATTAACTGACTGAAAGGCGACGACCATTCTCTTTCTCGTATTCAACTGTGTTGTAGTAAACGATGCCCTTAATATAACCCCACAAGAAAAAATCAAGACTTGTAAAGTCCGGAGACCTAGCTGGCCATCTAACAGGACCACCACGTCCTATATATTCGTTTGGAAATACATGATTCAAATGCTCCCTAACCTGATGTGAATAATGTGCCGGTGTTCCATCCTGTTGAAACCACAAATCTTGTCTTATATGCTCTAGTACATCGGCAAGTACGATTGGTACATTATTCTGCAGAAAATCTAAATACATTTCACTATTGAGGTGCCCGTCGAAAAAGTGCGGCCCAGTTAGATATCCATCAACTATAGCGACCCATACATTCAAGGACCAACGATGCTGGTGATCTATTTGTCTCATGAGGTGTGGATTTTCCGTAGCGTAATAATGAAAGTTGTGCCTGAACAAGCCCATTCTTGTGGAAAGTTGCCTCGTCCGAGAAAAGAACTCCGCTAAACATATTTGGATTTTCCGCTAATTTGTCACTTGCCCAATTGCAAAAATTGATTCGATTTTTATAGTCTTGATTGTTCAGTTCCTGGTGCAGCTGTACATGATATGCATGAAATTTATTCACTTTCAAGATTCTCTGGGCGGAAGTTTGACTGTTAACTGGGAAATCTCTCTTTGACTTTTATATGGGTCCTCTGTCACTGTCAACAAAACTGATAACTGGTTGTCTTCAGCTGTAGCAGTTTTCGGTTTTTCATATTTTTTGTAAGCGATACTACCCGTTTCGATAAATCTAATTAGAAGTTTTTCAAAGCATCTTGCATGAGGATGTCTTTGTGCATAAACTCTACTTGCCAACAAAAAATTTCTATCACACTCACCCAGAATAAAAATTATATCAACCATTTCTTCTTTGAAAAACTTCATGGCAGTCAATTGAGAACATTGGGTTCAAACCTCACTTTAACAATGTTCAATAACGAAACACTGATAAGTTCACCATTCAAAATGCAGAATATGATATGTCCGGACACCTGACAGAAGGCACAAATAAAAAAACTGTCAACACATACCTCGATTTACGTTTCAATCATCTTGATTTTATCATTCGTTAAGAGAATTATCTTGATTAGGTTTCATTTTTACTACTTGAATCGTTACAGAAAAAACTTCTTTGCGAATAATAATCCATGTTGATGAGTTTGATACGGTTTGTAGAATTTCCAAAAATTTTTACAAATGATCGAATAATTCGAAAACGATCGAAGATAAAGATAAGGTTACTTCTGCAAAAATATAGCACAATATTTTATGAGTTGACATGAGTAATAAAAACATGGTGTTCCATCTGAAAGAATCAAGGTATGATATTTTAAAATTACAATATTCAATGATTTTTTGAGCCACTTCCATATAAAATGAGGATAATCTATTTCAATTCATTGATAAAGCTATCCTTATGCAATAAGAAAACGAAAGGAAAAAGTATTCATCCTCTCTGGCCGAAGGAGCATGCGATGATGTGAGATCCTATTTTCATGAATTTTTACGGAAAGAAAAATATTGTGACGAAACTACTCACCAAAAAGTTCATTACTTACAAAAAGTGGTCTTTCGAACTGAAAAACCACCCAAGAGTTTTTATAGAATATTAGGACACGCTATTTACTGCAAAATAAATTGCTGAAGTATTCTTCATTCTTACTTTCTAAATACAATACCGTTCGAACAAATATATATATATATATATATATATATATATGAAAAAGAGGGACTCGCTGTTCTTCGGAATGAAAGTAAAATTTGCACTGTTGCATTTGAATTCGATACCGACTAGTAAGCAAAAATTGATTCGTTCATGTCGTTTGATTCTATTCAAACAATTCACGGAAAGAGACCGCGAGGAGGTTTATTCAATCAACTCGAAGGAAAAGGTATCAGTGCCATATGTAAAACTAAATATATAGTGAGACTTAACGGATTACTTACTCATCAGTTAGAGAAAATGTCATATTTTCCCATCTGTTGTCTTGATTGATATGGAAAAATCTCAAGAACACTCTGTATGAACAATAGTGACAAATTACACACATTGAATGTAAATTGCCGTTATCAGACGGCGTGCGCTATGTCATTATTACCCCATTTGCTAAGGTTCAACGATGTCAGCGAATATTTTTTTCGAATGGATGTAATCATGTTGTGTATCCATTAGTCTCACTACACACAAACACACTTCTTCTGATATTTCCTGATAATCGTTGGGTATACAACAATTCGCACATTGTTAACTGATTGTTTAAAAGGTACCAAAGCAACGAATTCTACTTTGAAGATATTTGCTCGCATTTACAGGAATTTATCAATTTAGAATTATTATGATTGAAACTACACTACACAACAATTGTTGGGAAACTGAAAATCATGAGTATTTTTCGCAAAAGTGCGTTCTCCTTGTTCATTTTACTGTTTCGTGTGCCTTTTATCGTTCTCTTAGAAAAAGGAACAAACTCTTTAGATTCAGCACAATGATATTTATAGTTATAATAAGAGTCATATACTGTTACTGGCTTAGCTACTAATTCTTTATATAATATCAAAAGAAATCAGTATTAAATAAAAATAGTTGAAAATCGCGTTTAAATGCACAATTTTAATATTTCAAATTTCGTTTTGGTTAGGCAACTGTTTAAACTGATGGACAGTAAATTTATTAAAAGAAATCAAGTCATATTTTCGAACACTTTTGTTTGAAAACTCGTCCAATAGTTCTTCGACTCACGCCAATTTCACTTTCCACTTTTCTTGTACTCAGAGTGGGATCAATTACTACTTACCTAAGCAACGCACTTTCCATTTCCTCATTCCGTATGGGTCTATGGACATGCTCTCTTTTCCCCTTCTGAACAGAGCCAGTTTCTCTAAATTTTTCCAGCAACTCCAAAATGTACTTCGCACTTAAATGTTTGTTGTCATGGCGTTCATTGAAAATATCAGCTGCCCTATTTGCACAAGTATCTGCTGAACAAAATTTCGGTTATTCCTACCCTTTCAGCTATTGAATGAACCAATATACTAGTATGGATGCAACCCATGAGTGTGAAAAGCAGCTAGATAAACAAACAAACTAATTCAGATATAAGCTATCTGAAAAAAACAAGAACAGCCGCATTTGTTTTTGACAAATCTTCATTTCACCTGTGTGATTTCGGATGAATATTGTTCTGTAACGAGAACTTTACTTGAGTTCGTTTCATTTCAACCTTGTATACCATGCTATTAGAGGCTTTTCACATACGACGATCGGTTGTAGTGGTTGTCTTCACATGTCTGCGTTCTATCAGTCCACCGATGGGGAACATTTTTTGCGATTCAACCGATGACACGGAGCGATCATCGCTTCTTTGTGGAGAGGCTCTTATACTGTGTGAATGTGTATACATGATCCACTCTGTATCCTCGTTGAAATGTAATCGGAATTGAAAACTCGTTCACTGTAATCAGACAATTCTAAATACCTAAACAATGAGATATAAACTCTGACTAACTGATCAATTCGAAGATCTGAGGTGTTGACACCCTCATCTGAGGGGGTGTCTGAGGGGGTTAGTGGAAGCACCACTGCCTAAAGATATTTTTCTCCAAATTACAACAGTATGTGAATAGGTGAAGGTTCATTCGAAATCGACAGACTCAGCTCGTCTTTTGACAAACCAACCTGTATCTTCTTCTGAATATGTCAAAACTCAAAAATTATTACAAATTATTATCAAAAGAGCTTTCCAATAAAGTATCACTTGACCTATCTTCCCTATTCAAAATATTGAGTTTTGTGCACCCCTGCTTAGGGTGTTGATGTGAAATAAAATCACTGTGTACTAAAAGATGTACCACTTCAGACAAAAATTGACCTGTTTCTGCTTTTTATCCAGAAACGAATAGTTTAGCAGTTACTGAGTTCCTAGATACTCCTAATGGGTCTTTTAGCGCGAACACTCTGTCTTTGTAGATCCCGAAGAGATTATTGTAAGCGAAACGAAGTCATATGCAAACTATTTATGTTTGATGAAGGTCTAACAGTGCTTTCATTGTTTTATGTTATTTCTCTAACACAATGCATTATCAAGAATGCATAATATTCATAATGAAAGGCTTCATGCACTTATTTCTCTAGATTCTGAATGATTATTATGTATTTAGAGTACCATTGTATTTGAAGTTGATATTTTTTCCTTCTAGTTTATCAAGTTATCCAGTTATGTAATTCGATAAATGAATTGCACTATTACGAATATGTAAATGGCTCAACCATTGCATTGCGCGCCTAAGGGCGCAGTGCAATGATCCTGTATTTATTGATCTTAAATTATATCTTTAATGAGGAGAATAATATTCTTCACCAGAATAGACGTATATTCCTCAGCGTTGAACATTTTAGTCCCCAAGAAGAATATTTATGTATGTCGAAAAATATAGAAAGAACACCGATGTCTACATTGACTCTGATATACAAATTTGCTGAGTTAGGCCAAAACGATTTATGAACAATGCATCACCTATCGCAGGGTCAAAGCAGACACTTTTAACAGGCACATATGCGTTAGCAGACACGTTTTAGATTGAATACTATTGCATTCGTTCTACGAGAGCTATACTGTATAATTTGAGATACAAAAAATAAAGGTGTTTGATGCAAATTCGTTTATTTATATCTAAGTCATCCCCACATCATCAAAAACTTTCTACTGAAGCTTACACAACTGAAAGATCAGTTATCTTTGGGAATGCCCCGAAAAAAGTGATGAACTCTCTTCTCCGTCGTGAAACGTAGATCACTCAAATGATCATACATCCAAAGAAAAATTCCTAGGCCCAAAATAAACCAAAAGCATTATTTAAGACATTTGTCCAGTTTGCATGATCCAACTTTTCATTTAAATCAACTCACTTATTTACAGGTGAGGGATATTATAAACGGACTTTCTAACAAAAGGAGCAAGGACCAATATCACCTGAACCTAGAACTATTCGTCACAAATATTGTGACGAAACTACTCACCCAAAAAACTTATTACTTAAAGACATTATAGTAGAGTTCAGCACGCTCTTGAATCTTCAACAAAAAAGTGGTCGTCCAATCTGAAAAAACCTCCCAAGATTTTTTTATAGAAAATTGGGACACCCTGTTTACTTCGAAATAAATTGCTGAAGTAGATTTTTACTTTCTAAATAAAATACCGTTCGAACAAATATGAAATCTTCAAGAGTGCACGAGATACAGAGCACCGCACCACTGGTGAATCACTCAGTATAGTTGGACTTTTCAACAGGCATAGAAGTCTCTGCGCTGTAAGTTGCAGGTAGATTCAGCTTTCCTCTACGATGTTGAATTACTTATTGGATAAATGCTTCTCCAAAGGTTTGGCTCTAAAATTGATTTTGTCCAAGAGGTACTACAGATTTGGTACTGAAGCTATCTGATATATTGTAAACAGAGGAAAATTACCCTTTCTTCACTATGCTATTCATGAAGATTCAAGCTATCTTTTTTCGTTTTCAAGTTATCTGCAAATTTTGAAAATTTTTGCCATCCGTCAATTGCCAAAAGCTCGGTTAATAAGAAGTTATATAAAAATGGTGCTGACATCTACAGACTGTATGTTCATCCGGTTTTGAGTTATAATGCAAACTTGCGTTTATTTTAAATATGAACCAACATTGTTTCGGCGAATAGATTTTTTCCGTTTTCGAAAATATGTGCATTCAATTTTTCATCCAGCACGTGTTTTTATGGAAAAACCGAAAATTGTATAACTTTTTCACACTGTTGTTTAGTAGCTCTCACAGAATTTACATCGATGATAAAAAAAGCTTAAGTTTGTTTTGTGCCTATATTATGAGGGTTCAAAAATCAATTATAATAATTCTGGAAATGAAAACTCAGATAAATTATCCTACGGTTTTTCATCAAGTTGCAACTGCTGTGTGAGTATAGTATCGTTTGTAAAAACAAAGAGATCAGGTCGTACGAAAATTTTGAAAAATTCAATGTAACTGAATGCTATATCCATACAACTATGATGCATAAGCTACTTACTTGGTTTTCCTGAGAGGTGACAACTCTTAAAAGTATCTTAGATGAATTGAGAGAAAATCTCATGAACCATGGTAGATTCAACATCCCAAGGAAGAAAGGATATGAAGTAGTTGATGGAGAAGATGCATCAATCTAAGAAATAGGTAGTGTGGCTGCAAACTCATCGGTTTCAAGCAGACAAATTGAAATGGCAACAGGTGAATCAAAGAGTCTATCAGAAAAATAGATATAAACCTTATAAAATGAGAATATCCCAGATTTCCAACGTCGATTTGATTTTCGCAACTGGTTTCTTGCAGAATACAAATTCACAGTTTTTCCGCGACACAGTTTACACTGATAAGGTTTACATCAGTAGTGATGGAATATTCAATCTATTCAATCGTCCAAATGAACTTTGGTGATCAGATATTAACCCACATCGCCATATTGATGTCAAAACCGATATGGCGTCAATGTGTAATATGCATTTGAAGATAGTACCTATTTGCATATGTGATTTTTTAAGAAAACTTCGTGGTGAATTATATCATGAATTTGGAAATAACATAATCGGTGGTCATTTAGGAGAACTTCCTTGATGAAACAGAAATATATATTTTCAGCGTGAGGGAGTAATAATGATACCCACGTAATCTGACTTATACTGAAGTAGTGGTTCTAGATGACAAAAATAGGTCGAAGGCGTGGGTTGTGCCATTCAACTATTTCCAAAATGATCCGCAGGTGAAGGGAAACTGTTAGTCATGGAAAGAGACCTGGGCACGGTTCGATACCACTGGGGACCTTCATATGCTACTACCACAGAAGAGTTGCTCGCAAATTATCACTGAAGCGATATAATAACGTCTCAGGAAATTTGGTTTGAGGCCCCGTGTTGCAGCTAGAGGACTAACCGTAGCATATCGAGGAGTTCGATTAGATTTTACCAGGGAATTCGTCAATTTGTAACAAGCTGTCAAGAAGAGAATTTTGTCTACAGATGAGTCTTTCCGATCGACTTTCTGTAGTACACAGACGTTGAAATGAGAGACATGCCAAGTGCAACATTTCACATGTCTACAGTTTTGGTGGAGGTTCAATAATTATGTAGGGAGGAATCGCACTGATCTAATCGTCATAAATAAAGGCACCTTGGAAGCTCAGAGATACATTAGAGACATTTTAGAAGAATATGTTGTACAATTTGCGCCAAATACGGGTGAAAACTTTTCGTTTATTCATAATAACGAGAGACCTCAACAAACTTATATCGTTAGAAACTACCTTCGAGATCACGAACTACTTCAGTGCAGTGACCTGCACGAAGGCCAGTCTTAATCCCATCGAACATGTCTGGGACATTTTCGATAGAAGATTAAGAATTCTATAAACTAGCTAGCTAACGTGAATGAGGTTTGAGATAGACTGATCGAAATTTGGAACGAAATGGAACAGAATGTTCCATTGTTATACATTTTGAGTTTAAATCATAGATGTCATACAGTTATTCCCACCAGGGGATGAAATATCTGTTATTAACAGGTTTTGAGAGTACCATTTTCATTTCGATTGTCCTCAATCAATCCTTTGTGCTAGTGGATTATTTGAAAATAATTCTCCAATATATCTGAACTTCTTCTAAATAAATTTGTATTTTCGAATTAGTGTGTTAATTTCTTAACCCAATTTATTATAATGAATGAAGTCTGGATTCATCACTACACTAAAGAGTCCAATTGACAGTTAACTGAGTGGATTGGAAGTGAAAAAGTGAAGACAAAGTGTAGAAAGATGCAACAGTAGGCTAGCAAGGTTATGGCATCAGTATTCTGGATGCGCATTGTATTATATTCATCAATTACTTCAAGTGGCTAGACTATCAACAGTGAGTAAAACATTCCATTATTGGAGCGTTTGAAAGATGAAAACATGAAAAAACGGCTACATTTGAAGAAGAAAAAAGTATTTTCTTATCAAAACGATGAACACATCACACATCAATATAAAAGGTTGCAAAATTGTATGAATTAGGCTTCGAATAGCATCCCCATTCACTGTATTCTCCAGATGAAGTCCCCAGTGACTTTTATCTCGAAAGAATACTCCTTGAAAAGGAATCAGCATTGATAAGAGTTAATCCCCTAAACTGAAGCCTATTAAGGCAAAAAAAATTAACTATGAAAATAGCATAGAATTATATGACCACTATAATTTTCGTATTGCTTTCGAAGGCACCTATATTGAATACTAAAAATATATTTTGCTATGTTAGCCTATGGACTTTTCAGCCAAACTGATAATCATCGATTTCAATACTTGCATTTCTTGCTTCTCCTAAAATAATAACATAATGTCAATGTGTATTCCCAAAAGTAAATAATTTATGTATAGAATGTAAAAGTTATAGATATATCCGGTTCTAGTCGTTATATTTGTGACACACTTAACGGAGATAACCATTGAATTTGAATAATTATTCAGGTGTGACCATAAAATTTATAACCATATAAAAAATATGATAGAATTAGAATTGACCGTTTCAAGCGACTGTGAATAACCTGAGGATAATAGAGAATTTTAGCAAGTCTTAATGATGAATTCTCTTCAATACATATATTAATTGGAGATGAACTCTTCGATTTGACTAGTCAAGCTACAATTACATTAAAAATTCAAATATTTTAGTTTCAAATTAGGACAATTAACGTCTTCTTTTCAAATTATTCAACTCATTCATCTGATGTCCCAGCAGTGAAAGTATTTGTGAAATTCACTTTCGAAAATGAATATGAACTGCTAAAATAAACATGAATAGTTCAAATTCATTATCTGGTTCAAAAATATTCTATTCGTAAAATCAGACATCCTCAACTCTTTGACGTATATTGGTGAGTTCATCAACAGATGAATAGAAGAAGGAGGTATGATATATACTGATGATACTATCAAATTTAGCGAGACGCGCGCCCAAAACAGAGAAATGAATTTTACGACAGGGTCATCATCATTATTTAGCCCTGAACTGTCCATTGCTAAACATAGGCCTCCCTAAGGTATTTCCATTTTTCTCTATAATGTGCGGTTACTATCTAATTGGTGTGGATTCTTTTCAGGTCATCGGTCTATATTGGTTGGAGGTCGGCCTCGGCTTCACTTATCCGCTCCTGGTTGCCATTTCAGAATTTTCCTCGTCCACCTTCCATCGTTCGATCTTGCACTTAGCTCTTGTCATCTCTCCAAAATATTATTCACAACTGTCCTTCTCCGAATCTCCTCGTTTCGAATGATGTCTCTTAGACTTATTCCCAGCATCGATCATTCCATCCTGCGTTGTGTTTTTTGTAGTTTTCGTGCCCATGCTTTGGTCAGGGTTAAGGTTTCTACACCGTAGGTTAGAACGGGTAGAACACACATGTTGAAAGCTCTCTCTTCAGTTTGATCGGAATATCGGTCATGAAGACATCACGAAGTTTGCCATATGCTGCCCATCCTAATATTGTTCTTCTGAGCAGTTCTGCTGTTTGGTTGTCTCTATCGATCCAGCACCAGATATATGTAGCTATGGACCATTTGTATCTGATTGTTGTCAACATTTAATAGCTTATTGGGGACTAGATTAGTCATCATCTTTGTTTTTTCGAAATTTATCCTCAGTCCGACCGCCTGTATTGTGTTTTTTAGTTCTTGGATCATAATAGCTGCTTCTCCTAGTTTGTCAGAGGTGAGTACGATATCGTCGTCGATATTATCCGTGTGCGTTACTTCTATTGCTGGCGTCGGTTCCACCTCGCGTTCGGAAGTAGCGCATTTGGCTCATTGAAGACCATTTACCGGCTAACTCAGTCGCAGTGATGAGTCTAACCAAATCTACGCGTTAGGCTCCACTTGCTACCGGGATGTCGTCAGACACACGAAGAAAACGTTGATGATTCACTAAGAACACGTGCGCTGGTAGACTACAGTGGTTTGGCAATATAAAGAGCGGCGTGCTTAGTGGCAACGCGTGCTGCAGACGATGTGACCACGATGAAGTCATTGAATTGTTTTTTCAGATCGATTGATTGAAACCTCCAAGAATTTCAAATGGAAAATTTTTGTTCAGATGCTGTGTTGTTGTTCTTAAAAGAAAAAATTGATTTTACTTTCAATTTTTTCTTCGAAGAAATTGCTTGATGATATAAATTTTCGAAAAACTAGAGGTTACAACTTTTCGAAAAAACAATATGTTTTTGATTCTCAAATTTTTTTAGAAATTTCTATCGATTGGTCCAAAATCGATTGATAGATCTATCTGCTACTCAACAGAGTTATTGGCAGTATAGTTATTGCGTTAAAGAAATCCTGAAAACAAAAGTGGTTCCATCAGAGATATAGATATAGATATAGCAGATTTATGAAACGAAGGTTAAGACAAACATTTTAATAATTTTGGGTGAAATTAAGGTTAGATATAGCAGATTTATGAAACGAAGGTTAAGACAAACATTCTTAATAATTTTTGGGTGAAATTAAGGTTAGAAAAATTTTTCTTTAGGAACTATGCAAGGAGATTGTAAGAAATTTATTTCAGATTTTCAAACTCCTCAATCAACTTGTTGAACAAGAATTGACACTGAAAGCTGGCGAAACGAATTAAAATATAAAAATCTTTTTTGCCAATTTCTTCGGATATCTGAAAAATCGTGTTATTTATCTCTCAGTTTCTGAGATAGTGTATTAAACCTATATGACGGCAACATTTACATACGTTGTAGACAAAGGTGCGAAGCAAAAAACTAATAGAATGTTCGTCCGAATAGCAGACATGAAGATACTCAGAAATATCTCAGTACATACGGAAGACGCGGGAAAAAAATATAAATATATCATGAACCTCGTGAAAAAGAAATATCAGAGAAATACTAGCAAAAATTGAGCGAGATGATGGAATACGTACACGATGACTTTCAGAAAGACCTCCAAAAACAACGTCACCAATATCTCCAGAAAATTATTAGCTTGAGACCTACAATATGTGGAAGGAAGAAAAAGATAATAAAATAAGCAAAGAACTTGATACTGAAAACATTGTAGTCGTTATATTCATAGATTTAGGGAAAACCTTTGATATTGTTGATATTGAAAAATTATTGAAAAAATGTTAGTCAAGGGATTTCGCGAAAAATGTATAACCTTTTGAAATCATATCTACAGGGTAGAACGCAATATTTTAAACTAGGTGACAATGTAAGTACCTCGGAAACAAATGAATATGGCGTACCACAAGGCTCTGTGCTCGGACCTCTTTTGTATTTATTGTATGTTCTAATCTTAAACTCGCTAGACTTAGTTCCAGATATTATACCTTTGCCGACGATACAGCCTTATGTTACAGTGGTGATACTACTGAGCAACTCGAATTAGTAATAAACTCTGACATTAAAACCTATGTAGCTTGGCTAAGCCAAAATAAGTTGAGAATTAATATAGACAAGACCAAATATATGTTCTTCAAGCAAAAAATAAAGAAAATGATCATCCAGTTATAACACTAAGTGACATCGAAATTGAGAAAGTTAGTACAATAAAATATCTTCGCCTAATTTCTATGTATTCCAAAATTGTGCCAATGTTACGTGCCATAACTACGAATAAAAGTTATCTTTCGAAAAATCGGAAATAGACGTATATCAATCCTATTTTGTATCTTATTTCAGATACCTTAATCCGATTTGGAGAATTTGTAGCAAATCAACTTTCAAAAATATGCAAACATTACAAAACAAAATTTTGAAAATCTTATTTAACTATGATAGAGAGTTAAACGTTAGCAAATTGAATAAACTTAAGGAACTTGAACAGTGTAAACTAATGCACAAAATCCTGTATAAAACCAAAAATGTAACGCAAAAGTACGTTTGCCTGGGATATACATCAATATTATACCAGAGCACAATATAGCATATACCTCGACAATGTAAGAACGTCCAAGGGCTTGTTTGATCCAGTATAGATTGCCAGAAATTTTAAAGAGGAAGAAAAATTCTCAATATTTTTAAGAATGTTAAGGTTCATTTGGAAATGTAATTTTGATGTATTTTGGGTTTGGGTGGGAATTTTGGTTTTCGTTTGAATTTGAATGGGTATTTGGTTAGATATTAGTAATCCTTTTGTAAAAATAATGTAAACTGTCGATATCAGTACTTAGTACTGTTTAGATTGTATAGAAGAAATATGATTTGTAATATGTATATAAATTTAATAAAGCATCTTCAGAAGAAAAACGCCCCCCTCTATTTAACTCTTGTCGACGATGAGTTTGTTTGAAGAAATAATATTGTATACCAAAATTGTTACTCTGGTGAAATAATTTTTGAGTTCGAGTTCTGAATTATTAAAATGGACAATAAAATTTTCTAGTTTTGCACATTGTCATACTTATATCATAATTATTATGTTTTATAGGAGTAGCAGAACAAACACAAGCATTCAATTGCGGTACCTCTCTCACGTCATATATTTCTGTATCAACTAGTTTAACAATTCGGCTATTAATATTGTTGCTAACTAACTGATATATCTTGGAGATAATGAATATAGGTTTTCTGAAAATTCTTTCAAACACAATCTTGCACAAGCCAAATCTAATATCCTTCTTATATTCTGCCATAGCTGATAACTTATAGAAACGGAGTATACTGACAACTCTAGAAAGGTTTTATTGAATTAAAAACAATATTTTCTTCATTATAGGTAGAAAAAAAGGAGGAGGAGGAGGTGGTGGCGCCACAGGCATGTTTTTTATGAGAACTCTAATGGATATGTTCAACGCCACGGTACCAATGATGGCAATGACCATAATGGGATGGATGAAAGATATCATGATGATGGGTGCTGGAGCATTCATGATGATGATGTATGATATGCTGAGAAAAGGAGGTGAGCAAAAGAAGATTATCATCAAATTACCACCACAACCTCCACCGGAACCGGCACCGCCAGCTCAGACCGGATATGGTCCATGGGAAGGAAAATAAATCAATTAATTAGGTTTTACTAAGTAATTTGTGTTTATCGTGAAAACTAGTTTTTCATTCGCTTTTCGTTTTCAAGAATAACTAACATTTCTTCAATCTGTATTACTATAAGTCTGTGTAGTGCTGGTATTTTAAGTAGAATTTAATTATGACTTCAGATATAGTGTCAACAAACGAACTAAGGATTTCATGGCCAACTTTCACAATATGTTACGTTTTCGTTTCATAAGTTCGTGGCAGGATCAGTCACAAAAAATATTTTCGGATTGATGCTGTGTGTAAAAGTGAAATTTTGCTTCATAGATATGTCAAAGCGATTTAAGTTACACTGAAATTCTCGTGGATATTTTTGGTCCTTTATACTCATTATAATCTGAATTAACTTGGTTGTCGGATCATGTAGAGTAGCAGTCAGAATCTCTCAAATGTTTCTTCTATATCTTCCATCATTGAGCTATATAATTCGTCTCGTTTACATCTATATTCGATCTGAAAAATAACATTACTAATTAAAGCGTTCCGCTTGTAGCATCGTTCAGGAACTTTGTGAACTTTCCATTCAGAAAATTTTTATTTTCTCGGTTCATATGTGTCGTTTCGACGTTTTAAGAAGAAAATTGGTCAACAGTTGGCCTTTTCATTGAGAAATATCTACGTTTTTTCTATTTGTGTACTATTCCGTAACATAGAGAATGATGATTATATTTTAACAGACTGGAAATGAAAATTGAAGACATGAAATAATGATGTTTAAAGTTTTACTATATTCACAAATACATTTCACGAAACAGTGGCTTCATCAGACTAGTACTACACTCATAGAAACATGTGCCTTCTATACTAAATTGGTAAAAGCAGGTACTTTGCTCAATAGAAAGAAAATCCAAACAGGGTTGCTGTAAGAACTGAAAATATTAAGTAATGGTGACGAGTTTAGCTTCAATTGGCTATTCCTGACTTTTTCTGTTTATTGCTTTCCAATATTTTTTATAGGTTCAGTTTTAGTTCACTATTTTCATTAAGGAAAATCAAAATTATGACTTTCTCCCAGTAGATTATTCATTTACATGATTTTCGATTTTTCTGTCAAAACTGAGTTTGTGGTCTTATTACTTCATATTAAAATTACTGAGAGTTCTACCGACATAAATTTTACGACAACTTCCACAAGAGAGTTTATGAACACTATTTTCTTTCATAATAAATTTTGGTTTTCAATCTGTCAGAAAGTTTTCCATTCTGGATGCTATATTCAAATTGAGAAATGAGAGGAACGACTTCAAATTCAGAATGGATTTAGCAATATAAATAAATATATTATCTTTCCCATTGCTGTCTTCAATACTAGAAAATACCTCATGTATGGATGATGAAATTGTATACAAGAAACATCCTGTAAATCATACTATATTGAGAATCTTTTAGTGACGATAGAACTGCATCCCATTACATCCATTCAAACGATGGGATCGATATAACAAAAGCGGAAGTAGAACATCTTTTTCAGTAGCAAAAAGCGGCAAGTCACCTGGACCTGATGGAATTTACGTAGATGTTCTGAAAGTAATTAATGAAGACAACTCCCCTTCCGTACTGGTATAATACCCAGAGATTGGTTGAATTCAACTTTTGTTACCCTACCCAAGAAACCTTAGACTACCCTACCATTGGCTTAATGAGTCAAGTACTAAAGATACTTCCGAAGATAATACACCTTAGAATATATCGCAAATGTGAAGAAACCCTTAGCTATTCTCAGTTTGGTTTTCGGGGCGGCTTCGGAACAAGAGAAACCCTTTGCAGTATCCAAGTTCTGGTACAGGGTTGTCGTGATGTTAATGTCGATGTGTTCGCCTGCTTTCTTGATTACGAAAAGGTTTTCGACACCGTGAAACATAGTAAGCTAGTGGACATACTAAAAGGTCTGGGATTGCATCCGCATTATAGCCAACCTGTATTGGAATCAAACGGCAACCGTCAGAGTGGACAATAATAGGTCAGAAGAAGAAATAGAAATAAATAGAGGGGTACGTCAGGCCTGCGTTCTTTCGACACTGCTTTTTAACCTGTATGCAGAGAGAATATTTAGAGAAGCTCTGGATGATAAAGCTGTTGGAGTAATCGTCGGCGGTGTCACGATCAATAACTTAAGGTTCGCTGATGACACAGTTCTATTGGCCACAAACCTGAAAGATTTACAAGAACTCGTAACATCTGTGTCGGACTACAGTTAATCAATGGAAATAAAACTGAATGCGAAAAAGACAAGATGGTTAGCAGTAAGTAAAAGACACATAGACTGCCAAGAGAAACTTTTAGTTATGGACTGTCTTATAGAATATGTTGCCTGTTACAGACACCTGGGATGCCATATACACAAGGATTGGGACATGACACATGAAATCAGAAGCCGCATTGAACAAGCTAGACGAGCATTCACAAACATGAAAAAAGTTCATACCAACAGACACCTGAAAGTTTTCCTCAGGATCAGATTATTGCGGTATAACGTATTCAGTATCCTCCTATACGGTGTCGAAGCGTGGACCCTTGTGTAAGAGACTGGAAGCCTACGAAACGTGGGTTTATCAAAGGATGTTAAAAATTTCATGGACCAACCGAATTACAAGCGTTGAAGTCATACATCGACTGAATAAGGGAACAGAGGTTTTAAATACAATCAAAACGAGGAAATTGGAATATTTTGGTCATGTTAAGCATGATGACAGATACAATATGTTACAAATAATGATTCAGTGGAAAATCGAAGGTTACCGCGGGTCAGGCCGTCGTCGAACATCATGGCTTAAGAACCTTCGCCAGTGGTTCGCACCAAGTACGTTATCTTTATTCAGGAAAGCTGCCGACGAAATTCAAGTCATACTTTTGATTACCAACGCTCTAGGTAGGCATGGCACGTGAAGAAGAAGACCGCTACTTTATTTATAATGTTGAGCTCTTTCAAGAAATAATTTTTGACATTGCTATTATAGTGGGTCTATGTTAAATATGTTAAGGGCAGCCAGTTTATGTTGATGTGGATATGCGGAAGAATCAATGGTAATGAAAATAAATGATAATATCTATATGGAATTTCATCATAAGATCATAGTGAATCTAAAAAGTTGATGCAATTCTCAGTTTCCGTTTCAAAAGTGAAGTTTATATTAGAATAGAGTAGAAATTTATTTGCTTATAGACCATCAGGCCAACATTAAAGCCTCCTATTGAGGCACGTAACTCTGCGAACAAAACAATTAAATGGCAACGTTGCCTAAAACTACACTGAAATATTCATTGAAATTCGAATTTCACAACTATTGAAAAAAAATTCAGGAGCTAAACGAACTCACACTTGATCAGAGAATTCCTCCAAGGAATAAAATGCTCTAGACTTTAGAATATCAGAGACCCTAGCTTTAACTGAAGCCCTACTTCTACACTCACTGATAAGCGGCAACAATTTATTGTAGCACTTTATTACGATATAGTCTGGATGATGTTGTTCTACTGAGAGGCGTGAAAAACAGCATGTATTCTATTCACATAACGCGTTTAATGATTGTGTAACTGTGCATCCGTCCGAAATCTACCTCTACCAATCCACACATGCAGTACTAGGTGAAATATATATAGACAAGGCACCGTCAAAATAGCCTCCCTCACAAAGAGATCCCTGCAATGGCTCGCAAATGGTCTATTGTACATTATGCGCAAAATCTTTTTTCGCATGATAAAAGCATTTGCCATGCCCGCAGCTGATAAATAACAGCATACGACAAACTGAATTCCACCCATCCATGATACATCATTCTCAGCACATACCGAAAGACAAAACAAGTTCGACTGAGTTTGCTGCAAAGTTCGCTGATTTGATCTGACCAAGTCAACTTTGTGTCAAGCGTGAGGCCCAAAAGCTTAAACTTATTTACTTCACTGATACTGCTCCCCTGTGACCTAATGAGAACGCTCGAATCAACAAGGGCATTTCTAGGTTGAAAAGGCATACAATAGGTTTTTTGATTATTCACAGTCAGTCCATCATCATTGCACCATCTGCCGATATTTCCAGATATCTTATTTCCCAATTGCACGGCATCCACCAAAGAATTGCCAGACACTATCAGAGTGTTAGCTGCGCCCCAGGTGTTTCGATGTTAAATATATCATTTATGTATAAAATGAAGAATAGAAGACCCAGTATGGATCCTTGTGGGACACCCTGTGTTATCATTTTTTTTTGTCAGATTCAAGCCCATTCACAAAGACGAACATAGACAAATCAGAGGAAACCCATGACAGCGCCGTGTCCCTTACTCCAACGCAATACAATTTATGCAGCTGTAATTTGTGAATTGAATACCTGAAGGTAATCAAGGAATCTAATTGCTTATTTGTACCTGTGAAAAAACAGATTTTGTCATCAACAGATCTAAATCAATAAATAGTGTTTCGACAGCGGATGATTATGAATTTGTTTCATGATTATCTATGAAAATTGTGGCTAGTAAATGACTAAGAGGATTATCCACTAATAAACTGTTGTGGCATATATAAATTTCAACATTGAAGTTGAGATACTTTTGTTGTCAACAAACTTCTGAAAGATGCATACGTTTGTTTAATGCAATCCGCATTAGTACTATGCAGAGCTTGATTAACCATAGATTAAGACTGAACCTATAGGAAACATTAAAAATCAATAAATAGGTCAATTAGACCTAAACTCGTCACCATTACTAGATCTTTTTAGTTCTTAAGGCAAGCCTGTTTGAATTTTACTCCTATTGAGCCAAGTACTTTCTTTTGCCAATATAATATATGAGGTCAATCTTTCATTCAAATGTACTATTAATCTGATGAAGCCACGGTGCGGTAAAACGCGTCAAATGTTTGTGAATATAGTGAAAATTTAAACAGCATTGTTTTATCAAAACCGTATAACAATTTTCATTAAGTAACGACCTCCTCAATCAAAAAAATATTAAAGGGGTTTACCTTATTTGTAATATAGGCTTAACTTAAAATGATCGTTACGGATCTGTCATAGTCAAGAATTAAAATATTCTTTATGATATTTTGTTTTCTCGGGCAGGATTTAAAGAAGCAATATGGAATAAATAACTGAATTTAGTAGAAAGAATCTGGCGGGTGAGTGTGAATACAGCCGTTTTTTAACTGAACTCGACAGGGACGGTCTTGAAGTGGAATGATACTTAACTGTGATGTGACTGACGTGTGTAAATACCTTTAATCTTACCAGAGCTATGTACTCGTATATCAAAGCTGAAAATGATATGAAAGAGACGATTATTGCATTGGCAATAATATTGTGACCAGTTTCAATAACTTAAATAAGACATCTTGAATTGAAAATTGTTGAAATAAGATATATTTCTCTTCTCTCTTAATATACAATAGGTTCAAAGCTGCTCCATTTTCAATTTGAAACTTAAGACAAACATTTCGTTAAATTCCAAACATTTCTACTGAAGCAACGGGCTTTCAAGTATATTGGGATATTCATTCAAATTTCTCCTATTTTTGTGATGGTCTATCTAACAATAGCCTCAGAAAGAAAGTTTAATAAAATAACTTCATTACTCAAGATTCGATTATCATCTGTTCCACAATTATGTTTGGTATTAAATATTAATTTCAACATTCCTTCATCTGTTGTGGTCCTCTTTCAACAGACAATGAAGGAGATGCAATCAACTGTTTGTTTTGGTCAAAATTATTCACCCATTAAGTAGGTTCCTACTGCTGAAGATTTTGTAGTTATTTTTGTTATATTAGTTCAATAATTTTTCAAAGAAGCGTTAAGTTTCTTGTTTTCGAGCTAGCGGAAGAATATTTTTCAGTTTCTGTGAATATAAATCGATAAAGAATTTTAAGCTTCAGCATTAAAAATGATACATAAAAGAAAATTCGATTTATACTTAAGTTCTATATTCATAACGCATTTCAACGACATAACGATGGGCTACAACATTGGACTAAAAGTGAATAAAATAACCCTAGGCTATTTGACCTATTGTCAAAATGACTCAGCTGGAAATTAAGTCAAGAGAAATTATTGTCAAAATCTAGCTGTTCATATAATAATATTTCAAAAGCTTATTCGAGAGAATAGTAGAAAAGTATCAAACTGGCTTCACAGGTGGTAAATCGACAATAGATCAAACCTTTACCCTACGACAAATACTTGAAAAATCACTGGAGTATGGTGTTGAAACACACCATATTTTTGTGGATTTTAAAACGGCCTACGACTCCATAAAGAGGCAGGAACTATATGCAGCCATTAGAGAGTTTCAGGTACCATCACACTTGGTGAAACTGATAGAGCTTACCATGAGTAGGGTAGAGTGCAGAGTCAGGATATGTAACGAGCTGTCAGAAACATTTGTGACGTGTAATGGTCTCAGGCAGGGTGATTCCTTTCCTGCATGAAATTCAATATTTCACTTGAGAAGGTCGTCAGATGGTCAGGTATAAACACAATTGGAACAATATACAACAAATCGGAACAAATACTCGCTTATGCCGATGACATTGTTATTATAAGCACGACGGAGAGAGGTGTTAAGAAGGCATACAGAGCCCTGAAAAATGCTGCCCTAACAATGGGTCGCCAAATAAATACTGAAAAAACCAAATACATGGCTGCAGCTCCTACCCCTAGACCTCGTGGATTACAACATATAAATATAAATATAGATATGGACACGATTGAAAGCGTAGAGGAATTCACTTATCTAGGTTCCGTTGTTACAAGCGATAACAAAAAAATAGAATTCTATCAGCCTCTAGATGCTACTTCTCTCTTATGCCACAACTAAGATCTCGGAACATTTCAAGGCCGACCAAATGCAAGCTATATTAAACACTCATTAGGCCTGTATTATCTTACGGGTCATAGACGTGGACTCTCACCAAAAAAGATCAGCAAGCATTGGGAAGCTTTGAGAGAAAAGTTCTAAGGCGAATCTATGGGGCAGTGGAAGACAACGGCGTGTGGCGACGAAGATGCAACCACGAAATCTATGAAATATACCGGGAACCAGATATCGTGAAAGTGGTTGAAATCGGTAGGTTAAGATGGACGGGTCATGTACGGAGAAGGGTAAAGCCGATCCAACCAATGCGGCACTATTGAGCAGACCAGTTGGGAAGATCCGGTTTCTGGACAACATCGACGGTGATGCTAAGGAATTGGGAGTGAGGGGCTTGCGGCGCAGGGCGTTGGATAGGGGCGACTGGAGATGCCTACTGATCTTAAAACTTTGGTTGAAATTTAAATTTCTTCAATTAAATAATTCGCGTAATTAGAATTAGTTTTTCTAATGATACAACTACTATAATGTCTATTGACTCTAATATTGAAATTTCTGTAGGTACTCCCAATATACATCTTACTACAACTACTGCAGCTAAATTTGTGTACATCAGATTTCTTTCTATTATTTATTTTACTTTCATAATTTTTTTGTGTGTTTGGATAGATTATTACTGGTTCGGAACAAGATGTGCATCTTGACTTTTTCCAGTAAATTTTTCAAATTATGGCTAACTTTCCCAACGTATGTGAGTTAACTATATCTGTGTTAATCGAACGTCGGTGAATCGTACTAAACCATACTGCTGCTTTACTTGGGCTATATATATTGATATCGATTCCGTAGGTACATGAAAATCAAAGCAATTCAATTATAAGAACACCCATGTCCTGCAACTAGTTCAAATAATCGACGGTCTATTGGAGTTAAATGTACAAAGTTGATTCAATCGTTTTGTTCAAGTTCAGTATTGGATTTTATTTTGGGATTTTGAATATATATATATATATATATATATATATATATATATATATATATATATATATATATATATATAAACTTTTCGAAAATATTAAGCTGCTGTTCAGTACAGTAAAACATACAATATCATCCACGTAATGAAACCAATATAAAACTGTTCAGCTAACGGATTGTTTTGTATTGTACCTACTTCCTAAGTTATCCATGAAAATTTCTGCTAATAGGGCTGAGTGGAGATTTCCCATGATCTCGTCCGAACGGTGAAATGAAGACTCAAAAGTAAAGTAATTTAAGTTCAGACCAGTTTCTAATAACCACAATATTTCGTGTTGAGCTCCATACTTTTTTCAATTAGACCGTTTGGGTCTTCAGGAGGAAACTTGGAAATAAGTTATACATATAACTTATAATAAATTGTTATTATTTAATTTCATTGAGGAGGTCGCAACTTGATGAAAATCGATATACATATTAAAAAAAGTATGACCAGTTTCACCACACTGTGGCTTCATCAGATAGATACAAACTAATAAACAGAGTTATTTCTCATATATTAGTCTTATTTCCTACTTAATATTACAAGGTACAAGTACAAGGGTATGTAGGAAAACCCATCGGAGTTGCTTACTTTATGAAATGAAAAGATTGAGTAAAGGAGAAGGATTTAGATCTAATTGACTATTAAGTACCTACCTAAATTCTTTTCTTTGTTGATCTCTAAAATTTTCCATACATTGAGTTTTTGTCTATTGTTCTCATTGTGTAAAATTTTGAAATTATCATTAAAGTTATGGTTCTCTTCGAGTAAGTGATTAGAATAATGGGAATCTGATTTATGATAATTAAAACTACGTTTGTGCTCGGATAATCTAACTTTGAAATTTCTGAAAGTTCTACCAATATAAATTTTATTACAATCCCCACAAGATAGTTTATAAACACGGGATTTGTTACCTTTATCAATTTTAGATTTGCAGTTTTGATATGTCGGTCTAAAGAATTATCAGTTCGGAATGCTATATTGAAATTATAATGCGAGATGAATGATTTTGATTTTAGACTAGGATTACCAATATAATTAAACTATTGTGTTTTGTGTGAACTTTTATACTTGGAAATACTTATTGGATTGCTGTTTGAAATTTTTGCGAAATCATGTTCTCAATCATACTTGGACTGTAACCGTTATTGACTGCTATTTTTTAATTATATTTTGTGTGTAATTCACGTTAGAGATAGAAACAGCAAACTTCATTAACTTTCTGGATTTAACTATTACTAAAATTAACGGCAAACATGATTTTTCTATTTCTCATAAGCCATGGCATACAGATATTACTATTCACAGCTCATCTACATCCTTATCCACATAAATTAGCTGCTTACAATAGTATGGTACATAGACTCATAAATATCCCAATGTCACAAACTAATTCCATAAAAGAGCAAAATATAATTAAACAAATAACAGTCAATAACTGTTACAGTCCAAGTATGATTGAGAACATGATTTCACGCAAAAAATTCAAAAAGCAATCCAGGAAGTATTTATTTCCAAGTATAAAAAGTTCTAACACAAAATAAAAACAGCTTAACTTATATTGATAATCCTAGTCTAAAATTAAAATATAGCATTCCGAACTGATAATTCTTTAGGCCGACATATCAAAAACTGCAAATCTAAAATTGATAAAGGTAATAAATCTGGTGTTTATAAACTGTCTTGCGGGGATTGTAATAAAATTTATATTAGTAGAACTTTCAGAAAATTCAAAGTTAGATTATCCGAGTAAAAACATAGTTTTAATTATCATAAATCAGATTCCCATTATTCTAATAACTTACTCAAAGAGAACCATAACTTTAATGATAATTTAAAATAATAGACAAAAACTCAATCTATACGAAATTTTAGAGATCAAAATAGAAAAGAATTCAGGTAGGTTACTTAATAGTCAATTAGATCTAAATCCTTCTCCTTTACTCAATCTTTTCACTTCATAAAGTGAGCAACTCAGATGGGTTATCCAACATACCCCTTGTACTTGTACCTATTGTAATATTAAGTAAAAAATAAGACTAATATATAAGGAATAACTATGTTCATTAATTTCCATCTATCTGATGAAGCCACAGTGTGGTGAAACCGGTCATAGTTTTGTTATTATAGTGAAAATCTGAATACCATAGTCTTATTTCATTGCAAATATGTTATTATACATATTATATATTATCATTATAAATAAGTGAATAAGCTTCTTATGTGTGTAGAATCAAATTACTTCAAAATAACAAGGAGCTTTCCACAGCATAATCTACAGTTCATAAAATGTTCCTTTATTCACACCTAATTTGGATAAGAGACTTTGTATTTTTGAAAAGGTAGCTCTTGATAATTGTTACAATCCAAATACTATACTTGAATTACTTAATCAAAAACGAAACAATAAAAAGATGAAACAGCTATAGTAGCCTCACATACATGGAAAGTTAGCCATACTCTAAAACATTTACTGGAAAGTTCCAGTTACACATCTCATTCCGAATCAATAACCAGCTCCTTCAGGGACGGATATTTAACATTCTACGAAAGGTTGAATATTTTTCAAGTCTGCAATGTGTCATATAGCGATAAATTTCGCATGATATGATTGAAATATGGAGACTATATATTTTCATTATCAATTAATAACAATGTATCGTCAACGAGCTGAGATCCAATGTTCTTGACACCTTTTATCACGAAATGAAAATCTAATTTATTCATTTATTGAGGAAAGCATTTCAGGTTATGAATATCAGTTCATTATTTCTCTCCTACGAGGAAATAACGGACAAATAAGAATTTTTTCAGAATACAGCAAGTCAATGATGTTCAACTTGTTTCTATAATCAACCTTTAATTCGAACTTCTTTCATTCAAACGGAGCGATTGGAATTGTTTCAATAGGTTGAATCGAGGAATTTATTAATGATCCTTGCCTGAGGAAGAATATCAAGAATATTTCATATTGATAAATCATATCAAAATATCAATAGAATCCAATTTGATTCACGTTAAATAATTCAAATTTTATCAAAGGAGTTGCTATTTTTTATACAGTTTGATCCTTAACACATCAACTGCGAATATTCTCATGTGTAAACATCAGTTTTTGACTTTCTCCATATCTCTTTTATTCTCGTTAAATTTCCCATGTGAATCACAGAAAACAATTTTCGATAAATAGACCCGGATTCTGGTCAGCATTGGGGTTCAAGTTCATCACCTCCTACTCGATGGCTCGAATTCAGGTTCACGTTCATGAATTCCATTCGAATGGTTATAGAACATTCCAAAGGGCTGTACAAAAGAAATATATTTTGTCCAATAAAATCAACAAAGAACAGTTTTTCGTTAACAAAATGAAAATTAATGATTCAATAATAACAGAAATGAAAAGCAACAAAAAATTACTCTTTAATCATAGCAGAATATTTTTCTAAAATTAAAAAACAATCAATTTTTTTGATGAAAGCGTTTTTGAGGACTAAAATAGGATTTGCCTGGATATTCATCTCAAGTGAATGAAACGTATTTTCCTATTTCATTTTTTACAGATTTGGCATCTTGGCAAAAATCTCTTGAGTTTGCATTCTCAAATGAGATCCCTTAACCTGTCGTTGATGGGGATTGGCTAGGATTTTCTTGCCCTTTTATTATTGCTTAGCGAAACTTTATAGGGATAGTGTTTTACCGGAATATTTTTGGATCAAAAAATATATGGGCACTAGGCAGACATCTGATACTGTCTAGTTAAACGCTCCATGAACTTATTGTATTCATACACTGAAAGGGATTCTTTTACTATTCAGTTTCCTCAGTCCGAGTATTCTTTCATTTCATTTTTGAATTCTGTAAACCAGTATAACACTTCACAATTATCCATCCATTTTTCGAACATAATATTCTTCGAATATTGTGCTAATGTTTCCCTTGGATAATTTTGTCAAAACTACTTGGTAATGATTATGTTTTATATCTTTCCGTAATGTTTCAATGCTATGTGTTTTTTCTAGAAGATCTCTTCTGCTAGAAGGCAGCTATTTTATAAATTTTCCATAAAATGGAATTAACTACATTCAGTTTCTCTTTCATGAAATATATTAAAACATTTACAGCATAACCCATTTCTCTAATAATATCCATTGTACCAAGATGGAAATTTTTGAGCGATTTCATTGGAATCTGTGTGTATATAGAGTTTATGCCGCGCTTGTTCTTCTTGATTTTTATATACTACTCGAAAACTAAACGTTCTCGCTATAAGACTATTGATTCGTTTAATGCCATGATAATATATTCCTGTAATTTTTTCGTTGATATCTGTACAAATTTCTCGGCGTTGCAGTTTGTTTCTTCAGTAATAAAACTCACAATTGAATCATCAACTAGCACACTAACATAATCTATTGGGCATTCAATTGGCAAAGAACAGAAAAGTTCGTTTTAGAAAACTAAATTTCTTTCATTGTAATGGAGTGCTATTCCATCTAAAATCAGCAGTTGTCACGACGTTTTCTACCGGCTGTTTAGTAGGAAAGGAGCTTTCGAATGTCTTGAAGCTTTTGACTCTCTTGATTTTGAAAAGTGCTATCTGTAAATATAAAATAACAAGCCTCAAGAACACAAAATATCCGTATACCAAATAACCATATTTTTTACAAAAAAGGCGAGGTCATAAGTACTTACCTAAGTTCGAATCCGAGGAACTTTTTTGACAGAGTACATTATCATCAGACTCACTTTGACCACTTTCACTAAATGAATAACTTACAGTTTTCTCTAACTCAAACGGTGTCAATTTATATGGACCCTTATCACTTTCACTGGGCACAACAAGCGCTTTGATCAGAATAAAGTTAAGATTATAAATAAGGGAGATTTGAGACAAGCTCCGAAAAAATGCCCTAAGCGGCTGAGAGCGAATTTGTTATGAGGAAAATGAAAGACGATACACTTCATACAACTCTTCCGATACCCTTTGTGGTGAAGTGGTAAAGCTCCACATTACTTCGAGAAACCCACATGAAAGAAACTACACGTCACCCGATATCCAAATTTCAGATACTTGCAACTGATTAGGGTTTTGTTGGTAATATGATCTTCTTTCCCATGATTGCACAAGAGGGAACCTCCAATCTTGGTGGTCACCACGAGGAGATAAAGAATATTGAGAATCAGAATACGGCTTACCATTTCGACCCCTGACAATAAACACAATAATGTCTACGTAACAATGCTGTCACTAGTTACAGAGGCACAAGAGGTTTATAACAGCTTTGACTTCAACTTCAAAATTATACCACTTTTCTCTAGTATGTGATGCCGAAAAAATTTCGCAAATATCTCAGCGTTCAAGATGATACATACCATATCGGAACACTTTTTCGATTTCTCAGATAATTGATATTTTATTACTACTGAAGATTAAATCACTATCTTTGAAGAAATTTAAAGATGAAAGGGTAGTGAACTATCTTATTCAAAGACTACCATTTTTTTTGATCAATTTTATGGACTACTATTGCTTCGTGAATCAAATAATATACTTGCTGCATATTTAACAAGAAAAAAACAGCGCAGCAATGATAAACGTTACGTTGTAACTCAGATCTGGATTGGTATATTGTCACTCTTCATCAGAACATATTTAACAGTGTCGAAAATTTCAGATTGTTTTAATGAGAATCAAAGTATATGATTATCTCTGGATAATACTAAGCATAATCGATGTTTTCTGATGTTTCTCTGCTAACTTCTAAACCATGCCATATATTTTGTTACAGTTTTCACAACTATTCAGATAATTTTGTCCAGAAGTTGTTTTTACATATTATTGTATCAATGTGTTGTTTGCGATGGTTTTTCGAGCAATAGAGTATCAATCCTTTTCTTATTGAATTCGTTAGATGCATTGTGCATTCAATGTATATTAAAATTGTCCTTTATCACATACCATTCAAAATATTTTGAGAATATATTTAAAATTAACATTAAACATCTCCACATCCTTCGTTGAGAAATGGATTGTCGTCCACAACGATACATCACCGTTATCTAGTTAATACACAATTCTCTGAAAAAATTAGCCTTGGAATTCTGCATCCTCTTAATGATCAATTAGATTCGAAATTCTTACTCTTATGAAATCTATTCTTACAGTAAAATAGAATGAACAGGACATTAGTGGAATTAGTTTCCAGTTTTTAGTTAATCTTTATCAGAAGATTAATTGGGAAGTGAATGTCAAGGAAAATACAAATGAAATATTTAACACATTCCACCATAATTTACTTTGGTGTCTCGATAAAGCCTTTCCTTCGAAAAAACAAACATTAAGAGCATCCACTGGGAAGCCAAGATGGATCACGAAAGGAATAAAAATTGCATGTAAAAATAAAAGGGCACTGTATACAATGAGAATACATTTGAAAAATGCATGGTCCAAGAAGTATGTAGATGAATTCTGTAAGTGTTGGAAAACAGTGATTTCACTAGCCAAATGTCTCTATTATGAATCAATTATATCATGTTCCTCAAACAAGGTGAAAACAACTTGTAATGTTATCAATCAATTGACGAAACGAGGTAAATCTCGATATTCCGAAGTTAATCTTTTAATTGATGATAAAATCGAAACGAACCCGTTTCTGAGTTGGGTAGATTCATTTGAAATGCATCCTCTGATCAAACCACAAACCTTTATAGTTTATATTCGGCTGATTACTAGTTGAAAAACTATGTTGTAGACATCGCTGGTTCGCTTTTCTTCAGGCCAATAGATGAACATAAACTCAGATCTTTATTGAGTGGGTTCCCAGGTAAATTCTCTACTGGTTATGACGAGATACCTATAAACATCATGAAAAGTACCATAGATATTTTAGCCAAGCCTCTTGTACAACTTACAAATGACTCGCTTGCGTCTGGAATCTTTCCTGATGCCTTTAAATAGCAAGAGTAATACCCTTGTATAAATCAGGTGACCGTATTGACGTCAAAAATTACCGGCCTATATCACTACTGCCTACACTTTCTATATTATTAGAGGCTGTTGTTAAAGAACAGTTGATAGATTTCCTAGCTCAACGAAATGTAATTAATTCATCTCAGTTCGGTTTCCAAAAGAACGTATCTATTTCTGATGCTATCTATGAACTCTTAAATAACATCAACCAGACCCTAGAAGAGAAGAGATTCCTCTGATAACTTTTTGCGACAAAACAAAGGCGTTTGACTGCGTCAATTTTGATATTTTGCTCGATAAGTTGAAGCATTATGGAGTCAGAGGCGTGGTACATAAGTGGTTCGCGTCGTATTTGAAGAATCGTAAATTCTGGGTGGAAATCGAAACGTGCATAGCAAATACACTAACCAGAGTCAAGTCCCCAGTTTACGATGTGAAGAGTGGCGACCACAGGGCTCAATTTTGGGCCCCCTTCTCTTCCTCGTATATACCAACGACATCATAGTAAATTTTCCAGAAGCATTCTTCGTCCTATTTGCGGATGACATTAGTTATATTCTGAAAAATAACCTTCTTAGTAATCTTCCCCAACTATCTAATGACCTTATTTCAAGTATGTCTGACTGGTTCTGCGCAAACCGACTAGTCTTAAATATGCAAAAGGCCCACAAGTTAGCAATCAGCCCTTCGAAAAATATCTCAGAGAGATTACTGAATGAATTCGGGTTTCCTGTAGCAACGAGTGTAAAATTTCTGTGCATTATTATCGATCAAAACTTGAATTGTAAGACTCACTTTTCTGTCTTACATAAAAAATTGGCAGTGCAGCATTTGCCATACTTACCATCAGACAGAACGTTAACTTTTGAGCTGCCAAAAACATGTATTACGCCTACTTCCAGAACATTTTGCATTAAGGTGTGGAATTTTGGAGTGACTCCACCGGCGCTAAAATTACTTTTATAATTCAGAAGCGAGCAGTCAGAAATCTATTCAATCTAACCAGGTATGACTCTTGTAGAGTATACTTCGAAAAAGCAAAAATATTCACTTTGACTAATCTATATATTTACAAACTGGCTCTGATCTCATTCAGGAACAAACATAAATTCATTTTCTCTGAGTCAACACATTTTAACACCCGGCATAATAATTATATTTTGCCAGATTAGAGACTGAACGTAAACAGAAAAGGACCTTTTTATGCAGGCATAAAAATTTTGAATCATCTGCCCAAACACTTACAATCAGTCAACTCATTACTTGTCTCCAAGAGACAGCTTAAGACTTTTCTCGTTAAAAATGTGTTTTATTCCCTTGTGGAATTTTTCACGAAAAAATTTTGATGATTATTTTGAGAATGGGTTTGAATGAAATGACAAATATATGTTAATTTCAATTTTTATATGTGTGTGTGTATTTTGATGTCAATATTATGTTGCTGCTACATTTCAAACATTATTGATAAAATTCAATTTAATTTGTAAACAGAAGTTTTGGGCTTTGATGAGTAGAATTTTTTGTGAAAAGCATAATAATATTCCATTCATACTATATGTTCAACTCTATTCATTGTGAAAATAAATTATTATTACTACTATTATTATAAAATGCTATAGTCTTTTCTAATAATAATTTTATTTTGATGTAATATTTCAATGCTTGCATTTTCAACTTTTCGAAAACATCTGGTATAGTTAATGTAATAACTAATAATGATTTCATCCTTGTAAGTCATTGCTTTGAACTACATCAACTTTTCATGAAAGGTAAGGTTAGAAAGAACAGTACAACAATGCTGAAAAGATAAAACAATCACACACATACATTTCTCATCTTAACAAATTGCACAGAAACTATATATTTTCACTATATTCAACCTTATAAGATTTATATCTTTCACGCTACTTATGTGATCTGCTAAAGTTAATTTGACTTTAACAGGCTAGTAATTTACAGAAATAAATTATTTTCGTCTATTCGAGCGTAATATAAACTATTTCAAATGCTTGTATTCCATTGATGAAAATAATTTACTATTATTAACCACTTAGTAACTTTCTAAACGTAAGTCGTAATTCAATTTTTATCATATTTCGAAAACACTATTTTTAGTTTTTCGCTTTTATTTCTATTTTAGTGCAGAGGAATAGATTATCTGTAATTTTCTTGTATTTATATATCACTGAAATGATTTGCGCATGATGGGTTATTTTATGAAATATGTACAGTATACAACTTGACAAAATTTGTATTAATAGAAAAAGTTAACATATTTGTTAAACACAAACTTGTTGACAAGTTTTTATTATGGCCTATCTGAGATGAATGCTGTGACTTTTTATATTTATCCAATAAATTTAATGTAACCGTTGACGGCATATGAATTGAATTATCAATTCCAATGAAATTGTGGAATGAAATTTTGTTTGTCTTTTCAACTGGGAATCCAGAATTATATTTCACAGATTGAAGACTTCTAACATAACTATACGGGTAGTACACTCTCAACAAGGCACAATGGACGTTGACAGGTACTCTACATTGCGGCCAACTGTACCCTCAATTGTTTCCTATCAACTACGTCGGTCTCTGAACAAGAGACACAAATACAAGGAGAGTCTCTCAACGAGAGTGTACTTGCAGTACACAGAGTACAAGCCAAACAATCCTTAGCATCAGGAACGATCATTAGAATAACAATATAATGTTAACAATTTATTCTATTTATTACTTTGTTTTTATTGGTACATTAGTGCATGACTATTCAATGCCAAAGAATCTGCCTTATTTATTTATTTATTTATTTATATATTCTAGTTATTAAGTTATGTATTCATTTGCGGTGAATGATTTTCAACAGGTCTAAATAAGAAGGGTTTCTATTGCAGTTTGAATGGTAAAGGTTCTTTATAACAAATTACTTTGAAATGAAATTTGGTGTTGGTTTACTTTATGGATGTACTTGAATTTGAAATAATTCAACAAAGCTTGAAACACTGTTGTTAAAGTTTGTAGTAATAAGTATGAGGTAATATAAGTATCACGCAGTTTTTGTTTCATAATATTTTGTACTTTTTAATAAATTTATAATATGAAGAATAATGTGGTTTTTTCGTATGATTCATTTTGAACATAAAGCAATATGATATGATATTTCATAGGATTCTAAGCCCAAAGTCAACTGGCACCTGAACGGGTTCCTTTTAAGTTGGTGTTTATTCAGGTTTTCATCTACCGCGAGAAGGGACATTGAAAGTATATGGAAAAAGAATGACTGATTGGAGTATATTTTTTTATTATCTTGAATGTTATTTGAAGAACGTTCGAAAATATTTTCAATGCTGTGGCACATCCGGTTATAGCGAAGTTGACACAATCTTTGTTATTTCAAATGGCATAATGTATGTTTCCATTTTTAATAAGATAAACAAGTAATGTTTTTTGAGGAACATACTGAATGATTGTGATTCGTAACGCGTTTCACTACACTATAGCTTCTTCAAACGAATGAATGTACCGAAATTATAGCAACTATATATAGATACAACTGAGAATATAAATACAAATATTCTTAAGTAATTAAAAGCTTATGGAGTTGCTTCTTCTTAAGTGGTTATTGATGAGAAGTATATACAATAATATTAAGGATTGCTCCTTGAAGAGATTCTATAGAGGTGAAGGGCTCAAATCGACTTGTTCATTAATGAGTCTACCTGAGTGTTTGTGTTTGCTGGTTTCTAAAGTTTCCCAAAGATCTACTTTTCAATATTTATTATCTGTATGCAAAATGTCAAACTGTGGGTCGAAAGAGTGATTATTTTCTAGATGATTCGCTCAATTTGAATCTGATTTTTATTTGAAAAACTGCGTTTATGTTCCGATATTCTAATATTGAAATTTCTATGTGTTCTACCAATGTAGAAATTATAACAGTCATGGCAATTCAATCTATAAAACCTAATTTATTATTCTTATCTGATTTGGTTCTATTGTTTTTATATATTTTCCTAAGCTATTATTCGTTTGGAAAGCTATGTTGAAATTATTTCTATTCAAGAATGATTTCAGTTTCTCACTTGTAATGCCAACGTAGGTTAAGGTGTTAAATTTTTGTTTCAATGTATCGACAGGGTAAACTTCATTCAAAGCGATTCTACTGTGTTTTTATTCAAAAATTATTTATTATTTTGGGACTATAACCATTATTTTTAGCAATTTGTTTAATTTAATTTAATTCTGTGATGAAATTATTCTGCTAATCAATCTATGAATAAAACTGTTGAATGCTGACATTTTATGTTGATGCGGATGACATGTCGAGTTATGTATTATAATATCTGTATGTAAGAAAAATAAATCAGGTGTTAATAGATTAAATTGCAATGACTGCAATAATTTCTACATTGGTAGAACACATAGAAATTTCAATATTAGGAGTATCTAACCTCTAATGAATCTCTTCAGGGAACAATCTATTCCTTAATTTTATTGCATATACCTGTCATCGATAACCACTTAAGAAGAAGCAACTACATAAGCTTCTAATTGTTCAAGAACATTTGTATTTATATTCTCAGTTGTATCTATATATACTTGTCATAATTTCTGTACATTCATTCATCTGAAGAAGCTACGGTGTAGTGAAACGCACAACGAATCACAATTTTTCAGTAAAATTCCTCAAAAACATTACTTGTTTTTATTATTGATAATGAAATTCTACCAAGTAAAAGCCTCTCAAATTCAAATATACTATTTTTTTCGTTGTAGAAAATTGAATTCTGCACAATTTTTCTCATATCATTGCGATCTTAAATCAGTCGAAAGGAAGATATGAATTTTTCAATTGGAATTTTCCGACTTTTGGTTGTCTCTTAAAAGACATCATAAAACTACTGAAGATCATTCAATATCGATTATTTCAAGCTCGTTGTAAGTAAAGAGACTCATTCAGCAGAATTCTATGCATTTAGAGGTTTCACGCATGTGGCATTTCATAGTACATTCAACGTACAAAAGTCCGTTTTTTCAAATTGGACTACCTATTTTTGCACACACCATTTAACTCAAAATATTAATAGGCATTAATCTGTTATCGGTTTCCTTTTACCTAAAATACACCGTTTCTGAGTTATTTGCGATTTTATCCCAAAAATTACGATTTTTCGAGCAAGCACCCTGAAATTCGCAGATTATATAACCGGAAATCTTTCAAGAAATGTATTTCGGTCTCTCAATACGGGACCAATCTCAGAATCTTCATCAAAGTAATTTTGATCAGAATTCCGAGAGAAAAAATGTGAAATCAATTACAATAGAAGTGGACTGAATCTGACTTCTCGTTTTTCTTCTTTTCTAGTTGGTAGTCATTTTCGAATTACCAGAAATACCTCGCTCAATGAAACAAGTCGATGATTGCTCTCGTATTCCAAAATGATTGAACTTGATTGTTATTAGTTTCAGATCTAGACGTTTTGAAATCCAAAAATTGTCCTGAAACAGAATATTTCAAATATGATTTTACAAGTTAATACTCTGATATTTTTCAGCATAATTGAAGGATTACGTCCATGGCTTCTTCGGTGGGCATTATTTTGAAAACTACCTACATCTTACGATAAAAAAAATGACATGTTCCGGTCAGCGAGGTTTTTCTGATAACTCGAAGATGGCTTTCCTGACAAGTAACTGATGTAATCGAGAATATCTACTAGAAAAAAAGAAAAACGAGAAGTCAGATTCAATCTACTTCAATAATAGTTGATTTCGCGCTTTTTCTCTCTTAATTCTGGCCAGAATTATTTTGATGAAAATTTTGAGATTGGTCTACTATTGAGAGATGGAAATGCATTATTTGAGAGATTTTCGGACGTATAAATCTGCGAATTTCAGGGTCCTCGCTAGCGAAATCGTAGTTTTTGGGATAAAATTGCGAATAACTCAAGAACGATGCATTTTAGGTAAGAAAAAACCTATAACATATCGATGCTTATTAATATTTTGAGTTAACTGGTGTGATCAAAAATAAGTTGTCTAATTAAAAGAAAACGAACTTTTGTACCTTTGAATGTACTACGATTTGCCAAATGCTTTGGAAACACCCTGTATACCGTGAAGCATCCTAATCGGGGGTGCTCAAACTACTTACGATCTACTCTGAGAGGCTGCAAGTTTGTGTGATGCAGGGGTGTCGTACATACACGATACACCCTACCTACCTAGGTAAGGTGTACCGTAGCATATTCGCAGGGAGCACGACGAAAGCGACATCTGATGGTAGCGTAAAATCATGCTCGGCAATGGTATGACATGTGAAAGATCCGTATAAATAACAGTGAATTGTTTCAAAAAATGGATTTAAAAATAAATATGTGTTATAAAAATCTGTGATCGTGTTTTTTAAATTGAAAAAACTCATCACGATGGAAAAAGTGTGTATAAAAAAATTAAGGAAAGAAAATTCTTTGAAAACAAGCTCTCGCTTGTCGCGAGATATAAGTACTCGTATTCACTTTATCAGTTTGAAATTTTAACAGGTAGGCATAACATATAAATTGTGTCAAATGTGTTAAATTTGAAATGACGTTATAAGTTAACAGTAAAAGATTTAGTGTGAAAGTTAATTTTTTTCTATTTATTGCATTTAAATAAAAGCTTGTTTTTAAAGAATTTTTTCTAAACTTAATTTTATTTTCTAGTTATTCTTGGCAAGCTTTCATTGGGTACCCATATTGTAGGAAAGAATAAAAGAGAATTATCCGCCATTTCGTTTTGCATTAAGAATAATTGGCCCACCATCCTGGGTACGCCTCCATGTTGGATTTAGAATGACGTCACACAGTTAATCATGCATTGTCATCCAAACTAAACGTGTATACAAAATTTCAGCTCAATCGGTTGCGATCAAGTGCCTTAAAATTGAGTTGTAAGATTTCACCCGAACATACAAGCATACATGCATTGCAAGTTAAATAAAAGCTTGTAAAAATGTTTATAAATAACTAAGAGAAGATTTTAGAATCCCATGGGGTTAACCAGTGAAATGTAAACAAATTTAATACATGACAACTGCAATAATAAAAATTACAAAAATAGTTGATTATTAATATGATTTTCAGAAATAAAATAAAAATTAATGGCAATGTAATTGCGAATCGTAGTTTGAACATACATTACTCTAGTTGCATTGTTACTGAATAATGTTACACACTTCTTTGTTTTTTCTTTTAACATCATTTATCCATTTATTTCTTTTATCCATTTATTTCTTTCATCCATTTATTTCCACTTGGCCACTGGAAATGTGTAAAATTTACATTTACTGTTTCTACCTGTATTTTTGCAATCAACAACACAACAACTATTATGGATCATTTTTTATTTAATGTTAACGTGTTTATTTATGATAAAAGCATGATTTAACGATAATTTGACCACATCGAGCGCTGTGATCGATTCAGTTGTCCCCACTATATACTCCGCTCCCTGCCAATATAGATATTAGCTTTCCGCACAATATACATTATTTTAGTCTAGGTTTGGATTAGGTTTACTTAGGTTCTTCTCTATAATATCAATGAAAAAACTCATAGTTATTCAAAATTGCGAGTTTATTGATTGTTACAAAACGAAAGAGTTACATGTGGTGTTAAACAAAACTAAGGACTGAATTTGGATGTTGAAGCGTGGCACTGCATGTCCTCAGCATACTTTTCATAAGCTGGTACGTAACCACTGAGTGCTAATCGCAAGCATGACACATGATCGTCAGCTAGTCGAATGGGATATTCTGAATTAATTATCTTCATTTCAGAAAATGCAGACTCGCACAAGTAAGTTGACCCAAACATTGCCGTCAGTTGAAGGGCGATTTGCCTTAAATTCGGATATTTATCTTCAGATATAAAACACCAGAAATTTGTATCAGATGCTGTAGCTTTGAGATGGATATCTAATATAATCTGCACCAACTCATTTTCAAAAGAACATGAGTTCATGTTAAACTGACTTGCTATTTCAGTAGCTAATTCCTCAATATTTTTACATGAAAAAGGATTACTCATAAATGATGATATATTTGTCAATTTACTGCAATCATAAAAACGCATTTCGAATTGTCTCAAAATATTTGATAATTCAGCCTCATACGTATTATAATTCAACTGAGGTATCCTTGCTTTCAAAGACGGAAAATGTTTCAGATCTTTTCTTTTCAGTTGATCTATTATAAATTGCAATGAATTTTTGAATGCTTATACTGTGCTAATCATCTCAATAATAGTTTTTCCTTCACCTTGAAGCTCCAAGGTAATGGTGTTTAAGTGCATTTTGATGTCAGTCAAAAATGCCAAATCAGTAAGCCATTTTTCGTTCTACAAAATGTGAGTGTCATCACCTCTTTCGTCTAGAAAAGCTGTTATTTCGAGCAATAATTCTTGAAACCTTTCTAGGAATTTTCCGCGACTTAACCACCTGACGTCCGTGTGAAGAACTAAATATGTTCTAACTGCATTTTAAAGAGCCGCCGTTACAAGCTACGTACACGGATGGAATTCACAATTTTTGTTGCAAGGCCCATAATTTTCTCCGTGTTTAAAACTTTTGAACACAAAACTTTTTGATGTCTAATGCAATGGAATGAAAAAATGAAGGGAAATTTTTATTAGTTCGACACAATGCCACAAAACCGTCTTTGTTTCCAGTCATTGCTGGTGCTTCATCGGTTGTAATGCACACTAATGTATATATTGGTAGCTTGTAGTTTTTTACAAAACTGAAGAAAACGTCATATATATCTTCGCCACGGGTCATCCCCTTCAGAGGAATGATTGTCAAAAATTCTTCCTTAGCCAACATGTCATTGAATCATTGCCGCTCAAGGAACTAACCTGGAGTTTATAGGACCGGAGCCTAAGCTCGGAATTCCCCTGGAAACTGCAAAGATTGACCTTCCACTGCAAAAGCCAAAGCCTGGCTTAAACTCTCTACATTGGAATTGAGAGTTTTAAATGCCATACTAACGGGGCAATGTTGCCTCAGGAAACACCTAAATAAATTAGGATTGATTAAGGATCCTTTATGTGAAGAAGATATAGAATCAATAGAACATATTATGTGCGAGTGCCCAGATGGGGATAGGGTAAGGATGGAAGAACTTGGATTTTGCAAACTGAAGCTGCTAAGCTTATTAAGCTCTCACCTACGAAACTCGTTTCCCTTACCACAAGGATTGAGCCCGTGGATGAAATTTTGGACAGAGTGTGCCAGAATAAACCACTGAGTCGCAGTGGCCGGGATGCTAGGCAGTCCTCACTCAAATAATGAAATCTATCTATCATGTGACATGAATACCATCCGAATAAAAATTCACAGCTGGGTAGAGTCTGTCATATCGGTGGATTAGTCGAACCGTAAAGAAAAATATGTTCATTTCATGATATCATGTTTCAGTTTATCTACTATCTCTTGACTCATAACTTCAATACGCCTTGTGATAGTCGGACGAGATAACTGAAGTTCTCTTATAACAGACATGATTTCCATTTTATTTTTAAAATCTCCAAATGAAGTCTCACCCGCTTCAATAAATGCTTCCTTCACAACCGATACAACTTCGAATGGTTTCTTGTGTTCCGCCAATATATGAGATATTTTAAATGACATGTTCGTAGCAGCTTTTGATTGTTTGGCTGGTCTCATGAACGTGGTTTGTTCTTTTTTCAAATAAGATATCTAATCACGAACTTTTCGTTTTCTTAATTCGCTCTGTGGCGGAAAATCCTTTTCATAGATTTTATAAACCGTTTTATGATGCCTCTCTAAGTTACCCCGCTAAAGTATTGCAACTGACGCACATCAAATAAGACAAATGCACTTATACTTCACGATACAGAAGAAAAATTCTTCCTCCGGATCGTTATTAAAATGATGCGGTTTAGATTTCTCCGCTGCACTCATTTTGTACTATTTAATAATAAATTTCGTATGGACGTAGTATTGCCTTCAAGTTACAATTCAGAATGACTGCAATTCCTACAGGCGCAACATTTATATCGGCGTGAACAAACACTCGAATATTTCAGTCAAACGCGCCGCCCGAAAGCGTATAGCGGTAAGCGGTAAGAATAAAAACGCGGCTTTTTTTGACAAGTACCACGCGTTCCTTTGATAAAGCCGTCTATTGCCGTTAGCAGACTGTTGTTTTATTACGTAATAAATTTTTGTATTTTAGTTACCTACTTTTTTTCTTCTCGAGATCTACTCAAAAAGCACTCGCAATCGACCGTTCGAACACCCCTGCTCTAAATGCATTGAATTCTGCTGAACTAGCCTCTTTACTTACAACGAGCTAGAAATAATCGATATTGAATGATCTTCATTATTTTCATGAAGCCTTCTAAGAGACAACAAAAATCGCAAAATTCCGATTGAAAAATTTATATCTCTCTTTCGGTTGATTTCAGGTGGCAATGATATGGAAAAAATTGTTCATAATTCTTTTCTACAATAAAAGAAATATAAACATACATTATGCCATTTGAAATAACAAAGATGGTATCAACTTCCAGTATAACCGAAAGTTCCAGAGCATTAAAAATATTTTCGGAATTTAGTTCGAAAAACATTCAAGACAACAACAAAAAATTTCTCAAATCGGTCATTCCTTTCTCCATATACTTTCAATGTCCCATCTCGAGTGGACACTCGGTTATTGTGTCTATTAATATGATGAATCTTCTGGTCTTACATAAGGGATCTCTTATATATTTCTTCACTGTACCTAGTGGGTAAAGAGAGTAAAATTTTTGCTGCGAATACGGAAACAGCCAATATGGAATGATAATTATATATGGGATTAACGAGGACACGTTCCAAGGTGACAATAAAAAATAGATAGATAAAAAATTAATTTAATTGAAGATTTTGGTCAGATCGATTAATTATTATCTTCAGGCTTAGGCAATGGTTTAAAGAATTTTGTGATTTTTTCTTCCTTGACTGTATTTATTAGCTCCTTCAATTCAGACTGATTGCATTAGCAATGTTTCTCTTGAAAATAAGACTTTGTTCCATAGACGGATCAATTTACACGATGAAATCATGAAGCTCATTTTCTTTTCTTAAACCTTCACTAAGATTTTTCAAATTAAATATCACGTTTTCACGGTTTCAGTGCATGTTAGAACGTAGTCTTCAATTGGCTGTGAATTAAACATTCCTCCATGTCGGTTTAAGGCTTCTGTATCTTGGGAATCAAGCTAATCCTGAATGTCACTATCTGTTCGATCCCAACGTCCTATTCCATTCGCACGTCCTATTCACAACGTCCTATTCACAGTCAGATCAGGCCAAAGTTTTTTCCAGCATGATTACAATGTGTATGGGTTCAGATCTTCCACTAATTTTTTTTATGTATAAGATACATTTTGCTAAGTCAAGTTTCTTCCAGCATTCCTTTACATTTATATCAGAGTCACATTCCATATAGTTTCTTATGATTTTGAAGGCTCGTCTAATGTAATAGAGCCTAAAGTCCTGGATTATTCATTGGTTCATAGGTTGAAGCAAAGACGTCGTGTTGGGAGGTAAAATCTCACTTTTGTAGTTAGATGCATAGTTTCAAGTTGAGGATGATATGTTGCATTGTCCAAAACTATATTAGTTTTTTTTTATGAATTTCAATTTCTGAAAGAGAATAATTGAGGAACCAGTCACAAAAAAATAGCGTTTATAATCCAGGCTTTCTTATTAGCTCGCCAAAATACTGGCAGGTAGTTCTTGTTTTAATTTTTTTAAAGCAGAAGAATTTAACGATCTATAAATCATAGGTAGTTTAATGTCATAATATCTAGATGCATCAGAATATAGCAGTAGAGCTACACTAACTGCATCCTTAAATCAAGGCGCGGATGACTTTTGCTTATGGAAACCAATGTATTTTTTTGAAATTCTCTTCCCAAAAAGAAGCAGTTTACTCAGGTTTGTATATTTCACCAGCAACTAGATTTGCAAATTCGTGTGGATACCTTTTACCGGCAGCAATGTCTGCAGATGCAACTCCTCCAACGATTTTAATGCTTGCAATAATTGTCCCACCTAATGATGTTTGAGAGCATTCACTACCACAACTACCACCACGTTCTTTGAAATGTTTGAGAAGATGCTTTGCTTCTCCCAGATAATTGGACCACACCATGGAGACACTCTTTTTTTGTTGCGGTCTTCGATCCTTAGTGACAACGTCATATTTTTTTCTATTGCTGAATCACGAACAAGTTTTTTCTGATAGAGAGATTGAAATTACAAACGACCATATTTTATTTTCGGATTGTTTATCGATAGTATTGTTCATTCGTTAACATAATCGTGATATGGATGCAAACGAATCTCCAAAGTGTAAAAATTCAAGCATTTGTATTTTCATTGGAAGCGGCATCACTGAATCTTTTAAGCAGTGCCCGAATAAATATACCTTAAAATTATCCTTCTCAAGTATACTTATCTTACACCCTAACTCCGCTCCGAGCCCTATGACTCGCAATCAAGATCAATTAAGGATGTTATTACAGGTATTGACCCAATGAACTCTTTCACAACAGGAACAAGTACATTTACTTTATTTTCGCTTGTAATTGTGCTTAGTAATCGAATATAAATTGAAGTCTGAACATGTATACAGTTTTGTAAATTGTGAGTCAACATGGTAATGTTTTACTAGTATGCAACAGTAATAAATACAGTCAAGTAAATCGACAACTTGCTTCAGGAGAAGTAAAGTGGCGATGTATTGAGAGGACATGCACTTCCTACATATTGACCATAGGTGATGGTTCACATCGCATTTTGAGTAAGCAAAATCTTGAGCATAATCATACGCCGTTACTGCCAATTAATTGCAACGTCAAGAAGTTAGTGGTATTGAGAAGCGAAAAGCTGTAGAGGATATTTGCCAGAAACCTTCAAAAATAATCTATAGTGTCATTAAAAGCAAAAACGAATATTTCATTATGATGATGTGAAGTGCTTAAAAAATAATTTGAATCTTTGTAGTCAATTAAAAGCAAAAACGAATATTTCAATTATGATGATGTGAAGTGCATTAAAAACTTTGTATCATGCCCGCCATAAATTGCTGCCGGCAATTAAAACTTCAGTTGAAGGAGTGCAAATTGAATCCACAGAGTCGCAGAGATGAGCGATGGAAATGCTACTTTGATTATTTTTTGCTGTGAAACAAATCTGACGTTTCTGTGCAAATCTTAAGTGATTTACATGGACGGAACGATTCAATACTTTATGAAACTCTCTAAGCAGATGTTTACAATTCATGGAGTTTTAAACGAGCACTATATACCGCTGGTCTTCTGTTTACTATCGGACAAAATTCGTCAGCATATAAGCATTGCCTGGAAAAAATCGTACAATAGTGTCTCAAGTTTACCTTCATTTCCATCCAATTTGCCCCATGATCGAACCGAAGGGTTGTCGGTTCCACCTAGCTCAGTCATGGCGGAAGATAATACAGCAAATAGAAATAGAAGTTGAATACAAGGCAGTGCATCGGAGAGTGGTCGTTGGCTCTGATACTGCTTCGGACTGTGAGGGAATGCTTTATTTTCGGATTGTGTTCTCTACGTCCAAATGATGAAAGATTATTATTATCGTGAACTGTCTCAGCTTTTAGATGGATATAATTTACCTTTCCCGGATTCAGCAATCAAATGGAATAGGCTTGATTACAATATACTTGACATAAATTTTCTTACTATCCTACATGTATGGACAATTACAGCTTTTTGCATTTCTATTTAAGTATTCTTATGCAATTCTAATTCCTTGAGGCTATCATGCAATCTTTTGGGTATTAACGCTGTCGAAGAAATGATGACAGAAACGATATCTATTTTATCGAGGTGCCCCGTCTACTTGATCTCAATACCAAGGTCTGTGTAATTGAGCTTTTTCTCCTGGAACTTGCTCAGCGCGTTGTTATTATTTGGTATGGCGTCATACACCAGCTTTGTTGTTCTGTCTCTCTTATCATACAACACTATGTCCGGCCTATTATTCATCACCATTCTGTTACTGATAGCAGGCCTATCATAGTATCTGATTCCAATACTGGTGCAAGTTTCTGATGGATAATGTTGCACACTTGGTTATGCTGGTGAAGATAGTCCGTCTTGGCCAGTTGTTCGCAGCCGGTCGTAATATGCTGTATTGCCTCCGATCTTATATGGCCTTTCCTACACTTATCTGTTTGTGATGTTCCGTCCTTACTTATGAATTTATTGTAATTGTTTGTAGCGATGACTTGGCCTTAAATGGCCATAAGGAATCCTTCTGTTTCCGCGAATAGTTCTCCTTTCATCAACAATCTGTTAGAAACTTCTTTGTCGATCTGTGGTTGATTAATCTCATGGTGATGTCGTCCCTGCAATTCTTTTCTTGACCATTGCTCTTGTGTTTCAGTATCTGATAGAAACGGTAGATTCAGTAGGCATCTCTGGTAGTAAGATTCAGATGTGTTTATCCTTATCAGCCAACGATACCGTTCTATGAAGGTCAGAAATGCGAGTTTTCGCAGAGAATTCTTCTCTGCGATTTTTTATCTGTTCGACATGTAAGTTGACAACATCCATCAATCTGCGTCCTTCTTCTTTCCGCTTCAAAGTTCGCGAAAGATTAAGGATGTTGATTGTTGTACTTTGTCATCGTCGTTCGGGTCTGCCTACAAATACCATCCAGTTCTGTCTTAGTCCATCTGATTATTCCAGATGAGTAAAGCAACACTGGAATGGCATATGTGTTAATTGCTTCGATGAGATTTCCCGAGTTCAACATTGATTTCAGCACAGTCTTCAGACGCTGACTGTACTCTGAACGAATCTACTCCTTTGGCTGTTTTGGTTTAACAATCTGGCTTGTTGGTATCACAGATATTTGCACGTTTCTTTGATTATTTAGTGGACACTTACATCTCTGAAGATTCTTTTTTTCCGCCAGTAGTATGGGCTGAATCTTCATCTGCCCTAACCCGCACAACAAATTTATGTGAATCCTTTCAGAGTAATTTCGATAATTCTTTTTGTAGTAGCCATCCATCAATTTTTGTGTATCTTCAAGTTTAGGAAAGAGTTCAAACTAAAATATATGTGTTGATAGTAGTTAATAATGTTAACCTATGTTAACCTTGTATAACCAATGTGTCAAATTGTAATTCTAATATCTCCATTAACCCCTGACTGGTGTCGTGTACCCTTTGAGCCCCCACCTAATGAATATATTGCCATATCCGATGTACGCATGATCGTAGAGAGTTGTGTCTTGAGGTATGTGTGATTCATTTGCTTAACTCTCAGTACATGCAGGGATAGTGCGCAGTAATCGTCCGTTCGAAGTTTACATAGTCGTGAAGTTAGTCAGGGCTCTCTAATAACACCACGTCACCACTTTTTTATACCGAAGTGATGGTCCAAATCCGTGTGAAGTTTGGCGATCCGGATTATGAATTGACTCTTATAAAATGGTATGATGAACTTGAAAGTGATGAGGGCGAGAAAGCACCGGAAGATTTAGTACAACATAATGACTCAACGTCGGAAATCGACATGGACGAGGGCAATGAAGAGGAGGACTGTGAAGATTCAGTAGGGGTCCTTCTAATAGATCATCCCAATGATAAAGATAATAATGAAGGGAATGATGATGAACAAGATCAATCAACTTCAAACAAAAATAGTTCTTTGTAAAAGATCGTTTCAAGTGGTCGTCTGCACCAATTTCTCAGAGCAGGGAAACACCTGCTACAAACCTAACTACATTTATTCCTGGACTTTGAGGCCCTGCGAGATTCTATTTCAATTGGAACAATATGTTCAGCGATGATTTGATTCAAGAAAGAGTGGCGAAAACCAACGCATAGCTTCAGAGTCAAATGCAAGAACGAGAACAAAATTGAAATGCAAGATACAGATATTATCGAGATGAGGGCGCTCTTTGGTGTACTTTATCTAACTGCAATTTTCAAATCTAATAATGAGGGTCTCGAGTTTTTATACGGAACTGATGGTATAGGCAGGGATATTTTCCGGAATACGATTTCACTGAAGAGGATGTTGACCATTTTGAATTGTTTACGTTTCGACGACGCCGAAACCAGGGCTCTTAAAAGAGAACGTGATGAAGCCGCTTCAATTTTGTGGATTTTCGGGAGATTTGTAGAAAACTCACTCCTTTCTTATCGTATGTTCCTAAAAAACAAAATGCTGTAATATTATTTCATCTATGTATGATTCTACCGAAACAGATTCGAAAGTGAAAAGCCTGAAATCATTTCTCTGTATAATCGTACAAAGGGAGGAATTGATTCATTAGACCAAAAATGTGCCACTTACACTACAAGCAGAAGAACACGAAGGTGGCCAATGGCTATTTTCATGGCATTCTGGATATGGCCGGTGTTAATGCGTTTATTCTTTATGGGTCCTATAGAAACAATGAAGCTTCATCAAGAAGAAATTTTCTGAAACAGATGTCTTTTCAATTAGTAGACAATCATTTGAGAATATTAGCCAATGATAAACTTCCTAGAAGCATTAGGCAAAATATTGGAACCATTTTGAAAAAACCTGTTCCTGCAGCAGTAGAATATGAAAATGTAGAGTGAAAACGTTGTGGAATGTGTCCAAGAAGTTCTGAAAAAAACGAACGTGCAAAATGCACTTTTGTGGCGTTGTAATTTGCTTTAGTTGCCAAATAATAAATTGCGAGCCATGTTTCCAGCGCCAGTGAATGCTGGATTTCGATTTTTGCAAAGAAAAATTCTTTTGTGTAAAGGTTTTTCTTTAAGTTGTTGGAAATTCTGTTCAAAGATTATTTCTGAATGAAAAGAGTTGTTTTTTCAATATGTATTCTTTCTCGGCGAATTAATCAAAATCCAAAATATTTGTCATTTTGTTACCTCCCATACCATTGAGCATCAATTTTAATTTTTTTGTCATCTTCTGCTCTTTTAATACAATCAGGACTTGGATAAAAGACTGAAGAATAAAACTCATGGAACAAATCATCAAAAAGTGTGAACATAAAAATTTGAAGAACTTTAGAATATTGGGGACACGAATAGCACCACGTCACCAGTTACGTCCTTTTTCAACCACGTCACCAGTTAAGGGTTAAAAATGTCTATACCCTTCATTTGTTTAATATCGCCTGAATAATTAGGAGCGGAGATAGCTAGTTAGATTTGGGTACATAAATATTTCGGAGCAGAGATGGTCACTGTTTACTCTGGTGACCTGACTTTGGCGGAGTTGGGAATCGGCAATTTTTTTATAAATTAGGAATACAACGGTAGAGATGTATTACTCGATCACAATTTTTTCAACTAATGGAAAAATTAAAGAATAAAAAGCGCAAACTGGCTTATTCCAAAGGGCAGAACGTCTAATAGGTGGCATTTAATAATACAATTTATACATTGACTAATAATGTCGCGCTTTACTCAAACATATTGTTTGCTTACATTCTCAAAAACACCGACCGCGCCGAAGACGGCTGATCTCAAAGGGAAAGCCGAACCAATGCAGAGGCGATATCATTTAAAAAGGTTTTTTAGGCGTAGTGATAATAAGGTCTATTTTACTTTTTTATTAGTCCATTTATCGAATTGTATTCATTAATACATATGTATGTATTAATAATAAAATAAAGGAATCTTTGGCCGCGAACATAGAAATTGGTCGCATTTTTTATTCGAGAATAAAGACAACGCGAATGTAGGAAGTGCGAATAAGGAGCTTTTACTGAACCTCAAACGAAAGGTTACTTTCCGATGAAACCCAAAACATCCACTTTCGAATAGCTCTACAGGCTTATACTTGAAATTTTCGAGGGACTTGGGTTTTACCAGTTGAACTGAAAGATATCAAGACACACTTCCTCTATTGTTATTTTATGAGATGCTTGTAAACAACTCATCACAGAATAATATTTTCACAAAATATTTGAAAGCTCAACCATTGTAGGATTATTGCAAGAAGCAATAACAAGTAAGAATTCAAAGGAAATTAACAGTACAGGTAGAATATTAACCAGGTAAAGACGAAGGGGTTGAAAGGTCATCGTGCAGCTTAGAGGAAGATTTATGTTCCATTATTTGTAATTTCTTTCAAGATTCGGGATAATTTATTTCTATATTGATGTCTCAAAGCTGCTTAGCATCAATTTAAATTCCTCACCTCAATCTTTTTTATTATATTCGAAATTGCGTGTTTGAAGTATTCGTATTTCTGTGAATTTCATAAATATACAAGGACTGTGGGAGAAGAATTGGTCGCTACAAAAATATAAAAATTTGATGAGAAGAAGGAATCTATTTTATTTCCTACTTTTCACAATCCTATAACTTATTTGTAACTAAATTGAATCTAAGGAACGGTAAGAAGAACAAGAGAGAAAAAATTATGTTACTCGAAATATACATGTGAGATGAATCTAACATTTATGTACTATATAAACTTTAAGGTTGGTCCTTCAAGAGTCGCTTGGTAACTTTCAGAAGTGTAAAATGAGAAGATATCATTCGAAAGAGATGAGTTTATGATGGAAAATATCAACAATTTTCGAGTTAATGAAAAATTTAAAAATTCTACCCTCTTCTATCATTCGCGAAGAGACCAATCAACTAGCATCGAATAGTTACTAATCATTTTCAAAATCAAGCGTTTCCTCCCCGGGCCCTTAATACTGCCAGTATACGTCTCGGAAGCCCCTCGAACGAATTATGGATGTACTCTTGAGTCACCGAGTTCTAAATTTCAGGAAGTAGATTTTCTAGTTGTTCGAGTGTACAAGGCATCCTACATTGCTGAATTTGCCACCCCATGCTGTCCCAAATAGGTTCTATGAAATTCAAGTCGGGACTTTTGGCTGGCCATCTTAAAATATCAATTTCGGCATTTTGCAGAAATTCTGTAACTACTCTAGCTGCATGAGGCCGAGCATTATCATGCATATAAATAAAGTTTTCGCAAATCAATGGACCAAAGGGTACAACACGGGGTTCAAGGATATCTGCGATGTATCTGGCCGCTGTCATTCTTCCATTATTCGCTAGGACTAACTCAGTTCGACCATGAAAAAAATGCCTCTCCACACCTTACTGAGCCCCCTCCGAAGTTTTTGGTTTGCCGTATATTGCATTGCTGATACCGTTCCCCAGGTCGTCTGTATAGAGGCAAGCGTCTATCATTTGATATTAGAGAGTCGGAAAAAAGAACGTTCGACCATTCTGGAATACCCCAATTTGCATGTTCCCTCGCAAGCTGAAGTCTTGTAACTCGATGCTCTCTGGTGAGACGTGGGCTGGTAGAAGCCACCCTTGGTCTGATATCGTCTTCTCTGAGTATGTTCCTAACAGTTTGCAATAAAATATGCACATTTCTGGAAAGTGCAAGTTCATTTTGTAGCATTCTAGCCGTACATTTCCGAACTCTTAGTGCAGTTGAACGAAGCCAACGATCATCAACTGAGGTAATATTTGAACATGACTTATATACCAGCAACATGGTTACCATACAGAAAAGGAAGATTTAGAATAACTCCATACTGTTCCGGCCAAATTTAATCATTTGTTCTGTTACCCTAAGTTGCAATATTCACAAAAAAAATCCTGTGCACAAGCAATAGAGAGATAAGGTAAAGTAAAGATGAGGTAGATATTATGCATTTTGCTGCATCTACTAAAAATGAGATAAGAGAAACATAGCACTTTGTACATCAGGTATATAATAGATTCAACCTACTTGAAAAGCTCGATGAAAAGATATGTTGAAAAGATAACAGATATTCAAGTTACAAAAAAATTTTGAGGGACGATAAGAACACTTAGAAAGATCAAAGATATAGAAATTTAAGAAAAATTGAAGATATGAAAACTTATTGATGACTAGATTCTCTTCTTAGACACTTTCAGTATCACACTCACTTCCAGATACATTATCAGAAACATCCAACATTATATCCCTCCCATGAAAATTTCCAAATCGTTCCTATAGAAATCCTTCAACTGATAAATTAGTGGAGAGAGAACATATACACTAAACATATACACTATACATACACACTATACATATACACTATACATTTCATAATTTAATTTTTCGCTTTTAAGATGATTTGGATTAATTTTTGTTGTTATTTCAATATATTAAAATAAAGATAGAAATTTAAAAAATGTTGAGGTAAGTTGAAATAGTAACTGGTGATAAATAAAGATAAAGATAAAAGATAAATATTTCAACTCAGTATATAGCTTTCGAGATAAAAATGACCAATAAAAATATCACAGACAAGTAGCATTTGTTTTTGACAATTTATCTTTTTCTTCCAAGGTCTGAGACAAATATTGAATTGAAGGCTGCAGTTCGGCTTGATCTACGAAACAAGTACTAAGGTAAATGAAATTCGAGACATTACGTTGTCTGCGCCTGTGTAACTAAATTGAATTTAAGGAACGATACAAAATTTTAGAAAGATTGAAGATAAGAAAATTCAAGAACAAGTGTAACAAAACTTACTTTACGGGTTAAGCCCAGGAAAATATGAGCAATGAGACTCTAATTCAATATTTGTCACTGAGGTCTTAGAAGAAAAGTGAAGGAAATTTTACTTAGATATTTAATTGCATATTATAATTATGGTAAACTATGTCAACAAATGATTCTTTCTGTACTGGGTGATTCACCAGTGGCGCGGTGCTCTGTAGCTCGTATACTCTTGAATATTTCATTTTTGTTCGAACGGTATTGTATTTAAAGAGTGAGAATCTACGTCAGCAATTTATTTTGCGGTAAACAGGATGTCCCAATTTTCTATGAAAAAATCTTGAGTGGTTTTTTCAGATTGGAAGACCACTTTTTTGTTCAAGATTCAAGAGCGGCCTAAACTCTGCTATAATGTCTTAAAGTAATAACTTTTTTTGGTGAGTAGTTGCGTCACAATATTTTTTTTCCGTAAAAATTCATGAAAATAGGCTCTCACATCATCGCATGCTCCTTCGGGCACAGAGGATGAACACTTTTTCTCCTATAGTTTACTTATTGCCCAAGGATAGCTTTATTGATGAATTGAAATAGATTATCCCCATTTTATACAGGAGTGACTCAAAAAAATTATTGAATATTGTAATTTTAAAAATATCATATCTTGATTTTTCAAATGGAACATCCTGCATTTTATTATGCATGCCAACGCATAAAATATTGTGCTATATTTTTGTAGAAGTAACCTCATCTTTATCTTCCATCATTTTCGAAATATTCGATTATTTGTGAAAATTTTGATAAAAATTCGTATTAAACTCATCAGCATGCATCATTATTCGCACAGAAGTTTTTTTCCTGTCATGATTCAAGTAGTAAGAAATGAAACCTTAACAAGATAATTCTTTTAACGAATGATAAAATCAAGATGATTAAAACGTAAATCGAGGTATGTGTTGACATTTTTTTTCAATTGTGCTTCTGTCAGGTGTCCGAACATATCATATTCTGCATTTTACATGGTAAACTTATTAGTGTTTCGTTATTAAACATTGTTAAAGTGAGGTTTGAACCCAATTTTCTCAATTGACTGCCATGAAGTTCTCCAAATAAGAAACGGTTGATATGATTTTTATTCAGGGTGAGTGTAATAGAAATTCTTTGTTGGCAAATAGAGATTATGCACAAAGGTTTCCTGATAAGAGGCATCCTGATCCAAGATGCTTTGAAAAACTTCTAATTAGATTAATCGAAACGAGTAATATCGCTTACAAAAAACATGAAAAACCAAAAACTACTACAGCTGAAGACAACCAGTTTTGTTGACAGTGACAGAAGACCCATATAGAAGCCAAAGAGATTTCTCAGTTAACAGATATAAGTCAAACTTTCGTCCAGAGAATCTTGAAAGTGAATAAATTTCATGCATATCATGTACAGCTGCACTAGGAACTGAACAATCAAGACTATGAAAATCGAATGCATTTTTGCAATTGGGCAAGTGACAAAGTAGCGGAAAATCCAAATATGTTTGGCAGAATTCTTTCATCGGACAAGGTAACTTTCCACAAAATGGGCTTTTAACAGGCCCCTCTTTCATTATTACGCCACGTAAAATCCACACCTCATGAGATGAATAGATCACCAGCATCGTTGGTCCTTGAATGTATGGGCCGCACTTTTTCGACGGGCACCTCAATAGTGAAACATATTTAGATTTTCTGCAAAATCATCTACCAATGTTACTTGCCGATGTACCAGAGCATAAAAGACAAGATTTGTGGTTTCAATAGGATGGAGCACGGACACATTACTCACATCAGGTTAAGGAGCATTTGAATCATATATTTCCAAACAAATGGATAGGACGTGGTGGTCCTGTTAGATGACCAGCTAGGTCTCCGGATCTTACAAGTCCGGAGTTGACCGTTATTCCGAGAAGGTGCGTTTTGCTCGCGTTGAAGCTCACCAGGTTTAACTGACCCCATTCTGATATCTTCTGTAAGTCAGAGTTTAAGTTATTAATTTGTTCACATCTCTGACGCAGTATACAAATACATGTTGCGTCAACTTAGGATAGATTTTGTTTGAATATTTTAGAATGATATACGGGGGATGTCTTTGAGGGTTTGATTTGGTTGGAGCTAGAACGAAACAATCGAGAGCTTTTAGGACATTACTGTTTTTCGAAGTTTTCTCTGCGAAGATTAATAAATTTCGAACCAATTCTGGAAGCAGTTATTCGAATCGTCTGCTGCCACCTTCAAAATGGCAATTCAGAAGGCATCAACAGCTTCTTGAGGGTTTCACCCTTATCGATGACTTAGTTCCGAACTGTACGCGGGATGATGTTACAATTCAATGTTTTCCTGCGTTAAATATTCATTTGTTTTTAGATAATAGCACTCACAGCATCCACATTTTCTTGAGTGACCACTGATTTTTGTGTAACCGGTTTTTGCACACTATCCAACATCCCCAACGAATGTTTGGGCGCCGATCCCCATACGTGGGAACAATATTCCAAAGCATGTCGAATCTTGGAGTTGACCGTTATTCCGAGAGGGTGCATCGAATTTTTGGATGCAATTTGTTGGCCTTAAATTATTAGAAGAGGTTCTTCAGCGGGGACCTTTCTAGAAAACGTAGTTGCTTGCGTCTTGCTCGCGTTGAAGCTCACCAGGTTCAACTGACCCCACTCAGATATCCTCTGTAAGTCATTGTTTGAGTTATTAATCTGTTGACATCTCTGACTATGAGGTTCCGCAGCTGTAATCCGCCGCAGACTACTGAAAGATAAAACCAGGGTACAATCGTCTACAAAACCAAAGATCTTGTTCTCTGTAGATGGCTGAAGATCGTTTATCTGCAACAGAAACAAGGTTGGCGAATGAATGGATCCCTGAGGTACTCCTGCTTTCAACAGAAACAATCAGATGTTATACCGTCGACCACAATTTATATTGATCTATTTGAAAGAAAGCTACTAGTCCAACCACACAATTTTTCGGGAAGACCATATGTAGCCAGTTTATTCTACAAGGCTGCATGTCCTTTCGAAGGATTTAGAGATGTCGAGGGCTATTGCTCTAGATTACCCATGTCTTTCCATCATTGATGTACAAACATGAGTGACGTAGGCGAGCAGATCTAGAAAACCATACTGACGGTCGTTAATAATTCCCTGCGAAGATATTTGATGACCTTCTCCATCACTTTGGACATAATGGGAAGAAGTGCAACAGGGCGATAGTTTCGAGGTGAAGACTTCTTTCTTTTCTTCGGGATTACTTGAATTCTCGCTATTTTCCAGCAAATCGGAAAATTTTGGCTTTTATAAGAAATCTGAAACAGACAGTTAAGAATGGGTGCCAGTTCGGTAGCACAATTTCTCAGGACGATTGGCGGTATTTCGTCTAGACCAACTGCCTTCTTGCAGTTCAGCTGCTCGAGAGCCCTTCTCACAGTGCGGACTCTGAACTTGATTTCTGCCATGGAAGAATTTTTAGGTGGAATGTTCGGTGGTATTGGGTTAGATGAATCCACTACCGAATTTTTTGAGACCAAGAGAGCAAACAGATCAGCTTTCTCTTTCGGAGATGATGCTATACTTCTGTCTTCTCTCACAAGAGGCGGAAACGCAGATTTGCAGAAATTTGCACTGACAGTCTTCTCCATAGACCAGAACTGTCTAGTTCCGCTTGCCTGTTCAAGGAATTCATTAGTTACTTCATTGAAATTGGCCTTTGTGCTTGCAGTTGTCAGGTTCCATACGTTCGGTATTCGTACGAAGGTTGTTCTTGGTTCCTCTATTGAATTCATCTTCCATGACTTGTAAGCTCTACTCTTGGCTGCACAGGCTCTTTCGCAGTTTTTGTTGAACCATGGCTTTTGGGCTATTGTTTTATTATATTAGCATCCTCTGACACTTTGTTTTTATTCATACAGGTCCACCGTTGTTCGCCGCTTGTTTTGAAGATTCTTCAAAAAGAATATTCAAAGTTCTTGGCAATCAACTTTCACTTAGTATAATTTTCACATTCATTATTTCTTTTCTCCATAGGTTACTAGAATACTGATGTGAAAACATAACGAATTGAAACTTGAGAAGGAAAACACCGATTTTTAAATTACTTGAAATAATTTATTGTAGGATGGCAGAAAAACCAAATTGATTCTAATTGGACCATCACACAATATCCACTGCATATCATTGGTTACAAGAAGAAACTTTTCATGGGATTATTTAATTCCAAAAATTACTAATCCTTTAGACTCAAGTAACGACATTTCTATGGCATAGCACATAATTTTTTGGAGTTCATTCAATATACATTACTTCCTTCCAGAGAAGATTGCGTAGGTTTAGGTATGTTTAAGCTCGGAAGAGAATTTACATGTCAATACTTGTAATTTGAGATAAACTATTTTAATCGCTATCTCCTGGATCCGAATTCACCACCACCCTCAAATTATATTAGTTAATATCCATTTTTCTACAAGATTTTGTGAATTGCATTGGTGATGGTCAATGTTACAAGACACTCTCTGTATACAAAATGTTTGTTGATAAATATACACAAATAAAAGTATGAATAAATGTTCATTTCTATTTCTTCTCAGTTCATTGCCTGTTTTGTTATAATCGAGGCATAACTCTCATTATTTTTCATAGTTAAATTAATGGACATCACTCAGAATACCATCGAACCATACTACAAGAAACCAGACATCTTGATGCGTAAACTTGACGCTTTTTCCCATAAATATACATCAACTAAAGATTAATTTAATTAGTTTCGGTCCTAATTGATGCAATTGAGATCGTTGAATATAGAACGCGAAAATGCGAAATTAAAACCAAACTGTTAATTACCTGAAATTGGAATCCATATTCGATTGCTTTCACAAGGTGAAGATGAAACTTCGTATGATATGTTATAGAAACTAAAATCAATTAGAGATAAAGAAAGCTCAAACTATTTCTGAATGGACTTTTCAAGAAAGTATTTTTATTGCGACATATGCCTTGTCTCATATAATATAGTTTCACCTTCTATGAAAAAGTAGTCATTAACATCGTGAGAAAATTCCTATGAAAACTTATTTTCTTTGGGAAAGTGCATTGCACTCTTTGAACGTGTGGATTTGAATCTGCACATATGAATCACGAGCACATTTGTATGCCATAACAAAGGCCATAATACATGTACAAGGTGTCCCAAATTCATTGACTTTTAATGGTAACTTCTAAACTGATGGAGATAGAAGTATGCGGTTTTCACGGAATGGTGCTAATTTTATATGAAACTATAGATTAGTTCAACAAAACTTTCTCATTCCCCTTCGGTATACATAGAAATCTTCAATTTTCAAGTATCCCTCGTATCTTGCTAATCCTTTGACACGTCGCAACAGTGAAAAGCTAATACTACAAAATGATTTATGGGAAATCCAGTATTATCACCAGATTATTTTAAGGGGTACAGTTTCCACACGTTTGAACATGAAGACATTCAATTTTCTTGGAAAACGAAAAATGATATTTTTCTGTCGAAAAATGCGGGGAATTGGTCAACGAAACAAAAACTATTTCTTTTTCGTCTAAATTTATTGTATCGTCTTCAAAGTAGGCCCCTTCAGACATAATACATTCAGGTCAACGAAAAATCCATTCATCAGAATATTTTTCGAACGATTTTTCTCAAATCGACTTCATTTCTCACCGCGAATTCTCGTTTATATCTTCTATCGATTCAAAACGTGTATCTCGAAGTAATTAGAGTTTGTAGGCCGGAGCCATATCAGGTGAATACGGTGGTTGTTTGAAGGTTTTTGTTGAGTATTCGGTCATAAATTCATTCACAATGATAGCCTTCTGAGATGGGGCATTATCGTGTTTGTGATATTATTTAACTGATTCCCAATCTTTCTTGTATTAACATGACGATACAAATCAATACAACTCGAAACTGCTTCCTCACTATCTGGAGTTTTCATAGTATGAGTTGCACCTTCTAAATGATTATTTGCAGTAAAAGTACCAGTTTCCCTCAATCTTCTGTGGATATTTGAAAATGTTCGCCTGTCTGGTGTCACTCGATTTGGAAAGCGCACCTGATATAATCGCCTAGTTTCTGTTGTGTTTCCATCAGCCAGACCGTACATGTAATGGATATCAGCCAATTTGGCGTTAGTAAAATTAGCCATTTTTTCTTACAGCAAAACTTCAAAATTCTTAAAACTAATCGTTAATTTGATGAACAATTCGAGCAAACACTGGTTCAACTTTAGCAAGTGTCAAAATAAATAAATAAATGAAAAAATCAAAGCCTACTAGTCCTTTTTTTCAATTAGAAGTGCTTTGAACTGAGCGAATGCATCATCATCATCATCATCATCTGTCAACCATCCTAGTCCACTGCTGAACATAGGTCTTCCTCAACGATCTCCATTCCTCGCGATTTTGGGTCGGATTTATCCAGTTCGTACACACTCGCTTGATATCGTCTTTCCAACGAGCTGGTGGACGTCCTCTACTTCTGTGGGCTTCATCTCTGGGACGCCACTCCAAAAGAGGCTTTGTCCATCTACCATCCGTGGTTCTTGCTAGATGACCGGCCCAGTTCTACTTCAAATTAGCAACTCTCTCGAGAGCATCCTGGACTCTAGTTCGTTGGCATATGATATGGTTGGGAATTCTGTCCCGTAGTGTTATGCCTAACATAGCTCTCTCCATCTTACGCTGAGCAACACATATTTCATTAGCTGATTTCTTTGTTAGGGTCAGGGTTTCTGCACCGTACGTCAAAACTGGTAAAACGCATTGATTGTATACTTTACGTTTCAAATAAATCGGTATCTCTGATTTGAACAGATCTCTCAGTTTTCCAAATGCAGCCCATGTCAGCCTTATTCGCCTTCCTATTTCTGTTGTTTGGTTGTCCCTGCCTATAGTTATCTCGAGCGAATGCATACAATCGTTTAATAATCTTTTGCTCGAGAACGGTTGGAGATTAAAAAAATTACAGGTGTCGAAAAAGTTTCTAAATTGAACGAAGATAACGAAAATTGATTGTACGCTGATCAGTGGCGTACTTCAAAACAGTTTTAGAGGGCAAAAGAAGAGATGGCCCCGCAAAAGAAAACATCTTGTAGATTCTAGTTAAAACTGAGGACGTGTAATGATGGAGACTGAAAAATATCTCGCATTTCAAATTTGGGCTGAATATCACAAAAACTGCAGGAGTTTTGAAGAAAAAAATCAATTTTTTCCGGAAATTTCAACATCCTGTAGCTCCTTAACGAATCTTTTGCGGACCTATGTTTATATGAACTTTTCTTCTTAAAATTGCACATAGATTTACCCCCCTGAAGTTGTGACATACTATTATGTAACACCTTGTATACTTCCTCATCTACCCAGTGTCCATAGCGATCGCCTAGACTGGTGCCCTATACAAACCAACGATGTGCATGATGGAACCCAGCAGTCTTCTTGCCAATTTGAGGGCCCCTTGTTTTGGGCATAATACTGCCCAGCGCCGCAATCTTTCTGTTCGTTTGCTTCGCGCATATTGGCCATGTTTGTTCATACGCTGCCCCCTATCTGCCTGAAATTAACTTGGGGACGAAATGGGCACTATATCCTTTGCCGAGATGAGCACCACCGGATTGTGCCATTCTACTCACGCCTTTCCCAGAAAAAAAAGTGTTCATTAGAGACTAACACATGATAATAATTATTTCCCAGAAATGCGCCAATCCAACGTTTTTTCTACATATGCACCTTCGCTATAGCAATTTTAAGTGAGTTCAACATGGGCAATCAAAGAAGAATACAATGCTTATGTTAATAGTTATTACTTTCGCTCCATTCAACTTCCGTTCACTAATAATATACTTGACTTCTACAGAACAAACAAATTATCTCTAACAAGTCATCTATTTTTACCATTTAATGTAGTTTACGATCTCATGCGTTGGCAGTTTGTATTCAATCTTGTCAAAGAAGTAGATTACGAACACTTTGTATTTTACTAATTGGATAATCATTGCGTTCTCAAATGAAAAAATCGGAGCTTGTAGGTAAATGGTTCGTTCTCACTTCTTCCTAGTGTTTTGACTTCTTTTTTGGAAATCATACGAATCAGAATTATTTGTAGATTTTACTTAGTACAATTTCATTTTTACAAACTTTCATATAACTTGCGATGTGTGTATGTATGTATGTTCGGGTGAAATCTTACAACTCAATTTTGAGGCACTTGTCCTCAACCGATTGAGCTGAAATATTTTATACACGTATAGTTTGGACGAAAATGCATGACTAACTGTGTGACTTCATTCTAAATCAAACATGGCGGCGTACCCAAGATGGCGGACCAATTATTTTTAATGCACTCCTACAATATGGGTAACAAATGAAAGGGCTTGGCAAGAATAACTAGAAAAATAATAACACGTCACTCTTAATCCAATATGGTGGAACACGCAAATTGGTGGATAATTTTCGTACATTAGTTCCTACCATATGGGCATCGAATGAAACAACTAGCAAAGAATAACTAGAAAATAAAATGAAGGTAAAATAAATTCCTTAAAAATAAGCTTTTATTTGAATGCGATAAAAAAAAATTTTTTACACTGAAACTTTTACTGTTAACTTATATCGTCATTTCAAATTTAACACATTTGACACAATTTATATATATATATATATATATATATATATATATATATATATATATATATATATATATATATATATATATATATATATATATATATATATATATATATATATATATATATATATATATATATGAGACAAGACGAATTATTCAAAAATCCGTAGATCAATGAATAATCCCTCCTGACAAGAGTTAGTTCCCAAATCTGCCCGCCATGCACGCAGCCCCCAAGCGCCACAATAGTGCAACTAAGCAGGATGCCGAGAAACGAAGCGGCAGACTGCAGTTTCGCCCTTATTAGGAGCTCATCAGTGTCGCATATCGCTTCTCAGCATCCTACCAAGCTACATCGGGGTACCCTATCAATTCCAGAAAGGACGCACCTCGTACATACGTACGAGAGTCGCCCTCTATGGACCGACACGGCAAACCCGCTACCGGACTTCGAGAAAGATACGAACAATAACAAACAGATGTGGAAACGTTAAAAATTCCAAACATTTGGGAGACATCTTTCACCGTTCCGTGAATCACATCAACGGTAGAAAACGAGCTGGAATAGTGCTCTGCTTCTGAGATAAACCTCCCGTCAGTAAATATTTGGTCAAATATCTTCCGCGATAAACTTCGCGAGGAGTCTATATATGTGTAAATTTGAGAACAGACGAATTATTCAAAAATCCGTAGATCAATGAATAATCCCTCCTGACAAGAGCTAGTTCCCTGGCGGGCAGATTATTTTGGGAACTAGCTCTTGTCAGGAGGGATTATTCATTGATCTATGGAGTTATGAATAATTCGTCTTGTCTCAAATTTATATATATATATATATATATATATATATATATATATATATATATATATATATATATATATATATATATATATATATATATATATATATATATATATATATATATATATATATATATATATATATATATATATATATATATATATATATATATATATATATATATATATATATTCTTCTGAAAAGAGGATTTACAAAATTAGAATAATTGTATTTACATTAAATACTTATATCTATAATTTTGGTGTGTGTCAGGAAACAACACAAGTGTGAGCTCAGGATATGTAACAGGGAAACCATACTATCTTGCGTATGATTCAATAAACGAGTGAAAAAAATTCAGGAAAAAAAACTCGTTTCTCTGTCGCTAAAGCACTAGCAATAGCTTGTCTGTTTATGTTGTGTTAGTGTCGTGTGTACAAAAAGAGTACCAAAAATTTTCTGCTTAGCAGCTTCATTCTCTCATTCTTCTCATCTTGAACTCCATGATTTCCAGAAGACAAGGGTGAAAAGGAAGGGTTTGGGACAGGAAAAATCTGTAAGAATTAAAAAGAAAACCAGCAGAAAAATATTTCATCAAATATACCTAACTCTATGTCTAAACTCACTTGAATCTAAGAAAAAGATGAAGATTTGACATAGCAATCAAGATCATAAATAGGAATAAGGAGATAATCAAAAGTACATATCCTGCGATATTTTCTCTTTCGCGTAAATGTTCTTCCGTCGCAGTGTGAGTCTCCTGAAGCATAATCACTTTCAACTCAACAAAACAATTCCTTCTCTGTTTGACCGAGAGAGCCCCGATGGCCAGGTTCGGTCATCTAAATGATGCCGATTATGATCTATAGATGTTCTAGATTCATTATGAACCCAATAATTTGGGTCCACATCGCCCATATAATATTGCTTCGCTTTAGGGTTCCAAAATCAAGTCAAATCAAACCTTTGGTTTTTCAAAACCTCAAAAATATAAAAATTTCAGAAAATTTGGCTCAGTGTTATTTTCTTCACTGATTGTGCGGAGCCCTTTATACATCGAATTATAATGAATTATTGAAAATTGATTACCATTGAACATCGACGACCTCAATTCAATTCTTCAAAATGACAATTCCTCAATTAATTTTCTCTCGAAATGCTATAATCAATTTATTTTCTACTCGTGGCTGTTATTCGAGAAGATGGTATCACATACAATCAATCAGAAACTTAATTCAATCTAGACTTCCATGGCCAACATATGAATAAGAAGAATTTGACCACAAATTTTAGCATTACTAATTTACTTTCCCACAAATACATGTGGATGTAAATGTAGCTCATCGGCATGATGACCCCTAACCTGAAATTTTTAATCCGCCTCTGTTTTAAATTTCAGTAATTATCATAACTGTTCAGAACTTCCTGAACATAGATCCGCCTAGATAAATATCGTACAATATTTTGTACGTTCAATTTTAAACTAGTTCAAATTTTGATACATCCAACCTTACACGAATTGGATGTAGGGCAGATAACGTTCTAGATAAAATTCAATGTTTTATAGTAATTGCTTTCGCTCTCTTTGTGAAATCTAGTGAATATTGAAGAAACTTTTTCTCTTTTCGATTTCGTTCGTGACGGTATAATTTTTTTGTGAACAATTTTATCATATAAGTTAATTGATTGTTTTACGAATAGAATGAAAACAACGAATTAAAAAAGATTTCACATATGTAATGGACCGATATAAATACTATTAACACACATTAGTATGGAAAAAGGTTTCGCTTTTACATATATTTGGTATTATCAGCAGGAAGCGAAAGTGCTTACCAAAATTTTGTTAATTTCTAGATTTTTTCATAGAAATACAGGGTGTCCGCGCAGAAGGTCCCTCCCACAAAAAATCTGGAGAACGAGTTTATCGGTCAATTTCAAACTTTGGAATTGAAGCTAATGGAAATTCATCTTTAATTTGCATCGGGCATCGACTACAACTCTGCTGTTTACTGTCCTTTGTAATTTTTTTTCACTGAAGGGCATCCTTTTCGATCATTTTATGTTCAGATTTTCATTTTATGTTCAGATTTTTTCTATTTGAAATTGACCTCCATTGTGATATGATTTTTTCATCAAAATTTTCGGAGTTAAATGTAACCGTCTCTGCCCTAAATAATTGACTCTGATTTGAGAAAAATTATAACTTTTTTAGCTCAACAAGAAGATGCTATATTATATAAAATAGCATCTTCTTGGAGCTAAAAAGTTATAATTTTCTCAAATCAGAGTCAATTATCTAGACAGAGCTCAAAAAAAATCACCTGTCAAACTGATATGAATTTTTTTCATTAGAACTGTATTTTGAATCAGTATTGATTGGTATTAGATTTCCTATAGCTAAAATCGCTTGCTCTCATTTCATTCGTGATTTTATCGAAAACCTACAGTTCTTTCGAAAACAGAATCATTAGGCTGTGGAATAGACACAGTGGATTTAATTCAGATGCCACTTTTTATGTTCCACAATGTTTTATGTAATGTTCTATAAGTTTCGGCCTTAGTTTTTCAAAATACAAATGAAAACACTAATTTTGTTTATGTATAATTTTTGGTGAATAGAATGGCAAATAAATACTCAAACAACGATATTATGAATATATTTATAATTGATCGAAGAAGCCTGAACTACATGATAGTTGATAGTCATAATGAATAATGAAATGAAACAAGTTACTATATTTGAACTATCACTAATTTATTGATGTAAAGAATAAAAAATTACATTAGTTGGACAGGTTTCGGACATACGTCCATTATCAACAACAAGCTAATGAAAACTGAATACTCATGCACAATACAGGAACTAACTATATAGGGTGTTACATAATAGTATGTCACAACTTGAGGGGGTAAATCTACGTGCAATTTTAAGAAAAAAAGTTCATATAAATATAGGTCCGCAAAAGCTTCGTTACGGAGCTACAGGGTGTTGAGATTTCCGGAAAAATTTGGTTTTTTCTTCAAAACTCCTGCAGTTTTTGAGATATTCAGCCCAAATTTGGAATGCAAGCTATTTTTTACAGCCTAAAAAGCAATACACAAACAAAATTGGTGCTATTGATACCTATATATTTTTCAAATGTCAAACTTGATCGAAATCCATAGAATTTCACATAGAACATTGTGGAACATAGAAATTGGCATTGGAATTAGAGACACTCTGTCTGTGTCGATGTTTCACGGTTTAATGATAGTTTTTCGACAGAACTGCAGGTATTTGATAAAATCTCAAATAAAAAGAATAAGCCATTTCAAGTATAGGAAAACCGAATACCCATCAATACGAATTCAAAATGCGGTTTCGATGAAGTGAAAAAATAGGTACGAAGAAAAAACAATTTTTGTCAATTTAGTTTTATTGAGTTGACAAGTGATTTTTGAACACCTTGTATTAAATTAGCTCCGGAAAGTACGTTGCCCCTCAAAAATGAGATTTTTCAGTTAAACTCAGAAAAAAGTTATCTTTCTCAAATCTGAGTCAATATTTTTGTGCGCAGAAAATGCCACTATAATTCCGAAAATTTTATTAAAAAAGATTATAGCTCAATGGTGGTTAATTTATGATAGTACAAATCTTAGCAAAAGATGCTTGAAAAAGGATCTAATCTAATAAACAGAAATTAAGAAGTACAGCAAGCCACAGTACAGAAAATTTGACAAAAATGTTTAAATGAAATTTTACTGTTATGATCTGGATAGAAAAAGACATTCACTTGATTATGCGTTTATACATTCAGTCCTATGAAGAAAAGTTTCCGCAATTGGTGCAAGATTGATCATTTGGAAGTTAATTTTGGCATACTTTAAACCCGTTTGAATTGTAATGACCTCTGAGCACTTATAGTATTGTTTAAAGTTCAAAGACTAATATTCTGGTTTTAGTTCAAATGCAAATAATGAGGAAATCCACTTAATTCATAAAAAAGGGCCAATCAATTACACCATAAATGGTATGATGATGAGGTCCTTGAATTTTGGCTGAAACTTTTATACTTTTTTCTCTTTGTCTTGATTCCTTTTCACCTCTTTGGTTGGTGGGTCCAACTGGTGTGTTATTCTGCATCTCTTATGTTATGATACATTTGAGTTGGCTTGTAGTTTCCTCCTCCACTGTACCAGGGATATCCTCTTCCCTGTTGTCCTTGGCTATAGTTCCATTATTTAGTTAATCTCGTTAATTTCGTGGTCTTACTTTTGGTCGTGCGATGATTTCATCCAGTGTATCAACATTTGTGGTAGAATCTCTGAAAGCAGGAGGAGGGACTCTGCTGCGAGAGATCCAGAAGTTGTTCAATACATGCCTAACGGAGGGTGTAACTCCAACCCAATGGAACAACGCCGTGGTGGTGATAATGCACAAAAAGGGAAACATCACTGACCTTAACAACTATAGACCCATCAGACTTTTATCGCACATATACAAACTCTATATGAAAATTATTACAAAAAGGTTGACAGTCAAGCTTGACTTCTACCAGCCCTACGAGCAGGCTGGTTTCCGGAGCGGATTTGGTACGAATTATCATCTACAAAATATTGAAACCTTAATAGAAAAATGCCTCGAATACAATAAACCCCTGGTTCTCATCTTTGTAGATTATGAAAAGACATTCGATACCATAAACCAACGTAAAATGTTAGAGGCTCTAGCTGAGTGTCGCATAGACCATCGATACATGGCACAGAAAAAGTACATATATGATCATGCCACAGATTGTGTGAAACTTCACGCGAAAACAGAAACATTCGAAAAACAGAGGAGTGTGCGACAGGGAGATCCGATTTCGCCAAAACTCTTTATAACCCTCGAGTACATGTGCAAAAGGATAGACTGGGAAAATATGGGTATAAATATTAATGGGGAATACTTGAACCCCCTTAGGTTTGCCGACGACATCGTCCTCATATCCGACAACATAGGAGATGCAAAAGAAATGCTTGAAAGGCTCAAACAAGCTTCTGAAAGGGTTGGACTAAAGCTGAACGCGTCTAAAACACAATATATGACCAATCTCGTTACAAGTGGAAATATTCAGATAGGTGATGCTGAAATTGAACAAGTCCAAGCCTACAAATATCTCGGACATGAAATCAAAATAAGTCGAGACAACCAAACCTGTGAAATCTTTAGAAGAATTGGCCTTACTCGGGCAGCGTTTGGTAAACTGAGCAATATCTTAAAATCAGATATCCCAATTTGTTTGAAACGAAAAGTTTACAACCAGTGTGTGTTGCCTGTCATGACTTACGGCGCGAAACTTTAACTCTGACCAAGAAATCGGCCAATAAAGTTCGAGTGGCCCAGCGTGCCATGGAGAGATGCATGCTCGGATTATACCTTAGAGACCGAATATCAAATGACATAATCAGGCAAAGAAGTGGGGTTGAGGATGCTATTAGTAGGATCGCCACACTTAAGTGGAAATGGGCCGGACATCTGGCAAGAACCACCGACGGAAGATGGACCAAGAAAATTCTAGAATGGCGACCAAGACACGAAGCAAAAAGAAGTATAGGACGTCCCCCAACAAGGTGTTATGACGATATAAAACGCATCCAGACGAATTGGATACAGACGGCACAGAACAGAAGGATGTGGCATAGTTTACGGGAGGCTTATGTCCAGCAGTGGACAGAACGAGCTGCTTGATGATGATGATGATGATGATGATCAACATTTGCCTCCTGAGTTGGTCGCTGTTCATGTACCATGGGACGTTGTTGATGTTCAGACGATCCTGTGCGGTTTGATTTCCTCTTTCTGGTGTTCTAGATGCCATATTTGTTCACCGTATGTTATTCTTACGATGATTGCTTTGATTCCTTAATGTGAGTCTGCTTCTTTCGTTGAATAGGGTGAACAGTTTTCTGTGGATTTCTTATTTTCCTAATGGTTTCCACATTGTATCACTTGTAGTTCAGATGGTCGTCCTGAATTACTCAGAGATATTTTGTTTCCTTCGTTCATTCGATTAGCTGTTCTTCTATGGTGATTTCTTTTGGCATTTCCTCTTATTATGGTCGATGTACTTTGCTACCGTCTTTTTTGGGTTACTTTTGATCATCCATCTTCTAAAGTAGTTGGTCTGATGGTCGATAGCCTATTGTAGCCATTTCCTATTGCTGCTTTGTTCCTTTCGGATGTGTATATTGCCGTATTACTGCGAACAGCGCCATCTTGAAGTACTTCATCTTCGGAATATTTGAGATGTATATATTGAATAGTAATGGTCCTAGTATTAATTCTTGGGTTACGCTAGTTCTATCCTCTCATGTATCCTGATCACGAATCTCCTGTTTCATGAATAGGATATCGTGATGTTGGTAATCTTCACTGGGAATCATGTGATCTTACTCTTGTAGAAGAATCCTTTGTGCCAAACTTTGTCGAACACATTCTCAACATCCAAAAATGCTACCCCCAAAAAAGTTTGTCCCTGATATCCCTTGTAGTTATTTCAGGTTGGTGTATGGCAAAATTTCGTCGTCTAAATCCAACTTGAAGTTCCAGAAGGAATTTGATGAACCTCTCGGTAATCTTGCTCATTGTTGGTAGTAAACTTATAGGTTAGTAGCTGCTGGCTTCTGTCCTTGGTTCTCCTGGTATTCGTATCAGATGTTCTCTGCAACTATTTTCATTATTTTCTAAATGCCTTGGTTTGATAAATTCATCAATGCCTGGTTGGAGATTCCGTTCAGTGATAGTTTCTTCCTGATGTGTTAATGTACTTCTGCTACTCTTCAATGTCTTCTACTGTATGTTCCTGTATTGTTTCTTCGACGAGCAATGAAACTTATTAAACGCTTATCCGTGAAACGTATGATACCTAGAAATTATATAGTTCTACAGCAGGGGTGCTCAGCCTTGAACTGCTGGCGATCTCCCGCAATATTTTTAGACTACTTACGATCGACTCTGAGAGGCTGCAAGTATGTGTGATGCAAAGTTGTCGTACATACACGATACATCCTACCTACCTAACTACCTAGGTAGGATGTACCGTAGCATATATAGATTTTAGCTTTCCGCACAATATACATTATTTTAGTCAAGGTTTGGGTAAGGTTTAGTTAGGTTCTTCTCTATAATATCAATGAAAAAACTTATACTTATTCAAAATTGCAACTTTATTGGTTGATATAAAACAAAAGAGTTACATATGGTGTTAAACTTAACTAAGGAGTGACTTAGGATGTTGAAGCGTGGCACTCCATGTCCTTAGTATACTTTTCATAAGATGGTACGTAACCACTGAGTGCTAATCTCAAGCATGATGTCATATGATCGTCAGTTAATCGATTGCGATATTTTGACTTGAGTATCTTTATTTCAGAAAATGCAGACTCGCACGAGTAAGTTGACCGAAACATTGCCGTCAGTTGAAGGTCGAGTTGCCTCATATTCGGATATTTATCTTCAGATAAAAAATACCAGAAATTTGTATCAGATGCTGTAGCTTTGAGATGTATATCTGATATAATCTGCACCAACTCATTTTCAACAGAACATGAGTTCATATTAAACTGACTTGATATTTCTGTAGCTAATTCCTCAATGTTTTTACATGAAAAAGGATAACTCATAAATGATGCTATATTTGCCAATTTACTGCAATCATAAGAACGAACTGTCCCAAAATATTCGATAATTCAGTATCATACGTATCATAATTCAAATGAGGAATCCTTTTTTTCAAAGACGGAAAAAGTTTTAGATCCTTTCTTTTCAGTTGATATATCATAAGTTGCAATTTACTTTTGGATGCGTTTACTGCGCTAGTCATCTCAATAATAGTTTTTTCTTTACCTTGAAGCTCCAAGTTAATGGTGCTTAAGTGCATTTTGATGACAGTCAAAAATGTCAAATCAGTCAGCCATTTCTCGTTTTTCAACATCTTAGTGTCATCGCCTCTTTCGTCTAGAAAAGCTGTTATTTCGGGCAATAATTCTTGAAACCTTTCTAGGAATTTTCCGCGACTCATCCACCTGACGACCGTGTGAAGAACTAAATCAGTGTGTTCAGCTCACTCCCTATTTTCCAAATGCCGTTACAAGCTACGTGCACGAATGGAATTCACAATTTTTGTTGCAATGCCCATAATTTCCTCCGTGTTTAAAACTTTTGAACACAAAACTTGTTGAATGGAATAAAAAAAATGAAGGGAAAACTTCATTAGCTTGACACAATGCCACAAAACCGTTTTTGTTTCCAGTCATTTCTGGTTATATATTGATATCTTATAATTTTTTACAAAATTGAAGAAAATGTCATAAATATCTTCGCCTTGGGTCTTCTCTTTAGAGGAATGATTGTCAAGAATTCTTCCTCAGCCAACATGTCATTGAGTTCCATCCGAATAAAAATACACAGCTGGGCAGTGTCCGTCATATCGGTGGATTCGTCGAACTGCAAAGAAAAGTATATTCATTTCATGATATCATGTTTTAGTTTATCTGCAATGTCCTGACTCATGACTTCAATACGCCTTGCGACAGTCGGACGAGATAACTGAAGTTCTCTAATAGCAGACATGATTTCTGTTATATTAATAAAATCTCCAAGTAAAGTTCCACCGGCTTCAATAAATGCTTCCTTCACAACGGATCGATCTTTGAATGTTTTCTTGTGTTTCGCCAATATATGAAATATTTCAAATGTAGCGATCGTAGCAGCTTTTGATTGTTTGGCTGGTCTTGTGAACATGGTTTGTTCTTTTTTCAAACAGGATCTCAAATCACGTACTTTTCGTTTTCTTAATTTACTCTGTGGCGGAAAATCCTTTTCATAGTTTTTATGATCCGTTTTATGATGCCTCCTTAAGTTATCACGCTTAGGTATTGCAACTGACGCACGATGAATAAGACAAATGCACTTAATCTTCACCATACAAAAGAAAAATTCTTCCTCCCAATCGTTATTAAAATGATACGTTTTAAATTTTTCCCTGCACTCATTCTGTACTATGTAAAAATAAACTTTGTATCGACGTAGTATTACCTTTAACTTACAATTCACAATGACTCCAATTCCTGCAGGCGCAACATTTATATCTGCGTGAACGAAAGTCTCGGATGTTCTCGTCAAACGCGCCGCCCAAAATTTCTAGAAGAGCGGCAAGAATAAAAACTCGGCTTTTCTTTGACGAGTACCGCGCGTTCTTTTGATAAAGCCGCCTTTTGCCGCTAGCAGAGTGTTATTATATTACGTAATAAATTCTTGTAGTTTAGTTACCTACTTATTAAGAATATTTTTCTTCTCGAGATCTACTGAAAAAGCACTCGCGATCAACCGTTTGAGCACCTCTGTCGTACAGGGTGTCCCGAAATATTCAGTTATTTGAATTTTCAGACATGTTCCAAAATATTTGAAATATGTCTCAAGATTCAAGTAACTGAAAATTTCGAATCATCTGGGCTTTTTTTTGTGAATCAGTTTGGTTTTCGGAAGTATAAATCTACGTGTGATGCAATAAACAGGCTACTTGAGTACATAGTACGCGGCATGGAGAAGGGGTTCGTTGTGGGTAGTTACTTCCATGACCTGAGAAAGGCCTTTGATCTAATGAGGGCATCCATTCTTACGAAAAGACTGGGTCACTACAATTTCAGTGCATCCAGTTCCGATCTAATTTATTCTTTTCTCACTAACAGAGTACAGTACACGTTGGTTAATGGTGTCGCATCCGAGCTGGTGAGGTCGTCACCGGCGTCCCGCAGGGATCTGTATTGGGTCCCTCTTTATTCATTATTTTTATTAATGATCTAGTAGAATCTGTGGGCCCTGCAGATCTTCTGTTGTTCGCGGATGACACTACCGTGTTCGAGGAAGACTCTAGTGAGATAGAACTTTTATCTAAAATGAATACCACTCAAGCCGTTCTCTTTGATTGGTTTTGTGCTAACGAACTAAGTGTCAACATTGGTAAGACCTCAAAGATTATATTTACCCACAGGAAGGTCAATTTTGTTAGTCCACCAAGCTTGGGGTAAGACTCGATTCTAAATTGAGCTGGGAGCAGCATGTCGATTGCCTAGCGGCTCAGATTTCTGGAGGCATTTTTCTGCTTCGAAACCTGATTAAGATAAGACTTATTCAATCCCACATATGTTATGCTTTGACAAACAGGTGCCATTCAACACATGCTAGTAGAATTTTTGGTTTACAACGCAAAGTCATACGAATTATTTCGAATAAACAATACCGAGACGATGTTAGAGACACTTTTGTCTCTCTCAAAATCATGACATTTCCTTCCTTGTATATATTACAATGTTTATTGGAGGGAAAAAGAGATGATAGCCATTCATTAAATAGAGATTTTCATGATTATCCTACCAAGAGAGCCTGTGACATACGTGGAGACTTTGTACGCCTGGAATCGAGTAAGTTTAGTAGAAACTATTACAATAAGATATTTCTAAACAATTTGTTGGAGACTATAAGATCACTTTCATTCGATAATTTCAAGAAAACCTAAAAAAATTTTTGCTTGTGAACCCCTTTTACTCCACTGTTGAATTTTTAAATTCTCCGCTTACAGTAAACTCTTTTGAGTTGTAATTTTTAAGTGTATTTGTGTTGTCTATAGTTTTTTTTTATTTTTACATTAATTATTTGTAGCTTATGACATGTGCAAACTACTTTGTAAAACCAGTGCAAGCACGCAATAAATCTATTCTATTCTATTCAAATTCGTTATTCTTGAATGGTAACCACTTAACTACTAGAGATATGAGGGAGTGGTTTTCACGAAGTGCATAGCTCATAGCTTTCCTCGTTTCTGAGATACATGGCCCTTTTCAAATCTTCAATTTTCAATTACCTCTCACCTCTCGGTTATCCACTAATATGGCACAATGGTGAAGAACGCATCTTACAGAATGTTTTACAAGGAATGCAGTGGTGTTACAAAATCTTTTTCATGGAGTACAGTTTTATAGACTTGTAATTTTTTCAATGAAATCGAATTCAATTCCTTGAAACTTTCATGAATATATACATTATTTAGGGCTTCAATTTTGTTTAACACAAAAATGCTCTTGATGTTGATGTTAATGTTGCTTTACTCATAAGACTCTACATCATGAGTCCTTTTTACAACGATCAACACCACCAACTTTCAATAAAATTGGCGAATGAATCTGTCAGATATCCATAAAAGTATTAAACTTCAATACTTTGCATACTGAAATCTAAACTTTCTAGAATACATAGAAACTTCTCTGATTGAACTTGGTTCAGAAAAACGCCCTCGAATTTATGACCTGCACAAATATAAATGGGTCTTATCTTTAATAATAAAAAAATATAAATACATAAGAGACATAATTTCTGTGTCGTGTTCTATAATTAGTGAAAACACGAAATAATTTCATATCTCTTTCATTCTGGCGTTACACTACGAATGTTTACTTGATCTCGAAGTAGCCAAGAAATTGGAACGTCAAAGAGAAGGTGGTACCGGTACCATCACAGCTTTACAATTTAATGGTGGTCAGTTCTACACAGAACCTCGCGTACCATGTGTTCACTAAGCTGATGTTACACTTTCAAAGACCGCAGATTCCATGAAACTGATAATATTGAGTTAGCCAAAAATGTTACGAGGTATTTTTTATGTTTATCCACATCGAACGATATTATTATTAATAGTGACTGGATGTGTCATATGTGATAAAATGAATTCAGGGAATATAAATCCACGAAAATATATTGACAATAGTATAGAAAATAATATTTATAGTTTACAAGATGAGGTTGGGAATTTTCTTCAACCGACTTGAAGGACTCAGGGAGTTCAGAAGGAAATAATGGAACAGAATTAGTTGAAGGTAAAGTAAATTTTTTAATATTACTTTTGCAACAATCATTCAATTATTTCATTAAGCATATTTTTATGATGTACTGAAACATTATTTCTATTAACTATTATTCACTCCGTTTAGAAAATAAAAACAATTTGAAACAACGTTAGCAAATAATGGAAATTCTTCATTATAAGCTACTTTTCAACCTTACCACGCTTATTTATTGCTCAAACTGTTATGTAATTGAGAAAAGAATAATATTGAAAACTTAAAAATTAAGGAAATTTATCATTAGTTCTTTTTAATTTTCAATTTCTGTCTAGTAGTCCAGTAAGTGTGACAGCGTAAACGAATGATATACTTGAAAATAAATGATTCGACCAGGTCAATTAGATGAATAAATGTGACCTTTAAAGCATGCATGTGAAATTCTTTGAACAAATTCATGGCAAAACAATTTCAGACGACTCAAGAGAACGAAAAAAGATTTAATATGGAATATTGGTTTCCTTGTGCATTCAGGGTATCTCTTTAACGGTTTTTCCAACTCAGCATCAAATTTAGTTGGGGACTTTTATTCAGGAAGCAATATTCAATCTTCCGTAGAACGGTAAATATCCCTCCTTGAAGGGGCTGGTGTTTCGACCTACTCTTTATAATCAACGTTTACCACGGCCACATAGAAGTGGGATAATCTAGTCAGATATCATGAGAAGGAGCAACCGACTGAAGTTTCGGTCTCATTTGACATCGTCAGTGTTGCATACCAGCCTAAATCTAACCAACTCGTATCAATTCATTGCAATGTGTCAAATACATGAATACACTGTGAAAAAAAAGTATCCGGAAATTCTCATTTAAATTGCCCGCATTGAGTATTTTTAAGTCTTTTGTTTTATTTCTGTATGTTGGTAGGACTATTCTTAATTATTATGCCAAACATGATCTGGCAACTAGTTTGTTTGCGACAGCTGCTGAAACCAATCCACCTCAGTGGTACTCTACAGTTTTACAATAGTAAAAAATATTGAACAAAGAGTTTGTCTCAAATTTTGAGTTTTGAACGAAATTCCATGTGCTGAATCGTTGCGAATGCTGGAAAAGTCTTATAGAGACTCTGTTTTATCGAAAACCGAAGTGTACGAGTGGTACAAAGCCTTTAAAGACGGTCGGGAGATCGTCGAAGATTTGCCTCTATCCGGACGACCTTCGACCTCTTCAAAAGACGATAACGTCCAAAAAATCAAGGAAATGATTTTATTTTCTTTTTTTATGATCGCTTCCCAGGAATAGTCGAAATTGTAACACCATATGAGTGGGTGCATGGGAAGAATTGAGGAGTCTGTTTACTCGCTTCTAGAAGAAGGCCAAATTGTAGGATGTTGGAAAGATATTGGACGGAAGCGAGTTCCACAGCTCAACGGCCCTGTAAACAAAAGAATTCTTATAGATGTTCGAGGGGTCGATAAATGTACCACCATATGATGAAAACTCCTTGCTAGCCTAGTGTTGCGGCAAAACATGCACTTTCCCAGAACAAGGTCTTTCAGCTCCTTGAAGCATCTTCCGTAGAAGTATCTATAGAACAGGGAAAGGTCAGCAACTTGTCTTCTGAGCTCCAGCGGTTGGAGATGGCGGGTGATCTCCACGTGATCTATGAGGCGTACAGTCCGTTTTTGCACCTTATCCAACATCCGCAACGAATGTTTGGGCGCTGATCCCCATACATGGGAACAATATTCCAAAGCAGGTCCAATATGCGCCTTATATAGAAGTTACAGCTGAGATGACGTAAAGTATCGCTTGGCTCTGAGTAAAAAACTAAGTTTAGCTGATGCCAATATAGCTATTGCTGATACATGCCAGCAAAACCCAGAGTTTACCGTTATTCTGAGAAGGTGCATCGAATCTTTGGATACAATTTGTTGGACTTGCATCATTAAAGGAGGTTCTCCAGTGAGAACGTACTTGCTTGCATCTTGCTCACGTTGAACCTCACCAGGTTCAACTGACCCTACTCAGATATCCTCTGTGAGTCAGAGTTTAAGTTATTAATTTGTTGACATCTTTGACGCAGAGATTCTGCAGCTCTTAATCGGCCGCAGACTACTGAAAGACGAAGTCAGGGTACAATAGTCTTCAAAAAGATCTTGTTTCCTGTTGATGACAATAGATTGTTTATCTGCAATAGAAACAAAGTTGGCAAAAGAATGGATCCCGGAGGTACTCCTGCTTGCAACTGGAAACAATTAGATGTTATTCCGTCGACCACAACTTGTATTGGTCTATCCAAAAGAAACCTACTTATCCAACCTTGAAATTTTTCGGGAATCCCATATGCAGCAAGTTTATTCAACAAGGCTGCATGCCAAACCCTATGTGAGGCTTTAGTGATATCGAGGGCTATTGCTATATATATATGAACATAAGTGACGAAGGCGAGCAGATCTCCTGTCAATCAATCACTGTCATGCCAGTGTTTGAGAGCTCGTGATGTCAACATATCTCGAAAACCACTCGTTTGATTTTGGTGAACCAATTGGGCATGCAGCGCATCACCGCTCGGCTCGTACCGATAGAGCTGAATTTTCTTTAAAAACAGTATCGGATGCAGGTAGCTACAGACATGCTGGATCGTGCGAATTCTTATCCCACGTTCATAGGATGGATAATAACTGGTGAGGAGACATGGGTCTGTGTTAACGACACACTAACGAGCCAACAACCATTCCGATGAATGGGTGGGAAAAAATTACCCAAAATCAAACAAACCGGAACCAAAGAAACAACAACAAAGTCGATCAAAAGTCAATGTGATGTTGACTGTTTTGTTTGATTATCTCGATGCTGTCCACTTGGAATTCTTGCCAGAAGGTTACACGATAAGGAGAGAATATTACATGGGGCTTATACGGCATTTGAGAGAGCAAATTCGTCGAAAAAGTCCAAATATATGGAAAGGAAACTCATTGCTTTGCACCACGATAATGCACCATCTCATAAAGCTATCATTGAGAATGAATTTCTAACTAAAAACTCGACAAATACCAACATTCACCGTATTCACCTGATATGGCTCCGGCCAACTTTTTTCTCTTTCCAAAACTCAAATTACCACTTAGAGGTACCCGTTTTGAATCGATAGAACACATAAAGTGAATTCGCGGTCCGAAATGAAGTCGATTCCGGAAAAATCGTTCAAACAATGTTTTGATGCTTGGATTATCCGTTGGCGTGAATGTATTATTTAGGGAGGGGGCTACTTTGAAGGCGATACAATAAATTTGGATGAAAAATTAATATTTTATGTTTCATTGACGAATTCCTAGTAGTCTTTTGACAGAATGTAGGTACAATTGAAGCCCTTCAACGAACCAATACAGAATACTACCAGGGACACCTTTGAAACGAAGAGTAGATTCAACGAAGAAAAATTTAAAAAAACCACCTCAACGGTGCACACTGTACCTGCTTGATGCAGTGGTCAAAATCATCTGATGTTCTAGTACTGGTTTAACAGTAAAAAATAACTGAAGCGTTATCTGATTTCGACCACTACATTGAGCAGTCATGGTGTGCAGCGCTGCGGTGAATAGTCAATCTAGTCGAGCCTCTTGAAGTTTTGTTTGTTTGATCTATTCTATTTCATGGTTTCTGGATATTCCTGGTAGTCTTCTGTGTTGGTTTAGAAGGCGGCAATTGTATATGTACACATATACAAATACTTGATACTTTCCAAGAAATTGATTCGTGTACGTGATGTTGTGAATGGCTATGCAATACTGACGAACTCACACGATACTGAAACTCCAGGCTGTTGCTCCTATTTATGACAAGCGACTATATTGTACCACTACCATGTGGACTTGTTGAGTTATGATTATGATTTCGATCCACGAAAATTCAGGTCCTTCAGGGAAGATGATTGATTAACATTAAGTAGCTCAGATTTCTTTGAGTCATTACGGCCGTGAATTATAGGAAGGCCTGGAATAACTGATTTCATCATCATTTCATCAGTGGGATTTAGATAGAAATATGGAGGAACCAGCCTGAGATCGTAATATTGAATTATTCTAGCTAATCTCACGACAATGATTTCTGAATCTAGATCAAATAGGCTAACGAGGTGCCTGGTTCGCATCCGGGTTCAAGTCATGGATGTTGTCCTTGAACAAACAAGTGAATTTGACAAAGACATACATAGAGATTGGATACGTAATAATAGTTGTTGGTTCACAACCTCTGAAGGCTAGATAGCTTGTAATCCTGAGAGGTGGCAGTTATCATTGCACGGTCTAGATGAGTGGTTCGAAGTCCACTATAAACTGTAGGTCCATAGAAAAACAAACAAACAAATCAAATAGGCTAACCGGGACCAAAGAAGATTCTGGAATCTGTCAAATTCGAATACTTATTGCATGATTCATAAATGAAATCTAACTTAACTTCAGAATATTAAATACATCACGGTGAAAGCAGGATGGTATTCAAACTGAACGCCTACATACATTTTATCTCTGCGGAAATACCAGATCTCAATAAAAAATAAATTTTCAAATAAATATAAATGAAATTCAATTGCAATTAATCTCAATGATTCATTCGAGTTTCTCAACTGCCAATTTCACGGTAATACTGAAATTGAAACCAAGAGCTCTAGAGTTGTATATGGATTTATATCTAACGTTTATGTGGCAACTTACCTTATTCTAGTTTTCTTAAAAATCAAAGAATCCGTTGGGAACCTCGATTACTTCAGATAAATATTCTTACTTACATACTCTGGCAATTACAGCATCGTGCGTTTAAATTTTACACTTGAAAAAATATAAAACATGAACTCTGTGGAGTGGTTATGCGCTTATTAATTTGAGACCGTTACCACGATTCCATTCAAGTTCGACAACACCGAATAGACTGTGACACTCCTTTCCTCACAATGATATGAGGTATATCAATTAAGTTCACGGAAAAGTACATAAATACTTGAAAATACATTATATTCCTTCGCAATAGTCTCCCTCGAGATCGATGCACCAGCGACACTGTTGAAAGCACAACCTGAACCCTCACGAAGATAGGTAGCTCAGAACCGCCGTCCTGATGCTTTGGACTTCCGAAACTTCGTCATACCTTTTCTCTTTGAGGTACTACTTCAACTGTGGGAACAGATGGAAGTCATTGGGGGCCAGATCTGGACTGTAAGGGGGTGTGTAAGTGTTGGAATGCCGTTTTCGGTTAAAAAATCACTAAATGCAAATGAGGAGTGGGCCGGAGCATTATCATTATGAAGCACTCATCCGCGCTCCGCCAATTTGGGTCATATACGAAACACACGGGCCTTCAGACGTTTCAAAACTTCAATGTAGAATACTGCGTTGACTGTCTAACCTGCTGAAACGTATTCGTGGTATACAACTCCTTGATATCGAAAAATGCGATGAGTAAAGATTTCACTTTCGATTTTGACATTCTGACTTTCGTTGGGCGCTCACCCTCCTTATCTACCCACTGCGTGCTCTGTCTTTTGGTCTCAGGGTCGTATTGGAACACCCACGACTCGTCACTAGTGATAACATTCATCAATTTGAGAAATCATGTCTTGATATATGGACAATCCATTCTGTTTCTGCTCTACTGTGAGCACTTTGGGAACCATTTTCGCACACAGCTTACGCATTCCTAAATCTCCATGTAGCATCTGCCGGATCGTCTTCTTGTTGATGCCCAAATCGTCCTGCAACATTCTAAGGTTTACCCAACGGTCTCCGAGCACTCGCGAGCGCAGCCGATCGAGGTTTTGTGCGTTTCGAGAGGTGGAGGGAGCAATCTTGTGCTGATCATCCTCCACTGACTCCCTGCCGCTTCTGAACCGTTTTGCCCAATCGTAGACAACTGTTTTTTCCGAACAAAAATGTAATCACTATTCTTTGATCAGTTATTTTATCACTCATCTTCACGACGATGGGTCAAAGAAAGTCGATGTTCAAAGGACAATAAATATGAAGTATATAATCGATCAACACGAAACTTGCACAAGCTGACGCAGAAAAAAATCATGTTTCGAATGAAACCAATGCGAACGCTGCAGAGTTAGCAACCGCCGCTGCATTGCCAACTTCTGCGAACTTAATTATCAAACTTCGTACAAATTCGGAAACAGTCGCAGCTGTTTCATTATATTAATGTCTATTCTCGTCGATATCTCGAACCCTGCATCATACTTTTGAATGAACTCAAAAACAAAAAGAGTGTAACTTTCCTCTTCTAGCACTTCTGGCTGTGTACATTGTTTCATATTGTTGAAATTTGTTATATTCTAATAGATCGATTTATTTTCATATCAGTTGATGTCATCTAAATATATGAATTCTCAATTTACTTTATGACTTGATGAGCCCAATGAGTACTGAAAAATGGGTTGTGAAAATCTTTGATGCATTAAAAACACATAATTTTCGAAAACCATCCAGTACTTTACATCAGTATACCGTATATTGGCAGTAAAAAATTTCTAGCCAATTACCATTGTTCGAATGAAAGACCAAAACCAGACTTAGCCAACTCGAGTCTTAATCTTGTGCTAATACACCAGGTCTTGAATTAAATTTTTGGTATGGCCAAGTCAACCTTGGTCTTAGTCACGATGTTACAATAATTTTATTCTCAACTCCTGGGAGGACGCCAAGCCTGTCATGCCACAGCTGTGGCTGTCTAAGGTGATTTAATCTGTGTTCACTCGCTAGGATCTAATTGTAAGCTATTCACGAAAGCGAGTTCCATAGCATACTAGCCCAGTAAATAAAAGAATTTTTATAGAGAAAAATATGTAGTGTTACTAGTTGGGTCATCCGGAAACCTGGTTTTTCTTTAAAACTGGATTCAAGTGAAGTTATTTAACTACTTCTATTATTACTCTTTCACAGGAACTACCGCAGGCAGGTTCCGGAACCTTAGTTCCAAGCAATAGCAACACTGTTGGGCTCAGCCAGTCTTTACAGGCCATGCTCCCAATGCTGGACTACAGTAGAAATTATCTGGTATGATTATATGATGCTCTAACTGCAGCTTGACTGATCTATACAAATAGCCTTGCCTTGCCATGGTATTCTGAATTTATATTTACTTTCCTGAGCCCATAAGCCATGGTGCACATCTTAGCCAAGTAGGCTTTGTACAAAAGCATCGGCTTTGATTTCAAAACGTACTGCTTGGTCCTGAAAGGGCAACTTAGTTTATCAGAAGCAGATTTGGTAATAACTGACACATGGTCATGCGAGCAAACTTCGGTGTTGACTGTGAAGCCTGAGATTCATGTTCGTTTCTGAGGCTATTCGATGTCTTTTCATGATTGAAGAGGATTCTCCAGCAATGACTTTTTCAGAGAATGTTGTTAATTGCGCTGAGGTCGCATTAAAATTGACCAAGTTCAACCTACTCCAAGTCTGTGACATGCTTTATTGGTATCTTCGTCTGTGTGACTCCTCAGCAAACTAGAAAATGAGGGCACCAGGGTGCAGTCGCACGCAAACTCGAATATTCTGTTCTCGGTGGAGAGGGAAGGGTACTCCTACATTAACCTGAAAAAATTTACTCGTCCCACCATCAACAGCACCTGCAAAGAAATCTAATTCAACCATGAATTTTTCGTAAAGTCCAAATGCGATTAGTTTATTCATCAAGGCTGCGTGCTAACAGAGTCGAAGGTCTTTGAGATATCAGGAGTAAGGGCTCTTGATTCGCCATACTTTTCAATTATTGATGTTCACAAATACGTTATGTATGCAAGACGGTTACCAATAGATGGTTCTCTACGAGACCTTATTATATCTCGAGATATATTATGAACTCATCATTTATCACTCTTTCCAGAACTTTGAATATAATGGACAACAATGCGATTGGAAGGTAATTTTGGGATAGGCATTTCTTTCCATTCTTTGAAATCGGTTTTACTCTCGCAACTTTTCAATACTCCGAAAACGTCTAACTCTTATACGCAATCTGAAGTGAACGATTAAGAACTAGAGAGAAACCTGTATAATATTTCTTCTAAACGGTTGGTGGTATCAAGATCCACTGCTTTCTTACAGTTTAGTTGCCTTACGTACTCTGAACGTTACTTCAGACATACTCGATCGAACATGAGGGATGCTATGTGGCACTGCATTTGATATATCTAAGACAGAATTTTGCGAAAACATTTTTAAATAGAGATCCACCTTTTCCTTAGGTTATCATGCGATAAAATCGTCATCTTTGATCAAAGGAAAGAACGATGACTTGAAAAGTTATTGCTTCGCAATGGATCAGAACTAATCAGTTCCACTGGTCTAGTCCAAGAGACTATTCGTCTAGCAAGTCAAAGAACTATTTTTCTGTCTTCAAATAGCTGTGTAGATACTGCAACCTCTAATCATTCCACAATAAAACGGTGTGTTTTTGGAAAGCTAAGCAATAATCTCGGCTAGTCCAATGATATATCACAAAATCGCTTAACATAGATTGTGCATAATATTGTAATTGGTCCAAAAAGTACTGCAAGTACCTACCTCAAAATCTAATAATCCCTACAACAACTTTTAGAGCTATAAGAACCAACTCTATTGTTCGATACTGATTTTGTCACCAATACTGAGCAACACCTAGCGATATCGCGTAATGAATACCCAGTGTCATTCAAGTCTCAACTTGACGTGACTGCTAGAAGCAAGATTCGCACAGACATACCCTTGATCATGTTGCAATATTGCTGGAGTCCTAAAACTTGTTCTCACTGCAATCAGGGGTGAGTCATAATGAAAATATAATAACAAATCCTAGTCTACAAGGCAACACTCATAAATCTGATGCAATGGGTAAAATCTTTCGTCAAGCGCTTGATCATACATTTAGGTATTAAAGAAAACTGATAGTTATTACGAATATAGCTCACAGCACCTCTCGGAGAATAAGAAATAATAGATGTACGACGATATCATAGAATTCATGCCATCATGGAGTGACAATCTGGGTTGATGATCGATTTGAAGGAAAATGTGGAAGTTTGATGCTTATAAGTCTTATACTTAGCATGTCATAGTTTCATACTAGAGCAGGGCTGGACTTCAAAATATTCATTTTATTACCGAAAGCTAAATAACACCCTGTAGAAGTAGTTAAAGATCTCATGGCACGAGCGTCACAAATACTGGTTGCGAGGGCGGCGCTTCCATTCGTAAAATTCTGTATTTCTAAAAACGTCTGTTTGCCACTTACACAAAGAGCGCGAAGCGGAATAACAATATAGGGCTGAACTTACCCAACCGATAGCATGCGATAATTGCGCTTTTCGAAAGAATTGTTGATCATATTGTTTTTAACACTATTCAATAGCGGATATTCAGTGGACTAGATAATTTCACCTTTCTATTAAAGTATGATTCAAAAACATGTTCAGTCCAGGTATTCTGTCATTGAGTTTGATATTTTTCCCGGTTTTAAATCTTGAAATCAAAATTTATCCAAACTGACTAGTAGTATGTGTGATATCGATTTTATTTTCCTCACGAAGATTGGTACTAACCTTATATAGGTATGTACGTCTTCAATATTGAGGTATACTTCATTCCCTGAATTATTTGCAATAAAATTTTTGTAATGCTAATTTTGTCTTGTTTTTATGAAACATTGAAGAGAACATGAGTGAGCCAATAATCGGAAAATGATGAAATTTGTCGAAGGAGAGGTTAGAAAATATGTTCCCATATCGCCGGTCCTTTACAGAGTTGGATTTATCAACTGTATATAAAAATATATATATACACACAACCAAATTTATATGGAATCACCGGATATTTTGAATATTATATATAAGGATTTTGGAAATTTCGAAGGATTGTTGGAATTGATCCTTTTGGGATATTTCAATTGAAAAAAGAAATAAATTAAGGTTTATTTTGAGAAAATGAAGGAAAAAATAGGAGACTTTTAGCATGTAGTAAAAATTGAAAATTTTCTTCTCACGGAGTAGGCGTTTTTCGATCTCAGTAGCTTGTATTACCTCCTCTCGCCCTGATTCAAGCCCTAATCTGCCTAGGGGTGCTTTGGTTAAGGTTTTTGACCACCTCTGGGGTGATATTTTGCCACTCTTCCGTAGCAGCTTGATGAGCTGTTGTTGGGTTCTTGGATTATCCTGACGCGATCTAATTTTCCTTTTGAGATTATCTCATGAATGTTCAATAGTAATTATGTCAGGAGAGCAAGCTGGCCAGTCCAAAATAGCGATTACCTCTGTTCCAAGATGTCACGCGAGGTTGCTGGTATGCAGAGGAGCATTAGGTCCACGTAATTTCTAGCCGTTACACTCGCAGGAAACGAAATCAAATCTGTTTTGAATTCTCCCCTCTAGATTTTCCAATACTTTCTGACATATTTGACTAAAAAGATTTAGAAAATGTGAATAAACTACGCATTACTCTGATTGTGTTTTGGAATTTACCAAAACCAATAAAGTTAAGAAAGAAATATCTCTTGAACATTAAACCAATATACAAAGCGATTGAAAGTAAGCGTAATAAGCGTTATTCATAACAAAGCATTAAAACTGGTACTTGCAAAGAAAATTAACTTATTCTCTCCTAAAGTGCATAAATCTTAATTATTATTATACCAGTTCATGTATGTGGAACAACGAACAAATATCAAAATTCATCAATGAAAATAATAGTTCCGTTGTTTCCTCAAATATTAATTACAGTAGTACACTTTTGTTTACATTTGAACTACTTTTCAATGCAGTTCATCCATTACAATCAGCTTGAAGCCTGGCCTATTGCATTCATCAGTTTCTTTTTGTGGCATCGTAAATCATTTACTGCGTATTGTATTCTTCACATTCCTACATGAATAATGAAAAGCTGCCTGAAGACATAGTTGTGCGGTCGATAATCTGATTTGCAAGGTCGGTTCTTAGATAGGAATGATTCTGCTCCGCCAATTTATTTTTTTACCTCTAAAATATTTGTTGTAAACAAAATGTTTGTATATCTTCTGAAATTGACCATTCTACTGTTCAAAAAACCGAGTAGTACTATTTCAATATGCATAAATGTATGTTAGAGGAGTTGCGATATCATTCTCTTGAACTGATTTCTTCCGTTAGAATCAATAAATAAAATCGATGTTCCATTTTGATGACATGTGTCTGTTTGTTATAAATCTTCTCCTGTTAGAAAATTTTTCCAGACCTGCTAGATTCAGTTACTTTTGGTTATTCGTTCAAACATAGCTGACTTGCGTTGATAGTATTTTCCAAAATTTTGATAACCTAAAATAACGGTAATTTAGTTGAAATGGTGGACACACTGAAGGAACACATTAGAATTATAAGTTCATTTTTCAAGATTAATAACTGCGCACCTGCGCGCATTTTCAACGAAGATAACCTGAAACAAATTTGAAGCACAAATATGTTATTGAGTTTAACGAGCAAACTTATGGAAACTACACACAACCAAATTCACATGGAATCATTCGATATTTTGAATATTACCTCAGGGATTTTGGAAGTTTCTAAGGATTGTTAGAAATTCTTTGTGAGATATTTCAATTGAGAAGAGAAATAAATTGAGAAGAAACAAATAAAAGAAAATAAGAGACTCTTTCCGCATATGGTAAAAAAAATTGAAAATTGTTTTCTCACGGAGTAGGTGTTTTTTTGACCTCAGTAGCTTGTATTACCTCCTCTTGCCCTGCTGCAAGCACTAATCTGTCTAGGCATGCTTTGAATTAGGTTTCCGACCTCCTCTGGGGTGATATTCTGCCACTCTTCTGTGGCGGCTTGGATGAGCTGTTGAGGGGTTCTTGGATTATTCTTGCGCGATCTAATTTTCCTTTGAGATTATCCAATAAATGTTCAATTGGATTTAGATCTGTCGTGCGAGGTTGCTGGTATGCGGAGGAGCATTATCTTGCACAAAAGTGAAATTCTCACCGTGGACACCTCGCCATAGTCTCACTATGGGCTCCAGCACTAGGTCTACGTAATTTCTAGCCGTTACACTTGCAGGAAAATAAATTAGATCTGTTTTGCCTTCCAGCTTAATGCCACCTCAAAAGATCACACTGCCCTTGGTATTTCGGAATTCGTCTTGATGCTCGCAGTCTAGCTTGTCTTCCACGACCCATTAAAATCCGAATCCGACAGTCATCTGATCGAACACTAATTCTAGTCTCTTCCAAAAAAATAATATTTCGCCAATTCTCAATATTCCAGTTTTGGTGCTCCAAATAAATCTGTAAATTTTTTTGTTGTCTGGTTAGATCTGGAATTCTAGGGACCTTCTGCCGTATGAACCCCTTGACCAAAGTTTTGACGTATCGTTTCGACTAATACACTGATGCCTGTTGCTTTCAGAAATTTCCTTTGGAGTATGGTGTGCGACGCACTAGGGTCTTTTCTTGCAATTTGTCACAAAAAGTGGTCTTGTTTTTCAGAAGCGATCTTCCTACAACTTCTTCTAGGTCTTTTTTTCAGAGATTGTAGCTCCACGTATCAAGCGTTGGTTTTTGAAATCATCCCCTGTGATACCCCCATTGTGGCCGCTATATCCCACTGTGTCACCCCTTCTTCAACGAGAGCAATAATTCGACCCGTCTACAAATCGGACAATCCAAAGTAAGGCATTTTCAATTATGATTATATACTTTTCTAAATTTTGAAGTTCACAGTTCCAAATCTCAGTGACGACTGAGTACAATATCCCTAGCATGTGGTGATAATTCATCATTTCTTATTATACTATCTAGTTTTTTACAACAAAAACTTCATTCTTCACAAGTTGTCAAAGATCCATGGTTGATAACAATCAATAACTAGCCGGCTCGGTTGCGTATGGGATATGATGCTCGTCTCCTACGCAGAGTCAACTGGGTTCAATCCCCACAAAGTCGGTGCGATTTTTCGGATTCTGGGAATCGCTTGAGTGTCCATCTTTCGGAGGAGATGTAAAGCTGTCGGTCCTGTCTAACAGAGATGTGTTGGACATTAAAGATCCCTTCCCTCGACACGAGAGGGGTTCGGCAAAATTTCCGGGTTAGTGAGGTGACAGAATTCCCCGGCGTGTCATTAGCCGAAAGGCAGAAACAGAGCTCATTAAAGACATCTTGATGGTTTGAAAAAAACAAATCTAGTTTTTTTCACAACAAAAACTTCTTTCTTCACAAGTTGTCGAAGATCCATGATTGATAACAATCAGTAATGTAAAATACCGAGTGGTTCCATATGAATTTGGTTGTGTGTTGCGTTATTAATATGCCTTACATATTAATTTAGAAAATAAATAATTCTGTGGTCATATGAAGATTCGAATCAGACGACCCTTTTTTCCTATTCAGAAATGTGGGGTGCAAGCTGCTAGGGGTTATGGGTTCATAGGAGAAGAACGGAACATGTAACAGAAAATGTCCCTCTCCAATAATTAATCGACCTGTTTCAGTGAATCCGCAGAAAAAATCAGCCAGTCTAGTTTTTCAGGGAGGTTTGTTTTCATTAAAATGCACTGTTTATGACTACATTGATGACATAACATGCCAAAAAATAACAAATTCAAATCTAGATTCAAATTATGCTTCCTTCATCCACTATATAATCTGTCTGATCAACAGGGAGGAGGTATATAATTTCTTATTTCTTTGTATTGATTTTGACTAGTGCTTTCAGGATAATTAGGAAACGCAGCAACAGTATTCGAATTTAAGCTTGAGTTTCCACTATAATATTTGACTTGCGTAACTGTCTATGCAGTTCAGTAAAATTTACGCTTCCTACCGTAGAAGCTAGCAGAAAAACTTGGACGGCGAAACCTATTTCAAGTCGCATGACAATCTTATTAATACTTTTATAACAGTTATTATCGAAGAACATTCAAATTCACCTGAACATTATATGTTATGTATAAACACCATGGAGCATCGCCCTATAATTCTGCCGCTTGGCGGGACTATATGGGTAACAGATTTCCTTGCGATAGGGTAGAAAGGAGAGGTGCTATAGAATGGCCGGCAACATCACCCCGATCTAACGCCTCTCGATTTCTTCTCGTGGGGGTATTTCAAGTCTGACGTCCATGTTACGCAACCTGAACTCTAGAAAGAACTACGAAAAAAGATTGTTCAAGAATATCAGGAGAATACACAAATGTTGGAACATGTTGAGCAATCATTCGAATCTCAATTGTACTAATTCTTGAAATCAAATGGGGGCCGCTTCGAACATTTGTGATAGGAATGTACACTATTAAAATACTAAAAACTCAATGATATATTTAATTTCATAATACAGGGTGTTACATAATAGTATGTAAGGTAAATCTACCTGCAATTTTAAGAAAAAGAGTTTATTTAAACATAGGTCCGCAAATGCTTTGTTACGGAGCTACAGGGTGTTGGAATTTCCGGAAAAAATTGGTTTTTCCTTCAAAACTACTGCAGTTTTGGAGATATTCAGCCCAAATATTCACGTCCTAGATTTTAACTGAAATTCACGGGGTGTTTTCTCTTCCCAGGCCGTGTCTCATTTTGCCATTTCAAACTTTTTTGTAGTACGCCAGTGATCAGCTAACAATCAATTTTCGTCATCTTCGTTCAATTTAGCAACTTTTTTGTATCTCCAACTGTTTTCGAGTGAAAAATTATTCAATTTGAAATATTTGAATTATTTGAAATGTATGTTATATGTATGCTAAATTAAGAAAAAATAATAGAAATACTCGATAGGTATGCCCAAAATTTGCTTTTTTTTTGATAGCTCGTCTTCTGAGACTCAACCTATACTCATTCAATATCAAACTAGAAAAAAAACAATTAAAAACTAAATAAATTGCTGGAAGTGTCCTTCACCTGCAAGAATACAGGCCTCTGTCCTTCTTCGCATATTATCACGCACTCTTTGAAATATCCCTGGGGTATTTCTTATCGTGTTACAAGAGGTTATTATTTGATTTCTCAATTCTTCTACAGAGGCCACTGGAGTGGTATAAACTAAACTTTCGAGATATCTCCATAAGAAAAAGTCTAAACAATTTCAGTCTGATGACCTAGGAGGCCATGGTTCTGGCCCATCCCGACCTATCCACCGGTTGTTGAATGTATTATTCAAGAATTCCCTAGCTTCTCCGCTAAAATGTGCTGGTGCCCTAATATGCATGAACCACATTATGTTTCTCACCAAAAATGGAACATTCTCGAGCAATAAAGGTTTTTCCTCCTTAATAAATTGCCGATAAGCGGGACCGTTTAGTCTGTTAGGCAAAAAAATGGCCCGATCAAATAATTTTCAACAATTCCGAACCAGACATTTTGTGAAAATTTGTGATAGCAGTTCTCGAAAAGTTAGCTTCGTCTGTGAACATTATTTCACTATCAAGATGGGCATTTTCTCTAATTTCATCTAAAAACCATCTGCAGAAATTCAGTCTTGAAGGAAAATCACGAGGAAGTAGAGTTTGGACGCGTTGAATATGAAACGGGTACAATAAAAAATCTTGAAGAATACTCCAAACTAAAACATGTGAAATATTCAACTGATTTCCAATTTTTCTTGTACTCACATGAGTATTCGAATCAATACAATTCAAATCTGCTTCCTCAATATCTGGAGTTCTCGTAGTTTGAGTTCCACCTTTTTGATTTTCTCTCAACCTTCTGTGGATATTTCAAAATGTTCGCCTGTCTGGTGTTACTCGATTTGGAAAGCGCACCTGATATAATCGCCTAGCTTCTGATGTGTTTCCGTCAGCTATGTAATGGATATCAGCCAATTCGGCGTTAGTGAAATTATCCATTTTTTCTTACAGCAATACCTTCAAATTTCTTGAACCTAATCGTTAATTTAATATACAATTGGAGCAGACACTGGTTCAACTTTAGCAACTGTCTAAATAAATAAATGAAAAAAATCAAAGCCTACTAGTCATTTTTTTAATTAGAAGTGCTTTCAATTCAGCGAATGCATACAATCGTTCAATAATTTTTTGCTCGAGAACGGTTGGAGATACGAAAAAATTACAAGTGTTAAAAAAGTTTCTAAATTGAACGAAGATGACGAAAATTGATTGTACGCGTACTGCAAGAAGTTTTGAACGGGCAAAAGAAGACATGGCTCAGGAAAAAAAACACCTTGTAGATTCTAGTTAAAATTTGCGACGTGTAATGATGGAGGCAGAAACAAATAGCTTGCGTTTCAAAATTTCGGCTGAATATCTCAAAAACTGCAGGAGTTTTGAAGAAAAAACCAATTTTTTCCGGAAATTTCAACACCCTGTAGCTCCGTAACGAAGCTTTTACGAACCTATGTTTATATGAACTTTTTTCTTGAAATTGTACGTAGATTTACCCCTTCAAGTTGTGACATACTATTATGTAATACCCTGTATATTTTCATGAGAACTTTGGAAATCCAAATAGTATTAGATTTTAATTAATGGCACAAAAATCAGACTAATATTGATGATCTGATAGGCTTCTTATTGAGTATCACACAATCGCTTTCTCAATATGAAAATTTTCGTCGTGATAGTTGATATGGGTAGGTGGTGAATACGCGCACATTTAATTACTAACAAAAATGTTTTCCGATTCATTCATGTTAATCCAATAAACATTGAAATATTCGCTAAAAATTATTATTTTCAATTGCGTGTAGTCAAATGAAATGCGCTCGATATACAGTTCATTATTCAAAACGTGAAAAGTACATCTGAACTTCTTTAAAGAGACTTGTTCGATATACAAGCACATATTGATGGATATGCGTAGTAAAAAATACTTTCTTCCAGATACAACTATTCAATAAAAATTTCTACCAATGATGTTACGAAATGACGATTAAATGGTTGAACAAAATTTTGCGGTTTGAAAAAGACAGAAGAAAAAAAAATATCAAACATATTGTGACTGAAATAATTTTGAACACAAGAAACCTAAAAAGATGTAATAGCAAAGCTGCAACAATCTTTTGAAGTATGTATTTTCTGATTCATATACCCGAATAGTTCTCGCAAAATTTTATTTCTTTTCAACCTGATTCACGCTGTGTACTAAAAATACACTATTCAATCAATTACACTGTATATGCTAATAACATATCATATAATTGATTCATTTCCTTTAGAACTTAATATATCACTGCATTTATAGTATATGCAACAAAAACTAAATATTTTGTACATTACAATAATGGAATAAGGTTTTATGCTTAGCATACTTGATTCCAAAGCGTAACCATCATATTCCATATCACTGCGATCGATAATTAGTCTGAACTACATTTATCACCCAAACACCTACAGAACGGTTGTATTTCAACTAATGTTGAATACAAAATTACTCCTCACCATTTCTACTCAAGATAAAGAAGCTTATAAAAGATAGGTTAATATGCATATTTAATAATGCGTTATATTGATGCTTTATTACATTACTAGCTGACCCGACGAACTCTGTTCCGCCTTAAAGGCAATTAATAAGCAGATTTTGTTTTTTTATTAGAAAAACTACAAAAAAATTAAGTGCCTACATTAATCATTCATTATTATTTCTGTATTTCAGTACATAGGCTGCTCTTCACTCAAGTACCTTGTGATACACGACATTTTTTGTTTTATTATCAGGCGGAAAAACAAACAACGCAGATGGTCTTCCGCCCCGTGAACATGCCACATATAATTGACCATGAGAAAAACATGGATATTCTAGATTCAAACCACAAACTTTTGAGGATTGGCCTTATGATTTGTTGATGGTCATGGCAAATGCAAGACTGATCGGAAACTGAAGTATTTTAAATGCAAACGGCATATCAGTTGGGATCGTCGGGATCCTCGGAATGAGAACTTCCTCACCTTTCAAATTTCATTTCAGTATCGTCGCGTAAATCACATTGTTCATCAATTTTTTAACCACCAAACGCGGACCGTTGCACAGTTTTGGTTAGTTTATGTTTCGAAGCATGATTACTACGGAGCCAACCTTTAGGTGTAAATTGTTCCATATTGAATCAACACTGACACGAGAAATCTGTACGCTCGTTGAGTGCTGAGTTTGCTCACCTTAGAACAAAAACGAGTTTGAATGAAAATTTCCAAAGCTCTGTTGCAGTTTGGGCCAAATAAATCCGAATGTCGGTGCTGATGAATTTCTGTAGATAACACTTGGATACATCATTATACGACAGTAACAAGAATACTTTCCAAACCGTGGACAGCAGAAGAGAAACCGGTTCCGAAAAAATATACACTGTTTTTTTGGCTGAGAAAGCAATGGCGACTGTTTTTTGGGATAGTCATGGAGTTATTTAAATCGATCATCTTCAAAAAAGAAAATTATCACTTGAGCATGCTACGCATCATGACTTGACAGGCTAGAAACAGAAGCGGAAAAACGGCCACATTAACAGAAAAAGAATATCCTGTTTCACAAAAACAACACATCGTATCACATCTCAGCCGTATCCAAAGCAAAAATTCAAGAATTCCGGTTTGCATTGCTGGATTGTCCACCTCAATCTTCAGATTTAGCTCCAAGCGACTTCTTTTTGTTCGCTCATCTGAAAATTGCATTCGGAGAACTGATATTTTCGTCAAATTAACAGGCAATTACCTTCGTGAACCACTCATTGGCAGAGAAAAACACCGCGTACTATTTGGATAAATTACAAAGATGGTAACATCGATGAGAAAAGTGTTTATAGTTACAAGGAGACTATATTGGAAAAAATATTGTGAAAAATTGTCTTGTATCTTTGTTGGGTCGTAAAATTTTCAGACCAGCCTCGTAATATAGTATAAAAACACGCTAGATGTCACACAAATGAAAATTGACGATACAACTCAACAACTAATCAGCGAGCTACATCAAATATAAGAACGTGAAGAGAGTTACAATAACCGGCACGTAAACGAATTTTTTATTGTCGCTATAATTTTAGTTTTATTCCGTTTCGATGTAGGTAAACTGCATACAACTTTCAACTACTAGCCTAGAATATTGATGAAATCATTTTCATCCTCAACTCTGTTCTTCTGAGTGATATATCCCAAACAAAAAAAATTACTTGCAGATCCGAATATCCATATAAATTATTTTTTACTTGACGTAGGAGTAAAATATTTTGAATGTCTTAAATCAATTAGGTTAGGTTAGATTTTTTGTTTTAGAAACTTGAAAAGGAAGATCAATCCTAAATAGGAATAATAATAATAAAAATAAAATTAATCAAATTGCATGCTAAATTTCTCTGTTGGCGTCGGATAGAAAACTTAATTTCAGTTTCTTGTTTAGTATCAAATTTATGCTAAATGTATTGAGTTTATCTTAAGATTTAATAAATCTGTAGGTACGATTAATGAGAGGATACAAAGTTCATATCAATTTAAAATCAATAGTTTTCAAGTATATAAACACCTCAAAAAGTCTAGGAACACTTACCAATATCTTTAAAATATGAATTTGATGATTCGAATTCATAGAAATCTTTCGGTTTTTGTTAGGATGTATTGTATATAATGTATTCTCAAGAAAACAAAATAATATTTGACTTCTCCAAAGCACCTATTATAAAAAAAATTGAAATTTGAAAATGACGAAATTTGGTAAAACACAAAAAAATCCTGAACTAATATTTTCGAAACGATATGGAAGCACTTATATTTTTCAATACCCAGAAGGTCCACCTCTGTTATTAATGACATTTTGGCATCGTCGCGGCATGCTCAATATTAAATTGTCTATTACATTTTGGCCTAAGTCATCCCAAGCCCCCTGAACTGCTAATCGAAGCTCCTGTTCATGATGGAAGACATTTTGACGCAGGAGATTTCTTTTAAGGGTGTCCCATACATGCTCGATGGGATTCAGATCTGGGGAGCAGGATGGCCACGGTAGAAGATCGATATCATTCTCTTCGAGAACGTTCAAAACAAGTCTTGCACGATGAGGAGGGGCATTATCTTGTTGGAAGAGTGGATTTTGACCCATTGTTTGGAGATACGGGTACCACTACAGGTAAAACTATCTCATTTGCGTAAGAATTTCCCGTCTCGAGCATGCTGGAGACGATTTTGCTTTCCAGGTTCCATCCATATTCGAATTCTTCCCGAATCGGGATATCAACTAAATCTAGATTCATCACTGAAGAGAACTGTGGCCCACCTCTCTTGATCCCAGTTTACGTGTTCTTGGCACCAAGCTAAACGAGAAGCGCGATTTCCATGGGTCAGTTGTGGAACTCTTAAAGGACGTCTGCAGTGGAGTTGACCTTCGTGCAGTCTATTTCTCACAGTTTGGTCAGAAATTTGTACATTATGAACTCGTGATAGCTCTTGAGCTAATTGAGATGCTGTGGTAGTACGATCTCTTCTGGCTTGTAAAACCAAAAATCGGTCTTGGGCAACTGTAGTATTCCTGAAACGACCTGTATGGCGTTCTTCTACGCTACCTGTTTCATTGAAACGCGACCATAATCGGTTTGTGACACTTGGGCTACTTCCCAGAACCCTGGATAATTCTCGTTGTGAGCTCCCAGCTTGGAGCATGCCAACGGCTCGTAACATCTCTTGTCCAGTCAAATGTCGTCTTTCCATGGTCGAATCACAAAACTTGAATCTTTCATTTGTGCTTACAACAGAAACAAAGTGTAAACTAACTGATTTCAAACACTGAATACATGAAATGATTATAAAGCAGCGTCGCATCTGCTGCATTTTTAGTTTTTTTCAAAAAAAAACTGAAATCTGTTGCGGCACTCTACATAATTTGGTGAGAAATTGATGCAGGTGTTCATTTCTTGAAAAAAAAATCATCCATATTGACCGTTCTGGATATGATATATCGATATTCAGAAGTGTTCCCTAGACTTTTTTGAGGTGTTTATAATGAATCTTCAGAACTAGTTACCTAAACGAATAATTACAATAACGAGCTCTGATATAGATATTTGAAAATATCACAATTTCATAATGGAAAAATAAATTCTTTAACTAAGTTAGAATGAAAAATTCGATACGAATACTATCGTTCACAGGCTCCTTTGAGGATTATTCTGTTCTACTATCGATACTTGCACATACATACAAACGCACTGTTACACAATAGAAGTTGAATGGGGGGGGAGGGGTTTTCATAACGATGTTTTGTAAATTTCTTCATTTCGTTATGTGACAATTTCTACCATTTCATCACTACTGCAAGCCTAGTTAAACGAAGTTGTTCCAAAAACGGGCCTTAAAGCATAATTCTTCAGAAATACCATTCATGAATTGATATGTTTATATGGAAGTAACAAAAAAACCATCTTGAGTATATTTAAATCTTTTGAAGCAAAATCTCAAACTTTTTCATTATTGAAAATGAACATTAAATCGAAAAACTATCTTCACAGTAACAACTTCTCAAACTTCCGACTATATTTTTGTACATTCATTTGGTCTAGTTTTAATAGATTTTCAAATTGTGTTCCATGTAGACATAAAATTATTTACTGAAATGGTTTTTTGTTACAATCCTAGCATATTAATTTATGTATGTATTTCAGAAACAACAGAAAGCCACTTGTATAAAGAAGAAAAGAAACCATCTTTTGGCATCGGAAAACTAGGAGGACAGGGAGGCGGTTTGGGAGGCGGCCATGGTGGAGGAGGAGGCCAAAAAAATAAAAGAAAACAAAAGAAGCAACAGAGCCTGGTACAGAGGATAATGCCTCTCATGATAATACCTTTTATTATTTCAACAGCCTTAATTCCTGTAATGCTATTCATCATAAAAATATTGTTTGTGAAAGCAGCATTAGTAGCCAAAGTAGCAGTAGTACTAGGATTGATAAGCTTTCTCAGAAGAAGAACAAATAAGGGTGGAGTGTATAATCATAATGCATGGAAAATGAGATGATGAAACAAATCTTTGAATGAAGTTATGATTAATGGAAGGTAGGTTCACGAACGAAAATTATATTAAAAATACGACTTTTGTGATTTATTTGATCCAACAAACTGCTGTGACAGTAACAAAGGTTTCTAATAACTGCATATTTACATGAATTAGTTCTACTGTTGTATCGCACATAATATTGACATCCGAGAATTGATTTTTCGTTTGAAAATGTTGGTAAACTCTATTTCTCTGTTCCAATCAAGTAAAATTGATTCCTGAGAACTATTTCCTCTATAGTCCCTCTCTTATTTACTAGCCTACGATATTTATCTTGAGTTTTCGTGATAATTCTGAAGAGAACTACATCTACATATACACACAACCAAATTTATATGGAATCACCCGATATTTTGAATATTACCAAAGGGATTTTGGAAATTTCGAAGGATTGGTAGAATTGATACTTTTTGAGATATTTCAATTGAAAAAGAAATAAATTAAGGTTAATTTTATGAAAGGAACAAATAAAAGAAAATGAGAGAGTTTTTCCGCATGTAGTAAAAAAATTTAAAATTGTTTTCTCACGGAGTAGGTGTTTTGTTATCGACCTCAGTAGCTTGTATTACGTCCTCTTGCCTGATACAAGCCTGAATCAGTCTAGGCATGATTTCGATTAGTTTCCGACCTCCTCTGGGGTGATATTCTGCCATACTTCTGTGGCGGCTTGGATGAGCTGTTATGGGGTTCTGGGATTAATTTTTCCCTTGAGATTATCTCATAAATGTCCAATAGGATTTAGGTCTGTGGCACGAGGTAGCTCGTATGCGGAAGAGCATTATCTTGCATAAAAGTGAAATTCTCATTGTGGGCACTTCGCCAGAGTCTCACAATGGGCTCCAGAACTAGTGTCCACGTAATTTCTAGCCGTTACACTCGCAGGAAACGAAATCAAATATGTTTTGCCTCCCAGAATAATGCAACCCCAAAACATAACACTGCCCCTTGGTGTCTCGGAATTTGTCTTGCTGCTCGAAATCTAGCTTGTCTTCCACGACCCCTTAAAACCCGAATCTGGCGGTCATCTGAACCAATTCTGGTCTCATTAGAAAGATGATCTTCTCGCCAATTCTCAATATTCCAATTTTTGTGCTCCATACACCAATTAAATCTGTTAATTTTTCGTTGTCTGGTTAGCTCTGGAACTCTTAAGGGCCTTCTGCTGTATAAAACCATTGAACGAAGAGTTTGACGTATCATTTCAACTGATACACTGATGCCTGTTGCTTCCAGAAATTGCCTTCGGAGTATGAGATGCGATGAACTAGGGTCTCTTCTTGCAATAAGCGGTCTTGTTCTTCAGAAATGATGACTTCTTCTAGGCCTATTTTGCAGAGATTGTAGCTCCACGTATCAGGCGAAATTTTTTGTAATCACCCTCCGTGATACACCCATTGTGGCCGCTAAACCTCTCTGTGTCACCCCTTCTTCAACGAGAGCAATTATTCGACCCCTCAGCACATCGGACAATCCAACGTGAGGCATTTTCAATTATAATTATAGGCTTTTTTTGATTCGGAAATTCACAGTTTCGATTCTCAGTGACGACTGACTACAATATCCCGAACATGTGGTGATAATTCAACATTTCTTATCATACTATCTAGCTTTTTTACAACAAAAAACTTCACTCTCCACAAGTAGTCAAAGAGCCAGTTATAAACAATCAATAATGTGAAATACTGAGTGATTCCGTATAAATTTGGTTGTTTGTATATATCATTTATCTATTCGAATAAACTCCATGAGAAACAAAAATTTGGAAGACTACACGGATTTTATCATAATGTCACATTTAGATGTGGGTCTAAACACCATCGGAACGAACAGTATATAAAATGGATAATCATTCAAAACACACCAAATCTCTAACGATCGACCCTGAAATATACACGGTATCTGGCTGGATTTTCCTGCTTCTGAATCATCTATGTCTCAGACATGTTTGATAGAATTGAGGTCTGGACTTCGTGCAAACCTCCACTGAACTGATTGCATGATATTGAAGGTAATTCCTAACGATGAGAGCTTTGTGTGGTCTGGCGTAATTACGATAACCAGATCAATGTGAGCGTTCAATGAAATTCCTCACCACACCATTATCGAACTTCCACTTAAACCATAGGTAGGTGAAAAGTTGCACTGGACATATCTCTTACTTCGATGTCTGTACACAAGAGAATGTCGATCGAAAAAAGACTAAATCTCGGCTCATAAATACAACTCTCTCTTCCAGTGAGCTTCCAACGAGTTGACATTTTCCCCCGCAAATTTCAATTGGGCTCTTTGATGCGCTGCAGTTAAAGCAGGACCTCGAGCCAAGAAGCGTCAAGCCAAAACCTCTGACACGTTTTCTGATCTTATTTGTACTTCACTGTTCTGTTAAAGCTGCATTTGAAAGTGCCTAGTACAAGGGTGCTCAAACGGTCGATCGCGAGAGCCTTTTGAATAGATCTCGAGCAGAAAAAAAATTTTAATAAGTAGGTAACTAAACTACAAAAATTTAATACGTAATAAAATAACACTCTGCTAGCGGCAAAAGGCGGCTTTATCAAAGGAACGCGCGATTCTTGTCAAAGAAAAGCCGCGTTTTTAATTCTTGCCGCTTTTCTAGAATTTTCTGGTAGAGCGTTTGACGGGAACATTCGAGACATTCTGAATTGTAACTTGAAGGCAATACTACGTCGATACAAAGTTTATGATTAAATAGTACAAACTAAGTGCAGTGAATAAATCTAAAAGGTATCATTTTAATAACGATTGGGAGGAAGAATTTTTCTTTTGTATGGTGAAAGATAAGTGCATTTGTCTTATTTGTCGTGCGTCAGTTGCAATACCTAAGCGTGGTAAGTTAGAGAGGCATCATAAAACAGTTCATAAAAACTATGAAAAGGATTTTCCGCCACAGAGTGAATTAAGAAAACGAAAAGTACATGATTTGATATCTTGTTTGAAAAAGAACAAACCATGTTCACAAGACAAGCAAACAATCAAAAGCTGCTACGATCGCGTCATTTAAAAAATCTCATATATTGGTGAAACACAAGAAACCATTTGAAGATGGATCGATTATGAAGAAAGCATTTATTGAAGCGGGTGAGACTTTATTTGGAGATTTTAAAAATAAAAGAGAAATCATGCCTGCTATTAGAGAACTTCAATTATCTCGTCCGACTGTCACAAGCTGTATTCAAGTCATGAGTCGGGACATTGCAGATAAAGTAAAACATGATATCATGAAATGTACATACTTTTCTTTACAGTTTGACGAATCCACCGATATAACAGACACTGCCCAGCTGTGTATTTTTATTCGAATGGTATTCAATGACATGTTGGCTAAGGAAGAATTTTTGACAATCATTCCTCTGAAGGGGAAGACCCGTGGCAAATATATATGTGTATATGACGTTTTCTTCAATTTTGTAAAAAACTAGAAGTTACCAATATATAAATTAGTTTGCATTACAACCCATAGAGCACCAGCAATGACTGGAAACAAAAACGGTTTTGTGGCATTGTGTCGAGCTAATGAAGAGTTTCCTTCATTTTTTTCATTCCATTGCATTATACATCAAGAAGTTTTGTTTGTTTTAAAAACGGAGGAAATTATGGGCATTGCAACAACAATTGTGAATTCCATCCGTGCACGTAGCTTGCAACGGCGGCTCTTTAAGTTGCAGTTGAAAGGTAGAGAGTCAGCTGAACACACTGACTTAGTTCTTCACACGGACCTCAGGTAGTTGAGTCGCGGAAAATTCCTAGAAAGGTTTCAAGAATTATTGCCCGAAATAACAGATTTTCTAGACGAAAGAGGTGATGACACTCAGATGTTGAAAAACGAAAAATGGCTGTCTGATTTGGCATTTTTGACTGACAACACAGTGCTTCTGAGTTCAATAGATTATTTACGAGTGTTGGCGTGGAAATTGCTACTCAATTGAAGGGAACCCATGGAAATCGTGATTCGGTCAAGTCTGGAGCGAGTCAACAGCGAAGTGAAAAAACATGCTATATGTTTGATTGTTCAGTCTAAGAACCGAAGAATATAATTACATCATTGAAACCAAAAACATCTGAAGATATATATGACATTTCAAATTCAATAATTAAAAAATTTAGAGATGCGCTCGTCAGGCCGTTGACGATTCTATTAAATAAATGTTTCGAAAATGGATACTTCACGAAAGAATTGAAAATTGCAAAAATTGTTTCAGTGCACAAGAAAAACGAGAAAGATAAATGTAACAATTATAGGCCGATAGCGATATTACCAGTTATTTCAAAAATATTTGAAACTGCTATTAAGAACAGAATGATGAATTTCCTAGAAAAAATGGAGTTATTGAATGATGCACAACACGGATATAATAAAAGCACTGTAACAGCTATTCAGAGTGCACTGAATGCAATTTTCGAAACTTTGGACAAAAACGAAAAGGTTTCGATGGTAAATTTTGGTTTGGGCAAAGCTTTCGATAGTCTGTCACACGAAGTTTTGCTTGAAAAAGTATACAGGAATGGTTTCGTGGAAGAATACATAAACTTCTTGAATCTTTTTGAGTGAACGAAGATAAATTTCCAGACATGTGGAGTTCTCCAGGGCTCAATTCTCGGATCAGTCCTCTTCATTTTGACAATCAATGATATAGACACAACAAATGCAGAAGTTATCTCTATGTATTGTGATCATACATCAGCAATAATAAGAGCAAAAACTGATGAAGACTTAACTTAACTTAAGATGGTTAAAAAAGAAACCAAAATGAATGAAGAAAAAACAAAAGAACTTGCATTTCGTACGAGGGAGGTGATGAAGGATATTAAATTTCTGGGACTGTGGATTGGTTCTAGGCTGAGCTGGACTTCTCATATTGAAAGGACTTGTAAGAAACTGTCTAGGTCGTTGTATGCACTGCAGAAGATGATGACTATTGGCACACATGAAACAGCAAAAATGGTTTACTATGCCTATTTTCATGCGGTAATGGCCTACGGAATTTTAATATGGGGATCAGCCTCTCAAGCAACTGCAAAAAATTGGGCTCAAGGGAGACATGTAGACCAGTTTTTAAAACTAATTCAGTACTCACCCTTCCAAACGTGTACATTTATGCAGCATTGAAGCAGATTCATGCGAATAAGTCGGACTATCCAACATATAGTGATATACATTAGTTTGACACAAGAAGTAAAAGGAACCTAGTCATTCCAATACACAAGAATAAAGTCACTCAAAATTCCTCCGTATTCTGGGGTATTAAAATGTACAATAAGCTGCCATGTTATCTGAAACAATTAAAACAGAGAAATTTTAATAAGAAAGTCAAGGAAATACTGATTGAGTGTACTTACTACTCGGTTGCGGAGTTTATGGAGGCGACACTGGGAACGTAACGCTCGGATGAAAATTGTATTGAAGTTTGTTTGTTTTTGCTTGTATGTTTTACGTCATATACTTACCTGTTTATAGTCACTCAAACTTATTATTTACAATTTCTGTTATATGTGTATACAATTTATAACATATCATGTAATCTTTTGATAATAAATATATTTATTCTTATTCAATGTATAAATGAGATAAAAACACAAGGTTTAACTTTAATCTACACTTTATTTGAAAAAATTCGACGACGTTTCGCTGACACAGCAGCTTTATCAAGAATGAAAAATAGAATGAAGAGTATGGTATTATAAACAAATCGTAGAACAAGTTGGATGAATAACAGGAAAATCCACACCGAGCCATTGTACAGTTAGTATGAAAGGTAATAAAACTAATTAAACAAGTTAAGTAGGGTGAGTAATTCAAATCTACCTGTTCATTCAAAAGCTTGTCCGAATGTTTGTATCTATTTATTTCTAATGCTTCTAGGAGATCTAATTTTGAACTTTTGATTTTATATGTAATATGTCAAAGTTTTTATTGAATGAATGGTTTTCTTTTATTTGGTGGTTTGAATAATTTGAATCAGATTTATTTTTATCGAAGCTACGTTTATGTTCAGATGTTCTTATGCCAAAACTCCTATAGGTCCTACCGATATAAATTTTATCACAAGAACCGCAATTGAGTTTATAGATTCCTGATTTACTTGATTTTTCAACACGAGATTTATTATTTTAATATGTTTACCTAAGTTATTAGAAGTTTTGAAAGCTATATTAAGATTTTGTTTGACGAGAAAGGATTTAATATTTGTACTTGCAGAACCGCAGAATGTTAAACTGTTGAATATTTTATAGTCTTTATGAATAGGATATACTTCATTTATTGCTTTCTGATAGAGTTTTTACGAATGATTAGATCTATCATATCCGGATTATATGAATTATTAATGGCTATCTGTTTGATGATGTTTAACTCTTTATTATAATCTTCTACTGATAAAGGTAAATTGAGTAACCGATGTACCATGCTGTTTAAAGCTGCAACTTTGTGTTGAATTGGATGTAATGAGTAGTTATGTATAATTGTATCAGTATGTGTTGGTTTACGAAAGACCGAAAAACATGATTATTATTTTGTTTAGTGATTTTTAAGTCCAAAAATTTATGGAATCGTTCTGTTCAATTTCTATCGTGAATTTAATGTTCAAATGGATGGAATTAATGAAATTAACAAATAAGTCTAATTGACGAGTAGTTCCAATGAAACATACTAAGATGTCGTCAACATATCTATACCAATAAAGAAATTTGGAAATGAGTGGATGTGTATGAATTTTCTGTTCAATATTATTCATAAAAATCTCTGCTAAAAGTGGACTCAAAGGATTTCCCATGATCAAACCATTTTCGCTACTGTAATAGATGTTGTTGAAAGAAAAATAATTTTGTTCAATGCAAACGTCCAACAGATTCAATATTTCTGATTTGATTATGTGGTTAACATGATTCGAATTCAACATGTTTTCGATTAATATTTTGACATCACCTGGAGGAACACTTTTTGCGTTAGGTGGTAGGTTAACGTTTTTATGTTATTTATCAATTCGAAAGAATTTTTATAGAAAATTTTGATATGAATGAACAATAATTTTAATGATATCTATAAGGTAGTGCGACAATTTCACGGCTGGGGCTGTAACGTAAGATACGACTGGTCTAACGGGGTTATTTACTTTATGCAATTTAATGAGTGAATACAGTTGAGGTGGTTGAGGGTTTGGTAAAATTAATTTGTATTTATCTATTGCTTTAATTAAAGATTTTGCGTCATTTATTGTACGTCAGAAAACTGTAAAAGACTTAGAGTTACACGATCCTGAATTTTCATTCACTACTGAACAGAACAAATTAATACCACATTAGAGTCTATAACGCAACTTGTTATCGAGTTCGAAGGTAATAAAAGATTCGACTTTTAAAGAGCGAAATCACGTCTATCTCATTTCGATTTTGTCATTTAAAAATGAAGCCTTTGCAACTACAAAAATCTCTCTTACTAGATACTGGCGACGCAAAACCTTTTAGACTGAAACAATATCCGATGTCTCCATATATGATGAAGATACTTAACGAGGAATTAGATGACATGTTGAATTTAGGTGTTGTTGAACCATCAAATTCACCTTGGTCTAGTCCGGTTATATTAGTCAAGAAGAATAATGAATATCGTTTCTGCTTTGATGGGCGTAAATTAAACGAAGTTACTAAACACGATTCGTACCCTCTTCCTCGAATCGGGTATAAATTCTCAACATCAAACGAAATAAGTTTTGCGTTAGGTGGTAGGTTAACGTTTTTATGTTATTTATCAATTCGAAAGAATTTTTATAGAAAATTTTGATATGAATGAACAATAATTTTAATGATATCTATAAGGTAGTGCGACAATTTCACGGCTGGGGCTGTAACGTAAGATACGACTGGTCTAACGGGGTTATTTACTTTATGCAATTTAATGAGTGAATACAGTTGAGGTGGTTGAGGGTTTGGTAAAATTAATTTGTATTTATCTATTGCTTTAATTAAAGATTTTGCGTCATTTATTGCAATTTTAATATTTTTCTGGAATTTAATAGTTGGATCTTTGTTTAAAATTGTATAGTTTCCGGACGAAATGAAATTTAGAGTTTTAAATAGGTAGTCATTTTTATTTAACGCAATAACAGTATTACCCTTATCTGCTTTTGTAACATTATTCAATGTACTTAAACACCATTAACTTGGAGCTTCAAGGTAAAGAAAAACTATTGAGATAATTAGCAAACGCATTAAAAAGTAAATTGCAACTTATGATAAATCAACTGAAAAGAAAGAATCTGAAACATTTTCTTCTTTGAAACCAAGGATTCCTCAGTTGAATTATGATATGTATGAGGCTGAATTACCAAATATTTTGGGACAATTCGAAATACGTTTTATGACTGCAGTAAATTGACAAATATAGAATCATTTATGAGTTATCCTTTTTATGTAAAAACATTGAGGATTTTGCTACTAAAATAGCAAGGCAGTTTAATATGAACTCAAATTCTGTTGAAAATAAAATCAATAGAATTATCAGAAACCGATTTTTGATATCTACACAATGAATTATTTCATTAACTTCGCGAGAAAGATCAACGTGTAATGGACGGCGCCGCATAACAGTTATTGTGTTTGAAAGGGGCAAATTATCCAAGAAAAAATTACCTCTCTTCGCATCTTCGCTGGCGGCTGTTCGGTAGATTGCGAGCCGTGACTAGACCATTCTTATTTGCATTCTCGAAGCTGCCAATATATTCTGGACTGATGTGAAAACTACATTGCATACGTTTTATGATGTATTGCTCGTTGATTAAAGCTTCGAATATGGTAACAACAGATTCCAATTTACAATTTAAATAAAACCAATTAACACTTCAATCAATGCACTCGTTTTCCAGCTAAAGTAAAAGGCAGGGAATTGCTTAATTCTACCATCTCACAAACATATTCCTCTACGGAAAATTAACGATGCATCTAGGAAGATATGCACTGAAAACCAATTATTTCAAGAAGAATCACTGCATCGTTTAATTTAATGCAATTTTTGAACGGATTATTGAACAGCGTGAATGTATGTAATGAACTAACCTAAGGAAATTTTAAATGTAATTTAAAAGATTCATTATATTGTATATACTATGTTAGTTTCACGGTAACTTCTCATTATTCTTCATCAATTAGAATATTCAACTTTCAAGAGATCCACGGATTAGAAAAATGGCATCAGATCAACTGTGTCACTTCTGATTACAATCTAGAAAACACGATTATACGAAGATGATGTAAAAAGTTTGCGACCTCTACGTGAAGATGGCAGCACTCGTAGATGAAAGTAAGTGACTTTTCATTGTTCATCTAGTGACAGCTACGCACTAAAGTTTCAGTCATTTTGGATGCGCTGTTGTTGTAGAATAGTCGTTTGAGTGCGTTGATGTGAGTGTTTTTGTGAAAATGGACTAAATCGAGTATCGAGCTGTCATTATATGTTTGTTTCTGAAAAGCAATACGCCTATGCAAATTAAAATTGAGTTGGATTCTGAAAATGGGGACTCTGCGCTATCATTTACCACAGTGAAATTTTGGGCATCTGAATTTAAACATGGCAGTAGAGCTTGGGAGAAGATGAACGTTCGGGACGTCCATAAACTGCAACCACGGACGATAACATCGCCAAAGTTCACCAAATGGTGCTAGACGACCGTCGGAGTAAAGTGAGAGAGATAGCAGGGGTTACGAATATGTCGAAAGAAAGTGTTGCTCACTTATAAATACACATGTGAATGCTGTCCACACGTTGGTTTCGAATGAACATTTCCAACAGTTTGGGCGAAATCGATGTTCTTGCGCTGATTGAATACTGTAGAATGAAATTTGGATATACTATTAGACACCAGAAACAAAAATACATTCCGAACGGTGAACTGAAAAAAGGAAACCGGTTCCAAAAACAACAATAACTTTTTTTTGGCTGGTGATGACCAATGTTTTTTGGATAGTCATGAAGTTATTTCAATCGATTGTCTTCAAAAGGAGAACCATCAAAGGAGCATACTAAGCATCATTGCTTGACAAGCTAGTAGCAGAACTATTTTGCAGAGAAAAACACTGAGTACTATTTGGACGAGTAACAGAGATGGGAACAAAATTGTGTTGAGCTACTAGAAGACTATGTTGAAAAATAAAAAATATTCGGGAAAAAAGTCTTGTATCTTTGTTGGGTCAAAAACTTTTCCGACCACCCTCGTAAAAGGAGAATGTGAATCAGAATAACGAAGTGACCATTCAATAGAATTCTCATCATCCTCGTTTGGATACGAGAACTATAGCACAGTTGCAGAATGATAAAATTCCTTCCAAAACTTTTGTTATCATCAATTATTTGCTACGCGACGTTCGAAGATAATGAAGACTTAAGAGGTAGTTTCTTTTATGTGGATGAAAAACTTTCAAGTCACCGTACAGTCTCCGTTAATCTGCAAATTGGAGAAAATTTTATGTTCGATGTCGCGATATGGTAATCATTCAATAATTTTCACCTTTAGTGTTGTATGGACGTTGAAGAATGCAGTGGCCATTTCCTTCTCCATATATGAGCTATATTAACAGTGTTGGTTTCAGTTAGAGGAATTTATTATTCCAAAAACGCCTGCTGAAAGTATCAACAGCTGGAATAAGCCATTATACATCTATTACCAAATATCTCCTTAAATGTAAATAAGCGAAATAATTCGTAGAACACCAAGATAAGTTTTAGTTTTATAAAAAAATTTCAACTAGGCCAACATATCAAAACATGTATCCACATCGCAGGATTGCAGAAGAAAGATCCACGACTACAACATAACCGCGTCAACATTTAGCTCTAAATGCAAATAAACCAACCAATTTAATATGGATTTATGTGGAGCATACCCTCAAACAATTTTCGGGAAAATATTGCCTAAGTGAAAATGTACACGACGAATCAACTTTGCGTAAAAATTATTAACCAACAGTTTATGTTATGGAAGAAGTACGAAATGGACTCAGAGATAACTTCATTTGGATTTCATCTGACGAAACTACCGACAACTGTGTACATTATATAGCCAATTTAATTGTCGGTACATTAAAACATAGCCTTATTCTACACATATTAAGTGACCTACAAAGAATTGGAAGAGACAAATCATTAAACGATGGCCAGTTCCTGAATCAACTGCAGATGAACGAGTATTGATATTTCTGTCAAATGCTGCTTCCTATATGATCAAGGCAGCCAAGGCCCATTACGTATTTTATCCGAATTTGATTCATGTAACTCGATGGGGATTTGATGATGCAATGAACATTTTTTAAAGGTGTAGTAAATAACTTTTACACTATCGAGTCAATAGCAGAATAACAGTCTAAAAAAGCATTCGACGATTCTATGATAAAAAAAAATAGCCCTGATTTGCACCATTTTTCCTACATACCTAAAAGTATTAAGAAGCTTAAAACTCACGGATTGGTTTTGACTGAATCTGTCGAAACAATGAATGAAGTTCGCCACGTTGCCAATGGCATTATTGCATAAACTAAAAGAATAGTTTGTAATCAGATTGTTTTGAAAGATTGTATCAAATTAATAATTTCATTGGTGGGTTGTCAGAACTTTTGTCAGAAACTATAAATGGAAGTTGACCAAACCTTCTCCAATTAATAAAATATCCTAAATGATCAATCTTACCACTGAACATTTGGAACAATACTTGATTATTTACGTTTCCAAAAATATGAAATAATTTCAATGTCATGTATATAATGTTACTCTTTTGATTTCGCATATCCTGCCAATTTTCGTACATATTTCAAATAGTTTTCATGCATATTTGGATGCATATAAAAGCTTTTTTATCATTCAATCCGGTCTCTACCCTGATGATGAAGAATATGCTATACATATTTTAAATGTTGAGTATGAGGTGGGGTTCAATTCTGGTTGACAATTGAGAGTGGTGAATTTTGGGTTTGTACAAAGTATGTTAATTTCCAAACTTTCCAACAGATTCATCCCCTTATAGCATTTGTAGAAATTTTTTAAATTATTCAATATGTGGTTTGTAGACTTTATAATAAAAACTTCGGATTTGTTATCTGAGGTGTGATGTTCATTGAATCTTGATTCAAATTTCGACTTGTTTGTCCAACATAAACTGTTGGGCATTCATTGCATTCACTTCCGTGTATTCCAGACTGTTTGACTTTATCAATTTTCTGTTTAACATTGAATAGAAATTTACTTGTCGGAAGCACTGGAAAGGAGAAGTGTAAATAAAATTCGGAAAGGTAATTGTTAATGTTATTGGAGAAGGGGTCAAAGTAAAACAGAAATTATTTGTTATTTTCGCTTTTCTATAATGGATTAAAGTAATCGAGAAATTTGTATTGGTTCTTTGCTATTATGTGGAGACTGGAATATCATTATTTGATGCAATCGTCTTAATGATATTGAGTTCTGTATTAAAGTTTGTTATGGATAGATGAATAGAAAAGACTCCATAAACCATTGAATTATAAGCTGCAAAATTATGTTCAATATGGTAGAAATAATCCATTGGGATTACTGAGTCTGTCAGTCTTTCTTTTCTATATATGTTAGAGGTGAGATTATTATTTAGTTTAGTAATGGTTTGAGCCTTGAAAATGTTAAATAATTTATAGCAAACAGGTCTACATGAGATTACAAAATAAATCTTTAGTGCAACGTGAAGTGTAATTTTGGATACAGATTTCTTTCCTCAAGGGTGGACATTCATACGTTGGAATGTTTGGGTATATATCTTTCATATCATTAGAGACAAATTTAAAATTACACAGTTATAAGTTATGTTGAAGTTAGCAAAATACTTTCCAAAATGAATTGGCAGACCAGTCTGCGGATGACCAAATGTAGCTAAACATTTTTTACAATCACATTCATTGATGATAAACATTCGCGCTTAGAGCTCAGACGAAAACACCCGTTAAAACCTTGGTTGAAGAGCGAACTTAGAGGTAAGGTGCGTCATAAAGACAACCTTTGGAGAAAATACAATCGTTTTGACTGATTTTAAAACGAATTGTTGAGTCACACGCACGTGAAAAGTGAGGTTATATCCAAATTGCATTTAACCATAAACAAACTATTTTTGTTATAGCTATATGACAAACAAACCTCATTAGTGTTCATCTGTCAGTTTTAATTTTTATAATAAATGTAAACATGTCAAACTTTATATGGTTTTCCATGCGATAAAGGTCAAATGTTTATCATTTCATTGCGGTCATGATTGAAATAGAAACTATCATTTTAATATTGTATAGCCCTTATGTGGTCACCAATTTTATATTTAGTAAATATTTCAAATTGTGCATTTCATCTAACAACCAACTTCTTATGGTACTATTGCGGGACCGAATTAACCAAAAGAATTAATCAACTCTAAAATCTTCGGGACCTAATTTACCTATGAATATCCTCGATATCCGGTAGACAGTGTTGGGATGAGTACAAAAAAAAGGATTCAAGTATGAGTACAATCACTTTGCTCGAAATAGTATTCGAATACTGTACTCGATTACTTTCGTGAAAAAGTAATTGAGAACTGCGGTCCATTTCCTCTCCGGGCGAGGTTAAAGCAATATTTTTAGCACTCGTGATGATAATATTTTTATGTCTTCAATTGATATACTCGACTTCTTTATGCAACTGAACCATCTCAGTTTGAATTGAGGATATAAAACAGATGCAATAATTGCATCTGTGGAATTCAAACATGAGATATCTATAGATTGCTTGTTTATACCGGCCAAAAATTGCTAAGAACTTTTCCCCAGCATACTTAAAATTTTATGGTACGGTTATTGTACTCATGGTTACAAACTGTACTCATGAGTACATTTTGTAATCATGGGTACTGAATTGTAATCAGTACCGAAAACAGTTTCTTTCTGAAAAAAGTATTCGAGTTCAGAATATAGTTACTTTCCTCAAAAATAATTAATTCCCGAATACTGAGTACACTAAAAGTATTTAGTTACTATACTCGATTAAAAAATATTCGAATACTTCCCAGCACTGCCGGTAGAGAATGTTCCCAAAAATTCAGAGAATAACATATTCAAAAAAACCTGAAATCATGAGAAATACTCATTTATGAGGACCATATAATTCTATCTACATATCCTTCGAAACTGATATATTATTCATATATTCATATCAAATTTTTTTTCAGAGGGAAGAAAGAAAAAACAAGAGAGCCTTATATCCCGCCTGCTTCCACTTCTGGTGATGCCCTTTATGATATCAACGATGATGCTACCCATGATGCTCACACAGTTAAAGTTTATGCTCATCAAAGCCATTTTCTTAGGAAAATTAGCGATAATTTTTGCCACATTCAATATTCTACGAAACATGGGTGACTCAACAGGCTTCTACAGTCACAATATTCACCTTAAGCGACCAGCGGGTCACGTGATGACTGATCCAGAATTAAGTCACGCCCATTATGGATACACAGGAAACGAAGAGTATGGTGCCTACATCAATAAAAGAAGAAAGTAGGGGACTACAGTGATAGTGTTCGCGAAGACTTATTTGTGAAAAATACAAACATTTTATAGTGAAAATATGGACAAGAAAATAACATTTCTATAATCAAAAATAATTGAAGACCCTTGTAAATTATAATTGTAGTCGAAGCCAAAGCTTCTTTAAATTAAATTATTTATACAACTTTCTATATTGGTTAGTCAATTTTTCTATTCTCCACTCATCTTTATTTATAAATATTTTGGTTTGCATTTTTTCCGCAAAAATAGTAATCTAGAAATGGGCGTAGTTATATTGTTTGTTGTTGATTAACTCATAAATAGTAAATATCATTATTAATGTTCAAGTACTTAGATAATGCACGTGAATGTCATAAAAATAGCGCAGTAAAATAGAAATCAGTTGAGGAAAACTACAAATAAGTAGTACTCATAACTTACTGATGTAGGTTAAATGAACTCTGTCTGTAAGCTCCACGAAACAATGAGCAACAAGAAAACTAAGTCTTATTTCAATCGGTTAACCCTATAGCAGATCAAGAGACCATCACTAAAATAAATGCTTATTTTTAACGTCCTTGTGACTTGGATATAATAATTGAGGGATCGTTTAACTGAATGCATCGAACTAAAAGAAGACTCTCTTAAGAAATAAGAAATTTTTGTCGAACAAATGTGATAACACTCATCTCCATATGCTCACCTTCATACCAATGTACCTAGAAGAGAAGGCTATAAATATATTGCATCGGTTAAATCGCCTGACCTAAATGCTATTGAGCACTAGAGGAACATGGTACGTAGACGAATTGTTCATTGTTCTGCTAATCTAGCACACGAATTTCGAAATATGCAAGAGAACCATCTTGCTGAAAACGTATCTCATTCTCTGAAAGAGTTTCATCGTTTTCTAAAGTTCCTGTAAGCCAGAGTTTATTAATTCTTCCAACAACAGCAGATAAGTGTCTCTATTGAGATGACGATATGGTTTTCATAAACTCCAGCCCAAACATTAAATTTCAGAGTCGTTTGTGTGTATGCCTGTGTGATCCAATGGGCAATCTGGATATCGAAATATCGACAATTATGCCTATTTACTTTGCCATTGCGTGTAAAGGTACTCTCGCGAGAAAAACAGGTATTATACAGAATATGTGGATTATTGTTAGTATCTTCACAAAATCTCAAGAAGCGATAAGGATCATCTTCGTTTAATTCAGAAACTAGTTTCACTTTATGAGAGGAGAAATAGGTGATGTTTCACGATCCTGTAGACCAGGGGTGCTGAAACGGTAGATCGCGAGTGCTTTTTGAGTAGATCTCGAGAAAAAAAGAGTGTTTAATTAGTAGGTAACTAAACTACAAAAATTTATTACGTAATAAAATAACACTCTGCTAGCGGCAGAAGGCGGCTTCATCAAAGAAACGCGAGGTACTTGTCAAAGAAAAGCCGCGTTTTTTATTATAAGAAACCAAAAGTACTTGTTGATATAAATGTTGTGCCCGCAAGAATTATAGTCATTCTGAATTGTAACTTGAAGGTAATACTACGTCGATACAAAGTTTATTATTAAACAGTACAAAATGAATGAAGCGAAGAAATATAAAACGTATCATTTCAATAACGATTGGGAGGAAGAATTTTTCTTTTGTATGGTGAAAGATTAGTGCATTTGTCTTATTTGTCGTGCGTCTGTTGCAATACCTAAGCGTGGTAACTTAGAGAGATATCAAACGGTTCATAAAAACTATGAAAAGGATTTTCCGCCACGGAGTGAATTAGGAAAACAAAAAGTACGTGATTTCATATCTTGTTTGAAAAAAGAACAAACCACGTTTACAAGACCAGCCAAACGATCAAAAGCTGCTTCGATCGCGTCATTTAAAATATCTCATATATTGGCGAATCACAAGAACCCATTCGAAGATGGATCGGTTGTGAAGGAAGCATTTATTGAAGAGGGTGATATTGAAGTCATGATACAGGACATGCAGATAAACTAAAACATGATATCATGCAAAGTACATACTTTTCTTCACAGTTCGACGAATCCACCGATATGACAGACACTATCCAGCTGTATATTTTTATGCGGATGGTACTTAATGACATGTTGGTTAAGGAAGAATTTCTGACAATCATTCCTCTGAAGGGGAAGGCAATTTTGTAAAAAACTACCAGCTACCAATAATTAAATTAGTGTGCATTAGAACCAATGGAGCACCAGCAATGACTGGAAACAAAAACGGTTTTGTGGCAATGTGTCGAGCTAATGAAGATTTCCCTTCATTTTTTTCATTATATTGCATTATATATCAACAAGTTTTGTGTTCAAAAGTTTTAAACACGGAGGAAATTATGGGCATTGCAACAAAAATTGTGAATTTCATCCGTGCACGTAGCTTGCAACGGCGGCTCTTTAAGTAGCAGTTGGAAGATAGGGAGTCAGCTGAACACACTGATTTAGTTCTTCACGCGGATGTCAGGTGATTGAGTCGCGGAAAATTCCTAGAAAGGTTTCAAGAATTAAATTTTCTAGAAGAAAGAGGTGATGACACTCAGATGTTGAAAAAGGAAAAATGGCTGAATGATTTGGCATTTGCGACTGACATCACAATAACTTGGATCTTCAAGGTAAAGGAAAAACTATTACTGAGATGATTAGCGCAGTAAACGCATTCAAATGTAAATTGCAACTTATGATAGATCAACTAAAAAGAAAGGATCTGAAACATTTTCCGTCTTTGAAAGCAAGGATTCCTCAGTTGAATTATGATACGTATGAGGCTGAATTATCAAATATTTTGGGACAATTCAAAATGCGTTTTTATGATTGCAGTGTATTATTATGTAATAATTTCAATTCCTTTGGAATTGAAAGTTGCATGTGCTGATGATAAGAATCATCATTTGAGAATGATAGCAGAGAATTGAAATTGTATCATTGAATGGATGTCGTATGAGGTCATTTCGAGAACTTAATTTGATTGTAAGCATTGTCAATTTTTCGTTGGAAAACAATCTTTTGTTGTGTTAGGATAGCTTGTATAATATTAAACGTTCATAACGATAACATTTCTAATAGAAAATTAAAAGACCTTTTCTAGGATATGTCACTCGATCCACTTGCCCAATAATGAATTAACTTAGGAGCTGCTGAGGGTAGGGGGTTGATTTCACATGCTCCAAAATTAGTGCCCCTGCAAACAGAAGTTAACGTGTCTCAGCTTCTTCTGCTACAATCAGTTTTTGTGGACATACAGGGGGTGGCAAATTTTCGTTGGAATACGACCCTTCGTGTTTGTACTTTTCGAGTGGTACGAAAAGATCATTGAGATACTATTTTTGGAAAGAGAACTGAAATACCTTTCCAGAGATATGTCACTCGACCCACTTTACTTAAAATAACTAGCGATTTCCAATTGGAGTGAAATATTTTCGAAGTGATACCATTTCCGGTTATACCGGAAGAGGGTCATCACTTCGGTATTTCAAATGGCAATATATTTGTATTGAAATTTTATACATCTAGAACCGACATTTGAGCAAGGCATAAAATACCCAAGTTGTTGGCACTTATCTATCAAAACTTTTGAGAGATTTAATTATTTTTATTATAAACTCGATTTTTGAGGAACATTAAAAAAAATTGTAGCTCGTAGATCTTCTGCTCTACAGACACAATTTTTGCTTGGGTGGATAGTAGAAGGATCAAGGAATTTTTTAAGCAATTTACACATGTCAAATGTTTATTGCGTTGTTTTGTATGATTTCTTTAATTTGGCGTTTTTCAAACAGCAATAACTCAATTTTTTCAAGTTGCACGTGCCAGATGAAGCGTCAAATTTCGGATGGAATTGTATAAGCATGTACTATACCCATCTCTTATAGTTCCCAAAGGAATTTGGGAATATATTGAATTTTGATAATTTTGCAAGAACTAACAGAGAATGCTTTGAAATATTTGAATCAAGTAGCTGAACTGGCTACGCTCACCTGACTGGTGCCTAAATTTAATATACTTGTCACTTCGTTCATTCGAATTTGATATATCAAAAAGAATTGTCGTTATCTCAGATTGAAAATATCCAAAAAATACAACACATTGCAATAAAACCACTGGTTATTCAAACGAAAATATATTTAATCTTTTTTTAATTCATTTTAGAATGTCAAAAAGTAGTGGGTAGAAATTGCAGGCAATTCAATAACCAATTTCCAAATTTACCGTCTATGAGTAAAATAAAATTTCGAAGCATTAGAAGCAATTTTCTACAATTCGGATGAATAAAAATTGTAGGAACTAAGCGAATACCAATCATCGAAGATAATTACATTAATACGAATAAATGATAGCAAACATCATAGGAGAAAACTAATTTACGATTTGAATAAATATTCAATATGGGCCCCATTTTGCTCGATACACCTGACAGCTCGTATACGAACATGATGAGTTGCCCTCCTAGCTTCCTCAGGATCAATATTACGAAAAGCATTATGAATGCGCTCTAGTAACTCTTCTCTACTTCTTACAGGAATATGATACACTTACTCTTGATTTTGCCCCATAAATGAAAATCAAGGGGCGTCAGGTCCGGAGAGCGCGAAGGCCATAAATTTGGTCCTTGATTACCCCACCATCTATCCTCGAACATTTCTGTTAACTGCCGATCTACAGCTCGTGTTTTATGTGCTGTTGTACCATCCATTTGGTAATAACAATCCCTCAGAATGTTAAGAGGTAATCCATCTAAAAAATTTGCTAATGTTCCTCTCAAAATTTCCAGGTATCTTTGTCCATTAAGATTTTCCTCATAAATGTGTCAAGCCAACAAATCATTCATTAAAATTGCAAAAACATTCACGCTGAATTTATTTTGTAAATCAATAACCTCAATGAAATGAGGATTTTCTGTGGCCCAAAAATGTCGATTTCTCCTGTTGGTTATTCCACTTTCATTAAACTTGGCTTCATCAGACCACATAATTTTCTGCAGAATTGTCTCATCTTCTTGAAGCCGAATTAATAAATTTTCACAGAAATTTAGCCGCTTGGGAAGGTCAGTTGGTTCCAATTTCTGTAGTCTGATAAAAGAATACGGGTGCATTTTATGTTTCTTAAGGATCCTTTGAATGGCAGTATAACTCAATCCAATATCCATTGACGCTGACTTAATGGACTCATGTGGATTGGCACGAAAATACGCTAGCGTATTAATTTGATTGTCGTCGTCCTCGAGAATTGGTTTTCTTCTAGTTTCTATGTATTTTGTTCCACCAAATTGCCGAAAATTGCTTCTAATCCATCGAAATTTTGTTTTACTCATAGGCGCCAAATTTGGAAATTGGTTATTGAATTGCCTGCAAGTTCTATCCACCACTTTTTGACATTCGCCATTAATTGAAAATAATTTCAATAATTGAACTCTGCCTTAACAGAGTAGACTCGCTGCATTCGAAAAGATAGGCTCACTACCTTAGAAAAGATAAACTCACTGCGTTGAAGAAAGTAGGCTTAATGGAGTACCTTTATTTCTTATTTGGCACTATAAACTTCACTTTAATTTTTTAAGTACAATTGATGGACTATGTCCTATTTAATATCATTTTAGGAGTTGTGATTAATACTTGAAGTAAACACCTATTAATTTTTATATAATACATTTATAACTATTTGGGTGATAGATTATTTTAATAGACTTGACATGGTCTTACACGGTATGGTTGGGTTAGGTTAGATTAGATGTTAATTATCTAAATACGGTACATGAATGTTACCAGTTTAATATCTAATTGGGTAGTAAATTTCATATGTGATTGCGTCTTTTTATATGGTTTGTAAAAATACTGACCTTTCATCAGTATAATTTACAATGTGTCAGTTATCTGTGGCACTTCCGATTATATCGAAAGTTGACATCATCTTACTTATTTTAAATAGAATAATGTATGTTTCAATTTTTTTGTAGAATATTAAATTCTGAAAATTTTTTGTTATATCATTGCCACCTGAAATTAACCGAAAGAAAGATATGATTTTTGGTTGCCTCTTAGAAGGCATCATAAAAATACTAATGATCATTCAATATCGATTATTTCAAGCTCGTTGTAAGTAAAGAGGCTCATTCAGCAGAATTCAATGCATTTAGAGGGTTCACGGCATACAAGGTGTTTCCAAAGCATGTGGCAAATTGTAGTACATGCAAAGCTACAAATAGTCCGTTTTTTCAAATTAGACTACCTATTTTTGCACATACCATTTAACTCGTAGTAATAAGGGGCATCGATCTGTTATAGGCCTTTCTATACCAAAAATGCATCATTTCCGAGTTATTCGCGATTTTATCCCAAAAATTTACGCACGAAGGCCCTGAAATTCACAGATTACATGACCGGAAATCTTTCAAATAATGCATTTCGATCTCTCAATACGAAATCCATCTAAAAATCTTCATCAAAGTAATTCTTGTCAGAATTCCGAGAGAAAAAGTGCGAAATCAATTAGTATTGAAGTGAATTGAATCTGACTTCTCATTATTCTTCTTTTCTAGTAGGTATTCTCGATTAAATTAATTACTTGTCAGGAAAATCATCTTTGAATTGTTATTGATTTCAGATCAGAACGTGTTGAAATCCACAAATTGTCCTGAAACAGAATATTTCAAATATTATTTCACAAGCTAAAACTCTGATATTTTTCAGCATAATTGAAGGAATAAGTCCATGGTTTTTTTGGTTGGCAATACTTTGAAGAGTACCTACATCTAACCATAAAAAAATCGACATGTTTCATCAGCGTATTCGTAATTCGAAGATGACTTTCCTGAAAAGTAGCTGATGTAATCGAGAATACCCACTAGAAAAGAAGAAAAAAAATTATGAAATTATTTCCCCTTACGTTTTGCAATTTTACCGTGTTATATTCCATCTTCTCAATAACTATCAAACCCAAGAGTGTTCGTTCAAATGGAATTTAAATATAGTAATCACGTAGACAAATTTTCAACTAACCTTCGTATTTTGAACCGGTACAGTACTTTCTAGATTTCATCATAGTCCATCACCTTTCTATCATTCTACCTGATCAATCTCATAAAGGAATCCCACAAATCATAATTTCTACGAAATTGCGGGAGGTCTTTCTCCATTATTGTGCTTTATATTTATACCTTAGGATTGTGTCAAGTTGGTGCATGCAGGTTTTGCCGAATATCTTTGAGTTTATTGCAACCGGAAACAATATCAATCCCTACCAGTGAGGTTTCTGAATATCCAAGGCTTATTTGTGCACCTTTGTCAAATTTATGATATCATTTAGTTCGACCTTTGTCGGTTGAGAGCCCTGTAAATTCATAAAATTTGAAATACTTCGTGCTAGGGCGTAAAGTTATAAGCGCCACCTTTTCCTAAAGGTGTAAACTTCCGTGAGAAGTGTAATTGGGCATATGCTTTTTATGATTGCTATTTTATGGTTTCTGAAAAATAACTCAGTAAAAATTCATCTCCCCCAATATGCATTCCAAATAATTGCTATTTGCTGTTTCTACTGAAATTTTGTTAAATTTTCTCAGATCATAATTATATACTTCATTTCGTGTGATTATACTGAGTGATTCACCAGTGGCGCGGTGATCTGTAGCTCGTACACTCTTGAAGACTTCATTTTTGTTCGAACGGTATTGTATTTAGAAAGTAATAATCTACTTCAGCAATTTATTTTGCAGTATAAAGGGTGTCCCAATTTTCTATATAAAAATCATGGGTGGTTTTTCAGATTGGAAGACCACTTTTTTGTTCAAGATTCAGGAGCGTCCTAAACTCTGCTATAATGTTTTCAAGTAATAAGCTTTTTTGGTGAGTAGTTTCGTCAAAATACTTTTTTTCCGTAAAAATTCATGAAAAAAGGCTCTCACATCATCCCATGCTTCTTCGACCAGTGAGGATGAATACTTTTTTCCATTCGTTTACTTATTGCCCAAGGATAGCTTTATTGATGAATTGAAATAGATTATCTTCATTCTATACAAAAGTGACTCAAAAAATTATTGAATATGGTAATTTTGAAAAATAGCACATCTTGATTTCTTCAAATGGATTAACCTGTATTTTATTCATGTCAACGCAAAAAATATTGTGCTATATTTTTCAGAAGTAAAGTTCTGTTTATCTTCGATCATTTTAAAAATAACATTCGATTATTTGTAAAAATTTTTGATGAAAATTCTACAAACCGTATCAAACTCATCAATATGGATCGTTATTCTCACATAAGTTTTTTTCTGTCATGATTCAAGTAGTAAAAATGAAACCTAAACAAGATCATTCTTTTAACGAATGATAAAATCAAGATGATTAAAACGTAAATCGAGGTATGTGTTGACATTTTTTTATTCGTCCTTCTGTCACGTGTCCGGACATATCATATTCTGCATTTTACATGGTCAACTTATTAGTGTTTCGTTATTAAACATACTTAAAATGAGGTTTGAACCCAATTTTCTCAATTGACTGCCATGAAGTTCTCCAAATAAGAAATGGTTGATATGATTTTTATTCTGGGTGAGTGTGATAGAAATTCTTTGTTAGCAAGTAGAGTTTATGCACAAAAGTTTCCTAATAAGAGCCATCCTAATGTAAGATGCTTTGAAAAACTTCTAATTAGATTTATCGAAACGCATACAAAAACATGAAAAACCAAAAACTGTTACAGCTGAAGACAACCACTTATCAGTTTTGATGACAGTGACAGAGGACCCATATAAAAGCCAAAGAGAGATTTCCCAATTAACAGATATAAGTCAAACTTCCGTCCAGAGAATCTTGAAAATGAATAAATTTCATGCATATCATGTGCAGCTGCATTCGGAACTGAACAATCAAGACTATGAAAATCGAATCAATTTTTGCAATTGCGAAAGTGACAAAGTAGCGGAAAATCCAAATATGTTTAGCAGAGTTCTTTTCTCGGACGAGGCAACTTCCACAAGAATGGGCTTGTTAGCAGGCACTTCTTCCATTATTACGCCACGGAAAATCCACACCTCATGAGACAAATAGATCACCAGCATTGTTGGTCCTTGAATGTATGGGCCGCTATAGTAAATCGATATCTAATTGGGCCGCACTTTTTAGACGGGCACCTCAATAGTGAAATGCATTTAGATTTTCTGCAAAAGCATCTACAAATGTTACTTGCCGATGTACCAGAGCATATAAGACAAAATTTGTGGTTTCAACAGGATGGAGCACCGATACATTACTCACATCAGGTTAAGGAACATTTGAATTATGTATTTCCAAACAAATGGATAATATTTGGTGGCCCTGTTAGATGGCCAGCTAGGTCTCCGGACCTTACAAGTCTAGATTTTTTCTTGTGGGATTATATTAAGGGCATCGTTTACCAGATTCCTTCTACCACACAGTTGGATATGAGACAGAGAATAGTCGACGCCTTTCAGTCAGTTAATCCGCAAATGTTGTCGAGAGTTCAACGCAACGGTTTTTCCTCAGAAGCATTGAGTTGTGTCTACAAAGAAACGGCCAACACTTCGAACATTTATTGAAATAGTTCAACATCTTGTAGATCATCTCACCAAAAACCAATCTACTACGTATTTCATACACGACTACCTTAAAATATCTCCATTCATTCTCTGATCAAGTTTAATGATATATACTGATAATCTCTTCTTTTGCAACCTCTAATTTTATTATTTTAGTTAATTTTTTTATTTCGAAAATGGTCGAAGATAAAAATAAGGTTACTTCTGCAAAAATATGGCACAATATTTTATGCGTTGACATGAATAATAAAATATAGGATGTTCTATTTGAAAGAACCAAGATATTCTATTTTTGGAATTACAATGTTCAATAATTTTTTGAGTCACTCCTGTATAAAATGAGGATAATCTATTTCAATTCATCAATAAAACTTTCCTTGGGCAATAAGAAAACTGAAGGTAGAAAGTATTCATCCTCTCTGGCCGAAGGAACATGTGAGAGCTTATTGTCATGAATTTTTACGGAAAAAAAAAATTGTGACGAAACTACTCACCAAAAAAACTTATTACTTAAAGACATTATAGAAGTGCTTAGGACGCTTTTGAATCTTCAACAAAAAAGTGGTCTTCCAATCTGAAAAAACCTCCCAAGATATTTTTATAGAACATTGTTAACCCTGTTAACTTCAAAATAAATTGCTGAAGTAGATTATTACTTTCTAAATGCAATACCGTTCGAATAAAAATGAAATCTTCAAGAGTGTACGAGCTACAGAGCACCAGTATAGATAATACGTTTTCATTTGCAGTGCTACAATTTATTTTGTACTATTAAGTAGTATTGATTTAGGAAAATCTCCTTTAACATACACTGATATTGAGATGAAAATTTTTCAAAATTGAATTTAGTATTCTATTCTATTCTATTCTGCTGTCTAGAGCACAAGTTCAAATCCATGTATATTATCGATAAAAATTCTAAAAAAAGTATAGGACTTTGGATTTCGAATGATGTCTTGAAAATGTACTGATATGTTTTACCAGTAAATACTAGCAAACAAATTGAGATGGAAAGAAAGTTATACCAAAACGATGAATAATAAAGAAGTAACCAAAAATACTATTAAAAGAGAAAACTTCCTGATTCTCTCTATTTCTTATTATGAGGATTGCGAATATAACTACGTGAAAAATATCACTATTTAAAATAGAAATGTTTATTCAATGGTATAGCTATTTCGAGCGTTAGTTCGAAAGAAAGTATGAGTTTGTTTATATTCTGGTGGATTGATATATTCTCATAACATTTAACGTTAATAATATATAATGATTCCAGGATATGTTTTGATTATAATCATTGCCTGGCGATGGTATTAATTCCCGGGTGGTGGATTTATAGTTTTTCATGAACATTCGCGAAGAGACCAATCAACTAGCATCTAATGGTTACTAATCATCTTCAAACTCGAGTGTTTCCTCCCTGGGCCCTAATTACTGCCAGTCTACGTTCTCGAAAGCCCCACAAACAAATTTTGGATGTACTCTTGAGTCACTGAGTTTCAAATTTCAGGAAGCAGATTTTCTAGTTGTTGGAGTGATCTACAAGGCATCCTACGTTGCTGAATTTGCCACTCCATGTTGTCCCAAACATGTTCTATGGGATTCAAGTCGGGACTTCTGGCTGGCCATCTCAAAATATCAATTTCGGCATTTTGCAGAAATTCTGTAACTACTCTAGCTGCATGAAGCCGAGCATTATCATGCATATTAATGAAGTTTTCGCCAATCAATCAATTGGCCAAAGGGTACAACATGGGGTTCAAGGATATCTGCGATGTATCTAACTCAGTTCGACCATGGAAAGAAATGCCTCCCCACACCATTACTGAGCCCCTTCCGAAGTTTTCGGTTTGCCGGATATTCCATTGCTGATACCGTTCCCCAGGTCGTTTGTTTACAAGCATGCGTCTATCATTTGATAGTAGGCGGAACCTGGACTCGTTGGAAAAGAGAACATTCGACCATTCTGAAATACCCCAATTTGCATGTTCCCTTGCAAACTGAAGTCTTGCAACTCGATGCTCTCTGGTGAGACGCGGGCCGGTAGAAGCCACCCTTGGTCTGATATCGTCTTCTCTGAGCCTGATCCTAACAGTTTGCAATGAAATATGCACATTTCTGGAAAGTGCAAGTTCATTTTGAAGCATTCTAGCCGTCCAGTGCCGAACTCTTAGTGCAGTTAAACGAAGCCAACGATCATCAACTGGTGTTGTTACCCGATTTCTTTCCTGTCCGGGCCTTCTTCATATTCCCCCATTTGGTGGTACCGATTAATTGCTCTTGAAATAGTGCTTTGGTTAACATTTATCAAGTTACACACGTAACGTTGGCTTCGCCCCTCTTTACAATAAATTCAAAGATTCGAAAATCAACAAGAAATACAGAAAACTTGCATTAATTTAGCGTGAAAAGTGAAGAGAAATTGAATGAATACTTTTGAATTTGGGAGGCTTTTACTTGGTAAAATTCATTATCAATAATAAGAAAACACACTGTGTTTTAAAACTTAATAATTGCGATTAATTTCACTACACTGTAGATTCTTCAGATATCAGATATATATTCATTCGTCTGAGGAAGCTACAGTGTAGTGAAACGCGTTGAATGCAATTACTGTATTGTTTTTTATTATTGAATGAATACTGATATTCAAATAAACTCATTCTTGTTTCAGACGTGTTTGAGATCATATATAAACATATGTTACTACATAGATAAGATTTTTCCCCTCATATGTCCAAAAACATATGTTGACAAAGAAAGTGCGATCGAGCTGCTTAATCAATTGTGGAATTCAGAATACCAGGTGATGAGACAATTTTTGTTGTGTGTTTATTTAATGCAGACGAAAGTGCACTGTTTTGGAAGAGTATGCCAAACAAAACATTCAATTCCAAAAGCGAAGAGTCTTACCCTGGATTTGAGGCGGCGAAGGATAGAGTTGACTGCTGAAAATGACAAAGAATCTGTACGAATTCAAACTTTAACTGCAAACATTGCCGAAATTTAGGATAGGGTAGGACGAGATGGGTTCGAATAGATAGAATCAATTAACATTCAGAAGTTGCTTGAATCGCAAGATAAAGATTTGACTGAAACCGACTTGGAGAAAATATTGAATTCACAACCTGACGAGGCTTTAAAAAGCACTGGAAACGTGACATTTAATTTGAAAAAATTAGAAAGTTTAAGAATGTCAATTGAGCTTTGTGATATCTTTATGAAAATTGTCTTTGAAGTCTTATTTTCAAGAAGCGAATTGCTAATGTAACTACTGAATATCAGTATGAATTTAAGGAGCTTTCAAAAACTGCCAAGCAAGACAAAATAACAAAATTCTTTAAACCATTGCCTAGGCCTGAAGGTAATAATCAATCAGTATCAATTTACTTCGATTTATTTGATTTTTTATCTATAAATTTTCTATTTGGTCACTCAGGAATGTATCCCTTATAATCAATTACCATTCCATATTCACAGTTTCTGTATTCGCGGCATCTTTATGGAACATATACCCCACGAATAAAGAGCTTATACTGTACTACAAGAACTGTTATATAATTATTTTTCAATAGAACTTGTACCTTAATAAGGATTAAGGTTTGGAAATCTTTGCCAACCTTGTATATGGTTCACGTTTTTCGATTGGCCATTATTCAAACTTTGGTACTAAAATTCTTCGCATGTAATTTATCAATAACAAGTAATTGAAATTCTTTTAGATCTGATAACTTCTAGGAAACAACAATACTGATAACCTTCTGTCTCTATGAAACGATTTCTCTTCAATTTCTTTTCAGCTAATTAATTAGAAAAATCTCTTCAACAAGAAGAAATCTTACAATAGTTAAGCATCGTATGCAACTCTTTTATTGACTTCTTGTGTAGAATATATTTCTTGATCGCATGTCAGGAATGTTTCTATAATCATCTCGCAAGAAAACTTGTTTAACAAGTTCAATTCAAAGAATTCATTTATTCTTATAAACAGTTACTAATTCCAGAATAAGGTAAACAATGTAAAAAGAGGGTTAGCGGAACAACACTGACATAAAAAATAGTACTTTCAATTTCTTAAATGTTTAATATGTGATCCAATTCACTTCGAATTGCAATTCGAATCTTAGCATGGCCCACTTGCGTCCAGCGGTTATGAATAAGAATAATCTTCACTCGTGGAAGTGAATAAGTGATATACACAAATGTCAATTTAAAATGAAAGCACATAGAAGAAGGGAATTTTTTAATACTCATAAAGACACATCAGACATTTCACCTAAGTATTGGCATAAATTTTTTGAAACAGCTTCAATGAGCTAATCTAATCCAACCTAACTTTGACTTTGAAATCTAACCTTACCTAAACCTCAGGTAAACACCCTTGTTTGCTATTTATAGGAATAAAAAAATGCAGAAAATTGTAGTTTTCTCTTTAAAACTTTCTACCTGAAACTGAAACCATAACTGACGATTCAATTGGTTGAATAAAAAGTTTTTGCGAGAAAAACAACAAGAAAAAATTAAAGTTTAAATACACTGAATATATTGTAACGATAACCAATCGTCCCTGAAGCCGACCCTGTCACTGCCCGGTGGAAGGATGAATTGCGATACATTTTCGAGAGAATTCAAGATCTCAAAGTTCACGCGCGCAGAAATAACGCGAAGGATCTCGAACCTTCCTACTTGTATATAAGAAGAGACTTCGCGAAACGCGGTGAACAGCCGTCCAGAGCCTGCTATCAGCAACGAGCAAGATCATCGAAAGGATCATCTACACGCGACTGAAAGAGTTCGCCGAAGAAAAAGGACTAATCCCGGAGCAGCAGTTTGGATTTAGAGGACGACATTCGACAATACACCAACCAGCTAGAATCACGGAGGGCATCAAAGACAAATAGAACAGGACCGACAGGAGCAGCATTTTTGGACATTGAGAAAGCATCCGACAAAGTTTGGCACAAAGGACTAGTCTACGAGATGAAGACCACAGGATACCCAGCGAAGCTTAACAACATCACGATGTCATATCTACAAAACAGAAGATTCATAACCAAAATACAGGACCAGAAGTCAACAGCGAAGAGGATAGGAGCCGGTGTACCCCAAGGATCTGTACTAGGACCACTACTATTCAACATATACATCGCAGATATACCGAAGATGAAGCACTCGAAGATGGCGCAGTTCGCAGACGACACGGCAATATACGCATCCCACAGGAACAAAGCAGCAGTAAGAAAATGGCTACAAGAAGACATCGACCAACTAAGCAATTATTTCAGAAGATGGATGATCAAGGTCAACCCAAAGAAGATGGTAGCAATGTACATCGACCACAAGAAGAGCAGACATCCGGAAGCACCAAAAGAAATCACCATAGAAGGACAACAAATCGAATGGAAGAAGGAAGAAAAATATTTCGGCGTAATCTTGGACGACCAACTGAACAACAAGAGGCACATCTATGAAACTACTAGGAGAACAAGAGCAATTCACGAAAAATTATACCCACTACTCAACGGAAAAAGCAAATTTACATTGGAAAACAAGATCAAGATAATCAAGGCAATAATCATCCCAGGAATGACATCTAGAGGACAGATTCGAGAAGAGGAAACTACAAGCTGCACTTAACAAGATCATCAGGACAGCGACAAACGCCCCATGGTACATAAGCAACGACCAACTCAGGGAGGAAATGGAAATCAACACACTGGAAGAAATCATCACACAACTAACGACGAAGACAACCGACCAGATGGAAAACCGCAAAAACAAGGAGATCAACCAAATAATGGAACTACAACCGAGGGCAACAGAAAAGAGGACATCCCTAGTACAATGGAAGAGAAAACAACGGGCCAGCATAGATGCTCCACAACATAAAAGAAGGAGGATAACCAACCAGTAGAATCCCAGGACAAACCAAGGAGATTTAAAATAAGCGAGATGAAGGGGAAAAAGGATAAAAATTCGACCCTCACCAAAATTCAAGAAACTACGCATGCGCGCGCACGCGCGCAGTGAACACCCATCCAGAGAAGTCGTCCCTGGAGCTCCAGCGGATATCCGACTACAGAAATCATCGCGAGGCGGGACTTAGGCATCTGTAATCGCGCAGTTCCATTATATGCGCTGCAGATGCACTCCTTGTTGGAAGCCTTCCTGAGAAGACCGTCCACCAGCGTCAGCGGATTCCTATTCACCATGGCTTGGACACCCAGTTCAGCTAGACTTGAGAGGACTTTGGCACAGGTTACCGTCGCGGCCACTTTTGCGTCTGCCTGTGCACCACCGCTGACGTCGGCTGAATGAAGTGGACCACGCCGTCAATTGAGGAAATCTGCACTTTTCAGTGCTGTAATTGAAAATTAGATGCGAACATGGATGTTTTAGGGCATTCGCCCAGCCGAATCGGGAATCCGCCCAGCCTAACTCCGGACTCCACGAGTTCCGGAATCTCGGGCTTCCACGCCCAGCCTTTCCCTCTGGCATCCCATCCGAGTTTATCTTTTTCTGCTGCTACTTTTCTCTCTACATGGTGTCTATAGCCTTTGACTGGAACTCCAAGAGGAGGTTTTTAGTCGGTAAAAATCCGACATTGGCCCCGTCTCCGAGGTGCATCTTTTCGAAGATTTTCCTCCTCTTTGTCTAAAAAAAACAGGGAATTCAGTTTGAATAAAGAGCGCGAGTAAGTGGACAAAGTGTGAAATAAAGCAGTATTGATTGTGTTATATAAATTAGTTATAGAATTCAATTATTTAGTTCAGTGTTTTAGTTGTTCAGTTTACGTGTAAATTAATTAGTTAGTGTTTTTGTAACGCTGAAGTGTTTAATTCGAACCCACCAATAATTTCAACAACTAAGAAACGTTACAATATAATTTTCATGAGCAACCTGAAGTAATAACTGAGGGTGGGGGACAAATTATTTTTTCAAGTTTTGTACCATAAAAAGGCAAAAAGGCCTGATCGAATTGCTTCACTGCCCATCTTTTGACTGATTGTTAGTTAAGACTTTTCAGCTGAAACAGAAACAGTCAAACTTTTTGGTCCAAACCGGAATCATGCAATTTGAAAAACAAAAAGTTCTGTATCCATTTATTACCGAAGAAACACGAATAATATCTAACGTTTCACGAAATTCATTTCATTCACATTTTATGATCACCTTCTTGTTTGTCTGTCTGTTAAAGCATCTCGTTTTTTCAAAAACACGTGCTCATTAACTTCTTGGACATGTGAACAATCAGGGTTCTATGTCAACGTATTCAGAAAATACGGTCGCTTATGTTTACACTCGCAAGATATTTGGAACCTATAGGGAAGAGGTGCATAAACTTGAACTGCTGGCGACTACTTCAATATTTTCAGATTACTTACGATCGACTCTGAGAGCCTGCAAGTAAGTGTGATGCAGGGTTGTCGTACATACACGATACACCCTACCTACCTAGGTAGGGTGTACCGTATATTAGCTTTCCGCACAATAAACATTATTTCAGACAAGGTTTGTGTTAGATTTAGTTACGTTCTTTTCTATAATATCAATGAAAAAATTCATAGTTATTCAAAGTTGCGAGTTTATTGGTTGTTACAAAACAAAAGAGTTATATATCTAACCTTAACTAAGGAGTGACTTTGGATGTTGAAGCGTGGCACTGCATGTCCTCAGCATACTTTTCATAAGATGGTACGTAACCACTGAGTGCTAATCGCAAGCATAATAACAAATGATCAGTTACTCGATTGCGATATTTTCACTTAATTATCTTCATTTCGGAAAATGCAAACTAGCACAAGTAAGTTGACCCAAACATTTCCGTCAGTTGAAGGGCGAATTGCCTTAGATTCGGATATTTATGTTCAGATATAAAACACAGACATTTGTATCAGATGCTGTAGCTTTGAGATGTATATCTGATATAATCTTCACCAACTCATTTTCAACAGAACATTAGTTCATATTAAACTGACTTGCTATTTCAGTAGATAATTCCTCAATGTTTTTACATGAAAAAGGATAACTCATAAATGATGATACATTTGCAAATTTACTGCAATCATGAAAATGCATTTCGAATTGTCCCAGAATATATGATAATTCAGCCTAATACGTATCATAATTCAACTGAGGCATCCTTGATTTCAAAGATGGAAAATGTTTCAGATCCTTTATTTTCATTTGATCTATCATAAGTTGTAATTTATTTTTGAATGCATTTACTGCCCTAATCATCTCAATAATAGTTTTTCCTTAACCTTGAATCTCAAACTTATTGGTGTTTAAGTGCCTTGTGATGTCAGTCAAAAATGCCAAATAAGTCAGCCATTTTTCGTTTTTCAACATCTGAGTGTCATCACCTTTTAAGTCTAGAAAAGCTGTTATTTCGGGAAATAAATCTTGAAACCTTTCTAGGAATTTTCTGCGACTCAATCACCTCACGTCCGTGTGAAGAACTAAATCCGTGTGTTCAGCTGACTCTATCTTCCAACTACAACTTAAAGAGCCGCCGTTGCAAGCTACGTGCACGGATAAAATTCTCAATTTTTGCAACGCCCATAATTTCCTCGGTGTTTAAATCTGAAAAAATGAAGGGAAATCTTCATTAGCTCGACACAATGCCACAAAACCATTTTTATTTCCAGTCATTGCTGGTGCTCCATCGGTTGTAATGCACACTAATTTAATTATTGGTGACTTGTAGTTTTTTACAAAATTTAAAAAACGTCATATATATCTTAGCCATGGATCTTCCCCTTCAGAGGAATGATTGTCAAAAATTCTTTCTTAGTCAACATGGCATTGATTAACATCCGAATAAAAATACACAGCTGGGCAGTGTCTGTCATATCAGTGGATTCATCGAACTGTAAAAAAAGTATGTACACTTCATGATATCATATTTTGGTTTTTCTGCCATGTCCTGACTCATGACTTCAATATGCCTTGTGACAGTCGGACGATATAACTGAAGTTCTCTAACAGCCGACATGATTTCTGACAAGTACCGCGCGTTCATCTGATAAAGCCGCCTTTTGCCGCTAGCAGAGTGTTATTTTTTTACGTAATAAATTTTTGTAGTTTACTTACCTACTTATTAAAAATTGTTTTCTTTTCGAGATCTACTAAAACGGACTCGCGATCGACTGGTCGAGCACCCATGTCATAAAGTATTTTCCGTTGATCTAGAAATATGATATTTTCACGAAGCAATGTTTAATAACACAAGTATACAGGAAAAAATTCGTTACAGTTGTGTAAAAATCAAATACTTTAATCAACACAGTCTGTAAATGCATCATTTCTGTCATTTTGCTGCATATTTTCACACCTGCAACGAAATTATAACCTATAGAGAATACTGTTGTTTGAACAGGATAACTTCAGCATTAAAATAAAATTTCAAGTCGAAAGATCATTTCATTATCTCTTCACAAGGTGTTGAAAGTAGACGCGTCATATTATTGTTTTGAAATTTATGAATTTGTACATTGTAGCGAATTGAAATTTTTTCAAAAAGAAAGAATAAAGGCAATGAAATTCACGAAGAAATGGTATATCTTTTGTGTGATGATAATCGAATTTCAAATTTGCCGCTCCACAAGCCTTGAAGGTAGTCCTTGCTCAGGAAGTTCAAAAAGTGTTTATATTGCAGAAATAATTAATGTTTAAGATATGGTTATGGATGATAGGGATTGACCAAGGGTAAAATACCATCATATGCACCTCCCGTTGAAAAACTCTGAACATAGCATGCATTAACTCTATGATAAACAAAAAATAATGAAATGTCATCGAGTTTTAGACGACATCTGGTTCGAACTCGAATTTCATCTTGGTGTTGCTTGTTTTTGACGTTTGAAATTGTTATCATTAGTTTTAACAAATGAGGATAAGCGTTTCATTGAAAGTTTATTTGTGCGTGGCTATACTGTTAAGCAAATACTACGCCGATTACAAATGAAGTACAATCTATGATCTTGAGGGAAAATTTCGGACAACAGGGTCATTAGGAAGAAGATCAGGATGACTGTTTTTCCAAATATCTCAGAGATGCCAACTGTTAAAAACATCTGCGAGAATAATAATACGACATGATTTTGTTTAACAAATTACATGAGTAAAATCATTCCACAAAAAAATCAAGTACTCAGAATGGAGTATGACCTCTATTGGCATCCACAACCATCTGCATCCGTCTTCTCCAGCTCTCTATGGATCTCGAAATTACTTCTTGATCGAGATTGTTCCAACATTCTTGAATTTTTTGCCTCAGATCCTCACAATTATTGAAAATAATACCAATTTCATACACCAATTCTTCCAAATGACCCTACAGAAAATAGCCGCACGGATTAAAATCGGGACTATTTGGGGGCCATTATTCTGGTTCGATGATACCGTCTTCACGTTGTCTTACACAATCCATAGTATAGTGACTGGTATGACATTTGGCTCCATCCTGAAATCAATTGAAATAGATTTCATTTAGATACATCTAATTTCGGACACCCTGTACACTGACTACCAGTTTTTTTGTGATATAGTATTGGTTGTTCATTTCTTTGACAAACGTTGTCAGAAGATTATGGAAAAAATTGTAGAATTCCAAAGAAGATTTGAACCAATAAAAATCATCCAAAAAGCTACTCAATTCCCAAACCGTTAATTTTCAGTTGGAGGCAACTATACTTAGTCATGTTATACAAAAAACAGCAATCATTCACCTGCATGAAAGTGAACTGAGGAGTTGACGCCACAATAGTTATAGTACATATGATCGAGAATTATGTGACAATAATTTTCCGAATATAATCTTATGCCTTGTTCTATAAAAATGATATTAGATTTAAAGTTCCTCGAAATAACGACAGAGACCTGGAAAGTTTTTGTTTTTCCCACTGCAAACGAATTAAAGGCACATTTCTCTTGATTCAATTCGTTGGAACACAAATTCTGTCATTCTGGCTGTTATTTGGTGGGGCAACATTGAAAATTTTTTCATCTATGCATCAGATATTTTCAATTTGTCTACGTATTCTAAATCTATTTAATAAATTTCTGTATCGCTCGAATCTGCGCTCTTCGACAGCTTGGGTCAACTGAAAATTATAGTGCCTCCGAAAATACTCAAGATCCAAATCATGTCCTTATTCTTCTCACAGAGGTTTTTGAGATTTGGCATTTCTGAGACATTTGGGAAACAGTTAAGCTGGTTCCTGGAGTTCTAATAGGGCTAACTGCAAATGCAAAAATTCGCTGAATGTTATCCTGAAATTGTCAGTTGAGTTTGTAATACAAAAAATGTAAAGTTGATGCTTGAAACAGATTAGGAAGTGGCGAGTACTTCTGTTCTAACAGTTCATCCTCAATGCCTTGATCTGCACGACTTGGAGCTTTCGGATATGACATGCCGCTGCATGTCCCCAGACTGTTGACGCGTATGTCATCGTGACTCTGATGATGGTCTTGTAGAGCTTCAGCTTGTTCGTTGCACTCAAGTTGCTCCGCCTGTTCATCAGGGGGTACAGGAAGGCTTGGGCTGCCTTCGCCTTGCTCGTGCAGTCCTCCACATGTTGACGCCATGTCAGCTGTCGGTCGAGTGTGACTCCCAGGTATTTGGCCTTGTTGACCCACGGGATGGGTTGTCCGTTCATGGTGATCTGCTCCTCTGGGCTACGTCTTCTTCTGGACAGAAAGAGTGCCGAGCTCTTTTCTGGGTTGATGGTGATCAACCACTTGGTAAATCATTACTCCAATTGGTCTGCGGCCTCTTGGAGTCTTCTGGTTATCAAGTGGGATGCTGTCGATCTGGTCATTATGGCCGTGTCATCCGCGTAGAGGGCTAAGCCCGTGTTGGGGGTTTTCGGGACGTCCAAAATATAGATGTTAAACAGCAACGGCGCTAGTAATGATCCTTGTGGTACTCCGGCTTCCATCCTCCTGGTGGAAGATCGGGCGTCTCCTATTCGTACCACGAAAGGTTTATCTCTCAGGTATGACCAAGCGCACCAGGGCAGGTGAGAGGTTTAGCTTCAACATCTTGAAAAGCAGACCGCCATGCAAAGTCCTATCGAACGCCTTTGCGCTGTCGAATAATGTCATACCGGTTGACTGGTTTCTATTGAATCGATCACTGATGAATTTAACCACTCGGAGAAGTTGCTGTTATGTGGAGTGGCTTCCTCTGAAGCCAAATTGCTCATCTGGGAAGATTGCGTAGGTCTCCACATGTTCCTTGAGCCGGCGCAGGATGATCCCCTCAACAGTCGTGCCGATCGTTGACAGGAGACTGATGGGTCTATAATTCTGTAGAAAGGAAGCAGACTCACCTGGTTTCCTAATGACAATCACATCCGCTGTTTTCCATTTTTCAGGAAAGTGTTGTAGTCGCAGACTCGCGTTGGTGATTGATGCCAGATGTCCAAGAGCTCGCTGAGGGAGGTTTTTCAGTGCTCTGTTGCTGATCTCATCTGGTCCAGGTACTTTTCTCACTTTTCTTTGCGAGATTACGCTTTTTAGCTCTTCCGTGGTGGTGGGTTGAATGATCTCCTCGTTATATTCGGCTAGACGTCTCCAGACTTCTGCTTCAGTTCTCTTCACGTGGTCGAGGTCAGCTTCCGCATATTTCACCGTGAACTGGCGTTCAAGGTTGTGTGCGTAGGCTTCTGCTTTGTCTGAAACAGAGAATACTAACCCTTGTTCACCTTGTATGGGTGGCATGGGTGTCGTCTTTTGGCGTGTTTGGTTTCCTTTGTCCTCGTGCACGCTTCCACTGACTGGCGTAAAGCTGTTTCGAATACTCCGACGGCTCTGTCCAGGTCGTCGGTCGACTCTAGCTTGCCCAGGGGCGACAGGGTCTGTTGGACGAGGTCTGTGAAAGCATCCCAGCATGTTGTCCTGGTCTTCTGCGTTTTTTCTTCGTTTGGTAAGTTACCTAGAAGGAGAAGAACTGGGTTGTGATCAGATGTTAGATCGTTGACTGCAGTTAGGTTGTATGAAAGCGATACTTCTTTCATAACAGCGATGTCTAATACATCACCAAACCCTAAGTTGGTGATGTTTTAGATGATGAAACAATGAAACGCTTATCCTCATTGGTTAAAACCATTGTTGACAATTTCAAACGTCAACACCAAGCAACACCAAGATAAAATTCGAGTTCAAACCAGATGTCGTCTAAAACTCGATGACATTTCATTAATGCACAATTCTGAATCAATATTGGAGTTAGAACCCTCAAAATGATAGGAAAGGTTCAATCTAGTGATTGAATTACACAGTTGATTCATTATGACCGCGAAAACATTTTTAATGCGCGGGGAAAATTGTTAATATTTGCGGAAGTCGACCATTTTGAATTCGAACAGAAACCAAATTTCTTTGTCTTTGAAAAACTATATTTCGATTTCAGCTGAAAATCGGAATGAAAAAATTTTTTCACGCAATTTTTCTACCAATTCGTGGAATATTTTTGAGATCAATATGTCAAATTGTTCAGAAAAGACTGAATTAGCGACTGAATGCCCCATTTGTCCAATTTTTCGAGAAAAAACGTTCCAGCGATCTTGAAATATTGCTCATTTTCGAATGAGCCAGCCATATTGGATTTTATCGGACGTGAAATTTCGATACAATTTCCGAAAAACCTAGTCCTCTGGCTTTTCAATGAAGCAAGAACAAATGGTCTAGCTCTAAAATTGCGAAAGTTATAACGGAAAAAAATTGACCGGTTTTCTCAGGTGCACCCTATGTAACATAGAAAGGAATTCGTCAATAATGGATGCATAATGAGCAATAAATTTCTGTCCAAGTAAGGATGTTCAATCAATTTCTGTCACCGATTTCGCGGTTTGATTTAAAAGATGTAACAATTTTAGAAAAATTCAAATTCATCTTTTGAAGGATTCAATTTTATGGCGACATTTTTAATACTTCCTGAAAAATTAGGTCAAAATTCAATAATTATATAGAATCTTTGAGAAATACTTTGCTTGATAATTGTCAAGCTTTCATGGAAGAGTGAGAAGAAAAATAAAATATCCAATACAAATTTCGCATTATAAAAACCCAAACTTTGGGGAAATTTTCACTCTTCGTTCTCGGGGGTAACTTACAATAGGATTACCGATTAGGACAAGCCGGAAGGGGCGGTACACCTTGTACTAGGTAATTTTAATAGAATTACCAACTTCTTACTTTTCAGGGCATTGTAATCCTGTTTTATGTTTGCATCCCCTCATTCACTAAAAATCTGCTTTGTTTTATTACCCCCAATATTATAAGTAGGATAGTTTCGGTAAGAAGTTCCATTCATAAAGTTTCTGTTTAACCAACAACTACGAATTTATAGTATTTCATTATTGAAGTGTACAGTGCCAAGTATGGAATTCAGTGTGTTTTATATTTTTTAATCTTAGTGTCAGATTGTGTTTGCTTATCGTGGTCTTCTAATGTAAACAGTATATTTTCCAGTAAAATAATATCGGTAAGATTTTATGTAATTTTTATAATTTGTTATTATGAGTCTTTGTTTCATTCCTTCACGTTAAAAATACATTACTCATCATTATACTGTTGCAACTTCACAAATATTTTTTGTATAAAATTCTTTGGAAGAAAAAAAACACATTTTTCGTATTGAATATCGAGGGTGTCAGTGTTCAATGAAATTAAGTTTATTTGTTGGTTTTTTCGAAATTCCATTCTTTTTCGTGTTCTATATTAAATAAACCTTTGCAATGGAAGAGAACATATTGAAATTATTTGTGAATTATGTACACGTGAAATTTGGAGTTTCCATCTTCGGCAAATCTTAAACAGCCAATAGAAATTCGTCATTTTATCATTACTACTATATTTAGTAGTTTTAGTTCATTGTTAAATTCTCTTGAAAATATTAACGTTGAAATAAGTTAAGACTGAAAAAGGATTTAAATGTTGTTGATTCTATTAATTGAAATTTAATTTCCCATTAATATTATTATTTTTCTTTCAAATTTACGGTTTTAAAGATGAAGATTTGTCAATTTTTAATTGATTTCAAATATTTTAGAACTACAAAATACGCAATATCTAACTTTTCGAAGAATTGATTGAAAATATTCTTTCTACTTCATCCGTTAAAGTGTTCAGATAATACCACAAATAATTCAAATTTTCAAATTAATATTTAAACTCACAACAAAACTGTTTTTGATGCTGTAATTTTTCTGAGGGCTGAGCGCTCGTAATGTGGATAAAAAATAGGAGTAACACAGTTTGGGAGGTTACATGTTTTTAATTGCAAATTTCGTTGTATCTATGAATCTCTTTTGATGGCTTTCAACTCATAAATAGTTTCAGAATTAATTAAAATGCCTTCCATATTCGAACAATTCGAACTAAAATCGGGTTTTTGTGACTACAGGGTGTTTCAGGTAAGCAGTCATTTATTAAGAGGAGATTGCTTATCAAAAAATATGAAAAAATGCTAATGAACATATTTCCTGAGCTACAGGGTGTTGAAGTACAGTTTTTTTCACGCTTGTTTTGGTAACTCTTATAATTTTCAAGGGATCTAACTCCATTAACAAGAAAGGACTTCTTTTACTCATTGATTCACTAGATCTATCCAGTGGTTGCGAAAATATACAGGGTGATAGTTTTTGTAAGGTTATGCTATATTTGACCCCATCAAAATCATAGTGTAGTGCACTAAAGATCTTCTCCAAAATAATTATTGAAAAGTTCTCCAAAGTTCACTTTTCTTTGTCTCTTTTTGCGGAGTCGCAACAGTTTTCGAGTAAAGAAAAAGTCGATAATCTGTAAATCACCGAAACTGTTTTCATAATTTTTCACAAAAACTGGGAGAATAGCCTTTTGAAGCATTTTTCATCTCATTTCGAGTTTGAATATACAGAGTGTTCATTTTGTTCAGTGAAGATTAAAGTACTCGGGTGAACTATAAAATATAAAATAATTTAGAGCATTCTTATGTCAGACAAGCGTGTGTTCTAAGGAATGACATATGACTATGATAAAGTGAAAGAAACCTGGTGGTGATATTCGGTATTTAACAAAAATACAAAGAGCAAAAGAAAGTACCTTCTTTTTTAAACTAATAACGAACGAATGATGTGTTCGAAATTACCACCATTCATTTCTACACATAGTGTTAGGTTAGATGGGTTAGATTTCTATACATAGTGTTAGGGTACGATTTATTTTTTTTATGAGCACTTCCCAGGAATGAGCGAACCTGTTACATCTCATGAGATGACGCCTAGGAAGAATTGCGATGTCTGTTTACTCGCTTCTTGAAGAGGGCCAAATTGTAGGATGTTGGGAAGATGTTGGACGGAAGCGAGTTCCATAGCTCACAGGCCCTGTAAACAAAGTAATTGTTATAGAACAATATGATATATGATAACAACTCCTTATCAGCCTAGTGTTGCGGCAAAATAACAATATCCCAAAGCAGGTCGAATCTGCGACTTATATAGAACCAACAGCTAAGATGACATGAAGTATCGCTTGGCTCTGAAAAGAAAACTAAGTTTAGCTGATGCAGACTTAACTATTACTGATTTATGTTCATGTCAGCAAAACCTGGAGTTGACCGTTATTCCGAGAAGGTGCATCGAATCTTTGGATGCAATTTGTTGGTCTTGCATCGTTAGAGAAGGTTCTCCAGCGGGGACCTTTCTAAAAAACGTAGTTGCTCGCATTAAAGTTCCCAGGTTCAACTGACTCCACTCCGATATCTTCTGTAAGTCGGAGTTTCAGTAATTAATTTGTTGACATCTCTGACGCTGAGATTCCGCAGATGTAATCGGCCGCAGACTACTGAAAGACGAAACTAGGATACCATCGTCTTCGAGACCAAGAATCTTGTTCTCTGTAGATGACAGAAGATCTTTTATCTACAACAGAAACAAGGTTGCCGAAAAAATGGATCCCTGAGTTATTCCTGCATGCAACTGGAAACAATCAGATGTTATACCGTCGACCACAACTTGTATCGATCTATTTGAGAGAAAGCTCCCGCAATTTTTCGGGAAGCCCATATGCAGCAAGTTTATGTAACAAGGCTGCATGCCAAGCCCTATCGAAGATCTTAGAGATGTCGTGGGCTACTGCTCTAGATTCCCCATGCTTTTCCATTGTTGATATACAAACACGAATTACGTAGGCGAGCAGATCTCCTGTCGATCTTTGCCTGCGAAAACCATACTGACGGTCGTTAAAAATTCCCTGCAACTCAAGATATTTGATGAGTTCATCGTTTATGACTCTCCATCACTTTGGACATAATGGGAAGAAGTGCAACTGGGCGGTAGTTTTGGGGTAAGGACTTCTTTCTCTTCTTTGGGATCGGTTGAATTCTCGCTATTTTTCAGCTGTTCGGAAAATTCTGGCTTTCATGTTTCTGAAACAGACGGTTAAGAGGGGGTGCCAGTTCGGGAGCACACCTTCCCAGGACGATTGGCTGTATTTCGTTTAGACCGACGGCCTTCTTGCAGTTCAGCTACTCGAGAGCCAGTCTCACTGTGCTCTGAACTTGATTTCTGCCATGGAAGAATTTGTAGGTGAAATGTTCTGTAGTATTGCGTTAGATGAATCTGGAACAGAATTCTTTGAGAGCAAGAAAGCAAAGAGATCGGCTTTCTCTCGGAGATGATGCTATTAATCAGAAATTGACACTGACAGTCTTCGCCTAAGAGCAGAACTGTCTAGTCCCGCTTGCCTGTTCAAGGAGTTTATTAGTTACCCCTTCGTTGAAATTGGTCTTTGCTCTTGCAGTTGTTAAGTTGCATACGTTCAGTATTCGTACGAAGGTTCTTCTTGTTTCTTCTGGTAAATTTATCTTCCATGACTTGTAGGCTCTCTTCCTGGCTGAAGAGGCTCTTTCGCAGTCTTTGTTGAACCTTGGTTTTTGGGCTGTTCTTCTTTTCATCTCTTCCCTGAGCCTCGCTTCATCCTAATGATGAATACTACAGTTCATTATGTTATGCTAATTTTTGTAATGCACGCTCATTTATGAATTTAATATGCAACGTTTGGATCTACCGGGTGTCCACGCGAGATAGAACATTGAAAGTATATGGAGAAAAGAATGACCGATTGGAGAATTCTTTTTTATTGCCTTGAATGTTATCCGAACTAAATTCAGAAAATACTGCTAGGTCGATAACTACTAGGACGTTCTGGATTATTATCAGGTTTGAGAATTGGCCCGAATGGTTATTGAAGAAGACTATAGGAATATCTACTATTCGAAGAGCTGTTCATTCTTTTTATTTTCTGAAAGAAATTCCCCCTGTGAAAAAACTATCCGCTGTGCTCGTAGAAGATCAGGACATGCCTTTAATTACAAAAAACTGAATGTGGCAAGATTTTGCAGGAACAGGAAGTCAGTTCTAATAGATAAAGAAGAGATCGGTTGCTGGAGAAGAAATTATTCAAGAGCAATGAAATAATATCGTGCTTATAGTAAGAAAATGTTTTATCTGGATGAAACTTGGGTTAATCAAGGATACACGGTTTAGAAAATTTGGAATGATAAAAGCATAAAAGATTATCGACAAACCTTCCTCCAAGGATTATCTGCAGGATTTTAGGCTCCGTTAGGAAAAGGACGACGTATAATAATAACGCATATAGGTAGTGTTAACGGTTTTGTGGATGGGGAGTATTTATCATTTCAAAGTAAAAGTACTGGAGGCTATCATGATTGCACGAGAATGTGTTATAGTAATGGATAACGCAAGCTACAATTCGCGACTCTTGAATTACCAACCTAAAGGTTTCTATAGTATTGTCGTAAAAGTAGGGGGATGCGACAATTTTTGTGGGGAGTGTATTTTCAATGCTGTGGCACTTCCGGTTATACCGGAAGTTGCCATCATCTTTGTTATTTCCCGTTTTTCTTCTTTTCTAGTAGGTATTCTCAATTACATCAGTTACTGTCAGGAAAATCATCTTCGAATTACCAGAAATACCTCGTTAAAGGAAACATGACGTTTTTGTTTTTAGTTAGATATAGGTACTTTTCCAAATATTGCAAACAAAAACCATGGACGTATTCCTTGGAGTATGCTGAAAAATATCACATTTTATTGTGACATAATATTTGAACTATTCTGTTCTAGGACAATTTGTGGATTTCATAACATCTCGATCTAAAATCATGACTTTTTCCTGAAAAGTAATTGATGTAATCGAGATTACCCACTAGAAAAGAAGAAAACGAGAAGTCAGATTCAATCCACTCCAAAAGTAATTGATTTCGTACTTTTTCTCTGGGAATTCTGACCAGAATTACTTTGACGATTTTGAGATAGGTCTTGTATTGAGAGATCGAAATGCATAATTTGAAAGATTTCCGGTCATATAATCTGCGAATTTCGGGGTCCTCGTACGAAAAATCGTAATTTTTGAGATAAAATCTCGAATAACTCGGAAATGATGCATTTTAGGTATAGGAAGACCTATAACAGATCGATGCCTTTTACTATTACGAGTTAAATGGTTTGTGCAAAAATAGGTAGTCTAATTTAAAAAAACGGACTTTTTGTATCTCTGAATGTACTACGATTGGCCACATACTTTGGAAACCGTATACCGTGGACCCTCTAAATGCATTTAATTCTGCTGGATGACCCTCTTTACTTACAACGAGCTATAAATTACCGATATTGAATGATTTTTAGTATTTTAATGATGCCTTCTAAGAGTTACCAAAAATCGCAAAAAATTCCGATGGAAGAATTCATATATTCCTTTCGGTTGATTTTAGGTAGCAATGATATGAGAAAAATTGTTCAGAATTTAATTTTCTACAATAACAAAAATAGAAACATACATTATGCCTTTTGAAATAACAAAGATAACGGTATAACTGAAAGTGCCACAGCATTGAAAATATTTTCGGAACTTAGTTCGAATAACATTCAAGACAACAGAAAAAAAATCTGCAATCGGTCATTCCTCTCTACACATACTTTTAATGTCCCATCTCGCGTGGACACCCTGTACTTCGTTACATTATAAATATTGCCATGTCACCCCCACATAATGAAACCTCCATAGTTGTTAGAATCTCCAAAAATGATTGAGTAGTTTTTGTATCAAACGCCAATAGACAAGCATATCTTTCCTTTTTATACAGGGTGTCCACTTAGTGCGAAATTAGTTTATATTTTGTACCTAATTACAAGTGTCAAAAAAGTTTCTAAATTGAACGCAGATGACGAAAATTGATTATACGCTGAACAGTGGCATACTGCATACTTGTGAATTTCAGTTAAAATCTATGACGTGTAATGATGGGAGCTGTAAAAAATAGCTTGCATTCCAAACTTGGGCTCAATATCTCAAAAATTGCAGGAGTTTTGAAGAAAAAACCAAATTTCAACACCCTGTAGCTCCGTAACGAAGCTTTTGCGGACCTATGTTTATATGAACTTTTTTTCTCAAACATTATTTCGAATTAGTGGAATTAAGCCAGTTTTTTTTCCAAAGATCTTCATTTATACATTCAGTCGACGTTTCGGCACAATATTTTGCCTTCTTCAGGACTCTAAATTGAATTTTACTATCTGAAAATGAAGTTTTTCTTCTTTAAGAAAAGGGGAGCAACAGAACATATAAACACCTAAAAAAAGTCTAGGGAACACTCAAAGAGCACTTGTTTCTCAGAAAAGAATTAAAGGCATGATCTTCAAACTTAACCCACGTGAATCGTGTAAGCCAGTTTTCATTCCACACAACATTCTCACTCTTCCCTATAAACACCTCAAAAAAGTCTAGGAAACATTTACCAATATCTTCAAAATATGAATTTGATGATTCGAATTTATAGAAATCTTTCGGTTTTTGTTAGGATGTATTGTATATAATGTAGTCTCAAGAAAACAAATAATACTTGACTTCTCCAAAGCACCTATTATGAAAAAAAATTTCAAATTTGAAAATGACGAGATTTGGTAAAACACAAAAAAAATCCTGAACTAATATTTTCGAAACGATATGGAAGCACTTATATTTTTCAGTACCCAGAAGGTCCACCTCTGTTATTAATGACACTTTGGCATCGTCGCGGCATGCTCAATATTAAACTGTCTATTACATTTTGACCTCAGTCATTCCAAGCCCCCTGAACTGCTAATCAAAGCTCCTGTTCATGATGGAGGACGTTTTGACGCAGGAGATTTCTTTTTAGGGTATCCCACACTTGCTCGATGGGATTCAGATCTGGGGAGCAGGATGGCCGCGGTAGAAGGTCGATTTCATTCTCTTCAAGAACGTTTAAGACAACACTTGCACAATGGAAGAGTGGACCTAACCTAACTCATTGTTTGGAGATACGGTACCACTACAGGTAAAACTATCTCAATTGCGTAAGAATTTCCCGTGAGGTTGTTTTGTATGAAAAGGTCAGTTCTTCCACCAAGCGTATACCTCCCCAAAACATCACAGATCCGCCTCCCTGTCTAACAACTTCTCGAGCATGCTGGAGACGGTTTTGCTTTCCAGGTTCCCTCCATATTCGAATTCTTCCCGAATTGGGATAATAACTAAATCTAGATTCATCACTGAAGAGAACTGTGGCCCACCTCTCTTGATCCCAGTTTACGTGTTCTTGGCACCAAGCTAAACGAGCAGCACGATTTCCATGGGTCAGTTGTGGAACTCTTAAAGGACGTCTGGAGTGGAGTTGACCTTTGTGCAGTCGATTTCTCACAGTTTGGTCGGAAATTTGTACATTATGAACTCGTGATAGTTCTTGAGCTATTGAGATGCTGTGGTAGTACGATCTCTTCTGGCTTGTAAAACCAAAAATCGGTCTTGGTCGACTGTAGTAATCCTTAAACGACCTGTATGGCGTTCTTCTACGCTATTTGTTCCATTGAAACGCGACCGTAATCGGTTTATGACACTTGGGCTACTTCCCAGAACCCTGGATACTTCCCGTTGTGAGCTCCCAGCTTGGAGCATGCCAACGGCTCGTAACATCTCTTCCCTAGTCAAATGTCGTCTTTCCATGGTCGAATCAGAAAACTTGAATCTTTTATTTGTGCTTACAACAGAAACAAAGTGCCAACTAACTGATTTCAAACACTGAATACATGAAATGATTATAAAGCAGTGTCGCATCTGCTGCATTTTTAGTTTTTCATAAAAAAAACTGAAATCTGTTGCGGCACTCTACATAATTTGGTGAGAAATTGATGCAGGTTTTCAATTCTTAAAAGAAATCATCCATATTGATCATTCTGGATACGATATATCGATATTCAGAAGTGTTCCCTAGACTTTTGGAGGTGTTTATGTGTATAAATTAAACAGACTCTTCTCTATCGAAAACCGTTTTTCCTTTAAAGTAGTAACACATTTGAGAGGTGAAGAGGTACCTGATGGTTACAGACTCATATTTTCGGACGTGATTTCTTTATTCACTAATATTCCTATTGACCTCTCTTTAAATATAATAAAAAAGAAATGGCAAAAATACATACAAAACATTGTAGTTATACTTTGGAGCAGTTTTTGGAGTTGTTGAATTTTGTTTTTCAGTTATTTCAAATTTGATGGATTTTTTTATAGACAAGTTTATGGTTTGGGTATGGGGAACTATATTTCTCCGATTTGTGCCGATTTGGTCATGAGTGAATTGCAGGACACGTGCATACCAAGGCTCAGTTTTGTGCTTCCGTTCTTTAAGAGATTTGTTGTCGATATTCTTACCTGTGTACCCATGTGAAAAAAAGAAAATATATTGAGGGTTTTCAATTCTTTCCATCCAAAGATACAGTTCCTTCTTGAAATATAGGAGAAACATCTTTCTTGGATCTTCGAATCATAATAACGGAGAATAATTGCTTGCTCACAGCTTGGTATGGTACCATAAAATAACGTTTTATGAGTGATTTTTGAATTTCAATTCACAGCACTCTTTCAAACGTAAAGTAAATATTAGAGATAATCTAAAACACAGGGCCCTCAATTTGTCTAATACCGTTTTTCATAAAAAAATATAAGTCTCATTAAGTAGTATCTCGTGAAAAATGGTTATCCAGTAAAACTTATAAATAAATTACTCAGAAGCAAATCAAACTGACAAAACAAACTTATGTCAGAACAAAAGGATATATTGCAAGATTCCGTATGTACAGAATTAATCTGAGAAAATTGCCAAGATCTTAAATTCAAATGACGTTACTATCGCTTTTGAAAATCAAAACACGTTACATAAGTATTTAACTAGATTGAAGGAAAGAACGAAAAGAATGTATAGAATTCCATGCGAACAATGTGAGGGAGTTTATATAGGGCAAACGGGAAGATATTTGAGTACAAGAATTTCAGAATACAAACGAAGTATAAATTCAGCAAACCGTGGAAATTCAACAGGTAAAACCACTCTGGCAGAGCATGCGATATCTATGAATCATGCATTCGATTTTGAAAATGCTATGGTTCTGGATAGAGAATATCATTATAAAAGAAGACCCATTAAGGAAATGATACACATACAAAAATATAAAAACAGTGTCAACAGAAAACAGGATACAGAAATAATTCATATTTCAATCTTATAAGGAGAATCATTTCTTGAAGTTGAAACCACCATTATACGTTTTAAAATGCCGTGTGTATCAATCGTTTCCTTAGTAGATTATGTAACGTAAAAATAATAATAATATCAGACCGCACATATTCGATGTTTTGCCAACTGCTCCCGAATATCAGTTCGATTTCGAGGGTGGAGAACGCATCTTCTCCGTGTTCTTTGTTACCGTTCAGTAAGACTAAGCAGCCCTTGAATTATCTAGATATGTATCTTTCGTTTTATTATTACGTGGGAGATCTGTATATACCTTGTGAGTACCTAGTTTTTATCATTTCTAAAAGAAAAAATTTTATCCTATTTATTTATTTATTGTATATTATGGCAGTTTTTATATATACATTTCATAGTGTTTTCAATTTGTTCGAGCTTGTGAGTGTTTCGTGTAATGTCTAACAATTCGGTTTTCGATAGAGAGAGTCTGTTTACTTTATACACATATATGTTTTGTTGCTTCACTTTTCTTAAGGAAGAAAAAATTCAACAACTCCAAAAACTGCTCCAAAGTATAAATACAATGTTTTGTATGTATTTTTGCCATTTCTTTTCTATTATATTTAAAGTGAGGTCAATAGGAATATTAGTGAATGAAGAAATCACTTCCAAAAATATGAGTCTGTAACCATCAGGCACCTCTTCACCTCGCAAATGTCTTACTTCTTCAAAGGAAAATCGGTTTTCGATAGAGGAGAGTCTGTTTAATTTATACACATAAACACCTCAAAAAAGTCTAGGGAACACTTCTGAATATCGATATATCGTATCCAGAACGATCAATATGGATGATTTCTTTTAAGAATTGAACACCTGCATCAATTTCTCACCTAATTATGTAGAGTTCCGCAACAGATTTCAGTTTTTTTTTATGAAAAACTAAAAATGCACCAGATGCGACACTGCCTTATAATCATTTCATGTATTCAGTGTTTGAAATCACTTAGTTGGCACTTTGTTTCTGTTGTAAGCACAAATAAAAGATTCAAGTTTTGTGATTCGACCATGGAAAGACGACATTTGACTAGAGAAGAGATGTTACGAGCCGTTGGCATGCTCCATGCTGGGAGCGCACAACGGGAAGTATCCAGGGTTCTGGGAAGTAGCCCAAGTGTCATAAACCGATTATGGTCACGTTTCAATGAAACAGGTAGCGTAGAAGAACGCCATACAGGTCGTTTCAGGATTACTACATTCCCCCAAGACCGATTTTTGGTTTTACAAGCCAGAAGAGATAGTACTACCACAGCATCTCAATTAGCTCAAGAGCTATCACGAGTTCATAATGTACAAATTTCCGACCAAACTGTGAGAAATAGACTGCACGAAGGTCAACTCCACCCCATGGAAATCGCGCTGCTCGTTTAGCTTGGTGCCAAGAACACATAATCTGGGATTAAGAGAGGTGGGCCACAGTTTTCTTCAGTGATGAATCTAGATTCAGTTATTATCCCGATTCAGGAAGAATTCGAATATAGAGGGAACCTGGAAAGCAAAACCGTCTTCAGCATGCTCGAGAAGTTGTTCGACAGGGAGGCGGATCAGTGATGTTTTGGGGAGGTATACGCCTTGGTGTCTTACGCAAATGAGATCGTTTTACCTGTAGTGGTACCGTATCTCCAAACAATGGGTCAAAATCCACTCTTCCAACAAGATAATGCCCCTCCTCATCGTGCAAGAGTTGTCTTGAACGTTCTGGAAGAGAATGATATCGATCTTCTACCGTGGCCATACTTCTCCCCAGATCTGAATCCTATCGAGCATGTGTGGGACACCCTAAAAAGAAATCTCCTGCATCAAAACGTCTTCCATCATGAACAGGAGCTTCGATTAGTAGTTCAGGGGCCTTGAAATGACTTAGGTCAAAATGTAATAGACAATTTAATATTGAGCATGCCGCGACGATGCCAAAATATCATTAATAACAGAGGTGGACTTTCTGGGTACTGAAAAATATAAGTGCTTCCATATCGTTCCGAAAATATTAGTTCAGGATTTTTTTTTGTTTTACCAAATTTCGTCATTTTCAAATTTCAAATTTTTTTTATAATAGGTGCTTTAGAGATTTCAAATATTATTTTTTTCTTGAGAATACATTATATACAATTCATCCTAACAAAACCGAAAGATTTCTATAAATTCGAATCATCAAATTAATGTTTTAAAGATATTGGTAAGTGTTCCCTAGACTTTTTTGAGGCGTTTATATGTTCTGTTGCTTCCCTTTTCTTAAAGAAGAAAAATTTTATTTTCTGATAGTAAAATTCATTTTAGAGTCCTGAAGAAGGCAAAATATTGTGCCGAAACGTCGACTGAATATATAAATAAAGATCTTTGGAAAAAAACTGGCTTAATTCCACCAATTCGAAATAACTTATAAGAAAAATAGCCAACTAATCATTACCTTTTTTTCTTAAAATTGCACCTACATTTACCCACTCAAGTTATGACCTACTATTATGTAACACCCTGTATTATAAGCTTAGGTAACCACATATACGAACTTTAACGCAATATTGGCATTTTTTCAGAACGCAATTAGTACCAGATTAGCTGAACCAGTTTCAGATGGAATTAATATGGCAATGATTTTCTGCAACAAAGAATTCAAATGGAAACGCTGGAATTGTCCCACATCTGACTTTTCCAGGTAAGTTAATATGACTATATGACATTCACACTATACACTGTGCTTCAAGGAAATTTTGAACCACCTAAATCTGGAAAGAATGATATTAGCAAAAAATGCTTGAACAAGTCAATTTTGATTCGATATACCGCTTTTCAGTTTGATTTCAAATCAACCTCCTACCCTCAACAACCTGCAACTTGAAAAAATGATAAGCAAGATTTGAATCGCTTGTTGAAACGTATTTTCCTACTTATAACTGTAAATAGTAACTTATTAAGTTAGGTTTTCTAATGCATGAATACTTTTTCGATATTAAAGTGCTGAAATATGTTATTAATGAATGAAATATGGAATGGCTCAACTCTCGCCACCCGTAGGGACACTTGGGCCGGGGGACAGTTGAACATTGCTTTATAAAGGGAAAAATAAAAATATTTTGGAGCTTAAATTACAGATATATTAAACAAAACATTACAGATTGAAATGAAATTATAAAGAAGTATAGTTATTACTCTTCTTATGAAGAAAAAAAAAACAGTAGTCTGCAAACCCAAATATTCTACTTTTGATGGAGTGGGGCAGATAATTAATGTGCAACAGAAAGAGTTGGCGGGAGTATGTAGTCCTAGGGTACTCCTGCATGAAGGGGATGAGTGTAGTCATAGACATTAAAATATAACAATTTTTAATAACTTTTTTAGTAGTAAATCATTTAATTTCCTAAAACTGAAAACATAGCATTAATAAATAAGGTGTCGATTTGTTTTGACCTAAATATTAGAGAAAAAAATTAATAATTTTATAAGTAATAGTTGTTTATGTTGATCCAGTTCCAACAGAAGCTCCTTGCGGTGACCATCCCTTATCCTTGGAGGTTCATCTAAAATCAATCAGACAAAAAAAAATGTTTTGTTAATAGATAATCTAGTGCCTGATCGAAGCTTCGTTTTTTTTTAAATTTTTAAAATTGCAGCCTCAAGACAAAAACAAAAAGTTACTATATGCGAGTTTTCGCAATGTGTAGACACATTGAAAAATATTATTTTTCAAGGGACAATATTCAACCTTCCGTAGAATGTTAAATATTCTCCCTTGAAGGAGCTAGTTTTCCGATCTACTCTCCATAATCACCGTTAACCGGGGCCACAGGGAAGTGGTACAGCACGGTCAGATGTCACGAATAGGAACAATGGACTGCAGTTTCGTTCCCGTTTGACCTCGTCAGCATTGTCTTCCCATTCGTAACACAAGGCTATGCCGTTACCTACTCATCTCAATTCGTTGGAGCGAACGCACCAACGCCACGCGAAACGGTGAAACCGAAGAGCAGATAAAACAGGAAAACGTTAAGTTCCAACAGAAGCTCCTTGCGGTGACCATCCCTTATCCTTGAAGGTTCATCTGAAATCAATCAGACAAAAAAAATAGTTTTGTTGATAGATAATCTAGTGCCTGATCGAAGCTTCGTTTTTTTTAAATTTTTAAAATTGCAGCCTCAAGAAATTTTTGTTCAGATTTTCGGGAGAAAAAGTTACAAGAAAAATAATCTTTCGATACGGCACTAGTGTTTCATGTTTCAGAATGCTGTGTAAATTTCTCAAAACAAAAAGTTACTATATGCGAGTTTTCGCAATGTGTAGACACATTTAAAAATATTATTTTTCAAGGGACAATATTCAACCTTCCGTAGAATGTTAAATCTCCTCCCTTGAAGGAACTAGTTTTCCGATCTACTCTTCATAATCCCCGTTAACCGGGGCCACAGCGAAGTGGTACAGCACGGTCAGATGTCACGAATAGGAACAATGGACAGCAGTTTCGGTCTCGTTTGACCTCGTCAGCATTGTCTACCCATTCGTAACACAAGGCTATGCCGTTACCTACTCATCTCAATTCGTTGGAGCTAACGCACCAACGCCCCGCGAAACGGTGAAACCAAAGAGCAGATAATACAGGAAAACGTTGAGTGGTCACACTAGTTCGATAACATATCGCCATGCGACACTCACGTATCAGACAGAAGCGGCCTTCGAAAGACATCTCAAAACCTCTTCCCTATGGCTCCGGTTAACGGTGATTATGAAGAGTAGATCGGAAAACTAGCTCCTTTAAGGGAGGATATTTAAAATTCTAGGGAAGGTTGAATATTGTCCCTTGAAAACTAATTTCCTTCAATGTGTCTACACATTGCGAAATCTCGCATATAGTAACTTTTTGTTCTGAGATGTTTGTGTATGCCTGGTTGTAAACCACATAGAAATGAGGAGCGTCGGTCCTTCGACGGCCGCTTCTGTCTGATACGTGAGTGACACTTAACGTTTTCCTGTTTTATCTGCTCTTCGGTTTCGCCGTTTCGCGGGGCGTTGGTGAGGTAGGCTCTGTTTCGGTTCGTTGGGGGCGCAGTGATATTTACATTATTGCGTTCACTCCAACGAATTGAGATGAGTAGGTAACGGCATAGCCTTGTGTTACGAATGGGTAGACAATTCTGACGAGGTCAAACGAGATCGAAACTGCAGTCCATTGTTCTTATTCGTGACATCTGACTGTGCTGTACCACTTCCCTGTGGCCCCGGTTAACGGTGATTATGAAGAGTAGATCGGAAAACTAGCTCCTTCAAGGGAGGATATTTAATAATCTACGGAAGGTCGAATATTGTCCCTTGAAAAATAATTTTCTTCAATGTGTCTGTATAAATTTCATTGAAATCTATCATGAGGTTTTCGAGCTACATTGGTCACCAATTCAGAAAACACACTCAATTCACGTAAAATAATACATATTATTTAATTACTTTCACCGAGTCATCTATTCCCGGGCCATATAATAGTTCTTCAGTTGTTGTAGCAGCTTCCAAAATATCTATTTGATGTTGTCTACGTAGCATTCTACCGTCTCGAGTGTTGTCGTTAGCGCGCTTATCTGCCACTTTAACACGTGCAGTATTGTTCTTTTGGACAGACTGATGAGAATTTTGCCCACAATCAAGTCCCAGTGTCGCCGGCTTGGTAAGATTAGGTTAGAGTTACCTGTGTTCAATACCCACAAAGTCGGTGCGATTTTTCGGATCCTGGGAATTGCTTGAGTATCCATCTTTCGGTAGAGATGTAAAGCTGTCGGTTCTGTCTAACGAGGATGTGTTGGAAATGAAAGATCCTTTCCCTTGACACGAGAGGGGTTCGGCAAAATTCCCGGGTTAGTGAGGTGACAGAATTCCCCGGCGTGTCATTGGCCGAAGGTCGGAAATAGAGCACATTAAAGGAATAACAAACAAACTAGCCCCAGTGTATTCACTATGATCAATAATGATTTCGTACCTTCATTGAACCAGTAGCTATGGATGCTGCAATTTTTACAACAGTAAAACTAGTATTTATTGTTTTTGGGCATATTTTCCATATTAGTTTGTTGAAGCTCTCAATATTATTCTGATTGAATCCACCCACACATCTTGAAAGTAAATTGTCGTTACTGAGATCTTCATAAATGGGTTGATAGCAACCGGAATGGATTATTTTGGCCCATACGAAGTTATTCTGAAAAGAAGTAGGGGGAAAAGGTATGGAGTAGTTTCTACTTGTATGGCTACAAGGGCAGTACATTTAAAATTCGCACATGACCTCAACACAAACTCTTTCATACGTGTTTTGCGAATGATGTGTGCAGGCGAGGATTTCCAGAGCAATTACATAGGGATAATGGAAAAAATTTCAGAGGCGGTGAAAAAGAAATAACGCAGTGCATGGAAGAACTCAATAAAGAAGAGATAATGAAATTCTGCATGGTGAGGAAAATAAAATTCAATTGAAATGCTCCTCTTGCTGCTCATATGGGTGGCTGTTGGGAGAGGTTAATCCAGGATGTAAAAAAAATTCTGAAAGAGTTTTTCACCTCACATCTACCGGAACATATAATGCGGACATTTTTGTTAGAAGCAGAAAACATAATCAATTCACAACAACTGACTCATGTATCTCTAGACCCAGATTCTGTGGAGACTTTAACTCCAAATCACTTCTTGATTGAACCAAGACATGCTGCTATGGCGTTTACCAAAACTGCAGAGAAAGATCTCGATTTATTATCTAGTTGTAGAGCCGCTCAAAGATTGGCAGACGTATTTTGGACAAGGTGGACACAAGAATCTATTCCAACCTTGGTTAAACGTACCAAATGATACAGTGAAAAGAAGGCAATAGAGCTGGGAGATGTTGTTCTTTTAGTGAATCCAAATGATCCCAGAAACGGGAAAAAGGGCCTTGTCGTGCAACTGGATCCTGCTCAAGATCAAAAGATCAGAGTTGTTGATGTGAAAACAAGTAGTGGAATATTTCGGAGACCGGTAACAAAATTAATTGTATTAAATGTTCAGTAGTAATTTCCCCAGTTCAATTATATGTTATAGAATTGATTAATTAAATTGTAATCTAGTTAAGTTGTTCAAAAAATAGTTTGTCATGAAATGCATCTAGTATGTATATTTTCTAGACAATGGACGGTTGAAAGAATGAATGTTTCATAGCTTGACAGAAATAAAGCTTATTATACATATTATAGATTCCGGAAGGGTTGGTTTTAACACACCTGGCTACAATGTTTGTAGACCTCACTTGTTTCACACTCCTATTACATATACGAATGCTTCTTTCTACTCTCCTCTGGTGCGGATGGCCTGGCTGATGAATAGGCATGCAATTGATTTTCACGAACTATCTTCACCGTCACAAATAAAAAGTACGTTAATAGAGTTGTATCACAGACTTTGTCTGTTTGAATTGTTTAGTTTTTAAGTATTTTTATTGTCTTTCTAAATTTCGTGTTCTTAACACAACTTTTCGACTACAAATTGAATAAAGAATTTCTATTGATATTTTTTAATTTCTAAACTTTCGATTCGTTATTTCATAATTCGTACTGTTTTTTATATACATCATAGATACGGATGTGGGTCTTAAAGGCCTGTTAGTATCTTTCATACTCAAATAAATAAATAAATAACTAAGATTCGCTCGTTATACCATCAACTACCCTAATCGATCTACTGAAAAGAAAGCTACTAATCCATCCATGATGGATCAAACGTATTATATGAGCAGTGTCGTTGTGGCGCAGTTTTCGAAATTCAATATTGCTTCGTATTGATAACAGATTTCTTGGAAACATCAATTGCAGTGTGCTCATTATGTTATTAAGAATAATTGAAAACCACTTTAAAAATCAACTATACAGCTTATTTATACAATTTTTCACAAAAATATATAACAAGTGATGTATTTTTTCAGGAAAACTAATCATCTACTCACAAAAGAAATCGCATACACCAGGGCTATTATTTCCGCTGCTATCGTGCATAGTATATCTAGAAACTGCTCTCAATCAAAGCATAAGTCCTGTAATTGTAATTCATTGCATCCATCATCGACACTGGAGAAGGAAATGCAGAGAATGGAAAAAATTCCCTTGCCAAAAATTGATAATAATCCAACAGGAGTTATAGGTAATTCTTACAACAACGTTCAAAAACAATTCAACAAGTTTGAAGAAGCGAAATATGGAAAAGATATTGTTTGGTCTTGGGGAGGGTGTTCGGATGATCCGGGCCATGGTGAGCACGAGGCAAGAAAATTGTTCGCTGACTATGAAAGGGGTAGTGATGCTCAAGCATTCATTGAAAAACATAACAATCGAGTGGGACGACAGGTATGTAAATTTCTTTAAATCAACTTTTCAATAAATTGAACCTAACATTCAGTGATGAATTTATCCTAGAAACGAAGAGGATTATAAAGAAAATTATTTTCAAATCTGGGTCTGAATTTGTAATAAATTCTCGAATCTGGTGAATCTGCAAGAAAGGAAAATATTTTCACTAGTGGTGAAAGTTTTCAGTGTGGTGTCGGAATACCTTTTTGTAATCTGTGTCCTCTTTTCGAATATGAAAGCTGTTTTGTGTAAATGATGTAGATATTTTGGATATATAATGGGTGATTCACCAGTGGCGCTGTGCTCTGCAGCTTGTACACTTTTGAAGATTTCATTTTTGTTCGAACGGTATTGTATTTAGAAAGTGAAAATCTACTAAAGCAATTTATTTTGAAGTAAACAGGTTGTCTATGAAAAATCTTGGGAGGTTTTTGCAGATTGGAAGACCACTTTATTGTTGAATATTCAAGAGTATCCTAAACTCTGTTATGATGACTTGAACTAATAAGTTTTTTTGGTGAATACTTTCGTCACAATATTTTTTTTCCGTAAAAATTCATGAAAATAGGCTCATCGCATGCTCCTTCGGCCAGAGAGGCTGAATACTTTTTTCCTTTCGTCTTCTAATTGCCTAAGGATAGCTTTATTGATGAATAGAAATAGATTATCCTCATTTTATACAGGAGTGACTCAAAAAATTATTGAATATTGTAATTTTAAAAATATCATATCTTGATTTTTCGAATGAAACATGCTGTTTTTTATTATTCACGTCAAGGCATAAAATATTCTGCCATATTTTTGCAAAAGTAACATTATCTTTATCTTCAACCATTTTCGAAATAAAAAAATAAACTAAAATAATAAAATCAGAGGTTGCGAATGAAGAGTTTATTAGTACATATCATTATACTTGATCAGAGAAATGGAGATATTTTAAGGTAGTCGTGTATGAAATACGTAATAGATTGGTTTTTGGTGAGATGATCTACAAGGTGTTGAACTATTCCAATAAGTGTTCGAAATGTTGCCCGTTTCTTTGTAGACACAACTCAATCCTTCTGAGGAAAGACCATTGAACTCTCGACAACATTTGCGGATTAACTGACTGAAAAGCGTCGAGTATTCTCAGCCTCATATCAAACTGTGTTTTAGAAAGAACATAACCGCACAAGAAAAAATCTAGACTTGTAAAGACCGGAGACCTAGCTGGCCATCTAACAGGACCACCACGCCCTATCCATTTGTTTGGAAATATATGATTCAAATGCTCCCTAAGCTGATGTGAGTAATGTGCCGGTGCCCCATCCTGTTGAAACCACAAATCTTGTCTTATATGCTCTGGTACATCGGCAAGCAACATTGGTTGATGATTTTGCAGAAAATCTAAATACATTTCACTATTGAGGTACCCGTCGAAAAAATGCGGCCCAATTAGATATCCATCTACTATAGCGGCCCATACATTCAAGGACCAACGATGCTGGGATCTATTTGTTTCAGGAGGTGTGGATTTTCCGTGGCGAATGAAAGTTGTGCCTGCTAACAAGCCCATTCTTATGGAAAGTTGATTCATCCAAGAAAAGAACTCTGCTAAACATATTTGGATTTTCCGCTACTTTATCACTTGCCCAATTGCAAAAATTGATTCGATTTGCATAGTCTTGATTGTTCAGTTCCTGGTGCAGCTGTGTATGATATGCATGAAATTTGTTCAATTTCAAAATTCTTTGGACGGAAGTTTGACTTAGATCTATTAACTGAGAAATCTCTCTTTGGCTTTTATATGGGTCCTCTGTCACTGTCAACAAAACTGATAACTGGTTATCTTCAGCTGTAGCAGTTTTTGGTTTTTCATGTTTTTTGTAAGCGATATTACCCGTTTCGATAAATCTAATTAATAGTTTTTCAAAGCATCTTGCATCAGGTTGCCTCTTATCAGGAAACCTTTGTGCATAAACTCTACTTGCCAACGAAGATTTTCTATCACACTCACCCAGAATAAAAATCATATCAATCATTTCTTCTTTGGAGAACTTCATGGCAATTCAATTGAGAAAATTGGGTTCAAACCTCACTTTAACAATGTTTAATAACGAGACACTGATAAGCTCACCATGTAAAATGCAGAATAAGATATGTCCGGACATCTGACAGAAGGCACAAATAAAACAAATGTCAACACATACCTTGATTTACTTTTTAATCATCTTGATTTTATCATTCGTTAAAAGAATTATCTTCTTTAAGTTTCATTTTTTACTACTTGAATCATTACAAAAAAACTTCTGTGCGAATAATGATGCATGTTGATTAAGGTTTGTAGATTTTCATCAATTTTTTTCATAAATAATCGAATACTCAGAAATTGATCGAAGATGAAGATAAGATTACTTCTGCAAAAATATAGCACAATATTTTATGCGTTGATATGATTAATAAAATACAGGATTTTCCATTCAAGATATGATATTTTTAAAATTACAATATTCAATAAGTTTTTGAGTCACTCCTGTATAAAATGAGGATAATCTATTTCAATTCATCAATAAAGCTATCCTTGGGCAACAAGAAAAAGAAAGGAAAAAGTATTCATCCTCCCTGGTCGAAGGAGCATGCGAGGATGTAAGAGCCTATTTTCATGAATTTTTATGGAAGAAAAATATTGTAACGAAACTACTCAACAAAAAACTTATTACTTAAAGACAATATAGCAGAGTTTAGGCCACTCCTGAATCTTTAACAAAAAGGTGGTTTTCCAATCTAAAAACACCACCCAAGATTTTTTTATAGAAAATTGGAACACCCTGTTTACTGCAAAATAAATTGCTGAAGTAGATTCTTACTTTCTAAATACAATATCGTTCGAACAAAAATGAAATCTTCAAGAGTGTACGAGCCCAGTATTTAAAGAATCCGGATTTCTCGACATGAGGCAGCTATACTGCGTTCAGATACTGACTTGCCAGTCAGTAACCTAACCTACGAAACCCTTCTGATTGCCCTGTACCTAGGATGAAAAAAACTGTTGGGCAGAGAAGCTTTTTATTTCTTGGGCCAAGAACATTTAATATGCTACCCTTCGAGCTGAGGGTAGTGGGTTCTCTTGTCATTTTCAGGAGGAGGGTTCATTAGTGGATACTATCCCTACCTCGTGCGCTCGTCAATAGTTTCATTGATTCCAAAATTTTTAGTGATTCACGAACCGCGATACACAGTTCTCTTGGTTTCATCATATTTAATTTTTTTCGTTTGCAGTCTGTGATTTTATGATTTATAGTTTTTGGGACTCATTTTGTTCGTGTTGTGAATTTTTCTTCATGATTTGTTCTTAGGGATTTTATTTGCATGTATGATTTGATTGTTCCTTCTTGGTTGTTAATCGCAGATGGTTTAATGTTTTGACACACTGTTTAAGCTTCAAACTTATTCAGTTGAGAATGAAAGCAGCAATAATTCTTTTTGGTATACTGCTTCATATTTTCTGGTAGTGACTGTTGATCACAGAGAACTCGTGTCAGAAATCCTAGGTATGTTTGATGGGATTTATTTCTGGAAAACGGTGGGTAAGCAGATGATCAATCCCACGATTTTTGCGTATACCTTTATCCACACCAAATCGTGTGATAAGTTGATATCATTTTAATACCGACTAATAACTCTGCTTCAGGTTGTGAAAGAATCACTGGTCAGAAAATGCCGCTGCCATGGAGTTTCTGGAAGTTGTTCGCATCAAACGTGTTGGTTGGAAGTGGCTCCATTTGGACAAATCGCAAGAACATTGAAGGATAGATACAAGAATGCTGTAAGAATTAGTTTCGAACAGATAAGAGGAGCCAGAACAATTGGAAACACAGCTAGATTTCAACTGAATCAAAAACTATCCCACATAAGTCCAAAGCAATTGGTTTATTTAGATGAATCACCGGATTACTGTGTACCAAATAGCTCAACTGGTAAGTCAATATTTTATGAGTTATGAGATCTTGTAGAAAAACTTGATGGTCATATTCTATTTCTTCAGATCTTCCACGTTTCACAAAAAAAATGAGGAAAAATCATAATATATCGCACCTATCGTCGTTTGAATGAATCTGTAGTCGTTTGCATCTTGAGATTAACACATATTCCGCTGGATTTTCAAGATTGGTATACTACTATCTAACCTCATAGTTTTATGTTATTTCATAGCGTTCTGAACCCTTCTAGGGTGTGATTTTTGAGCATTTGTACTCTTGCTTCTCTCAATGACAGACACAATGCTCTAAGATCTTTTGCCATCTCGCATTTTCATCTTATCTGTACCGTTATGGTATTTCGCTAGCATTTTTCGGTCCCCTTCACCAAATTTGCTAGAACATTATTAGATATAATCGAAAGTGCTCAAAAAGTTTCATTTTTGCAATTTTTCTGGCTTTCCGTAAATATCCAGGTTTTTTCTGAAAAAATTTGCGGCACTATGACACAACAGAAAATCAAAAATGTCATTCATATTTTCAGTTATGACCTAAAGAGGTTAGAACAATTATAGATTTTGTCCAAATTTTTCTAGTTTTCTTTTTTGATTCCCCTAGAGTCACTACGTATTGAACAAAGAAAAAATTCCATCGTACCCTGAATTCATTATCTTCGTACTACGAGGTGTATAAACAAAGTAGAGAGACCAATTTTTTTTAAATATAATGCAATATTGTATTCTGCAAAACAGTTCCCTTGGGATGCCACACAGCGCCTAAGACGGTCCTTCTAATTATCATAGCATTGCTTGAACTCGGATACTGAAATAGCCTTCAACTTCTCATTAACAGCTGTTTGGAAAAGTCACGTGTTCAAGTCTGGTGAATAAGAAGGCTGATGAATCACAGGAATGGCTAAAATGGCTAAAAATTCCATTATTGAGATTGCAAGGAAACATGGCGCATTGTAATGATGCAACACTTGGTTGATTTTTATGTTTGATCGTACACTAAAGCTTCTTTTTCGAAGTTTTTCAATGAAAAGTCTTGAGGTACAAACTCGTTATTGACAATTCAGTAGCTATCAAAAGAACAAATCAGCATGCATTTGATCTTTGACTCACTCTTTCATGCATTTTTGGGCTTTAGAAAGGTTACAGTGTGCCACTCCACGCTCTGGTGTTCGGTTTCTGAATCATACTCAAACATCCAAGACTTGTCTTCAGTAATGACATGTTCCATTACTAAAAATCATGACTCCTGTTGACATTTTCATCGGTGTTTGCACTTGAAGGCTTTCCGCTTCGTGGTTCAGCTTCAATCAACTTTCTTCCTTCAGAAAATGCCTTAAACAGCCGATAAATCCGACCTCTTTCTCTAGAGGCCTGTCGATGTTTTTTGAATGTTTCCGTTACATTGAATATAAGTTTGAAGCAAAACTTGATACCACACCGTTGCTCAAAATTAATGCCACTCATTTTATGAACGCACAAGAAAACATTGTTTGACGAAAACTAACGCAACAGGCAAAAAAATGAGTGTTACAAACCTCGTATATAACCACCTTCAATTTTTCTGACATCTTTGCCAGTTTTTTTCCAGTGTTCAGAATATTTCAAAATATAAAATAGCTTCATTCTTTGGAGTAACCGTCACAACCGATAATCAATAGAAACTATGGCAACAGTGAGAGAGAATGTTGGAAAGTATACTTTTTTGAACCTTCTTCTTTTGAAACTATTTCCTTTAACTATCAACTCCCCAAAAAAAAATTAAAGACTATACTGATTAATTACACTAAAAATACTGTACACCAGTTAACCAAAACTTTCTCTCGAAACTCGAGGCGTGTCGCCAACTAAGTTCGTATCATCAGTAGAAGATAGATATGGAATAAGTTGTAAAGATTGTGAGAGAAATACGTTGGACAAACTAAAAAACAATTAAAACCAGATGAGCTCATTCGAAATACAGACATGCAGAAAATTTTAGCTTGCCCAACATGCTTTTCATCCAGACCAAAAATTAGATTACACTGAATAATATGAATAATACGCATTTGAAAGTATCCATATACCAAAATGCAAACATCCAGTAAACCAGTACAAAGGTTCGTTTCCGTTCAGTGTACTCTACAGATTTTTAGATTAACACAAATCCATTAATAGCGCGCTCGACCAATGAGGACGACGGTTCGTCGGAAGCGTCTAGTAGCAGGCGTAAATTATGTACAAATGATAGAGTCATGCAGAAATAGATTTAGTGTAGTATCATCACCTAATGATGCCATCTAAGTTGCCATCATCAGAAGTTGATAGTGCAGAACGCAAGTTGAGTTTTAAAATAAAGTTTTGGTGGAATGATGTAGTGTTTTTAGTTTTATAGAACGCCACAAATTCCTGCCCCCAACTTAAACTGATGAATGTCAAATTTTGGAAAAGTCACGTTCCAAGGAAGGTACAGTAACAATGGATTAACATTTAAAACACGTTAAAACTTCCACGCTCGTAACTATACTGAAACACCCCCAACCCCAGTGTATTAAAGACGATGCAAAATGCATCACTTTTACGTAAATTGCTATACCTGAATTATCTTATTTTCTTCCCCATATTAATTACACCTAAGACCGACTGAAATCGGTCAAATGAAAAGCCATGTGATCGTCTAGTACCTGAACTTGCCTTGAAGTTCTCTTATATAAAATAGGACCCTTTTCTTTGTTGTGTTGTGTATTCGTAGTAACCTACTCAAGTTCTTTTATGTGAGGTTTGATGTGATACGACCAATTCTTCGTCGCTTAAACCATAGGTAAGGAAATTAGAAAATCAAAAACAGATTCGGTAACAATGTCTATTTGATCTTTGTAGCATTTGTATTAAATTCTTATCCTTGCATTCTTTGGCGTCTTGTAATGAATTTAATAAATATGATCATTTAGATAGAGGCCTAATTTGCCCTCACCCATATTTTGAGTGAAAGTTTATACATTAGATGATTTTATACAGACCTAATTGGTCCTCACCCATATTACGAGTGGAAGTTGGAATATTTAATTATTATAAACAGGCTTGATCAGCCCTCATCCATATTCTGGATGGAATTCGGATATGAGATTATTAGAGACAGGCCTAACCGGCCCTCACCCATCTTATGAGTGGTAACTGACCCGATCTAAGGGTTTAGGTAATATGATATCATGTTTTCTGAAGAGGTCGTTGCCCTGATATTCCAAACTCTGAAAGATTCACTGTTAAAATTCTAAGGAACACGTCCACAGCTGACAACTTGCAAGCGTTAATTCATATAGTATTAAAACGTTTATATGGAACTAGAGCCATAAGTGATTCTTTTAGCTCAACTGAGCGCCAACGGGCAGTTTTATTATTATTTTATTGTGTCACTGACTGCGGATCATATTCTATTCCCATATCGCGGATTTGCCAACCAGAGAATCATGCCCTCTGATCCTACACCTGTATGTACCACAAACGTCACATAGATTCCCCAACTCAGACATTCTTCAAAACTTTCATACCGACAACATACAAGCCTCAATGTCTGTGGGTCCATACATGCGTGTCGTCCCTGAAGCCATTTATTTATACTAATGAGTAATGATATTATTCGTAGATGATCATTACACCTGAAGGAGGGAAAGTTCCCTTATTGAGCTTAAGAGTATCGGACATCAAATCAATAATTTGGAAGTAAGATCTTCCCCATAGTTGGACACAATGAAAATATAAACATATTCGTTACAGTTAAGTATGTTCTGCTAAGTGATAAAATGAGATAAATAGAAATACTGAATAAAAGGATTATGATATTTCAAATAGATCATTGGCGCATTATAGAAGCAAAGATAAGAATCAATATTAAATGTTCTCACATTCGAACGTTTCGTTCATCAGATTATAACAAAAGATTTCTATTGGCAAAATGGTTAAGTAACATTTCACTGAGATCAATAAGTAAAGTTTCACATCAATATTAAACTTCATAACATTTCAAATTCAAATAGTTCTCAAGTTGTTGGAATTAGTACACTATAGCATAATTACGTTTCAATAATGTTGCCAGTTTGATAAACAAATGTCAAAATAATGTGTCAAGTTAAAACAACTGTGTAAATCAATATAAAATAAATTCAGCACATTTCAAAGTTTATCAAGTTACGAAAGTAAAGGTCTTAAATAAGTCTATGAAAATAACTCTTCAAAATAAATATTAGAAAATGTCAGTGCAGTTCAAATAGATCATTTGCCAAGAAGAAAATATGTGAAAATGATTTGGAAATTAGGAAATGATTATTTAAACCCGTCCTCAGTGCTTTTAGAAATTACGTAGCATATACTTCAAGAAATTCGTGAAAATTAAATAGTGAGCAGAAATATTGAAAGAAATTCAGAAAGTAATCACCTGTGGGACACAGCGGGAACGGTGCTTCTTCTTACCCTGTTCGCCTTTCGGAGAGGAACAATCCGCGTCTTCCATTCTTCTGGACTCATGTTGTGCATAATTAATTAATTCAAATTTAATTCCGATTCACACGAATGAGTAAATTCACTGAGATTCAAAACGAAATAACTCAATTATAAGAGTAACTGCACATCTTACGAAAAATAACTCAATAATAATCATAATCATAATAATGAAAGAATGATCCCTTAACGTCGCGATCGTGATACTTATATATGCGTGACCCAGCAGCCCTTACACTCTCACTTCCCTCTGCCCTTGGTACTCAAGTACCTGTTACATAGTCTTTTCCAGACGCGTTCCTTCGTCACGACGTGGGAATTGCTGTTTTAGAAAATACCAGCTGTGGAATCGTGGATATACGAAAGGGTGCTTAAGAGCTTAGGTATTAAAGTCGAATATTGTTTTCGCTTTATTTCCTATCTGGGTTTGATAAATTCCTTCGTGTCGATGTTTACGCTTTTGGGTGATTTTAAGCTGCCTTAAAAATACGTAATATCCTACTATATTGAGAATTTAAAATTAAATTATTGAATCATTCTGGCAAATGACCGTCTTTTCACTGTAATTTTGAATTCAGATAAACAATATGAAATGTTATGCAGGTAGATCTACAAAATAGAGTTATCTCAATTGATAATAAAATTCACTTAGATAAAACCCAAGGAATATATGGATAGTTTCAGCAAATTAACAAAAGATAATTGACCCCGGTTCTGGGTCGTCTCAATACTGTGAGCTCTGGAAAATGATAATAAGCAGGTGGAGGCGAATCATACGTAACCTTCTATATGATTATAACATGAATGTTAGTATTTATAGCTAGGACCCATTTCGTTAAAACACCAGTCAATTACATCAGATCTTTTAAAATTTGAGTGAAAGAAAATCAATAAGCAAACATTACACACAACTAATTCAGAGTGTTAACCATATTGCCTCTTAATTCGATAACACACTGTCTTCCAAAGAAAGTGAAATTCCACGTAACATTTCAAGTTATTTCTTTTTTAGGTTGGCCCGGAACAATAGGTCGAGCATGTTCGAGGCCAGGCAGAAATTCATCTGACCACGAAGAAAAAAGAAGCTGTCGGAATTTGTGCCGATCGTGCGGCCACAGAGTGCGACGACAAAAAAAGAAAATTGCTATTCGATGTAACTGTGCTTTTCAGTGGTGTTGTGAAGTAAAGTGTGAAACCTGTATCGAAACGATTGATGAGTTCCTTTGTAGTTAACGAAAGCTACTTCTGTTCAAGCATGAGATTGAATAGTGTGTTGCCTAGTCAAAAGATGAATTATTTTCTTATATAGGCTGCGATAAAACTCATTGTGTAGCTCTTAAGGACAACTTGTAAAAATGAGGTGAATTTTATACCAATCGATACCACTTTCAAAGCATATGATCTGATAATAACCGGCAGCAGCTATACCCTGATATGAAAACGATTTCAGAAACTTTCGGTATTTTAGTACATCTCGATGGGTATAGCAGCGATTTCATCCCAACTTCACTCCATAAGTTCAAACGAGTGTAAAACTCTTTTCTGAGAGATTGTCTCACAGTAAAAACTTGCGAAAGCTCAAATCAAGTGAGAGAGAAAAGGTGTCTTGGGAACATTTGCCGCACTTTCGAGTTGAAGCCCTGTCTCGTTGAAACTAAAGCCGTTCGTCGACAAGCATAAGCTACTTTTCGATACAAGGATCGAAGAGGACAGCTTTGAAACAATGCGGAGTTCCGTACATACTGGCCCGTTACCAACATTTCGTTGACATGTCACATGACACAGCGATAATCTTTACAAGACTTCAATCGTCTAGTATCGGAGACTAGCGTTATGGACGAATAGCTTTAAAGTTCCCAAAATCGGACACCTGTTTTTTCATTCGGACTCAAAATAAATATCCAATATGGAAAAATAATGGAACAGTTACAGTCACAATTTATCCATTCTTCTCGAACAATTAATGCCAAATAACTCCTAATTTGGAAATGGGGCCCAAGTCAGTCACTTTTGGAAGTAAAACCGTCTTTCTTGAAGTTGACGTGGGTTTTTTTCCATCCCAGTAGACAACTTTTTTATTTTTATATAGTCCTCTACATTATATCTCGCGCACTATTTGTGACTCTCAGACAATCATCATTTTACAGGAATAAGCTGATAAATTTTTATGCAGCATCTTCCTCAGCCAGATTCAATAAACGAAAAAGCCCCAGTATACTCTTGACCAAATCATGGTTACGACTTAAAACGACACAGTCTTCCTAGCTTCCTTTGACGATCTCATCCAAATTGCACAATGCGTTGTGGTTCATCTATTACTAAGTATGTCACGAAAATTGTAAATATTATATGTTTTGGTGTGAGGTTTATAAGTAAAATTGGAATTGATGTATTATATACCTAAAATTCAGAATAATCCAATAAAGATCATATATCTTGCCTGTTACCAAAATAATTTAACATAATAACAGTAATGTGAGTGACTGCATTGTTGTAAATGAACATAAAGTTTTGAACAATAGCACAGTAGGATGTAAAATTTAATTGACATTGAAAGAATTGTTTGTTTCATCTAATTAACGGGGTTTATGTCTGTAGGAACCTCTTCTGTAAATATGCACTTACCGAGCAGTTGTCAATTTAAAAAAGCCAAGTTGTGTGTCTAGCACAACGACGTATGGATTTCATGGAAATCAGTAGTTTTTCGCCTCGTTTGTCAAAGTTAATCTCGAAAAAACATCTGAACGAAAGATTATGAATAGATATAAGATATTAGCTTCCGCAAAAGATACATTTTCTGTCCAACAAATGTCTGTTGGATTTTCATAATATATTTACATTTCTGATGTGTGTGATTCATGTAGATATTCCTTTTTGGAAGTGTATATAGGCAGGCAATTCCCAACGTTTTATGGAGTTATTTCCTAAAAATGTTGTCATGTGTGCCAGTCTCAGATATCTAGGCACATTTTTTCACTGGTTAGTAATAGCAATATTATTGATGTCACGATTTAATTGAAAATTTGAACAACCAACTTCAATTTCGTTATGATTATTCTATATATCAACCTGTGATATTCAAACTAACCTCCAAAATATATTTCGCATTTACTTTCTAAACATTAATCAATTGCATGAACCTGAAGAAAAATAGTGCCTTCATAATAATTTATATTTCGAATAATTCACTGCATGAGCCCTGTGAATATATTGAAAACTGATACAAAATCGGTTTTGTATTTTAGTAGAAAATTTCGTTATAAATATTGTTTTTTAACTCTAAAAGGAAATATTTCACGAATTTAATTGACATTACTGTCACAGTTTCCTAGTTAAAAGATTATTTATCTCTATTTAGAATAAGATTTTTTTAGTTATTTGTATATTCTGTAAATAATCTTGATTGGCTATGTCATTTATTAAAAGAGTTATTTATTAAAATCATAGTTATTTTTTTATGGAAACAAATAATTCGTCAAAGCTTATGCTGGTTAAGCGCCATATATCCCATCCCTATCAGCAATAGCCATAGGTATATCCAAAAAAATTCAAAACTGTTATAAAAATGAGCTTTTTCCCATCAAGTTGCCCATATTTATGTTCATGTTATCAAAGCGATTCCATTCAAGAATATAAATTCACCATACTGTAATTGATACCATAGCCAGGCATTATAGTCACGATATATCTCGGAAATTCTGTGTATTAGGATAACATAAATTATTATGAAGTAAAATATGCTTTGAGAGAGCATTGAAATTAGGAATGTATTGCCATATAATCAGGCGCCAACTGAAGGTGTATCTGGATTCAACAGCTCTTCCATATAATTGTGAAATTTTGCATGAATAATTCCTTGCTCAATTGTTTCATATTCCCTTTCACATATAAGATTTTTTGTTGCATGGACCTACAGTATATAGTGAACTCCGAACCACTCACCTAGACCGTGCAATGATAACCGCCACCTCTGAGGGTTACAAGTTATATGGCTTTTGGAGGTTATGGACTCAACTGATCGGTCATGTATCCAGACTGTCTAATGTAAATTTTATAAATATACGTGGGACAAACACACCAACATTCATACTACATATTCGGCGTGGGCACACATACGATTTCGGAATTCTTTGAGCACTAAAATGTCTGGCTAAACAAAAATTAATCATATTGATTCTCACAAACAAACTTAAATATCTTGTTCTTCGTAAATCTATGATAAACTTCAAGAATGTAAGGTTAGCTTTCATAACCTCAATTGATTTTGTTATTGTGTTAAAAGTGGTGATTTTAAACGAATTAACTGAACTTTTTGCGTCATTATCTCAAAATAAATTGAGTTGAATCAAGCAACCTGTCAAGAATCATATAATAGGTACTTATTATTTTATAATTGTTTAGATTTAATTATTACATTTAATATTAAAGGACTATATATTACATCACTTAATTCAAATCTCAGTTGACTGAGGCAATTATAATAAATTTCAGATATACAACTTTTCTGAAAATAAATCTCTTGAAATATTTCATTAAAAATCTAGAAGTGATATTGAATAATATCATATGAAGAACTTGACATGATATTTTGGCCTATAAATTTCGTTTTCATTCCTTCAGTAACACTATATGAACCTTAATATCACATACTATGCTGAAATATAGGGACAATTATGTCTTATGAGTTTTCCATAAGTTAACACTCTACAAAATATAATAAGCATTCTTCCCAGCAAGATAGGTTAAACTTATTTTAATCTCTTATTTGATTTCAGTTATCTATGATCAATCACTTAAAAGGTATTCTACCTGTCACAAGGTCACAACATTTAAATATTGCACTAAGTCTTACTAGAATATATCGTCGTAAGTAATAACTATTTTTGCTATTACAATGGGTTTCCAAATTTCAGATTACTCTAACAGAATGCTAATATATTTTTGGCGAATGCTTTTCACACATACTTATATAGTACTAAGTGCATCCACCATTTCTTAAAGTGTTTGTAAACGAGTCATCGTCCAAAAGGAATTAGTATTTTCCCTCACACAGAAATAGAAAACTATTGGATAGAAACATTTGGATTGACTTGTTACTCAAAATGCTGAATGAGTTTATCAAAATCTCATCAATTCATTAGCAATAAGTTAGTTGGAGCGGATTGCGCAAAAAGCAGTAGCAACAAAATTTTCAATATTCATTAGTTTTAGTAGATATTTCATGGATTTGAAAGTTATTTACAAGCTACTCTAATCTTCACAATTTAAAGCTTCAGTATTCTATTCTTCAACTATTCTTCAAAACTATTTTGAGGTTTTGGAATTTAATGGTAAAGAGTTCATATTCTTCAAACCAAGTTTTTGTGATTTCAGATTTCAGTCAAAATATATAACTTGTATTTACCTTTGAATAATTAACATTGTTATTATCCCTCCATATCATTTTGAAATTATAGTTAATATTTCTGGGTTATTGTTTGCATTTTATATTTTCATATTTATTCCTACTTGAGTTCTGTTACAAGCTGTGTGCCATGGTTTCTTCACCTATTTTACTCATGTAATCCTACCATCCTACTCTAAATGTCGATTGAAAATATCTCAATTTTTTTGAAATCTTCTCCTTCATGATAGTCTATAAGATCAGATTTATGTCCTTGAGATCTTCAAAATTTAGGTTTGTTAGGGTGTATCCTATGTTCTCAAAAGTAATTAATTAAAAGCAGTAATATCAACTTGAATATGAAATTTCATTAAAATATTAGATTCTGTCCAGATCACCACTTTAATTACAGATCAAATTAGCATCTATGCTATGAATAATATTTTGTCTCTCAATCTAATAGATATATGAAATGAATAATTTTTATGAAATGAGTAATTAAAAGAATTGCAAAAGTTCCTCCCTCAATCATTTGCTGGGACATTCATATACATATAAAGCATAGTATAGTATCAAAAGTCTAAGGCATTTTATACTAGTTAGCCTAAGATAAAATAAATTAAAATCCTCCAACAATTCGTCCCATTTTGGTAAATTCTCATATTCTAGTGCCTGATGTCTCTAAAGAACATGAGTAGGTATTTTTCAATCAATAAGGAATTGATTAATTGGATCTATAGAATTACCTGGTAGTCTTATCACTCATTTGAACTATTTAAATTTTCTTGAAATTAGTGTTAATGAAATGTTGAAAGATTTAGCCTAAAACTACCTATCCCGAATTGGAACGAGTATGTTCGGCTACGTGTCTAGCGCTCTTCAGTCTAAAATCGAGGACGAGTTGCTGAGTATGAGGTCTAACATAGGGATACCTAAAACCAACATAGAGCGACCATTCCAGAACATCATTCCTGGTAGACAGGAATGGACCAGCTCTAAGGACCATCTACTTGAGGGTCCCTGTGTCTTTTGTCAAGGTGCTGTCAAGGAACAGTCGAACTGCCTTGGAGGCCTTGCGATTGTTTCTCAAGCAGAAATTTTCACCATTGACCACTGTTCTAATCTCTTGCTTGCGGAGGGATTAATTGATATGTGAATTGCAGTCATCACGGATAGCCAAGCTGCACAGAAGGCATTGGCACCTGATACCTGTAAGTCACTTATGGTGCCAGAATGTCGCTCCACCATTGCCAAACTAGGAAAACGGAGCAGACTCCGTCTGATATGGGTACCGGATACTGGGGCATCGAGGGGAATGAGAAGGCAGACTCATTGACTGCTCCAGAAACAGGCTTGGGATTCATGGGACCGGAACCTAGGCTCGGAATTCCCCTGAAGATTGCAAGGATGGGAATATTAACCGATGGTTGGACCTGATGAAAAGTGAGCACTGGATGAGTCTCTCAAGTATCAGACACGCTCAACTTGCCATCAGTGGACCTTCCACTGCGAGAGCCAAGGCTTTTGACTTGAACTATCTAGATTGGACCTGAGAGTTCTATCCGCCATTCTAACAGGGCATTATCGCCTCAGAAATCACTTACACAAGTTAGGATTGATTGAGGATCCTTAATGTAGGCTATGTGAAGAACATATTGAATCAATTCAACATGTTATGTGCGAGTGCTCAGCTAAGGTACAGAGTCAGGTTGGAGGTACTTGGATCAAACAAACTGAAGCTAGCTGATAGTCAATTTGGAGTTTAGCGGTTCACTTCAATTGCTCAATTAGGAATGGTAGGTAGTGGAACCGGTGGTGTTTTAAGAAAAACAATCCTTAATAAAAACAAGTACTGTGTTTTAAGGAATCTTACTTAATAATTACGATTCGTAACGCGTTTCACTACACCGTAGCTTCTTCAGACGAATAAATGTACAGAAAATAAGAATGAGAATATAAATACAAATGTTCCTAAGCAATTAAAAGTTTATTGGGTTGCTTCTTCTTAAGTGGTTATTGATGACAGGTATATCCAATAAAATTAAGGAATATAATCTCTGAAGTGATTCAATAGAGGTGAAGGGCTTAAATCGACTTGTTCATTGATGAGTCTACCTGAGTGTTTGTGTTTGTTGATTTCTAAAGTTTCCCAAAGATCTACCTTCCAATATTTATTATCTGTATGCAAAATTTCAAACTGTGGGTCGAAAGAGTGACTATTTTCTAGGAGATGATTCGCGTAATTTGAATCTGATTTTTTATTTGAAAAACTGCGTTTATGTTCCGATATTCTAATATTAAAATTTCTATGTGATCTACCAATGTAGAAATTATCACAGTCATTGCAATTCAATCTATAAACACTTGATTTATTGTTTTTATCTGATTTGGTTTTATTATTTTTTATATATTTGCCTAAACTATTATTAGTTTGGAAAGCTATGTTGAAATTATTGTTACTCAAGAATGATTTCAGTTTCTCACTTGTAATGCCAACGTAGGTTAAGGTGTTGAATTTTTGTTTCAATTTATCGACAGGGTAAACTCCATTCAATGCGATTCTACTTTGTTTTTTATTTAAAATATTATTTATTAGTTTAGGATTGTAACCATTATTTTTGGCAATTTGTTTAATCTAATTTAATTCTTTGTTGAACTTTTCTGGTGATAACGGGAGGTAGAATCTCATTGAATGAAGTTTACCCTGTCGACAAAAATTCAACACCTTAACCTACGTTGGCATTACAATTGAGAAACTGAAATCATTCTTGAGTAACAATAATTTCAACATAGCTTTCCAAACTAATAATAGTTTAGGCAAATATATAAAAAATAATAAAACCAAATCAGATAAAAACAATAAATCAGGGTTTATAGATTGAATTGCAATGATGGTGATAATTTCTACATTGGTAGAACACATAGAAATTTTTTAATTAGAATATCGGAACATAAACGCAGTTTTTCAAATAAAAACCAGATTCAAATTACGCGAATCATCTCCTAGAAGTAGTCACTCTTTCGACCCACAGTTTGAAATTTTGCATACAGATAATAAATATTGGAAGGTGTATCTTTGAGGAACTTTAGAAATCAACAAACACAAACACTCAGGTAGACTCATCAATGAACAAGTCGATTTAAGCCCCTAACCTCTATTGAATCCCTTCAGGGAGCAATCTATTCCTTAATTTTATTGGATATACCTGTCATCAATAACCACTTAAGAAGGAGCAACCCAATAAGCTTTTAATTACTTAGGAACATTTGTATTTATATTCTCATTCTTATTTTCCGTACATTTATTCGTCTGAAGAAGCTACGGTGTAGTGAAACGCGTTACGAATCGCAATTATTAAGTGAAATTCCTTAAAATACAGTACTTGTTTTTTATTATTGATAATGGAATTTTACCAAGTAAAAGCCTCCGAAATTCAAATGTAAAACAATCCTTGAAATTGCCGACGTTTCAGAAAATTATTTTTCCAAAACGTCGTTTTTCAGGGCTTTCTCAAATCAGTTCCCCTCGAGTTAACAAATTTTTCGACATTGTCATCGTTCAACTTTTATTATCAACACTTATTTCAGAAAATGAGATTCGATTGTGTTCATTCGCACTGCACAGAACATTGGAAACTAACCGTATTGACTTCAAATGCACGTAAACAACTTCAGTTGTTTACGTTCCGTTCATGACTCGAGAGGAACTGATTTGAGAAAGCCCTGAAGAGGATAAAATAATTTTCCGAAACATCGGCAATTTCAAGGATTGTTTTTCTTTAAACACCTCCGGTTCCACTACCTACGATTCCTAATTGATGCTGGCTGAGCTTATTAAGCTCTCAGCCACAAAGCTCATATCCTTCACAAGAAGGATGGAGCTCGTGGATGAAATTTAAGACAGAGTGTGCTACAATAGACCACTGGGTCGCAGTGGCCAGGCTGCTAGGCAGTCCTCACTCTTAAGCTATATCTATCTAACCTCAAACTTTTTCTGTTGGTGCCAGCAGACAGGAATGAGCCAGCTCCAGGGACCGTGTACTTGAGATTTATGGTGCAGAAATGTCGTTCAACCACATGACAATGTAGACTCATTGGCCAGAGTGGGACTGCCTTAAGATTCACTGAACTGCATTTAGAAAACCCTTGAATACTCACAGATGGATATTAACCAGATATGGATGCACTGGTTGAGCCCCACTGGACTTGGATACTCTTGGCTTGCCATCTGTTAACCTTTTACTGCGAGACTCAAGCCTTGTCTTAAACTGTCCAGGTTAATCCTGATAGTTCTAAAGGCCATATTAACGGGTTACTGTCGTCTCGGATATCACCTGAATAAGTTATTTTTGATGGAGAACCGTTCATGCAGACTATGAGAGGAGGAAGTAGAATCAATAGAACGCTGGAGATTGAATAAGGTTTAAGGAACTCAGTTTCCACACACTGGAGCTCACTGAGCCTATTAAGTTTTCACCCACAAAACTTCTTACTTTTATGAGAAGGAAGGAGTTTGAAGGTGAAATTCAAGGTAGACTGCCATTATAAGCCACTAGATCGCAGTGGCGAGGCTGACAGTCAGCCCTCTCTCAAATTTCAATATTCAAACTAACCCTAAGATTTGATCAAGAAAAATTTTTCAAACATGACGGGCGCCTGTAAATTTTGCCATTAATGTGTGCCATCAGCTGAATGCCCAATTTCCTTTATGATGGATCTCGAAAGATAATCCCATTGCTTGGTCCCCAATAATGTATTCAAATTACAATGTGCCAAATAGAAGAAAACCTATTCTTCAGTATTTCAAGTTTTGGGTGCTCACTTATTTATCGGGGGCAGATAGATAATGTGCATTTCAAGGAATCACAATCACTTCAAAGACAAGACGCATACATTTTTCTTCTTTCTTTCTTGATTACGTTTTTTATCTATAATTTTCTTGCTTCTTTATCATTTTTTTTAAATCCGAGTTCATTCCTGCCATTCGTTAGCATTCCATTTGTCCCCTTTATCACATCTTCTTCGGTGTTTAATGAACACAATGCAATTAACGCCATTACCTCACCATAATCGATAGATACTATATACCATACCTCCAATCGTCAGACGCTATTGTTGCTATTTAAGGAGTTCAAAACTTGAAGAAAAATCAATCAGTACTGGTTCAATATGTTGACGTGAGTGAAGTATTATGTAATAAATTATTTGAAAAAATCATTCTGTCTAATACGTACTCATATTATGCAGAAGTATCGGGCAATATTGATCGATATGCTTTCCGCAACGGTGGAAATAATAAAAAAATTTAATTCAGATCAATAAGTCCTGTAATCTTAAAATTGACTCTGTTCTATATTATTGTTGTGCTTATTCGAAGAATCTCAATGATGCGGTAAAAGAATTGATTCAGAATGTGAGCGGAAATTTAAGAAATGTTATAACTCATTTTACTCAAACCTGGTGTATCCTGCTTCCAAAAAATTATTTATTCTTTCAACACAGGTTTAAAATGGCGTAAATCTACGCCAAAGGATTTTAACTTCCCACCCCACATGATTTCAACGCTTGTGTTTTTAACTTTGAAATTTCGATGGGAAGATCTACAAGAGAATCAATTAGAAAGCTTAAATATCACAGTTAGTTATTCTACATTCTTGTTCCATTATTTTATTCTTTCAACAATGAAGTTTGAAATGGCGTAAATCTACGCAAAAGGATTTTCACTTCCCACCCCCACACGATTTCAACGTTTGCGTTTTTAACTTTGAAATTTCGATGGGAAGATCTACAAGAGGATCAATTAGAAAGCTTAAATACAGGGTGCTTCAACGAAAACTAAACAGTGGCTATATATACCAAGATATTCATTTCTGATCAAAACGAAAAAACAGGTCAATTTTTGTTTCAAGGCGGACATCCTTTGGGGTACAAAACTTGCCTGAAATATAAACCCCCTGAGCGGGGGTTGCAATCCTTGAACATTTTGAATAGGGAAGATGGGTCGAGTGATGACTCAAAAGAAAGGTGGTATCTTTGTCTACATTGCCTTGAATGAATTTCCATTTTTAATTGGAAACTGTGAAATATACAGGGTGAGCAAATGAAAGCTAGGGAAGACTATTTCTCTGAGACTATTCAAGTTTCAGTGAGGTGAAATGGAACAGATCCATGCTGATCAATGGCAGTCATCATCAAGTACCATCCTCATCTCGAATTTCAACCCCTGGAGCAGGGGTCACAACCCTTGAAAATTTGGAAGAGGGTAGATGGGTCGAGTGATAACTCGAAAGAAAGGTATTATCTTTGTCTGCATTTCCGTGGAAGAATTTTCATTTTTGATTGAAAACTGTAGAAGATACAGAGTTGCAAATATCAGTAAAGGTGGGTTTTCAATATATATCAAAACTTAGTGTGTTATTTATATGAGTGATTGTTAGGTCTAATAAGTGAAACTGATTACCGACTTCTCTCTATATTTGAATTTAATTTTGAGACGAATGCAATAGATCCAAGTTAAAATTGATCTAGTTGTTTAGCGGTTTCTATGAAACATGCTAGTATATCGTCTACATATCTACACCAAAAATGTACTAATTTGGATTTGGAGGAATTGAATATAATTTCTTTAATATACGCCATGAAACTGTCAGCTAGTAAAGGGCTTAATGGTGATCCCATTGTAGACCTTGAGGTCGTTCATAGAATTTGTTATTGAATTTGAAATGATTTTGTTGTAGCACAACTTGAACAAAAACATGAAATCATTATGTACAACCGGTTTAACGTGTGATTTCTTTTAGATGTCTGAGACCAATGGAAGCCATTCGTCTCCTGGGTTGTTAGAAAACGTTTTCCACCTTTACTGATATTTGCATCCCTTATGACTCAACAAATGGAAGGCATTCGTCTCCTGGGATGTTAGAAAACATGTTTTCCACCTTTACTGATATTTGCATCGCTTCTGACCCAACACACCAAAAAATGATTCATAGGGCTTTCTCTCTGCCATTATCCGAAGAAAATATGTTGAGGGAAGTGTCAACTATTAAAGAAATAGCTAAGAACAATGGTTATCCTCAAATAAAATAATGATCGGATTGATCAGAAAAAACAAACACAAATAGCATATCATAATATTTACCCACGTATAGAATTAACTATTACAGATTTATTGATTTATTAATCATACAAAAAAGTAATTCAGTTACAAAAAAATAGTATGGACAATACAAAAACTAGAAACTAATTAATACAAACAATGTAGTGAGCATTAAACATAGTGCCCAGTAGTGAAGCATAAAGAAAAAAAAACAACATTAAAGCGACCTTAACGCATGAAAAGCTTTTGATTTGAAGACTCTAAGAGAAACAGAAAAGAAATCGAGCCATGGAACTTTGTTCGCCAAGGTAAGAGTACGGAAGATGAAGAAGTTGCAAATGTAATTAAATCTATGCATTTTGATATAAAATAGTGGCGTGTGTCGAGTTCGCCTAAGTGGCAAGCTAATATTAATCATAGCTAACAAATCAATACAATCAACAGAACCATTCAATATACCATGCAAAAAACACAAATCAGATACCTTCCGCCGGTTCTCCAGAGAATCCAACCTGAAACTGTTCATCATAATTTGTAAGTCAATTTTACTTGGTAAATGCGACCAAAACGCCAGACGACGTAAGAGCCTCCTTTGTAGTTTATCCATAAAATCGATATCACCAATGAATGGGGATCAAATAATAGAACCGTATTCCAGATTGGATCTAACAAGAGAACAATACAATAACCTGATAGTGTGCGGAGAGAATTCTTTCGAATTTCTCAACAGAAAACCAAGCTTCCTGAATGATTTTGAACAAACAGCTGATATATGTTACTTCAAATTCAAATGAGTATCTAGTATTACTCCAAGGTCGCGAATAATCTTCACACGACCAATATCCTTTTGATCAAAACTGCAGTTGAACTGAGTAATCTGAACAGACCTATGGAACGAGATAATCTAACATTTATCAAAATTCAATTTGAGACAATTAATGTCAACCCAGTGGCAAAAAAGCATCAATCTGAAATTGCAGAAACATTGAGTCCTGCGAGTTTTTAACACCTGAATACATTTTCAATTCATCTGCAAACATAAGAAACTTAATTGAAACAAAATTCTTTATATCATTAACGAAAATGTTAAATAGCAGTGGACCCAAATGAGAACCCTGGGGCACGCCAGAAGTTACAAAAATTTCTCTATAGTAAAAGTTTCTATATTTAACAATCTGCGTTCTACCACATAAAAAATTTGCCAGCCCCGAGAGCAGGGAACCTCTAATGCCAAGAGTTTCAAATTTACTTAACAAAATATTATGATTAACCGTATCGAAAGCCTTACAGTGTACACAGAATCTAACTGGAAACCCGCTTCAAAGCAGTCAATTATATCTTACAAGTAGAGTACAAGATTAGTTATAGTAGAACGGCCTTTACGAAAACCGCGTTGCTCATTTATATTAACAGAGCAGCACTTCCAAGATAGGTAATTACAGACCATGCAATCAAGTAATTTAGGTAAGCAGATTGTAAACATATACCTCTGCAATTTGTTATTAGCGATCTTGAACATAGTGTTTTTCCATAGTGTGGAAAATTTGCCACAACCCAAAGAAATATTAACCAAATTACTAATTGGAGTTGCCATAACAAAGACACAATTCTCTAGAACTGTGGATGGTATTCCATCGCCGCCAGTAGAAGGCTCTGGTTTTAGGTTTTGTACAACTTCAAGAACCTCTGTAGGAGAGAATTGGCAGCTTTCAATGTTTAAAGAGCTTTCATATTCAATTTTATTTGGAACAACAACATCTTTGCTGTATACCCCCGAGAAAAATATGCAAACAGATCAACTATAATTCGACCATCCTCACAGTGACACCATCATATTCCATGCAGTCGGGAAGTTCTGATGTTTTCTTTTTAGAATTGATAAATCTCCAGAAGGGCTGAGGGTTAGAATGAATCGAGTTCTCAATATTGTAGATATGGTCAGCATACCGCCGGTCCAATAGTAACTATATATATACTCTCCCAGGAATTTTTAATAGTAAAAATATAACTGATAAATTTGACAATACAGGAGTTTACAAGCTCCCCTGTATGATTGTGAAGGCGTCTATTCAGGTCAAAATAGTCGTTCATTCAAATCTAGATACAAATAGCATCAATCAGACTACAATAACCAGAGAACCGACGAATCTACATTCGCTTCACGTTGTATCGAAAATGGCCATCATTTTCCACCCATAAATCAACTTCAAATTATTGACAGAACACCTAAGGGATGAAAGTTAGATTTCTCGGAATCCATCGAAATTTTCAAACTGCTACAAACCCCATAGAGATAATCTTCTGAACGACCAGTATGGCCCGGCGAATTCATTCATATGTATATGGCATGTATATTCACAAACTACTCCTGTTTATCCATGGCATCCTCAGTATTTTCAGAGCTGCAGAAACACTAATTGGACTCGCAAAATTGATCCATATTTCTATCCAATTCATTCTACATCATTTACAGAGAAAAGTTTGAGCTATAGGGCTATAAAAATGTTAAACACCATTCCCAAAAGGCTGCAAAATATTGGTAATTCCCGACTTTTCAAGAAGAGTATATACAATTTTATAAAAGAATGTGAACCATATAGTATTAAGGAGTTTGAATCTTTCTGCTAAAAAGCAGATGATAGCTTACATGCATTTTGTTATGCTCCTCTCATTTTTGATCTGACGAGTTTCCTTCCATTGTCACTTGTTACTGTGATATAGTTGTAACTTTGATTTTGTAGCTGTGATAAGTTGTAACTTGTTCCTTTGATATAGTTGTAATGATCTCGAAAATAAATTCTATTCTATTCTATTTGAAATCTTCAAATAATACCTGCTTTTATCATAATCAGTTTATTACCTCTTGTTTGCACCCTTCATTTAGTCTCTAACTGTTTATATATGTATGTATTTTCAACTTTAGTTCAATACTTATTGTCAGCTGAAGATGGTCGACAGACCGAAATTGCAATCCTGATTTTCAATAAATCTCTTGTGATAGTATAATACATAGTTTAATTTCTTATTATCACTAATCTTTCAATTTGACGGTACCAAGCTTGTGTGAAATGAAACTCACATACTGTAATTTTTGTATTGTTGCAGTTGTTTTTGATTTTCGATAAGCAAAATTCATGTGTTAGTTGATTTGTCTTTTAGCAGACAGAAAAACAGAGGAAAATAATGACCGTTGAAGAATCCACGGATATCGAAAAGTTGTTTGAAAAATTTGGTGCTGTATAAGAATGTGCTGTCCATATAAATAATTTTGGTATCGCCTTAAAATTCTAAATTCTGTGGAACATCATTCATCCATAAAAATTCATGGTTTCTGTTGGTTTTCAGGTTGAGTTTATCCAATGCTTCATTAACTCCTTGGATTCATTTCGGTGTGAATCAGTGTGAATCATTCGTCGTTCAACATCTATTGACAGCTTCAATTTGGCACCTTTCTTGTCGATTGATTTTCAACGGTTTTTCACATACATCTTGCACCTTCAACAGAGTAGCTCATATTTTGTTGTTGCAGCGAAATTTGCTCGCCAGATGGGTGACTATGATTTTCATTCGAATTCGTTAAAACATGGCTCCCAGATTCACCAACTGTTTCAAAGAAATGCTGAACATTCATTCCACCTCCATTCAATTTTCCCTGATGCAAATTTTTGATCATGTTCAATATACTTATAAACTAAGATAATTTTTCCTCTTTGACTAAGCATTTCACTCAAACTTGGAGCACTTTTACTCTCAAACATTGTCTTTTTCACGTGACACTTCATTTTCAGTTATATTCCTAAACTACCAATGAACATGAAAATGATGATAAAATATTGATTGAGGTTGGATGAGATTATCCTTAACCTTATACCTGTGGAATTATGGCCGAGATTGGTATTTTCCTAACAACTTCACAGCAAAAAGAATTTATTATAACACACAATTAAAAGTTACATTATAATTATATGAAACATATTTCGTAAATATAAGTTGTGTCAATAATGTTAAGTATTTAATAAACTAAATTCCATTTGAACAATGTGATATAAATTTAATTCTCAGAAAGACCTGTTTGTAATTATTACTTTCGCTGGAGTTATATAACGAAAATTTATGACGGCTTATTACACTGATTAATGAATATCGATGACAACCTTTCCCGGAATTTCATGAAACCACACAATATATTGTAAATGATTAGTGAAATCCTTTTGATTTCGTTTAATCTATTTTAATGTAATCCATTTTAATTACTTAAAGTTTCACCGATACAGATTGCAAAATACTGATTGGAATTCCATGATCAATTACGAATGCAAGGTCGAAAAACTAATTTTAAATTTAAGGAAAGAGTTTGAAGTGAAGAACTTTCTTATCCAACTGACTGCATATATATGCGTTGAGGCATTCAAATTAGCATACATTACAATGGTGCTTGAAAACGATACATATTATTTGACAGCTTGGAATGTGAAATAAATTATAAATAACAAAGAAATCGCAAACCACGATATCACTGCATTTATTTATTTGAATGAATTGAATAGATATTAACACAATACCCGTGATAGACGAGAGATCTTGAGATTTTTCTTGACCTTCATCAAGCAACATTGAGGTGAATTGTCATGATCTAGCTACTCCTACTAGGAAGACTTTCAGTAAGCTAAGATGAGAATTGCAGTTCAGTAATATCTCAAGCTCATCTATCAGCATCTCAGATAGTGAACGTCCACTGCATTTGTTACGGTAAATGTATTTGTAGTCTTCTTGGGAACTAAGATAAAATTTCTTAAACTCAACATTAATGTTTTTCTGATAAAAAGACAGCTTCTAAAGGACCAGCCCGTGCTTTGTGTGTTGATGTGGAAAAGTATTTCGGAAGTTTCGAAGATCAGAAATCTTTATCGAATTCCATCATCAATAATAAAACAAGTAACGTTTTTCAATAATAAAACAAGAGAAATTTTACTGAATAATTGTGATTCGTAACGCGTTTCACTACACCGTAGCTCCTTCAGACGAATTAATGTACAGAAATTATGACAACTATACCGGGTGACACAGGATCATGGTACACCCCTCTCATTTCTATATTTCAGCAGGTAATTTATTGAAAGTTCGTGATTCGATCAAGCTTATGACAGGCCACCTTTTGACATTTGAAACAATTTTTCTCCACTTCCGGTGTCGCCGGAAATGACCTTTAATGAAGATTTTCAAATGGAACACCCCCTATATTTTTGTATATTTGGTTTCCAAATAATTTTCCAAATTCAACCATACCTGACAATTGATATTTTGGGCTTCAAAATTATTTTTGGGTCGGTTTTTATTCTTCAATCTGCCATGAATATTGCCAATTTACCATAATTGATCAAAGCGACACTTGAAAAAAGCAACTGACGTCAAAATTTCAGATTTGCTCTGTCCAGGCCAGATTAATATTCTCCAAAATAATTTTTCGATTAAAACTCCATTTTTTCAAATGGCACCATATTGGTACCTTGGTACCGATGTACCATTAGAAGCTTGATACTATGGTAAACAAATTCTATAAACACTTTGTGTAAAAATGCAAACAAATTATGATAACGTAAAAATTTTCATTTATTTTATTTCAATTCCTGTAAGTGAATCCAGAAGGCTATGGAAAGGAACATTGAAAGCAAGCAATCCTGACATTCGATAAACTCATTTACTTGTATTAAGTCAAATCTAGAGTACATTCAGCTTCATACCATAAGAAAACTCAATTTCTTTCTTTAAGAATCCAAAACAACAATAATGAATCCCAAAAGAAGAAATATAATCTGATCCATAAAAATAAATTATGGGCAGACGAGAAAAAAATTAGAAACATAAAAAAAACAAAACAATTGTTCGAAATGTTGACCATTATTGTCTAAGCATATTTGAATCCGCTCTTGCAAATGTCTAGTTACAGTGGTCAATTGTACAGATGTTATACTGCCGATGGCTCGTCTGACTCTATCCTCTAGATCTTCACGCGTAGTAGGCGCTGTTGCGTAAACACAATTCTTTTAATAACCCCAAACGAAAAGGTCTAACGGAGTTAAATCAGGTGATCTTGCGGGCCATCTTATTGGACAATTCGTTGCAATCCAATTTTTTCCGAATCTCTCACGCAGTTATTCTGAGACAATTCCTGCGTTGTGGAGGTGTGCACCATTCTGTTGATAAAACATTACCCTCTCAATCGCCAACGGTAGATTTTCCAAACATCCCCCAATCTCATTCTGAATAAATTGTAAGTATCCAGCGCCAGTCAACGGCTCATCAGAAATCACGGGACCAATTATTCTGGTACCAATCACACCTAACAAAACATTAAAACTGAATTGTTCCTGAAAATTACCCTGATTGAATAAATTTTGATTCTCCTGACACCAATATCATGTGTTTTGTCTGTTGAATAACCCTAAATTAGTAAACCTTGATTCATCTATAAACAAGATTATTTTTAGGAAATTATTGTGTGGTTGCACATTATTTGCATCATCCAATTGCAGTATTCCATCCTCCTTGCATAATTATCTTCATACAAATGCTGATGCAATTGATATTTGTATGATTTATAATTATACTTCTTCAACATTCGACGAACGCTTTCACGACTTATATCCAGCTCAAACGCAACTTGCCTTGAGGAGATGGTTTTATCAATTTCCACTCGCGCCAACACATTAATTTCAGTGTCTTCTCCAATGATAAACTTTTCTTCAGGAAATAATTCTCATTCCTGAATTATCCATTGTGAGGTATGGTTGAATTTGGAAAATTATTTGCAATCCGCATATGCTAAAATATACAGGGTGTTTGGAGATCTCCATTAGCCTACTGGATTTACATACACGAATTGAAATGAAATTAATGAAAATTTATATATCATCATAATTTCTTAGAATTTGAAAAAGAAATGTTTACAGAATTTGTTTACCCATAGTATCAAGCTTCTAATAGTATCTCGGTACCAATATGGTGCCAACCGAAAAATAAATTTTTAATTCAAAAATGATTTTGGAGAACATTAATCTGGCCTGGACAGAGCAAATCTGAAAATTTCATGTCAGTTGCTTTTTAAAGTGTTTCTTTGATCGATTAAAGTATATATATATATATATATATATATATATATATATATATATATATATATATATATATATATATATATATATATATATATATATATATATATATATTATTTTCAGATTTGCTCTGTCCAGGCCAGTTATATAGTTAACAAATCTGAATTTCGAGGTCATAGTACTTCGACTGCCAGTTTTATAGGCTGAAATACGAGTTCTGAATCTGATAAAGCACAATATTCCTCGCCTGAGAAACTATCAATCAATCAAGGCTTTGCTTACACATTGCTTCACCTTATCGAATTTGGAAATCATATCTGCAAGACTAGACCAGCGTGTTTTGCAGTCCAGAACTAGTTGCAAATTTCTGCTGAATTCGTCCTCCATATATTTCTGAAGAATGTCATTCTTCGTTGGTGATTTTTTAAGAAGTTTGACTACTTGTCTTACTTTTTTGATAAGGTGATCAAATTCTGGCACTTAGTTCATCTACAGTGGATAATCTACAGTCAAATCCTTCATTATCAATAATGTCATCAAATTCTTCTTCGTCAGACTCCTCCACATCTGCCTAAGCTACGACTGTATCTTTTGTACTTTCTTTTTGCTTTTCGGTTCCACGTTTTGATTTGTAAATCACATCTATAACTCCCCATTGAATGACGTGAGCGTAGCATAGCTGGTGAAGAAGATTCATGAGTCGCCCAACCTTCACCATTACACTGGCCCCATCTGTAGTAACACCTATTATATCTTTATCTAATGACAAGCCATATTCTGATAATTTCTTCTTCAAAATAGTTCTGCAACTCTCTGCTGGCATGCTTCCTACTATGCGCACAAGACCCAAATTCCAGAACATATTTTTATTCTCTGAAAATGTACGAATATTCACATTCATGAAGCGTCTGTTTTTGTATGTCCATACATCGAAAGAGAGGCTAAATCTATGGTTAGTCTTTCTTAGATTCATAAGATCCTGCAAAACTTTCATTTTCAAACTCTTGCCATAATCCATAATAATGTGTTTTATGGAGTTAGGCGATACAGGTAATTTGTAGTCACTAGTCGCAAATAATACTCTCAAGTCTTTCGACGTGCAAAAAGATCGAAAAGTCATGCCATCTTTAGAAGTCATCCTCGAAATTCTTTCCTCCAAAGAAACTTTTTGTAGGGACGAAAAGTTATCAGATATTTTCTGCCTCTTCGTACCGGTTGGAGGAAGTAGCCTTACTAACGCGGAAGCATTGATCAGCATTGAAGAATTTGATGGAACCAGAGTCATGTTTTCTGTCACGTGCCGTTGTTTTCAAAACACACTCACACAATTTGCACTGGGCAGTTTGTCATCCTGTGCCTTCAAAAAGTATTTCCATACCTCTGATCCACTTTGAAACTCTTTATAAACTACCTTTGTTGCCATTTTAACACAAAACGAATAGACCGAGAGAACTTAAACACACAGGGAACTATTTTCAACTGTTATTGGAATAGTTTATAAATCTGCAGATTGCCATGCACTCTGACACGTCCAGGCTCGCAAAACAATGAAAAATTTACGACAACCGGAAAACGTCTCGCCCTAATCATCCCTAGCGCCACGTGTTACCGCCGGGAATATGTACATTGTTTACATAAGTCAACAACAGCAAGTAAAAGCACTAAATGATATCCAAAATTGACATAATACCAATCTTGCGAGATCGCGCATGATTTTGGATGCAGAATAGGTTAGATCTCGGTATAGGTATACCGAGATTGCATTCCCTAATGCGGGGTCACTTATTTTCTTTTATTTGTTTCTTTCTTAAAATAAACCTTAATTTATTTCTGTTTTCAATTGAAATATCTGAGAAAGAATCAATTCTAACAATCCTTCGAAATTTTCAAAATCTCTGAAGTTATATACAAAATATCGGGTGATTCCATATAAATTTGGTTGTGTATATGTGAATATTGTTTAAATAAATAAATTAAATCTCACTTTAATTCGGCGGTCGTCTAGTGCCATTTCGTGTACATATTATGCTATCGTGGCTATATTATGCTCGGTACTTGCAGTTTTAACGTCCCGAAGCTGCCCAAATTTCACTGTGGTGAATGATGTGCAGAGTCTCCATACACATAATCCAACTAATCTTTAAGTTTATTAGGCGTATTGCCTTCCAAAAGCAAATATTTAATGACAGCTCGATACTCGATTTTGTCCATTTTCACAAAAACACACATCAACTCACTCAAACTATTGTTCCATAACAACTGCGCCTCCACAATGGATGAGGCGGTGAGTAACTGTTAACATATGAACAATGAAAACTCACTAGCTCTTATATACGAGTGCTGCCATCTTCACGTAGAGGTCGAAAACTTTTCAGACGATCCTCGTAGGTTAGGATATATCCTATTTAGCCACTACAGTTTGTTTTCAAAAAAGCTTTATCTGCAAAAATGATTTTTACAAAATTAATGATCCTGGAAATTCCATTCGAATTTGATTTGAATAATCCTCAAAATTGATTTTCAAAGTGTTGGGTACAATTTAGAAATTATTAACTACTAGTAATTATATCCCAAGTATGAATTTTAAAATTTTGATTGAATATTGCGTCATGTATATCAAACGATATGGATTTTCCAGTCATGAATGGTTTTAGTTCCAAACGTGTTTAACTCACAATACCTAATAAACTTTGTTCATTCCTACACCTGCTTATCATAAATAACTGATAAAATTGACCATTCTTATTCTGTTTGCATTCTAACATTCAGTTCATAATATTTGTGTATTGTGGATATCTTTTATCTCTCTAATTTGGATTATATGTTGTGTTTTATTGATGTTGATTCATGGATAGAGTTGTTAAGACTATTCAAATTCAAGATTGATAGTCCTTACTCGAGTCAGTAACAAAATATATTCGTTCGTCTATAAGTCTTATTTATGTCAAAACTGTGACGAGAAAATGGTTTTTGTTGAATGGATAGCTGCACACAAACTTTTAATACTTTTTGCTGCTGCAGCAGTTGCATTCTGCATCTCGACGATCGTGCTTGGAGTGAACTATGCGAATTTAAAATCAAATCAAGGAAACGTCAGAAGTCCTGAAGACGAAAGTGATAGTCCAGTTGAAATAGAAAATCCGTTTATTATACATGTAAGTAGAGAGAAAAGTGAATAACTTGCATTATTAACTGTGCCAGGGAATTATTTATATCTTAATTTGATGATGATGATTTGCCGCGAAACTTTAGAACGTCCATGAATCAAGGATATTGGTCTTCTTGTATCTGGTTACTTTCGCTAAAACCATTCAGAATAATAATTAGTAGTCAATAATCTTTCACTTAGTTAATCAAGTTTTGTACAATCACTAATGGAAATGAGTGATAGACTTTTGTATATTGAAAATGAAGTTTTCACGTCAATTTGAAGCCACGAATTATTCAATGATAGATCAGAGAAAAGTACATACATCAAAAATTTTAAGAGTCAAGCAGTAATATTCGTTTATATGAAAACTGCTATCTTATCCCATAAAAATCATTGTTTTTTAACAGTATTTTTATGGTTCATGAAAATGAAGAATGTATCATAGGTCACATTTTTCCTTGAGATGTGCAAATTCAAATCAAATACTACACAGCTCTACAAAAAATTTTTTTATTGTTGCCCTGGATATCATCGCAAATTTGTATGTTTTCAAGTGCCCAGATTACGAATATATTCTCATGAAAGTTCTCAATGTGCTCGTATTTTCATGATTTTTGCATTTCTTATATGTTGAACAATTATAAGCTTGTTAGAAATAAAATTTAATTTTCCAGTCATGATTAGGCTTCTGCGCAACTTTTTCGCGCATACAAACATCACCTGATCCCCACTCTCAGACCCCTTACTCCACAGAACAGCTGAGATCTCAGTTATTTGACAATATTGAAGTACATATACACGTAAATCTGGATAAAGTGTCATGGATTAATATTTTGTTTCAATTACTGAATGTCCATTCTTATGTATTTGTCTTCTAGTCTAAAATATGAGTTCGTCACGAAGAAAGTGTAAATATTGTAGTGATATTTTGTTATATTTGCAGTATTTATATACCAAAAAACAAAAAGAAATATCACAGACTTTGTCAAGGAGACTTATGTTGAATATTTTGGTTTCAAAATGGACAAATTAGGTAAACCCTGGGTTCCTAATAAAGTTTGTAAGTCCTGTGTTGAGTCTTTACGGTTGTGGAAAATCGGTGAACGTTCTGGATTAGACTTTGGTATTCCTATGATCTGGATGGAGCCTACGAATCATTTAGATAATTGTTACTTTTGCGTAGTAGATGTTAAAGGTTTTAATCGAAATCAAACGTGGAGATACCCAGACTTACAGTCTACGAAATGTCCGGTTCTACACAGTGAAAATCTCCTCGGCCCATATACATTTCAAAAGTAATTCGCATGCCCTCAGAAACAATGATGTTACCAAATTCACAGAAATCGGGACCATCTACTAGTGGAAGTGAATGGGAAGGTGAAACATCTACGCCAAAGTTATTTTCTCAAAATGAACTCAGTGATTTAATACGTGATCTCAATTTATCAAAACAAGGATCAGAACTGTTAGCCTCAAGATTGAAAGAAAAAAATTTATTGGCACCAACAGTAACAATTACAACATACAGAACGTGAAAAAAAGAGTTATTACAATTTTTTAGTGAAAATGAAGGATTAGTGTATTTTAATGATATCGCGAAGCTGCTTATAGACATGGGTTTAAAAGAGTACAAATCTACTGAATGGCGCCTTTTTATTGATAGTTGCAAAAGAAGTTTAAAATGCGTCTTATTGCACAATGGAAATAAATTTGCATCAATTCCAATTGCCCATTCAACGAAACTCAAAGAAGAATATGAAAATGTAAAATTAGTTTTAGAGAAAATTAAATACTCTGAGCATCAATGGCCGATCTGTGTGGATTTAAAATGGTCAATTTTTACTTGGCCAACAAAGTGGATATACAAAATACCCTTGCTTTATTTGTATGTGGGATAGTAGAGCAAAGCAACTTCATTGGGAACAAGATGTTTGGCCTGTAAGAAATTCTTTAACTGTCGGTAAAGCCAACGTAATAAGGAGCCGCTGGTGAGCAGAGACAAAATCATAATTTCACCATTACATATTAAGTTAGGTATGATTAAGCAATTTGTAAAAGCGTTGAACAAAGACGGAAATTGTTTTAATTACATTTGCAGAAAATTTCCGAAGCTTAGTATGGAAAAATTGAAAGGTGAAATATTTGATGGTCCTCAAATACGGCAATTGATGAAAGACTCAGATTTTATCAAAGTTATGACTGTTCCGGAAAGTAAAGCTTGGAAAAGTTTTGTGTTGGTTGTCGAAAATATCCTAGGTAACCATAAAGCAGCAAATTATGAAGAAATTGTGCAAAATATACTGACAAACTTTCAGACGTTAGGAGCAAATATGAGTATTAAGTTACACTATCTCCGCAATCGTCTAGATAAATTTCCGGATAATTTAGGAAATTATAGTGAGGAACAGGAGAGCGGTTTCATCAAGATCTAAAAGTGATGGAAGAAAGGTATCAAGGTCGATGGGATTGTCACATGATGGCAGATTACTGCTGGTCTTTGAAAAGAAATTGTCCCTGAAAAATTATAGAAGAAAAGCTCATAAAAGGCGTTTTATGGAAATATGAAATATATTTTCGACATTTTCCTCTTTATTTACTTCGATGTATCCGAATTTCTCAAAACATAACTGACATTATAAATATATCTGTTATTTTGTTTCTTGTTTTACGATTTTTGTTATGTAAAATGAAAATAAAGATTCAAAAAGAAATCAGAGCAAATCCTACAAAATCATTGATAGTTTCACGAATTGTGTGCATAAATAGACCCAAAATCATTTTCATATCTAGGGCAACAAAACCATTGTAGACCAGTGCTATTATTTCACCTGTATTTTCACCTTCTTAAATCAGTTGTTAGTCGACCAATGTTATTGAATATTCTTAACCCTCCGAGTACAATGGGGTCCTCGGAAGACCGCAGCGCCTAGAATTTTACGAAAACCTAATGAAAAACATACGGATCGATCTGGTCCTTCATGACTTTTCCTTTGTAACTTTCTTTAATCGGATGGCATTTTTGATTTTCAAGAATTTCACCAATTAAACCAGTAATAATGTATTAATTGCCAAAACACAGGGATTGGTATCCTCGGTAGATCCCATGGTATTCAATGTGGATTTTTTTTGAAACGGAATCTTGAGATTATTGTCTCCATTCACAGATCTAAGAATCAACAAGCTCGAAAAGCTTCAGTTTTTTCTTCAAATTGCTCTGTTACTCTCTAAATGAGGTTGTTTCAAGCAGTTATGTTTTGAAAACTAGGCAACTATATAAAATTTCGTTGAATTACAACATCATTGCCCTGTTATTCTGTTTCGCATGTCATTCAGTTCTCTTCAATTGTGTGCAAGATGGACAAGAAAAAAACAAAACGTATTGTTGAGTTGGCTTCAGCGTACGATAAAGTGCTTGAAAAGTTGGAAGAATGTGAAGAGTGCACTGTAGGTGAAGATGTCGAAATCTAAGACGAACTAGATGAGATTAAAGGAAACGAAATGAATGATAGACCTTGAATGGAGATTTTGAAAGAAAAGTTCTTCTCAAAGCATGAGACCTTTTGGTTGAAAACTCCATTCATCCGCAGACAACAAAGATTATCCAACGTCATTCGAGTTCCCCCAGGCGTCTCATCGCATATCGATAAACAAGGTGACTTCTTGTATTTTTTCAAGTTATTCATAACTCCTGAAATAACGGTGGAACAGAGATGTTTCTGTTATTTTGCACCCCGCACATATAACGTACTGCCATCAGAAATAAAGGATCTCAAGCGAATAAGTGTATTCAAGGTTCGAGTTAAGGACTCGTATTTCAGATTATATAAATTTGAAGTTGTTTTTATCTGCTCAGGCGTGTTCATATGATTTTGGTGTAGAGGTTTTTTCCTTTTGTTGTTTTCTGACATCTCAGTTGCTCGTATACTGCTATTTAAAATATTTATTAGCCATGCACAATGCTCTGCCGTTTATGTATTGAATATAGTGTAGTAAGGAAAATGTTTGATGAACAAGGATTAAGCGCCGAACTTTATTTACTCATTTTGATTTTTGCTGAATGATGTAAAGATTAATCCTAAGGCAACGAATTCTATCCTTATATATATATATATATATATATATATATATATATATATATATATATATATATATATATATATATATATATATTTTTCATCTACGTTCCCATTTTCATGATAAACAGAGAACGTCTGATGATGATTCTAAAAGAGAAAATTGGACGCAGAAGGAATTACACGGAAAGCACCTTAAAGAATTGAAAATGATTATATTGATGAAATCGCATCGAATAAATGGTTAGCATCTGGAGAATTTTTGCTGAAACAGAAGGCTTGGCAATTGCGATCCAGGATCAGGTTGTTTTCACGAGGAATTATAGAAAACACATCATCAAACAAAATATAGATGATTCTTGCCGTAGATGTTTCTGTTCTTCAGAAACAGTTTTTCATATATTATCATCTTGCTCAGTCCTTGCTTCAACAGATTATTTAGAAAGAGATAATGCCGTCGCTAATATTATTCACTTTAATCTAGGAATTAAACATGACCTAATTCCCAAAAGAAAAAAATTTCACAAATATGAACCTGAGATTATTTGTGAAAATGACAAATATAAACTTTATTTTGATAAAACAATTCTTTGCAACAGAGCTGTAAAACGCAATAGACCAGATATCATTCTTAATGATAAACAGAATCAAATAACATATATAATTGATATTGCTATACCCGACACACATAATATACAAAATAAATACAATGAAAAAATTTCTAAATATATGATGCTTGGTGACGAGATTAAAAAATGTGGAAAATGAAAAAATATTTATTCTACCAATTATTATTTCCACAACAGGTGTTATTCCTAGAAATCTTCACAAAAGTATTGAGATTTTGGGTCTGAAGAAAATTTGTTTGAACAGTTATAAAAGATAACAGTCATCAAATCTTCTAATATTCTTCGTAGGTTTCTTTCCGAAAAAATAATGAGGTAGAGTCATATGTTTTCTCTTTAGTTTATACTGCTCAGAATCTCATTTCATATTTCATTTATTTGTTTATATAAATGTAATATAATTAACTGACAATTTTGTCATATTTATATTCAGAGCAGTATTCTATTCGATCGTTCACCACTTCACAAAAAGGAAACTATTAATGAGTAACATTCAGTGTTACTTGACTAAGGTCCGTACACTGGATTTTTCCGTGGAGAAAGCCTCTGACACTACTCGTTGGTACATTGATATCATTGTCTGACGATGCTATAGTATGTATATATTCTGGTAGATTGATATATTCTCATAACATTTAACGTTATCCTAATATATAATTATTCCAGGATATGTTTTGATTATAATCATTGCCGGGCAATGGTATTAATTACCGGGTGGTGGATTCATATTTTTCATGAAATCAGTTTGATTGCATGAACAGATATATAGGCAACTCGTCGGGGTAAAACCCCTATATTTATATATATATATATATATATATATATATATATATATATATATATATATATATATATATATATATATATATATATATATATATATATATATATATATATATATATATATATATATATATATATATATATATATATATATATATATATATATATATATATATATATATATATATATATATATATATATATATATATATATATATATATATATATATATATATATATATATATATATATATATATATATATATATATATATATATATATATATATATATATATTTATATATATATTATTATTATTTATTATTATGCACTATCTCAGCTGTTAGCTGGATATGATTTACCTTTCCCAGATTCAGCAATCAAAGGAATAGGCTCGATTACAATATACTTGAAATAAATTTCTTAACTATCCTACATGTATTAAGAATTACAGCTTTTCGCATTTCTATATAAGTATTCTTATGCAATTCTAATCTCTTAAGGCTATCATGCAAAGTTTTGGTTATTAACCCAGTCGAGGATACGATGACAGGAACAATATCTATTTTATCGAGGTGCCACATCTGCTAGATTTCAATAGCAAGGCCTGTATATTTGGACTTTTTCTCCTGGAACTTGTTCAGCACATTGTTATTATTCGGTATGTCCGACCTATTATTCGTCACCATTCTGACAGTGATAACAGGCCTATCGTAGTATAATCTGATAGAGTCATTTTCCAATACGGGCGCCGGTTGATACTTGTAATATGGCTGGAAGGTATTCAGAAGTCCGTACTTGAATGCAAGTTTCTGATGGATAATGTTGCACATTTAATTATGCCTGTGAAGATAGTCCGAATTGGCCAGTTGTTCGCAGCCGGACGTAATATGCTGTATAGTCTCCGATCTTATATGGCATTTTCTGCACTTATCTGTTTGTAATGTTCCGTCCTTAATAATAAATTTTTTGTAGTTGTTTGTAGCGATCACTTGATCTTGAATGGCCATAAGGAATCCTTCTGTTTCCGCGAATAATTCTCCTTTCATCAACCATTTGTTGGAGGCTTCTTTGTCAATGGGTGGTTGATTAATCTTATGGTAATCTCGTCCATGCAATTCCTTTCTTGACCATTGCTCTTGTTTTTCAGTATTTGATAGGAACGGTTGATTCAACAGGTCATCTCTGGTAGCAAGATTTAGAGGTGTGTATCCCTAATCAGCCAACGGTACCACTCTATGGAGGTCATAAGTGAGAGCTTTTGCAGAGAAGATTTCTCTGAGATTTTTTATCTGTTCGATGTGTAAATTGACAACATCTATCAATCCGCGTCATCCCTCTTTCCGCTTCAAAGTTGTTCTTATTACAGACAATTTTGGATGATGATTGTTGTACTTTGTCAGCATCGTTCGGGTCTGCCTTTGAATATCATCCAGTTCTGTCTTAGTCCATCTGATTATTCCGAATGAGTAAATCAACACTAGAATGACATAGGTGTTAATTGCCTTGACTAGATTCCCCGAGTTCATCATTGATTTCAGCACAGTCTTTAGACGCTGACTGTATTCTGAACGAATCTTCTCCTTTGGCTGTTTTTGGTCTAGCAATCTGGCTTGTTGGTATCCTAGATATTTGTATGTTTCTCCATCCCTCATGCACTGTATAATATCACCGTTTGGAAGTTGTGTTTCACCATCTATGACTTTTCCTCTTTAAATGTTCAGGGTCTTACATTTTTCAATCCCGAATTTCATATGAACATCTGCCAAGAACTTACTGACAGTTTTCAGCAGATCATCCAATTGCTTTTTGTTCGAAGCATATAACTTGATATCATCCATATACAGCAGGTGGGAGATTGTATGATAGTTCCTATCTGCTTTTATCCTAATTCCGTATCCTGTTCTATTGAGCATTGAGGAAAATGGGTTCATAGCTGAACAGAACCATAGTGGACTCAGAGTCTCCTTGAAAAATTCCACGACGTATGGGTATCTCGTCGGTTTTTATTGACTTATTGTTCATGTTGACCTGCAGAGACGTGCGCCAGTGTGTCATTGTTATCTTCAAGAATTCTGCCATGGCTGGTTGAATTTTGTACATCTGCAATACTTCGACAAGCCAAGAATGGGCGGTACTATCGAATGCCTTTAGATACTCGAGAAAAGCTGAATGAACAGTCTGATGCCCTACGTATGCCTGTTTCATTATCACAGAATCGATGATGAGTTGTTCCTTGCACCCGTAGTGTTTCTTTCTGCATCATTTCTGCACCTCAGCTAATATCTTGTTGTCGTCAAGGTGTTGGTATATTCGATTGGATATGCATGAGGTGATTATTTTGTAGAGTGTTGGCAGGCAAGTGATTGGCCTATATTGAGACGGATCCTGGTTCTATGGTTCTTAGGTAGCATGTATGTTAAGCATTGTCTTAGGAAAGTGGGTTTTTCATGGGATGTTGAAGAACATACATGAGCTGTTTCGCTAGGGCTCCATGGAGCCCATCAAACTTCTTGCACCAGAAGTTGTGGATATCATCTATATCTGTGGCCTTCCAATTGTTGGTCGCTCTAACTACTGTGATTTCTTCTTCCGTTATTCCTTCGAAGTCCATATGTTTGATATCAAGGCGTAGTTTTTCATTCGTGATCCATTCCATCTTCATTGTGATCTTTGGGGTTCGACCATAATGCTGACCAATAATCGGTAAATTATTATTATTATTTGATATTGTAGTCAAATATACAAACCAAAGAGGTGTTTGGGAAACTGAAAATTACAATAAGAATGCAATGGAATATAAGAGAAAGTGGGTTGATGTTGAAGAAATTGAAATATATGCTTTTATTGGGTTGCTATTCTGCAGAGGAGATACTAAAAGTAATTGTGAATCAGTTTCTTTGTTATGGAATTCAGACTTCATTTGCCAGAGACCGATTTATGCATCAACTATGTCAAGAAAACGTTTTCCAACAATATCCTCTTGTATGAGATGCGATGACATATTCTCTCGTAACGAAAGAGTTAGTACGGATAAATTAGCATCAATTCGGCAAATCAATGATCTTCACTATCTATTGTCAGAGGTATTACAACCCAGGAACTCATCCCACTATAGACGAAAGATAAGTTCCATTCAGAGGACCTTTCCTTGTATACAGGGTGTTACATAATAGTATGTCAAAACTTGAGGGGATAAATCTACGTGCTATTTCAAGAAAAAAAGTTTATATAAACATATGTCCACAAAAGCTTCGTTACGGAGTTACAGGTATTGAAATTTCCTGAAGAAATTGTTTTTTTTTCTTCATAACTCCTGCAGTTTTTGAGATATTCAGCCCAAATTTGGAATGCAAGCTATTTTTTACAGCATCCTTCATTACACGTCCTATATTTTAACTGCAATTCACAAGGTGATTTCTTTTCCGAGGCCATGTTTTTTTTTCCTTCCAATCTTTTTTGCAGTACGCCACTGATCAGCGTACAATCAATTTTCGTCATCTTCATGCAATTCAGAAACTTTCTTGTCACATGTAATTGTTTCGTATCTCCAACCGTTTTCGAGTGAAAAATTATTGAATTTGAATTATTTGAATTGTATGTTTTATATATATTATAAAAAAAAATAATAGAAATACTCGATAGGTATGCCCAAACTTTGCTTTTATTTTTATAGCTCGTCTTCTGAGACTCAACTTATACTTATTCAATATTAAACTGAAGAAGAGAACAATTAAAAACTAAATAAATTGCTGGAAGTGTCCTCCACCTGCAAGAATATAGGTCGCTGTCTTTCTTCGCATATTATCACGCACTCTTTGAAATATTCCTGGGGTATTTCTCATCGTGTCACAAGAGGTTATTATTCGATTTCTCAATTCTTCTGCAGTGTTCACTGGCGTAGTATAAACTAAACTTTTGAGATATCCTCATAAGAAAAAGTGTGAGCTATTTAAGTCTGGGGACCTAGGAAGCCATCGTTCTGGCCCACCCCGACCTATCCATCAGTTGTTGAATGTATTATTCAAGAATTCCTCAGCTTCTCCACTAAAATGTTCTGGTGCCCTGTCATGCATGAACCACATTACGTTTCTCACCAAAAGTGGCACACCCTAGAGCAATAAAGGTAATTCCTCCTCAAGAAATTGCCGATAAGTGGGACCTTTTACTCTGTTAGACAAAAAATGGCCCAATCAAATAATTTCAATTATTCCGACCCAGACATTTAGTGAGAATTGTTCTTGAAGATGATATTCTTCAATCAAATGGGGGTTTTCCTCAGCCCATTTATGATTATTGTGAAAATTTGTGATAGCAGATCTCAAAAAGTTAGCTTCGTCTGTGAACATTACCTCACTTTCAAAATGAGCATTTTCTCTAATTTTATCTACGAAGCATCGGCAGAAGTTAAGTCTTGAAGGAAAATCTCGAGGAAGTAGAGTTTGGACGGGTTTATAATGAAACGGGTACAATAAAAATTCGTGGAGAATCCTCCAAACTAGAATCTATAAAAAATATTCAACTAATTTCCAATTTTTCTTGTACTCACATGAAGATTCAAATCGATTAAGACCAATACACCAAAACTTTAACCTTAATATACTGTATATTATCATCTCCTGATGATGCTAACTTAGTTAGCGAAACGCGCGGCGAGAGTTGAGGTTATAGTTTCGGTGTAGTGGTGATATAGTGTCTTTATTGTTCATACGCCAAAGGTTCCAAAATCACACAATAGTTGATTCAATTCAATACAATTCAAAACTGCTTCCTCAATATCTGGAATTCTCATAGTTTGAGTTGCACCTTTTAAATAATTATTTCCAGTAAAAGTACCAGGTTACATAATTACATATTTCATTCAAATTGCTTTCATCGTAAGCTGAGCGTCAGTATAGAAGAAGTTGGCTGAAAATGATAAAACATGGATAAAGTGCTTCCGAAATCCGAATTATTACTGGACAGAATCGTTGGAGATACATTCAACCCGACATCCTTGCACACGGTAAATGAGAGTAATTACCTACTCTTATTCTGCCGTAATAACGGCAATTCGTTATCCTTATTAAAGTTTACGGATACTATTTTTGAAGAGCGCATACTCAGAAAATAACGAAGTGATAAAATATGAGGTGCAAAAACTCTATTGAGAATTACGGTGCCACATGGCGCATTATCATCATGCAACACCCAGTTGTGTTCGATGTTTGTTGCACACGAAAAATTTTTTTTCTTCAAGCACCTCTGAATTAAAGTGTTTATAACCTCCTTCAATTTCCTCCATACGCCTGCTGAAGTTTTTCAAACTTTTATGGTGCATTGTGTCTAAGTTTAGAGCAAATCTTGATAGTCCAAAATTGATGCCACTCACCTTTGGACCGCCCAAAGAAAAACTGTTTCACTGCTAATCTAACGAATCTTACGGACAACTGTAGCGAGTTCAAACTTATACGGAAGCGTATCACATGTGCACCTGACTCAAAGCCTCTCGTCTCGCAAGTTACCTGATCGAAAGAGAATTTGGTAAATCTCATTACTTTATTTACAACCCTCGTATTTTGATCACGAGAAGTTTTTCAAATTTTTCTACAAGAAATTTTGAATCTCTTTCGTGTGTGGTGTTTTAAACCTCATGAGATACTGAAAACATTTTAAAATGCTTAAGATAATGTTAATAGATAACCGATTAATAGTTATTCATTATACAAGGAAAACAGTATTAGATTTCAGCTGTAGGTTGTATTGTCCGATACAAAACGTGAAATACAAAATATAATAGTTTTCTTGTGTATAATATACATTCTTCTTCTGTGGCGGAAAAAACGACGATGTATAATAATATAGAACAACATATGCCAATATATTAAAATCAGCTATATTATTTTATTTTCCAGTTATTCCGGATTTCTCTGTTTTCCAGGATTTTGGCACATGCCAATATCTCGGTTGCTATTAAAGTTAGTTGAAATTTATTTTGTCATTCCAAGGGAACTTTCTTTTAATAGAATGTCAGAACGTATTCAAAAGTGTTTTAGCTTTATTGAATTGTTTTCGAATGATATTATAAACTTCTGTTTTTTAAATGCAATTCTCTCTCTAAGGCCTATTTATGGGTATTGAAATTATTCTTATTTTTCGGTTATAATTATGGTTTCACATATAAGGTCAGGGATGAATTTTCCCGTTGGTTTCTGCACATATACAGGGTGTCCACGCGAAATGGGACATTAAAAGTATATGGAGATAGGAATGACCGTTTGGAAAAAAAATTTTCTGTTTTGAATGTTATTCGAAATAAGTTCCGTAAATATTTTATGCTGCTCCACTTCCTGTTATATCGAGTTGACACCATCTATGTTATTTCAAATGGCATAATGTATGTTTCTTTTTTTTTTTTCATTGTAGAAAATTAAATTCTGAATATTTTTTTCTCATATCATTGCCATCTTAAATCAACCGAAAGGAAGATATGAATTTTTCAATCGGAATTAAGCGATTTTTGGTTGTCTCTTAAAAGGCATCATAAAAATCCTAAAGAACATTCTATATCGATTATTTCTAGCTCGTTGTAAGTGATGAGGCTCATTCAGCAGAATTCAATGCATATAGAGGTTTCACGGTATACAGGGTGTTTCCAAAGCATGTGGCAAATCGTAGTACATTCAAAGGTACAAAAGTCCCTTTTTTCAAATTAGACTACCTATTTTTGCACACACCATTGAACTCGTAATATTAATAGGCCTTGATCTGTTATAGGTTCCCCTTGACCTAAAATGCGTTCTTTCCGAGTTATTTGCGATTTTATTCCAAAAATTAGGATTTTTCGCTCGACGACCCTGAAATTCGCATATTAAACACCTCAAAAAAGTCTAGGGAACACTTCTGAATATCGATATGTCGTATCCAGAACGATCAATATGGATGATTTTTTTTTAAGAAATGAACACCTGCATCAATTTCTCACCAAATTATGTAGAGTGCCGCAACAGATTTCAGTTTTTTATAAAAATGTATTCAGTGTTAGAAATCAGTTAGTTGGCACTTTGTTTCTGTTGTAAGCACAAATAAAAGATTCAAGTTTTGTGATTCGACCATGGAAAGACGACATTTGACTAGAGAAGAGATGTTACAAGCCGTTGGCATGCTCCAAGCTGGGAGCTCACAACGGAAGTATCCAGGTTCTGGAAAGTAGCCAAAGTGTCATAAACCGTTTATGGTCGCGTTTCAATAAAACAGGTAGCGTAGAAAAACGCCATACAGGTCGTTTCAGGATTACTACAGTCGCCCAAGACCGATTTTTGGTTGTACAAGCCAGAAGAGATCGTACTACCACAGCATCTCAATTAGCTCAAGAGCTATCACGAGTTCATAATGTACAAATTTCCGACCAAACTGTGAGAAATCGACTGCACGAAGGTCAACTACACTCCAGACGTCCTTTAAGAGTTCCACAACTGACCCATGGAAATCGCGCTGCTCGTTTAGCTTGGTATCAAGAACACGTAACCTGGGATCAAGAGAGGTGGGCCACAGTTCTCTTCAGTGATGAATCTAGATTTAGTTATTATCCCGATTCGGGAAGAATTCGAATATGGAGGGAACCTGGAAAGCAAAACCGTCTCCAGCATGCTCGAGAAGTTGTTAGACAGGGAGGCGGATCAGTGATGTTTTCGGGAGGTATACGGCTTGGTGGAAGAACTGACCTCGTTTTCATACAGAACAACCTCACGGGAAATTCTTACGCAAATGAGATAGTTTTACCTGTAGTGGTACCGTATCTCCAAACAATGGGTCAAAATCCACTCTTCCAACAAGATAATGCCCTTCTCATCGTGCAAGAGTTGTCTTGAACGTTCTTGAAGAGAATGATATCGATCTTCTACCGTGGCCATCCTGCTCCCCAGATCTTAATCCCATCGAGCATGTGTGGGACACCCTAAAAAGAAATCTCCTGCGTCAAAACGTCTTCTATCATGAACAGGAGCTTCGATTAGCAGTTCAGGAGGCTTTGAATGATTTAGGCCAAAATATAATAGACAATTTAATATTGAGCATGCCGCGACGATGCCAAAGTGTCATTAATAACAGAGGTGGACCTTCTGGGTATTGAAAATATAAGTGCTTCCATATCGTTTTGAAAATATTAGTTCAGGATTTTTTTGTGTTTTACCAAATTTCGTCATTTTCAAATTTCAAATTTTTTTATAATAGGTGCTTTGGAGAAGTCAAATATCATTTTGTTCTCTTGAGAATACATTATATACAATACATCCTCACAAAAACCGAAAGATTTCTATAAATTCGAATCATCAAATTCCTATTTTAAAGATATTGGTAAGTGTTCCCTAGACTTTTTTGAGGAGTTTATATGACCGGAAATTTTTCAATTAATGATCTCTCAATACTAGACCCATCTCAAAAATCGTCATCAGAATTCTGAGTAGAAAAAGTGCGTAATCAATTACTATTGAAGTGGATTGAATCTGACTTCTCGTTCTTCTTTTTTCTAATAGGCTATTCTTGATTACATCAGTTACTTGTCAGGAAAGTCATCTTCGAAGTATCACCATTACCTCGCTGAATGAAGCATGTCGATTTTTTTTCGTCGCCTTTCAGTTTCGGTTGAAATGAAAGCTCTCGTATTCCATAATGATTAGACTTGATTTTTATTGATTTTAGATCTAGAATCACAAATTGTCCTATAACAGAATATTTTAAATATTATTTCACAAGTTAAAACTCTGATATTTTTCAGCATAATTGGATTTGGCAATATTTTGACAAGTACCGACATCTAGCCATAAAAAAATCAACATGCTTCATTCAGCGAGGTATTTTTAGTGATTCGATAATGACTTTCCTAACAAGTAACTGATTAGTTCGAATAACATTCAAGACAACAACAAAAAATTTCAATTTCTCCAATCGGTCATTTCTTTATTCATATAGTCTAAATGTCCCATCTCGCGTGGACACCCGGTATATAATCGAAATTTTTCTCTCTGCAAAATCAATCGCTATGAAACTTTTTGCATTCGTTTTGAAAAAGCATCAGAAAAGTTTGTGAACTTAATCGGGAGTGGTAATATGAAAATTGCATTTTCCACAGTGCATATAATACAGAAATGAGTTCCAATTTGTTACTCGGGAGTTTTCGAGTTCGCTGAACACGAATATGATAACGGCGATGATCCTTCAGCTACCTAGTGCCTAGGGTGCACCTCGTCTCTTGGAGTTCTGTGTTATTTTCATTAGAAATTAGTCGAAAGTCATTACTCGAGGGTTTTTGAGGTCGCTGAACACGAATATGATAACTGCGATGATCCTTCAGCTACCTAGTGCCTAGGGTGCACCTCGTCTCTTGGAGTTCTGTGTTATTTTCATTAGAAATTAGTCGAAAGTCATTACTCGGGGGTTTCTGAGGTTGCTGAAAACGAATATGATAAATATTCAGTTGGCTGAAACGAATCGATACAGAATGTATTGTTACCGTATCCATTACAGTATCTAACCATAGATCACTCTGTATTAGCCCTCAGTCTTTCCATCGTGTGTGTGACCCCATCCCGGTAGCAGTATATTATGGCCGTTACAAAAAATCAAAATTTATCGATTGCCAAAATTCTGCCAATGGTAGATGCTTTCACACATCTGAAAAGAGTTCATTTAGAAGTTCAGACTTGGTTGTATGGAGAAGGAGTTTTAAATTTTACAGACTGGGGATGGGAGCTCAAAGAAAACTCCTATCATCCAGTGAAGATGACACAGCTTCCTGATCCACCAAGTGTCATGAGATTAATACTTTGCAGTTGCAAAAAAGACTGTGGTACCTCATGTGGGTGCAGGAAGAATGGCTTAGTTTGCAATTTGGCATGCAAAAATTGTGCTGGGTCCACGAATATGGAAAACATTGAAGAAAATCAATCTGATGCAGAAGAGGATGAAGAAGAACCAAGTCTGAATGATACGACTATAAATTTTTTTGTATTTATACTCAGAAATCATATTTCAAGTATTATTTGATACCACGTAAAAACTTTAAATATCAATTAAACATAAAACTCCAGAAGACTAGGCAGCAGGTAGCTCGAGGATCATCTCCGTTATCATATTCGTGTTCAGCAACCTCAAAAACCCCCGAGTAATAACTTTCGACTGATTTCTTATGAAAATAACACGAAACTCCAGGAGACTAGGTGCACTCTGGGCACCAGGTAGCTCAAGGACCATCGCCAATATCATATTCGTGTTCAGCGACCTCGAAAACCCCCGAGTAACAAATTGGAACTCATTTTTGTCGATATTTTCCGAGTTGCAAATTTTTCATATTATATGCACTTTGAAAATGCATTTTTCTTATGCAGAAAATGCAATTTTCATATTACCACTCCTGATTAAGTTCACAAATTTTTGCTTTTCAAAACGAATGCAAAAAGTTTCATAGCGATTGATCTTGCTAGGAAGAATTGGTAGGTTTAGTGGTTTTTAGTGCTTCGTTTCCTCGATTATAAAAAGAGTATTCGAAAATTCACATTAAAACTATTCTAGTTCACAATAGAATATCGGTCATTACATAGAAAAAGTAGGTCATTGAAACTAATCGATTCGATTAAATTATCATTGAATGATTACAAAACACTGAAAAAGTGACTCCATTACTCGACTATTATTATACTAAAGTCATAAATTCTTGAAATAACTTCGCAATGTCGCGAAGAAAACTATCGAAGATAATAGATACCTATAGTACATTTGGCGAAGACGTAATAAAAGCTCATTAGGTATGCAAATCCTTCAGAAATGTGATACATGGGGAAATTCAAAAATAAATGTAGTTTCTATGATTTTGTCTTGAAACAGGCAACAATTTATTGCCGGATCTTTGATAGAACCCTCGTACAAATCTCCAGGAAGAACTCAACTACCTGGCTACGGTGTTCTCTGTCTGTCTTGTTGCTTGCGGATATTGTTGTCCTCGTTTTAAATAAAATGTTTACTTTAGACGTCTGAAATTTGTAGTCAATATCAATAGTACACTTATGTATTTGAAAACGATAATAATTTAATGTGAATATCTAGTTCTAGATAGTTACGTTTACCAAAAATAATTATTTCATGAATTACGTTGAAATTACAGGGTGCTTCAACGAAAACTAAACAGAGGCTATATCAACCAAGATATTCATTTCTAATCAAAACGCAAAAACAGGTCGATTTTTGTTTCAAGGGGGACATCTTTTGGGGTACAATACTCGCCTGAAATATCAACCCCCTAAGCGGGGGTTGCAATCCTTGAACATTTTGAATAGGGAAGATGGGTCGAGTGATGACTGAAAAGAAAGGTGGTATCTTTGTCTACATCGCCTTGAACGAATTTCCATTTTTAATTGGAAACTGTAAACGATACAGGGTGAGCAACTGAAAAAAAGGGAAGACTATTTTCCTGAGACTATTCAAGTTTCAGTGAAGTAAAATGGAACAGATCCATGCTGATCAATGGCAGTCATCATCAAGTACCATCCTCATCTCGAATTTCAACCCCTAGAGCAGGGGTGACCACCCTTAAAAATTTGGAAGAGGGTAGATGGGTCGAGTGATACCTCAAAAGAAAGTCTGCATTCCCGTGAACGAATTTTCATTTTCGATTGAAAACTGTAGGAGATACATAGTGAGCTACTGAAAAATAGAGGTCCAAAGTCACTTTAACACCATATGTAACTCTTTTGTTTTGTAACAACCAATAAACTCGTAATTTTGAATAACTGGGTTTTTTCATTGATATTACAGAGAATAACCTAACTAAACCTAACCCAAACCTTGACTTAAATAATGTATATTGTGCGGAAAGCTAATATCTATATATGTTACGGTACACCCTACCTAGGTAGGTAGGTAGGTAGGGTGTATCGTGTAGGTACAACAACCCTGCAACACACATACTTGCAGTCGATCGTAAGTAGTCTAAAAATATTGAGGTAGATCGCCAGCAGTTCAAGTTTGAGCACCCCTGCTCTACGGCCTTACCTAATCGACTATAATGTAAGCTTCAGTATGAGTTATCGCAAATTACAATCGGAAATAATAGCATTAAATTTTTCTAAATGAAAATTTAACGTTTCAAAACTCTATCCACAACTAACTTGCTTGAGTATTGCTACGTTTATAATTGCACAAAAGTTTCGAAAGCGTGCGAAAATCCTCTAAAATCTGCCGTCTCTAGCCGCGGCCTATACAGGCTATTGCTAAATATATTGCTTACGTCGTGTTTCATCATTTTTCATTTTCAATCATTTTTAGGTTGGCTGGGTTGCATTTGTTAAAGAATAGTGAGTTATTCATACAGTCATCATATTAGAAAAGCCCTTTTCTATGGTTTCCTTACTAGAATAATTGCTTGAATTTGTTGTTCTTTTCCAGAATCCAACGGATATGTCAAAATACCGACTACCTCTTTTGATTTTACCGAAGACTTACGACCTTTATTTGTATCCGGATCTTCAGACTGGAAACTTCAGCGGAAAAATAATCGCCTCTGTAAATGTATCTGAAACAACGGATGTCGTCACAGTTAATAGCAAAGGTCTTTCAATTAAAAATGCCAAAATCGACAACGAAGAAGCTTCCATCGATTACGACGAAAAATTCGAAAGATTGAATCTGCGGAAGAAGTCAGGAAATAATGTTGACTCTCCAAATAGTGTTATCGAGATGGAGTTCGATGGAGATATGAAGAATAAAATAACAGGGCTATATACAAGTTCCTACAAAAACAAGAATGGAGAACTGAGGTGAGTTTATAAATATCTCATTTCATAGACAATTGAATTCTTATTTAAAATTGGGTAACAGGATGATTACTGATCATAAGTGATCATGTCTACCTGAATATTGTTCTCCTACACCTTGAAAACAGCACTGTATTTTAAGTTGATTAAATGATAGTTTGTTAGTTTTCCTCGTTCATTTGTTTATGAACAACCGGTTTCGACACGGTCCATTTCAAGTGCCGAATACTGTATTCAGCACAAATAGAGGTGAAAACGTGTTTTTCTCTTTCATATTTTGAAATGGATTTCAAAAATGATATTGATTTGGTCGTTACATATTTGATTATCATACGGTGATTCTCGTTTACTTTATAAGAATATCACAGTATTTGTGTAAATTTGAAAGAAAACTCTCCTCACTTGGGGACGTAACCCCCCTGGAATATGGAATTTCTACTAAAAATTCGATAACCGCGGCCGTAAGAGATATATGAGCAACTAAAGTTTAAAGGAAAAATCAAAGAAATTGAAAACAAAAAAATTCAACGAAAACCACTATGTGACTTACCCCTGGATCCCTGCGTCTAAAGGTGAGAAGGGCCCTTCTTGAGGATGCTGACACTGGATATTCTGTGGTTGGATTTGCGGATCACGATATGCGGCACTGATATTGTGCGAAAATATATTCGAGTTGATCAAATTCGCGATATTCAGGCGAGAATCTCGTCGATTTTTCCAAATAGCGAAAAACACGTTTTTGGTTGAGATCCTAAACTCATCTGCCGGAGATGTGTGTGGCTTCTGGATTGTACGCGCATGTCGGTTCTTCTTGGGGTAGGTACTTAGATAGCGATACTCGTTGGTAATGAAAATGAGTTATTAACTTATCTAAAGATGATCACACACCTAAATATTTAATTGCGGACATAAAATTTAAGAAATGTATTACTTTAAAAATGAAAGAATATGATATAAGAAAAAAGTACTAAATATGCGGTTTAATACGCAACAGTATTAGGTGGAAAATAATCAATTAACAAACGTGATAGCTATTTCGATATTTCTATCATCATCAGACCTTTACAATTGTGAGTTGTACAATTTGTCTTAAATATAGAAAAACAGGTATGAATTATAAAGAGAGAAAAACAAGTTTTCTACCATTGAATAGAGATAAGTATTCAAGTATCACTTGAAAATCCTAAATATTGGCGAATAACATAGATCTGTGATTATTAATTCATTTATTTTGGGGTACAACAGGCCAAGGCCCAAAATAGTACCCAGCTAATATTTACAAAAACAAAATTGGTTTTGATTATCTCAACTCTAAAAATATAATAGTTACTATAAGTATCGATGAATATAATAATGAAAATTTTAACTGTTAATTTCAGTTGATAGTTATCGACAACAGTGTGAACACTTGAAATATGAAGTATACAAATGAAAATAGACATTGACTATATTATCCTACCCTATCCTATCTAGAACAATATAAGGAGTAGACAAAATACTACAGAAAACTAAAATAAAACAAGAAAAAATATGAAAAACACTAGATCTCATGTGCCTGAATTTAAAAACTTGAATTTCAAGAGCTTTTTTACTCGAATGAGTGATAAATGAAAAAAATCGATTTTCTGGCAGTAATCATTTTGGGCAGCATTGGCACTATGAAAAGATGGACGAAAGAGCATGTGCGACCTCAACTGGCGTTGAGGAACATTTATTGATATTTCTCCATGAGTTCGGGACAGTCTGAAGTTGAAGGGAATTCAATCCGCGCTGTCGTCTTAAATTAGGATAGTGGTGATTAAGATGTGACCTGTACGCATACATACATAGGAACCTATTTTGGACACCCTCCAATCGCTTGATATAAATTGCGTATTGAGGGTTCCAAATAATCGAACCGAAGTTTAGCCTGCTGAACACATGGGAATAATACAACGTTACCAGAGATGATGCATCGCTGAATGGTTTAGATTGCCTATGAATGAAGCCAAGCATCCTCAAACAGGAACCAACAATACCCTCAACATGCGAGTCAAACATTAATTTGGAATCGAAAATGATACCCAAGTCCCTGATAGTCTTGACCCTACTAAGATTACTGTGTTCAATTTCATACGAAAAGTGCTGGACATGAACTCGACCTCAGGTGAAAGATATAATCTGGCATTTGTCAGTGTTCAAAGTAATTATATTCCAGACGCAGTATGCGACAAGTCTTTCAAGATCCTCTTGAAGCAGCGAACAGTCAAACAGGCTCCTGACTCTCATAAACATTTTTAAATCATCAGCGAATAGTAAATATTTACAGTATAGAAAACAGTCGCCTATATCATTGATATAGATATTGAATAAGAGGGACCCCAAGAGAGAACCTTGGGGCACCCCAGAGGAAACGTTAAACGGATAAGAGTTTGCATCCATGATACAGACAAACTGCTTTCTACCATTCAAATATGAGGTTACCCATCTCAGAAGAACCGGTCAGTTTGAGCTTCTCTATCAATATGAAATGATCGATTCTATCGTAAGTCTTTCCGAAATCAGTGTAAATTGAGTCTACCTGTTTCTGACTGTCGAGTGAATCATGTTGAAAGTTCACATAGCACATCAGGTTTGTCTCTATAGACCGTCCCTTCATAAATCCATGCTGCTCGGGCATTAAATTAACTTTTACTGATTGAAGTAGATGCTTGTAGACTAGGGATTCAAAGCATTTAGACAAAATGTTCAATTTGCTGATCGGCCTGTAATTCTTGACGAGTTTTTTTTCCCGCCCTTATGAATTGGAACTATTGAAGCAATTTTTCAGCAACTAGGAAACACTCCGAGCGAGTGCGACTTGTTATATATTATTCGAAGTGCTATGCACGAGCTCTGAGCAGCACGTTTAACGAATACAGAAAGAATGTTATCTGGACCTGAGCCTTTTTTTGAATTTAGATTTGAAAGACACTGAAAGACCTCGTCCTGACTGAACTGCAATCCTCCAGATGTCATCAGTTATCAGTTGATCAAAATCACGATTTGGAAGAGGAGCTTCATAAACATCATTAAACTGCTCTGCAAATGAATTTGCTATTTCTTTTTTAGAATTTGCCGATTTGTCTCCTAGTAACATAGTGGCAGGAATACTAGAGTTTTTCTTGTTTGATGCGACATAACGCTAAAAACGCTTTGGATCATCAGGACGCTCTCTTTCGATATTTGAATTATATTTTTTCAAATCTGATCTGATCAAAGCTTTTCAACGTGATCTGAGAAGTTTATATGTATTGAAAGTTGAAGAATTTTTATAGGATTTCCATTTTCTAAAATATTTATTTTTTCCTTAGTACATTTTATCGTTGATATGGAGAAATATAAAGGAAATTTCCCATTTTTTGTGATCAGTGGTATATTTTTCTGAATTGTTTCATTCAGGATCGCGTATAGAGTAGTCAGATTATCATCAAGACTACCACGAGAGACAATGTCAGACCATGGCACACTATTCAGTTGACTATTTATGATTGTATTGAAATTTTTAAAACGAATATTTTCTCTAATACATTTGATATCCTCGATATTAATAACAAATTTTAACGCTGGATGATTAGCATCTTCTCTGACCAATGGAGCAGAACAGTGTGTGATATCAGTTCCAATGTTTTCATTGCATAGTATAAGGTCTAGAATTCGATCGTTAGAGTTTGGTACATAATTTATTTGTGAAAATTGGCAGAATGATAGAGAGTCAATAATATTCGAGTATTTAGCACTTACGTTCGGTTCATAATGTCCAAATCCAATAGGATTCCAGTCTATGGTCGTACAATTGAAATCACCACACACTAAAGCAATGCTTCCTCCCAAATGATCCACTAAGTTGGATAAACTAGTAACAAACATATTGCTCATGACTTCAAAACTCACCGCCTGGCGGCAAATAATCACAACACGCATATACCACCCTATTCTGCTTTCGAATGAAGGAACTTTCACAGCCCCAAGTATCCTGGTTACTGCAACAAAAACACGGCAGCTCTCACTCTTGTGGAAGATGTAGAATGTCTGTCACGTCTGAAGATATCATAGTCATCAAGATCAAACAACTCACTGTCCAGAACACCGTCCCTAAGTCACGACTCACTCACAAATATTAAATCCAAGTTCGTTGAAAGCACATTTTGCTTGAATTCAGAGAGCTTCGATCGCAGCCCCCGTACATTCTGATAGTAGGCGTTTATTGGCATTTTAAAGTTGAAATTCTTCATGAAGACTTTCTTCAGGAAAAGAAAACACATTACAATTTAGCAATAGCCTCCTTGCTATCAATATGAATAACTTATGATTTTTCAGATTTTCTAACGATGATATTTCCGTTTCGTATACTATGAACTTATATTCTTTGCTTTTTCCACTGAACGGGCCTCAATATATAGCAACTTATTTGTGGAGGTTAGATGTTCATTAATGAATAAGCTTTTGGAAACACCATCAATCTGAAAACCAGGAGATCCCCCATTTCCAAGAAGCCTTTTTGTTTTTGCGGCTGCCAACATATCTTCTTTCGTACTGCGATTCTGGAATCTTACTATAATATTCTTTATGCAATTTTCTTTGCGCGTGGGGACACAATCAATCATCGATTCGGTTATGTTGAAGTCCAAGTGTTGAGCGATAGAACAGACGACATCCAATAGATTTTCGTCATTCTTTTCTGTCACGCCCTGTATTTCAGATTGTTCGAACGTGAGTTTTGCTCGATGGTATTAAGTCGGGAATTCAACTCTTCTACCTGAGACTTCAACTCTCTATTTTCGCTCACAAGTCTGTCTGTCACCTTCGTGTAATTCTGAAGGTTTACGAGCAAAGCCTCAAAGTCGAATACCTTATATTGTCGTTAAGAAGGGTAATATTGTTTCTATTGTGTTTAGCTTTGAAAATTTCCAGAGATTATAGGTAATTGAGTTTATTGCTTTTCGGGGCACGATGAATAATGTTAAGATTTTCTATACTAGGGAAGCGGTGGTTATTATCTAGGCAATAAAACTGGAGGAATCACTCCTTTTGTACCAAAATGGACAAAGTGAATATCGAGTACTAATGAAACATTACTTTTTACTCAAAAAATCTCGGTGGTGGACGAACCTCCAATCCAAACAGTGGCAAGAAGCCATTGGCAGTACACCCAATAAAGCTAAAGTGATTTCATGCGCCGGCTACATGATGGCCAGCGTTTTTAGGGATTATCTGGAATGTTCTTTTGTTGATTTTCTTCTGAAAAGAAAAAATCACAAACGCAATTGAATGAGGAAATCAAAACCAAGCGGTCATAGTTCGACCACAACAATGCGTTTTACCATTCTTCGGCCATTGTCAGTGAAGTTACAAAATGAGTTGCTACCTCATTCACCAAATTCTCCCGATCTAGTTTCGAGTAATATCTATTTGTTTCCAAACATGCAAATATAACACAGAAAACAGAGATCTGCAATAAATTCGGTCATCTCGAAACAAAAGCGTATTTCGAGGACTTCAGAAAAGACTACTACAAAGAGAGCATCGAAAACAGCATCGCCTAAGCAAGTGTTTAGTCCTTATAGGATATTATATTGAAAAATAAATGAGAGCTGATAAATGAAAGTGAATTCTTCAGACAATTCTCCTTCGTAATGAATTTATATATTTATTATGATTCGCAATTTATCGTATTGTTACATTCATATCACCGTTAGTTGTATACTAACACAACATGAATAAACAAGTGTTAAAATGTAGTTATGCACATACCAATTACAATTATTTCATAATTTCTAATTTGTCGTCAATTACGTAAGCTATTTATTCGTGTCGTATTGTCATCAGGTCATGGGTGTAGATACTCGAAAAGGAAAGGTAGGTAGAATTAACTTGTTCGGCGTTTTTGCAGTTAAAGAGAAAGGTAGAAATGTTCAACATAGTTTCGCCAATCTTAGGTAATTATTAGATCAATATTTATTCAGAAAACTTTGAATTGAAGAATGGTATTCAGAAATTTTTGAAAACAATGAGAACAATTATGAGCCTGAAACATATGTTAAACATAGTTTTGTTCGCTATACTTTGTCAAATTGAAGCCTAGTGTTTTTCTTCAATTTAGTAGAAATGTTTCCGTTGTGATTAACAATATTTCTTTACCTATTATGAATAATAAAAATAATACAAAACTCGCGGCTTACTAAACAGGAATATCATTTAACCCGACAACGGTTAGGTGATTTAAATTTATAATATTGTTTATCAATACTTCAATTAGCGTATTACAATCGAGTGTATATATATTAAAGTTTCGATCAGTTATCTCTTAACCATACAAAAACAAGGTAACTACTGATTATTTTCTCAAATTCGAACATATCTCTACTTACTATTGGAATTTTTTTTTTTTGAACTAATTTTACTTAGACTCAAACGGTCGTTCGCGACTGCTTTTTGAGTAGATCTCGAGAAGAAAACAAATTTTTAATCAGTAGGTAACTAAACTACGCTAGCGACAAGAGGCGGCTTTATCAAAGAAACGCGCTGTACTTGTCAAAGAAAAGCCGCGTTTTTTATTCTTGCCGCTTTTCTAGAAATTTCAGGCGGCGCGTTTGACGGAAACATTGGAGACTTTCGTTCACGCCGATATAAATGTTGCGCCTGCAGGTATTGGAGTCATTCTGAATTGTAACTTACTACGTCGATACAAAGTTAATCATTAAATAGTACAAAAAGAGTGCAGCGAAGAAATCTAAAATGTATTATTTCAATAACGATTGGGAGAAAGAATTTTTCTTCTGTATGGTGAAGAATAAGTGCATTTGTCTTCTTTGTCGTGCGTCAGTTGCAATACCTAAGCATGGTAACTTAGAAACGCACCATAAAAGAAAACGAAAAGTACGTGATTTGATATCTTGTTTGTAAAAAAAACAAACTATGTTCACAAGACCATCAAAACAATCAAAAGCTGATACGATCGCGTCATTTAAAATATCTCATATATTGGCAAAACACAAGAAATCATTCGAATATGGTCCTGTTGTGAAGGAAGCATTTATTGAAGTGGGTGAGACTTTATTTGGAGATTTTAAAACTGAAACAGAAATCATGTCTGCTATTAGAGAACTTCAGTTATCTCGTACGATTGTCACAAGGCGTATTGAAGTCATGAGTCAGGATATGGCAGATAAACTAAAACATAATATCATGAAATGTACATACTTTTCCTTACAGTTCGACGAATCCACCGATATGACAGATACTGCCCAGCTGTGTATTTTTATTCAAATCGTATTCAAAGACATGTTGGCTAAAGAAGAATTTTTGACAATCATTCCTCGGAAGGGAAAGACCTGTGGCGAAGATATATATGACGTTTTCTTCAATTTTGTAAAAAAACTACAAGCTACCAATACAAGGCTGGATTGATAAGTTTCTGGCCTGACCAAGCGATGGCGCCACTAGGCCTACTTCGGAGGTGGCTTCCTACAGTACCATCCTTATATAGCTTGTAGGTATAGTTTCAGCCCGATCGCCATGTTAGTTTACGTTTGAGAGCACACCGAACAAGACGCCTCTGTGTTGTTTGTGAAAATGGAAAAATTGGAAAAGCGTGCTGTCATCAAATACTTTCATTTGAAGGGGTTAAAGCCGAAGGAAATTAAAGAAGAGATTGATTCAACACTTGGGACATCCCCCCATCATATTGAACCGTTAAGCAGTGGGTTTCCGAGTTTAAAATGGGTCCTGTGAGCACCTCTGATGAGCCACGCTCAGGACGCCCCGTTGAGATTACAACTCCAGATATGATCGAAAAAATTTATAAAATAGTGCTGGAAGACCGCAGATCGAAAGTGCGTGGGATAGCTGATACCTGTAAGATGTCATATGCACGTGTGCAAAATATTTTGCGACAACATTTGCATATGGAAGAGCTCTGTGCAAGATGGGTGCCGCGTTCACTGAAAATTGATTCGAAAAACCATTTCTACCGCCAATTTGGCGCTGTATAAGCATAATCCAAGCGATGTTTCGCGTCGATTCGTTACTGTTGATGAAACTTGGGTCCACCACTACACTCCTGAAACCAAACAACAGTCTAAACAGTGGATGGGAACAGGGGAACCAACTCCAAAGAAGGCAAAATCAATTTTATCGGCAAACAAGGATATGGCTACTGTTTTTTGGGATGCAAGAGGTATTATATACATTGATTACCTTGAAAAGGGTAAAACTATCACTGGTCTATACTACCCAGACTTATAGCAACGTTTTAGCTACGAGGTGCAAATTAAACGACCTCATTTGGCGAAGAAAAAAAATTTGTTTCATCACGATAACGCACCAGCGCACTCTTCGCACGTTGCCATGGCTAAAATCTATGATCTGAAGTTCGAATCGATGCCCCACCCTCCATACTCTCCAGACCTAGCCCCGAGTGACTATTATCTGTTTCCTAACCTCAAAACATGGCTTGGCGGTAAGAGATTTGCCGGTAATGAAGAAGTAATTGAAGCTGTAAATGGGTATTTTGAGGGACTTGACGAATTAGCCTATAGAGATGGCAATACTAGACTAGAACACCGCTATGAGAAATGAATCAGCCTTAAAGGAGATTATATTGAGAAATTAATTCTTAAAAGCGTTGTTTTTCTTCGTCAGGCTGGAAACTTATCAATCCATCCGCATATGTAAACTAGTGTGCAATACAACCGATGGAGTACCAGTAATGTGGCATTGTGTCGAGCTAATGAAGATTTCCCTTCATTTTTTCATTCCATTGCATTATACATCAACATGTTTTGTGTTCAAAAGTTCTAAACACGGAGGAAATTATGGGCATTGTAACAAAAATTCTGAATTCCGTCTGTGCACGTAGCTTTCAACTTGCAGTTGGAAGATAGGGAGTCACCTGAACACACTGATTCAGTTCTTCACACGGACGTCAGGTGGTTGAGTCGCGGAAAATTTCTAGAAAGGTTTCAAGAATTATTGCCCGAAATAACAGCTTTTCTAGAAGAAATAGGTGATGACACTCAGATGTTGAAAAACGGAAAATGGCTGACTGATTTGGCACTTTTGACTGACATCATAATGCACTCAAACAACATTAACTTGGAGATTCAAAGTAAAGGAAAAGCTATTATTGATATGATTAGCGCAGTAAACGCATTCAAAAGTAAATTGCAACTTATGATAGATCAACCGAAAAGAAAGGATCTAAAACATTCTCCATCTTTGAAAGCAAGGATTCCTCAGTTGAATTATGATACGTATGAGGCTGAATTATCAAATATCTTGGGACAATTCGAAATGCGTTTTTATGATTGCAGTAAATTGGCAAATATAGCATCATTCATGAGTTATCCTTTTTCATGTAAAGACATTAAGCAAGTAGCTACTGAAATAGCAAGTCAGTTTAATATGAACCCATGTTCTGTTGAAAATGAGTGGGTGCATATTATAGCAGATATACATCTCAAAGCTACAGCATCTGATAGAAATTTCTGGTGTTTTATATCCTGAAGATAAATATCCGAATCTGAGGCAAATCGCCCTTCAACTGACGGTAATGTTTGGGACAACTTACTTGTGCGAGTCTGCGTTTTCTGAAATGATAATTAAGTCAGAATATCGCAATCAACTAACTGACGATCATATGTCATCATGCTTGCGATTAGCACTCAGTGGTTACGTACCATCTTATGAAATGCTGAGGACATGCAGTGCCACGCTTCAACATCCAAAGTCACTTCTTAGTTAAGTTCAACACCATATGTAACAACAACGTCTTGTAACAACCAATGAACTCGCAATTTTGAATAACTATCAGTTTTTTCATTGATATTATAGAGAATCACGTCAAATAAGATAAATGCACTTATCTTTCACCATACCAAAGAAAATTCTTCCTCCCAATCGTATTAGAATATTTCTTCGCTGCACTCATTTTGTACTATTTAATAATAATCTTTGAATATTTTTTTGCTGCTAGCAGAGTATTTCTTATGAAATCTACTCAAAAAGCATACATGCTCGACCGTTTAAGCACCCCTGCCTTATAATATTTTCAGCCCTTGTTCGGATTTTAGTATGAGAGCAATTTTTCAACCATTGTGTGCCATCGTTTCCTTTTGAATATATACCTTGAATTTCATCATTACTTGGGTTCAGGTTAGCTCCACTTATTTCATTCTATTCTTCCTGGCACTTATCTTCGCATCATCGTCTTCATAAACCACTTCTTCACCTACCAGTGCTTCGTTACCTATTTCTGCTCTTGTCGAAATCCTTTCGCTGTCACTAAAACCTTCTTGCTCTTCTTTTTGTTCATTTAATTCATTCCACAGCTGCAAATGTCGTTTTCGTTCGTTATTGTAAGAGCATGAAGCGTAATTTCTAAAAAAAAAGTGTTAGCACAGCTTTTCTCTAATTTTCATCATAGTATATTTTGTAGCATCTGATACAATCTGGTTATCAAAAAAAATAATAACCAGCAATCAAAAGATGTTTTAGTATCGCGTGCACTCGGCTTGACGGAAACACTCAGAATATTTTCAGCCCTTTTCAGTATTAAAGCTTTTTTTTCTTGAATTTTGTCACTACCTGGGTTCGTTAGCTTTCTTATTTAATCTTGTTCTTCCTGGCTACTTATCTCCACATCATCGTCTACATAAACCACTTCTTCACCTACCAGCACTGGTAGGTGAAGACTTATTTGGACTTTCCTTTCAGTCTGTGTCGAAATCGTTTTCGCTCTCAAAAAAACCTCCATGCCATTTTTATTCTTCATTTAATTCATTCCAAAGTTGCAAAAGTCGTTTTTATTCATTTTCGTAGGAGTATGAATCCATATTTCTAAGATAATTTTTCTTTTTACAAATCTAAATATATTGTATCGTACACTCATAATTCACTTACCGGAAAAGTGTAGAAAAAAAGGTTACTCAATCAGTCAGAGGTGGGGTTCGTTGGAACCCAGATGATAAAAATTGATGTGCACTCGCCAAAATAATCATAATAGCTGAATTACGTGTCACACCATCTAGAGGAATGTCTTATCAGAAGCTACTAAAAAGCTAAGCTGCGAAAACGTCTAAATGAGGCAACAGTGGCATTTAGCATCACCGTTGGGTTTATAACACCCCTCCTATCCGTTGATGGGATAAAATCAAGAAATGTCTATTATTCTTATTAGCTCAAATATAATGAACGGAATGATCAGAAAGAAACAAACACAAATAACATATCATAATATTTACCCACGTATGGAATCAACTAATGCAGATAAATACGTTTCATTAATATATTTTGGTCTATCAACGAAGAGAGTGGAAATGGTATCTCGAAACAGCAGAAAAAAGTAGCTTTCGAAATCCACATAAAACTCTCCCAAGAATTTTTCAATTCTAAAGATAAAACTGATATATTTGACTATACTGTCCAATAAAAGTTTACAAGTTGTCCTGTATGGATTGTGAAGGCGTCTCTATAGGACAGACTGGTCGTTCATTCAAAACTAGATACAAAGAGCATCAAGCAGATTACAATAACCAGAGAACCGACGAATCTACTTTCGCTTCATATTGTATCGGAAATGGCCATCATTTTCCACCCGTAGATCTACTTTAAATTATTTACAGATTACCTATAGGACGATAGTTAGATTTCTTGGAATCCATCGAAATTTTCAAACTGCAACAAACCCCCATAGAGATAATCTTCTGAACGACCAGCATGGTCCGGCTTATTCGTCCATATCTCAATCTATCAATCAATCAAATTTTTTTTGTTGTTTGTTTGTTATTCCTTTAACGTCCTCTATTTCCGCCTTTTGGCTAATGAACGCCAGGGAATTCTGTCACCCACTAACCCAGGAATTTTGCCGAACCCCTCTCGTGTCGAGGGAAGGGATCTTTATTGTCCAACACATCTCTGTTAGACAGGGCCGACGGCTTCACATCTTCCCGAAAGATGGACACTCAATCGATTCGCAGAATCCGAAAAATCGCACCGACTTTGTGGGGATTGAACCCAGGTGACTCTGCGCCGGTATCAATCAATTTATTTAGTAAGAAGCCATAGAATAATGGATTTATACATCAATATAATAGTACGTAGATACAATAGAATTAAACTTAGAAAACGAAAAGACATCAAGGCTTGTTCAAATCGTACATCATATACTCCTCTATAGAGTAAAAACACTCTTGGAGGAGGAGACACTTAATTTTTTTACGAAACAAATTAAAATTCATACATTTATATTCAGTCGACAACTTCTTGAACAATTTCACACCTACAGATATTGGACTTTTTTCATACAAACTAGTTTTATGACTAAGAGCTTTAGTTTGCACATATAAATGCAAGGAAAAGGCAGTAATTCATACGATTCATTCTCCATATGGAATTCCAAAAATCAATCTTATGATTCTTTTCTGATTCACAAATATTCTTTTCCAACTAGAAGCACCTCCCCAATAGATTATGTGGTAGTTCAAGTGGCTAAATACAAGAGCATAATAAACACCAATGAGATCTTTTACATTCAAAGAAGCCCTCAGTTTCACAATGGCATAGTATGCCGAATTCAGTTTTTTTGCAACTGCCTCCAAATGGTAACTCCAGTTGAGGCAATTATCTAGATGCAACCCCAGAAACTTAGTCGACTCTGTACAAGACAACTCACGATCATTAATTTTGAACTTAATGTCGTCACCAGCGGTTCTGTTGTTGAATTTTATAATAACAGTCTTGTCCAAGTTTGCAACTTTTGAAGCACCATTCATGGAACTTTGTGCCATCTTTGGACATCAAATCCTGGAGCTCCCGAGGAGACTGCGCTGAGACCCCTATAGAAGTATCATCTGCAAACATGACTATGACTCAGTGATGTACTCAGGAAGGTCGTTAATGAAGAGCAAGGCAACAGGGGTCCCAGCACAGAACCCTGAGGAACGCCAGAATCAATATAATGTTCAGTGGCTGATACAACAACGTTTACTCTTATTCTCATTCGTCTGTTTTCTAGATGAGATCTTAAGCAAGATAGTACATTGCCTCTGAAACCCATATAGCGCAGTTTGTCACATATAAAATCGATATTCAGGCTTTTGAAAGCACGTGATAGGTCGAAAAAATCACTGCTGTAAGAAGACCGTCATCCAAATTTTTATAGATATATTCAATCAAACTGTACCCTGAAGTTTCCGTCGATCTGCCTCGGCGAAAACCATGCTGATCTTTGCTTAGAATATTGAACCTGTTCGAGGAATTTACTATTCGATCATGCAGTATTCGTACAAATATTTTCGTGATTATTCTGAGGGGAGGTCGGCCTTTAGTTGGTCACACAGGTCGGACTTCCCTCTTTATGTAGGTTATGTAGGTATTACGTCTGCTATCTTGAGCATTAGTGGATATTGTCCCAATTCTATGCATAAATTTAACAAATGGGTTAGAGGGTGCTCAATATGGGATCCAATTCTTCTGATCAATTTTATAGGAATGCCGTCATATGATATTTTTGAAAAATACCTGCTTTCCTCATAATTAGTTTATTACTTCTTGTTTCCACCCTTATTAATTCTGTTTCTACCTGTTTATATATGTATGTATTTTCAACTTCAGTTCAGAACTTGTTGCCAGCTGAAGATGGTCGAGAGATCGAAAGTGCAATCCTGATTTTCAATGAATCTTCTGAGTTAGTGTAATATACAACGTACATAGTTTAATTTCTTATTATCATCATAACTGAAATTGATTTTCACCAATAAGGTGATAGAATTGATAAACTGGAGAACGAAAAAAGGCGAAACAATTTAATTGTACAAGGTCTGACGATAAAATCCGAGAATCAAGATGAGCTCAAAACTGAAATTGCGGAACAATTAAAAAACATTTAGGAATTGAGGTGAAGATAACAGGAGCCAGCAAATTGGGACCGAAAACGTGCTTAGTAGAGTTGGAAAATGCGGAGGTGAAGAAAAATGTCATGATGAATAAGAACAAACTTGGCCGACTAGTTGGAGAAAAGATTTATATAAACGATGATTTATCAAAGAAAGATCGAGAGATACAGGGCCACATCAGGGGAACTGCAAGTGCAGAAAGGAAAGATGGGAAAAACGTGAAAATTGGATATCGAAAATTATTTATCGAAGCACTTGTGAAGTCCCCATGACGAAATTGGCTAAGGAAAAGGATAAGAGTAAAGGAGAGATGAAGATAGAAAATGATGAGGAGCATCTAAAACAAACGAAACATAAAAAGAGAGAAAATCAGACAATAGAGAAGAAGGATCAAATTTATCTAGGTACATGGAATGTCAGAACAACGTATGTGGAAGGAACTTTGATAAGACTCACAGAAATCATGAAAAAATACGAAATCGATATACTTGCGTTACAAGAAACCAAACAACTAGGTAATTTTGTCAAAGAAGTGGGAAATTACATATTCTTTAATAGCGGTGGCGAATATAGGAGGTTAGGGACGGGATTTTTGATTAATCGAAGCTTAAAACAAGAAATGGTTGAATTCCTGCCAGTAACGAATAGATTATGCAAAATTAGAGTAAGAAGCAAGTGCAGGAAGTTGACTCTTATAAATGTTCATTGTCCCACAGAAGAAAAAGAGAATGAAATAAAGGAAAAATTCTATGAAATGATAGAAGAAGAATACGACAAGACCCCTAAATATGATGTTAAAATTATTCTGGGAGATTTCAATGCGAAACTGGGACAAGAAGAAATATACAGGCCTGCTATAGGAAAGTACAGTAAGCACGAAGAAAGTAATGAGAATGGAAAAAACTTATTGAACTAGCAACAGAGAGGAATCTTCGAGTAGTCACAACCTATTTTCAGCATAAGGATATCTATAAAGGTACATGGATATCACCTGATAACAGAACAGTTAACCAAATAGATCACATGGTTATAGAGAGTAAACACGCCAAGTATGTAATGAATGTTAGGAGTTTACGCGGAGCAGACGTGGACACAGACCACATGCTCGTAAGAGCCAAGATAAAATATAGGAAACCAGAACATCAGGAAAGTAAAAGAAATAAAGTTATCAAATATGCAGTGGAAAAATTGAATGATGAGAATATTAGGAAGGAGTTTCAGACCAAAATTAACAAAAGAATTTCCAGTAATAAAGAGGAAAGCGTTGAAGATCAGTGGAGACAGTTGGAACAGATGATGAAAGAAGGAGCAGATATGCTACTAAAAGATGATAGCAAAGCAGATCAAGGAGGTTGGTATGATGAAGAGTGCAGGAGAGCAGTACTTGAAAGAGAAGAATCGAGAATGAATATGATGAAAAACAACACAAAAGAGAACCAGAAGCTGTATAGGGAAAAGAGAAGAAAAGCAAAAAGTACATGCAGGAGAAAGAAAAGAGAATATATAGAGACTGAAATGGAAAATCTGGAAAACAACTATATGCGAAAACAGACGAGACAATTCTATAAAAATATAAAATATCAGAGGAGGCTCTATCAGCAAAATAAAATATTATTCTGCAAAGACAAAAACGGGCAGTTGGTAGGAGGAATAGAAGAAAGTTTGAAGAGATGGAGTGAGTATTTCAGAGAGTTGTTAGACGGGGAAAGTGAAGAGACTAGTGAAAATGCGAACGAGGAAAGGGCGTTTCTAAATGAAGCGTATGGGGAACCACCAAGTAAGGAAGAAATAAGATCAATCATAAAATTGTTTGAAAACAACAAAGCATCAGGTGAAAATGGCATCACGGCGGATATGTTGAAGATAGGGGACAAGAAATGGAGGACAATATATATTTTATATTATCTAAAGTTTGGGAAGCGGAGAAAATGCCAAGTAGGTGGAAGGAAGCTCTAATATGTCCGTTGCACAAGAAGGGGATACGACCAATTGCGAGAACTATAGAGGGATTGCCTTAATGGACACTATCTACAAGATTATGGCGTTGTCTATCAAAAATAGACTAAACGAAATAATAGAACCAAAGCTAGGACAGTATCAGTGTGGGTTAGAAAAAATAGATCAGTCATGGATCAGATTTTTGTGTTGAAGCAAATTATAGATAATACTATTGATCAAAACATGATACTCCATATGCTTTTCATCGATTATAAACAGGCTTATGATAGTATAATAAGAAAATATATATATGAAGCAATGGATGATCTAGAAATAAAAGGCAAACTAATTAGGCTGGTGAGAATGACATTGACGGATACCACCTATAAAGTTAAGATGAGCGGACAATTGTCGGAATCATTCTGAGTTGATAAAGGCCTGAGACAGGGAGATCCCCTTTCTACTACACTTTTCAATATCGTGATGGATAAAATTATAAAAGAGAGCAGTATAGCTAGCAAAGGTACAATATACAGTCAAAAGACACAAGTTTTAGCGTATGCAGACGACATAGTTATTGTGACCAGAACAAGAGAACATTTGGTGAATGAACTCAGGAAATTAGAAACCGCTGCAAGAAGAAAGGGTTTGATGATAAATGAAAATAAAACCAGGTATATGATAGTAGGACAACAAGAAAATGAAAGGCACTCAAATCTGCAGATAATTATTGAAGAAAGGACATACTGCTTTGAAAAGGTAGAACAGTTCAACTATTTAGGTGTAACATTGACGAGAACAGGGAAGGAGAAAGTGGAAATACAGGAGAGGATAGCTAAAGGAACAAAATGCTTAGGAGGATTATACAGAGTGCTCAGGTCCAAAAATATGTCGAAAAACGCGAAGAAGAAAATTTATCAGAAGATCATCAGGCCTGTGTTAACATACGGTTGCGAACTGGGGAGGTTGAATCAGAGGGAAAAATATACATTAAAAGTTTTCGAGAGAAAAATATATGGTGGAAAAAGGTAGAAAATCGTTGGGAAAGGAGAACGAACGCCGAGCTTCAAGCATTGTATGGACAACCCTCAATAACAAATGTGGCTAGAGCACAAAGAATGAGATGGCTTGGCCATGTTTTCCGACTGGGAGACGATAGAACAACAAGACAACGGGAAGAAGAGGCAGGGGAAGACCACGCACAGAATGGATCAAGATGGTGGAGAAAGATATTGATGAGCTGGGGGTGAAGGACTGGAAGGGAGCAGTTATGAATAAAATGAAATGGAGAAGAACGTGTAATGAAGCCATGGGCCTACTTGGCCTGTAGAGCTGTTTATATATAATAAGGTTTTCTCGGAAATCGAGACGGAGGAAGGAAGCGTCACTCTTTAGTAACTGAAATGTTTCACATAGATGCCCCACAAAACCATCGAATTTAGGACAGCCTGTACATGAAAAAATAATCATAATAAATGTTGAACATCTCATTCAATATCGACATCCTTTGAAAACTTGAATCTACGCCTATGCTTTGTCCAGCTTCGTCAAGTAGTGGGTCAGCATTACAATATTATAAAATAATAATAATAAATACAAATCACGTGCATACGAACACTCAACACAGCAGTTTGCGTGCAATATCCCTTCCATACTGTAATCACCACTGACGTTCTCTCAATAATTCCTGTCCATTTAGACAATCACCTATCATCGTAATAGTTGATGTTCATCGCCCAACTGGTCAGGTTCGTTGAGCTTAGATTCAGCTGAGAAATAAGAGTAATGTCGAGATTCGTCGTCGCGTGAAAAACATACAAAATGATCGCGTCAGAGGAAAAACCTCAGCGACGTAAAAGTTCATGTTCTTGTTGTGTTCCATTTCTTTGTGCGTGCTGTGTGTTACAAACGATCTTCTGTGCCATTCTTGTACTTACACTTGTGTTCCTAGGAAACTTTTTGATCTCGCATCAGACTAGGAATTCACCACATAGAATCGCGAAAAACTATAAATATCTTCGTCTTCCAAACGATACATTACCAATTCATTATGATCTCACCCTATTGCCGGATCTTCAAAGTGGTAGTTTTGATGGTTTAGTGAATATCACGTTGAGGACGCTGGTTGAGAAAGATATTTTAATTCTTCATAACAAGAATTTAACAATACGTTCTGCTCAGTTCGCTGATAACATTAACAACACTGTCGTTAAAATAAATAATATAAAGCGGTTTATTGACGATGATGTTATTGTCTTGAATTTAACGAAGAAAATAGCTCCGGGAGTGCATCATCTAACTCTCAATTTCACTGGAAATATGCTTCAGAAGTTAACTGGATTATACTCGAGCCAGTACAAAAATGAAGATAATGATACAAGGTATGCTACAGGAAGATGCTTTTTCATTTTGAATTTATATTTAAAAAATTTTGTGGTTGTTTCGTTTGACCTGACTAGGTTTCATCTTTTGAAATTTATATTATGTATAACTTACCTACTTATTTCTATCAACAAACAGTCAAAAAAATGTATGCTCAACATTTTCACAAGCTTTTTCATTTCACCCTGCATATTCACCTTTACACCAGACTACAGAGATGATGATGAACAACAAATGTTGTGGCACTTATTGTTTTCTTCTTCCTCTTTTGCTCAATTTGGATTGAATGCTCTAGTTCACTCCCAGTTTTTCGGGACCACACATACCCTTATTTTCAGTATATCTGAGGTAACGCTATTAATTTTCGATATACAGGCTGTTTCATGAATTTGGTCGAATTTTCTGATGGTAATAACTCTTCAACACATACTTAACCAGCAAGAATGTCGCTAAGAAATAAGCGTATTACAAAATCTGTTGTTCTTCTCTGAACTTTTTTATTGGGGTATGATTATGAGGATAACTCCTTTGTTTTGTTTTGGAAGAACTTTGCGATCACCAAACGTAACTTACCTTTCTACTAACAATTCAGCGGTTTTCTTCTTTCCTGTAGTCGGGGAAGAGATTTTCAGTGCAATAATGTCAATTAAGAAAAGAAGGAGCTGGGGTTGACTCCGTTCGTACTAGGATTTTAAAGGCAATTGCACCTTCAATTGCTGATCATTTTGCTTATCTCATTAACCTTTCTGTCACAACGGGAATATTTTCTTCTCTTCTGAAAATAGCAATAGTAATACTTTTGCATATATATATATATATATATATATATATATATATATATATATATATATATATATATATATATATATATATATATATATATATATATATATATATATATTCTTTTGAAAAGAGAGGATTTACAAAAATTTGAATAATTGAATTTACAATAAATGCTTATATCTATAATTTTGATGTGTGTCAGAAAAAAAAATACAAAAGTGAGCTCAGGAAATGTAACAGGGGAACCATACTATCTCGTATATGATTCAATAAACGAGTGAAAAAACCTGAGGAAAAAACTCGTTTCCCTGTCGCTATTGCACTAGCAATAGCTTGTCTGTTTATGTTGTGTTAGTGTCGTGTGTACAAAAAGAGTACCGAAGATTTTTCTGTTTAGTCGCTTCATTCTCTCTTGCATTCCATGATTTCCAAACGAAGACAAGGGTGAAAGGAAGGGGGTTTGGGACAGGAATCTGTAACAATGGAAAAAGAAAACCAGCAGAAAAATATTTCAACAATCATACTTCTTATATGTCTAAACAAATCTAAGAAAAGATTTTACATAGGAAGCAAGGTCATGAAAAGGACTAAGGAGATAATAAAAAAATACATAACCTGCGATATTTCCTCAAATTCCATCTCTGTTTGACCGAGTGAGCCCCGATGGCCAGGTTGAGTCTTCCAAGTGATGCCGATTATGATCTATAGATATTTTAGAATCATTATGGACCCAATAATCTGGGTTGACATCGCACATATATCATTTCTTCGTGGAACTTGTTCAATTTAAAGAAAAATTTGCATAAAGATAACGATACTGCTTACATTAATTATAGTCCAATTTCAAATTTGAGTGTCTTCTCCAACGTCATTAAGAAGGCCTGACTTTTGACTTGTCGCGGGCGTTCGACTGCCTAGTCATAAGTTTCATGGAAAGTAAAATCTATAATTTAGGTTTTAGAGGTGTGTTCCTCGATTGAATGCGTAGTTTCATTTCGAGCCGTTCTTTGTTTGTCAGAATTCGGGAGGTTTGGTCAGAAATTTGGGATTAAATCAGGGGCTCCTCAGGACTCCGTGCTGGTACCACGATTGTTTCTTTTATTCATTAATGAATTGACTGATCGTATAAATGCAAATAGAATTACAATGTTTGCTGCGAGAGTTGTGAGAAGATTGTAATCGCTCTCAACACATGTTGTTTTGAAAATTCACTCATACCAAATATGGCTAAAGGCGAATTTATATACTTTGAATTAAGAAATTCTAACAGGGTTCCTCTGGTAATCAACTGCAAAGGATAATTGTGTCAGGTTTCTTGGGGTGTACTTGAATGAAGATTTGAGATGTATAAACATGTAGACCAGTTATGAAAAAAGCTGAACAAATCGTATTATGCAATCAGTTGAATGAGGAACTCTCTGGGTATCGAATCTGTGATTAATGTATACTACAGCCTTATCTACAGTCATCCAAATCATAATGTTCTTCTATGGGGAAATTCAGTGAGCTCTCAAAGAGCACTTGTTTCTCATAAAAGAATTATAAGCACGATTTTCACACTAAACCCATGTGAATCGTGTAAACCAATTTTTATTTCACACAATATTCTCAATCTTCCCTGTATATACATCTACAGAAGTCTTCTTCATATAAGAGATAACAAACATGAATATATTACACAATCCAGCTTTCATGATCGCTCCACTCGAAGTACAACCACTTTATGCAAAGCTATACATAAAACCAGGAAATATGAACTTTCTCCCTCTTACCAAAGGATCTTGCTGTTCAATCATCTTCCTCATCCACGCTGTTACGCAAGATTTACTACACTATTGGGGAATATTTAAATGACAAGGAGTTTTCAGCTTAGTTGAAAAATGTTCTTGTATTGTTTGAATTTTGCAAGTTGAATATTGGATATTACAGTTCGTTATATGTATGCGAGTTGTATATTATATCATATTTTGTTAATATGTATCTCTGAGCGAAGGAAGGTTGAATATTGTTCCTTGAATAAAAATTTTTCAATGTGTCTACACATTGCGATAATCTCGCAAATAGTAAGTTTTAGAGATTGGATGTATGTCTGGTTGACAACCAGATAGGAATGAGGAGCGTTAGTACTTCGATAGACCGCTTCTTTCATGACACGGTGTGTAGCGTTGCGGTGAATAGTCGAACTAGTGTGACTGCTTGAAGTTTTCCTGTTTATCTACCGTTTGTTATCACGGTTTTCCAGTGGAAATGGTGAAGTGGCGTCTGTCTCGATTCGTTGGAGGGCGCAATAATATTTACATGGTTTCTCTCGCTCCAGCGTATTGAGATGCGTAGGTGGCAGTGTAGCCTGATGTTGTGAATGGGTATAAAATACTGACGAGATCAAATAAGACCGAAACTGCAGTCTATTGCTCCTATTCATGACGCCGGACCATGCTGTACACTGCTGTGTAGCCCTGATTGACAGTGATTATGAAGTGTGGATCGGAAAACCAGCTTCTTCAGGAAAGGATATTTAACATTCTACGGAAGGTTGAATGTTGTTTCTTGAATGAAAATTCTTCAATTCTTCAATGTGTCGGTAACAATGTGTGGAATATACATTCACTGAAATTGAGAAATGCTTTAATAGTGAAATAAAAAATTTAGTAGAAAATATAGATACACAGCATAAACAAGCTCCTATGGACGGAACATAAAAACAAACTAATCGTACACCCCGGAAAGATGAATGTGATTTCTAAATGGTATGAAACTAACAAGAATGAAACGTTACTCAAGAAATTAATTATTGTTTCATGTTCATCAATTTTCTTTTTTTTTTCTCTGATGGATCATGTTGGGTAATCGACATCGGTATTGTGCCTATCATTTTGATTGGTCCATGGAATATTCAATTTTTTTCCATTTCCTTCTGATCTTCTGTTGTCGATCAGGTAACATTTCTGTAGTTCTTCTTTGAGGAACATCATTCAGGCAGAGCTCCCTGATATATCTATAACTCTCCCTTCTTACGAGCTGTTGCATAGTAGTCTTCACTCAGAACTATTTCCATGTTTTGTATCGTATATTATATTTTCAGAATTTTGGAGGCCACCTTCTATATGATCCTTCTCGCTATCATTACTATCATTGGTATTGTGGTTACCATCCGTATCAGGGTCAGAATTAGGTTTGAATTTCCTTGAAATCTACTATTGCAAGGAAAGTTTTCTCTGTCTCACTCTGTGTCATTTGGAAGATTGACCATCAGATTTACTTATTCGTTAGATCTCTGTTCAATTTTCCTGACCTTTCAACTTTTTGAGAACGTATTTCAATATTTTTCTTTCTGGAGTTTTGGAGTATACACCGAAATATTTTTCGTATTCTTCTTTTTCGATCAGATGAATGACTTCTGTTCGTGCAAAGGTTTCTATCTCTATCATATCTTTATCATCTACATATTCCAAAGAGTATTATCGAAGCTACTTATTCCAAGAATGTTTTTCAAATTGTCGGGCAATATTTAATCAATTTCTTTCGGCAATCCACTCAGCAATCCAGATTGGTTTAATTTTTCGTTCCCATCTTCGTTCATACCTAACATGAAAAGCATAAAATTATTGATTTTGAAGTGTGCTACCAATTGAATTGGATGTTTCCAATTAGACTTTCAAATATATTCCACAGCACTTTACTTTTTAATCGAAGGTATAGGTGAAGATTTTGAAACATGTTCCACCATAAATGAATCGTTATGCCTATTTTGTTACCATAATAATAGAGTGAATTGAATAAACGTACTCTGTATTATATTCAATTAACTAACAAGTTTCCTTAGTATTCACTTTCCATTTGAAACCATTATGAAATATTAGAAGATTTCTCCATTTTTCACAAGATGGCATGCGCTCTAATTGAATTACCCAATTTTGATGAAAAATATAGTCGAAAAACTCGATTGTGCAGAACCGTTTTGAATTATCTTGCCGACTGGTTAGGATGAATGTTAACTTTCTGCTGATTTTTTTCTGTGACATCTATTAGAAAATTGCAGTGGAAAAAATATTTATTGGTTCCTGTTCCCATTTGAATTTTGCGTTTCATTTATAGTTTCCTCTACTTCTTTTCTTCGTTTAGTTATACCTATACCTCAAAAATACACACACCACAAAAATTGTCGCATCACTTGGTATTCTGAATTCCACAATCGATTAAGCAGCTCGATCGCAGTTTCTTTGTCAACATATGTTTTTAAACATATGAGGGGAAAAAATCTTTTCTATGTAGTAACATTTGTTTCCATATGATCTCGAACACGTCTGAAACAAGAATGAGTTTATTTGACTATCAGTATTCATTCATTTTCTCTTCAGTTTTCACGCTAAATTAATGCAAGTTTTCTGTGTTTCTTGTTGATTTTCGAATCTTTGAATTTGTTGTAATGGCGGCTGAACTTCCTGGACGCTATTTGAGTCCTCATGAAGTGGTAAGAATTGTAACACTTCTAGAGGAAGAGCGAAGCCAACGTTTTGTGGCTAACTTGTTGACTGTTAACCAAATCACTATTTCAAGAGAAATTAATCGGTACCACGAAACAGGGGAATATGGAAGAAGGGCCGAACAGGAAAGAAATCGGATAACAACACCAGTTGACGATCGTTGGCTTCATTTAACTGCATTAAAAATTCGGCACTGTACGGCTAGAATGCTACAAAATGAACTTGCACTTTCCAGAAATGTGCATATTTCATTGCAAACTGTTAGGAACAGGCTCAGAGAAGACGATATCAGACCAAGGGTGGCTCCTACCGGCCGCCGTCTCACCAGAGAGCATCGAGTTGCAAGACTTCATTTTGCGAGGGAACGTGCAAATTGGGGTATTCCAGAATGGTCGAATGTTCTCTTTTCCGTCGAGTCCAGGTTCTGTCTAGTATCAAATGAAATACGCATGCCTGTATACAGACGACCTGGGGAACGGTATCAGCAATGCAATATCCGGCAAACCGAAAACTTCAGAGGGGCTCAGTAATGGTGTGGGGAGGCATTTCTTTCCATGGTCGAACTGAGTTAGTCCTAGTGAATAATGAAAGTATGACAGGGGCTAGATACATCGTAGATATCCTTGAATCCCATGTTGTACCCTTTGGCCCATTGATTGGCGAAAACTTCATTTATATGCATGATAATGCTCGGCCTCATGCATCTAAAGTAGTTCCAGAGTTTCTGCATAATGCCGAAATTAATATTTCAAAATGGCCAGCCAGAAGACCCGACTTGAATCCCATAGAACATGTTTGGGACAACATGGGGTGGAAATTTCCGCAACGTAGGATGCCTTGTAGAACACTTTGACAACTAGAAAATCTGTTTCCTCAAATTTGGAACTCAGTGACTCAAGAGTCAACAAAATTTGTTTGAGGGGCTTCCGAGACGTATACTGGTAGTAATTAGGGCCCGGGGAGGAAACACTCGATTTTGAAAATGATTAGTAACCATTCGATGCTGTTGATTGGTCTCTTCGCGAATGTTTGAAGATGATAAAATTTTTTAATTTTTCATTAACTCGTAAATTGTTGTTATGTTCCATCATAAACTCATCTCTTTTGAATGATATCTTCTTATTTTGCACTTCTGAAAGTTACCAAGCGACTCTTGAATGACCAACCTGAAAGTTTAAATAGTATTGTCGTAAAAGTAGGGTGATGCGACAACTTTTGTGGGGAGTGTATACCCAAAACTTTTGTTACCTACATTTCGAGAAAACTACAAAATATCGAAGAAATTTGTACTTACCTTTTCGAAAAAGTGGTTCAAGCTGTGTGAACACTATTACACTCCTTCAACAAAATTTTCTAGCAAACAATTGAATAAGAATTATGAAAATGATTCATAAGAAAAATAATAATAATAATAAATAATATCAATTCGTCATTTATTGCATTATTGCGCCAGCGCTACTGATCGAGGATTGTGGATGAGCCTGAAAATAGGTTAGAACATTAATTATATCGCCGACTATACTCACGGATTCCGAAAATAACCGTCCTTTGAGAAAAGAACCAAAATTTGTGACGTTTCTTTCTAATCTACCGAATTTATTGTTATTAACAGACTTTCATTTGGATATCTTACAATGAATATTGTGCAGCCGGCCCGGCGGCGTGGCGGATATGATGCTCGTCCCCTGCGCAGAGTTATCTGGGTTCAATCCCCACAAAGTCGGTGCGATTTTTCGAATTTTGGAAATCGCTTCAGTGTCCATCTTTCGAAGGAAATGTAAAGCCATCGGTCCAGTCTAACCGAGACGTGTTGGACATTAAAGATCCCTTCCCTCGACACGAGAGGGGTTCGGCAAAATTAGCGGGTTAATGAGAATTCCCCGGCGTGTCATTAGCCGAAAGGCAGAAATAGATCACGTAAAAGGATCAAATAAGTATATATATTTTGCAGGTCCGACTAATATTTTTATGAAACTAGCCATAATTCACGAATATATTAATGATTTGTTCGTTTTTGTGGATTTCATATTTCGTAAACTCAATTAAACACAATTGCAGCAAATAATAGAATTACTTTTACTTTTTAAAATGTCAAAGGCATTTGTAGGTGCAGTCAATGTTTTTGGGTTATTTATTCTTTCAAGAGTGATCCACGTAATCGAGAAAAAAGTTCGTTGTAATTTGAAAAAACGAAGCTGTTCCACATTTTTCGGTTCGATTTCTCGATTGATTTTGCTGCACCCTGTATATATATATATATATATATATATATATATATATATATATATATATATATATATATATATATTTTTTCTCTCTGAAAGTGTCCCTGAACCTTCTTTTATCTTGTGTAATTTTCGAGTTATCATCATTCATCTGTGACACATCCAGATCAATTTTTTCAAAGTCGTTCTATTGATTTCTTTGAAGCGGTACATTTTCGAAATCAATATTGTGGGGTGTTTTATTCAAAATAAGAAAATTTATGTCAAATATCTTCAGATTGTAGTTTGTTACAACCAAATCTATCTGGGAAAATTTCAGTAAATTATCTTCACCCATTCTCCATGGAGCGTTGGATTCTTGGGAATCTCCAGAAAATTTGTTTAACTAATATAATCATGAAGAAATCCCAAATTGAATTTGTGTATAAGAAGGAAGCATTTCAGAATTACATTTTGAAGTACACTATTATAAAAAAATTGAAAATTGTGAATAATCCTGACCTCGTATTCGTGTTCAGCGACTTCGAAAACACCCGAGTAACGAATGTGGGCCAATTCTCTGACAAATTATCATAAAACTTCAGAGGAAGACATTAAAATACCCGCTACGGGCACCAGGTACTCTACAGTCGATCGACGACCTCGTATTCGTGTTCAACGACCCTAATAACCCCCCCAATAACAGATTCGGATTCATTTTCAAGATAATGTACCGATTTTCAAATTTTTCATAATTGCTTACTTCAAAATGCAATTCTGAAATGCATTTTTCTCATCCACAAATGCAATTTGAGATTTCTTAATGATTAGATTAGTTCACAAAGTCGCAAAAAATCGACTCATATTTCTAAAAGATCATCTAACTTGGGTACCCCAGTATAGCAATACTTTTTTGTATTTACCGATTTCCGTTATCGAGCAGTATAAAACAAATTTTACAAAATTATGCCTTGCCAAATGAAACCACATGATGATGCAGTATATTTTGAATAATCTTTTCTATAAAATTGAATTGTAACAACTATATCCCAATGTTGTTTATATCTTGAATGCACTGTTCGGTATTGGTTGATGGATCCTTGAGAGGTTAAATCTGAATCCCTTTTAAGGCTTCGTCCATAGCATAGACATGGGCGTCGAGCCGATAGCTTCTAGAAGGATCCATAAAATTTCAACAATATCTTAGTCATAATTCTACTATATGTGATATGTTTGATTTTTATTAAAATTAATATGAAATATATTTCATTCAAATTTTTCATCATTTTCAATGAAATTTGCAGTTTTAACTACCTAATAGTATAGCAGGGGTGTTCAAACTTGAACTCCTGACGATCTACCCCAATATTTTTAGACTACTTACGATCGGCTGCAAGTATGTTTGTTGCAGGGTTGTCGTACATACACCCTACCTACCTACCTACCTAGGTAGGGTGTACCATAGCATATATAGATAATAGCTTTCCGCACAATATACATTATTTCAGTCAAGGTTTGGATAAGGTTTCGTTAGGTTCTTCTCTATAATATCATTAAAAAAACTCATAGTAACTCGAAATTGAGAGTTTATTGGTTGTTACGAAACAAAAGAGTTACATATGGTGTTAAACTTAACTAAAGAGTGACTTTGGATGTTGAAGCGTGGTACTGCATGTCCTCAGCATACTTTTCATAAGATGGTACGTAACCATTGAGTGCTAATCGCAATCATGATGATATATGATCGTCAGTTAGTCGATTGCGATATTTCGACTTAATTATCTTCATTTCAGATAATGCAGACTCGCACAAGTAAGTTGAACCAAACATTGTCGTCAGTTGAAGGGCGATTTGCCTTAGATTCGGATATTTATCTTCGGATATAAAACTCCAGAAATTTGTATCAGATGCTGTAGCTTTAAGATGTATATCTGATATAATCTGCACCAACTCATTTTCAACAGAACTTGAGTTCATATTAAACTGACTTGCTATTTCAGTAGCTAATTCCTCAATATTTTTACATGATAAAGGATAACTCATGAATGATGCTATATTTGCCAATTTACTGCAATCATAAAAACGCTTTTCGAATTGTCCCAAAATATTTGATAATTCAGCCTCATACGTATCATAATTCAACTGAGGAATCCTTGCTTTCAAAGACAGAAATTGTTTCAGATCCTTTTCTTTCAGTTGATCTATCATAAGTTGCAATTTACTTTTGAATGCTTTTACTGCGCTTATCATCTCAATAATAGTTTTTCCTTTACCTTGAAGTTCCAAGTTAATGGTGTTTAAGTGCATTGTGATGTCAGTCAAAAATGCCAAATCAGTCAGCCATTTTTCGTTTGTCAACATCTGAGTGTCATCGCGTCTTTCGTCTAGAAAAGCTGTTATTTCGGGCAATAATTCTTGAAACCTTCCTAGAAATTTTCCTCGACTCAACCACCTGACGTCCGTGTAAAGAACTAGATCAGTGTGTGTGATGGAATTCACAATTTTTGCTGCAATGCCCATAATTTCTTCCGTGTTTGAAACTTTTGAACACAAAACTTGTTGATGTATAATACAATGGAATGAAAAAATGAAGGGAAATCTTCATTAGCTCGGCACAATGCCACAAAACCGTTTTTGTTTCCAGTCATTGCTGTTGCTCCATCGATTGTAATGCACACTAATTTATATATTGGTAGCTTGTTGTTTTTACAAAATTGAAGAATATATATATATATATATATATATATATATATATATATATATATATATATATATATATATATATATATATATATATATATATATATATATATATATATCTTCACGGGTGTTCCCTTCAGAGGAATAATGATTGTGAAAAATTCTTCTTTAGCCAACATGTCATTGAATACCATCTGAATAAAAATACACAGCTGGGCAGTGTCAGTCATATCGGTGGATTGGTCGAATTGTAAAGAAAAGTATGTACATTTCATGATTTTATGGCCATGTCCTGACTCAGGACTTCAATACGCCTTGTGACAGTCGGACGAGATAACTGAAGTTCTCTAATAGTAGACATGATTTCTGTTTCATTTTTAAAATCTCCAAATAAAGTCTCACCCGCTTCAATAAATGCTTCCTTCGCAACCGATCCGTCTTTGAATTGTTTCTTGTGTTCCTCTAATATATGAGATATTCTAAATGACGCGATCGTAGCTGCTTTTAATTGTTTGGCTGATCTTGGGAACATAGTTTGTTCTTTTTTCAAATAAGATATTAAATCACGTACTTTTCGTTTTCTTAATTCACTCTGTGGCGGAAAATCCTTTTCATAGTTTTTATTAACCGTTTGATGATGCCCCTCTAAGTTACCATGCTTAGGTATTGCAACTGACGCACGACAAGTAATACAAATGTACTTATCCTTCATCATACAGAAGAAAAATTATTTCTCCCAATCGTTATTAAAATGATACGTTTTAGATTTCTTCGCTGCACTCATTTTGTACTATTTAAAAATAATCTTTGTATCGACCTAGTATTGCCTTCAAGTTACAATTCAGATTTACTCCAATTCCTGCAAGCGCAACATTTACATCGGCGTGAACAAAAGTCTCGAACGTTCCCGTCAAACGCGCCGCCCGAAATTTCTAGAAAAGCGGCAAGAATAAGAAACACGGCTTTTCTTTGAGAAGTACCGCGCGTTCCGTTGATAAAGCCGCCTTTTGCCGCCAGTAGAGTGTAATTTTATAACGTAATAAATTTTTGTAGTTTAGTTACCTACTCATTAAAAATGTTTTTCTTCTGGAGATCTACCCAAAAAGCACTCGCGATCGACCGTTTGGGCACCCCTGTAGTATATTATAGTATAATTATATTCATCACTTAGGTAATCAAAGCCTTATTGATAAATCTTCATTAATAGGAAAATACATAAGCAATGAACTACCAATCAAAAATTGCCCACGAATACTTTCAATTACAATAATATCAATTAATTTTGGAAAAAAAAATTTCTTCTCAAGATTTACTCCGATCCACCGTTTGAGCACCCTGTTCTATAGAATCACAATGTCGACGTATTGATAAACCATAGTACACAGTTACACACCTTTTTGTTCAGTTTTCAGTATACGTAATCGAGTCGCCATCCGCTTCTGAACAAGCCCTCTACATTCCACATTATTTATAGTTGTATTTTTGTAAGGATCTGCTTTTATAATTTCTAGTTTTCGAATCACCATCGCCGATTTAGTTTGCATATTTAACTTCATATTTTGTTTCAGAATGCTGAAACATTTCGACCATCGCATCCAACTCATCTTCATGTGATTTATACCATTCCGCGAACTCAGTTGTATTTATTTTAGTTTTACAATTCTCATATCGCTTACAATATGCACTTTTAATGTTTAAATCAAGAATCTTTCCAGTGAAATGGTCAGTTAAAGAAACTCCAAACGACGATGTATCCTGATGCAGATAAATCGCTATTATTTTCATTTTCAATAATTGTCATTGCTTGTTTTTCTTCATTTGCAGCTTTTTTCATCACGGCTTCTGTGACTGGTTTACTACAATCTAACACGTGATTCAGTAATATTTTATACGTACTTTTATCTAAAAAAGCCGGCATATCCATCAGGCCACAAAACTTGAACAACCTTTCGTATCCTATTCCTAGTATTCTCATCACAAAAATGAAACGTCTATTTATTTCATAAGAATGCCCTAGGTAAGAACAAAAAAAAATATATTCATTTTCACAATTATCCCATATAACTACAATTTGGCCTACGTGTACTTAGTGTTTTGAAACTGTGCATTTCCATCACATTTTTACACTTAACAAGAGTGGAAATTTCGGTGAATACCGTAATGAAATTTATTATTTGAAATTCAGTACTGCTATTTTCGGGTACATCTTCTTCAGTGCTTTGTTTTAATTTTTTAGAACATGTACTCTGGACACTTTCATCACGTTCCGCTGTTTTCGGATCGAATTTTTTTTTCTTTTCACTCAACTTGATTTACGAATATATTTTAAGAACTCCTGAGTTCTCTTGAAAGTTTTTAGAATCACGCCCCATTGAAAATTACTTGAAAACTAATTTATTTTAACACACAATTATCGACTGCCCCATGCAACTACCAAAAGCATACTGACAACAAATAAATAATTTTCAGTACTAATTATACCTGAAAATTGTGAATATACTGGGTGATACACCAGTGATGCTCTGTAGCTCGTACACTCATTTTTGTTCGAACGGTATTGTATTTAGAAAGTAAAAATCTACTTCAGCAATTTATTTTGAAGTAAACAGTGTCCCAATTTTCTATAAAAAATCTTGGGGGGTTTCTTCAGATTGGAAGATTCAAGAGCGTTCTAAACTCTGCTATAATGTCTTTAAGTAATAAGTTTTTTGGTGAGTAGTTTAGTCACAATATTTTTTTTCCGTGAAAATTCATGAAAATAGGCTCTCACATCATGGCATGCTCCTCGGGACAGAGAGGATGAATACTTTTTTCCTTTCGTCTTCTTATTGCCCAAGGATAGCTTTATTGATGAATTGAAATAGATCATCCTCATTTTATACAGGAAAGACTCGAAAAAATTATTGAATATTGTAATTTTAAAAATATCATATCTTGATTTTTTCAAATGGAACATCCTGTATTTTATTATTCATGTCAACGCATAAAATATTGTGCCGTATTTTTGCAGAAGTAACCTTACCTTTATCTTCGACCATTTTCGAAATAACAAAATAAACTGAAATAATAAAATCAGAGGTTGCGAAAGAAGAGTTTATTAGTACATATCATTATACTTGATCAGAGAAATGGAGATATTTTAAGGTAGTCGTGTATGAAATACGTAATAGATTGGTTTTTGCTGAGATGATCTACAAGGTGTTGAACTATTTCAATAAATGTTCGAAATGTTGCCCGTTTCTTTGTAGACACATCTCAATCCTTCTGAGGAAAGACCGTTGAATTCTCGACAACATTTGCGGATTAACTGACTGAAAGGCGTCGACTATTCTCTGTCTCATATCCAACTCTGTTGCAGAAGGAATCTGGTAAACAATGCCCTTAATATAACCCCACAAGAATAAATCAAGACTTATAAGGTCCGGAGACCTAGCTGGCCATCTAACAGGACCACCACGTCCTATCCATTCATTTGGATGTACTTGATTCAAATGCTCCCTAACCTGATGCGAGTAATGTGCCGGTGCTCCATCCTGTTGAAACCACAAATCTTGTCTTATATGATCTGGTACATCGGCAAGTAACATTGGTAGATGATTTTGCAGAAAATCTAAATGCATTTCACCATTGAGGTGCCCGTCGAAAAAGTGCGGCCAAATTAGATATCCATCTACTATAGCGGCCCATACATTCAAGCACCAACGATGCTTGGTTATCTATGCGTCTCATGAGGTGTGGATTTTCCAAGGCATAATAATAAAAGTTGTGCCTGTAGACAAGCCCATTCTTGTGGAAAGTTGCCTCGTCCGAGAAACGAACTCTGCTAAACATATTTGGATTTTCCGCTACTTTGTCATTTGCCCAATTCCAAAAATTGATTCGATTTTCATAGTCTTGATTGTTTAGTTCCTGGTGCAGCTGTACATGATATGCATAAAATTTATTCAATTTCAAAATTCTTTGGACGGAAGTTTGACTTAGATCTATTAACTGAGAAATCTCGCTTTGGCTTTTATATGGGTCCTCTGTCACCGTCAACGAAACTGATAACTGGTTGTCTTCAGCTGTAGCAGTTTTTGGTTTTTAATGTTTTTTGTAAGCGATATTACCCGTTTCGATAAATCTAATTAGAAGTTTATTAAAGCATCTTGCATCACGATGCCTCTTATCAGGAAACCTTTGTGCATAAAAACTACTTGCCAACAAAGAATTTCTATCACACTCACCCAGAATAAAACCATCATCAGAGAAGTCAATTGGCAGTCAATTGAGAGAATTGGATTCAAACCTCACTTTAACAATGTTTAATAACGAAACACTGATAAGTTCACCATGTAAAATGCAGAAAATGATATGTCCAGACATCTGACAGAAAGCACAAATAGAAAAAATGTCAACACATACCTCGATTTACGTTTTAATCATCTTGATTTTATCATTCGTTAAAAATATTATCTTGTTTTGATTTCATTTTTACTTCTTCAATCATTACAGAAAAGAAACTTCTGTGCGCATAATGATGTATGTTGATGGGTTTGATACGGTTTGTAGAATTTTTATCAAAATTTTACAAATATTCGAATATTACGAAAATGATCGAAGATAAATATAAGGTTACTTCTGCAAAAATATAGCACAATATTTTATGCGTTGACATGAATAATAAAATACAGGGTGTTCCATTTGAGAAAATCAAGGTATGATATTTTCAAAATTACAATATTCAATAATTGTTTTGAGTCACTCCTGTATAAAATGAGGATAATATATTTCAATTCATCAATAAAGCTACCTTTGGGCAATAAGAAAACGAAAGGAAAAAAGTATTCATCCTCTCTGGTCGAAGGAGCATGCGATGATGTGAGAGCCTATTTGCATGAATTTGCACGGAAAAAAATATTGTGACGAAACTACTCACTGAAAAAACTTAATACTTACAGACATTATAGCAGAGTTTAGGCCGCTCCTGTATCTTGAACAAAAAAGTGGTGTTCCAATCTGAAAAAACCACTCAAGATTTTTTTATAGAAAATTGGGACACCCTGTTTACTGAAAAATAAATTGCTGAAGTAGATTCTTACTTTCTGCATACAATACCGTTCGAACAAAAATGAAATCTTCTAGAGTGTACGAGCTACAGAGCACCATTGGTGAATCACCCAGTATATTATTGGATATTATACAGCTGGTTATAAGTATATATACATGAAAGTTGTGAGTCAGTCATGACAATAGAACTCGAAAACCGGTCGCTTGCAGCTGCTGCTAGCTACCTGCTCTCGAACGTTTCGCATTGCCCGAGAGCCCGACTAATTATCGAATAATTCGAAAAGTACTTGTCGTATTCACATCAAATTTTCAGATAATATTTCTAAGATATTATACTTTGAGAAAATGAAAACAAAATCGGTTTTTGAAAATTCTGACTACTTATTACCCCTCAAAGAAAAAAAATAGAATTTTGCGTGTATCCGGACATATCCGAAAAAACAAGTGTTAAAAGTTAGTTGCCTACCAAAGAAGAAATTTAAAACATCGAAATTAGGCCTTAATTTCTTCGCGCACTCTATTAGATAAATATTATAATTTTGTTTATTTGATCGGTCACATTAATTAAATAAATGGGTTCATCAACCGTTGTATCAATGTAGGTGACACTTAAGTATCTTTAGTGACAACTATACATCATACCGGTTCAGTTTTTTGATCGAGATTGAACGATGTTCTGCCAATTTATATTCAGGAATCTTCACTTAAGGTTATATTAATTAGAAGAATCTTGAAGAAACGGGATTTTAGTGGTGACAAATTTTCCTATTTCTCGGTTGACCCACCTCTTGATTGAATGTAGGTAACAGAATACATTCTCGAAAACCAATTATAAATATGTATGGGTGCGATTTCTTGAACTGTTACTGAATCGAGCATGAAATGATTCATTGAGTCGATGGTTTTATTAGTGGAGCATGAAGATCTCATTTTCGAGTTAGTTTTTGTACTTTTATAATAAACATCTCAAAAACGTCTAGGGAACACTTCTGAATATCGATATATCGTATCCAGAACGATCAATATGGATGATTTTTTTAAGAATTGAACACCTGCATCAATTTCTCACCAAATAATGTAGAATGCCGCATCAGATTTCAGTTTTTTTTTATAAAAACTAAAAATGCAGCAGATGCAACGCTGCTTTATAATCATTTCATGTATTCAGTGTTTGAAATCAGTTAGTTGGCACTTTGTTTCTGTTGTAAGCACAAATAAAAGGTTCAAGTTTTGTGATTCGACCACGAAAAGACGACATTTGACTAGAGAAGAGATGTTACGAGCCGTTGGCATGCTCCAAGCTGGGAGCTCACAACGGGAAGTATCCAGGGTTCTGGGAAGTAGCCCAAGTTTCATAAACCGTTTATGGTCGCGTTTCAATGAAAAAGGTAGCGTAGAAAAACGCCATACAGGACGTTTCAGGATTATTACAGTCGCCCAAGACCGATTCTTGGTTTTACAAGCCAGAAGAGATCGTACTACCACAGCATCTCAATTAGCTCAAGAGCTATCACGAGTTCATAATGTACAATTTTCCGACCAAACTGTGAGAAATCGACTGCACGAAGGTCAACTACACTCCAGACGTCCTTTAAGAGTTCCACAACTGACCCATGGAAATCGAGCTGCTCGTTTAGCTTGGTGCCAAGAACACGTAAACTGGGATCAAGAGAGGTGGGCCACAGTTCTCTCGAGTGATGAATCTAGATTTAGTTATCATCCCGATTCGGGAAGAATTTGAATATGGAGGAAACATGGAAAGCAAAACCGTCTCCAGCGTGCTCGAGAAGTTGTTAGACAGAGAGGCGGATCAGTGATGTTTTGGGGAGGTATACGCCTTGGTGGAAGAACTGACCTCGTTTTCATACAGAACAACCTCACGGGAAATTCTTACGCAAATGAGATAGTTTTACCTGTAGTGGTACCGTATCTCTAAACAATGGGTCAAAATCCACTCTTCCAACAAGATAATGCCCCTCCTCATCGTGCAAGAGTTGTCTTGAACGTTCTTGAAGAGAATGATATCGATCTTCTACCGTTACCACCCTGCTCCCCAGATCTGAATCCCTGAACTAGAAAAGTGTTATTTTTGAGGATAACGTACATTCCGCTATTGTATATACCGGATGCTCAATCACTCGTCAACTCAATTGAAACAGAATTGTCAAAAAAATGTCTTTTCCAAATACGAGTAATTTTTTTCTACTATATCAGAACCGTATTTTAAACTCGTAACGAATATTAGGCTTCCACATACCTAAAATGTCTCGTTCTCATTTTATTCGTTATTTTACCATGAACCTGCAGCTACTTCAGAAAATTATCTCATTAGGCAAAGGACAGAGAGGGTGGATTTAATTCCGATGTTTATTATTATTTTTTTCGAAAATGTTCAATTGAGTTCACTGTATTCAATAAGTAACCAATTTTGAATGTAATTTTCTATATTGGTTTTTTGCAAGTTCTGAGTAAATTTGGGTATTCCTCGTTAATGTTCAGCAAGTTCGATTTATTATTTGTTGATATTGACCATGAACGATAAATATACAGGGTGTTACATAAGAGTATGTCACAACATGAGGGGGTAAATCTACGTGCAATTTCAAGAAAAAGAGTTCATATAAACATAGGTCCGCAAAAGCTTCGTTACGGAGTTACAGGGTTGAAATTTCCTGAAAAAAATTGGGTTTTCCTTCAAAACTCCAGCATTTTTTAAGATATTCAGCCCAAATTTGACATGCAAGCTGTTTGTTCAGCCTCCATCATTAAACATCCTAGATTTTAACTGAAATTCACGAGGTATTTTTTTTCCGAGGCCATGTTCCCTTTTGCCCTTTCAAACTTTTTTGCAGTACGCCACTGATCATCGTTCAATCAATTTTCGTCATCTTCGTTCAATCTAGAAACATTTTTGACACTTGTAATTTTTTCGTATGTTCAACCGTTTTCGAGTGAAAAATTATTGAATTTGATTTATTTGAATTGTATGTTATTCGCTTACTGAAAAAAATAATAGAAATACACGAAAGGTATGTCCAAAATTTGCTTTTATTTTGATAGCTTGTCTTCTGAGACTCAACTTATACTTTCTCAATTCTTCTGCAGTGTTCACTGGAGTGGTATAAACTAAACTTTTGAGATATCTCCATAAGAAAAAGTCAAAACTATTTAAGTCTGGGGTCGTAGGAGGCCATGGTTCTGACCCACCACGACCTATCCATCGATTGTTGAATGTATCATTCAAGAATTCCCTAGCTTCTCCACTGAAATGTACTGGTGCCCTTCGTACAAGAACCACATTATGTTTCCCACGAAAAGTGACACATCCTCGAGCAGTATTATGTATATAGTATAGTATAGTATATATAGTATAAGTACTGTGTTTTAAGGAATTTTACTTAATAATTGCGATTCGTAACGCGTTTCACTACACCGTAGCTTCTTCAGACGAATGAATGTACAGAAAATAAGAATGCGAATATAAATATAAACTTTCTTGATAATTAAAAGCTTATTGGGTTGCTTCTTCTTAAGTGGTTATTTATGACAGATATATCCAATAAAATTAAGGGATAGATTGCTCCCCGAAGAGATTCAATAGAGGTGAAGGGCTTAAATCGACTTGTTCATTGATGAGTCTACCTGAGTGTTTGTATTTATTGATTTCTAAAGTTTCCCAAAGATCTACCTTCCAATATTTATTATCTGTATGCAAAATTTCAAACTGTGGGTCAAAAGAGTGATTATTTTCTAAGAGATGATTCGCGTAATTTGAATCTGATTTTTATTTGAAAACGCGTTTTTGTTCCGATATTGTAATGTTAAAATTTTTATGTGTTCTACCAATGTAGAAATTATCACAGTCATTTCAATTCAATCTATAAACATCTGATTTATTGTTTTTACCTGATTTGGTTTTATTATTTTTATATATTTGCCTAAATTATTATTAGTTCGGAAAGCTATGTTGAAATTATTGCTACTCAAGTATGATTTCAGTTTCTCACTTGTAATGCCAACGTAGGTCAAGGTGTTGAATTTTTGTTTCAATTTATTGACAGGGTAAACTTTATTCAATGCGTTTCTACTTTGTTTTTATTTAAAATATTATTTATTAGTTTGGGATTGTAACCATTATTTTTGGCTATTTGTTCAATCAAATTCAATTCTTTGTTGAAATTATCCGGTGATAACGGGATGTTAATCAATCTATGTACATGAATTACCCAAATTCAAACCCAATCAAATAATTTCCAATTATTCCCACCCACCTGTCATTATTTTGGTAGTTCACGCTGTTCTAGGGATATATCAATTTTTTCAAATAGCAAAATATCGATAATTCTCAATTAAAACTAGGATATTCCATGAACGAAATAAGCTAGTTACGTGTTTTTGTAGTTGTGTTATCGAACCAATTATCAATATACAGGTGTTCTTTATTCAATAACAAGGTTGGTATGCACTTCCGGTATAACCAGCTGAATCAACTACTACTGCTCTGTAGCTCGTACACTCTTGAAGATTTCATTTTTTTTCGAACGGCATTGTATTAAGAAAGTAAGAATATACTTCAGCAATTCATTTTGCAGTAAACAGGGTGTCCCAATTCTCTATAAAAAAATCTTGGATGGTTTTTTCATATTGGAAGACCACTTTTTTGTTGAAAATTCAAGAGCGTCCTAAACTCTGCCATATTGTTCTTAAGTAATAAGTTTTTTTGGTGAGTAGTTTCGTCACAATATTTTTTTCCGTGAAAATTCATGCAGGCTGTCACATCATCGCATGCTCCTTCGGCCAGAGATGATGAATACTTTTTTCCTTTCGTTTTATTATTGCCCATAGATAGCTTTATTGATGAATTGAAAAATATTGTCCCCATTTTATACAGGACTGACTCAAAAAAGGATATTGTATATTGCTATATTTTTGCAGAAGTAACCTTATCTTTATCATCGATCATTTTCGAAATATTCGATTATTTGTAAAAATTTTTATGAAAATTCTACAAACCGTATCCAACTCATCAACATGCATCATTATTCGCACAGAAGTTTTTTTTCTGTAATGATTCAAGTAGTAGAAAATGAAACCTAAACAAGATGATTCTTTTAGCGAATGATAAAATCAAGATGATTAAAACATAAATCGAGGTATGTGTTGACATTTTTTTCTATTGTTGCTTTCTGTCAGATGTCCGGACATATCATATTCTGCATTTTACATGGTGAACTTATCAGTGTTTCATTATTAAACATTGTTAAACTGAGGTTTGAAATCAATTTTCTCAATTGACTGTCATGAAGTTCTCCAAAGAAGAAATGGTTGATATGATTTTATTCTGGGTGAGTGTGATAGAAATTCTTTGTTGGCAAGTAGATTTCATGCACAAAGGTTTCTTGATAAGAGCCATCCTGATGTAAGATGCTTCGGAAAACTTCTAATTAGATTTATCGAAACGAGTAATATCGCTTACAAAAAACATGAAAAACCAAAAACTGCTCTAGCTGAAGACAACCAGTTATCAGTTTTGTTGGCAGTGACAGAGGACCCATATAAAAGCTAAAGAGAGATTTCTCAGTTAACAGATATAAGTCAAACTTCCGTCCAGAGAATCTTGAAAGTGAATAAATTTCATGCATATCATGTACAGCTGCACCAGGAACTGAACAATCAAGACTATGAAAATCGAATCAATTCTTGCAATTGGGCAAGTGACATAGTAGCGGAAAATCCAAATATGTTTAGCAGAGATCTTTTCTTGGACGAGGCAACTTTTCACAAGAATGGGCTTGTTTACAGGCACAACTTTCATTATTACACCACGGAAAATCCACACCTCATGAGACAAATAGATCACCAGCATCGTTGGTCCTTGAATGTATGGGCCGCTATAGTATATGGATATGTAATTGGGCCGCCCTTTTTCGACGGGCACCTCAATAGTGAAATGTATTCGGATTTTCTGCAAAATCATCTACCAATGTTACTTGCTCATGTACCAGAGCATATAAGACAAGATTTGTGGTTTCAACAGGATGGAGCACTCACATCAGATTAGAGAGCATTTGAATCATGTATTTCCAAATAAATGGATAGGACGTGGTGGTCCTGTTAGATGGCCAGCTAGGTCTCCGGACCTTACAAGTTTAGATTTTTTCTTGTGGGGTTATATTAAGGGCATCGTTTACCAGATTCCTTCTACAACACAGTTGGATATGAGACAGAGAATAATCGACGCTTTTCAGTCAGTTAATCCGCAAATGTTGTCGAGAGTTCAACGGTCTTTCCTCAGAAAGATTGAGATGTGTCTACAAAGAAACGGGCAACATTTCAAATACTCATTGAAATAGTTCAACACCTTGTAGATCATCTCAGCAAAAACCAATCTATTATGTATTTCATACACGACTGCCTTAAAATATCTCCATTTCTCTGATCAAATATAATGATATGTACTAATAAACTCTTCTTTCGCAACCTCTGATTTTATTATTTTAGTTTATTTTTTCATTTCGAAAATGGTCGAAGATAAAGATAAGGTTACTTCTGCGAAAATATGGCACAATATCTTATGCGTTGACATGAATACTAAAATACAGGATGAATTTGAAAAGATCAAGATATGATAATTTTGAAATTACAATATTCAATAATTTTTTTGAGTCACTCCTGTATAAAATGAGGATAATCTATTTCGATTGGGCAATAAGAAAACAAGAGGGAAAAAGTATTCATCCTTTCTGGCCGAAGGAGCATGCTATGATATGAGAGCCTATTTTCATTAATTTTGAGGGAAAAATAATATTGTGACGAAACTACTCACCAAAAAAACTCATTACTTAAAACATTATGGCAGAGTTTAGGACGCTCTTGAATCTTCAACAAAAAAGTGGTCTTCCAATCTGAAAAACCTCCCAAGATATATATATATATATATATATATATATATATATATATATATATATATATATATATATATATATATATATATATATATATATATATATATATATATATATATATATATATATATATATATATATATATATATATATATATATATATATATATATATATATATATATATATATATATATATATATATCGTCTGAATATCTAAATGATCCTATAAAATACCTGGAAGTAATATAATATCGAATAAATTTTTTGATATTGATATAATGACATTGATACGCTTTAAAAATATGGCCCGTTATTTATGAATATAAAATTCGTTTAATTATTAAAATCATTGAAACGATAAGCAGTTATCAGTAGTTCATTTTCTTATCATGAAATGAAATTTTTCAATATCTAAGATATATTCTATCTAAATAAATGTCTTAATGAAAATCATATTAACCGTTAATGAAGAATTGGACAAGAACAGTTTCTTCAGATTATAGATACTAAATTAATATCAAATCATTCTGGCGCTTTCATCTTTACGAGGTGTTTCCATTGAGTAATGAAATTAGAAACATGGCGACCGATGTGGCAACACAGCGGACACAGATTAGTGTTTCTTGGACCTTGTAGTTTACTAACTATCGCCAGGCAGTTTTTTGATTTCGTGCGGGCCTGCTAATAAATGTATTAGATAAGATTTGTTGACAGGAGTGAATATACAAACCTCGAAAAAAGAGCTGTAGTTTCGAACCTGAAACAACGAATCTTAGTAACATAACAAATGTCGGTTCCGAGGACATGCCTGAGATTAACATTGATGAAATACAACTAGCCCTCAACCAGATGAAAAACGGCCGGGCACCAGGCGAAGATAACATTACAAGCGAAATGCTAAAATTGGGAGGACAGGTCACTTTGGAAGCAATAAAAATATTACTAAATAAATGCCTAACAGAAGGTAGTGTTCCGGAAGGATGGAACAATGCACACGTTGTATTATTGTACAAAAAAGGTGACAAATTTAAGATAGATAATTACCGACCTATTAGCCTTTTACCACACCCTTATAGATTGTTATCAAAAATTATCACAAACAGATCGACAAACAAATTTGACAGCTATCAACCGGCAGAACAAGCAGGGTTTCGCAGAGGATATAGCACAACAGAACACCTACAAACTCTTCGTACACTTATTGAAAAATGTCACGAATACAAAGTGCCAATACACCTAGCCTTTGTAGACTATAACAAAGCCTTCGATTCTATAGAACTGTGGGCAGTATTTCAAGGCCTCGATAATGCTAGCATAGATTCGAGATATAGAAACATCCTACAGAATATATATGAACGAGCGACTATTCAGGTGAGACTAGACGATGACATGCAAACCAAAAAATCCCGATAAATAGGGCGTGAGACAAGGCGATGTGATATCGCCAAAATTGTTCACACTTGCAATGGAGGACGTGTTTAAGAAGTTGGAATGGGATAGAAAAGGTATAAATGTGGATGAAAATTCCTGAACCATCTCCGGTTTGCAGATGATATAGTTCTAATAAGCGATAACCTAGAGCAACTCCACGAAATGATGCTAGAACTCGAAAGAACATCGGAAGAAGTAGGATTGGAAATGAATCTGACAAAAACTAAAATAATGACAAAGGAGGACGCAATATTGAAGTCGACGTCAATGTTATAGAAAAGTGAATGAATATCTATACCTTGGACACACTATAAAGATAGGTAAAGACAATCAAACTGCAGAATTGTCAAGAAGAATAAGAATGACTTGGGCTGCTGTTGAAAACTAGGATTTGTCTTGAAAACAAACAAATCCCCATTAACCTCAAAAGAAAAGTTTTAATATGTGCGTTCTCCCAGTGTTAACGTATGTCATGGAAACCATGACTCTCACAATAAGATCTTCTAACAAACTTAGAACCACACAACGCGCAATTGAAAGAACTATGCTTGGAGTGAGCCTGCGGGATCACATACGTAATGAAGAAATAAGAAGGAGAACAGGCGTAGAGGACGTAATCACGAGAATAGCTGCATTGAAGTGGAGATGGGTTGGACATGTAGCAAGACAACAGGATGTAAAATGGACTAAGCGAATAACTCAATGGAGACCACGCTTATACAAAAGGGGAGTGGGGCGCCCCCAGAGAAGGTGGCTGGATGACATAAAGGAAAAAGTAGGAAGAGGATGGTATAATATAGCACAGGAGACAGAGAGAGATGGAAGCTAGAAGGGAGGCCTATGTTCAGGAGTGGACAGAGAAGAGCTGAAAAAGAAGAAGAAGAAGAGAAGAGTTTCGAAGACGAAACTTAATTTTCGAGATTTTATTTAATTTCGATGTGTCTGTCTGAAGTACCTTGGAATTTCAATAAATTGTGTTTATGTCAGTGCTAGAGTCAACTTGAACCGGTTATGGAAACTTCTGACTTCATTTCCAACAAAGGAAGCTTAAAGATAAAATAAACTGCTTCTAGAGAAGGAAACTATGACTGAGCTTTTATCCCCACTTGTCTGGCACGATAATACCCCCAGATGAAAGGGGGACAAGGGTTGGAGATACCAAAAAAACATACGAGGATTGTAAATAAAGTAATGAGGGTGGCAACGTCGCTTCTGATTTGTCAATGCGTGAAACGAGAGGCTCAAAACAGCGTCAGGTGTACATTTGATAAACCTCCAGTTTGAGTTAACACTCGCTAGAGTCCATAGCGATAGTAATAGTTTTTTCTTGTACATTCGAAATGAGTGGCATAAATTTTGAGCAACAGCGTACTATCAAGTTTTATTTCGAACTTGGATACAACCCAAATATTACTTCAGCAGGCTCATGGAGAAAGTGTTCTGTCAAGGACCAGGATATTTCGGTGGTTTGAAGGATTCACAGAAGTAGAGAGATTGAAGATGAACCACGAAGTGGAAGGGCTTCAATTGCAAACACCGATGAAAGTGTCTACGGTTGACAGTCAGAATAATTTCGGAACAGTTGAATTTTAATCACCCCTCCGTTCGTCAGATTTTAACCAATGAATTGGAGGTGAGAGCCATATGATATTGAAATCTCACTAATGGAGTTTTTAACCAGTAGAAACATTCATGTGGCTTCTCTGCCTCCTTTTTCACCATACTTGAGACCTCGTGACTTTATCCCCTACCCGAGAATTAAAAATCCCTTCAAGATAACTCATTTTGGGACACTTTAAAACATCCAAACAGTTGTAACCGACCAGCTGAAAGCTATTGCAGTATCCGAGTTACTGCAATGTTATGACGATTGGAACGACCGTCCCAGCGCGGTGTGCCTTCCCAAGGAAACTATTTTGAAGGAGACAATATTGCATTTTGATAATATTCTAATAAGAATATTATTATAAATTAGTGTCAATACTTTATTTACACACCTCGTATAACTGTTGTTTTCAACTTATACATTATGAAGCATTACTTTAAGAAGATCTGCTACATTTTCATAAAAAAATGTTGAATGTTCAGACGGTGGTAGCGCTGAGAACTGCGTCATCTCAAAAAAATTTCCATGGGATAGTCAAGATAAATCATGATTGCTTCATCTGAAATTTGAAAAAACTAAAGGGATTTCTTTCGTCGTCTTCATCTCGAGTTTAAATGATGGAGTTGGCCACATATTCATTTTTGAATCTCTATTGAAGGTGCAAAAACTCTGATTTAAACTTAGAGTTTTGCCAAAAATTGCTTTTTTTGTTTAATCAAGAAATACGTTGTAATTTAAAAGAGACTCTTCGTTCAGAAACTAGTGTTGAGTATCTAAATAAAGTGTGCAAACTTCAGACGGAATCGGTCCAAAGATTTTCGATAAATATTGACAACCGACTTGAAGAAAAAGTTTCAAGAATACTGTAAAGACAATTTGATATATGACTAGTGAATGGCATGAAGCCATTCTCGCCAGGAATGGAAATATCCGGTTTGAACAAATTTTTGGGGACTGAGATTTTTTCCAGAAGTTTGATATTTTTCATTATTCGTTTTACTTTTTTTATGAGTAGTATTTTTTATTTTAATTGTTCTCTCGCATTCCTTGTAGCTGGTGGATTACTCGAAAAATAATTCTTTAACATACTTAAACTTCTTTTGAATAAATCTCAATTTTGGATTTTTTGGCGCAGTTTGTTCCATTCGATTTTCTTATTTTCATGCCGGAGTCGATGACCGTGGGATCACACTTTTCACAGTTCATTTCAGTATCAAAACCAAGTCCTTGTTACAATATTATTAGAGCACGTCACCAAGTTAGAAATCGCACATAAAGTTTATGAATTCATACTGAACCGCACTCTCTTGTACATTGATTTCGTCATCAATTTTAATTTTTTTTGCTGATGAGCTCTTGAAAAAGTTTTCAACCTAATCAGGTTACTTAGAATTAATTTGCTGTAGTATTTTTTTGGTTTATCTTTCCGAATTACTTATTTGGATCACCTACTGTCACTATACTCATTTGAAAATAATACAACAAACTTATTCTTCAAATTTATAGCAGTACAGCAAGACGAACAGTGTCCAACTAACTCGGTTTGTCCTTCAATATGGCCATATTAGAAACAGGTATATTTCCAAAAATAGAACAACAAATGAGTCTATGCATTCCTATAGACATTTCAAAGGGGGAAACAGATGAGACAAGCGGCTAGAAAACAGTTGCTCATATAAGACGCCTTAACCCTCGCGTGACCAAGGTCTAGAACAGGGTTTCCCAACCTTCTTTTCACTGAGCCTCCCCAATTCAAAAATAATATTCTCATGCCCCTTAAGTTTACAAACATTAAAAACACACAATTTTTTTACAACTATATTATTTATTCGAATTAAAATTAAAAACAAAGAGTTCAATACAGATATTTGTAGATATTTATGTTTCAAGGATCTAATAAGAGAAGATATATGTATATATACTTGAAAACCATTAATTACTTTCACATTTAGGTAAATATGTTAGTTTTATTTTAATTATTAAATACTAATGAGATACTTGAGCTTGCATGTTCTGTACCAGTATGTCGATTCTGGGTTCAGTCTTTGCTAGAGCAATGGTTAAATCGCTATCGACGGCCAGATGATTTCGCTGTTCAGTTTTCATTAAAACCAAAGCTGAAAAACCAGTCTCACATAAATATGTGATCGAAAATGGAATAATTATTCTCAAAGCAAGTGAAGCAATTTTGGGATTAACAAGAAATCGTTTGGCCCAAAATTTCTCTAATGTCAAGAGATGGAAGTCATCTTTCATGGTCGAGTCAGCCTTCATTTCTAGAAATTCTTCCTGAACATCTTCAGGCAAATCTGAGACATCAACAACAAATGGGTTTCTGGTCATGCGCCATATTGATGACTCGGAATTAACATCTCGATAGTACAGGTGAAATTCGTTTTCCAATGTTTGTAGATGAGTTTTTATTTCAAATTTCAAATCATTATCCAGTTTTTGATCATTAATCGCTTCGGATATCCGTGAAAAGGAAATGTGTTTTCAGCAGATACCTTATTTTTCCAAAGTTGAAGCTTTAATATGAAACCTTGAATATGATCATAGTTACTAATCAAATTGCCATTTCTGCCTTGAAGTTTCAAGTTTAGCTGATTCAGGGCCTCAAAAATATCAGCTAAATAGGCCAGATTCCACTGAAATTTTTCATCCTCGAATAGTTGCATAAAATTATAATTTTCTTTGAATTCAAGAAAGAGGATGACCTCTCTTAATTCATAAAGGCGAGCTAACATGTTGCCTTTTGACAACCAGCGCACTTCTGTGTGGAATAGGAGGACCTTGTGATCAGAATCGAGATCCTCGCAAAGCAAAGTGAATAGCCGACTGTTCAATGCACTACTTTTGACGTAGTTAAAGATCTTTATGGCAGAGTTTAAAATCTGGCATAAATTCTGTGGCAAAGTTTTCGAAGCCAAAGCTTCCCGATAAATAACACAATGCGTACTAACTAAGGCGGGGTTGTTTTCCTTAAGTTTTTAAGCCAAGCCTGATCGTGAACCTATCATTGCAGGAGCGCCGTCTGTGCATAGTCCAATTAGTTTTCGATAAAGTCCGATATTAAATTGAATATATCTTCAGACTTAGTGCCTGCTGCTAACGATTGGGAGTGAAAAATCTCTTCCTCAATGTAATCTCCGCTGACATATCTAATATATATGATTAGTTGTGCACAATTAACGATGTCTGTGGACTCATCACAACTAGTAGCAAAAAATGGTGATAGTTTGACTTTATTTATGATTTGTAATTTTATGTCTGATGCAATATCGTCGATTCTTCGCTTGACAGTGTTATTGGAGAGAGATGTGGAATTGATTTTTTGCTCTGATTCTTCTCCTAATATTATTTTCGTGGCGTTAACCCTCCGTCGAGCGCATAATATCAAAATGATATCGCCGAAATACTTTTCAACAGAATATTTGAGTTGGAGCGGTTGTTTAACCCAACTCTCATGACTTTTCTAGTTATAACCCGCACCGCTCATACGCAACATTCGGTGTCTAGCGTGCCTTCGTGAACGACGGTGGTCTTGAAAATATCAAATTGAATCATTGCGCCCGAATACGCGAGGTTTTGAAATTTCTCAATAATTCCAAAATTTGATCTCAGGTGAGTTGTAAACCTTATCTTGTTAGTATGTGTAGTGTTTTTTGAAGCAAAATTGTTAAATACTGAATCATTTTCATCTAATATCAAATTGATATATTGCGCCCGATCTCATAATATTCAATGTTTTTTCTCAACAGGTAGTCGAAATGGCGGATCGTAAAAGGAAGTTCAATTTGAATAATCCTAAGGATATAGACGAAATTCAAAAATTATTGTGGGATGATGAAGACGATCAAGGTCAAGAAGAATTCGGAGATGAAAGTGATACAGATGCTGAGGACAATGTAGAAACGCGTGAAGAGAATTCCGAGACTGAACAATCTGATACAAGTGATGAAGAGGACGAAATCGAGAGTACAAATTTCCAAGAAAATCAGACTTACTACATGGGACGAGATAAGGAGACAAAATGGTTCTCTAGCGCTTTTCCTGAAGGTCGTCGTCAAGCACACAACATCACTAAGAGGTTGCCAGGCGTTATAGGAGAAACGAAAACTGCGCGTACGCCATTAGAATGTTGGAGTCAACTTGTGTCCGATGAAATCCTGGAAATTATTGTCCAATCAACCAATCAATACATTGATAGTATAAAATCCTCGTTTTCACGTGCAAGAGATGCAACTCCAATTAATCTCATTGAACTCAAAGCATTTATCGGATTATTATTTCTGATTGGCATCTGGAAGGGGAACAGGCAGAGTTTAGAAGACCTTTGGGGAAGTCAGAACGATGGTATAGAAAAACTTCACCTAGTGATGAGCATTTAACGCTTCAAATTCATCATCCGATGTTTGAGATTTGACGACAAGAGCACACGCGAGGAACGGAAAATCCTAGATAAACTGGCAACGGTACGTGAGATTTTTCTCTGTTCGTAAAAAACTGTCAGAAATGTTATTCTCCCGGGGAGAATGTTGTTATAGATGAAAACTTGAGGGATTCAGGGGAAGGTGTGCCTTCAAGCAGTACATCCCCATGTAAGCCTAACAAATATGGCTTGAAAATTTTCGCACTAGTTGATGCACAAGTTTTTTATTTATATAATCTAGAAATTTATGCCGGTTCGCAGCCACAAGGCCAGTATTGTGTTAGCAACAAACCACATGATGTGGTCATCAGATTATCACAACCAATTTTCGGCTCAGGTAGAAATATTACTGCCGATAATTGGTTCAGCAGTATAAAATTACTGAAAGAATTAAAAGAAAAAAAGCTGTCTTTCGTTGGCACCCTAAGAAAAAATAAGAGGGAAATTCCTTCCCAGTTCGTGTCAACAAAAGAGAGACCAATTTACAACAGCATCTTTGGTTTTCAAAAAGATTGCACATTAGTATCTTATGTGCCGAAAAAGGGAAAATGTGTTCTTCTTGTATCAACCTTACACAATAGTGGAGCTTTAGATCCTACCACCACAGTTAAAAAAAACCAGAGATAATCACGTTTTATAATAAAACGAAATGCGGAGTGGACACAACCGATCAATTGTGTGCTTCGTACAATGTCGCACGAAACACCCGACGTTGGCCTATGGTAATTTTTTTGCTATTCTCAATATGAGTGGTATGATTGGCAAAGTCATTTATTTCGGAAATTATCGAAAAGAAGAAAAGAATTCTTGAAACAATTATCCCATGAACTTGTTTTACCACAATTATCAAGAAGAAGTGAGCCAACGTTGGGAATGCCCTGAATTTACAAAATAAATTGAAAATCTACCAAACTCCCGGAAATGATGAACACGAAGTACCAGAAACAACTGGAATAAAGAGAAAAGATGTGAAGATTGTGCAGGCCTGGGAAATAAACGTAAACTTACCAAATATAACTGTAAAAATGTAAGAAAATCGTCTGTTTGACCCATTTAGACACTTTTTGTGGAGTGTGTAGTACTGATTTTCTAGCCGCTCACTCCAACAATTAATTTTTTTCGTTCATTAATATTTATATCTTTCAGTTCATTTTGCAACATTTTATAGTTTCTCAATAAATCAGTTCACTTACATTGTGTTTTTTCCATATATACCATGTGTGATCATTTTGATACATTGCGCCATTTCTTGTCATTTTTTGTATTGCGCCCGACGGAGGGTTAAGGATACATGGTTTGATTAAATCCTCCCCGATGGTGTGAGGTTTTTTTTGTTTTGCTATCAAAAAAGCTATTTCAAATGAAGCTTTGAGATGTTTTGATACACCTGCATGATAACTTCCTGACTTATCCAATCTCATGCGCTTGAGTGATTCTGCCTTAGATGAAAAAAACTCTTTAGATTTCGAAACCAGAGTAGGATGTTGCTGGTTCAAAAGCCTCTCAATGCGAGTGGGCCTCATGCTATCATTGCTCAAAACTTTCATGCATATTACACACTGCGGCAATTGTAGCTCCTCTTTTTCTATGAAGGTAAATCCAAATTTAATATAATCTTCCGAAAACTTTCTTTTTTTAGCTGCCATTTCTAATCTGTAACAATAGTAAATACACATTTATACTAGGCTTGAGTGACGTACCTAGTCGCGAATGACGTTGTTTCGAAAAACATTTTTACTGCCTCATACGTTCGAATCCTTAAAATCGAATTTTCGAAATCATCATGTGGTAGTGAAAATGTTTTTCGAAACAACGTCATTCAAGCCTATGATCATTCGAATCTGTGTGGTTGCGGGAAAAAATATCGCACCAGCGCGGCGTATTTCGCAGCGGCGGCGTTCGAGCCTACATAAATGTTCAGACTGTAACGCATTCCGTACAAATACTTGCGAGATAAAATTTAAAAAAATAATTACTTTATTTATGAATTAGGTATCTCAATCCCAATACAAAATTTTATCGCCTCTGCCAATATGGTTGAATAGATAAAGAAGTGATTAAAATAATTATTCGAATGCTATTGCGATTTAATGACACAATAACTTAAGAAACTTATCTTTTATTAAAGTGAAGACACAATTTCACTTCTAAATATCTCACAAACAACAATTTCACATTTAAATATGTTAACAAAAACGCAACTTGGAGCGAACGAACTAAGTACTGACAGTACGAGTACGATCCGCAAATGCTCCCAATTGTTTTACGAGTGATAGATGGTTGCAAGGGGGAAGGTAGGGCGGGGGTGCGCGTGAGTGTCGTGTTATGTCTTGTCGAAACTTGTTTATGTAGAGCGCAATACACACTGAGTCCGCCGGGCCGACGATATATTTCGGCAACTTTTTGTCTTTGATTTGATTGTTTTCATACAGGCCGACAGGTTGTCGGCGGCCCAGCGGGCTTAGTGTGTATTGCGCTTAAGTACTATTTCTGGAAATTAAACGTACCGATTACGCCCCCACTGGTATCCCACTACGCCTCCCCTGGTTGGTTTAGATTTCCATCTGGTCTAGAATTTTACGAGTCCGTCCAAGCGGGGTCACCGAGTTACCCCATATTGAATTATTAGTTATAGTTGTTTTATGAATTAAAATCATTTATAGAATAAAATCCTCTCTATCAATGTAATCCAGCAACCTGACAACTGCAAGATCAAAAGCCAATTTCAACGAAGAGGTAATTCTGGTCTATGGCGAAGACTTCAGTGCCAATTTGTGGAAATCTGCGTTTCCGCCTCTTGTTAGGGAAGACGGAACTATAGCATCATCTCCGAAAGAGAAAGCTGATCTCTTTGCTCTCTCGTTCTAAAAGAATTCTGTGCTAGATTCATCTAACGCAATACCACTGAACATTCCACCTACAAATTCTTCCGTGGCAGAAATCATGTTCAAAGTCCGCACTCTGAGACGGGCTCTCGAGCAGCTGAACTGCAAGGAGACAGTTGGTCTGAACGAAATACCGTCAATCGTCCTGAGAAAGTGTGCTCCCGAACTTAACCGTCTGTTTCAGATTTCTTATGAAAGCCTGGCTTTTCCGAACAGTTCGAAAATAGCGAGAATTCAACCGATCCCAAAGAAAGGAAAGAAGTCTACCCCAAAACTACCGCCCTGTTGCACTTCTTCCCATTAAAACCCGAATCCGGCGGTCATATGATCGAACACCAATTCTGGTCTCATCCGAAAAAACATTTTCCCTGAATTTTTTAAACATCTAGGAAATAACGCTGAAAAGTGATTACTTCTTCTTCTTCTTTTTCAGCCCTTCCCTGTCCACTCCTGAACATAGGCCTCCCCTTCTAGCTTCCATCTCTCTCTGTCCTGTGCTATATTATACCATCCTCTTCCTACTTTTTCCTTTATGTCATCCAGCTACCTTCTCTGGGGGCGCCCCACTCCCCTTTTGTATAAGCGTGGTCTCCATTGAGTTATTCGCTTAGTCCATTTTACATCCTGTTGTCTTGCTACATGTCCAACCCATCTCCACTTCAATGCAGCTATTCTCGTGATTACGTCCTCTACGCCTGTTCTCCTTCTTATTTCTTCATTACGTATGTGATCCCGCAGGCTCACTCCAAGCATAGTTCTTTCAATTGCGCGTTGTGTGGTTCTAAGTTTGTTAGCAGATCTTATTGTGAGAATCATGGTTTCCATGCCATACGTTAACACTGGGAGAACGCACATATTAAAAACTTTTCTTTTGAGGTTAATGGGGATTTGTTTGTTTTCCAAGGCAAATCCTAGTTTTCCAACAGCAGCCCAAGTCATTCTTATTCTTCTTGACAATTCTGCAGTTTGATTGTCTTTACCTATCTTTATAGTGTGTCCAAGGTATAGATATTCATTCACTTTCTCTATAACATTGCCGTCGACTTCCAATATTGCGTCCTCCGTTGTCATTATTTTAGTTTTTGTCAGATTCATTTCCAATCCTACTTCTTCCGATGTTCTTTTGAGTTCTAGCATCATTTCGTGGAGTTGTTCTAGGTTATCGCTTATTAGAACATTTATACCTTTTCTATCCCATTCCAACTTCTTAAACACGTCCTCCATTGCAAGTGTGAACAATTTTGGCGATATCACATCGCCTTGTCTCACGCCCCTATTTATCGGGATTTTTTTGGTTTGCATGTCATCGTCTAGTCCCACCTGAATAGTCGCTCGTTCATATATATTCTGTAGGATGTTTCTATATCTCGAATCTATTCTAGCATTATCGAGGGCTTGAAATACTGCCCACAGTTCTATAGAATCGAAGGCTTTGTTATAGTCTACAAAGGCTAGGTGTATTGGCACTTTGTATTCGTGACATTTTTCAATAAGTGTACGAAGAGTTTGTAGGTGTTCTGTTGTACTATATCCTCTGCGAAACCCTGCTTGTTCTGCCGGTTGATAGCTGTCAAATTTGTTTGTCAATCTGTTTGTGATAATTTTTGATAACAATTTATAAGGGTGTGGTAAAAGGCTAATAGGTCGGTAATTATCTATCTTAAATTTGTCACCTTTTTTGTACAGCAACACAACGTGTGCATTGTTCCATCCTTCCGGAACACTACCTTCTGTTAGGCATTTATGTAGTAATATTTTTATTGCTTTCGAAGTGACCTGTCTTCCCAATTTTAGCATTTCGCTTGTAATGTTATCTTCGCCTGGTGCCCGGCCGTTTTTCATCTGGTTGAGGGCTAGTTGTATTTCATCAATGTTAATCTCAGGCATGTCCTCGGAATCGACATTTGTTATGTTACTAAGATTCGTTGTTTCAGGTTTGGGTTTCTTAGACAAATACAGGTCAGTATAGAAGCCTTCAACAATCTGTATTATCTCCGTTTTTAATATTTCATTTCACCTTGGTTGTTTTTCAATTGATGTATTCTGGGTCTACCGGTGTTAGTAATTCTCTTTAAGACTTTCATGTTACTGTTGTTTTCTATGACTTGTTGTATATAGTCTGTGTTGTAATTTCGTATGTCTTCTCTAGTTTTTCGTCTTATAGCCCTGTTCAGTTCCCTGTATTCTGGATTAAATCTATCCATTATTTTCCTTTCTTCCATTAACCTTAGCGTGCCTTGGCTTAATTTTTTAGGTTTTGTTCTTGCCCTGTAGCATATGGTCTTTGTTGCCACTTGTATGTCTTCCGTTATCTTTCTTTCAAGACTGTTAATGTCTAGTCGAGTTAAGTTTTCTTCAGGTGTTAGTTTTTTGCTTAGTTCTGATTGATATTGAACAATATTTTGCTTTAGGTCTTAATTTGTTGGCAAGCGTTTTGGACGTATCAGCTTGTTTCTTTCTTTTTTGCCACGATTTCTATTTTTGCTCTTAATAACCTATAGTCACTGTCGACTTTAAATTTATTGATAACTGCTACGTCTTTTACAATATGTTTTTTATTCGTTAGTATATAATCGATCTCATTCCCAGTATTCCCGTCCGGGCTCTGCCATGTCCATCGCCGCTGTCTTTGTTTCTGGAAGAAAGTGTTCATACAGTATAGGTTTTGACTTTGATTGTAGTCTAATAATCTTTCTCCTCGTTCGTTGATCGTGCCCAATCCATGTTTTCCTCTATTTGGTAGGTTATCTATTTTAGCATCGCCTTCTTTGCATTAAAGTCACCTATTATTAGAGTGAAGTGGGCTTTTTCATCCTTCTGAGCCATTGAGATATCTTCATGAAAACTCTCTATTTCCTCATCCTCTGCGGTCGAAGTAGGGGCATATACTTGAATTACTTGAAGTTTGTAACGTTGTGATATCTTTATAGTTATGTATATTACCCTGTTAGAAATTGATCTCATTTTAATCACTTTGTGTGTAAGCCGTTTATTTACTAGGATTGCAACACCTCCAACATGTGCGTTGTTTTCTGTATTTCGTTGATTACTATCCTTTCACAATGACATACTCAGCTCAGGTAGTATTCCCGTTGAATTTAGAAAGGCTAAAGTTGTTGCCATCCTCAAACCTGGAAAAAAACCAGAACTTCCTAGTAGTTATCGACCTATCAGCTTACTTTCTGTTTCTTTCAAAATTTTAGAAAGACTTCTTTATCAGAGGTTAGAACCAATCATTGACAGAGCTCTGTCCACTTCTCAGGGAGGTTTTCGAAAATACTGGAATTGTTCTGATCAGGTTTTAGGTTTATCTACTTTCATTGAGACAAGATTTCGGAGTAAACTTAAAATAGGTGCTGGATTTGTAGATCTCTCTTCGGCATATAACACAGTTTGGAAGGATGGTTTAGTTCATACACTCCCAATGATGGTCTACCTCAGGGATCTGTTCTTGCACCTCTTCTCTTCAATTTATATATGTCTGATATCCCTGAAACTTCCTCTACAAAGTTTATTTATGCTGATGATATTGCTTTGGTTTTTTGACACTATGACTTCGAAACAATTGAGCAAACACTGACTTCTGGTTTAGAAATTCTGAACATTTTCTTCAAAAAATGGCGTTTATGTCCAAATCCCTCGAAAACTGAGGTTTCTTGTTTTCATCTGAATAATCATGAGAAGGATAGGCAACTAAGAGTATTCTTCAATCAATCACTATTAACTCATAATTTCACTCCAACATATCTTGGTGTAAAGCTTGATCGTTCTTTGACTTTCAAATTTCGTATTGATGAATTATGTCAGAAGTTGAAAACAAGAAACAATATACTACATAAACTAGCTGGATCTAATTGGGGCGCTGAAGTCTCTACTTTGCGAACTACTGCTTCAGCTTTAGTATATTCAGCAGCAGAATGTTGCTGTCAGGTGTGGTTGAATAGTGCTCATGTCAATAAGATTGATTCTCAGTTGAACTGTTCTATGAGAGTTATAAGTGGATGTATCAGTTCAACTGCTACCTCATGGCTTCCGGTTATTTGTAATATAGTTCCTTCCCATATTCGCAGGAAATTAGCTCTTAAATCGTCTTATGATAAGGATCACTCATTTCCAGAAGTTTTTCCGATAATACACGATCTTCAAAATCCACCTAACCTGAGATTGAAATCTAGGAAACCTATTTGGTCGATTGACTTTTTGCGTACACGGGTGAAGGCTGTTGATCTTTGGAAAACTGAATGGCAGGAAATTGATGTTTTTAATAAAGTTCTCATAGAGGATCCTTCCAAAAGGGTTGCAGGTTTCGATATAAGTAGGAAAAATTGGTGTACATTAAATCGTCTCAGGACAGGACATGGTCGTAATAATAGTATGTTGTTCAAATGGAATACTCTAGAAATTCCGGCATGTGAATGTGGCGCAGCTGAAGAAACAATAAGACATTTAGTCCTCGATTGTCCTATTTACTATTTTACGGGTGGTTTTCAAGAAATTCATTCCGTTTCAGATAATTTCATCAACTGGGTAGGGAACATTAAGTCTATTTAGGAGATTAGTTTTTGCTCCCCCTTAGTGTCTTTTTTTCCATGGTGTATGTTGATAAGGCAAGGGCTACACCCATGTAGGGCTTCATTCCCAAAAGGTGCATGAGATGTTCCCTGTTGAAAAACAAAGGAGCATTAGTTAATTTCTTAGATTCAAGAGTTAGGTATGTTTTGATGAAATTTTTTTCTGCTGGTTTTCTTTTTCCATTACAGATTTTTCCAGTCCCAATCCCCCTTCCCTTTCACCCTTGTCTTCGTGAAGAAGTCCTGGAAATCATGGAGTGCAAGATGACAATGAGAAACTGAAGCTGTTAAGCAGAAAAATTTTTGATACTCTTTTTGTACACACGACACTAACACAACATAACATATATCCGAGAAAACAACATTTCGCCAATTTGGCACAAAAGCGGTCTTGTTCTTCAGAAGTTACCTTCTGATTGTAGCTCCACGCATCGGGATTAGATTTTTTCAAATCACCCCTTGTGATACCCCCACTGTGGCCGCTATCCCGAACATGGGGTGATAATTCAACATTTCTCATCATACTATCCAGTTTTTTACAACAAAAAACTCCGTTCTTCACAAGTAGTCAAAGATCCATGGTTAGAACAATCAATAATAATACCGAGTGATTCCATATAAATTTGGTTGTGTGTACAACCGGGTATTAGTGTCAATCAGAGGGACTGAGCGCCCGGAGACTCAATTATCTATAACTCGAAAAGTTTTTCCCCTAATGCGTTTGCCGAGAATCATTTTTATAATATGTAGTATCAAAAAAAAGAAATCCATTTTCCTCCTTTTATTTCAGCGTGGTATTGAAACTTCATCAAAAATAACTGGCACAGAGAGCTTATCTATCCGGCTGTGAACGTTTTCTTTATCATTCCCTTTCATTTATATCCTTTTAATTTTAAGTATTTCACGAGATATGAATATGTGCCACTAGAGCTTAGACCTTATTTTATTAAATTACAATTTATGACAACGCTGTTGAATAGGTGCTTCCATAGATTCTACTTAAAATAACGGATGTGGTGTGTATTATGTTGACGTTTCTCATATCCTTTTATTCATACAAATTCATATAAGTCCAGATACCATAATACATTGTTACCTAGACTCAGTTTGTATTTGCCCTAATTGTTCTATATAATAGATTCAATTTAAGATTTTTATTAATATACCGATGATCAGGCTCGTTTTCAACAAAGAAAAACTAATTTAAAATGATTTCCTTATCGTCTGTTATATTGTCTGGTATTAATGAGAGAACGATTAAAAGTACCTGTTAAAACTAAATGACTCATAACTTTTTCTTAAATTTACGCAATGAACGTTGGCAGTGTTCAGTTTTCTCTCTTTGGAATAAGCCATTTACTATTAGAATTGCACGGCTAGCACGCTGATTCCGATGATATTGCATCTAAAGCATCGCATTATATTTATTTACCATCGTATCTTCGAATTCCTTTCACAATTATAAAAAATAAAGGCATGCAATAGCTTTCGACAGGGCTGCTTTACTGCTAATAATAATATAGAGTAATAAATGCAATTTCCGAGAGAAAGTGGATGTGGCGCATTAAGATTCTGATTCAATAATTGAATTCCTCATAAAATTTATAATTCACGTTTCATTTTCTAACCTGGGGGCTACTATCCAGTTCGATAACATTTGCTTGAATATATACTGGGTGATTCACCAGTGGCGCGGTGCTCTGTAGCTCGTACACTCATTTTTGTTCGAACGGGATTGCATTAAGAAAGTAAGAATCTACTTCAGCAATTTATTTTGCAGTAAACAGGGTGTCCCAATTTTCTATAAAAAGATCTTGGGTGTTTTTTTTCAGATTGGAAGACCACTTTTTTGTTCAAGATTCAGGAGCGGCCTAAACTCTGCTATAATAATAATAATAATATGTGTTTATTTACAAGTTTCAACAAAATATTTACAAATATTCCTGACAGATGCCATTGCATTCCTCAGGATACTTAATTCTATAAATAAACAATGGTTGAGGTAATACCTCAGAAAAGGTATTACCTTTAGTTGGTGTACATTTCACTAATTACAAGACAGCCTTTAGTATGATGTAAACAGAAATTGCTGTCAGCACTGTATATAACATTCGAGAATAAATTGATTTAATGAAAGGGCCCATATCGGGTTACAATCGAAAAGTTCAAGTTATCTGTCGAAACCAGGTTGGAAGGTCACTATAGGGTCTCAATATCACAATCGGGTTCCAATATCACAATCGGGTTTCAATATCACAATCGGGTTTCAATATCACAATCGGGTTTCAAAGTCAAAATCGAGTTTGTTTGTCAAAATCTGGTGTAAATGTCACAGTTTGGTATATTACAGTAGTTCATGTAGCCCAAGGTTAATTTCATATTGCCGATGCATTTATAATGTTATGAAAACACTACGGTCATTATTCAATATCCAAGACTTCAGCACATATTTAAAAGTTTTTGGGTTATTAATGGTTTTAATATGGACAGGAATGATTCTGTACATTCTAGGTTCCAAGTAATCTAAATTTCTTGTTCCGATAGTCTTATCTGCTCGCAGAGTGACATAGTTCATGTTTTTATTCCTCGTGCCATAATGATGATCAACAGAACACATAGTGTCTGTATTTCTGTTCAAATCGCAAATTATCCTGAAACTATACAGTTGTATTTAAGTAATGAATGTTTTCGGTGAGTAGTTCCGTCACAATATTTTTTTTCCGTAAAAATTCATGAATATAGGCTCTCACATCATCGCATGCTCCTTCAGCCAGAGAAGATGAATACTTTTTTGCTTTCGTTTTCTCATTGCCCAAGGATAGCTTTATTGATGAATTGAAATAGATTATCCTTATTTTATACAAGAGTACCTCAAAAAAATTATTGAATATTGTAATTTTGAAAATATATCTTGATTTTTTCGAATGGAACACCCTGTATTTCATTATTCATGTAAACTCATAAAATATTGTACTATATTTTTGCAAAAGTAACCTTATCTTTATCTTCGATCATTTTCGATTACTAGTAAAAATTTTGGATGAAAATTCTACAAACCGTATCAACCTCATCATCATACATCATTATTCGTTTTTTTCTATAATGAATGATTCAAGTAGTTAAAATAGAATCCTAAACAAGATAATAATTTTAACGAATGATGAAATCAAGATGATTAAAACGTAAATCGAGGTACGTGTTGACATTTTTTTTTATTTGTGCCTTCTGTCAGGTGTCCGGACGTACCATATTCTGCATTTTCCATGGTGAGCTTATCAGTATTTCGTTATTAAACATTGTTTAAGTGAGGTTTGAACCCAATTTTATCAATTTACTGCCATGAAGTTCTCCAAAGAAGAAATGATTGATATGATTTTCATTCTGGGTGAGTGTGATAGAAATTTTTTGTTGGCAAGTGGAGTTTATGCACGAAGGTTTCCTGATAAGTTATGCTTTGAAAAACTTCTAATTAGATTTATCGAAACGGGTGATATCGCTTACAAAAAACATGAAAACCCAAAAACTGTTACAGCTGAAGTTGTTGACAGTGACAGAGGACCCATATGAAAGCCAAAGAGAGATTTCTCAGTTAACAGATATAAGTCAAACTTCCGTCCAGATAATCTTGAAAGTGAATAAATTTCAAGCATATCATGTACAGCTGAACCAGGAACTAAACAATCAAAACTATGAAAATCGAATAAATTTTTTCAATTGGGCAAGTGACAAAGTAGCGGAAAATCCAAATATGTGTAGCAGAGTTCTTTTCTCGGCCGAGGCGACTTTCCACAAGAATGGGCTTGTTAACAGGCACAAGTTTCATTATTATGCCACGGAAAATCCATGCCTCATGAGACAAATAGATCACCAGCATCATTGGTCCTTGAATGTATGTGCCACTATAGTAGATGGATATCTAATTGGGCGATACTTTTTCGACGGGCACCTCAATAGTGAAATATATTCAGATTTTCTGCAAAATCATCTACCAATGTTACTTGCCGATGTACCAGAGCATATAAGACAAGATTTGTGGTTTCAACAGGATGGAGCACTCACATCAGATTAGGGAGCATTTGAATCATGTATTCTCAAACAAATTGATAGGACGTGGGGGTCCTGTTAAATGGCCTGCTAGGTCTCCGGACCTTACAAGTCTAGATTTTTTCTTGTGGGGTTATATTAAGGGCATCGTTTACCTGATTCCTTCTACAACACAGTTGGATATGAGACAGAGAATAGTCGACGCCTTTCAGTCAGTTAGTCCGCAAATGTTGTCGAGAGTTCAACGGTCTTCCCTCAGAAGGATTGAGTTGTGTCTACAAAGAAAAGGGCAACATTTCGAATACTTATTGAAATCATTCAACACCTTGTAGATCATCTCACCAAAAACGAATCTATTACGTATTTCATACACGAGTATCTTAAAATATCTCCATTTCTCTGATCAAGTATAATGATATGTACTAATAAACTTATCTTTCGCAACCTCTGATTTTATTATTTTAGTTTACTTTCTTCTATTTCGAAAATGGTCGAAGATAAAGATGTTGTTACTTCTGCAAAAATATGGCACAATATTTTATGCGTTGACATGAATAATAAAATACAGGATGTTCCATTTGAAAAAATCAAGATATATTTTCAAAATTACAATATTCAATAATTTTTTGAGTTATTTCTGTATAAAATGAGGATAATCTATTTCAATTCATCAATAAAACTATCCTTGGGCAATAAGAAAACGAAAGGAAAAAAGTATTCATCCTCTGTGGCCGAAGGATCATGCGATGATGTGAGAGCCTATTTTCATGAATTTTTACGCAAAAAATATTGTGACGAAACTACTCACCAACAAAACTTAATACTTAAAGACATTTTAGCAGAGTTTAGGCCGCTCCTGAATCTTGAACATAAAAGTGGTCTTCCAATCCGAAAAAACCACCCAAGAGTTTTCTAAAGAAAATTGGGACACCCTGTTTACTGCAAAATAAGCTGCTGAAGTAGATTCTTACTTTCTAAATACAATACCGTTCGAACAAAAATGAAATCTTCAAGAGTGTACGAGCTACAGAGCACCGCGCCACTGGTGAATCACCCAGTATAAGTACCATTTACGTCATAGAATCTGAACAACCTTGTACAAATTTTGCTGGGTATCTTAGTGCATAATTGCAGCAGTACATTCGATGTTATGGCATCGATAACTAATTATTAATAATAATAACTAATATTGCTATAACCTCAGGGTATAATTGTACCGATTTGAAAAACGATCTGTAATTTTTATAATAAAACTTAATGAGACAATTTTGTTGACTTTCCACAATTTTATTATCGCAATCACCCTTAGGTTATTTTCTCATAAATGATTATGAATTATATTTCTTCCTGTACCGAATTGCGCGAAAGTACTATAGTCTATTTGGTAAAGATGTAGAGTAATAATAGCTCATTTGAATGTAGTTCCTACGATTCTCTCTGGGGCAGGCACCAATTTATTGCCGGATCTTTGATAGAAACCCTCGTCAAATCTCCAGGAAGAACCCAACTACCTGACTACGATTTTCTCTGTCTTTTTGTTGCTTGCGAGTATTGCTGACCTCGTTTTGAATAAAATGTTTACTTTAGACGTCTAAAATTTGTAGTGATTGAACACCAATGTATTTAAAAATGATAGTAATCAAATGTAAATATCTAGATAGTTACGTTTACCAAATATAATTATTTCATGCATACTCAACTTACGCTTAATTCTATTCGTTTAAATACACTCCCCACAAAAATTGTCGCATCACGCTACTTTTAAAACAATACTATATAAACTTTTAGGTTGGTCATTCAAGAGTCGCTTGGTAACTTTCAGAAGTGTAAAATAAGAAGATATTGTTACGTTAATTTTACCTAACTTCTCAATCGGAGTTTTACTTGGAATAAGACTACTTTAACGGGCTCTAATGAATGTTATATTATATAAATTATTTTATACCCTATATACAGTTACAGTTCACTATGAAAGAGTTGAATTAATAATTCTAACCCGGGAATTTTGCCGAACCCCTCACGTGTCGAGGAAAGGGATCTTTAATGTCGAACACATCTCCTCCGAAAGATGGATACTCAAGCGATTCCCAGAATCCGAAAAATCGCACCGACTTTGTGGGGATTGAACCCAGGTAACTCTGCGCAGGAGACGAGCATCATATCCCATACGCCACCGAGACGGCTAGATAAATATTGATTTGTTGCGGAAAGGTTCGTCAAGATTGCTCTTCTCTTACACTGTTGAATTCAGTTTTGGGAAGTAGAAGCGTCCCACTTTTTTTATTCTCATCTCTTCGGAGAAGGAGATGTCCATCTTAGGCGGTTACTCTTTTAAGATCACTAAGGGATAAGAAATATACAGGAAGCTCGTTTGAGATGGAACTTTCTATATGTAAACGAAGAATAAGGGATAATTTGAAATGTTACGAACCGAATTAAAAATTCATTTTTCTGTCTTATGTTTTCAGGAGAGTCTTACACCTCAACTATTTTATTTGATTGGGGTTTTTTATCGAGTAACATCAAACGAAACAAAATTTTATACTTCGAATGACATTCGTAGTTAGAAGATGAGAATTTTTATCCATGACTGAGTCCCCCCAACTGCCTAATTCGTTTTTTCATTTCAAATTGTTGTTATTTCTCATTTTCTCATTAAATGCCTAATTTTTTCAGAAAGGAAATTGCTTGGTTCGGAGAGAATAATTGTTCAAGGAACTCGACGAACCATTGACGATTCGATTGAAGGTTGTCTGCGTCTTCAATTATTTATTTATTAATGCTTGACTTGAAAAGTTAAATACTAAATTCTTCAGTATTCTCGGTAGGCGGAAGAATACTGTGCCATTATATCTCACATAATTTCAAGAACATTAAATTTATTGTTTGAATAGATAATCGCCCTTTTATATGTTAATTGACTTTCCCATATTATGACCTATTCCTCTACCAGAACGTGTCTATTAGATGAGTACATACGCGGAGATTCAATTATTTAATGAATTGTTCTGCTTGAGTAGGCAGAAACATTGGAGGATGTGCAATTTTTTTATAAGTAATGTTTGCTTCAAACCTTCGAAAGTAATTAACTCAGCCGCCCCGCTAGTGGACGCAAGAAAATCCCAAACCATCTAGAGAAAAGTTCAACACCAAACTTTGGCTCCGGTTATATTGATCGAAATGTCGCGAATCACTTCCAGTCTGGCTTGGACACATTCTGAGATAAATGATATCATATCAATTGCTTTAATGATCTCCCTATCAATAAGACCGTAAATTTAATCGTTCTGAATATCAGTATTTATTATTTCTTCAATAGCCAGTCCTGAATGACATTAGCTAATAATAATAATTGAAATTTCCTACTACAAGAACCAAACAGTTAACTTTTATTTGGGATTATATCAAGGGACCCGTCATGGGTATCGACACCTGAGCCGATGGCTTTTGTATACGACATTCCCTGCTAAATCCTTACAAGAAAAGGGTATCTTTGGCAGATCACACCACTCGCTCTTAGGATTAAATCTAGTCACTATCTGTGCCAAGAGACATGCATTAGTTCGACTGCCGCAACGTGCCAATCTTGTGCAAGTTTTACTAGGTGATGTACTATTGCTTTGGACTCGAAAAACCTCGAGCATTCAACCAGGAGCATCTATGTTGAACTACAGGCTTAGATCTCAAGCACAGACCTGGTCCTATTAGAGCATTATTAGCTCCTAGATAGGCCAGCTTATCCGTAATCTTATTTCCCCTGATCTCGTATGATCCGGAACCAGAAAAAACGGATATGGCTGTTTACCGTCAGTTATTTCAGTGCCTGATCGCAATTCCAGACCACCGTTGAAGGAATCCGGTCTGCGTCCAGGACTTCCAGATAGCCTGACCGTCAAGGCAGATCGTAATTCACTCATCAGCTATACCCAGTTCTGCCTGTGTTCGAGCACAGCCAAGTATGGCCAAGGTCTGCGTCACCTAATCCCTCTTTGGTTTTCGTGCCGTTCCTGTACCAGAAGTACCCTCCACCTATCAAGAAAATCCTTCTTTTACTCCTAATTTTGTCGGGATAGGTTTTCACCCCGATCTCATCACCGAAGGGGTAACTCGGCGTTGTTTTTATCCAAGTTATCCAAATGAGATATACGCTGTTAATACCTTCAAAAAGCAGGATTTGTCTCTCACCGAGTACTAGCGTACCCCTGCTATAGGCTAGCAGCGATCAAAACTGCCCTGCTAATGGTAGTGGGGTGCAGTGATTCGACTCCTTACAGTTCACCTAGCGTCGCAATAGAGTAACCAACCACCACAATTCTCATCATCTGTACTCTGTGCTTTTGTAGAACCATCTTCACCATCTGTTTTCCATCCTTGTCCACCAGAACAGCGAGGCGTAGATGAGAGTGGGTTGCAGAACCGTTATGAAGAACCATATCAGCACGGCTTCAAGTTTCACGTTCCGCTCTGAGGGAGGGTAGCAGAAAACCTGTTAGCCTACAACTGATAAGCCTAGCTACGCTTTGTAGCCAGTACTTGTTCCTAGTACTTAACCGATTCTTTCATGACAAGTCTTGACCCAAAGAAGATGCGTCTCGAACATGATCGTATACTTCCTCGGGAAAGCAACCAGTTCCGTCTTTTCTAGGTATTGCCCCAGACCTGTGGACGTACATCAGAGTCTTTTCAGAGTAATCTGCAGTGTTTTCATACATGCCTGTAGATCCCTTCCTTTGCTAAGAATGACGAAGTCGTCTGCATTTGCTTGAGATAAATTCGAGCACAAGGGAATTGGTCTCAGAGCAATATTTTCTCTGAATATCTTCATTAGTTCCGGAAGCAACACGAATAAACCGCCCTGAGAAAGAGCCGAGTAATTATAGACCGATCCCGGCGATTTATATGGTAGTAAGATATTAATAGACCTCTCGATCCTGGTCGTGGGGACTGTGGGCCGCCAGGTCCCAGTTGGCTCTACTCGATCTGGATATCGTGGTCCACAAATCTTGTTCTCTTAGGAGGAGATCCACGCATCCTAGGTAGGTACACTCCTTTCGACTTCTGAATGCCTGTGGCTATTCGCCAAGGTCCACCCACGTGGCTGCTTCCGAATATTTTTCAGAGAAACTTCTCCAGCTCTCGCTCTTTTCAGTGACAGGGTTGTGGTGCCTTCGCAACTCTCTGTCATTTAACCAGTTCCATATTTTTCTGTATTGCTTGCCCTGTCGAAGGCGCATTTCCTGGAGTTCCTTGCAGTACACAATTCTTCTTGTAAGCATCGTTAATCACATTGCCAAGTAAATTCACTGCCAGTTGGCCTTCAGATTCGCTCCATACCTTTAGCCATCTTCATTTCTAAATGAGCTTTTGCTTGTTTCCCTTCTCTGCATTGGCTAACAATCTGCCTCTAACTTCCTTTTCTGGCTGCAGGAAACTCTTTGGAGATTTTAGTTCGGTAACTTAAGAAGACATTTTCAGATGTTTAATTGAAAGGCTATTGTTTTGCATTAATAAGATTTAAAAATAATCCTAATTTTATTGTCATCCAAAACACATTGACCCTTCCATGTTCATAGCTAAAGTATAAGCTCCAAGATATTATGAATAAATGGGTAAACCATACGCAATTTCAAATATGATTCGAGAACCAGGTAATGGAATCCGAAAGATTGTGTTTGAGGTTCATTCTTCTTCATTCTAACCACATCAACGATTGGTAGTGGGATGACAGTGAAGTTAAAACATTTTTATACTGAGATCAAAACCCTAAATTTTCTGAGTAAGATCCGGAAGAGAACTTTAACTCCCGACTTCTTTTCGAAACTTGTCTGCGGGCACGTGGAAGAATTATATAGGCTGTCCCCTCTATGACAAACTTTAGAAGAGGGGGTTCCTGAAGGAATACTGGGACAAATTAGTGAAATCAGCATAGTCAGTTTTTTTAAATTTGTAAGATTTCAGCTGCAAAAATTATAACATGTCTTTTTGTACAGAAGCTGATATTCTCAAACATAATAAAATGATTATCAAGAACGTTGAGTTACTTTTGATATATGTCAGAATATTTTTCCGATAGAAAATTGTTGACTTGAAACCTCAAACTTCTTGAATTGAAAATGCATTCTTTTGTTGATGAAGAATATGCAGGCAGCATCTATGTTTACGGTTTTTGCTATGGAAACGCGAAAATATCCTCTTTTTGATACAGTTTTTACTTCGATATGAAGAACGCTCATAGAAACGGAAACACTTCAGCCGAAACAATTACGGCCACGTCAAGTCAACATACAAAATAAGAAGAACATCATAGACTGTGTTGAAGATAATCCTCCCATGAGTATTCGGCGCATTGTGGATCAGTTACAAATGCCCGAACTGCACCTTCATCATTCGCAGAGAATGCAGTCATTGAATGCAGGGAACGAGCAGCATCGACTCACATTGGATTCTGCAGCAACGTGCTCAAGATCCATATTTCAGTTCCTACATTTTATGGTCTGATGAATCATGCTCTACAAGTTATTCCATAATGATAATTTATTGGCCCTGCCGTAATCAAATGCGGTTAGGTAATGATTTTTGCTTAAACCCTGGTAAACGTATCAACTTTTGGGGTTATAACAGCTTCTTGGCCTTTCATATTTCAAATAACATATTGAATCCCAATACTCATGGAAATTTTCTACAGAACACATTGTTCAATTTGATTGATTATGTCCTATTAAGTGTCATTCAGAATATATATTATCAACATAACGGGGGACCTCCACATCAAATAGGAATAGTTGTTGAATGGCTAAACGAATATTTTCAAAATAGGTGTTTAGGTTGACCACCAGGTCCACTGGATCTCATCCCGTTAGACTTCTATGTATAGGTACACATGAAACAACTCGTGTACAGTGTAGTCTTCACAAATTTCGAGCAGTTACAAGAACGGATAAACGATGCCCCGAAAGAATTGTAAATAACAAAGTCCATCATATTCGACACTAACTTCGTAGATCTAAGCTATGCATTGAAGTTGGAGACGGTCATTTTCGAGCAACTCTTTTGATGATTAATTGGATTTCATTTATTATATATGGTATATAATGTCAATACAGAATTATTTTTTGACCTTTTATTCGAAATAAGTATAATTGAGATGTATTTTATCACCATAGAATAGATTTTGAATCTTCTGTGGTATAATTCAGCTGCTTCTTGTAAATTTCGATCGCAAAAACCATAAACATGGATCATATCTGCATATTCTTCTTTAACGAAGGAATGCATTTCCTATTCGGAAAATTTGAGCTTTCAGAGGAAAGTTTAGGTTAAAAAAGATATACTGACATTTATCTAGCAAAAATCACTCAACATTCTTGATAATCATTTTACTGTGGTTGCAAAAATCATTCTAGGACATTCTGATGGATCATAAGGATGAAAAATACAAGATAAGTTTTCCAAAGAAAAAGACTGGTTACGTGGCAAAGACAAGTAGCGTTCTAATGGATCTAGGAGAAGCGACTGTGTGGGAGTTGGGGGTGATAGTCTTTCTAAAAGGTGCAATTGATACCTTGGTACGCTTCTCAGACCGCAAAACAGTCGGAAAAGAAGGCCATTATGGTCACCTGACCCATCATTTGACAGATTGCATGTCCGCCCTCACGACTTCAGCAAACATGACTAGGAAGGAAAGACTACCAACGTATTCCGGGACCAGGGAGACAGCATAAACAGAGCAAGTGGAATCTGAATTAGATCACGAATTTCTTATACCTATGGAAGAGGTAAACGAACATACAGCATGGATGGAGGTAGATACCAGCATACTGACCAAGCCCTTCATTTGCAACAAACAACCAGCAGTTGGTCTGCTGCTCTGAGCAGAAGTGAAGCTAAGACTTTCATAGGCCTAATTGCAGGATTAACTTGAGTGTGTAATCACAAACTCAAGGCTGTGGGGGCTGAATCTAACCTAACCATCGCATCGCTTTTGTGAGAACCCAGTAAAAACTGCACTTCTCTGGAATACCAGAGGAACACTTTCTGGGATAGTCCCAATCACAACATTTGGAAGTCTAATCCTCTTTGAGAGGATCCTTTGGATCGTAAACTGAAGGACGATATAAAGGCTATCAAGGCTTCTGAATAACAACTCCATTTTTTATGATGATAACAGTAATTCACGTAATTTTTGTATATTTCATGATTTATCTACTCGTATTGCTTTCTCATTACGTATTTTATATTTCAGGACAATAGCGACGACGAAATTCGAGCCTACTTATGCCAGACAAGCTTTTCCATGCTTCGACGAACCCAATATGAAGGCAACTTTCACTATACATCTCTGGAAACCCAATGATGCTAATTACATAGCTTTGAGTAACTATCCCCAGGTGAGTTAAAAACGTCCATAACAAGAAACGGGATTTCTGTTAATTAATTATTATTTTCCATAAAATTTCATGGTGATTTAAGATGATGACCATAAAAAAATAAAATTAAGCTGGAAACTGAAAAGATGATTCATTAAACTGGAAATATTCACCTTAATTTCATTAAGGTTTTATACAATCTGGCAGGTGATTATACCTCTTCACGTCCAGATAAAAATAGCTTGTCTGCTTTCAGCTCAGTCTTGTCTTTTGGGGAATCAGGGTCTCACAGTACCTCGTTCCCTATGATTCTGATTATGCCGAAAATAACCATATTTGTTCGTATGAACCTGACACAGCAAAGTACGTAAGTCGCCGGTACAGGCGGTATTTCTTACTTCTCAAACAGGCCTACAGCTCGTTCTGTTTGGAGCATCTTCTTTGTTGCAAGAAAATGCGCGAAGGTCGCAAGAGGCTCCCCATAGTAGGATTCCATAGTCGCATAGCAGGAGATTCTTGCACCCGCTCTCCACATCATTCGCCCAGTTTATTATGCTATGATGAAATCCCAATAATCTGACTGGTGTTTGGCCTTCGGAATTTTTCAGTGAAAAACTTTTTTTGTGTGAGTCTTGTCTGGATTTGGCCTCAGACCATTGGTTTTAAACCATCCTGCAGCACTATTCATGGAATCCCCAGCAATTCTGTTTTACTTGATTGTATTATTTCCAATGTGCACAACGGTAATATCGTCTACAAACGGTAAGATTGCATATATCCAGAAAGGTCATTGATATATAAACCGGTCAGTAGCAATCCAAGTATGAATCCCTGCGGTACTCCAATTTTCAGGCTCTTTTCTCCTGATGTTTAATCCTGCCAAGCAACAACTTGTGAGCGATGCTTGAGATAGAATCGCAGAATTAAAAAGACCACTACCGTCTCCATGTTCCTTAATCGATGTACTACTGTTTGTAAGTCTTCATATTTGAGCTTTTCCTCCGTTTCCTTTTGATTGATGTTATAATCAGAAGATATGGCAGCATCTACAAGTAAACAGATTTTGATTTTTTCATTTTGTTTTGTCTTTTATATATGGTTTGTTGGCAGAGATGGCCTTATCTGTTCGGAGCTGGGTATCCCATATGATGCTGACTTCTAGGGTGTCACAGTCGGACCTGGGGCATATTCATTACCATCTCTAACTCACATGTATGTCATATTCCTTACAAATCTTCTAGACTAGCTTGACAGTTCACGATGGATTGTTTGACTATGAGCCCGAAATAATCAACATCTAACGGCGATGACTGTTTTCGAAATTCTAGCCCTCATATAGTTAGTCGCTATAGCTAGTTCTTAGCAAGCTGTTATCAAAGTTATCTCTGACTCAGGGTTTATATGACAGCCATTTCCATATTTCGCTTGAGTTCATTTTTGAGTAATTTTAGGGAAGACATTTGTTCCCTCTTCTTGAATTCGGTTGTTCGTTCGCAACTTTCCAATTCCAACAACCATTCGTACATGCTAGCGAACAGAACAGTCCAACTTTTTTGCAACTGAATATATCTGTACATCCCTTTCTACAGTTGCAAACTTTGCGTTTAGCAGTTTTTTCTGGCGCAGGTGGGAAAAGTCTGAACTGCTTCTGTATTGTCGACCTAACCTAACCCTAGTCTTTTGGGTCTAGCAGATAACCAAGCCTACTTGAACTTTTTAATATTCCCGAAAGAGATGTTGATGAGCAGCCACAGAGGTTGAAGGAAGGCAAACTAATTGCACTTGTTTCTTATTTCGAGTATTTCCACGCCAATGTGATGTGTGGTTACAGATTTCTGCTCTTTAAGATATTCTGAAAATTCATTAGTTCGTTCATGCTGATATTGATATTGGTCTTCTTACCACGTTCAGTAGTAACAATTTCACCTACAGTTGAAAGTTTATTACAAATAAAACAATATTTTGACAACAGCATGAGATAGCTAGAAAAGTAGGTTAGAATAAACATGTGTTTTCACTACTGAGTGGCGCTTAAAAGTAATAGTATTTTATGTATTCAGCATTCTAAGATGAAGTATACGAAATCTAACTTAGCCACGCAGACAATGCAATTGGAAGCAGATGTTACTCAAGGTTACATTAGCGTATAAATGCCTGACATTCCCTGATATATTTTATATGAAAGTTACACTGACCGATAGAAAAGTATTTTCTCTTGTATTAAAGCTTCAGTGATGTTCATACGTGGCGTTACTTATACAACCATTTTGAACGGTTACATCTCAGAAACGGTGGCTTTTATGAAAAAGTGTTGATTAAATTTTTACAGATAATTATCTGATCTGCAAAATTTGTCTAAACTAATTTTATTATAGTTAAACATTGGTTTGAACTTGTGAAATACTCTAGACATTCAACAAAAAGGATGAATCTTAATATACTCAAGTTTACTTTTCCACAATTACAAATCAGTTTGTTCTATAATCACTATTCTTCTCCACCCATTTCAAATATTTCGTAATTCTTGTGAAAACAGTAGGATATCCTGATTTGCAATTTCTAGCTCCAAATGAAGTAATTCCTACTTGGTATCCATCTACTATAAGGGGTCCCCCAGAATCTCCATTACATGCCGATTTATCGTTTTTGCCGCTGATGCAAATGTTGGTTTTCTTCACGTGTTGGGGAAACTTCAACCAGCAGTCGAAATTAGATGTGATTTTTTCCTGCACTTCCTGAAACAAGGTTATATTGAGGACTTGCTAAATCGACATTCACTGTTCTGTCATTATTTCAGTCAATTTCCAGATCATTCGTTTTTCCCAAAAGAGTTGTAAATGAAATTCAATATACAGAACAGAATAAGAATCAACGAAATCGTCGTTTCTTCCTTCGATTGAGAGAGAGAATTGCATCGAATTTCCAAAGTAAACTTCTTAGACAGCCATTCGATATCCAACAAGGGGGCCAGAATTAATTTTAAATTTTTTGATGTGTCACGTTGCGACATATTTTGTTACACGAGAAAGAAGAAAGATATAACTAGGGAGAAAGAAATATCTTTCGACGGAAATATATTTTCAATAATTCATTGCACTGTAATCCTTAGTTTTTATTACACTATTTTTATTGTTTGCAAGTCTCTGACTGGAACATCGATGTTTTTTATCTCCTAAAAATTTAGAAAATATGTGCTGCAAGTGATTTCGTGGGATCATGGTGCATGTCTATTTAGTATTGACGAAGCCAAGCCGCCTGTTGGCAAGACGCCAAAAAACTATTGCAAAAACGAGAGGAGAGGAAGAAACTAAGTTGATCGGTAACTTATGTCACTAGCTGTTACCGTCTCCTTTGGCTCCACACATCAAGGATTGAAATATCTAGTTTGTTCTTTGTTGTCGTGGTTACAAAGCTTTGAAAACTGGTCATTTAGTCAAGTTCGAAGGACAGTTCGAGCGATGATAAAATTACAATAAGGATTTATTGGTATTGCAATAGCAACTAGAATAAAACAAAAAATAAGGAAAACAGAAAAGAAACAAAGCAAACCTTAATGACGGATAGAGAGATTGCGAGGAGAGAATGTGAAAGACGATTACACAGAACAAATTGAGAAGGAAATGAAAATTGAAGAATATAATAGACGCAGGGTGGGGCGCGGATGACTCCCACTTTTCAAAGGGTTGGTAAAAACACTGTACGAGATATTTACGAAAAAGACTTATTTCGACAGGAAGGTTATATAATGCAGTTTTTTCAGTTAAGTTTCAAAACTGATATCGTCCAAATGATGGCCCTGGCAGGCAACACACATTCTTAGCCTTTCATGGAAATTCTGCATGACTTTCGCAAGAGTGACAGGGGCTATCTAGTTAATTTCTTCTTCAATGGCGGTTTTTAGCTCATCAATGGCAAGTTGAAATACAACCAAAAGTGCAAGGACAATGCATTTGCCACTTTTTTAGATATAGAAGAGGCGGCGGGAGTTAGCAACAGCTCGTTCGACTCAATGATTCAAACTATGCATGAGGCTAGTGTTAAAACTACTGTCTGCGGATGGGCAGCAAATATGTTCCATGGCAGACAAATTAGGGCCACTCTGTTCATTTAGTCAATGGATATGAGGGCCACATTGTGGTTAGGTTAGGTTGTTGTGGTTAATAGACTGCTAATCATCCTGAAAAATACCTACTCCCATGGGTACGCCAACGACACTGGGTTCGTTGTACAAGGGAAATCATTCTCTACCACCATTGAGCTGACACAAACAACTCTGAAAATGGAGTCCATGCGAAAAACTTAAAGTTAATCCGTTGTTCACACGCACTTGTTCCAGCGAGGCAGAGTACTTTTCGACCACTCCTTTAGTTGGAACTCTCACCCATAGGGGAAAATTTTCCCAACTTAAAACTCCCTTCTTGCATGCAAGAGGATAATCAGAAAACATGGGGACTAACACCAAGAGTATCCATCTACATTTTTAGCTGTTGTTACGCCTATGATATATGCAGCAGAGGATTGATGTCCAAAGTGAACAGAACTTGTCGACTGGGTGTACCGGATAACTTCTGAAATATTCCGGGTAAGCAGGTTAGCTCGGAGCAACAGTATAACTATTGGATGGGTCCCGGGTCACTAGAACCTTGTTGGTAGTGAAAAAGTGCATAAGCTGAACAGAAGTAGGTTGGAGACAACGCTTTTTGAAAGAAAATGTTCGAGGGGATTCTATTGAACTTACAATGTAGTATTACGTTCATGTTGACATATATCCACTCCACGTTTCATTTTGAGTTCCAGTGTTCCCCATTGTTCTAACACCCTGTCCTCTAATTCCACAATTTCTCTTCAATATGGGATTGATTTCATCAGAAAAATACTTCGCCTGGACAAAAAATGGCTCTCGTAGGTCCAACTAACATAGAAAGGTCAAGATGAAGCCTACGGTGGTTCAGAGACAGGATAGTGCGGCGGTTTTAGTGTTGAACAGTTTTGAAACTGTTTAGGTTTATTTTGTTTTCGAAAAGAAGTAAGTGAAATGTTATAGTTCAACACTGAGAAGATTTTACTGCAGTTTGAAATTCATGTGCCTGAAAAAAGAAAGAATAAGTTGAGTTATACCTGCAGTACTGGTGATTGTTTGGCTGTAGTTCCATTAGTAAGACCCCAGCCTATAGTGGTAGCGTTCTTGTTTTTGAGGTTCTTTCTGATATAGCTCCTAGGTGGTAATTGCACTGGTTGAATATAAAGCCCATATGTAACAGGATCATCCAGCTCAAACAGTGCAATGTCATTGGAAAATGTCTTTCTACTGAATTTTTCATGTAGTTTTATTCTTCTGACATTAACTTCAATAGTGGTATTCTCATTTGCAGAAATGTTGTGAGCTCCAAGAGTTATCGTAGCGCCAAGGTAGCTGAGAGATAAAAAAAATGTGACATACTATATTCTTGTGAGCATGAACACATGCTCAAAATGTAAATATGTATATAGAAAATGGACTTGGAATTGTATGAATTCAGTAAAACGTCATAAAATATTTTTTATGGAATTTCACGAGAACGTCGATTTGTATTTCTAGTCAGATATATTTTGCATGTAATGGACTTTGTATTTTAGCCGTATCTTACACCTCTAAAATCGTAAATTTTAAAAATAATGAGCTAATATATTAATCACCTTGAAATTACTTGTACAGAGTGGGCTAATTCCGAGTATTTTGTTTGGCAGCTAGGTGAAATATTGAAGTAAGAAAAGAAGTTTTGAGTTGCAAAATTAAGTCATACTTTTGATTTTTTAAAAGCCTGAATTTCTAGTCAAGTCGAGTTTTTCGAAAATTTTCAAGCTGCTTGAAGTGTTGAAACCTAATTTTTACCTACCCTTGTCCACAATGACCTGCTGAAAGGACAAATCTTTGAGTTAGCAACGTTCCTCCACAAAATGCTGTCCGATCTTTAGATACTTTCATTTTTATCAAAGCTTGAAAAGGGTACGAGTGAGGTTCTGCTTCATTTCCATTGATTATGCCTAAATTTAACTCTGCAGGTTCGGAATCAAGCACTTCTAATCCTTCAAATTTCGCAGGAATTTCCCCAGATGAAGACTGAAAAATAAATTACTTCAATAGAATAAATTCGAACAATCCTCAACAAGTAACAGCTCATCTTTTTGTGAAGTTATCTTGTTGTTGACGTTAAGAAGCTCGAGTTTTGATGAATTTTTTCGTTGGAGGGAAGCTTTTCGAAATAAACACTTTAACTCTACTATTAATAATAGTGTAGATCAGGGATGCTCAAACTTGAACTGCTGGCGATCTACCTCCATATTCTTATACTACTCACGATCGACTCTGAGAGGCTGCAAATATGTGTGATGCAGGGTTGTCTTACATACACGATACACCCTACCTAGGTAGGTAGGATGTACCGTAGCATATATAGACAAGCTTTTGGTCGAAAGCGTCATCCTCCAACGTATCATTTCCTTGTAATGCGACATCCAATCTGATTGCGTGTCTTATAAGCGCTTGTATACTGTACTCATATTAATGTTGTGTCGTAGTCCTCTTATGGTGCAAAAATCAATAACGGATTGGCTTTTCTCATCAGATTCTAGAGGACTGTTGTTGGTCATATTACCATCATGAGCTCCTCGTAGATCCGATTGGGGAACAAGTCTACCTCCGGATATTTTTATCTCGTGAGAACTCATCATGTTTCATCTCATCAAAGGCATGATACGTTGAAAATTGTTACATTTGGTGTTGAACTTAACTAAGGAGAAATTTTGGATGTTGAAGCATGTCCTCAGGATACTTTTCATAAGATGGTATGTACCCACGGAGTTCTAATCGCAAGAATGATGACATATGATCGTCAGTTAGTAGATTGCGATATTTGGACTTAATTATCTTCATTTCAGAAAATTCAGACTCGCACAAGTAAGTTGTCCCAAATATTTCCGTCAGTTGAATGGCGATTTGCCTTAGATTCGGATATTCAGATATAAAACACCAGCAATTTGTATCATATGCTGTAGTTTTGAGATGTATATCTGATATAATCTGCACCAACTCAGAACATGAGGTCATATTAAACTAACGTGCTATTTCAGTAGCTAATTTCTAAATATTTTTACATGAAAAAGGATAACTTATAAATGATGCTATATTTGCCTATTTACTGCAATCATAAAAATGCATTTCGAATTGTCCCAAAATATTTGATAATTCAGCCTCATACGTATCATAATTCAACTGTGGAATCCTTGCTTTCAAAGACAGAAAATGTTTCAGATCCTTTCCTTTCAGTTGATGTTCCATAAGTTGTAATTTACTTTTGAATGCGTTTACTGCGCTAATCATCTCAATAATAGTTTTTCCTTTACCTTGAAGCTCCAAGTTAATGGTGTTTGTTCTAGGAATTTTCCGCGACTCAACCACCTGACGTCCGTGTGAAGAACTAGATCAGTGTGTTCAGCTGACTCCTTATCTTCCAACTGCAACTTAAAGAGCCGCCGTTGCTAGCACGGATGGAATTCACAATTTTGTCACAATGCCCATAATTTCCTCCGTGTTTTGAACTTTTTAACACAAAACTTGTTGATGTGTAATGCAAAAGAATGAAAAAATGAAGGAAAATCTTCATTAGCACTCCACAAAACCGTCTTCTTCTCCAGTCATTGCTGGTGCTCCATCGGTTGTAATGCACACTAATTTATATATTGGTAGCTTATATTTCACAAAATTGAATAGAACGTTATATATATATATATCTTCGCCACGGGTCTTCCCCTTCAGGAAATTATTGTCAAAAATTCTTCCTTAGCCAGCATGTCATTGTATACCATCCGAATAAAAATACACAGCTGGACACTCATGACTTCAATACGCCTTGTGACAGTCGGACGATATAACTGAAGTTCTCTAATAGCAGACATGATTTCTGTTTCTGTATTTTCATTTTGTGATATCTCGCAAATCGTTCAACCAAAATGTCAAATTTTTTCTGTTTTCAAGAACAAATATTTGGAATTGTTTCTCCTTCGACACGAAACTCATAGGCGTAGATGTGACAAGGCATAGACCGTTTTTTTCAGCCAACTTCCCACAGAATGCCTATTCCTTTTATTCTAGGGAAGAACAAATATTTCATCTTTGGTCATTCCTCAAATACACACACCACAAAAATTGTCGCACCACGTGGTATTCTGAATTCCACAATCGATTAAGCAGCTCGATCGCAGTTTCTTTGTCAACATATGTTTTTGGACATACGAGGGGAAAAAATCTTATCTATTTAGTAACATTTGTTTCCATATGATCTCAAACATGTCTGAAACAAGAATGAGTTTATTTGACTGACAGATTTCTGTTCAGTTTTCACGCTAAATTAATGTAAGTTTTCAGTGTTTCTTGTTGACTTTCGAATATTTGAATTTATTGTAAAGGTTGCTGAACGTCCTGGACGCTATTTGAGTGATCATGAAGTGGTAAGAATTGTAACACTTCTAGAGGATGGGCGAAGCCAACGTTACGTGGCTAACTTGTTGAATGTTAACCAAAGCAATATTTCAAGAGCAATTAATCGGTACCACGAAACACGGGAATATGGAAGAAGGGCCGGACAGGGAAGAAATCGGATAACAACACCAGTTGATGATCATTGGCTTCGTTTAACTGCACTAAGAGTTCGGCACTATACGGCTAGAATGCTACAAAATGAACTTGCACTTTCCAGAAATATGCATATTTCATTGCAAACTCTTAGGATCAGGCTCAGAGAAGACGATATCAGACCAAGGGTGGCTTCTGCCGGCCCGAGTCTCACCAGAGAGCACCGAGTTGCAAGACTTCAGTTTGCGAGGGAACACGCAAATTGGGCTATTCTAGAATGGTTGAATTTTCTCTTTCCTGACGAGTCCAGGTTCTATCTTGTTTCAAATGATAGACGCATGCCTGTGTATACAGACAACCTGGGGAACGGTATCAGCAATGCAATATCCGGCAAACTGAAAGCTCCGGAGGGGGTTTAGTAATGGTGTTGGGAGGCATTTCTTTCCATGGTCGAACTGAGTTGGTCCTAGTAAATAATGGAAGAATGACAGCGACCAGATACATCGCAGATATCCTTGAACCCCATGTTGTACCCTTTGGCCCATTGATTGGCGAAAACTTCATTTATATGAATGATAATGCTCGGCCTCATGCAGCTAGAGCAGATACAGAATTTCTGCAAAATGCCAAAATTGATATTTCAAGATGGCCAGCCAGAAGTCTCGACTTGAATCCCATAGAACATGTTTGGTACAACACGGGGTGGGCAAATTCAGCAACGGAGGATGCCTTGTAGAACACTCCAACAACTAGTTAATCTGCTTCCTGAAATTTGGAACTCAGTGACTCAAGAGTACATCCAAAATTTGTTTGAGGGGCTTCCGAGACGTATACTTGCAGTAATTATGGCCCGGGAGGAAACACTCGATTTTAGAAATGATTAGTAACCATTCGATGCTAGTTGATTGGTATCTTCGCGAATGTTTGAAAATGGTAGAATTTTTTCATTTTTCATTAACTCGAAAATTGTTGATATTTTCCATCATAAAACTCATCTCTTTTGAATGATATCTTCTTATTTTACACTTTTGAAAGTTACCAAGCGACTCTTGAATGACTAACCTAAAAGTTTAGATAGTATTGTCGTAAAAGTAGGGTGATGCGACAATTTTTGTGGGGAGTGTATTTATTGAAAGGATCTTCTTATTTAATTTCTTTTTGTTTTTTGAAATTTTTTCGAAATCGCAACCGTTTTCGATTTATATGTGGGAGTTTTTTGAATAAACTGAAGTGCGGCTCGATAATCCGTAATTCATAGTTGGGAGCGAAACTGTTTTCATAATATTTTGCATAAACTGGGAAAATAGCCTTCTGCAGTAGTTATCACTTCATTTTGAGTCTGAATATAATGTGTTTATTTTATTTAGTGGAAATTAAAACACTCGGGTGAATACTTTAACGCATTCTCATTTTAGACAAGAGTGATGCAATTTTCTTATTGATATTGATTTCCGTATCCGTAGTCTGTTATAGATAGGGGAATGGAAACGCTTTATGAATCATTGAGTTATAAGCGGCGAACTTATATGTAATGTGGTTAAAATAATGCATTGGGATTGTTCGAGACTGTAAACGTTTCTTTTCTACATTTGTTGTAGTTGAGATTATTATTGAGTCTAGTGATGGTAATGTTTATGAAATTTATCGAATAGTTGCATACAACTTCAGCAGTGAAGATTATTTCATTATGTATTTTATTTAAAAATGTAAAACTGGCCTATTTGTCTGTTTAAGCCTTGATAACCCACAAAAATATCATCAACGTATCTGTCCCAATAAAAATATGTTTTCGTGCTAACTTATGTTTTAAGATTATACACAAATATTTCAGTCTCGCACATAAACAGTAAAGAACAAATACAAATTTCTCAATAATTCTATACCGTTGTAGAAAAACCAAATGATAAAAGCGCATGTCTAATATTATTAGCACTTATCTTTCCAAATTTAATTCAACAACCTCCTTTTTCAGTGGTCCCAACATAAGCAATTCACTATTTAATGCCAAAAAAGTAATAAATTCAAACAGTCTGGAATATACAGAATGGAATTCAATGAATGCCCAATAACTTACGTGGGCAAACAGGTCGAAATTTTCAATCTAGATCAATAGCACATCTCTCCTCAGATAACAAATCCGCAGTTTTTGAACATATTAAATCTACAAATCACACAATTTTTTTAGATAGTATGAAAATTCTCCACAAATTCAATAAAGGGATGACAATAAATGTGTTGGATAAATGGGAAGTTAAGAAACTTTGTAAAAACTATAAATTTACCACTTTCAAATTCAGCTAGAATATTCAACATTTGAAATAGGTATATTTAGCACATTATTTCTCATAACTGTTAGCTCTAGACATTTGAAAACGACATAACCGTCGAAACCAGTCGTGTGTATTGAAAGTAAACATTGTGGAAATCAGACAAAAGTTGTGTATTTTATTTATATGTACAAAATTCGACTTTCATATATATATATATATATATATATATATATATATATATATATATATATATATATATATATATATATATATATATATATATATATATATATATATATATAATCAATTGAAAATATACGTACGTCATCGTCATCATAATCACTAGCATATATAGAAACACTTAATGAAATCAAGGTAATAAACTTGTAGTATTTCATTTTGAGCAATGATCATACTAAACACAAAATGCGAGATTTATATTCATGAATGGTAAGCATTAATATATTTACTTAGGAATTTCGGGGATTGGTAAATATTATTTCAACTCGTGAATGCTTCTTCTGAAACTGTAGATAATAGAATATAACTTTTTCTTGAGAAATTGGTATTACTTTTCATTATCTCTGATATAAATCACGCTGTACAATTTTGCATTCTATGTAAATAACTTTTCATGTCATTTCTAGGAAAGCCACCTTGATCAAATAGTATAACTACTTCATGGCAACAATTATTTGTTTAGAAATAGCTCATTGTATATCCAGTAGGGAAAGCTGAACATTTCCAAACGACCGTTAAGGCGACAGGCAATGCTGAGTCCTGGAATGTGGCATTTCCTTCGAGATGTAAAAAATATTTTTCTAGAAATAAAAATTTATTGTAGGGTCAATAATGAAAATAAAATGTTGGAATTAGCTCTGTTGGGTAACTGAAGCGAACTATGAATTTTAAATAGGTTTTACCTGGTTTCCGTTTCTCAATGAATTGATTTGACAGGCTTCTCCTTTCCAATCCCAAAATTAGATCACAATTTATATTAGCCTCCTATCGAATTCAAATTTACGACCGTTCGTCTTGTTTCCATTTCTTCTTCCAAAATTTCCGCGTTTCTCGAAAACACCTACTTGAAATACGAGGGGCAGTGAAATTGGGATGGGAAAGGAAATATTGTAAATCGCAAAGTGAATAATTAAAAAAAATGAGGCGAAAAATTGTGCCCAATTGTAAATGCAAACATGTGGAAAATGAAATAAAAATTAAATTTAACATGATTTGAAAAATACAGGATGTTACATAATAGTATGTCACGACTTGACTCTTTTTAAGAAGTTCATATAAACATAGGCCCGCAAGAGCTTCCTTACGGAGCTACAGGGTGTTGAAATTTCCGGAAATAATTGTTATTTTCTTCAAAACTCCTGCAGTTTTTGAAATATTCAGCTAAAATTTGCAATGCAAGCTATTTGTTACAGCCTCAACGATTTCAACTGAAATTCACAAGGTGTCTTCTTTTCCGAGGCCATTTCTTCTTTTGCCCTTTCAAACTTTTTTGCAGTACGCCACTGATCAGCGTACAATCAGTTTTCGTCATCTTCGTTCAATTTAGAAATTTTTTTGACACCTGTAATTTTTTCGTATCTCTAATCGTTTTCGAATGAAAACTTATTGAATTTGAATTATTTGAATTGTATGTTATTCGCTGAATGAAGAAAAAATAATAGAAATACTCGATAGGTATGCCCAAAATTTGCTTTTATTTTGATAGCTCGTCTTCTGAGATTCAACTTATACTTATTCAATATCAAACTAAAAAAACAATTAAAATCTAAATAAATTGCTGGAAGTGTCCTCCACCTGCGAGAATACAGACCTCTGTCCTTCTTCGCAAAGTATCACGCACATTGAAATATTCTCCTGGGGTATTTCTTATCGTGTCACAAGAGGTTATTACCCGATTTCTCAATTCTTCTACATTGTTCATTGGAGTGGTATAAACTAAACTTTTGAGATATCCCCATAAGAAAAAGTCTAAACTATTTAAGTCTGGGGACCTAGGAGGTCATGGTTCTGGCCCGACCTATCCATCGGTTGTTGAATGTATTATTCAAGAATTCTCTAGCTTATCCACTTAAATGTGCTGGTGCCCCGTCATGCATGAACCACATTATGTTTCTCGCCAAAAGTGGCACATTCTCGAGCAATAAAGGTAACTTCTCATCAAGAAACTGCCAATAAGCAGGGCCTTTTAGTCTTCTAGGCAAAAAAATGACCCAGACATTCAGTGAGAATTGTTCTTGATGATGAGATTATTCAATCAAATGGGGTTTTCCTGAGCCCAATAATGATTATTGTGAAAATTTGTGTTAGCAGTTCTCGAAAAGTTAGCTTCGTCTGTGAACATCATTTCAATATCAAAATTAGCATTTTCTCAATTTTTATCTAAGAACCATCGGCAGAAATTCAGTCTTGAGTCATAAACACACCTGCATGTGAATTTGCAAGCTTTTTGAACTTCAAATTCATTGAAGTTACCAACTTTAATCCGTAATACACCAGTTAAAATACTGTAAATTAGCTTTCGACACTTAACAATTTTATCTTCAAATTTGTCTCTTACGATATAGAAAAATATGTACCCAAACGTTCCAACAGATGAATGTCCGCCTCTAAAATAAGAAATCTTCAACCAACAAAATATTTCACCACAACTTATAGATGAATTTTGTAATCTTTTAGAGACCCGGTTTTAACAAAATTATTTCCATTATGACTCTAAATTTCCAAACAAAATTCATAACTCCAATGGGATCACCACCCAGTTCCTTATTAGCAGATATTTTTATGAACAATCTTGAGAAATCTATAATGAATAATGAGTTAGCAGAAAACAATATTGTTCTTTTTTGGTGCAGCTGTGTTAATAATATTCTTGTGAGTTTTCAAGGCTGAAACAGACCAATTGGTCAGTTTTTGAATTTTATAATTGAAATGTCTTATAAAAAACCTTCACTCTTTTGCTTTTTCCTTCAACAAGTTTCGCTAATAGACACTTTTTGTCTTCTACACTGTCTTAGCCAAATGACAAGGCTTTCTTCCAGACAAGGAAATTCACCTTTAGTAGTTCTTTTTTGTACTCCACGAGTTTGAGCAGCATTAATTTTTTCCTTGTGCTTTATTATGGTTGACGGAGTACTCAGCGGAATTTTGAATTCTTTTGCAACATCACTTTTCTTCTCATCTTCCTCTACTTTTCCGATTAACTTCTTCTTTTCAGCAATCGTCAAACATGTATACTCACTAGAACTCATAACTAATACAAACTTTTAATCTGTATACCAACGAAAGAGTAACAGTAACTAAAACATAGCCAAACAAACAATTCGTGCAGAAGTGTGTGTCCAATAGACAAACTAATCATAACAAAACAAAGGCTCGTGTATGTTGACACATGTCGCAAAATGTACTTACAATCTTTCCGCCTCTTTCTCTCTGAAACTTTGAATTGTCGAGTGTAGGACGCCGACGAGTTCGAATTAACTCGTCGTTTTGTTACATAGCAATGATTTTTCCGTTTGAATTTCCAAGTGCTTAAAAATGTATTGATTTAGTTCGTAATACAAAGAGATTTTGTGGGAACTCGTGATCACTTTGAATTATAGAGAGGTTTGAATTAACGAAAGTCGACTGTATATAAATTGATAAAATACTACCTTCATTCTCAAAATTCCTTCTCACGTTTGAATATTTGTTCCAGGTTGGACCTGAAGAGGACTATAAAGGAGGCAAACTGGTTCACTTCCAAGAAACGGTGTCCATGTCTACATATCTCTCATGTGTTATTGTCTGTGACTTCAAATATACAGAAACTTCTTTCGATAATAATGGCACTCAAGTACCCTTTAGGGTGTATGCTAATCCGGAACAATTAGAAAAAACTGAATATGCTGGAAAAGTTGGCAAGAAGACGATTGAATACTACATCAAGTACTTCGATATTCCTTATCCGTTGCCCAAACTAGGTGAGTTTTTGTTCATAACCAGAAAGGTTCTATATATCTAATGTTTGATGATTTAACTTTCACGTCGTTTCACTATTAATAATTATGAATGACAAGACAAATTCAATAATAAAAAACAAGTACTGTGTTTTAAGGAATTTTACTTAATAATTGCGATTCGTAACGCGTTTCACTACACCGTAGCTTCTTCAGACGAATGAATGTACAGAAAATATAAATATAAATGTTCTTGAGTAATTAAAAGCTTATTGGGTTGCTTCTTCTTAAGTGGTTTCTTATGACAGGTATATCCAATAAAATTAAGGAATAGATTGCTTTTGAATTGTGGAGGCCGTTACTTGATGTAGATCCATGATATAAATGAGATAAAAACACAAGGTTTAACTTTAATCTACACTTTATTTGAAGAAATTCGACGACGTTTCGCTGACACAGCAGCTTTATCAAGAATGAAAAATAGAATGAAGAGCATGGTATTATAAACAAATCGTAGAACAAGTTGGATGAATACCAGGAAAATCCACACCGAGCCATTGTACAGTTAGTATGAAAGGTAATAAAACTAATTAAACAAGTTAAGTAGGGGTGAGTAATTCAAATCTACCTGTTCATTCAAAAGCTTGTCCGAATGTTTGTATCTATTTATTTCTAATGCTTCTAGGAGATCTAATTTTGAACTTTTTGATTTTATATGTAATATGTCAAAGTTTTATTGAATGAATGGTTTTCTTTATTAGGTGGTTTGAATAATTTGAATCAGATTTATTTTATCGAAGCTACGTTTATGTTCAGATGTTCTTATGCCAAAACTCCTATAGGTCCTACCGATATAAATTTTATCACAAGAACCGCAATTGAGTTTATAGATTCCTGATTTACTTGATTTTCAACACGAGATTTATTATTTTAATATGTTTACCTAAGTTATTAGAAGTTTTGAAAGCTATATTAAGATTTTGTTTGACGAGAAAGGATTTAATATTTGTACTTGCAGAACCGCAGAATGTTAAACTGTTGAATATTTTATAATAATATACTTCATTTATTGCTTTCTGATAGAGATAGATTAGATCTATCATATCCGGATTATATGAATTATTAATGGCTATCTGTTTGATGATGTTTAACTCTTCATTATAATCTTCTACTGATAAAGGTAAATTGAGTAACCGATGTACCATGCTGTTTAAAGCTGCAATTTTGTGTTGAATTGGATGTAATGAGTAGTTATGTATAATTGTATCAGTATGTGTTGGTTTTAAAGCAATAGATAAATACAAATTAATTTTACCAAACCCTCAACCACCTCAACTGTATTCACTCATTAAATTGCATAAAGTAAATAACCCCGTTAGACCAGTCGTATCTTACGTTACAGCCCCAGCCGTGAAATTGTCGCACTACCTTATAGATATCATTAAAATTATTGTTCATTCAAATCAAAATTTTCTATAAAAATTCTTTCGAATTGATAAATAACATAAAAACGTTAACCTACCACCTAACGCAAAACTTATTTCGTTTGATGTTGAGAATTTATACCCAAGTGTTCCTCCAGGTGATGTCAAAATATTAATCGAAAACATGTTGAATTCGAATCATGTTAACCACATAATCAAATCAGAAATATTGAATCTGTTGGACGTTTGCATTGAACAAAATTATTTTTCTTTCAACATCTATTACACTAGTGAAAATGGTTTGATCATGGGAAATCCTTTGAGTCCACTTTTAGCAGAGATTTTTATGAATAATATTGAACAGAAAATTCATACACATCCACTCATTTCCAAATTTCTTTATTGGTATAGATATGTTGACGACATCTTAGTATGTTTCATTGGAACTACTCGTCAATTAGACTTATTTGTTAATTTCATTAATTCCATCCATTTGAACATTAAATTCACGATAGAAATTGAACAGAACGATTCCATAAAATTTTTGGACTTAAAATCACTAAACAAAATAATAATCATGTTTTTTCGGTCTTTCGTAAACCAACACATACTGATACAATTATACATAACTACTCATTACATCCAATTCAACACAAAATTGCAGCTTTAAACAGCATGGTACATCGGTTACTCAATTTACCTTTATCAGTAGAAGATTATAATAAAGAGTTAAACATCATCAAACAGATAGCCATTAATAATTCATATAATCCGGATATGATAGATCTAATCATTCGTAAAAACTCTATCAGAAAGCAATAAATGAAGTATATCCTATTCATAAAGATTATAAAATATTCAACAGTTTAACATTCTGCGGTTCTGCAAGTACAAATATTAAATCCTTTCTCGTCAAACAAAATCTTAATATAGCTTTCAAAACTTCTAATAACTTAGGTAAACATATTAAAATAATAAATCTCGTGTTGAAAAATCAAGTAAATCAGGAATCTATAAACTCAATTGCGGTTCTTGTGATAAAATTTATATCGGTAGGACCTATAGGAGTTTTGGCATAACATCTGAACATAAACGTAGCTTCGATAAAAATAAATCTGATTCAAATTATTCAAACCACCTAATAAAAGAAAACCATTCATTCAATAAAAACTTTGACATATTACATATAAAATCAAAAGTTCTAAATTAGATCTCCTAGAACCATTAGAAATAAATAGATACAAACATTCGGACAAGCTTTTGAATGAACAGGTAGATTTGAATTACTCACCCCTACTTAACTTGTTTAATTAGTTTTATTACCTTTCATACTAACTGTACAATGGCTCGGTGTGGATTTTCCTGGTATTCATCCAACTTGTTCTACGATTTGTTTATAATACCATGCTCTTCATTCTATTTTTCATTCTTGATAAAGCTGCTGTGTCAGCGAAACGTCGTCGAATTTCTTCAAATAAAGTGTAGATTAAAGTTAAACCTTGTGTTTTATCTCATTAATAGATTGCTCCTGAAGAGATTCAATAAATGTGAAGGGCTTAAATCGACTTGTTCATTGATGAGTCTACCTGAATGTTTGGGTTTGTTGATTTCTAAATTTCCCAAAGATCTACCTTCCAATATTTATCTGTATGCAAAATTTCAAACTGTGGGTCGAAAGAGTGATTATTTTCTAAGAGATGATTCGCGTAATTTGAATCTGATTTTTGTTTGAAAAACTGCGTTTATGTTCCTAGATTCTAATATTAAAATTTCTATGTGTTCTACCAATGTAGAAATTATCACAGTCATTGCAATTCAATCTATAAACACCTGATTTATTGTTTTTACCTGGTTTGGTTTTATTATTTTCTATATATTTGCCTAAATTATTATTAGTTTGGAAAGTTATGTTGAAATTATTGCTACTCAAGAATGATATCAGTTTCTCACTTGTAAAGCCAACGTAGGTTAAGGTGTTGAATTTTTGTTTCAATTTATCGACAGGGTAAACTTCATTCAATGCGATTCTACTCTGTTTTTATTTAAAATATTATTTATTAGATTGGGATTGTAACCATTATTTTTGGCTATTCGTTTAATCAAATTTAATTCTTTGTTGAAATTTTCTGGTGATAACGGGATGTTAATCAATCTATGAATAAAACTATTGAATGCTGACATTTCATGTTGATATGGATGACACGACGAGTTATGTATTATAATATCTGTATGTGACGGCTTATGGTAAATTGCGAAAACATGTTTTCCATTTTCATTCGAAATTGTTACGTCTAAGAAATTTATCGAATTATTGCTTTCTATTTCAGTTGTGAATCCAATTTTGGATGTAATGAATTTATATGATTTTCGAAAATTTTCAACTGTCTACCTGTTCCTCTGAAGCAAATAATGATATCGTCTACATAGCGATACCAGTATAAACAATATTTACTGAGTAGATGATTATGAATTAATTTCACTAAGTTATTCATGAATATTGCTACTAACAAAGGACTTAACGGATTGCCCATAATAAAGCCAGCTTCAAAAGTATAATATTTGTTATTGAAATGGAAATAATTTTGATCTAAACAAATTTGTAATAATGAAAGAATATCTGATTTAGTGATAGTATTGACATGATTCTTTTCTAATAATTCTTCAACTAAGTAATACGTATCTTTCGGAGGAATGTTGGAAATAGATTCTTAACATCGAAAGAAATGAGTTTGGAATTAGGTGGTATAATGGTATCTTTGATATTGGCAATTAGTTCGTATGAATTTTTGACCGAAAATTTAGATTTAAAATTGCAATGTTTTATTAGCAAGTCGTTGAGGAATTTTGAAAGTTTGAAGTTAAGTCCTTTGTTAGCAGAAATATTCATGAATAACTTAGAGAAATTAATTCATAATCATCCACTCAGTAAATATTGTTTATACTGGTATCGCTATGTAGACGATATCATTATTTGCTTCAGAGAAACAGATAGACAGTTAAAAATTTTCGAAAATCATATAAATTCATTACATCCAAAAATTGGATTCACAACCGAAATAGAAAGCAATAATTCTATAAATTTCTTAGACGTAACAATTTCGAATGAAAATGGTAAACGTTTTCGCAATTTACCATAAGCCGTCACATACAGATATTATAATACATAACTCGTCGTGTCATCCGTATCAACATAAAATGTCAGCATTCAATAGTTTTATTCATAGATTGATTAACATCCCGTTATCAACAGAAAATTTCAACGAAGAATTAAATTTGATTAAACAAATATCCAAAATTAATGGTTACAATTCCAAACTAATAAATAATATTTTAAATAAAAACAAAGTAGAATCGCATTGAATGAAGTTTACCCTGTCGATAAATTGAAACAAAAATTCAACACCTTAACCTACGTTGGCATTACAAGTGAGAAACTGAAATCATTCTTGAGTAGCAATAATTTCAACATAGCTTTCCAAACTAATAATAATTTAGGCAAATATATAAAAATAATGAAACCAAACCAGGTAAAAACAATAAATCAAGTGTTTATAGATTGAATTGCAATGACTGTGATAATTTCTACATTGGTAGAACACATAGAAATTTTAATATTAGAATATCGGAACATAAACGCAGTTTTTCAAATAAAAAATCAGATTCAAATTACGCGAATCATCTCTTACAAAATAATCACTCTTTCGACCCACAGTTTGAAATTTTGCATACAGATAATAAATATTGGAAGGTAGATCTTTGGGAAACTTTAGAAATCAATAAATACAAACACTCAGGTAGACTCATCAATGAACAAGTCGATTTAAGCCTTTCGCCTCTATTGAATCTCTTCGGGGAGCAATCTATTCCTTAATTTCATTGGATTTACCTGTCATAAATAACCACTTAAGAAGAAGCAACCCAATAAGCTTTTAATTACTCAAGAACATTTATATTTATATTCTCATTCTTATTTTATGTACATTCATTCGTCTGAAGAAGCTACGGTGTATTGAAACGCGTTACGAATCGCAATTATTAAGTAAAATTCCTTAAAACACAGTACTTGTTTCTTATTATTGATAATGGAATTTTACCAAGTAAAAGCCTCCCAAATTCAAATGACGAGATAAATTAGTGAGAACAACATGGTCCGAATCATTTCAAGTTGATGAAGTGAAATACATATTTTGTTGCCCAGAAGGTTACATTTGTAACCATAATAAAACGATTATCAAGAATGTAGAGTTACTTATAAATTAATGAGTATTGTTTTGATCCCTTAAACTTTTCGAATTGAAAATGCATACCTTCATGAATGAAGAATATGCATATATGATCTACGTTTATGGTTTTTACGATGGAAACGCACGACAAACTGCTAGAGAATACCTTTGAAGATTTAAGAGCGATTCTGAGGTGATCAAGTACACACAACCAAATTAATATAGAATCACTCGGTAACGCAATACCTCCGAACATTCCACCTACAAATTCTTCCATGGCAGAAATCAAGTTCAGAGTCCGCACTGTGAGAAGGGCTCTCGAGCAGCTGAACTGCAAGAAGGCAGTTGGTCTGGACGAAATACCGCCAATCGCAATGAGAAAGTGTGCTCCTGAACTGACACCCATTCTTAACCCTCTATTTCAGATTTCTTATGAAACCCGGACTACTCCGAGCAGCTGGAAAATAGCGAGAATTTAACCCCAAATCTACCGCCCTGTTGCACTTCTTCCCATTATGTCCAAAGTGATGGAGAGAGTCATAAATGTTGAGATCATCAAATATCTTGGGTTGCAGGGAATTATTAACGACCGTCAGTATGGTTTTCGCAGGCAAAGGTCGACAGGAGATCTGCTCGCCTCCGTCATTCACGTTTGTACATGAAGGATAGAAAAGCATGGGGAATCTAGATCAAAAGCCCTCGACATCTCTAAAGCCTTCGATAGGGTTTGGCATGCAGCCTTGTTAAATAAACTTGCTGCATATGGGCTTCCCGAAAAATTGCGGCGTTGGATACGTAGATTACTTTCGAAAAGATCAATACACGTTGTGGTCGACGGTATAACATCTGATTGTTTCCGGTTGCAAGCATGAGTACCTCAGGGATCCATTCTTTTGCCAACCGCTGGCTCTCAGAAGATAAGTTGCTGATCTTCCTCTGTTTTACAGATACTTCCACGGAAGATGCTCCAAGGAGCTGAAAGATCTCGTTCCGGGAAAACTCATGTTTTGCCGCAAAACTAGGCTGGCAAGGAGTTGTCATCATATGGCGGTACATTTAACGACACCTCGAACCTCGCTCTATAGGAGTTCCTTCGTTTACAGGGTCGTTGAGTTGTGGAACTCGCTTCCATCCAACATCCTACAATTTAGCCCTCTTCAAAAAGCGAGTAAACAGACACCTCAATTCTTCTCAGGAGTCCACTCAAATGGTGTAACAGCTTCGCCTATTCTTGGGAAACGCTCATAAAAAAAATCACATTCGATCTTTGACTACTCGTGAAAAATGAAGTTTTTTGTTGTAAAAAAACTGGATAGTATGATTAAAAATGTTGAATTATCACCACATGTTCGCGATATTGTACTCAGTCGTCACTGAGATTTGAAACTGTGAATTTCAAAATTCAAAAACGCCTATTATCATAATTGCAAATGCCTTACGTTGGATTGTCTGATATGATGCAGAGGGGTCGAATAATTGCTCTCGTTGAAGAAGGGGTGATACAGAGGAATATAGCGGCCACAATGGGGGTATCACAGGGGGTGATTTCAAAAACCTACGCCCGATACGTGAAGCTACAATCTCTACAAAAATAGGCCTAGTAGAAGTCCTAGGAAGATCACTTCTGAAAAACAAGACCGCTTTTTGTGCCAAATTGCGAGAAGAGACCCTAGTGCGTCGCACCCCATACTCCAAAGACAATTTCTGGAACCAGCAGCGTCAGTGTATCAGTCAAAACGATACGTCAACGACTTCGTTCAAGGAGTTCATACAACAGAAGGCCCTTAAGAGTTCCAGAGCTAACCAAACAACAAAAAATTAACATACTTAAATGGTGTATCGAGCACCAAAATTGGAATATTGAGAATTGGCCGAATGTTCTTTCTCCAGATGAGACCACAATTGGTGTTCGATCAGACGACCGCCGGATTCGGGTTTTAAGGGGTCGTGGAAGACATGCTAGACTCCGAGCAGCAAGTCAAATTCCGAAATACCAAGGGAGCAGTGTGATGTTCTGGGGTGGCATTATGCTGGGAGGCAAAACAGATTTGATATCGTTTCCTGCGAGTGTAACGGCTAGAAATTACGTGGACCTAGTGCTGGAGCCTATAGTGAGACTCTGGCGAGGTGCCCACAGTGAGAATTTTACTTATGCTAGATAATGCTCCTCCGCATACCATCAACCTCTCGCGACATTATCTTGAAACAGAGGGAATCGCTATTTTGGACTGGCCAGCTTGCTCTCCAGACCTAAATCCAATTAAACATTTATGGGATTATCTCAAAAGAAAATTATGTCGCGCCAGGATAATCCAAGAACCCCACAACAGCTCATCTAAGCCGCCACATAAGAGTGGCAGAATATCACCCCAGAGGAAGTCGAAAACCTAATCCAAAGCATGCCTAGACGGTTTAGGCTTGTATCAGGGCAAGAGAAGGTAATACAAGATACTGAGGTCGAGAAAAAACACCTACTCCGTGATAAAACAATTTTCAAGTTTTTTACTATATGCGGAAAGTCTCTTATCTTCTCTCATTTGTTTCTATCTTAAAATAAACCTTAATTTGTCTATTTTTTTAATTGAAATATATAAGAAAGGGTCAATTCTAACAATCCTTCGAAATCTCCAAAATCCCTGAGGTAATATTAAAAATATCGGGTGATTCCATATAAATTTGGTCTGTTGTACGAACCTGGTAGATTTTTATCCCATACTTGTGAAACATTACTGGCAAGTATTACCGAAAATAAACCGATATCTCTGTGGTACACATACACTACCCCTAATATGTTAGCCAAAATTGTTGTTGTGAAAATTATAAGGACAATTCCGATCGCTCGTTTATAATACGTATTATCGACCGTCACTTCAGTTCATTCAAAAAACGCGTGCTTTCTCATGTAAATCATTTTTTGCTCTAAAACGTTTGTGATTTAGAAAAGAGAGAAATAATTTAAAATTGGATGATCTTTTCAATAAATATTTTTGAGAAGGCGAGTGGCGCACTACAATATTTTTTTGTTTGGGTCAAAGGTAGAATGACCCTGAAAAAATATCACCCTATATATTTTCGCTAATGCTTGAAACCGAAACGTGAAAAAAATATGAAATTCAACACCCTATATCCCGAGAACGAAGGACTTTAGGAACTATGTTTATGGTAATTCATTTTCTGTTTTTGGATTAGCAATCGTCTGTAGAAATTAATAATTGCATACCTGACATACCTTATATTTATTGAACGCTGTTGCGCCTTAAGTATACCGAGGCTGTCGAACTGCTTATATCAGTACATGACAAGGGATCTTTACTAGCCAAGTTGAATTTAAACAATTTCACTTCAAAAATATGTGTAGAATTTCCTGTGAGTTCAAACTTTACGATTGTAAAAGTATGAAGAAACTAACATAAACTGTTAAAAATAACAATATTTTTATTTTTTTTCGCAGATATGGTAGCGATTCCAGATTTTGCAAGTGGAGCTATGGAAAATTGGGGACTAGTAACTTACAGGGAAACAGCACTTCTCTATACTCCCGAAACGCATTCTACTGATAATAAACAGCGGGTTCTTACTGTGGTTGCTCATGAATTGGCACATAGCTGGTTCGGTAATTTAGGTGAGTAATAGAAATTAATTACTTTCTCGAGGAAAATCGTCATTGTTTCGAAAATTTAACAGCCCAGCAAATATATACTTCATGAAAATTTTCTAGAATATCTTTTCTTTCGTTCAATCTAGATGATTGAAATAACAGAAATTCTGACAAAGCAAATTTTCGATGGAGACCTCTGCGTTACCATTAAAAATAAAGTGTCAAACATCACCACCGATCCCAGGTGTGCTAAGAGAGTTACGCAAAGGTCAAAATTTAAGATTTTTTGTGTTTTATTTTTTTGGAAACGGTAAGTTTCATCGAAAAAGAACTTTCGACTGAAGCTGTAGGTCTCTAACTTACTCATAAAAATGGTCCCTATGATTTTCTCACAAAGAGCCACCATTCCTGAGATATTGCGATTGTAGGATTGAGTGACGTTCTACATGATGTGCACATAAATGCCACGTATATACATACGTAGGTTGTCTTTTAAATTTTGCGCCTGGCAAAAAAAAACCAGTAACTTAGGGGAAAAATAGCTTTATTGTTTTTCGAAGTATTCTCTATGAAAATCTATACACTTTTGCATGTGCGTAAACCACTTTTGCCACTCCAAAACATGATTTTGAGGAACTTCAACTGCCTCTTCTGCCGTCGAAAATCGTTGCCCACGCAGTTTTTTCTTGATGTACGCAAACAAAAATAAGTCATTATGTGCCTAATAGAGACTATAAAGAGGATGGCCCATTAATGCAATGTTAAGGTTATCAAAAAAACCATTATGCGCTAATGTACTAGCATTATCATGATGCAGAATAATTTTAGTTCTTCGATTTGATTTCCTCAACTCATCGAGCACTTGCGACAAACCAATGGTTGTATACCATTCAGAATTGACCGTTCTAAGTTACTTCAATGATATGGCGGCGACATGTCCTGAAAGAACAGGCGACCATTTGCTTCAAAGTGCTTCGTGCACGCACAATTTCTGTTGCGTTTGGCTCGTATGAAAAGACCCATACTGGGGGTTAAGCACAACCCCATGATTTTGAATAGGGATGAGGGATGTTGCGATACCTCATTTTGAAGAGTACTATTTGACCCCAAATTTTCGTTCAAAATTTTCATCGTTAACGAAATGGCAGCTAAAAAAGTAGTAGACTACATACTTTTGTGATTAGTTTATTAAGTGCTGAAAATAGGCACTATTCCCTTCCATGCAGTAAAATGAGTTTTGCTCAAATTGTTCACGTACATTACTCTACATTTCTGGTTCACTTTGACGGCATTCATTAATGATCCGAATTCGTAAATCATCCAGTGACTCAGGTTGGGTAGCGTAAATCTTAGATTTCAGGTGACCCCATTGAAAAAAATTCAGTGGCGCCATATCAGGTGATCTGGGTCGCCACTCAATATGTCCCCTTCTTCTAATCCAGAACTGAGGAAAATTTTCATCTATGAACTGACGCACAGGTTGAACGAAATGAGGTGGTGAGCCATCTTGTTGAAAAATGATCGTTTCATGGTGTTCTTCATTGTCCAATACTTGCACGAATGCTGGATAAATAGCGTTCTGTAATAGTTCTAAATAAATTTGGTCAGTGATATTATCGGGTATAAAAAAAGAGCCGATGATGTGATTTCCATAAATAGCCGCCCAAACATTTAACTTTTGGGAATGCTGAGTATGCTCTTCTCCAAATAATCTTGGATTTTCATCTGACCAGTACCGATAGTTATGCCTGTTTACAGTGCCGTTAAGGTGAAATGAACATTCATCCGAAAAACAGATATTGAACATGTAGTTTGGATTATTATTATATAACTTCACTGACCACTTCACAGAACATGAGTCGATGATCAAAATCATCCTCATATGGTTCCTGAACCAATCGTATCAGACAAACACCAGACACATTGGACAATTTCCTAGTATCGTCGGAACCATCGCTACTTGACCTGAGATAGTCACTTCCCTCGCTTCGTCTCCTTCATACACCCTCTTTCTGTTGCCGACTGCACCAGTAGCGTCAAATTTAGCAACCTGTTGCACAACGTAAACAGCGGATACATTTTCTTCAAGATGTCGTTCGTTAAATAAAGCCGCTGTTAATCGCGCAGAGTCGTTATTTATAAAATATAATTTTATCATACGGAATACACCATTTTAGCCCTACTACAAATTTACAATCGCTTTGTCACAGTTTCAACGTTCCTGAAAAACGATATACTAACAAGAGACTATCATGTCTTCTTTTTCGAATAAAATATAACAAATAAATATTGCATATAGGTAAATTCAACATAACCTAGCCATACATCAGCATTCTTTACTGCATGGAAGGGAATGGTGCCCATTTTCAGCACTTAATAAACTATTCATAGAAGTAAGTGGTCTTCCACCATCGGATAAATATATATATATATATATATATATATATATATATATATATATATATATATTTCGAAGTTTAAATTTTTTAACGCATACGTCTTAGTTTTGTTCATTTGTACCTAAAACCACAAGAAAATAAATTTTCACCTTTTTTTTTTTTTTTTCGACTTGCATCGAAACATGTTTATACAAGTTGTGCGGGAGTAGCGATTTATCCCATAGGTCTCCCAATTTTCTATAAAAAAATCTTGGGTGGTTTTTTCAGATTGGAAGACCACTTTTTTGTTCAAGATTCAGGAGCGGCCTAAACTCTGCTATAATGTCTTTAAGTCATGAGTTTTTTGGTGACTCACAATTTTATTCCGTAGAAACTCATGAAAATAGGCTCTCACATCATCGCATGCTCCTTCGGCCAGAGAGGATGATTGATTTGATTTCAAGTCAAATCAAGTAAAGGCATGAATCTCTGGCCTCCAGCGCTGTATGGCTTCCCAAGGGAACTATCTCGAAGGAGACAATATTGCATTATAATTATATTTGAATGAAAATGGAAGAAAAATCAGCCACATTACTTTCTTCACATATCATTTCTAATAACAAATTATGCGTATTAATAAGCATCGCAAGAATGATTGCTTTTAAATTTGGGAGGCTTTTATTTGGTAAAATTCCATTATCAACAATAAAAACAAATACTGTGTTTTAAGGAATTTTACTTAATGATTTACGTAACGCGTTTCACTACACCGTAGCTTCTTCAGACGAATAAATGTACAGAAAATAAGAATGAGAATATAAGTACAAATGTTCCTAAGTAATTAAAAGCTTATTGGGTTGCTCCTTCTTAAGTGGTTATTGATGACAGGTATATCCAATAAAATTAATGAAAAGATTGCTCTCTGAAGTGATTCAATAGAGGTGAAGGGCTTAAATCGACTTGTTCATTGATGAGTCTACCTGAATGTTTGTGTTTGTTGATTTCTAAAGTTTCCCAAAGATCTACCTTCCAATATTTATTATCTGTATGCAAAATTTCAAACTGTGGGTCGAAAGAGTGACTATTTTCTAGGAGATGATTCGCGTAATTTGAATCTGATTTTTTATTCGAAAAACTGCGTTTATGTTCCGATATTCTAATAGTAAAATTTCTATGTGTTCTACCAATGTAGAAATTATCACAGTCATTGCAATTCAATTATAAACACCTGATTTATTGTTTTTACCTGATTTGGTTTTATTATTTTTTATATATTTGCCTAAATTATTATTAGTTTGGAAAGCTATGTTGAAATTATTGCTACTCAAGAATGATTTCAGTTTCTCATGTAATGCCAACTTAGGTTAAGGTATTGAATTTTTGTTTCAATTTATCGACAGGCTAAACTTCATTCAATGCGATTCTACTTTGTTTTTTATTTAAAATATTATTTATTAGTTTGGGATTGTAACCATTATTTTTGCCAATTTGTTTCATCAAATTTAATTCTTTGTTGAAATTTTCTGGTGATAACGGGATGTTAATCAATCTATGAATAAAACTGTTGAATGCTGACATTTTATGTTGATACGGATGAAACGACGAGTTCCGTATTATAATATCTGTATGTGACGGTTTATGGTAAATTGCGAAAACATGTTTTCCTTTCAATAAATTTCTTAGACGTAACAATTTCTAATGAAAATGAAAACATGTTTTCGCAATTTACCTGATAAATTGAAACAAAAATTCAACACCTTAACCTACGTAGGCATTACAAGTGAGAAACTGAAATCATTCTTGAGTAGCAATAATTTCAACATAGCTTACCAAACTAATAATAGTTTAGGCAAATATATAAAAATAATAAAACCAAATCAGGTAAAAACAATAAACGCAGTTTTTCAAATAAAAATCAGATTCAAATTACGCGAATCATCTCTTAGAAAATGATCACTCTTTCGACCCACAGTTTGAAATTTTGCATACAGATAATAAATATTGGAAGGTAGATCTTTGGGAAACTTTAGAAATCAATAAATACAAACACTCAGGTAGACTCATCAATGAACAAGTCGATTTAAGCCCTTCACCTCTATTGAATCTCTTCAGGGAGCAATCTATTCCTAATTATATTAGATATATCTGTCATCAATAACCACTTAAGAAGGAGCAACCCAATAAGTTTTTAATTACTTAGGAACATTTGTATTTATATTCTCATTCTTATTTTCTGTATATTTATTCGTCTGAAGAAGCTACGGTGTAGTGAAACGCGTTAAGAATCGCAATTATTAAGTAAAATTCCTCAAAACACAGTACTTGTTTTTTATTACTTCGATTTTGACGAACCGCTGAATGTTTTTGGAAAATAAGTACTTGTATTTTAAGAATGATTGCTCTTTGCTATCATTCGGTATCACTCATGCCATGAAAACTTTTCATAAAATAATTCAAGGTTTCTAATAATTATTTCAATTATTCAGTTCGTTATTTCCGGTTTCAAAGTTTCCTCGTGTTTTGATCGAATTTTCGATAATACATAAAATTGAAACAATAGATCGTTAATCGCAAATAAATAATGCTTACAATGTTCTTTATCACTGACGCCAAAAATGTTATACAGTTTTTGTTCTGCATGAAATTTCTTTGATCAACTTTCATTTCTTTTATGTAAGATAACAACGAATTAGACTACAACGAGATTTTGATGCGTTCAGTTTAACTAAACATATTGTTATGTAATATTTCATGTGGTAATAGCAAAACTCGAAACGTAAATTTGGTACTTATTTATGCTACACGAAGCACACCGAAATAAACAAAATGTGAAAGACAGAAAACTTTCGTGGACTACAAGTAATAATAAATAATATTTACTCAAGTTGAAAATTGTTGCCCATTACTCGATGAAAATTTTAAATGATGAATAAAAGAAAATTTTTTCACTATTAAAATACAGGGTGTTACATAATAGTATGTCACAGTTTGAGGGATGAAATCTACGTGCAATTTTAAAAAACAAGTTCATATAAACATATATCCGCAAAAGCTTCGTTACGGAGCTATAGGGTGTTGAAATTTCCAGAAAAAAAAATGGTTTTTTCTTCAAAACTCCTGCAGTTTTTGAGATATTCAACCCAAATTTGGAATGCAAACTATTTTTTACAGCTTCCATCATTACACGTCTTAAATTTTAACTGAAATTCACAAGGTGTTTTCTTTTCCGAGGCCATGTCTCATTTTGCCCTTTCAAACTTTCTTGCAGTACGCCACTGCTCAGCCTACAATGAATTTTCGTCATCTTCGTTCAATTCAGAAACTTTTTTGACACTAAAAATGTTCTCGTATCTCCAACCGTTTTCGAGTTAAAATTATTGAATTTGAATTATTCGAATTGTATGTTATTCGCTAAGTCAGAAAAAATAATAGAAATACTCGATAGGTATGCCCAAAATTTGCTTTTATTTTGATAACTCGTCTTCTGAGACTCAACTTATACTTATTCAATATCAAACTAAAAAAAAGAACAATTAAAAACTAAATAAATAGCTGGAAGTGTCCTCCACCTGCAAGGCCACTATCCTTCTTCTCATATTAATACGCATTCTTTGAAATATTCCTGAGGTATTTCTTACCGTGTCACAAGAGGTTATTATTCGATTTCTCAATTCTTCTACAATGTTCACTGGAGTGGTATCAACTAAACTTTTGAGATATCCCCATAAGAAAAGGTCTAAACTTTTTAAGTCTGGGGACCTAGGAGGCCATGGTTCTGGCCCACCCCGACCTATCCATCTATTGTTGAATGTATTATTAAACAATCAAACTAACCCTAGCTTCTCCACTGAAATGTGCTGGTGCCCCGTGATGTATGAACCACATTATGTTTCTCACTTAAAGTGGCACATTCTCGAGCAATAAACGTAACTCCTCCTCAAGAAATTGCCTATAAGCGGGACCGTTCACTGTGTTAGACATGAAAAATGGCCCAATCAAATAATTTCCAAATATTCCGATCCAGACATTTTGTGAGAATCGTTCTTGATAATGAGAATCTTCAATCAAATGGGGGTTTTCCTCAGCCCAATAATGATTATTTTGAAAATTTGTGATAGCAGTTCCCGAAAAGTAAGCTTCGTCTGTGAACAATATTTCACTATAAAAATGAACATGTTCTCTAATTTTATCTAAGAACGATCGGCAGAAATTCAGTCTTGAAAGAAAATCTCGAGGAAGTAGAGTTTGGTCGCGTTGAATATGAAACGGGTACAATTAAAAGTCGTGGAGAATCCTCCAAACTAGAACATGTAAAATATTCAACTGATTTCCAATTTTTCTTGTACTCACATGAGAATTCAAATCAATTTGATTCAAAACTGCTTCCTCAATATCTGCAGTTTTCATAGTTTGAGTTGCACCTTTCAAATGATTATTTGCAGTAAAAGTACCAATTTCTCTCAACCTTCTTTGGATATTTGAAAATGTTCGCCTGTTACTCGATTCGGATAGCGCAGCTGATATAATCGCATAGCTTCTGTTGTGTTTCCGTCAGCCACACCGTACATGTAATGGATATCAGCCAATAGTAAAATTAGCCATTATTTCTTACAGCAATAACTTCAAAAGTCTTGAAACTAATCGTTAATTAAATAAACAATTCGAGCAGACACTGGTTCAACTTTAGCAACTGTCAAAATAAATAAATAAATGAAAAAAATCAAAGCCTACTAGTCATTTTTTTATTAGAAGTGCTTTCAATTCACCGAATGCATGCAATCGTTTAATATTTTTTTGCTCGAGAACGCTCGGAGATACGAAAAAATTACAGGTGTCAAACAAGTTTATAAACTGAACGAAGATGAGGAAAATTGATTGTACGCTGATCAGCGGCGTACTGCACAAAAGTTTGAAAGGGCAAAAGAAGACATGGCTCCGGAAAAGAAAACACCTTGTAGATTCTAGTTAAAATTTAGGTAAGGTTAGATAAGTGTAATGATGGAGGCTGTAAAAAGTTGCTTCCATTAAAAATTTGGGCTGAATATCTCAAAAACTGCAGAAGTTTTGAAGAAAAACCAATTATGATCGGAAATTTCAACATCCTGTAGCTCCGTAACGAAGCTTATGCTGACCTATGTTTATATGAACTTTTTTTCTTGAAATTGCATGTAGATTCACCCCCTCAAGTTGTGACACACTATTATGTATCACCCTGTATGCAGTGCGATCCATTGAGAACGACCCACCCTGAATTCGGCTGGTTTGATTTTTTAGTGAATTTCGTGACACAAGTATTTAATTGCATGTTTCGTTCTCACCAGAATTCTACTCCAAATTTTTTCCTCCATACTACCACAACTTTCTGGAACGAATTGAAATTGAGGATTTGGAAAATTTATAGGTTTCATGAATCCGTTCGATCTCCGTTTGAAGAAAACATTCGATCAAAATCAATTATGTTGAATCGGAAAAATGTTTGTTAAACCTTCACGTATCAACAACTTCCCCGAAAATTTTGAAGCAAATTCGAATTGATATTCATCCACTCAGTGAAATAATCACAGAACTTCAAACGACGATCAAAATCATCTTCATTCCTACAATATGGTTTCCATAAATTCCAACCCAAACATTCAATTTCTTGGTCGTTTGTGTGTATGCCTTTGTGAACCAATGAGGATTCTGGATATTGCGTTATCGACAATTATGCCTATTCAGTTCACCATTGAGAGTAAAGAAAAACGCGTATTATACAGAATATGTGAATTCTTGTTAATTTAAAATTTCACAAAATTGTAAGCGGCAATCAGGATCGTCTTCGTTGATTTTACGGGTTAGTTTCACTTTATGATGGAGAAATTGGTGACGTTTCATGATCCTGTAGACCACGGGTCTATTTTTTTCAACTAATTTTACTGAGACTATGGTCAAACGGTCGATCGCGAGTGCTATTTGAGTAGATCTCGAGAAGAAAAATTTTTAATAAGTAGGTAACTAAACTACAAAAATTTATTACGTAATAAAATAGCACTCTGCTAGCGCCAAAATGCGGCTTTATCAAAGGAACGCGCTGTACTTGTCAAAGAAAAGCCGCGTTTACTAATTGAGTTCACGAATTGGATACTATGATGTTACCTGAGTTGGAAGCCATTATTTAGGTTTTGAATTCCAGCAATTAGATATACTGCATTATTTAAATTGTCATAGATTTATTGCCATTATTTCCAATCCACGCATCTTGAATCTTGAATAAATATGTTTTAATGAACCCATAAACACTTCTGTCTAGGGGCCGAAGGCGTTGGGAAAAATGAAGTGAAAATGACAGCATGACAACACTATTTTCCTTCGCGAAATTTATTTTCTTTATAGCTAAGTGAGACTCACTGTAACAAACTCAATGCAAAACATACTAGGGTATAAAACAAAGAACGAAAAGCAGAAATGGATGACAGATGAGATCTTGTTTCTAATGGACAAATGACGAGAGCACAAAAACAAAAAAGATAGTAAGTACAAAGACATTCAACGACTTATAAGGTCGAAGATTAGAATAGCAAAAAACGAATGGCTTAAACGTGAATGCCAAGAAATCGAACAACTACAAAACCAACATGATGACTTTAACATGCACAAAAAACTGAAGAAAACTGCTGGTATATATAGAAAAATGAGAACAACTGTAATAGTCAATAATAACAACCAGATAGTCCTCGACAGCAAAGAGAAAAACAATGTTTTGGGAAAAGTATATAAAAGAACTATTTGACGATGACAGACCTCCAGCTGATGTCAATATTTCACTAACCGGTCCACCCATAACTAAAGACGAAATTGAAAAAGCTATACGCGACGCAAAAAATAATAAAGCAGTTGGCCCAGACGAAATTCCTTCAGAAATACTTAAACTCCTAGATGAAAAAGGCATCACAGCTCTACATAAAGTGTTTAACACTATATATGAGACAGGACACTATCCCAAGCATTGGTTGTGCTCAACTTTTATCCCCCTGCCTAAGAAGACCAATGCAAGAAAATGTGAAGACCACAGACTCATTAGCTTGATGAGCCATACCTTAAAAATATTTCTTAAAATCATACACCAGAGAATTTACAAAAAATGTGAAAGAGACATAAGTGACTCGCAGTTTGGGTTTAGACAAGGGTTAGGTACAAGGGAAGCAATAGTCGCCATACAAGTGCTTGTCCAGAATTGCCATGATCAGAGAAAGGATGTCTGTCTATGTTTCATAGACTATGAGAAAGCATTCGATCGTGTACAGCACCACAAATTAATGCAGCTTCTAAAAAGGCTTGATATAGACCAAAAAGACATACGATGCATTGAGAATTTATACTGGAACCAAACAGCACAAATAAAAGTAGACAATAATATGTCTAATGACATCCAAATTAGAAGAAGAGTACGACAGGGATGTGTGCTTTCTCCACTCCTATTCAATTTGTATTCAGAGACGATTTTCCAAGAGGCACTAGAAGACATGGAAATGGGAATCAAAGTCAATGGAGTGTGGATAAACAATATCCGATATGCTGACGATACGGTCTTAATAGCTGACAACATGACCGACCTGCAACAACTGGTCAATAGGGTTGGTGAACAAAGCCAATCAATGGGCCTAAATATAAATGTAAAAAAACAAAATTTATGATTATCTCCAGAAACCAGCAAATGTTCGAAGACTCTACGCTAATATTTAACGCAAGGCTCATAGAAAGAGTAGAAAAGTTTAAATACTTGGAAATCTGGCTGTTTCAAGACTGGTCATCAGAAAAGAGATAAAATATCGCATAGAGCAAGCACGACAGGCATTCCTAAAGTTTCGAAAAGTGTTCACCTGCTCCGACTTTGACCTTAACCTAAGGCTAAGATTCACTAAGTGCTACATTTGGTCGGTGCTTGTTTATGGTATGGAAGGTTGGACATTAAAAGCGAATGAAATAAACAAATTAGAGGCTTTCGAGATGTGGCTATACCGCAGAATCCTTAAAGTACCCTGGACGGCTAGATTGACAAATGAGGAAATTCTTAGACGAGTTAACAAACAACGTGAACTGTTTGCAGTGATCAAAAAGAGGAAAACAGCATATCTGGGTCATATAATGCGAAACACGAAATATCAATTCCTGCATTTGTTAATCGAAGGCAAGATCGAAGGCCGGAGAGGGATCGGACGGAAGAAAATGTCTTGGCTGCGAAATATCAGGCAGTGGACAGGACTACACGATATACAGTCATTGATACACACCGCAAGAGATGGAGATGCAATGGAAAATGTTATCGCAAACATCCATTAATGGATATGCATTAGAAGAAGAAGAAGAAGTGAGACTCATGACTGTCGAGAAGTAGAAGTACAGTTTTTTCTAAAGATGGCGAAGCCATGATGCTCCATGTGTATTCTCTTCCTATAAATATGAATTGTGGATGAATAGAATCTCTCAGAGCATTGGCTGCAACGCACAATGAAACGAGGACACCTCGTTTCTCGCTGCTTCGTCCCTTTCTTGACTCGAACTTTACTGATCTTCTAGTCTCATTTAAATTCCAAATATCGACAGTATTGAAACCATATTTGTCGCGAAAAGCTGCCAGCTCATCAAAAAATGAAGAGACATTCTGTTGATCAAAATTCATTAATTAATTTTCGCAATTCTTCAGGTGTGAGACCAAAATATATTTCGGATGAATACCAAATACAGTCAACAAGATGTTTGGTCTATTCTCACTTAAAGACAAGTTTACTGAGGAGTAACCACTGCATCTTGATCAAGCTCAATATCCCATTACCGGAATATAGTGACAAGGCAAATATCTAAGGCCTTCGCAACAGATCTGAATGATTCGTCACAAAACGGGATAATTCTTCTCCCAAGACTTCTTTGGCCGTGTTGCCTTGGAAACTTTTCTTCTTGTAATCTCTCATTGTAATAACAAAATAACAGATCTGGGCAACCGGAGCAAGTTGTAACATGTTACAATTTGCCCCAAAGATTTCGTTACCACATGCCCCAAACGAAATTTATCACTTCCTACTTAAATATTGAAAACCTAAAGGAATATTTCTAGCAAATATTGTGGTAATTCTCAATTTTATTCTATTCTGATGAATTTAAATTTTGAGTGAATATTCTTTCATCAAGAAGGTTTAAAACTGCTTTAAGATCAAAAAACGGCTGAGCATCGACCGGCAACCTACAAATGATGCACTGTCTCCACGAAGAGTCTCTGGTTGTTCAGGAAGCACTGTTGCTATACTTTTGGTTTGTCGCAGATTAAGAGGGATTACAATTAACCCAGTGTTACAACATGAGCCAGGGTTCCCTACTATCGCACCATCTCTTATAATCTTAACTTAATGTCGAATATATATAGCAACATGACATCCACACAAGCAAAGTAATCGTGCTGTGTTTGACGCCACAGATGAGGTGGCCCTGGAAACTGTATAGCGCTTGTAAACTGTGAGTGATGTTTCGATCATGAGCTAGGAGAGGCGAGGCGGCGTCTGTCTAAGGCACTGAACAGCTACTGAATTCCTCTATTGCCAGCAGGAATCGACATCATGCCACATATTCGAGAAACCGTATCGTCTTTTATCACATAGTGAGAATGATACCACTTTTGAAGGGATTGTCTAAATTTCAACTGGTGCCTCAAATAATAAAATCGGGGCAGAATGAGGATATATCAACAAAGACCATGGACTATGCACGGAGATAGCATTGTCTTGGTGTCACGTTTCATTTTTCCTACTATAATTAATAAACTGATCTTTAAGTAACTATGAATGAAATAAACCCAATGTAAAGTTCCGCCGCTCCTTTTCATTCCTTTCGTTAGAATTGAAATTGAAACTCGCATGAATGATGAATTGGAGTCATTCTGAATTGTAACTTGAAGGCAATACTACTTTAATACAAAGTTTATTATTAAATAGTAGAAATGAGTGCAGCGAAGAAATCTGAAACGTATCATTTCAATAACGATTGGGAGGAAGATTTTTCTTTTGTATGGTGAAGGATAAGTGCATTTGTCTTATTTGTCGTGCGTCAGTTGCAATACCTAAGCGTGGTAACTTATAGAGGCTTCATAAAACGGTTCATAAAAACTATGAAAAGGATTTTCTGCCACAGAGTGAATTAAGAAAACGAATAGTACGTGATTTGATATCTTGTTTGAAAAAAGAACAAACCATGTTCACAAGACCAGCCAAACAATCAAAAGATGCTACGATCGCTTCATTTAAAATATCTCATATATTGGCGGAACACAAGAAACCATTCGAGGATGGATCGGATTTGAAGAAAGCATTTATTGAAGCGGGTGAGACTTTATTTGGAGATTTTAAAAATAAAACAGAAATCATGTCTGCTATAAGAGAACTTCAGTTATCTCGTCCGACTGTCACAAGGCGTATTGAAGTCATAAGTCAGGACATGGCAGATAAACTAAAACATGATATCATGAAATGTACATACTTTTCTTTACAGTTCGACGAATCTACCGTAATGACAGATACTGCCCAGCTGTGTATTTTTATTCGGATGGTATTCAATGACATGTAGGCTGAAGAAGAATTTTTCACAATCATTCCTCTGAAGGGAAAGACCCTTGGCGAAGATATATATGCTGTTTTCTTCAATTTTGTAAAAACCTACAAGCTACCAATATATAAATTAGTGTGCAATACAACCGATGAAGCACCAGCAATGACTGGAAACAGAAACGGTTTTGTGGCATTGTGTCGAGCTACTGAAGATTTCCCTTAATTTTTTCCATTCCATTGCATTATACATCCACAAGTTTTGTGTTCAAAAGTTTTAAACACGGAGGAAATTATGGGCATTGCAACAAAAATTGTGAATTCCATTCATGCACGTAGCTTGCAACGGCGGCTCTTTAAGTTGCAGTTGGAAGATAGGGAGTCAGCTGAACACACTGATTTAGTTCTTCACACGGACGTCAGGTGGTTGAGTCGCGGAAAATTCCTAGAAAGGTTGGAAGAATTATTGCCCGAAACAACAGCTTTTCTAGATGAAAGAAGTGATGACACTCACATGTTGAAAAACGAAAATTTTCTGACTGATTTGGCATTTTTGACTGACATTACAATGCACTTAAACCCCATTTATGATGCTACATTCATTTTTCATGTAAAAACATTGAGGAATTAGCTACTGAAATAGCAAGTCAGTTTAATATGAACTCATGTTCTGTTGAAAATGAGTTGTTGCAGATTATATCAGATATACATCTCAACGCTACAGCATCTGATACAAATTTCTGTTGTTTTAAATCTGAAGGTAAATATCCGAATCTAAGGCAAATCGCCCTTCAACTGACGGCAATGTTTGATCCAACTTACTTGTGCAAGTCTGCATTTTCTGAAATGAAGATAATTGAGTCCAAATATCGCAATCGACTAACTGACGATCATAAGTCATCATGCTTGCGATTAGCACTCAGTGGTTACGTACCATCTTATGAAAAGTATGCTCAGGACATGCAATGCCACGCTTCAACATCCAAAGCCACTCCTTATTTAAGTTTAACACCATATGTAACTCTTTTGTTTTGTAACAACCAATAAACTCGCAATTTTGAAGTTTTTTTTGATATTATAGGGAAGAATCTAACTAAACCTAACCCAAACCTTGACTAAAATAACGTATATTGCGCGGAAAGCTAATATCTATATATGCTACGGTACACCCTACCGACGTAAGGAGGTAGGGTGTATCGTGTATGTACGACAACCCTGCATCACACATACTTGCAGCCTCTCAGAGTCGATCGTAAGTGGTCTAAAATATTGAGGTAGATCGCCAGCAGTTCAAGTTCGAGCACCCCTGATGTAAACTGTTGAAGCTGATACACCTGAGATAGCTTCAGTTTCATCTATTGGATTTTTCTTCCAGTTTTTATAAGCTCAGTTTTTTACTGTGGCAGCATTTTGACTTTCAGTGAATCAAGGCTTTTGTGCTTATGTTTTCCTGGTGGAGTGTGAAATGTAGAGGTCCATACCTGGAAGAATAACTTCATTGACGGACTCAGTATTGTCATTCATGTCAGAATCTGAAAACAGGCATCATTTAAAAGAAAAGGTGAAAAAACTCGCGCCGGTCTTCTCAGCTGGATGTGCTGTAATACCATATCTTTCTGGAAGGCGTTGAATCTTTATTGCGTGGTCGGAGTTACCTAAAGGTGCTGAGACCCTTAAACAGAAATCATCTGGAACTGAGACAAGAAAGAGATCGAGAGTATCGGTTATTTCGTCAGGAATTCTTCTCGCCTCATCGACTAATTGTGGCTGATCGGAAAGGCTTTTGCTTGACCTTCCTGCTTCATCGGACCTATTGGAGTGTTGGAGCCAGTTGGTGTTGTGGAATTTGAAGTCCCCCATCATAATCACCACAGCTGACGGATGCTGGATTTGGATCCTGTCTACCTTGTCGCGTAGATACAATCAAGGATAGTTATAGTTGAGAGATCGATACACACAACATAGAAACATGCTTCATATTTTTGTAAACCAATCTTTTGTCAACCTTAAACGTTTTCACCTTGAATTAAAGTGTTTTCAAAGAAAAAATATATCACTGAATCTTTTTCACTAGTAGGATAAAATGTAATTTTTGTAGCTGATTTAACAAAATTTTTTATTCAGGCGAGATGCCAGGGTTTCAGAAGGTTCGTTTGACAGATTTAAATGTTTCACTTAATGGCTTAACTCACTTCGATTGAATAGTTGAGCACTGTGTGTAAAATCAGATTCTGATTCACGATTTCGTTTTCCAATTACCTTGTTTTCAAGTTCAAAACTTGTTGATTATGATGCTGGCACTAGTTAATGATCAGAGAGTTCAAGAAGTCTCTGAGCAATTGACAATATGTAATGTAACCACTCATCGCGATTTGCACAGTTTATGATTGTTATGTTCACCATGCTAAAATGACAATTATCATGATGATTACTAGATTCTCGCCAAAACATGGCTGTGTTGTATTCAGAAGCTCAGCTTTTTTCACTTCATCATTATCGCAAAAAGACATACAGTTTTAGGCGCCCAGGACTTCTGCAGATTCCAAATATGTATTCCTTGCAAAGTAAATGACGAAGTCCGTAATAGATTTACAATAGTTTATAAAGGTATATTCGCCACAAACAACACAAGCACTGTCTGGATCATTTAAGAACGCCTTCTCTTCGCAGATATTATTTTAAATTAATTTTTAAATGTAGTAGCTGAAAGTTACCTAATATGTACCATCACCTTCAATGTGGGTAATGAAAAATCTCAAACTAAAGCAGCTACACAAACACTAGTGTGATTTTGGCACACCAAAATACATCAAATGCGATAATAATATTTGCGAGAATTTGTTTTGAAGTAGATATTTGTACGGCATTGTAATCAGCAACGTGTGTTTTCATGATAAATTCATTACACATTGGAATATTTTCTAGTTACTATGGACTGGTATGATAATCTTTGGCTCAACGAAGGATTCGCTTCATACATAGAATACAAAGGAGGAGACGCTGCCGAACCAACGTTCGGTCTGGTAATATTACTCAACTCAAATTAAGACCAAATTAATTCTTCTTTTCTTCTCTTCCAGATGGACCAATTTCTGGTCAGAGAAATGCATCCTGTATTGATTTTTGATGCAAAAATCAGTTCCCATCCTATTATTCAAGAAGTTGCTACTCCCGATCAAATCAATGAGGTCTTCGATATTATTTCCTATAACAAGGTATCTTATTCTAGTACTACTTATTACTTATTAATTTTTACATAATATATTTTGAGTATAAAGAAAGTAGGTAGGAGGAAAATAAGGCGTCTACGAATGAATTTAATGAAGCAATATGAAAATGAACTCTGAAGAACCATCTGATCAGAACAAACCTCGCATCGAGTCTTCATATTTATTAATCTAGAAAATAATACTAATTTTTGTGTTTCACTACAACAGGGGGTGAATGCCCTCCTACCATACCTCATTAGGCTATTCCGGTCGAGTCTTGCCTAGAATGTTGTCCCGGTCAACTGGCGAAGAGTTAGGGTTGTTTACATCCCTAAGGTGGGTAAATCGAACTCACAACCTAAGTCGTTCAGACCAATAAGTCTTACGTCTTTTGTTTTGAAAACCCTGGAGGAGGTGTTAGATGGATACATCAGGACCGAGGTGTTATCGCTGAGGCCTCTGAGTGCACATCAATACGCCTTTCAAAAAGGTAAATCAACCGATCTGGCACTTAACAACTTAGTCGGGAGGATCACTCAGTTTCTGGACCGCAAGGAGACTGCAGCTTCATGCACATTGAAGGTACGTTTAATGCGGCCCCCACTAGCTCGCTGGGTGGGGCTACGAGAACCAAAGGAGTACCAAATATTATTGCTGAATGGATTACCTACATGCTAAATGCCAGAGTGATCAACACTCCACTGAAAGGGGAAGTAGTCAGCTTTTTGGCTGCCCTCAAGGAGGAGTACTATCCCCTCTGTTGTGGTCCCTGCTGGTTGATGACCTTCTGGCAATAATTGGCGCACTGGATGTTTATGTACAAGCGTACGCTGATGATATAGTCATTCTGACTTTCGGAGATGACAGCGAAGTCTCCGTCAGACTTCAGTCAGCTATTCAGGGGTGGTTTGAGGAAGAGAACCTTAGCATAAACACCCACGCAACCCTTATGATACCATTCACCAGGAAAATGAGGATATTTGTTTCTTCCTCGACTCTGGGTGGAGTGTTTATTCCAGTTGGGGGGAGACAAAATACTTGGGGGTTACCTTGGATAGTAAAATCACGTGGAATTCGCACCTGGAAAACACAATACACATGGCTAGACTTCCTTATGGGCATGTCAAATGACCTGTGGAAAGAAATGGGGGTCTTGCCCCAAAGCAACAAAGTGGCTATATGTGATACTGGTTAGACCACGTATTACATACGGCTGCATTGCTTGGTGGAACTGCAGTCTTGAGAAGCAATCCCAACTCAAGCTCTCTGAATTGCAGAGAACGGCCTGCATGATTATTACTGGAGCTTTCCGCTAAAAACCCACTGCGGTCATGGAATTGATATTCGGCCTTGTCCCTCTTCATCTGGTAATAAGAGGAATGGCTAGAATTACTTTTTACAGATTCCATCACCTTTTCCAAAATGAAGCGGTAAGTTCGTCTTCGTGCCGGTGCCTTACAGCCTGAAATCGAGGACAAGTTACTGCGTATGAGGTCTGACATAGCAACACCTAAAACCAACATGGAGCGGCCATTCAAGATAATTATTCCCGATAGACAGGAATGGACCAGCTCCAGGGACCGTCTACTTGAGGGTCTCTGTTGGTACACAGACGGCTCAAAAACTGCAAAAGGTGTTGGGAGCTGGTGTCTACGGTCGAGGTGCGGCCAAGGAACAGTCGATAAGTCTTGGCGGGCATGCGACTGTCTCTCATGCAAAAATTTCGCCATTGATCACTATGCTAACCTCTTGCTTGCGAGAAGATTAACAAATAGGCCAATAAAAATCATCACTGATAACCAAGCTGCACTGAAGGCATTGGCAGCTGTTAACTGTACGTCTTTCATGGTACAAGAATGTCGCCCTAGCCAAACTAGGACAGCGGAGAAGACTCCGTCTAATATGGGTACCTAGTCACTCGAACCTCGAGGGAATGAGAATTTGCCGCTCGAGGAACTGGCCTGGAATTTATAGGACCGGAACCTATGCTCGGAATTCCCCTGTAGACTGCAAAGATGGAAAATAACCGATGACTGGACCTGTGAGTACGTGAGCACTGGATGAGTCTCTCAGGTCTCAGAGTCTCAGAGCCAAAGCTTGCCTCAAACTCTCTAGGTCGGATCTGAGAGTTTAAACCGCCATACTAACGGGGCACTGTCGCCTCAGGAAACACCTAGTTAGGATCGATTGATGATCCTTCATGTAGACTATGTGAAGAGATAGAATCAATGGAACATGTTATGTGCGAGTGCCCAGCTGGGGACAGAGTCAGTATGGAAGAACTTGGATCTAACAAACTGAAGCTGACTGAGGTTATTAAGCTCTCACCCACGAAACTCGTATCCTTTACAGAATGGATGGAGCTCGTGGATGAAATTTAGGACAGTGTGCCACAATAGACCACTCCGTCGCAGTGGCCGGGCTGCTAGGCAGCCCTCAGTCATATGATATCTATCTATCTATGTAGGATATTAGGTAAGGAGACTGCTACGAAATATGGTGAAGTATGAAATATGTGTAAACAAATATCTCATTTGATGCATCTAGTCGTAGTTTTATTGTGCTAATTGTCACATCTTGTTTGCTTAGTCTGTAGCGCAGCTAAATGATTCAAACGGTCAAATTCAATTGTTTAGTCTTTTGGGTCGTTCTCTTTGATAATGAAGGTTGGGTTGCCTTATTTTGAGAGTAATTATGGCTACACTTCTTCAGAACGACAGTGACATACTAATGGGAAATACCTCTTTTTTCCTCTAAATTTCACCTCACTCTGCATAAAGCTTCCTTGAGAGTTATTTATGTGTATCTGATCTTCATCGCCCGCGACAGTTATATTATCACAAGAGGTAACAAGTGGCATTGACGTTATCTTCCTTTAACATTGCTAGTGCATGCTTCAATTAAAAACCCTAAATCAAAATCAGCTTTCCTATGAATAATGTATATATAATTATTCATAGGACCTCATTCCAAGTTATCAATGCTGAATATTTGAGCCTTGAGTCCTTATAAGCGCATCACATCTTCAATTCCTATACATCATGGTCGATCTCATCCCATATATGCTTAAAACGTTGTTTCAATTTTTTCTCGAAATCCTACTACAAATAAGACTAATCAGAAATGCTTATTATTCATTTAAGAAAATGAAAATTTTTGTGTTTCACGGGGTGGGCTAGGCTAGGTAAGGATTTATTTTCATGGTCGATCTTATTATCCTAAAACGCTGTTGAAATTTTTTTTCGAAATCCAATTGGAAATAAGACTGGTTGGAAATATTTTTCATTTATTTAACGAAATGATAATAATTTTTATGTTTCACCAGGTGGACTATATATAGGACATTAGGCAAGGACACTTCTGGGGAGTATGAAACATTTAACGTGTACGCCAATATCAAATTTGACGTGTCATGTAGTTTTGATGTGGCAATGAGCACTTTGCTCAGCCTATGGTACAACTGATGATCTGAACAGTGAAAACTTAAATCTTATTAGGTCATCTTCTCTGATTGTCAATGCTATATCTACACAGTGTGTTTTTGTTATACAGGGTGCTTCAACGAAAACTGAACAGAGGCTGTATCTACCAAGATATTCATTTCTGATCAAAACGCAAACACAGGTCAATTTTTGTTTCAAGGGCGACATTTTTTGGGCTACAAAACTTGCCTGAAATATCAACCCCCTAAGCGAGGGTTGCTATCCTTTAACATTTTGGATAGGGAAGATGGGTCGAGTGGTGACTCAAAAGAAATGTGGTATCTTTGTCTACATTGCCTTAAACGAATTTTAATTGAAAACTGTAAAAGATACTGGGTGAGAAACTGAAAGATAGGGAAGACTATTTCCCTGAAACTATTCAAGTTTCAGTAAAGTAAAATGGAACAGATCCAAGCTGATCAATGGCAGTCATCAACAAGTTCTCATCTCGAATGTCAACCCATGGAGCAGGGGTGACAAACCTTGAAAATTTGGAAGAGGGTAGATGGGTCGAGTGATAACTCGAAAGAAAGGTATTATCTTTGTCTGCATTCCCGTGAAAGAAATTTCATTTTTGAATGAAAACTGTAGAAGATACAGAGTGAGCCACTGAAAAATAGAGAAGACTATCGCCCCGAAACTATTGGAGCTATCATCTTCCGAAATCACCCTCATCTCGAATTTCAATTCCTAGAGCAGGGGTAATATTTCGATCCAGTGATACCTCAGGGCGATAGATAGTCCCCTCTATTTTTCAGTAGCTCACTCTGTATCTTCTACAGTTTTCAATCAAAAATGAAAATTCGTTCACGGGGATGCAAACAAAGATAATACCTTTCTTTCGAGTTATCACTCGACCCATCTACCCTCTTCCAAATTTTCAAGGGTTGTCACCCCTGCTCCAGAGGTTGAAATTCGAGATGAGGATGGTACTTGATGATGCCTGCCATTGATCAGCATGGATCTGTTCCATTTTACCTCACTGAAACTTGAATAGTCTCAGGGAAATAGTCTTCCCTATCTTTCAGTTGCTCACCCTGTACAGTTTTCAATTTAAAATGGAAATTCGTTGAAGGCAATTTAGAAAAAGATACCACCTTTCTTTTGAGTCATCACTCGACCCATCTTCCCTATTCAAAATGTTCAAGGATTGCAACCCCCGCTTAGGCAGTTGATTCTTCAGGCAAGTTTTGTACCCCAAAAGATGTGCCCCTTGAAACAAAAATTGACCTGTTTTTGCGTTTTGATCAGGAATGAATATCTTGGTAGATATAGCCTCTGTTTAGGTTTCGTTGAAGCACCCTATATATCTTAACAATTTAGGACTGACTTTCGTAAATATATTACTTTCCTTTTTGAGGATATGTCTCCACTTGACTCATCAGTTACTGATCCAAATATTATTATTCCACTTGACAAATTCAATATTTTATAACCATAAGTTCCTCTTTTCTGTTTTTTCAGTGTTTCGTTATCCATTAGAACACACATAATGATTAAAAATGTTAAAAAAGGAATGAAATCTAGTATATGACCATTTGGTTTTTATGCTATTAGCATAACTCAATACTACCTGCATCTGATGGATTATATGTTTGAGTAAAAAAAGTTGACTCTTGTAGTTCCTACTCAAAATTTGAACTCATGGTGGATTGGCTTTCCTTGTAAATTGTCTGCAACCATAGCGCCGGTTATACAAAGCAATAGCTTCATTAATACTGTAATTCTCTTCAGGTTAGCATTAGCTAAATATTTTTTGTTCAAAAGATCGAACATTGGTCCTACTTTGACAAACTTATCAACTTTGTTGAGATCCAAATTATTGGAGATATGATGATGAATCATTATAAAAAAATCGCCAGAGATGAAAGTATATTATGAGCATCTTTGGAGTTCCCCAATGCATTCTTCTTCATGAAACACTAAATTAATCGCCAAATTAGTTAAAACATTCTATTTCTGATATATCTACAATTATCTTACAATTTTTTGCTGGGACTGTTGATATTTTCATTGATATGGCAATTGGCATATCTTGTTTTCTTAGTCTGTGGTGCAACTAAATGATCTAAACGTACATACTACATAATTACCCACTCAGATATGGGGTCGTCCTATCTGATAATGGCGAGGTCCCATATTTTGTTCCACAATGATCATGGCTTCACTTCTTCTAAATGCCATTGGTTCATCGTACGTGCTCGTCTTCTATAAATATGCCAAGCCTTTGTCAATACCGGTATAACACAGTGAGGTAATATTGGGAAATTCCACCTCTTTTCCTCCTACTTGTACGCAATATTGAGCAATATTTAATCGCCTTTCCCCATATTTTTGTTATACAGCTGAACAATTTGGGGCTGGCTTCAGTAAATACACTCATTTTCTTTTTGAAACATCTCTTCGCTTGACATCGGTTGAAGTCAACTTACTGCTTTTTATCACATTTGGACAAAAAGCGATGAAAATTGAAAGAAACTTCTTATTTTTGAGGATAAGTTTTTATCGACTTGTTTGTAAATTTCACAGAATGGCCAAGATTATGCGATTGAGGGTCTCTCTAGAAACTCAACATTTATTTTAAACAATGAATATCAAATGTTATGATCATTCGGAAATGAATTTCTAACCTTTAACAAAGAAATACGGGATTGAAGTTTTTCGATCGACATTTTTCCATAATATCTCCTTTTCTTGTCTGATAAAATTCCAAAATGATAAATTACTCGAAAATGGTGAAATTGAGACTACTTAAAAATCTCTTTAAATTGAATACGGAATTATACCTCATTCGTTCCATTCCTGTGATATTCATCCTGGAAACAAATACTGTCATTTCAATAAAAATTCACATTTTCAGGTGCATAATAAAGCATTTCTATGATTTCAGGGGGCTTCTGTTCTCAGAATGTTAGAACATGCTGTGGGCGCAGACAACTTCAAGAAAGGTGTAACTAACTATTTGATTAAATACAAATATGGGAACGCCGTTACTGAGCAGCTGTGGTCCGAATTACAAACGATAGTTGGTCCATCCATGGATGTTGTTGAATTTATGGATACTTTTACTATACAAATGGGTTATCCGATATTGAACGTTTCTGTGGATGGTAATAAGTATACGTTGCGGCAAAAACGATTCTTGGTCAATCCTGATGACAGGGAGAAACAGAAACCTTCGCCCTTAGGGTGAGAAACAATATTTAAGTATTTTTTGAATTGTGGAGGCCGTTACTTGATGTAGATCCATGATATAAATGAGATAAAATATTACATTAAATTCACGATAGAAATTGAACAGAACGATTCCATAAATTTTTGGACTTAAAATCACTAAACAAAATAATAATCATGTTTTTCGGTCTTTCGTAAACCAACACATACTGATACAATTATACATAACTACTCATTACATCCAATTCAACACAAAGTTGCAGCTTTAAACAGCATGGTACATCGGTTACTCAATTTACCTTTATCAGTAGAAGATTATGATAAAGAGTTAAACACCATCAAACAGATAGCCATTAATAATTCATATAATCCGGATATGATAGATCTAATCATTCGTAAAAACTCTATCAGAAAGCAATAAATGAAGTATATCCTATTCATAAAGACTTTAAAATATTCAACAGTTTAACATTCTGCGGTTCTGCAAGTACAAATATTAAATCCTTTCTCGTCAAACAAAATCTTAATATAGCTTTCAAAACTTCTAATAACTTAGGTAAACATATTAAAAATAATAAATCTCGTGTTGAAAAATCAAGTAAATCAGGAATCTATAAACTCAATTGCGGTTCTTGTGATAAAATTTATATCGGTAGGACCTATAGGAGTTTCGGCATAAGAACATCTGAACATAAACGTAGCTTCGATAAAAATAAATTTGATTCAAATTATTCAAACCACCTAATAAAAGAAAACCATTCATTCAATAAAAACTTTGACATATTACATATAAAATCAAAAAGTTCAAAATTAGATCTCCTAGAAGCATTAGAAATAAATCGATACAAACATTCGGACAAGCTTTTGAATGAACAGGTAGATTTGAATTACTCACCCCTACTTAACTTGTTTAATTAGTTTTTATTATCTTTCATACTAACTGTACAATGGCTCGGTGTGGATTTTCCTGTTATTCATCCAACTTGTTCTACGATTTGTTTATAATACCATACTCTTCATTCTATTTTTCATTCTTGATAAAGCTGCTGTGTCAGCGAAACGTCGTCGAATTTTTTCAAATAAAGTGTAGATTAAAGTTAAACCTTGTGTTTTTATCTCATTAATATTTAAGTAGATTGAAATGGACTTGTTTATGAAAATTTCATCTGATTCTGCGAAATGAATTTTGCTGTAACCTAATTCAATTCAATAGGTCTAGTTTATTTTATATTATATTGAAAATGTGAAAATACTGTGCAAGCAATAGAAAAGTTATGCCGAGGTATATAGTATATAGCATATCGGTCAATTGGCCTCCATTTGTATGATTATTCAATCAAGATTGGAAGGCATATGCCTCCTTCGATGTTACCAAATACTTCCTTGGAGATTTTGTGAGGAATTGGGAATATGATAATCATATAAATAGTGCTTTTATATCGCGGGGTCATACAAATTTTCCCTATTACAGGGTTCACCAAGATGTGAGAGAAAAACTTATGTGCTTTTATTTATGTTGAGAAAGTGAGCTATAACAACGGATGGTCTGCACGACGCTTACGTTAAAATGACCCATTATTTCATCAGGAACAAGCGAATGCAATTTTCAGATTTAAATTTACAAATGTTGAAATAAGAACATAATTCAATCTACATTTATTTTCAGTTTTAGCAAACAAGTTTTTTTGAAAGGAAAAATTATGATGATTTTGAGAATGATTAAACGCTAAAATTTGATGAAATGAGTTAGGTTAATACTACAAAATGCGGTAAGCTTCACGCCATACTCAAAAGCAAATTAATGAAAAATGCAGTAACTATAATTTATTTAATAATATGAATGTTTACATTATTAATTGGACTAAATATAGAGCAGTAATAAATACACAAAATAATATAAAAATTATATAAATATTAATTTTATCTTAAAAATAGGTGCAATTACTTTTCAATTAAGGGTTACTGCCCTTGTAATTAGTAATTTATTAAATTTCTTCCTGACATAGTTGGATTTTTCATATATTCTTTTCACTTCAAAATGAGGCCGAGTTTGAAAATATAGTTTCAATATCGATTTGCACAATTGGTCTTTATGATTATTTAACACATTCATCGTTCATTTCAAAAGTATTGAAAAAATTAGTAATTTGATTCATACATCTTGATATTGAAGTTTTTAATATATAAGCACGCACTCAATTTTTATTTTGATGCAGAATGTGTTCAGCTATCTTGCAGATTTCACTCACATCCTGAGAAGGATTTGAATACGGACCTTATTATATATTTTAGAGCGCTTAATGTAGCCAACTTTACATTATCTGTTACATGTATTTTTTTTAGATGAATTCCACACCATCAATCCACTGATATATACATATATATATATATATATATATATATATATATATATATATATATATATATATATATATATTTGACCCCCTATAACTCCGAAATGAGTAACATTAGCGAAAAACACGAAATGACTATTAGCGAAAAACACCAAGACACGTCGATTTTTGTTTCGAGGGGAGCATTTTCGAAATAATTCGAAACTTCTCAGATCAACCCCTACCCCATTCATCATAGGGAATAAGGGTCGAGTGGCACCTTACTGAAAAGGTCTGTCAATTCTCCACCTTGATTTGTCATTTTTAGTGGCACCTCGTTGGAAAGCTACTGCAATTTTCTCTTCGAATTTGGTATTTTCGAAATTCAGAATCATCATACAGGGTTTCCCGAAGCAGGAACATTGAAAATCCAAATAACTTTTGAAACTGGTTCATTTCGGTATACGAGAACATGTTTGATCCGAGAATAGGACTTTCTTGTGTGGTTATAGAATTTTTGCAATCAACCTCTTCCATTCAGCATCCCCAACTTGAAAATCATACAAATAATTTAAGTGGCATATCTTCAGAAAGGTTTTTGAATTCCAGAATGATTAAAGCATTTCATTCAGTTCGGCTCTCCATACAGGATGTCGCTTTCGAAAAATTCAATATCGTCATTTGAAATTATCAACTAAAATTAATTCGAAACTGTTAAAAGTATTGGGGTACGATGTGTTGAGCATCAATTACGAAGAAATAAAGCTGATTTCTGCATTGAAAATGTTCACATTTTTTCATTTCCATCTGGCGTGCAGTCATCTGTTATTTCTCATTTTGCAATGAAATATTATTATTATTCAGATCAGTTCCTCATTATTGTTGTTGTTCGTCAGTTGAAATTAATCTGAAAATGGTTTATTCCACTGAGGAAAGGGTCGAAATTGTATCGACGTATTTTCGAAATAACAGTTGTGCCAAAGAAATGGCAAGGATATTCGATAGGAACCATCCTGAAAGAGAAAGGAGTCAGTCACCAGTACGTTAAATATTTGGTTGACAAATTCCTAGCTACGGGTTCGGTGGCAAACAAAAACATGAAGTGGCATGTCCTGTCAGAAATGAGGCAACGGAAGTGGCAGTAGTGGGTCATCTACAAATGGAGAATACTACTTCGATCAGAAAACTATCTCGTCTGACTGGTGTATCAGCTACAACTATCCATAGAATCGTGAAACATCACAAATTTCACCCCTACAAGGTAAAATTAGTGCATGAAATAAACGAAGATGATCCAGATCGTCGTTTACAGTTTTGTGAAAATCTAAGTGAAAACCTAAACGCTAATCCAAATTTTCTGAATAACATCTGTTTTTCTGATGAAAGCACCTTTATGCTCAGTGGTGAAGTGAATAGACATAATTGTCGATATTGGGACACACAGAATCCTCATTGGTTTAGAGAGGCCCACACGCAAAGGCCTCAGAAGTTGAACGTTTGGGCAGGAATTTTGGCAATCATCTAGTTGGGCCTTTCTTTATTGAGGGTAATCTGAATGGAAATGGCTACCTACAGTTGTTAGAGGAACACATACATCCTAGATTGACCGAAATTTTACAGAACGATCCAACTCTTTCTGAGGACGAAATGCGTTTTCAACAAGACGGTGCTCCTCCGCATTATGATGCTCGGGTGCGCCAATATTTAGACGAAAATTTCCCAGGAAGGTGGATTGGTAGAAGAGGACCTGTTGAGTGGCCAGCCAGGTCACCAGATTTAAATCCCCTAGATTTTTTTTTGTGGAGCCATCTAAAATCTAAAGTTTATGCCACAAGACCAGAAAACCTGGAGGAGCTGCGGATGAGGATTATCACAGAATGCCGACTTTTGACTCCTGAAGTTTTCGCTAATGTGAGAAGAGAGTTCGAAAATCGTCTGTATAACTGTATGGAGGTGGGCGGAGGTCATTTTGAACAATTGTTGTAATAATCAAGTTAGTTTTTGTTTTCAATTGAATACAAGTTCAATAAATCTCGTTTTCCTGTTTAGATGAGCATCCAATCAGTTTCTCCATCATCCCTCATCCTGATCCTCACGCCAGAAAACCTCGATTGCCAAACTGAAACCAATGCCTCAGTGATTCAGAAAATAGAAAAATCTTTCTGGAACTTTGCCACTCAACCTGTAATCACTTGTATGATTTTTGAGTTGGGGATGCTGAATGGAAGAGATTGATTGCAAAAATTCCATATTCACGCAAGAGAGTCTTATTCTCGAATCAAACATAAACATGTTCTCGTATTATACCGAAATGAACCAGTTTCAAAATTATTCCCTATGATATATATCATCTTCAACAAATGGAGATGAATTCCAAAATGTTTGTATATAATCGTGGTAAAATAAAGCTCCCTCTTCCTCCGCATTCTGATAGAAGAGGTTTAAGCAATTCTATCGATTAAATGAAGTTGGTCTGAGATCATACGCGCAAGCAAGAGCACCAAGACTCGATAGAGCCCATCGGGTAGCAAGATTGGCGTTTGCTAAGGAGCATGTAGCATGGACAATCAATCAGTGGAGACGAGTTTTATTTAGTGATGAGAGCCGATATTGTGTGAATTTCGTGGATGGTAGAGATAGAATATGGAGGCATCGAGGGGAACGGTACAATCAAGCGAACTTCGCAGGAACTGAGCAATACGGTGGAGGGTCAGTTATGATATGGGGTGGCATATGCTTGGGAGTACGAACAGAACTGGAGATTATTGGCAATGGATCACTTAATGCCCATCGGTATATAACAGAAATCTTGGAGCCCCATGTTGTGCCTTTTGCTCCTTACATAGGGGAAAATTTCCTTTTTATGCATGATAACGCGCGCCCTCATACTGCGCGCATAGTGATAGAATATCTCAATGAAGTTGGGATCACACGAATGGACTGGCCGTCGCGGTCACCGGATTTAAACCCGATCGAACACGTTTGGGACATTCTTGGAAGAAGGGTTCGACAACGGAATCCAGGCAACGTTGAAGAGCTGACATTGGCTTTGGTGGAAGAGTGGGACAACATACCTCAACAGATGATAGACAACATCATTGGGAGTATGCGAAATCGTATGCGCGCTGTAATAAGAGCTCGGGGGGGTCATACTCGCTACTAAAATCAAATGTTTTTTTTTTGTGGGTCAACATGAACATTTTTCTCAACATGTTCATTTCATTTCACGAGCGTATCGCCAGGATACACACCTGCTCTCAATTTTGGACAGGAATGATAATTATTATAGAGTGTCACACAAAAAAATTCAAAAATAAATGTGCAAAATCAACGATTTTTCCAGTGTACTTCGAGTTCTCCCGGAGCGTGAAATTGGCCAGTGAATTTCAAAAATTTTCATTTCGTTGGATTTCCGCTTCTCTAATTTTGATTTTATTTTTTGGCTAACCTCCGATGTTATGCACCTACGCAAGATTAAAAATAAATTCTTGAAATTTGACTTTTCGCTTCAAATTGGATATCTCTTGTAAAAATAGAGATAAATGCATAAAACAAGAAGGGCGTTACTGTAGGAAGATGTGTCTTGACAGACCATGATATTGTACGTTTCAACTCGGACCACGAAATTCCACAGGGTGTTACGAATTTTTGACAAAAAAACACTTTTAGTTTTGCCCCCGTATAAAATTTTTTTCGAATTTTTTTTGTTTTCTCTTATAATTTCTACAAAGCAGAAGAGTTGATCTTTAACTTGCCGAAAAAATCATCTAAATCGGTTGAGAATTAGGAAAAATATCGGACTTCGAATTTGGTTAAATTTTCGAGTGTTCCGCTAATTTTGCCTCCGAGTGTATCTGATAACACATTCCCACCTTCAAGTGTCCTTAATTCATGTCGTACTAATAACATTTTGTAAGCAGTTTGAAACTGATAGGCATTTGGGTTATTGTCAAACCTCCCTCTTACTCGACTTGCTAAAAATCTTGAGACAATTTATGTGATAATAAATAATCTAAGTCGAAAAATCTGAGATCATTATAAAGATGTAAAAAACTATGTAGATCAATGATTATTCCAACAGAACCAGTTTTTCTGTTAGATTTTAAATCATCGACTCCAGTGGCATCTTCTAAATGTAAAATATAATTTTCTATAAATTTAAACGTTCTTTAAAGATGGAATAATTATCCTCATTCAAAGGTATATTTCATCCTAACTTTGCAAAACTATTTTTTCAGTTTAAAATACATACAGAATATTTCACAAAACGTTGCAGTCATCTCACAATTTCTAAAAACAACATTGTTTTTCAACAGATAAAACAAGCTTTTTTCAACGGTTTCACTTAATCCTTGCATGGATAGTTTAACCGACAATTTGTCACTATCGTAAAAGATGTGCTTTTTCGTTATTTTATTTGATAGCCTCGAACCCCTCCCTCATCTGCAGTTCACACAATTAGACAATAAAGTGCCAATTTATTATTTCATTACCAAAAAATGAAATTTTTTATCCTCAAAAGGATTTCTTACTAATTTTACCATATGATACAAGTACAACAACTATTGGAACGCATTTAAATGGCATTCAAGGCCTCATAAGTAAATAATAATTTAATAAATAATAAAATAAATACATTTCATGGATTCCCAGAGAATCAATGGATGTTGTAATAGATTTTGCCACACGGATCTAATAGAATTGTATGGCTTGGGAGAATAAACATGAACTGCTAAGGCAAACCTTCGTAGCCATTCACTGTACTTTCCTCTTCCTTTCAACTTTCTATTGTTAAGTTCTTTCATGAAAGTCTGAAGTATTTCCTAAGATGAATAAAAAGATTGTTATAAAGTAAAAATGTGAAGCAAACTTGTTTTTGATGCCTTCAGCATTTATCCCATTATCATCTCAGCTTATGGCTGTAGTAGCAAATTACCCTTATAATAATAAGAATAATAAATAATCGTTTATTGAGCAATATATTCCATTCTCAGTTTTCACTGAATAAAATTTACACACAACAATAATTTTGAAAGGTATGAATGGAGAGGCTCAACATGGCCTGTCATTACCTACCTATGTTGTTAAAAACATTTCACATACATATTTTTTCAATTTTGACCTATACACTGGAACCCATAACAATGAGTAATGTCTAGAGGTAGGGTATTATAAATATTTAGACCTCTTGAGAATACTGATTTTTCTACAAGGGTTTTATTAAATGTATCTACATAAAATCATCTCTTTGACGAGTAGAATAGGAATGTACTTCTCTTATGAATCTCATATTTTTATGAAGATATGTAGGGAGTTTATTTGATTTCATAATATGGATAGATATCAATGTATTATAAACAATGGTTTGGTGGACGCTCATAAAATTCAAGACCTCTTGCATCAGTCGAATAGGTGTGTATCGGTTACACTTCAATATAATTCTCATTGCCCTATTTTGTATAATTTGGAGCATTTGTACTCGACCTTTATTCAAATTGAATAGAACCGACGCACAAAAATCTAGATGAGGAACCATAATACTCTTGTACAACAATGTTCTTGTATACAAACTTAGAAAGCTATCAACTGTTTTCATAAAATAGACTTTTTTGACATTTTATCCATAATATATTCGGAATGTTTTTAAAATTGAGATTTTCATCTATATAAACTCCAAGGTACTTTATATCTGTTTCTCTTTCTTAACTGATGTTCAATTTAACATCTTTGTTGTATTCTTCAAATGCTGTGATTACTTTATTTCCTCTTATTATCATATATTTACTTTCATCTATATTAACACTTAAATTATTATAACATAACCACTCAAATACAGCATTTAGTTCTTGGTTCATTGTTTGAATCATTTCAGGGATATTTTTTACCAGTAATATAAATCATAGTATCATCTGCAAACATAGAAATTTTACATCTTTCACCTTTCAACTCCTTTCATCAAGGTACGACTTGAACCACTGCAGCGCCCTCCCAGTGATACCAATCCGTTCCAATTTCTTCAACAACAAAAATCTATTTACCGTTTCGAAAGCTCTTCTGAAATCTACAAATGGTACTACCACAAAATTTCCTTTGTCTATTTATCACATTTAGCAGGTGGTTAGCAATCACTTCTGTTGTATCTTTCAGTATCCTGGTCGATATTCCATCTTCGACACCTGATTCTTGAGGTTGTTAACAATCTTTTTTAGTTCATTCATAGAGATGACATTAAACTTGTTGAGGAAACCTTTATTCGGTATTCTGTTCAGTATTTCTTCTTCATGTTCAAATTTGGGGACACCTGTGACAATATTATCGATGCTTTTAGTGAAGTAGTTATTGAACTTGGCTGCTATTAAACTTGCAGCAGCAGTTTCCAGATTTTCAAACTTCACGAGATCAACAGTGTTTTTTCAGCATTAGGCAAGATATTCTTTAGACCCTTCCACAGTTCTCTTGAGTTTTTCTTGTTTTCATCAATTAATTTTTCATAATACTCATTTTTTGCTTGTCTTATCATGCAATTTATGATGTTCCTCTGTTACCTATAGTTATTCCACTCAACTTCATCTCCAGTAAATACTGCCCTTTTATTTGTTGTATCTTTTGTTGTCATTCTGTTTATTATGTCCTGATTTATCCATTTGTTAGAAAAATATTCTACAGGGATTTCCAACTTTATCATTGGACATGATTCATCCAGTATATGTGTTATCGATTTGGTGTACAACGCAGCGAGATTGTTGACATCTACTTCATCATTTTTCCATGTGTTCCTCTCTAAGTTGCTCTTGAAATGTGGATTTATTGTAATTTTTGAAAGATCGTTTATAAATTTTTTCCCTATTTCGACTTTTGTTTACCCTACCAATATGTACTGAGAGTATACAGTGATCGCTCATTTTTATTGTCTGTAATAATGAGGTCAACTATTGTTGCACTGATCTGTCACCCTTGTCGGTTTCTGAACAATTTGATCAAGGCTATTTTGGTACACCATCTTTTTCAATTTGTTTCCATAAAAGCTGTCTCGGCTCATGTTCAGATTAAAATCACCAAAGATAAGGAGCGTTCCTGAACGGTTATTTAGTTCATCTATGTACCCCTCAAGATAATCCAGGAAAGGTCCATCGCCCACATGGGGTGGATGATATATTGTGCATAAGTTGTAAACTTTTTTCAGTTTTATTTCTACTGTGATGAACCACAACAGCAATTCCAAGTTAATTGTACTTACTAACTGATATTTAAAGTCTGTCCGAATGTAATACACCACCAGTCCTTTTATTGGTAGTTGGACATTTTTCAACGTTATACCCATCAATGAGTAACTCTTTATTTGTCACATCATCACTAACATGTGTTTCTGTGAGACACAATATCATTGGTTTCCATTCAGATACAAGGTGCACAATTTCTTCTTTATTATTTAAAAATCCTTGTAAAGGTATGCACTACACCCTGATTTTTCAGTCGAACAGCAGTTTTCCATTGATTTAATTGCTATGCTCCTTTTCCGCAGTTGGCGCGTCTTGTTAAACGTTCAATATTCTTTATCAAATATGGACAATTATTATCAAATGCTGCATGACTGCAGTCGATTTTTATCTTCATCTTTTCTGCTGTTTTAGAACAATTTACACATCTCATATCTTCACTGTTACATTCATTTATTTTATGTTCACCAGCACACCTGAAACACCTAATATCATTCTTACAATCCTTCATGGTGTGATTCAATGCAGCACATTTATAACAGTGAACTATATCGAAATACTCCTCAATCTCACATTCTCTCCATCCAACGTTCAATCTCCCCATCTCTATAATATTTTTGAAAATATCAGGACTTACTTGCAATATGATATTTGCACTATTATGTCTTGTTTTGTTTACATATTTCTTTACAATTCTGACTTTATCTTTGAATTTAGCCTCCAATTTATTCAGGTTTATCAATTCTTGTACTACATCATCATCATCCCTTTCAGCAAATAGTTTTTCAGCATGTTTAATCTCTATTGAAGGATTTTTGAATTTAGGGTCTTCGATATTATACTTGTCCTCCAATTTTTATTCAACCTTATTCTTCAATATGAGTTTGGAATTTGCATCAGAACAACTTATGATGATTCCACCATTATTAATTATTAAACATTTTCCACTTTTACTTCCAGTTTGGCAGGATCAATGCTTCCTCCGACTTCTTCATGTGTTTCTTTACTTTTTTGTTCTGTATTGAGTGGTTTCACCATTAGTATCTCCATATTTTTCCTCGATGCTTTACTGTAAGAGCGAGTACTATCAGTTTTGACCTGATTATCTTGTTACAGAGTATCATTTCCCCCTTTTATTTCGTCAGATGCAGTTTTCCTCAGATATTCATTTATTGAACTCACTTCTGTTTTCATTTCTTCGAACATAAGTAGAATTTTGGTCATTACATTTTTGTGATGTCTTCTCTGAACCAATTCATAATCTTTAAAATTTCTTCGAATTTGAGATCGGTGTCCCTTTCGTTATAGAATATGTCAGTCAGATGCCCGAGAGTACTGGGTTAACTTTCCAAATCATTTCACTGGAGAATTTACTTAATCTTTGACACGACCGTTACCTCCCGGGGAGGAGTGGTTGAATATCATCATACATAATGCATGATATATATTTCCGGTAATAAACAAGAAAAGCCTATACGGTTTTCATAAGATCCTCAGGAATGTTATTATCGAACACATTTGTTCAAAAAATTTTGATGCCACCCTTACCTTCCATGGAGGACGGGTTGAAAATATTCGAAATTGCCTTAGCTCCGTTAATAACCAAGATATATCTATGTTGTATTATATATATATATATTATATATATATATATATATATATATATATATATATATATATATATATATATATATATATATATATATATATATATTATTATTATAAGAAACCTCTGATGGAAAAGATTGAATGTATCATGTTCGGTAATTCATGATAACGTGAAATTTTCAGCTATGTCCAAAACTAGGCACAGAAGAGGTTCAGAATTTCACCAAAATCATACCTTTGTCCTATGCCAGCTTGATAAACTTTTTAAGCTAGTATACACTTTGCAACCATACCTAACATTGTCTCTAGATAACAAAATCCCTTCCTTTTATAAGATTATTAAAGAAACGATCAGTTTCTTTTCAGCAAAGATCAAAAGTTCTAATAGCGTGAAAACATTTCACTAGCAGAAAAATGGTGGAAGCGAGACTATAGTCTGTCGTTTTATAAAGGAATATCCCAATCAAATCTTGTCACAATTCTTGTTGTCTTCAATTATTAATAATGTAGGATTCTTTCTATAAGAAAATTTATATAATTTAATTTTCAGATATAAGTGGACCATTCCTGTAACATACATCACAGATAAAGGCAAATCCAAAGAAATTATTTGGTTCAACAAAACACAAGACAGCGGTAAGTACTGAAGTGTTTATTTTACATCTATCATATTTTACGTATATGAATATAGTCCAATACTACGTTGAGCAATGAGTTATCTCGGTCGACAGTATTTTTGTATTTTAGTTTTAAATATCTAATTGAAAGGAAAGATGTTTTGCTTCTAGTTTCATTTTGTGCTTCTAGTAAGAAACTGAAAGACAAATTTCCGTTATACGTCTGAGTCACTTTTATTTGAGAATAATGACCACCGTTGAAGTTGGTAAAACCAATTGAAAGTGAATAATTTTTATTTTTTATGTTTCTATGAACCCCCGTTATCTTCCATAATATGTATTATCGTTGGACCCCCTTTGATAACGTCGTTTGAAGCCCACTACGTCTTGATGAAAACATTCTCCCTGCTCTTCTAAGTAGGCACCTGTATTTCATTTAAATTCGTTTTCTGCTGTCTTAAAAATTCCCGCATGGTTTAAGACAATGCTATATAATCGTCAGCTCTACTATTTTCAACAAAGCCAGAAATTGCTGTTTTTCATAAGTATTGAGTGATTATATAAATTCATCATTGTTCATTCTATTTTTCATTTTTCGTTGGATAAGAGTACTTTGGCTTCAATTAACTTCAAATTACTTGAAATATACGTAAGCTTCACAGTTTTGATCGAGAACTTCAACAAATTGTTTCATGAAACTCAATTTTATGAGATAACCCAGCAGAAAATCAATCATCTCAAAATCCCTATTATTGGTCAATATACTCAGTGTATGTGAATTGTTTCGACACTATTTTCACACTCATTATAACCTTTGGACATTACAAAATATGCCAAAGAAAAATGAAATCTCTCTTCATTTGACATGAATGTCACATGATGAAATGCAGATCGGAAAATACAAGGTGGGGCGTTTTTGAAATGAGAATAACTCAGCTGTTTTTCAGCGTTCAATACTCTTAATTACGTGAAATGAAAGCTTAAATATTACCACTTAGTGTAGAAAAAATGGAAAGGATCATGTTCTGAAAATGACATCAGGCAGATGACGTCCGTGTTCTTCAATGCACTGCTGTATTCGATTCTCAAAGTTCTGCATCACCCGCTCTAATAAATCGGTGTCGACTATCCTAACTTCTCTTCTTCTTCTGTCAACTCTTGCAGATTTCGAGGTTTATCGACGGAGACCTTAGACGTTGGGTTTCCCCACAAAAAAACTATTACCAGTGAGATCCGGGGAACGAGGGGGTCACGGCACATCACCAAAACGAGAGATTACATAACCAGGAAAAATGCTATTCCCAACTTCCATTGAGGCCCTGGTTGTATGTGCCGTGGCACTATCCTGCTGGAACCAAATATTTCCCCTGTTCATTCTTCGTCCTCGCAATTCTGGGATAAAAAAGTTCTCCATCATGAAAACATATCGCTCAAAGTCTACAGTAACGGTTGCCCTTCTCTCATCCTCAAAAAAATACGCGTTCCAATCACCTCAAGACAGCTCATAGCGCACCAAACGGTGAACGGTGACTTTCTCACTTTAAAGTAGGGATTGATGCAGTTCGCGGGGGTTTTCTTCTGCCCGATATCGGCAGTTCTGTTTATCAACCGAACTGCTCATATGAAAATGAGCCTCGTCGCTCATCATTATCACTGGTTGATTTTCATCAGCGATAATCATTTGCATTATCTCGGCAAACTGCTGGCGTTGTGCAAAATCTCCTTCATTTAGGTGCTGGACAACCATGAGCTTATAGGGGTGAAAGCGGAGGGTGTAAAATTCTGCGAACAGTTCGACTACTCATTTGGAGTGCTACAGCTCGTTTTCGGACGGAGCACCCTGGGCTTTGAATTACAGCTTGTCTCACTCTTTCCACGGAAGCTGGAGTCCTTGCATTTCGGGGACATCCTTAATATTTCGGATTCATTGCTAATGCTGTCGTTCTGAAATGTTGTAACCATCGGATTATTGTGTCTCAATTCGGAACTGAAGCGTTACGACCAATTTTGAAGCGCTGGCGAAAGCGCCGCTGCACGACAATGACAGACTCTCCCGATTTTAAATACTCTTCAACTGCGAACGCACGGTGCTCCCTTCTCCAGATAATCATTGTGAACTGAGTGGTAACTCCTCCTGAGTCGAATTACCTCAGCCGCTCCCCTCTACGCACTCACCGTTACGTCTACTATCCGTTTCAAAAACGCCCTTTCATTACGCCTCATCCTGTATTTCCGACAACTTTAAGAGCGCATTGAAAACGTTACTGTTCTAAACACGATTTAGTTTTTTTTCAACTAGAAAACTACCAACTAAATAAAATGAAAAAAGTTCAGAGTTGCCACTCTTTTATAAACATTGATTTCTACTTTATTTTCCAGTCGTTATTGAGAAGCCGAAAGATGTAAAATGGTTCAAGTTCAACTACGATCAAGCCGGCTATTACAGAGTGAATTATCCGGAGGATTTGTGGAAAGAACTTGGGGCTAATATGTTGGAGTTGCCCATATCAGATAGAACCCATCTTTTGGAGGAAGCATTCAGTATAGCCAGTTCGGGTGAATTGAGTTTCAAGATTCCTTTAGAATTAACCAAATATCTCAAGGATGAGATTAATTACGCACCTTGGGAAGTGGCTTCAACAGAATTGCTTAGAACTCTTAAGTTGCTGAAATCATCTTCATACGAGCATCAGTTCAAAGTTAGTACAATTGATCTCTAAAAATGATTGCACAGTTTACAAATGCTAAAATCGTGAATGAAAATAATATTTTCCTAGTGTAGTGATGAACGTCCCAATGAAATTGATATATTTTTGAAATATCATGGCAGCCATATTTTAAATTTTAGAAATGCAAGTTGCTGAAGAGAAGGGAAAAATGTAAAGATGTCTCTTATTTCTCTGGTAGCAGTGTTATATGTATGCGTCTCTGCAGTGGAGAGACGCCCAGCAGACACTCCATAGAGGCCGTGGGTGTGGATCTCAAGGTTCCCGCGACTGCTAGACGTGCTTTCCTTTGGATCTTGTTTATTTTGTTCCGTTTTGTCCCCTTGTCCAGTGCAGGCCACCATGCGATGGCCGCATAGGTCATGAGTGGTCTTATCAATGTCGTGTATAACCAATATATTATGTTTGGTTTGAGTCCCCATCTGGGGCCGAATAATCTCCGACAGGCCCAGAGTGTGTTTTGCGCTCTTTCCCATGGTCTTTCGATGTGATTGTCCCAATTTATTTTGACGCAAGGATCCCATCTCGATATTTCACTTGTTTTACTAGTTTTAGTTCTTCGTTAAAAAGAATGGGTGTCTTGAAAGGCGGTAATTTTCCTTTTTAAGTGAATAGAATCTTGTCTGTTTTGGTAGGATTAACAGACAGGTTGTTCTCTCTGCACCACTGTTCAGTCATTTCTAGAGCGTTCTGCGCAACTTCTCATATGGTGCTGAGGTTTTTTCCACGAACAAGGTGTACAAGATCGTCGTCATAACCCATCGCAAAGTGCCCAGCATCGGAGAGGCCCGCCAGAAGCCAGTCCAGCACGAGGTTACAGAGGAGAAGATATAGTTCTTCCCCACGAGGACATCCCCTGCTGGCGGTCCTCCAGACGGACGACTCGCCGAGGTGAGCCTCGATGCGCCTGGTCGACATCAGACGTTGGTGTTGTCTACTCTTCTATTTACGATAGCTTTGCCTATCGACCAATAAACTGTGTTGTCTATGTCTTGTAATATTCCTAGAGTGACTTCGCCTTTTTCCAGTACTTCCTCAATATATCCTGCTACAGAATGTAGTGCTCAGTCGACTGATCTACTTTGCTCGTAGACATGTTAAGTGATATGTAGGGAAAGCTCCGCTAGGGTATTTTCCCTAAGATATATTTCTTCTAATCTCTCCATAGTCTTTAGTAGGAAGAAGGTTGGACTAATCGGTCTAAAATCTTTAGCGCTTTTATGTACGATCTTGCCCAGCTTGGGAATGATGACTACCCAAACCCTTTTCCAGGAGCCAGGAACGTATCCCAAGGCTAGGCAGGACCTGAAGATGTGGACTAGATGCATGGCAATTTGGTCCATTCCTTTTATCAGGTGTGCAGGGTATATACAATCTGCTCCTGGTGCTTTGCATGGTTGAAAGGTGGTTACGGCCTATCGAACCGTTTCCACAGTAACTACCATTGAAGCTGTGTTTCAGTTCGATTTGTCAGCATGTCCATTCGATTTCTGGGTTGCTGTGTTGTCGAAGAAGAAACCTGGGAAGTAAAATTCCGTCTCAGTGTTTCATCTTTCGTCTTTGTTTTTACTCCTTCCGGTGTATCAAGGCTTTGAATGTCAGTCGGTCCTGCTGCAGAAAGGATACGTCGAAGACAGTTAGCCTCCGGTGCACCCTCTATCTTCTCGCAGTAGGATTTCCATGCTTCATTTTTGGTTCAATCCTTTGTATGCTCTTGGGGCCTCTTTGTAGTTGTCTCAATCGCTTTATTTAGGAAGCGTCTGCTTTTTGTCTTTTGGGCAGTGAGTTATGCTGTCCACCATAGGGTTTGCTTCCTGCCTCGGTTGTATTATATAGGGCAGCTGTTATAGTGCGCCAATGTTATGCTGGTTTGCAGTTTCTCAACGGAAATTTCCAGGTCCTTGATGTTTCTCGGTGTCTTAGCTGTCGGTTCCACCATTTCTGATAGTTGTTCCCAGTAACGGTTCCCCTCGTTTTTTTTTGGAATTTCTGTAAAGCTCTGTTCGTTGTTTCGATACATTTCTGAGACCGAAACAGATATGTCGATGGTCGGAGAGGGATACCACTTCTGTGGACACTCCAATTTCAAATTTTGGTGGTGAATTGTTCGCTGTATTAAGTCATATTATTTTCTATTCCATGTGACGAAAGTTGGTTAATTTCCTTCGTTGAGAAGTGTACGTATTGAAGTAGAGATATTTGACTAGCTTCTCTCCTCTGTTGTTGCCTTGGCTTCTTGATAGAATATGGTGAGCGTTGGCATCACACCCAACGAAGAGTGGCCAGTCCAGTGTTTTACAGTAGTTCAACAATTCCTGTAGTTTTTCCTTTGGAGGTGGTGTTTGCGAGTCGTAGGGAAAGTATGCTGAGCATACCACAGAAGTACGATATGTGTAGCATTTTCCATCGATTCTGATTGCTACTAAGTCTCTGAAATGGAAATTATGTAATATGTGACTTCTAATGCTTTTAGAGGCAAGAAGGTATGTCCTAGGGGTCATGCCGTGCCTGCAGTAGAAAAGATTTTCATCGCAGGCCGTCAGGCCCCCAACTACGCTGCTCCTTACCAAAGGTTGTTGTATTTGTGATATGATTCGAGAATGACATCATGTCGTATTAGTGAATTAGTGATCTCCCGGAATAGATTTGTAAATTGACAAAGTTGTGATTTAACGCCGTTAGATTATTTCTTGTGGGGTTGTGTTGAATTCTTGATTTATACAAATAAGCCGTTAACAATTATTGTCCGAATTTTAAAAATGTCCATCTAACACTACATCCAGAAACGTAGTGCTGATCTGTTGGAAACGTTGACGAAAGTTGCGTTCATCCAGTTGTATCATGGAAATATCCCAGAAAACAATATTTTCGATGATTCTTAGAAATTGTTGTAATTTATTGATTTCTTACATTATCTCAAAGAGAATTAAATGCTTGTATAATAAGATTTTCGTTCCTAAAAAAGCATCGATATTTTCAAAACTACATAATTTCAAGTATTTCGTGAATATTCCAACAGCTCACCCGCTGTTACCGAACCATTGTTCACTACGGGAATCGAATTTGGACCACGATTAATTCTCCATACACTGAAATTTCAAAATTACTAAATTCAGTTGAAAACCCTTTCATATTAAATACCTTCGGTATTGAAAACTCGACTGGAGATTGAAATGACATTGGCTTCCACATAGACTGTTAAAAACTATTTATTATTGTTGAAAAATAATTCAATGCTGAGAGCACTATGGTGACCTAGAAATAGATAATACATTCGAATGAGCAAATATCATGAAGATTCGTCAAAAAAAAAACATTTAAAACAACTTTCTCTTCAAGAAGAAATTAATACCATTTGAGATGTGTTTCTAACAACACGGTGCCACAAACCATACAGCGGGTGTAATTAATATTTGAGCTATTGAAGTTTCAGTTCGGTGAACGTGTTATCTCGAGAAACGGCCCCGTCGATTGGCCGCCGATATCGTATGACTTGACGCTTCTAGACTTTTTTATAATGCTGAAATTGAGAAAAAGTTTGGACAATTTACCATGACAGATTTTCTAACAAAGCTATTCCATATGCTAAAACTTCTAGAGTGCTACATGCAAGATTGAGTGAAATGGGGGTTTTAGAGAAAATACAGTTGAAGACCAGAAACTGTAACAACTTCTGAACTATAGAGAGAACCTATACTTGATGTAGAAGAGGATCTTTCAAAGAGTATCAGGAAGTATGCACAGCAACTTCAAATCAGTCCAAAGAGAGTTCGGAAAGTTTTGAAAAGAAATTTTCCTAAGTCTTGTCACAAATAACTTGTGCAAGACATACTGCCTCAGGGCAAAGATTTGAAGTTTTTCGGTGATGATACGCATTTTTACTTAAACGGCTTCGTCAATAAGCAGAATATGCGTTACTGGTTAGGTGAGAAGGAAACTAGGCATGAAGAAAACAGGAAGAGATCAAAGAATTTCATTATTTTGTAAATTGACAAATATAGAAACTATAAAAAAGACAGTGACGTACTTTATTCAATAATATCTAATTAGTGCTCACTAAGCACCTTATCACTCTAGATAACTGTACCAAATTTCAAACAATTTAGATCGAGGGATCCTCATGATATTTATAAAATACCGATTTTTTTCGAAAACTTTTACTTCCGAACACATGTTCATTAGAGATCCTTTTATTAAATAGACCAAGGAAATCAACCCGTACGGTAAAACTCCGTATATCAATCTTATAGAAATATCTTCATTTTACGGTGCAAATATATAATTCGTTTGAATTCAAATTACCTTCAAATGAATCTGTTACCTAGGTATTATTTTCCAAGTGTAACAATTACTATAACAAAGATATTTTCTTTGGGAAAATCTTTCATCAATGTTTTCACTTCTTTCAGGAATATATTATAAAAATTCTTACTCCAATTTACACAAACTTATCATGGACTATTGGCGAAGATGATTCACATTTAACCAAGTAAGTATCGAGATTATTTCGAGCTGTTTTTCTTACTTTCGAAAACCATAATTTTCAGGCTTGCTCGTGTTGTGATTCTGAAACTTGCTTGTGAGGTGGGGTATGAAGAAGCTTTAAAGAGCGCTTCCGACCAATTGGATGAATGGTTCACAACAAGGACAATGTTACCGGATTTAAGGGAAATTATTTATAGATATGGTAAGCATTCTATATTGATGGAATTTGGGGGAGTTACCACCAATTCATAACTACAAATTAATCAATCCAACCGAACAGTGAAATACAAATACAAGGAAATTGTTATCGCATACACAATATAATATATATATATATATATATATATATATATATATATATATATATATATATATATATATATATATATATATATATAGGGGTTTTACCCCGACGATTTGCCCATATATCTGTTCATGCAATCAAACTGATTTCATGAAAAATATAAATCCACCACCCGGTAATTAATACCATTGCCAGGCAATGATTATAATCAAAACATATCCTGGAATAATTATATATTAGGATAACGTTAAATGTTATGTGAATATATCAATCTACCAGAATATATACATACTATAGCATCATCAGACAATGATATCAATCTACCAACGAGTAGTGTCAGAGGCTTTCTCCCCGGAAAAATCCAGTGTACGGACCTTTAGTCAAGTAACACTGAATGTTACTCATTAATAGTTTCCTTTGTGTGAAGTGGTGAACGATTGAATAGAATACTGCTCTGAATATAAATATGACAAAATTGTCAGTTAATTATATTACATTTATATAAACAAATAAATAAAATATGAAATGAGATTCTGAGCAGTATAAACTAAAGAAAACCTATGACTCTACCTCATTATTATTTTCGGAAAGAAACCTACGAAGAATATTACAAGATTTGATGACTGTTATCTTTTGTAACTGTTCAAACAAATTTTTTCAGACCCAAAATCTCAATACTTTTGTGAAGATTTCTAGGAATAACACCTGTTGTGGTAATAATAATCGGTAGAATAAATATTTTCTTCATTTTCCACATTTTTTAATCTCGTCACCAAGCATCATATATTTAGAAATTTTTTCATTGTATTTATTTTGTATATTATGTGTGTCGGGTATAGCAATATCAATTATATATGTTATTTGATTCTGTTTATCATTAAGAATGATATCTGGTCTATTGTGTTTTACAGCTCTGTTGCAAAGAATTGTTTTATCAAAATAAAGTTTATATTTGTCATTTTCACAAATAATCTCAGGTTCATATTTGTGAAATTTTTTTCTTTTGAGAATTAGGTCATGTTTAATTCCTAGATTAAAGTGAATAATATTAGCGACGGCATTATGTCTTTCTAAATAATCTGTTGAAGCAAGGACTGAGCAAGATGATAATATATGAAAAACTGTTTCTGAAGAACAGAAACATCTACGGCAAGAATCATCTATATTTTGTTTGATGATGTGTTTTCTATAATTCCTCGTGAAAACAACCTGATCCTGGATCGCAATTGCCAAGCCTTCTGTTTCAGCAAACAATTCTCCAGATACTAACCATTTATTCGATGCAATTTCATCAATATAATCATTTTTCAATTCTTTAGGTGCTTTCCGTGTAATTCCTTCTGCATCCAACTTTCTCCTTTAGAATTATCATCAAATATATCAAAATCTACCTTTTGCATTGTCAAGTTCAGAGGTGTAAGATTATAATCTGAAGCAACAACAATATCATGTAATTCAGACGTTCTCTGTTTATCATGAAAATGAGAACGTATATAATATATTATATATATATATATATATATATATATATATATATATATATATATATATATATATATATATATATATATATATATATATATATATATATATATATATATATATATATATATATATATATATATATATATATATATATATATATACAAGCTCCTTCGGCCAGAGAGGATGAATACTATTTTCCTTTCGTTTTTATTGATTAATTGAAATAGATTATCCTCATTCTATACAGGAATGACCCGAAAAATTATTGAAAATTATAATTTTGAAAATATCATATCTTGATTTTTTCAAATGGAACACCCTGTATTTTATTATTCATGTCAACGCATAGAATATTGTGCTATATTTTTGCAGCAGTAACCTTTTCTTTATCTTCGATCATTTTCGAAATATTCTATTATTTGTGAAATTTTTGATGAAAATTCTAAAACCGTATCAAACTCATCAACATGCATCATTATTTGCACAGAAGTTTTTTTGATACAAGTTGTAGAAAATGAAACCTAAACAAGATAATTCTTTTAACGAATGATAAAATCAAGATGATTAAAACGTAAATCGAGGTATGTGTTGACATTTTTTTTATTTGTGCCTTCCGTCAGGTGTCCGGACATATCATATTCTGCATTCTACATGGTGAACTTATCAGTGTTTCGTTATTAAACATTGTTCAAGTGAGGTTTGAACACAATTTTCTCAATTGACTGCCATGAAGTTCTCAAAGAAGAAATGGTTGATATGATTTTTATTCTGAGTGGGTGTGATAGAAATTCTTTGTTGGCAAGTAGAGTTTATGCCCAAAGGTTTCCTGATAAGAGGCATCCTGATGCAAGATGCTTTGAAAAACTTCTTATTAGATTTATGGAAACGGCTAATGTCGCTTACAAAAAACATGAAAAACTAAAAACTGCTACGGCTGAAGACCAGTTATCAGTTTTGTTGACAGTGACAGAGGACCCATATAAAAGCCAAAGAGAGATTTCTCAGTTAACAGATATTAGTCACACTTCCGTCCAGAGAATCTTGAAGGTGAATAAATTTCATGCATATCATGTACAGCTGCACCAGGAACTGAACAATCAAGACTATGAAAATCGAATCAATTTTTGCAATTGGGCAAGTGACAAAGTAGCGGAAAATCTGAATATGTTTAGCAGAGTTCTTTTCTCGGACGAGGCAAATTTCCACAAGAATGGGCTTGTTAACAGGCTCAACTTTCATTATTACGCCACAGAAAATCCACACCTCATGAGACAAATAGATCACCAGCATCGTTGCTCTTTGAATGTACGGGCCGCTATAGTAAATGGATGTCTAATTGGGCCGCACTTTTTCGATGGGACCTCAACAGTGAAATGTATTAAGAATTTCTGCAAAATCATCTACCAATATTACTTGCCGATGTACCAGAGCATATAAGACAAGATTTGTGGTTTCAACAGGATGGAGCACCGGCACATTACTCACATCAGGTTAGGGAGCATTTGAATTATGTATTTCCAAACAAATGGATAGGACGTGTTGGTCCTGTTAGATGGCCAGCTAGGTCTCCGGACCTTACAAGTCTAAATTTTTTCTTGTGGGGTTATATTAAGGGCATCGTTTACCAACAGAGTTGGATATGAGACAGAGAATAGTCGACGCCTTTCAGTCAATTAATCCGCAAATGTTGTCGTGAATTCAACGGTCTTTCCTCAGAAGGATTGAGTTGTGTCTACAAAGACACGGGCAACATTTCGAACACTTATTGAAATAGTTCAACACCTTGTAGATCATCTCACCAAAAACCAATCTATTACGTATTTCATACAAGACTACCTCAAAATATCTCCATTTCTCTGACCAAGTTTAATGATATGTACTAATGAACTCTTCTTTCGCAACCTCTAATTTTATTATTTTAGTTTATTTTTTTTCATTTCGAAAATGGTCGAAGATAAAGATAAGGTTACTTCTGCAAAAATATGGCACAATATTTTATGCGTTGACATGTATAATATCAAATTATGTAGAAATTATTGCAGTCTAGACCGGATAACTCTATCTTGATAATTAAGTTCCGACCAGAACAACTCTTGTGAGCTATAAAGAATTCAAGAATTTCTGGGAAGAAACGTTTAGTTTTATCTAAATATGGGTGGTTGTCATTCTCAGATATATATATATATATATATATATATATATATATATATATATATATATATATATATATATTTATATATATATATATATATATATATATATATATATATATATATATATTATACCACTTCATACAATATATAAAATATTAATGAGTAACATTCAGCGTTACTTGACTAAGGTCCGTACACTGGATTTTTCCGGGAGAAAGCCTCTGACACTACTCGTTGGTACATTGATATCATTGTATGATGATGCTATAATATGTATATATTCTGGTAGATTGATATATTCTCATAACATTTAACGTTATCCTAATATATAATTATTCCAGGATATGTTTTGATTGTAATCATTGCCTGGCAATGGTATTAATTACCGAGTGGTGGATTTATATTTTTCATGAAATCAGTTTGATTGCATGAACAGATATATGGGCAACTCGTCCGGGTTAAACCCTATATATATATATATATATATATATATATATATATATATATATATATATATATATATATATATATATATATATATATATTATCGGTCTAGACTGCAATAATTTCTATATAATTTGATATGGTCGTTCCTAACAACTGCATCTAAAATGTTCACTCTTTCTCTAGTATTGATAATTAGAAAATTACAATTACCTATAATCGTATAATCAACTCACAGAGAATGAATCACTAGACTGATTAATGTAAATCCTAATTTTTCGATGTATACAATTAATAACTCTATTTCAATAGTTTATGAACTGTATACCTAATTTGTGGTTTATTTAATACGGACCCATTTATAAATTCCATAACACTTTTTACTTAGTTTCATAGTGTCCAATGGTGAAGACAGTTCGGAACCGCGTTAGCAGTGATATCGAGTCATTACCGCAGTTTTATCGTAACCGGCAAATATAAACTTTTTGAGGCGAAGGTATTCTTTAATTATTTTCTCACAAAAATGTTTCATTGAATTGATACATTATATAGAATTATGACTAAAAATCATGTTTACTTAATAAGAATAAGTTACGATAAAACGGCGGTATTGGCTAGATATATTAATTTATTCATTGATACTTTTGTGAAAATTTCATTCCTGTACCTGTAATACTTATATAGTATTTTGAACACAAAGTTTATTTCAAGGTATGCAATCGGCAAATAGAGAAAAATGGGAAAAGATGCTAGCAATTTTCAAAGAAGAAACTGACGCTAATGAGAAGCTCAAGCAATTACATGGGTTGGCTTCTGTTAAAGACCCATCTCTACTTATTAGGTAAGGAATAAAATTTAGTATTAAAATTAACTACGCGTATATTAGAAGAAGTTTCGAATAAATTACGAACAGAGAAAAATCAAAGAAACCATATTTTATGAAGAAATAAATGGGTTAGTATGGACAGACAGATCGACGATTCCTTGGCAGCACCTCGGCCATATACACCAGATCCTACACGTTGGATTTTTTCTAGCCTTCTGTGTACCAACCACGGTCAATGGAATTGATCCATTCCTGTCTGCTACGAATTATGATCTGGAATGACAGCTCCATTTGGTTTGGTTTTTCAGCATCTTGATTTCAGACCGTGAAGACCCGGCACGAAGCTGAAGTTTTTCCATTTCGGAAAAGGTGATGGTTTAGGTAACCATTGTAGCTGCTCCTCTAATCACTGGGTGAAGATGTGCAAGGCCCACTTCCATGGCCACAGTAGGTGTAAAGCGAAAAGCTCCTCTAAGCATCATGCAGGCCGTTCTCTACAATTTAGAGGGCTTGAGTTGGGATTGCTCTTTTAGGGCTCCTTCCCACCAAGCAGCCATATGTGATACATCATCACTTGGCCACAGAAGTTGCTTTGGGTTAAAACCCCATTTCTTTCCACAGGTCATTTGACATGCGCATAAAGAATGTCTGACCTTGTGTATCATGTGAGCTTATTAATCCAAGGTTACCCCCAGATAATTTGCTTCCTACGCAGCTGGAATGAATACTCTGTTCGCTCTTCTAAGAAACGCGTGAGATTCTGGAGTTAAAATTGATACCAGACACTCATGTCTGCATTCCTTTCGATCTGCGATAAAATAAAACTTTTCAATCAACTACATCGGAAATAACGGCCGTTTATGCATGCTCTGACTCACGCAAGGAAATCAAAAGCTGTAGGGTATTTGCCGATTAGCTAAAATCAATTTTTTCAAAAAACAATGTCGTTTATCCATAATGTTTTCAACCGTACCACGACAGAAATTTATAAGTAAAATAATCGAAAGTCATGCAATAAATTACGAGTTGAAACAATTGAACAAACATGGCTTCTATGATATAATATCTGATAACAGATGTGCAGTGCTTTTCACTGGCGGTTTAGCAGAAATCTTTGATTTGTTGAATCTTAAGTTTGACACCAAAAATTATATCAGTTTCTTTAGGATGCTTGTAAGTACTAATAGACCTTGAAGCTTCTACAGAAGCCTCAATGCCTTGCACTTGACGTATATTTCATCAACGATCAATCTGTCGAGTTTACCTCGAAAGGATCTAGATCACAACCTTAACAATCTGGGTTTTTAGATTCTTTCAGATGTAAAACCTTGTGGTATGATTATTTAAAAGTATCATGCTTGATAGCTTTATAAAATATGATATAATATATAAAAGACTCCACAGAATTCCATGTTGATTTGAGTAAATATTTGAATACTATAGGATGGTATGACAGAACGAAACTGCAACTCACTCATTTCAGGATTGTTGAAAGCGTGATCGACTTAAATCCAACCGCAAAACGTGATTTCTTTAGAAGCATTCCTTATTCTAAGGAAAATAAATATCTATAAGTATAGCAGTGCCCCCGCCAAGTAAAGCAGAAATACCATCTTTTCCTCGAGGTCACGTAATGCATTCAATTCCCTATAACTTCGTAATCGATAAAGCTAAAAGCCTAAATTTTCAGGTAGCAATTAATGATGAAATTGACTTCACAATCGTTTGCAGTAGAAAGAATCTATGGGACTTGGAATTTTTTATATTTTATTTTTTTGATGATTAAAATATATAGGAAACAATTGCAGAGAAAATCAGATTTACCTACATTAGTCACAGTTTCCTTTGGTTGCCCTTAACCGCTTAACATATCGTGAAGATAATTCTTAAAATTTTCTTTTTACAGACTACTTGATCTTGCCAAAGATGAAAGTTACGTTCGCAAACAGGATTATCACATTTTTATGAGCATGATGGGTAGAAATCCTGTAGCTTTACCTATAGTCTGGGATTATATCAGGTAAGACTTGCCTTATACCTACATGTAAAAAATATTAACTGAATTTGTGTTGTAGAGATAACTGGCAGACTCTTGTGAAACGATTTACCTTGAACGACAAACATTTGGGAGATATGATTTCCAGCGTAACATCAAGTTTTTCAATGAAGGTCAAACTGGCAGAGGTAATGAAATAAATTTCGTCTATTAAGTCGATGTGATTTATTGCCAAATTACACCTACTAACTAAACTATTATCGAGACGGTATGTTCGTCCGAGCAGTCGGATATCGTAATTTGAACAGACTCCTAATTACATTACAGATTGCTTGGCCAGACCAGCTGTCTTGGGCCAGTACTCGATAGGTAATTCCGCCTACAGCCTTGAACTTTTGCTACTTATGTATAAATTACACTATCCAACAAATATCTATTTAATAAAACTTTACAAAAATCTCATACAGGGTGTTACACAATAGTGTCACAACTTGAGATATTCAGCCCAAAATGCAAGCTATTTTTTACAGCCTCCATCATTACATATCCTAAATTTCAACTAGAATCTACAAGATGTTTTCTCTTCCAGGGCCATGTATTCTTTTGCCCTTTCGAACTTTTTTGCAGTACGCCACTGATCAGCGTAAAATCAATTTTCGTCATCTTCGTTCAATTTAGAAACTTTTTTGACACTTGTAATTTTTTCGTATCTCCGACCGTTCTCGAGCAATAAATTATTAAACGATTGTATGCATTCGCTGAATTGAAAGCACTTCTAATTAAAAATATGACTAGTAGGCTTTGATTTTTTCATTTATTTATTCATTTTGACAGTTGCTAAAGGTGAACCAGTGTCTGCTCGAATTGTTTATTAAATTAACGATTAGTTTTAAGACTTTTGGAGTTATTGCTGTAAAAAAAATGGCTAATTTTACTAACTCCGAATTGGCTGACGGAGTTTTTTCCTAGTGAAGAGACAAATCCTCAACCATTTAATCAAAATGAGTTGAATTACTAAGGGATTTAAATCTGTTCGAAGAGTCTTCTCTGAAGGAAAAAATTACCTACACCAAATACAAAAATTACATCTCATCGTACGCGTGAAAAAATTTGCAACTTTATTGTTTTCCTGAGAAAATTTCGTTTATTGTAATAATTTTAAAGGTCCTATGCAAAATTTGAAGTTACAAAAATATAGACGTGTTTTTATTGATTGTAGTAAAATAAGTTAAATTCATAATATTGTTATGGGTTTATTTTATGGAAATTCATTTTGATAGAAATTGAGCGAAACGCTTTCGTCTGATTCCACAATATTTATTTTGATACACGCGACCGGTTTCAACAGTTACGTCATTTTGAGGTGTCTTCAACTAACGGTTGTGAGAAAGATTGTGCTAACTGTATCTATTCTAAATGTTGAGTAGTTAGAAGTGATTCAACTATGTATGCCGTAGGTAAGATTATTATGGAGTTTAGTGATGGTTATGTCAAGAAAGTTTATTGACTCTATTATGCATTTTATTCAGGAATTGTAAAACTGATTTATTTGTCTGTTTGAGCCCTGAAAACCCACAAGAATATAACGTTATCTGTACCAAAATATACTATGTTTTTGTGCTAACCTATTATTCATTATAGATTTTTCGAGATTGTTCCTAAAACTATCTGTTAATAAAGGACTGAGTGAAGATCCTTGGGAAATCCGGAGTTTTCTCTGAAAATTTTGATTCGAAGTGGAAATAATTTTGTAACATACAAGTCTCTAAAGAATTATAAAATTCATATATAATGTGTGGTGAAATTATCTTTGTTAAAGATTTCTTTCATTGGAGGCAAAGATTCATCTGTTTGAATGTTTGGGTGTATATTTTCGAAAGTTTAACTATCAGGTGTACAAAATTTAAAATGGTATATTGCGGATGAAAGTTGGTGAGTTCCATGAATTTGTGGTTAAGGAAGCTCGCTTATTCACCTGCACATGTATTTATATAGAATACAACTGGCCTGCTGTGGTTTTCCTCTTCGTGTAGTTTGATTAAACCGTATACCTTTGGAATGAGTTTCTTTTTAGCCCATTCTAATGTGCTAGATAATTCGATTGTTCCCATTCTTGTACGATTTATTTATTGAATTGTTTTGTGGGTCTATTGTGATTTCTGTTACGTCCGAAATATCGATGGTAGTTGTTCTCGTTGAGGCACACTATACCCTTATCAGTTTTCATAAGAACTTCATTCTATAATTTGGTTAAAATAGATTTAATTGTTTCAGTGTAATTCTGTTCATTAAGTGTTATGTTTGATTTTTTAATGATTGTACTGATTTTGTGTTTGGGAAGATCTGTTTTTGTGTCGTTGGTTGTTTAGTTCAGATTGAACTCCAATTCTCACTTACTTCCTTTATTTAGCAGGATGATTTGATCTTTGAAAGATCTCTGCTGAAATAATGCTTAAACATAGTATATTCTGAAGTCTTAACAATCCTGGAATTATTCTCGTATTTCAGCGAATGTTTGTCATTCCTCTTTGCTTCTATCTCTCGCAGAATATTTATGTATTCCATTAAAAACTGTCGTCAGTCATTTGGGAAAGGTTTCTGTATATCTTTATAGAGAATCATTTATTTAGTGTAAATCAAAGAACACTCCACAAACTTTGATTTTGTTTTTCTTCTTCAAGTTTTAAATGTTTTCGGATCTGGACTGTCCAACCTTTGTCATAAAATTTGTAAGGAATTCCAAGGAATGATCTACCTTAAGTGAGAGTGATTCTGATCTATTAGTGGGATTTCATTCCAGGTCCTGCCTATATTCAATTTTATCTTTCCGGAGATAGTATTGAGCTGATCGTGTCAATTCCGATATATGTTAGCGAATATTGACATCTCAAACTGTCCCAACGTGAGATCAGCGAATTACAATTCAAGGAATAACAATAAAACTGAAAGCCTAGCTAATTCTGCCTTCAGTTCTTGAATATTTCTCATCGTCCATAACGATCATTTTGTTAGTTGTCAATAAAATAGTGTGCACTTAGAGCAGCACAGCATTTAAGCTCATACTTGAAACTTATGTAATTGTTAATAAATTCATAGGTATAATCCATTCTACAGATTCATTATTGCCGAATAGGTTTCTAATTGCCTATTATCAAAACTTTTTTCCAATAAATTATGGGTAGACCATGGTTTCACCGTCTCCATATAATTGCTTAAATATTTCTGACTAGAAATATTTGTCATAGTTAGCAAAATTCACTAGCTTTTTTCTAACATCTCCCAAATTTATGTTCCATTCATACCATTTCCAATACAGTAAAAGTGTATTCATTAAACTCCTATTGTGCACAAGTATTTCTTGTAGATAATATTTCAATTATAATATAATTATTATTTTCATGTTTCTAGATGGAATCATTCTTCGAAGCATATCCAGAGGCTGGTGCAGGTACGGCAGCAAGAAGAACAGCTTTAGAAACTGTGAAGAATAACATCGTGTGGTTGTCTAAGTATAAAAGAACTATCGAAAAATGGATTGCAGCTAACAGTTCCTAAACGTTGCTTGTATAATGTGTACAATAAATATTTTTACTTTTTACAATCATCGTTTTGATTACTAATAGCATTTCAAGAGAAACCACGATCACAGTTATTTAATTCAACTCTGAAAACTCTGGAGTTTGGTGGTATGGTATTCTGCAAAAACGCCCCAAGCTATAAGCTCACAAAATTATTGATCGACATCAATAAAACAAAAACCGAATTGTATCTTGAATAATATTTTAAAAGCCTGAAACATTTACATTGGTGTGTCACTTCCAGAAGCCCTTCACTTAACTTTGTGAGCTCATTTTTGATTTTTTTTTCAATTATTTTTTAAATTTTGAGTACCTTCTACAAAAAAAAGTATAACTTCAAATACTATATTTTTCGTAAAATTTCGGAAGAAAAACTCGCATTTTCAATTCATCGATGTTATTCGTAGAATAGGCGACTGTTTTAGTTTGTGACTAGAATATTCTGTAACTAGGTTAGAATGAAAAAAATCGGTACGATAATATACCACAAGTATAGAACTTTTTCATTCTTATCGCGTAACACTGTATTTTCTCGACGACAACAAAGTATAAATCGAAAACTAAATAAATTAAAACTGGAAACAATATAACAAGTTATTTATTGGGACATTCGAATCAAATTTTATTAACATTAGTATCTATAGTATTGTTGTATTAGGAACTGAAATAAGTATTGTGGAACCCAAATCCTTAATGTCGGAAATTTTAATATTAAAAACATGGAGACTACATAAGGAGCACACACTCAAGTGTGGCATTTGAAAGGGTATATCCGCGCTTATCGTATAAGTCAAGCTTATTTTCACCACTGTCGTCCCTAATTTTCTTTTTGTACCGGTGTGAAATAAGAGAAAAATTGTTTATTTTCAAATTTCGAACTACCGCTTCATACCCTAATGCTATTATGGTTCGGAACACTAGCGCCCTCTTAAAAACCCAGTACGCTTGCAACACATGGAGTGCGTGCTCCTTATGTAGTGACCATGATTAAAACGTTCATTCTTGCGATAAACCCCTAAAACACTAATGATAAGAGCAACCTACAAATATAAACTAAATTAGAATAAAATTGTTGTCGATCTCTCTTACTCGACATAAATACTCATTATGGGCTATATACAGGCCGCCAGGTAGTAGCTCTTCAGTTTTTTCAAAACAAACCGACAAGTTAATGGAAAGAAATAAAGGAGAATGAATTATTGTTGGAGATATGAATCTGAACCTCCTCAATGATGATGCAACCATGGAAGAGTATAAAAATAAAATTGAAGCAAACACATAATATAAAAAATTCTTTAACGGTGGAATGTGCAACTAGAACAACAAGAAATACTGCAAGTATAGACCATGTGCTTACTACTGATAACGTTCACTGCAAAATAGACATGAGACCATATGATATCTGATCATAAAATTTTAAATATAATAATAACTACCGATTGTGATACGAATAAAAAAGAAAAAGCTAAAAAAAATCAAAGTTGATGAAGAGAAAATGATGGAGATTATCGAGAGAAAAATGTGTCAAGGAAATATAACAACTTCTGAAGAACTTGCAAATCTTCTAAAAAGTGCAAAGCAAGAATGCTCAAAGGAATACTGTCTGAAAATGAATCCAAAGAATCACTGGATAACACCAGATTATCAAATTTAATGAAGATCAGACATAGAAAATATGTTAGATGGCAACAACTACAGAAGGACATAACTAAAGAAGAATTCAGAATGGCCAAAAATGCTGTTAATGATCTCAGAAGAAAATTGAAAAGGCAAAATACGGAGGATAGATTCAATCAGGTCAGAGGTAACAGTAATAAAACTTGGAATGTCCTTAATAATTTATGCGGTAGAATGAGAAAGGATAAAGGTGAAATAGAAAAGATAATAGAGGAAGACGGACAGATAGTCTCAAACAAAAAAGAAATCTCTCTGAATAAGCAATTCTCAAATATTGGAACTAACCTAGCTGCAAGAATACAAAGGCAGGGAAATTCACAGATAATGGAAGAACACATAAGCGAAAGCATATATTTGACACCGACCAATTTAAGTGTAGTCAAAAATATAGTGACAGGTCTAAGAAATGGCAGTGCACCTGGAGCAGACAGTATCACCAAAAATGACCTCTTGGATTCGATGCATATGATTGGAGACACCTTGGTCAATCTGACAAACAATATTCTGAAAACTGGAGTTTTCCCAGATGAATTCAAAATGGCAAAAGTTATTCCTCTTTATAAGAAAGGACCCAGAGAGAACATGAACAACTATAGACCAATATCGATCCTTTGTTGTTTCACAAAGGTAGTAGAAAAAATAATCAAGATTGCACAATTTCATTGAGTCTTAAATCAAATTTGACACACAGCAATTTGGATTTCAAAAGAACAGTAGTACTCAGGGTGCTGTTATGGATCTGGTGGAGTATACATCATGCCAAAGGGGTCAGAATAAATATGTGATACTTGTTTTCATCGATTTGCAAAAGGCCTTTGATACAGTGGACATCGATCATCTTCTCGACAAACTCTATAAAATGGGATTTCGGGGAACATGCCACAATCTTCTCAAATCGTACTAACAAGGTCGGAAGCATCATTCAGTAGTGAATAACTGTGAGAGTGATTGTGCGGATATCAAGGCGGGTGTGGCTCAGGCATCGGTCCTGGGGCCTTTACTTGTATATTCACAGTCTCCAGCGTAAGTCTCGATATTTTATGTATACGGATGATACTGTCCTTGTAAAGTCAGGAAATGATATTGATCACTTACAATTAGATATAAACAGCGATTTGAATCTGTACTTTAATTGGCTTTGTCACAATAGGCTTAGTATGAATCTAGATAAGTCCGTCTATATGATTGTTAAACAAAAAAATAAAAAACCATGTAATATTGAAGTCAAGATCAAAAACATACCACTAAAGGAAGTGTCAGAATATGTGTACTTAGGGTTGACAATAAAAAATAGACTAAGTTGGGATTCGCATATTCAAACACTGTTAACTAAAATAGCTTCCATCATAGGATCTTTCCGTAGATGCAATTATATGTTGAACAACAAAGTCAGAGGGATGCTGTGTTGGAGTTTTTTCGAGTCCCACTTAAGATATCTCATTCATGCTGGGGAAATTTCTCAAAATATTCAATCAACAAAATTCAGAGAATGAAAAACAAAGGTTTTAAAGCTTTATATTCAATGGATTTTGATACTCCAACTAAGGAAATTTATATTATAACAAACATTTTCGATATTAACAAACTGAAACACCTGGAACAAGCTAAATTCATTTATTGCATTAAAAATAATATTCTAAAATCAGAGTGTACAAAAAATTGAATGAAGTCAGTTTGGTTCACTATCAAGTTATAGACAAAGCTAAATTACGAAAAGAATTTTTTGCCAATCATCTCCCTAAATAGTAGTATCTCAGCGTATAATAAAATTCAACTAATATAACAGAAATATCCCATTATTATAAAATGCTCCATTGTTTTAAACACTACATAAAAGAATATTAGGGTTTTTTTAATTTATTTTTATAAGAATATCTCAAACACAACATTGTTGGTAGAATAGGTTTTTTTCTGTTTATTATGGAAGTTGTAATTTATTATTTATGCATGGAAAGAGGAAGGAAGGAAAGTGTTTTTCTGCTAAACTGTTTTTGTAAGAATTAGGCCCAAATACCAGTACAATGCTGCTGATTTTGAGGGTCAGAAATAAAATTTATTTTGATTTGATTCAAATTATAACTTTTTCCATTATGGCTCAATTAATATATTTTATCAGGAACACTTTCTAAATATTGTTTAATATATTCTTCTGTAAAAATCTTCAATTTCTCAGCTATATAATTTTCAGAAAATCATTTAAACCAGGATTTAAATTTTATACATATTTTGACATTATCGTGTCTTACATTTATTGTTGCTTTTAGGATTAAATAAATTTTCCATAGAGTTGAGGATTTGCATTTTTGATAAATCATCAAAAATTCAAGTAAACCATTTTCAGAAAAGAAGTTCGTTTTCTTTTCGTGTTGCTAATCTCTAAACAGCGCAAAAAACTTTTCGTATTCATATTTTGATTTTTGCGGCAGCAGGTCCCTGATTATATTATTTGCCTAATTTGTGATTTCAGGTGGAATATTTTCAAGTTCTATATCTAATGCATTCGATTTTTCAGTGATTATCTTATTTAAACAATAATTTTCGTAGATTATTATGATATTGACATTTACATCTGACAGTGACGCTGTTTTGAAATTCATGACAAATGATGATGTTTGGTTCAATTACGGAATATTCATTACGTATCTAGTTATAGAATGAAAATACATGAAAAACATAAGAGTCAAGTGTTTTAGAATGAAATATTCCAATTCATGAGTGAGAATATTCAAATTCTATTAAAAATGATTTCCGAATTAGTACATTCAATGATGGTCGTGGAGAAACAACTCAGTCTTAAAGTTTATTCGAAGGTAATTCACAAAACGAAAACTTATGAAAAATTTTTCCAGCATTTTTGAAAAAGCACGAAATGCTAGTAGAACGCCCTGAGTTATAAAGCTCCTCCAGACCGATCCATTAACGTCTGAAAATGCTGGAAGTTGACATTCCAGTTTCTTCATATTCAATTTGCTTATTGAATTTGAAGTGACTTCTACTAGGAAGTCCAACAAAGAAATTTTTTCATTGTTATAATGCGATAGTTACTTTGGAATGCTTAAGTAGTCGAAAAATTTAAATTTCTACTGGATGGAACGAGAAACTATTGTTTTCAACGGAAATATAAGATGAGTTAACGGTTATCTGACATAATTATACCTCGAGCCTAAGTAGCAAATAATGCTGATAACAAATATATTATTGAAGTAAATAATGAAGCCAAATCTATGGAACACTAAACAAGAATCAATGAGATGTCGAGAAACTGAATGATGAGCATTCGCATATGTTATGGCAATACCATCGAAAATCTACTTACTACATCAGAATTCTCATTTTCGGGTTCTTATCCTAAACAAAATGAGTATGTAGAGATGAAAAAGTGTTGAAGTGCTCCTCATGTCATTTGTCATCACTAAAGAGCGGATCATATGTAAATAACATATTTTACCTTATTTGAACTAAGATCCATATTTCACGGTATTGTTACACATATTGACATATTTTCGTCATCTACCTAGATTACATTATCCATCACCTAATCTTCTAAAGAGCTAAATATTAAAAACCCATTAGGACATTTATGTCGTGAATAGAAATGATTGTTAAACTGTAGTTCAATTACTTGCAATACCTTTTTCTTTAATCCAAATAACTTGATAGGTGGTAATACATTAGCGGCAATTTAAGCTTTTGTTTTTTTTATTTTATTCAGTGTTCAAATCAAATAGGATAAAGACAGTTTGAAAGTACAGGGTATTCATAAAAATATTCTTCATTTTTTCCTTTATAGGTAGAGTAAAAGATTACTCTTTATTATATCTTTCTTCTTTATTTGTCTTAGTTTTCAAACTTTGACTAGTGTATTGGAATATTTGAGATTTAAGAGGAATATCCCGTAACATTTTGTAACTGATGAAAAGGCCTTGAAATAATTGAAAAATTAGAACACAGTAAAAAACGGTAAATACTGTTTCAGATTAAAACTGATACCAAATTTCACGTTGACCAGCATTTCAGAACAACCAAGTATTGCAAGATTAAGGAACGGAGGAAAAAGGAAGCAATCTCTCAATCAATTTGTCACTCAAAAATTCAATATCCCGGAGGAATCTACACTAAGAAAAACAAGTCGAATGTATTTTCAGGACAACAATGAATGAAATCAGTAAAGTTATGTGCGAAAAAAAAAGAAGCAGAGCATTCATTTCTAGTAGCCTCTAAGCATCTTGAAAAAGCGAACAATGTTACTGTTATAAGATTCATACAAGATACATTGACAATATTTTTCCTACCAAATGCAGTTCCATTAAACAAATTTATAATTTTTTTATCAGATGCTGCTACTTTTCGTTTTTTTTAATTTACTCTGTGGCGGAGCTTTTCATAGTTTCTATAGACGTTTTAGGATGCCTCTCTAAGTTACCACGCTTAGGTATTGCAACTGAAACACGACAAAAAAGACAAATGCATTTATCCTTCACCATACAAAAGAAAAATTCCTACTACCAATCGTTATTAAAATGATACGTTTTAGATTTCTTCGCTGCACTCATTTTGTACTATTTAATAATAAACTTTGTATCGACGTAGTATTGCCTTCAAGTAACAATTTAGAATGGCTCCAATTCCTGCAGGTGCAACATTTATATCGGCGTGAACGAAAGTCTCGAATGTTCCCGTCAAACGCGCCTCCCGAAATTTCTAGAAAAGCGGCAAGAATGAAAAACGCGGCTTTTCTTTGACAAGTACCGCTAGTTCCTTTGATAAAGCCGCCTTTTACCGCTAGCAGAGTGTTATTTCATTACGTTATACATTTTTGTAGTTTAGTTACCTACTTATCAAAATTTCTTTTCTTCTCGAGAAGACCTACAGGGTTGAGGAGGTACAACTTTGAAACGTTGAAAGATGCTGCCCTATAGAATACTGGATATAGATTGCGAACATTTACGTCCAGAAGTATTTGCTACTTTGGCGTAAGAAACCCGGTAGGTTAAGACCTGAACAACCCTCACCTAGTAGAAAGAATGATATTGCTAACTATACAGACTGTTTTAGCATTATGATAACTTTCAACTCCCCCTTTGAATCTATCTGGAAACATCAAATAATTTGAGGTGGTTGGAGCCAAACTCCCCCGTTATTACTATTCCCACCTGATGTTCCGGACATTTGTCATTTCCGGACGCTTCACGGACAGCATATGAAATAAGATCAGTACAGGAAAATTCCACGAAATTTAGTAAACCTACCCCTATCCTAATTCATTTATTTCTTATTCAAGAAATATCTACGACACTATGACGTCACCATTTATGAGAAATGAGTGAAAGAAAATCGATAGCAGAACCCTCAACCACCCAGTAGGTGGCGTTGACGTAACTTCCGTATGAGGGTCCAATTGCAAATGTAATACACCCCTTTTCTATAACTCCGTGATCTTAATATTTGCCTTCTGGGTATTCGCGAAATTTTCGATATATTACCTTCTCAAAAATAAAGGAAATTGTGGCAAGTGTATTCATGAGTTTGTGAATGTGCGGAATATCAGTGGATTATATTGGATTTTTGGTAAGAATAAAAACATTGTTTTCTTTTTTATTGAGTAAGCTCATTGCTTTCATCCAGGAGAATATTTTCAGTGAATAAAGAAAATATTTGATTTACTCTTCTTGACGTTCGTGCTGAAGTTTTGATACTATAATAATAATAGAACACTTTTTATGACCTACGAAAAGAAGATAACCTGTTGTCAAATAATCATATCGATTACACATTTTTAACTGAGCTAAAATAATTGTATACTCTCATAGAGCCATTTATCGAAGAATTACTCAATTAATTATTTCTAGAGATTTGATATAATTTTATGATATATATGAACTTCATTAATTATCACAATTATCGTATTTTTTACTTGGCGAACGTTATTTCCTGAATATACACAGATTTTCTAAATTATGGACAAAGCATCGTCATGCAAAACATTTTCGTGTTCGAAACAACAAAAGAATTTAAAAGTATTCAGTGTTCCTTCAAGAATATTTTGTAGTGAATTATAGTATTGAGTGTCAAAACAAGTTAGGCAATTCTAAATCTCGAATTAATTTTGGTTAAAATCCTTTGGAAATAAATATTCAAGGTCAGATGGAAACGGTAATCCAGGTGTTCTTACCACTAAAACAAAATATTTTATTATTGTATTCTACTGAAAACTCTCAGTGAAATACATGGTCCTTCGAGCCGGATCGTTTGATAAACTGCATGACTTATTGATGATTAACTATCCGGCTCAAGGTACCATGTTTTTAACTGAAAACTTGGTAATGTATAAGAATATATCACCAAGTTTCCAGCAAAATACATGGTCAACCATCAACGAAAACGGTTTAGTTACAAATTAGTTTTAATGTATTGGAGTGTATTATTCAGAAATCGATATATTGAGCACAATTCATCAATTTAATGAGCGAGGTAAATTGTGGCCTCAAAAACCACACGGTAATATAGAAGAATATATCACCAACTTCCCTTTTAAAAGCAATAATTAATGTAGATATAATCCTTGGCCTTGGAAATAATAACTCAATAGTACATTCTTTTAAGAAAGTATCGGGAATTGATCATTTGAAAAATCTGCTTGAAACGATTGCCAAAATTTTTGTTGTTGCTAAGTTGGCACAACTGTCATTCAGTTTGTTTACAATTTGTCAGCACTCACAAGTGTGTTTGGCGATTTTCACAATGTATAAACATATCGAACAAAGAATTCGTAAATCGAGAAATAAGGAGAAACATTAGAAAGGTCAAGGAGGAATGGATGCGAACAAAATGTGAAGAGATAGAAGAACTAGAAAAGAAACACGATACCTTCGCAGTCCATAAAAAAATCAAAGAGGTTACCAATACTAAAAAATCGTACACCTCGATGAACCTAATAAATGAAGAAAACAAAATTATAACAGATGAAAATGAGATTGTAGAACAGTGGGAAACTTATATAGAGACCCTCTTTGCCAATGACTCCACCCGAGAATATGATAGAATGGGATCATTAGAGAGCGCCCCAACAATTTTAAAATCAGAGAATAGCAAAGCCCTCAAGCACAGTAAAAATGGAAAAGCTACAGGACCTGACGTACTCGTAGAAGCACTAAAACTACTGGGAGAAGATAATTTAGATGTGTTGCAGAACCTATTCCAGACAATATATTATGATAATTATGAAAGATTACCAATACTGTATTGAAGTAATGCTCTGGGACATCAACATTTTGTATGGAAGACAACTGCGTTACTATGAAAGAGAACTTCGTTACCGTAATGTCGGAGAGAAAAAATTGAATTTTGTATTTTTTCTCATTCGATAGTATGGGGAAATAATGTCGTATATATAACAAATGATTTTTTTTCAAGAATTTACTATTTTGTTACATGAAAAGTGAAATTCATTCGAAGGGACCAAGTTATAGGCATGAAAAAGTATTTTGGCCCAATTACCCAATTACACGTCTTACCGGCACAAAGGCCAAGGCGGAAGTCCCTAAACGTACTTACAACACTTTGACGTACTAGTGACTTTTGTTTTGTTTATAGTCATTTATAGTCATTTGAAAAATGAAACTTGAACAAAAATAAAGAATTTCAACGTGGATTCACTCGACAACATTGCTGCGATCAATTTGTTTCGACTTTAAGCGATGAAGAGCCATACTTGGCCACTGTGAAACGCTGGTATAACGAATTCTGTCGAGGCCGTGCTCAACTCAGTAACGAATTTCGTGAAGGTCGTCCAAAATCACTGGTTACTCCACAAACCATCGATGCAGTGCGCGAAATGATGCACGATGATCGCCAGTGACTCAACGTGAAATTAAGACAATCCTAAATAAATGAGATAAAAAACACAAGGTTTAACTTTAATCTACACTTTATTTGAAAAAATTCGACGACGTTTCGCTGACACAGCAGCTTTATCAAGAATGAAAAACAGAATGAAGAGTATGGTATTATAAACAAATCGTAGAACAAGTTGGATGAATAACAGGAAAATCCACACCGAGCCATTGTACAGTTAGTATGAAAGGTAATAAAAACTAATTAAACAAGTTAAGTAGGGGTGAGTAATTCACATCTACCTGTTCATTCAAAAGCTTGTCCGAATGTTTGTATCTATTTATTTCTAATGCTTCTAGGAGATCTAATTTTGAATGAATGGTTTTCTTTTATTAGGTGGTTTGAATAATTTGAATCAGATTTATTTTTATCGAAGCTACGTTATGTTCAGATGTTCTTATGCCAAAATTCCTATAGGTCCTACCGATATAAATTTTATCACAAGAACCGCAATTGAGTTTATAGATTCCTGATTTACTTGATTTTTCAACACGAGATTTATTATTTTTAATATGTTTACCTAAGTTATTAGAAGTTTTGAAAGTTATATTAAGATTTTGTTTGACGAGAAATGATTTAATATTTGTACTTGCAGAACCGCAGAATGTTAAACTGTTGAATATTTTATAGTCTTTATGAATAGGATATACTTCATTTATTGCTTTCTGATACAGTTTTTACGAATGATTAGATCTATCATATCCGGATTATATGAATTATTAATGGCTATCTGTTTGATGATGTTTAACTCTTTATTATAATCTTCTACTGATAAAGGTAAATTGAGTAACCGATGTACCATGCTGTTTAAAGCTGCAACTTTGTGTTGAATTGGATGTAATGAGTAGTTATGTATAATTGTATCAGTATGTGTTGGTTTACGATAGACCGAAAAAACATGATTATTATTTTGTTTAGTGATTTTTAAGTCCAAAAATTAATGGAATCGTTCGCTTTTAGCAGAGATTTTTATGAATAATATTGAACAGAAAATTCATACACATCCACTCATTTCCAAATTTCTTTATTGGTATAGATATGTTGACGACATCTTAGTATGTTTCATTGGAACTACTCGTCAATTAGACTTATTTCTTAATTTCATTAATCCATCCATTTGAACATTAAATTCACGATAGAAATTGAACAGAACGATTCCATTAATTTTTGGACTTAAAATCACTAAACAAAATAATAATCATGTTTTTTCGGTCTATCGTAAACCAACACATACTGATACAATTATACATAACTACTCATTACATCCAATTCAACACAAAGTTGAACTTTAAACAGCATGGTACATCGGTTACTCAATTTACCTTTATCAGTAGAAGATTATAATAAAGAGTTAAACATCATCAAACAGATAGCCATTAATAATTCATATAATCCGGATATGATAGATCTAATCATTCGTAAAAACTGTATCAGAAAGCAATAAATGAAGTATATCCTATTCAAAAAGACTATAAAATATTCAACAGTTTAACATTCTGCGGTTCTGCAAGTACAAATATTAAATCCTTTCTCATCAAACAAAATCTTAATAAATATAACTTTCAAAACTTCTAATAACTTAGGTAAACATATTAAAATAATAAATCTCGTGTTGAAAAATCAAGTAAATCAGGAATCTATAAACTCAATTGCGGTTCTTGTGATAAAATTTATATCGGTAGGACCTATAGGAGTTTTGGCATAAGAACATCTGAACATAAACGTAGCTTCGATAAAAATAAATCTGATTCAAATTATTCAAACCACCTAATAAAAGAAAACCATTCATTCAATAAAACTTTGACATATTACATATAAAATCAAAAGTTCAAAATTAGATCTCCTAGAAGCATTAGAAATAAATAGATACAAACATTCGGACAAGCTTTTGAATGAACAGGTAAATGTGAATTACTCACCCCTACTTAACTTGTTTAATTAGTTTTATTACCTTTCATACTAACTGTACAATGGCTCGGTGTGGATTTTCCTGTTATTCATCCAACTTGTTCTACGATTTGTTTATAATACCATACTCTTCATTCTTTTTTTCATTCTTGATAAAGCTGCTGTGTCAGCGAAATGTCGTCGAATTTTTTCAAATAAAGTGTAGATTAAAGTTAAACCTTGTGTTTTTTATCTCATTTATATCGTGGATCTACATCAAGTAACGGCCTCCACAATTCAAAAACAATCCTAAATATTAGTTCCACCAGCGTATATTCAATATTGCAATGAACATTTATCTGACAAAAATGTTTGTTAGCGTTGGATTCCACACAACATAACACAATTGCTCGAAAGAAGGCTCGTGTCGTTTGGTGCAAAGAAAACTTGAAAAATTCGACCGCAGTGCTACACAAGACGTTTACAGGCGACAAATCTTGGATATATGATTACGAGGCCGAGACTAAACAACAATCGACAGTATGGGTCTTTCAAGACGAGCCAAACCCAATCAAACTTGTTCGTGCACGAAGCAAATGGTCGCCTGTTTTTTTCAGGAAAACCGGACTTGTCGCCGCCATATCATTAAAGCAACGTAAAACGGTCAATTGTGAATGGTATACAACCATTTGTTTGCACATTGAATTAATGAGCCATCCACCTTATTGTCCCGATTTGGCACCTAACGAATTTTTTGTTATTTTTTTTCTGCAATACTTTTTAACTGTGAATTATATTCAAAAGTACTTAATTATTAGTGACAAGGTGTACAGATCCTGATGAACAAGTGAAATCCCTTTTGGTAGAATAAATATATGATAGTTTCATTGTCTGAGAAGATGGATCAATTGGAAATATTTGAAGGTCTCCTGCTACCTACACCTCATCAAATTTGCGCTTGTTTTTACAATGCTTGCTGAAGAGGAAAAAGAGTTAAGAAAATTAACTTCAGTTACTCTGGTTAAGCCCAGAAAAGAAGACTCTAATTCAATATTCGTCACTGAAATCTTGGAAGGAAAGTCCAGAAAGTTTTACTTTGATATTTAATCAATTACATAAAATATGATAATGATACATAGTGTCACAAATACTTCTTTATATGTTAATACAGGCAATAAAACTTATCTTGGTGGTTCTTGGTCTTACTGCTGCCTTTGGGGAAAACCTCTATTACAGCTGTTGAGCTCCTCGTACGAGCCCCTACCTAGGAATTTCTAGGACTCCTCACCTAGGACTTTTTATCTATGGGTCTCCACCTAGTAATTTCTATTCATGGGCCTCCACCTAGGAATTTCTATTCATGGGTCTCCACCTAGGAATTTCTATTCAGCACTCTCCACCTAGGAATGTCGGTCTAGGTACAGGTCTCCACCTAGGACCTATATTTTGATATAGGTCACTACACAGTATTTGAGATACAAGATATGAATTTTAATATAATTTAATTAACTGCAATTTGGGAGGAATTTCAAGTTCAACTCATTTGCTTCAAGGTCTGCAAAGAAAAGGCACGCTTGAACTGAAGAATGCTCGTAGCACATGTACTTTTCATATGCAGATTATGCGCATCAGAATTGTTAACCAGTGGCGTGACACATATAGAGGGTTGACTGGAATCAGGTGTTTTGTTGTGACGTGATTTTAGCACGTTGCATCATTCCTTCCTCACGGGAAAAATTTTGATGAAATCAAAAATTTTTTCTGCCTTCGAGCACAATTTAATTAGCCACAAAAGAAGAACCTTGAAAATTTGAAGAGATGGAAATATGAGAAATGAATATCAAACGACAAAAAGATTATGATAGATACGGAAAGTGAAAATTTAGAAAGGTTAATAGGAAAGATAATTATTTTTTTTTATTTAAAAGAAACATATATTAGTACCCAGCGTTAGAGACGCAGACACAGTGAAACGCATCAAGGATCCGTAGATCCCATCCGCAAATTGAATTTAATCTTGCCGGGTTTCTACCTTCCAGTAGAGACAAAACGGAAATGGGTTAAGGTTAAGACAATTCTTGGTTTTGGTTACTACCACCACCACTACTACTACTACTACCACTACCATCCCCTCTCCAACTAAAAAATAAGGTTGTACAACTACATCCTGCCTATTCAGGCCCGAATGGTACAAAATAAAGAAAAAGTTTCGAGCCAGCGGAGAGAACCAACTACGAAACTGTGGCAAGGTCACAGATTACAAGAAAAAGAGTCATGTGACAAGACTCCTCCTCTTCCCCATGGGTTGAAGAGGTCAACTTCATGTGATCATTGGATCCTTTTGATTCCACCCTGTCTCAACGTACGTCAGTCCGATCCCAAAAAGAACATCCTCTCCACCTGTTTCATCACTGATATTGTGTGACTAGTCAGGCATTGCGCAATAGAGTGAAACTGTACCACTTAAGCCTCGTGTACCTGACAGATGAAGTGCTGATCAGTCTGCAACACCTCCAGCCAGCAAGGAATCAACTCTAGCCAAGATCAGTAAAATAATTCTAAATTAGAGAATGTCTAAAATAGAAAATAGTAGTTTTGTCTTGACCAGCTGAAATGCTGAACAATACATCGAAGATAGAAGGTAGAAGCATCTCAAGTATCCTGAGAGGTGAAAATGAACAAAAAGTATTATTCTGTAGAACAACTAGACAAGACAAAATCGAGAGTCACAATCGGTAAGTAATTCACACAAAATGTTAGTTATTGAGTTCCGTGCTCACACTGTAAGAAATTGAACAGAACATGTTCACCTTATACCTGAAGGAATAAGGGACTGTGCAGTGTTGACACAAAAACTCAACAACTTACATAGGAGGATGTCGAAATTGGTAAGAAAAGAACTTCAGATACCAAGACAGGTCTTGTCTCCGGAACGATAAGATAATGAAGATAAACTGAAACAAGTCTATTTTAGTATGCTCAAGTAGAAATTTACAGTCAAGATCGGTAATCAGAGAGAATTTATTTGAGATACCAAGATAGGTCTTATTTTCAGGAACGATAAGATAAGGAATAAAAACTCTTTCTTAGCATCCTCAAATAAAAAGTCGAAATCGGTAGAAATAGACCTAAGGAAATCAAAATCAAGGGATGGAAACAAAAAATTGCTGCCGAATTGAGATTCTTAAAGGCGGAAGGTATTATAATAAATGTCGAAGAACGCTGCATTCCCAACAACAATCTGTATATTCCGAACAAAGTCAATCGAAGATGAGTGTGTATATGTCCATTAAGGTAGTAACGATCAATTTAAAGGAAAGAAGGTATCAACAGAATTTAGAATGAATAAAGGATAAATCACAGGATCACCACCCTACCATAGTCAGTGTTACTGGCAGATACAAATAAAATCAATACTTCAATTAATCTTCAAGAGATTGAAGATAACGCTACAAATTTGAATTTCTCCTGTATTGCATAATCCAATTTCTTGAAGAAATTGTAATCCGAATGCCAGTAAAGGATCACAAGACTATAGCAAGAAAATGAACCTGTAACTATTATTGTCATTAAAATCTGAGTACAAAATTAATTGAGCTTTAAAAAATACTCAACAAATTGGCTACAGACAGTATGATGTGACCGGTGACAGTATCATAGCAGGAGTAGAGCTCCTGGCCTGACTTTAAATCGTTACCCCTTAATGAAAACAATACACTATCATTTCAAGTTATATCATCAGAGTCATAGACATCAATAATTACAGTATGAAAAGATAATTTGGGGGCCATACAAGCATAGAACTTACAAGAGAAAAAAAATTATGTAACTCGAAATATACATTTAAGGTGAATCTAACATTTATGTACTATTGCTCTGCTATTGAGATAAGATAAATGTGACACTATTTGCTGAGGTAATATTTGAACATGACTTATATACCAGCAAATCGGTTACTATACAGAAGAGAAAGATTTATAACTCCATATAAGTACCTACTATTCCGGCTAAATTTAATCTTTTGTTCCATTACCCCAAGTTGCAATATTCACAAAATAAATTCCTGTGTAATAGGAATAGGGGATAAGGTAAGGTAAAGATAATGTAGATGTTAAGCACTTTTCTACACCTACTAAAGATAAGATAAGGAAACAAAGCAATTTCTACATCAGGTATATAAAAGATTCAACCTACATAAAAAGATATGTCAATAGGATAACAGATATTCAAGTTACAAAAAAACTTTGAGGAACGGTAAGAAAATTTAGAAAGATCAAACATAAAGGAATTTAAGAAAATTCGAAAATACGAAAACTTAAAGAGAAATTGAAGATAAGAAAATTTATTAATGACTAGACTCTTCCGAGACACCTTCAGTATCACTCTCACTTCCAGATTTATTATCAGAAACATCCAACTTCATATCTCTCACATGAAAATTTCCAAATCATTCCTATAGAGATCCTTCAACAGATGAATTAGCGGAGAGAGAACATAAACAATACACTACACATACACCATACATACAAACTATACATATACACTATGCATTTCATTTCTTTGCTCTTAAGGTGATTTGGATTCATTTTGGTTGCCATAATTTCAATATATTAAAATAAACATAGAAATTTAAAAATTTTGAGGAAAGTTGAATTAGTAACTGATGATAAATAAAGATAAATAAGATAAATTTTTCAACTCAATATATAGCTTTCGAGATAAAAATGACCAATAAAAATATCATGAACAAGTAGCATTTGTTTTTGACAATGTATCTATTTCTTCCAAGTTCGGAGACAAATATTGAATTGAAGGGTGCAGTTCGGCTAGACCTACTAAAAAAGTACTAAGGTAAGGTAATTCGAAGCCTTACGTTGGCTGCGCCAGTGTTACAAATTTAACTTCAAATACTCTGGTTAAGTCAAGAAAAGTCAAGAAAGTTTTGCTTAGATATTTAATCAATTACATAAATTATGATAATGATACATAGTGTCACAAATAATACAGACAATAAGACTTATCTTGGTGGTTCTTGGTCTTAATGCTACCTTTGGGGAAAACCTCCATTTCAGCTGTTGAGCTTCACGTACGAGTCCCTACCTAGGAATTTCTTGGACTCCTCATCTAGGACTTTTTATCTATGGGTCTCCACCTAGTAATTTCTATTCATGGGCCTCCACCTAGGAATTTCTATGCATGGGTCTCCACCTAGGAATTTCTATTCAGCACTTTCCACCTAGGAATGTCGGTCTAGGTACAGTCTCCACCTAGGACCTATATTTGGATATAGGTCACTACACAGTATTTGAGATACAAGATAAGAATTTTAATATAGTTTAATTAACTGCAATTTAGGAGGAATTTCAAGTTCAACTCATTCGCTTGAAGGTCTGCATAGAAAAGGCACGCCTAAAATGAAGAATGCTCGTAGCATATGTACTTTTCGGATTATGCGCATCAGAACTGTTAACCAGTGGAGTGACACATATAGAGGGTTGACTGGACTCAGGTATTTTGTTGTGACGTGATTTTAGCACGTTACAAGATCAGTACCCAATCCAGCTGAATGAAAACCTTTTTCCACGCTGATAATATTGGTAAGGTAGATGATGAGGAAATATGAAGTCCTTTTCTTCTGTTGTACTACGCGAAGGATTGAAAGTAGTGTATGATGGTGAAATCATGGCGTCTTCAAGAGTGCTAACGCAAGTGTTGAATTAGAAGCGGACAATAAAATAGATTCTTGAAAAAGGCAATCACATCAAACATCATATCTATTGATAGATTTGCATATGGAGGAATCCATCAGAATATAAGCCAAGTTATCAGTCCGTACACTTTTGAAAAATTAATTCAGTAGCTCACTTTGTTAAATGTACCGCGAAAGGCTCTACGTTAGTTTCTACCTCAACACCACCTTGAGCATTAATGTTTAAGTTTTCAGCAATCACAACACGCGACGTTTCTTGATAGTTTTTGTCTTTGTAAAAATCTTGTTACTGACCACCAGAGGTCTCTTTGTTCCTTATGAATATAAATGAACCTCAAATTTAATTGAAAGGTGAAGTTTACCAGTGAGAGATACAACTAATAGAACAAACATCAATATCACACAAAACAGTTTTGAACGACACGTGCGAAATGGTACGAAACAAATCAACTCTGCCATTCTACAGTGATCATACGTCGTCTTCTATAGCGATAACTCTAATTCACAGGTGCTCAAACTTGAACTGCTGGCGATCTACCTCAATATTTTTAGACTACTTACGATCGATCCTGAGAGGCTGCAAGTATGTGTGGCAGGGTTGTCGTACATACACGATACACCCTACCTACCTACCTACCTACCTAGGTAGGTTATATATAGCATATATAGATATTAGCTTTTAACAGCCTCGGCAGCTGCACGGTTAGTGCGCAAGCATATTGGAACTGCTAACTCGAGGCTCCTGGTTCGAATCCGGGGTCAGGTTATGGATGTTGTCCTTGAACAAAAAGTGCTGAATTTGAAAGAGTCGCCTAAAGAGGGCATAAACTTCCGACGAACAGATAACTTGTAATCCTTGTGGTGGCAGTTATCATTGCACGGTCTAGGAGAGTGGTTCGGAATCCACTATAAACAGTAGGTCCAGCTGTGTAAATGGGCTAAGTTCCCGAGCACATTGTTTAAAGATGCAAGCAAGCAAGAAGATATTAGCTTTCCGCGCAATATACATTATTTTAGTCAAGGTTCGGGTTAGGTTAAGTTTGGTTCTTGTCTATAATATCAATGAAAAACTCATAATCATTCAAAATTGCGAGTGTATTGGTTGTTACAAAACAAAAGAGTTACATATGGTGTTAAAAAACTAAGGGGTGACTTTGGATGTTGAAGCGTAGCACTTCATGTCGTCAGCATACTTTTCATAAGCTGGTACGTAACCACTGAGTGCTAATCGCAAGCATGATGACATATGATTGTCAGTTAGTCGATTGCGATATTTTGACTCAATTATCCTCATTTCAGAAAATGCAGACTTGCACAAGTAAGTTGGATCAAACATTGCCGTCAGTTGAAGGGCGATTTGCCTTAGATTCGGATATTTATCTTCAGATATAAAACACCAGAAATTTGTATAACATGCTGTAGCTTTGAGATGTATATCTGATATAATCTGCAACAACTCATTTTCAACAGAACATGAGTTCATATTAAACTGACTTGCTATTTCAGTAGCTAATTCCTCAATGTTTTCACATGAGAAAGGATAACTCATAAATGATGCTATATTTGCCGATTTACTGCATTCATAAAAACGAATTTCGAATTGTCCCAAAATATTTGATAATTCAGCCTCATACGTATCATAATTCAACTGAGGAATCCTTGCTTCCAAAATCGGAAAATGTTTCAGATCCTTTCTTTTCAGTTGATCTATCATAAGTTGCAATTTACTTTTGAAAGCATTTACTGCGCCAATCATCTCAATAATAGATTTTCCTTTACCTTGAAGCTTGAAGTCAATGGCGTTTAAGTGCATTCTAATGCCAGTCAAAAATGCCAAATCAGTCAGTCATTTTTCGTTTTTCAACATCTGAGAGTCATCACCTCTTTCGTCTAGAAAAGCTGTTATTTCGGGCAATAATTCTTGAAACCTTTCTAGAAATTTTTCACGACCAACTGACATCGGTGTGAAGAACCAAATCAGTATGTTCAGCTGACTCCCTATCTCCCAACTGCAACTTAAAGTGCCGCCGTTGCAAGCTACGTGCACGGATGGAATTCACAATTTTTGTTGCAATGCCATAATTTCATCCGTGTTTAAAACTTTTGAACACGAAACTTGTTGATGTATAATGCCATGGAATGAACAAAATTAAGGGAAATCTTCATTAACTCGACACAATGCCACAAAACTGTTTTTGTTTTCAGTCATTGCTGGCGCTCCATCGGTTATAATGCACACTAATTTATATATTGGTAGCAACGGGTCTTCCCCTTCAGGGAATGATTGTCAAACATTCTTCTTTAGCAACATGTCATTGAATACCATTCGAATGAAAATATACAGCTGTGTAAAAAAAAGTATGTACATTTCATCATACCATGTCTTAGTTTATCTGCCATGTCCTGACTCATGACTTCAATACTCCTTGTCACAGTCAGACGAGATATTTGAAGTTCTCTAATAGCAGACATGATTTCTTTTCATTTTCTTAATTCACTCAGTGGCGGAAAATCCTTTTCATAGTTTTTATGAACCGTTTTATGATGCTTCTCTAAGTTACCACGCTTAGGTATTGCAAGTGATTTTTAAAATCTCCAAATAAAGTCTCACCCGCTTCAATGAATGCTTCCTTCACCACCGATCCATCTTCGAATGATTCTTGTGTTTGGCCAATATATGAGATATTTTAAATGACGCGGAAAATCCTTTTCATAGTTTTTATGAACCATTTTATGAAGCCTCTCTAAGTTACCACGCTTATGTATTGCAACTGAAGCACGACAAATAAGACAAATTCATTTATCCCTCACCATAAAAAAGAAAAATTCTTCCTCCCAATCGTTATTTGAATGATACGTTTTAGATTTCTTCGCTGCACTCATTTTGTACTATTTAATAATAAACTTTGTATCGACGTTGAATTGTCTTCAAGTTACAATTCAGAATTACTCCAATTCCTGCAGGCGCAACATTTATATCGGCGTGAACGAAAGTCTCGAATGTTCCCGTCAAACGCGACGCTCGAAATTTCTAGAAAAGCGGCAAAAATAAAAACGCGGCTTTTCTTTGACAAGTACCGCGCGTTCCTTTGATGAAGCCGTCTTTTGCCGCTAGCAGAGTATTATTTTATTACGTAACAAATGTTTGTAGTTTAGTTACCTACTTATTAAAAGTCTTTTATTTCTCGAGATCTACTCAAAAAGTACTCGCGATCGACCGTTTGACCACCCCTGCTCTAATTCATGGTGATGGGACTATGAAAAGCATGGCTGGATTAGGCTAGTTGTCTTCAGTTAACTCTTCGAGGCTACACAATTTTAGACAAACTGTCTCTAATTAAACGCCGATTAGCTGTTTACCAACAATTGTCGCTTCAATTGGTATAGTGAAAACAAGCCTTAAATTATATAAAGGCTTAGCTAATAAGAATGAGAAAATATGGCTCTGTTTGAGTGTGTTTCATGAAACCTGAACTTCACCTAATTTTTGAACATGAGAGGCTTTCACTAGATAAGAAAATTCGCAAGTATGGTAAAAATTTATTATGGTAAAAATAAGTTTTTTCGTCATGTAAATGCAAATTCACATTTTTTCCCGTATACGTGCTAAATGACATTGGTTCTTGGTGAATTTAACTTTGTACATCATCGGGTACAAGTACGCTATTGGTTTCTATTCCCTTGCAAGTGCATCAAAAGGCTGCATAAACGGTTGTAACTTTCGGTTTCGTTTACTAAAAAGTTTCATCTTTTCACAGCTTCAAGTTAGTCTAGGCCTGAGTATTTGGTATCGATATGAACTCGAAAGAAATTCTCTAGTCTGTATTTTCATCTTTAGATATCAAATTTAATTTTGTCTCGTATATTCAGAGAAGGTGAATTAACCGCTATGCTGTTATTTCACATTCTCTGTACGATTTCAGTACAAAAATATACATCGTTTGTTTCTTCACTAATCACCTTTAATATATCATTTAATTTTTTGCAGGATAACTAGAGATGCTGAGCCATATTGACTGCGGTTGAGAGGGCGTTCAATTCGTAAGTATAACATAATTACTCAAATGCGAAAAATCTTGATTGTTTATTGTGTTACAATGATACAATAACTCTTCATTAGAAATTAGTGGACCTGCCCAAAAACCCTATCGGATTCCTCAATTTGCAATTGAGCATAAATTAACATACTCACTATTTTTAATTCAATATTTCCGTTTAAAGTGCAATTTAATGATTTACGTTACTCTACTATATTTTTATAAAAGAAAATCGAATGCCAAATTTATATACGCGGAGAACTGAAGTAATTATTCGGGTAATTCTTTCTGTATGGTGTTTTGACAATACTAGGTTTGTATAAAGAAAATTTTTGAAAAATAGTGGGGAGATGAAAATAGCTACATTACAGAGGTATCTTCAACACCTAGACGATATTGATACTTTGGACGAAGTAGCTAGCATTTATTTGATGTATGAATGACCGCTTGGGTACAGTTCGCATTTCGGTTTTATTTGTTTACAGAATATACTGTGTTAATGGGACATTTAATTTCCTTATAAAAATTTTTTGAGAACTAACCTTCCAAAATACCCTGAAATCTTTTGCAGGACCAAGGATTGAAATATATATATATATATATATATATATATATATATATATATATATATATATATATATATATATATATATATATATATATATATATATATATATATATATATATTTGAGACAAGACACATTATTCAAAAATCTGTAGATATATATCAACGATATTCAAACGTTTTTACTGAAGCCATGTTCGGTCCATATAGGGCGACTCTAGTACGTATGTACGAGGTGCGTCCTTTCTGGAATAGATAGAGTACCCGATGTAGCTTGGTAGGATGCTGAGAAACGATATGCGACACTGATGAGCTCCTAATAAGGGCGAAACTGCAGTCTGCCGCTTCGTTTCTCGGCATCCTGCTTAGTTGCACTATTGTGGCGCTTGGGGCTGCATGCATGGCAGGCAGATTTGGGAACTAGTTTATATCTTGTCAGGAGGGATTATTATATATATATATATATATATATATATATATATATATATATATATATATATATATATATATATATATATATATATATATATATATATATATATATATATATATATATATGATTCATTGATCTACGGATTTTTGAATAATTCGTCTTGTCTCAAATAAACATATATATATATATATATATATATATATATATATATATATATATATATATATATATATATATATATATATATATATATATATATATATATATATATATATATATATATATATATATATACGTCAAAATGAAACACCTTCTTGACGACCCAGCTTATAAGCATATCATATATATATATATATATATATATATATATATATATATATATATATATATATATATATATATACCGACAAAAACAAGGAGCAGCTATATATATATATATATCAAGAATAAACAAATGACATCTGCTCTTTTCAACACCACATAAATACAGGCCATAAAATAGACTTTGATAGCTGCAAACAATTCGCCAACATAAACAAAACCAGGACAATACGGGAAGCAATAGAAATAGAAAAAAAGAATCCTCAATAAGAGAGACGATGCCTCAACCTTCCAACTACTTGAAGTCCCTTCTCAAAAAGACACCACACACAATGCAACAAACAACGCCGAACATCGAAACAATAACTCTACTCACAACCCCGAGGAGGCGGGGCCAACACCACCCAATCCAGAACGCCGATACAATCTTCGGCAACGACGAGGCTTAAATACCGTGAACAACATAAAATAATTTTGATGTGTATATATATATATATATATCATATCTATAATTTTGGTGTGTGCCAAAAAACACAATTGTAAGAAACAAGCGAATAAATAGAATACGAGCATCTAAACTCGCATCATGCCTCCTACGATTATCCCTAAAGTGTGGGTACAGGAAATGTAACAGGGGAACCATACTATCTTGCGTATGATTCAATAAACGAGTGAAAAAAACCTCTGGAAAAAACTCATTTCCCTGTCGCTATTGCACTAGCAATAGCTTGTCTGTTAATGTTGTGTTAGTGTCGTGTGTACAAAAGGAGTACCAAAAATGTTTCTGCTTTGCAGCTTCATTCTCTCATTGTCATCTTGCACTCCATGATTTCCAGGACTTCTTCACGAAGACAAAGGTGAAAAGGAAGGAGGATTGGGACAGGAAAAATCTAACTCTTATATATCTAAACTCACTTGAATCTAATAACTTAACTAATGCTCCTCTGTTCTTCAACAGGGAACATCTCATACACCTTTTGGGAATGAAGCCCTACGTGGGTGTAGCCCTTGCCTTATCAACATACACCATGGGAATAAAGCCCTAAGGGGAGCAGTTCTAGCCTTATCTAAGAACTTAACTAATGGTCCACTGTTTTTCAACAGGGAACATCTCATACACCATTCGGGGATGTAGCCCATAATCACCTCAAGATTCAAAAACTAATCTCCTAAATAGACTTTAAGTTCTCTACCTAGTTAATGAAATTATCTGAAACGGAATGAATTTCTTGAAAACCACCCGTAAAATGGTAAATAGGACAATCGAGGACTAAATGTCTTATTGTTTCTTCAGCTGCGCCACATTCACATGCCGGACTTTCTACAGAATTCCATTTGAACAACATATTATTATTACGACCATGTCCTGTCCTGAGACGATTTAATGTACACCAATTTTTCCTACTTACATCGAAACCGCGTCAGTATAGAAAACAGTTGTCCAACTTAGCAAGAACAAAAATTGTGACAATCGTTTTAAGCAGATTTTTTTAACAATCAATTCCCGGTGATATTATGACAGAATGTATGAATATGTGATTAATTCAAAAATACAGGCGTTTCCTGTTTGGAACATCCAAGTTTCTCAAGTCCTAAGGAAGAAAAACCGTCCCACTGTCCGCTACAGGTGATCATGGATAACATCAATATTTATGAAATTGTTTACTGATCTGTATTACAAATTAATTTCTCTCATAGCATCCTTTTGTTTCAGCATTATGACGGATATATGTAACGGACAACTAACTATAGGTAAGTTTGACTTAAAATAGAGTCTAATTTTAAAACCTTCATTCATGGAATGTACAACGAACCGATACAATTTCCATTATTTTCGTACCATAAACTAATCTTTCATGTTGTTATAATTGATTCTCAATGGCACTGTTAGTTCGGGATTTATTAGCTCTTAACTTCCTCAGATGTTGGGCGCTGAAAGACATAACCACAAGCTCTGATTATTTTGTTACATTACTAAGGAATGAAAACCACAATATTTTCTTCTCAAACTCTCCAACAAGAACTCACGTGTTCCATCACCAGACCAATCCAAAAATAAGCGCCGCTTGGAGAAAGTAATAAAGAATAATAAAATAGACATTTCTATTGCCTTCTCGCTTCATCAGACTCACTTGCTTCAACCTCCAACCCGGACACATGTTCCAGAGCAATTATTTTAAGAGTTAAAAATAATCTATTTCAGAAGAACGACGGCTATATCCCCGACGCACGTTGCTCGCAAACGTCGAGTTGACTTTAATTTTTTCTGAATAGTGTGTCTGAGATCATTTTAAGGGAATTAGTGTCGTGCGCATAAGAGTAAATTGAGTAAAGCTTTAGTCACTACTTGTCCGCCATATTGATATCTTTATTATCGGTTTTGTGCTTTGTGATTATGATATAAATGAGTAATTGAATTGTTAATTATCCGGAAATAAATTTGTAAGTTTCTTTATTTAATATATCCTCGGATATAAAAGGAAGTGGAGCTAGAGATGTTTTTCTTCGAACTAATTTGGCGGGATAATATTTATGTATTTTTAGAACAATAATTCAAACCCTATTTTCTCGTTATATCTCTGAAATATAAAAACATGAATTACCAGATATGCGTTAATTTGAATTAAACATTTTCAATGATTATTCAAATTAGATACTCTTCATTTACGTCTTTTTTCAAGTTTTTTTTCAATATTCATTGTATATGATTACTGAATTTTTGTTATTTCTAGTATAACTTATTTCTTGCGTTTATTATAAAGTAAAATTAATAAAATTAATTAATTTAAATTGCTTGCATCTTGCGCATGTGCTGTGACCTGAGTAGTTTTAAATTTGTTTACGTTTAAATATAGAATTATGTGCATTGACTTGCTGATTTCATGATCCAATTTTCACTCTGCACTTCTGTATTGTATGCTCTTTCGAGAGTGAGACTTACAGGGTGGTATAAATAATGCTTCAGAATATAATGTTGACGAAATAGTGGGAAATTTGTAAGTTTAGATTTCTTGCTAAAAAATTGATGATTACATTTTCTTTCCCATTGAAACATTGTTTCAGGATTTGTTTGAATATAAACTAATTTCTATGGCAAGATTCCTATATTGTGCTAGGGTTCGTTGAAGAGTTTTTCTGAAATTCAAGTAACTCTGCATAGAAAACTGATTTGAAAAAGGCTTCATTTGAAATTATCCTCTAATCTTTGGCATTGATTCGCTATAACATTATACTTACCTATTCTTATATTGAAATTTAAGTGAGTACGGTGGCTGCTCAAAAACTCCGTGAAAAATAAAATATAAATAAATAAATATTTAGGTTAGATTTCATAATTTTCAGAATAATATTCCACCTAAGCGTCTCTCCAATTTATTTAATTTTTCTAAATAGTAAGATTACTTGAAACAGATGTTACATACCCTTTGATGGAACTGTTGTTAGTTGAGCTCTTTCTTCAAGTTTGGGAATTTATTCATTTATTTATTTATTTATACAAGCTCAACAGGATTACTCTCAATTACAGATTAGTACAAGTATAAACAACTTTGCTTCAAACAAAAAAACAGATTTGAGAAACGTTCTGAAACAATAATGACAGAACGCATTGATAATATGAAATCAAGCAATAGAAATACACATGAAATAATCAAAACAATTTAAGTGCGTGAACTAAGTTTTGTTAATAGGTTTCTTTTAAATGTAGCTTGAGAATGACTGGTATCAACCGAAGAGGCCACTATGTTGACATAGTGACAGCTTCGGTTGGTGGGTGCTTTGAAGAAAACATCCGTAACAGCTCCCACGACATAAAAAGTGACATTGCTTCTGCCTGCGAGCCTCCGTAAAAACTTCAGTCTGTCAAGCAGACACGTTCAGAAGTCCATACAAAACATGCAGCACAAATTTTCAATTTCAAGGTCCAACACAGAGAAACGATCGGTTAACAGAAAACCTGGCATACCTCGGATAAGATACACTCCATCCTGTTTGTATACCAGGTACTTTAGAAGGTTCTCTGGACGCTTTCTAAAGCAATTTCATATTTCACATATTATGGATCCCAGATAACACAGGCATATTCCAATCTAAACCGAACGAAAGCAAAACACAGAACCCTGAGAACAGCAGTGTTCCGGAAGCTCTTGGAATTCCTCAGAATAAAACCTAACATTTTTCTTGCTCGTAGGACATCATTTATATGGTCCTGGAACGACCATTTCGAGTCGAGAAGCACACCGAGATCACGAGAACAGAAAACATGTTCGAGCCGTGAGCCCGCCACCGAATGAGGAGAGAAACGTGGCGACTGTTTGCGCGTAATTGACATGTACTTGCACTTAAAGACGTTCGAAGGCTGTTTGTTTTCTAAACATCACTGATGTATCATCACCAACTCATTTGAAGATTCAGAAAGTCCTCAATCGATCTTATTTCTGTGTGAAGCTTGAAATCGTTTGCAAAGGCTACGCCGCCAACGTTTAGCCTCGAGATTATGTCATTTACGAAAATTGTGAACAGAAGCGGACTCACAATCGACCCCTGAGGGACTCCCGAGCTGGCTCTAAAATCCTGAGATCTGAATCCATTGCACATAACATATTGCCTCGCTCACTAAAATATGTATAGAAAAACCTGAGAAGGCTTGGAGGGAATCCTATCTCCTCCATTCTTTTTATCTAAGCAACATGGTTCATGCGATCAGAGGCTTTAGAGAAATCCGTGAAGACCGTGTCGACCTGGCCACCCCGGTCCAAAACTTCAGTTACGTATATCGCATGCAAGATTCGTTACAGTTGATCTACCGATCCTAAAACCAGGATGTCGGTCCGAAATTGATTGGCTCAGCTGGAATGCTAAATATTAATGCAATAGAAGCTCAAAAACCTTGGCAAGGGAGCAAAGCAGGTCCACAGGAAGGTAGTTCGTTACATCGGTTTCATCACCGCTCTTGAAGAAAAGACAGATTTTCGCGATTTTCCACTTAGACGGAAACTGATTGTTCTTCAGGCACAGATTAAAAATTAAACATAGCGGAGTTATTATCGCCCCTATGATATCCTTTACTATAAAACAAGGTATGCCGTCATCACCAAAACTAGCTGTAGGTTTCATATTTTCAGTAATACGCAAAATATGCGAAACGAAAATAAGTCACTAAAAGGTATATCTAATGAATGGGGTAACTGTGGCAACGATTCAATTCCTAATTCTATGCATTTATCACTAAACATCCACGGGTACGCACTTGTGTACTATCTTGATAAAAATTAATTTTTTCCTTTTTAAATAAGGACGTTTTATCTTGATCCTCGTGCTTAACCATTGCAATAATGACACAATACGAAGAGTAATAGGTAAAGATATTATTTTCTCTTTTTCCAATGTACTTTTCGTTGTCCTTCAATGGTACCCTCTCAAGTAATAGCTATAGAAGCATGTGGTTTTACCACATTGTGGTACCACTTATTGATGAAACAATAGATGCAGTCAATAAAACTCATTTTCCAGATGCAGGGTGATTTTCAAAATGTGCAATTTTCAAATACCTCTCGTATCCTGCTTATCCTTTAATATGGCGCAGTTGTGAAAAGTGCATCTTACAGATTTTTTTCACGGGGAATCCAGGGGTGTAATAAGATTTTTTCAGGGTACAGTTTTCAAGTTGTGAACGTGATATGCATAAAACACTGAAATGAATTCCAGCAATTTTAACAACTTTCACAATGTTGGGCATTTTTTAGAAAAAGTCTGCTATTTGCATGGTTTTCATGATCCAGATTGTTTACATTGTCAGAATCAAATATTGTCCAGTTTTTCGATGATGAACTGCTGCGCAAGACTTCTTTCTTATCCGACAATAGCTTTTGTGTTGCTTAATGCGTGATTTTAACTGTTTTTGTCCGATCTAATTCTTTGGTTACCTAGACGTGGAATTTCGTAGATTTCATTATATATGTAGCTTTTCAGAGTTTTGTTTTTTACTTTGGAGAAAAGATTTGATATTTTTAATAATTAGTATTCTGCTATTCTGATGGTTGGAGTAAGGTAACTATAGAGTCCGTTAAATTGCTCATAAATGAGAATTTTTGTATTTCGTTTCGACATGAATATCATCTGTTGAGTTGTCAAACTAATCTCTGGCGGACGAAGGAGCCTTCGATAATACCTCCTATACATCCATTAGCAATGGTGCAAACAACAAGGCTGTCGTAACACCCACCATCAAATGGATCAAAAGAAATGCTCAAGGGCTGGATGATAACGGCCACTTTTGGAGACACTGAAATATCGGTGTCAGCAGTAAAAGGACGCCCTCAAGGAGATGTCCTATCGCCGCTACTATGGTCAGAAGTTGTTGATGGCCTCTTAGAAAGACTGAACAACGCTGGCTTCAACGCACAAGTCTATGCTGATGATCTAGTTATCATCATTAGGGAAAGCATGATGGAATCTCATCGAACCTGATGCAAAAAGCCCTTAACATTGTAAATGAATGGTGTGCTGAAGAGGGGCTCAGCATCCATCCAGACAAAATTATTATAATTCCATCCACAAGACGTAGAAAGTTGAACTTAAAGCCCCCCTTTCCGAATGGACTCTGAAATTTTCGGAAGAGGCTACGTATCTAGGGTTAACTCTAGATCAGAGACTCAACTGGAATTTATACATAGACAAAACTCTTTCCAAGGCTACATCGTGCCTATGGGCATACCGTCGACTCTTCGGAAAGACCTGGGGGCTACAGCCAAAAATAACCTACGGGTTATACACAGCGGTTATAAGACCCATTGTCACATATGCATCGTTCGTATGATGAACGAAAACATCAGAAATAACTACGCAAAACAAGCTGCAAAAACTGCAGCGGTTAGCGTGCGTGGGCATAACAGGAGCTATGAGAAGCACCCCGACTACTGCCCTAGAGGTAATCCTGAATATCCCTTCTCTTCATATAAAATTGAAAAAAAAAGCGTTGATGGCGGCATTACGGCTCCAAGACACACAAAAAAATTATTACATGGTTATCTGAAGGGACACCTGGGGATTCTGAGTTACATAGCGTCAGAAAACTTATCAGAACCATCGGATATAAGGCCGCTTAAGTTTGATTTTCACACACCCTTCAAAGTGGCCATAGAAGACCGCACCATCGTGAAGGGAATATATATATATATATATATATATATATATATATATATATATATATATATATATATATATATATATATATATATATATATATATATATATATATATATATATATATAGGGTTTTACCCCGACGAGTTGCCCATATATCTGTTCATGCAATCAAACTGATTTCATGAAAAAATATAAATCCACCACCCGGTAATTAATACCATTGCCAGGCAATGATTATAATCAAAACATATCCTGGAGTAATTATATATTAGGATGACGTTAAATGTTATGAGAATATATCAATCTACCAGAATATATACATACTATAGCATCATCAGACAATGATATCAATGTACCAACGAGTAGTGTCAGAGGCTTTCTCCCCGGAAAAATCCAGTGTACGGACCTTAGTCAAGTAACACTGAATGTTACTCATTAATAGTTTCCTTTGTGTGAAGTAGTGAACGATCAAATAGAATACTGCTCTGAATATAAACATGACATGACAAAATTGTCAGTTAATTATATTACATTTATATAAACAAATAAATAAAATATGAAATGAGATTCTGAGCAGTATAAACTAAAGAGAAAACCTATGACTCTACCTCATTATTATTTTCGGAAAGAAACCTACGAAGAATATTACAAGATTTGATGACTGTTATCTTTGTAACTGTTCAAACAAATTTTTCTTCAGACCCAAAATCTCAATACTTTTGTGAAGATTTCTAGGAATAACGCCTGTTGTAGAAATAATAATCGGTAGAATAAATATTTTCTTCATTTTCCACATTTTTTAATCTCGTCGCTAAGCATATATATATATATATATATATATATATATATATATATATATATATATATATATATATATATATATATATATATATTCATTTGAAGAGAGAGGATTTACAAAAATTTGAATAATTGTATTTACAATAAATGCTTATATCTATAATGTTGGTGTGTGTCAGAAAAACACAAATGTGAGCTCAGGAAATGTAACAGGGGAACCATACTATCTTGTATATGATTCAATAAACGAGTGAAAAAAAACCTGAGGAAAAAACTCGTTTCCCTGTCGCTATTGCACTAGCAATAGCTTGTCTGTTTATGTTGTGTTAGTGTCGTGTGTACAAAAAGAGTACCAAAAATGTTTCTGCTTAGCAGCTTCATTCTCTCATTGTCATCTTGCACTCCATGATTTCCAGTACTTCTTCACAAAGACAAGGGTAAAAAGGAAGGGGGATTGGGACAGGAAAAACCATACTATCTTGTATATGATTCAATAAACGAGTGAAAAAAAACCTGAGGAAAAAACTCGTTTCCCTGTCGCTATTGCACTAGCAATAGCTTGTCTGTTTATGTTAGTGTCGTGTGTACATAAAGAGTTCCAAAGATTTTTCTGCTTAGCCGCTTCATTCTCTCATTCCATGATTTCCAAACGAAGGCAAGGGTGAAAGGAAGGGGGTTTGGGACAGGAATCTGTAACAATGGAAAAAGAAAAACCAGCAGAAAAATATTTCAACAATCATACTTCTTATAGGTCTAAACAAATTTAAGAAAAGATTTTACATAGCAAGCAAGGTCATGAAAAGGACTAAGGAGATGATAAAAAATACATAACCTGCGATATTTCCCCAAATTCCCTTTCTGTTTGACCGAGAGAGCCCCGATGGCCCGATCGAACAGGAGCAAGCATATATGGACCCAAGTACTCGTTATCAGTGCTTCTGGGCTCTACTCCCACAATGATGAAAGCAGAAACACTTGCCATAAACCTGTGCTGCCAGGAGGACCTACGAAGGAAACTCAAAGGTGCAGAGATTTATATTTCAACGGACAGTTATCGGAGCATCTCTGTCAGGGAATGCCGTCAATCCTTGAAGCAACTTGCTGAGGGGAACAAACTTTTCCTGTGGTGGTTGCCTGGCCACGAAGGCATACAAGGAAATGAAGCCGCTAACGAACTGGCCAAATCAGCTGCTGGAATCCCACCTATCGGACCTAAACCGTTCTGCGGTCTAAGTAAGCCGCACAGACGACAGGAAATGGAACGATGGGAAGAATCTAGTAAAACAGAATACTGGAGGAAAACTCCAGGCCAAAGGCAAGCGAAAAAGTTCATTGACTATTCGCCAAAGAAGACAAAACATTCTTGTTATTGAGATAAAATAGGCAAATCGGAAACGGCAACATGCAGAATGCGTAAAGAGGGCGATGAAACTACCGAACATATTATTCACAGTTGCATCGCAACTGTCTGTCAAAGACATATACAGTTCGGCAGCGACAAACTAGAGCCGTACGAAGTGAAAGCAAAAGCTCCCAGGGAGATTCTTAATTTTGTAAGACCAACTTGGACGCAGTTCGGAAAGGCTTGCAAAGCCAAACGACCCCCACGAATATAATGTAATGTATGCCTAGACGGATTCAGGCTTATATCAGAGCAAGAGGAGTTAATACAAGCTACTGAGGTCGAGAAAAAAACACCCACTCCGTGAGCAAACAATTTTTTTACTACATGCGGAAAGAGTCTCTTATTTTCTTTTATTTATTTCTTTCTTAAAATAAACCTTAATTTATTTCTATTTTCAATTGAAATATCTCAAAAAGGATCAATTCTAACAATCCTTCGAAATTTCCAAAATCCCTGAGAATATTCAAAATATCGGGTGATTCCATATAAATTTGGTTGCGTGTATATTTCTCAACAATGGCTATCCTAAACAGCTTTAAAAAACTGATTTTCAACTTGAGTACTCCTACGGCCCAACAGATAATATTTATGTATAAACATAATACACAACAAAATACTTCCATTTATAAGGAATTTAACGGATGTCATAGTTACCTTATTCGAAGAAAATCCAACCATCAGAATAGCAAAATACAATTTATTAAAATTTCTTTTCCAGAATGAAAAAAGACAAAACTGCAAAAAGGTACATATATAAAGTAATCTACGAAGATTCAAAGAGATTGGACAGACACAGCATTGGTTAAAATCACGCAATACTGAACTCAAAAGCGTATGTTGGATAAGAAAGAAGTCTTGCGTCTTAGCATTTCATCATTAAAAAAACTGGACACATATTTGATTTTGACAATGTAAACATCTTGGATCATGAAAACCATCCAAAGAGTAGACTTTTTCTAATAATGCGCATCATCAGAAAAAACGAAAACGCCGTAGTGTAAAGTCAGATACCGACAACTTGAATACATTTATTCCAATATTCTCTATAAAACCTAAGTTATGAAAATTGTTCGAATTCATTTCAGTGTTTTATACATTACGTATTTTTTTTTGTTTCGAGCTTGAGTAGAAACATTAACATGCTAAAACACTTCTCCAATACTGATATAAAATTGGAACAGCCTGTATTGTGCAAAACGAGCAGAAGAAAGTGAGGATTGAACAAATAAATACATTTACTTCAATAAAATTACCTATAGTTTCTTCCTAAAGATTTATTATGGTTACTAGTTTCGTTCTCTGTACATCAGAGCATCTTCAGACCAGTGACTACAAGAAAAACAAATATTAAAAGTATAACGTAACAAATTCTGCTTTCAGAAAAAACCTACTCAATCTTTTCTCAGCAAGTAAAGTCAATCATAGTAAAATTAAAAACAATAGGACCGACATTTCACAACAAATTAAAATGGTATTTGATCAATATACCTATCAAAAATTATGAATTAAAACTTTGTTAAAATGACATTTTCCTCAACGACAGGAATGTTTATCGTGAGTACATTGTCTATTATCGTAGATATGTTGATGATGTTCTTATAATGTGGAAGGATACAAATGAGAAATTTAAGAGATTTATTGAGTATTTGAATACATGTGACAGTAAAATAAAATTCAAACTAGAGTTAGATGATGATAACTCAGTCAATTTCTTAGACTTAACAATAGAGATAATGAATGGATCAATTCTTTCAAGATATATAAAAACCTTCACACACAAAAATATAATAGATGTAACTTCAAAACACCACTGGTCCCATAAAATAGCAGTTTTTCAAAGTTTGATCCATAGACTTATAAATATTCCGATGAACAAAAATAGCTATGATACTGCACTCAATATAATTAAACAAATTGCGAAAGATAATAATTATGAAGAAAAGAAGATGACTTAATATTATAAGATCTGTGATACTTTGTTCTGTGGTTAGCTGACATAACCACACTTTCCGTTTGAACTTTATTCGTTATTGTATTGTCATAAAAATCATTTTTAGATTGAATTGTTCTAAGTTTTAATTCATAATTTTTAATAGGTATATTCATCAAATACTATTTTAATTCGTTGTGAAATATCGGTCCTATTGATTGTTTTCAATTTTAGTATAATTGACTTTACTTGCTGAGAAAATATTGAGTAGATTTTTCAAAAAGCAGAATTTGGTACGTTATACTTTTGATATTTGTTTTTCTTGTAGTCACTGGTCTGAAGATGCTCTGATGTACAGAGAGCGAAACTAGTAACCATAATAAATCATTAGGAAGAAACTATAGGCACTTTTATTTAATTACATAAACTTCCTACTGAAGGTTTACCCCATTGAATATTTATACAAACATTTACATTTTTTATAGTCATCAAACGAACCAGAAATATTCTTATAAATTTTTCCATATTGAGAGAGTAATAACTGAGGGAGAAAATGAACTTCCTATTTTTAGTTTTTGATGTGATGGATTATTATCTCTTCATATATCCCCTACAATGCCTTGATTGGTTATGCTGAACTATAAATGCATTTATTGCGTAATGTGGGAGTCTTTTGTATTCATATATTGCATAGGGACCTGCATGCGGGTTTCTAATTATACCATAGTTCCAGAAAGATGAACAGTTTGGTCTGAATGAAGTGACGACAATGGGGTGGGGTTCTATTTCAACATCATGCAACAATACCTGAGGAGCGCATATGTTTTAAGAATAGGCCCGTAAACTTTTATTGCAGTCGAAATAGATATTTAACTTTGCAAAATTTCACATAGAGCAGAGAACTGTTGTACGTCTGAATTCTCAATTTAAATTGATCACAAAATATTAAGAGTAGTGGACATGCAAAGCACTTCAATTGATTGATTCACATCCACAAACCACTGAAACTATATCCTTAATAAATGTTCACTTTTCTACATGCCTTTATGATTCGGTTCAGAAAATCCCAAAAATTCAAGTTACCTTAAAATGACGGCCATAGACGAGCTTCACGACGAAACCCTCGGAAAGAAACAGGTAAAATATTGGCAATATTTTTTCAAAATTTATAGTATGAACTGCATAAAATTTTATACCTGAATGGAAATCTCTTCAAACCAAACGTAACTAACCTAACCGAACCTCAAACCTAATTGAAATTTATAAGTTTGAATTGAATAGGTTAGTAGGATAGGTGTTAGGTAAAATAAGGTTGAGCATATTTCAATATTTACTATTTTAGAGGACCCTAAATTTTTCCTGCTTGTTGTAATATTCCCAGTGCAATTGAGTAATATTTCATTAAATTGCTGAACTTATTTTTGAACTTGACGAACAGAATACTCTATGCCAATTTTTACCAAGTCTAAATTTCCTTAAAGTATACCGATGGGCCATCCAATCTCAACGACTTCATTATATCGATGAAATAGAACCTTTTTTTTCGTGCAGTTCGTTTCACATTTAGTCGTACAGTTTATACATAGCCCCTTGGGTCCAAAATTGACCGTCGTGCAGTTCGATAACTCCGGAAATGACAGGAATAATGGAAATATTATTCAAAATGAATACTTCAGAATGAAATATCGTATATTTTGGAAGAGTCTTTTTTGTTTTATTGAGGATATATGGATACAATCTGTAGAAAAAATTTTGGGAATTAGCCAATGAAACACAAAATATTTATTTTTCATCCAACTTTGTTGTATCACTTGCATAGCATGCCCTTTCCGAAATAATACATTTACCTCAATGAATAATCCAATTATCAAACCATTTTTCAAACGCTCTCTCTTATATCTCCTATTGATTCAAAACGGGTACCTCGAAGTTGTTTGTTTTTCCTTCAACGTGCTCTGTTTCTGCCTTTCGGCTAATGACACGCCGGGGAATTCTGTCACCTCACTAACCCGGGAATTTTGCCGAACCCCTCTCGTGTCGAGGGAAGGGATCTTTAATGTCCAACACATCTCTGTCAGACAGGACCGACAGCTTTACATCTACTCCGAAAGATGGACACTCAAGCGATTCCCCGAATCCGAAAAATCGCACCGACTTTGTGGGGATTGAACCCAGGTAACTCTGCGTAGGAGACAAGCATCATATCCCATACGCCACAGAGCCGGCTGGTACCTCGAAGTGATAATTTGAGTTTTGAAAAAAGAAAAAAGCCGGAACAATATCAGGTGAATACGGTGGTTATTCAATGGTATTTGTTGAGTTTTTGGGTCAGAGATTCATTCACAATAATAGCCTTGTGAGATGGTAGTGCAAAATCCATGGGTTTTCTTTCCACAAATCTGGCCTTTTTCGACGAATTAGCTCTCTCAAACGCCCCGTAACGCTCAGACAATATCCTTTATTTACATTCTGACTTTCTGGTGATAATTCCGAGTACACAACACCGCGATAATGAAAGAAAGCACCTCGGTCCTGATGTATCCATCTAACACCTTCTTCAGTGTTTTCAAAACAAAATACATAAGACTTATCGGTCTAAACAACTTACGTTGTGAGGATGTGAACAACCCTAACTCTTCGCCAGCTAGCCGTTACAACATTCTAGGCAAGATTCGACCAGAAGAACCTGATGAGGTATGGGAGGAGGACATCCACCCGCTCTTATAATAAGGCAGACAAGATTCCATCCTCCTCAGGAGCTTTAAATGGCTTAAATAAGCGAATCGCACACCGGACTTCTTCGGGTTTGATGATCATTCTTGCGTTCTCCCAATCGTCCCTTTTTGGCTTCTTCACAAGGCACTTCAGGGCGACGGTGTCACAGCTGTGACTGATATCAAGAAACCGACAATCTGGGAAGTGTGTTCTCGCAAGAATCTCCAAAGTCTCTCTTCCAGAACTCGTGTACCGCCCACCCGGGCCCCCCACTATCCGATGGAAAGCACCGGACCTCTGGCGAGAACCCTATGCAGCCTTGTGCTAATGGGGGTACTTTCCACCTCCTCTCATAACCTGGCACCAGGACTTCCATTTTGCCCCACTAATTTCTTTATTATACGACGTTAGAGTAGAACTATAGTGATCCCATTTGCCGGTAATTTTAGCTCGATTAAACAGTTTCCGAACTTCTCTTCTACGTTTTTCGAAGGCAGGATTCCACCATGAGTTGTGCCATTCTCAGGATTTCTTCTTAGTTGACTGTTATCGTGATACGCTGACTCGATCGACTTGGATATATCCTTAGCCATACGCTCAACGTCTTCACGACTGTTAGTAGATGTGGCAATACCTCGTAAATGAGCACTAAGGGATGCCTTATAACCGTCCGTATCAGTGGTCCTTGGGTTTCTGTATTCGATCACTGGTCTGATTTCAGATTCAATAATAAATTGAATGTGTTTATAGTCAGATCCCGAGGGTTCACTTGATACACCCCATCTCGAGATTTTATTGCTCAGGGAACTGGAGCAGAACGTAATGTCCTCAGCGCGGTTTCACAAAGGTTGGTTCATCTCCTCTATTCAATAGAATTAGGGCTTTTGCCATGAGAAAGCCGAAAAGACTTTCACCTCCTGCGTTGATGTTCGAGCTCCCTCACGCCGAGTGGTGTGCATTAGCGTCACACGCAACGACAAGTTGGCGCTTTTTCCTCCTGAAATGACTCAGCAGAATCTCCCGGGAAATATGCTGAGCAGACCACTAAACCAAGTCTGCAATGCTCTACCAGGACACTCACAAGTACAGAGGTAGTGTCTCTGTTACAGAATTCGGTAAGTAAGAAATTATTGATTCTGTTATTGATAAATAAACACATCCTGGGGTTGCCCCTAGGCCAGTTTCTGGTCTGGTAGATTTCCAAGACCGCAAAATAATCCTCGGTTGGCCAGCAATGGTTCCTAAATGAATTTAAGATGCATTTACCAAGGAGGAAGGAACCTGCGTTAGAATACTGTAAATTAGCCTGAAGGCACCTGATCCCCCTCCATCATCAGACCACCAGGCGCCTTGCTAGGAGATGCTTTTTCACCCCTTCTGTGGGCGCTGGCAGGCTGATTACCCATGCCTCCAGCCTTATTTGGTCGTCTTGCCCTGGAAGACCTCCAGGAACCTTCTTCGGGTCTTCCTTTGGGAGCTACAGTCTGAGTCCTTTTGGGACTCAAGGCTCCACCCCCAGTTTTGGTAGTGCTAGGCTGCATTTTGTTATTCGCGGATGATATAAAATTATATCGTGTTTTCAGAGATCTTACAGATGTACATGACTTGCCACGGCAAACTGATTCTCTGCTGTGTTGGACTCATGTTAATTCACTGTATCTGAACTTTGACAACTGTCAAGTTATAACCTTCTATCGTTCCAATACGGCAGTTATGCATAGTTAGTTTCTGGATGGTGTGGAGCTGTCGCGTGTAGACTGTATCCGAGATTTGGCATAACACTTGGTGTTCAGTTGAATTTTAAAGAGCATATGAGAATAATAACATCTAAGGCTTACCGGATGCTGGGGTTCATTGTTCTACATTCAGTGGGATTTTCTGCTGATACCTTTAAACTGTTGTACTGTTCGTTAGTAAGATCTAACTTAGAATATGGAACCTGCATATGGTCTCCTTTTCATTCTTGTGATATAGATTGTTTAGAGAAGCTTCAGCGTAAATTTTTGTGATATTTATCCTTCAGGTGCCATCGTCGGACTGTTGACCTCGATATCCTGCGTATTACATATGGCCTAAATCCTCTTCGAATGAGGAGAACAATGTTCGATTTATGTTTCTTTCTCAAGATAGTGAATGGTTTGGTGTGTTGCCCGAATCTGTTGAAACTGATTGATTTCAATCTACCCTTAAGAGTCACTCGACAGACTCCTTCATTCCGTCCAAAACTTTGCAGGTACAATTATGGCACGAATACATATCTAAATCGCACGGTGATCACAATGATCTTGGTGTCAGTCTTGAATTGTTCAGTATTTCATTTCCTTGTTTCAAGACCCATATCACATTACTACTTGTTAATAATTAATAATCACATAAAATGTTTCAATTTAGTTTAAAAAGGGGGATTCCCGTTTGTATTCATTTATTTTGCATATGACAATTATATGAATAAATGATGAATAGATAAATAAATAAGTCATATTCATTCATAACAAGTCCAGGTATGTTGCATCGTATTTTAAATCCCATTTTCAACAAACACGCATCGGATATTCCATTTGGCTTCTAAATCTTCCACGCTTATAAAAACTGTCAGTAAAATAGTTGAAGCCACACATGCTACATTCATTAAGAACCGCTTATATATGAACTATCTCATCTCTTGCTCCATAACCCGCCGTCATTTCCTGTTTAAAGTTAATATAATGTACTTCGATATACTGATAAAAATATCGCTCGAATCTAAATTTAGTGCATTTATTCTATTGTAAAAAGACATTTGTAGTGGTGCCAGAAGGTGTGTATAAACTTTTAAATTTTTGAGAACATGTTGAAGGGCAAAATGCCCTAGTGTACGTTTCCGGACATGATAGTAGTGTTTTTATGTTGTATGATGAAATTGGTGGAATTCTCGGTTGGTAAACCGTTAGTAAACCCTCGTACACAAAAGAGAAGGAGATATGTTCGCAGGAGAGGTGAGAAATATTTTTTTTCTGATATTAATAAATTTTTGTTTATTGCTAGTGATAATTTACAATGTTATTTAATCAATTCTTCGTATTTCAGAATTAATCATTACTATTCAACAAATGTTCATCGACTTTTATCACACAATCAAAAGTAAGTTATCATAAATGAAACGACGAAATCTTGAAAATTTTATAGCAAAATAGGGTTTAAGTGACTGGAAAGGGCTAGCTTGTTAATTCATATTGAAATTGAATATGCAATTTCGAAAAGGGCACATATCAATATTTAAACTTTCCAGGAAATAGAAAAACTAATTATTTTCTAATTGAATAAAATATTTAGTAAAAATATTTTTGAGTTACATTTTGGAACATATCAACTTTCGAAAGTTAGACAAATAATTCGATGTTAACGTTATCAAATATGGTATATTTCGATATTATAAATTTATGAGATGTGCCCTTTTCGAAATTTTCCACATTGAGTACCCATAATTTGAAGAGAAAAACCATATAAATATGGCGAAACTTTTATTTTAGTAATTAATAATTAAATATAATACAGAAACAAAATAAATAAATTGGTCTTTTGTTTAAAAATCCTCTTCTGGAAGCTCTCGTTCGTGTGTAGTTGGCCATTGCAGTAATTCATCATAAAATCCAGTGAATTCTGACGGTATATATTGTTTTACCTTTGCAATATCTGCAATTTGGCTAGGTAAGTTATTGTAAGTACTTTTTACTTTAGAAAGAACGAAAATTTCCTGAAAGATGTTGTTATCTATATATTTTTTTGCGATAACTTCACCGGGTTTGTTTGGATCAAAAACATATTCATAATAAGTCGATACTTGAAAATTTACTTTTTGATTTTTAGGCACATCTTTTCCATAATTTCTTACTGATAAACAGGTTCAGCTTTAAAATATAGTTGAGCCAATTTCTTGAAATCGATAATATCTTCTGTATTTACTTGTTCAACGTTGAATTTTTCGATGTTGCTGGATTGTATTATAAGACTAATATATTGTTGATGCGCGAACACACGATCTTCGCGTCTAATTTTCCTTTTCTCGACTAAAAAATTTCTGTCACAATCATTCAAAGAGTGGCCGCGCACTGGAAAATATAGATGGATCATCATATTTCTTTGTACTGGTAATGCCATCAAAAATCTTATAACAGTATTGTTTTTATTTCGTCCGGGGCATCCATCACACAAAAGATGAAGATCAGTTATTGATTGTGGAACAAACTTATCGACGTAATCGTTTAAAAATGTTGATACTTCATTGGGGTCTTTCAATGCTTGTCCTTCATCAATAGTACACAAGGTACTAATAATTCTGCAGTAGCTGTTCGTTTAGCATCCTCGTTTAAATGGGGATCTTTTATTTTAACATTTAATTCTTCGCACTTACTGCAAAGGTCGATTTGTGGTCTGTTAAATGATAAATCGAAATTCACATTAAAATAAACACCTCAAAAAAGTCTAGGGAACACTACTGAATATCTATATATCCTATCCAAAACGATCAATATGGATGATTTTTTTAAGAAATGAACACCTGCATCAATTTCTCACCAAATTATGTAGAGTGCCGCAACAGATTTCAGTTTTTTTTTAAAAAACTAAAAATGCAGCAGATGCGACGCTGCTTTATAATCATTTCATGTATTCGGTGTTTGAAATCAGTTAGTTGGCACTTTGTTTCTGTTGTAAGCGCAAATAAAAGATTCAAGTTTTGTGATTCGACCATGGAAAGACGACATTTGACTAGAGAAGAGATGTTACGAGCCGTTGGCATGCTCCAAGCTCACAACGGGAAGTATCCAGGGTTCTGGGAAGTAGTCCAAGTGTCATAAACCGTTTATGGTCGCGTTTCAATGAAACAGGTAGCGTAGAAGAACGCCATACAGGTCGTTTCAGGATTACTACAGTCGCCCAAGACCGATTTTTCGTTTTACAAGCCAGAAGAGATCGTACTACCACAGCATCTCAATTAGCTCAAGAGCTATCACGAGTTCATAATGTACAAATTTCCGACCAAACTGTGAGAAATCGACTGCACGAAGGTCAACTCCACTCCAGACGTCCTTTAAGAGTTCCACAACTGACCCATGGAAATCGCGCTGCTCGTTTAGCTTGGTGCCAAGAACACGTAAACTGGGATCAAGAGAGGTGGGCCACAGTTCTCTTCAGTGATAAATCTAGATTTAGTTATTATCCCGATTCGGGAAGAATTCGAATATGGAGGGAACCTGGAAAGCAAAACCGTCTCCAGCATGCTCGAGAAGTTGTAAGACAGAGAGGCGGATCAGTGATGTTTTGGGGAGGTTTACGCCTTGGTGGAAGAACTGACCTCGTTTTCATACAGAACAACACACAACAACCGTCTCCAGCATGCTCGAGAAGTTGTAAGACAGGGAGGCGGATCAGTGATGTTTTGGGGAGGTTTACGCCTTGGTGGAAGAACTGACCTCGTTTTCATACAGAACAACAACAAAATCCACTTTTCCAACAAGATAATGCCCCTCCTCATCGTGCAAGAGTTGTCTTGAACGTTCTTGAAGAGAATGATATCGATCTTCTACCGTGGCCATCCTGCTCCCCAGATCTGAATCCCATCGAGCATGTGTGGGACACCCTAAAAAGAAATCTCCTGCGTCAAAACGTCTTCCATCATGAACAGGAGATTCGATTAGCAGTTCAGGGGGCTTCGTCATTTTCAAATTTCAATTTTTTTTATAATAGGTGCTTTGGAGAAGTCAAATATTATTTTGTTTTCTTGAGAATACATTATATACAATACATCCTAACAAAAACCGAAAGATTTCTATAAATTCTAATCATCAAATTCATATTTTAAAGATATTGGTAAGTGTTTCCTCAGACTTTTTGAGGTGTTTATTGCCGAAAGAACTGATAGTTAATTTTGCCTCTTATTTCAGGATTCCTATTCAAAAACATTTCATGTAATTTTTAATATTTAATGATGATGACAAATACTGCTTGTTAACGTCGTTTGAATAATGAATTTCTTACTTGTCAAGAAACTCTATGAAGTTGTGAATTTCGAAGGGGATTTCCTTTATGGTTCAAAGGTGGTTTTGGACAGTAGCCCAGTTGTACCGATGACAGTTGGTACCACTGCCGTCTTCTATTTGTAAGTAATGAAATTGATGACACATTTATTTTGTGGAGATCCTATTCAAAATATGAAAGAGAAAAACATTTTTGTCAGTTTTCCACGTTTATTTGTTAATGCACGACGGCATTCCAATTGAAAATACGAAGATTACATTTCGATCATATTTAGGTGACATTATTCCAGCTAAAGGTGAAATTTCAGTTACAATATCCTATAAGAATAGAACAGTTCATGATTACCTCTACATAGTACCTCCAAGTCATGATGTCTTACTAGGCAGAAAATGGAAAAGGCTTCTCCATACTGAATTGAAACAAGTCGATCGTGATAGATTTGATAATTTTCAAAATTCAACCACAAGCTCAGTCAACAGTTTACAAAATGTGGACAACCTTTTTCATGAATTCTCTACTATATTCGCAGAACGAATTGGAAGTGTTCCAAAATTTCAAATCAAATTAGAACTAAGGCCAGATTCTAAGCCTTCATTTACAAAAGAGCTCTTAGGGAAAAAGTCGAAAGAGAGCTAGATTCTCTAGAAGCTGAAGGAATTATTTCTCCAGAAGCTGTTAGTGATTGGGGTTCGCCACTAGTTATTATATCAAAATCTGATGGTACAGTTAGATTATGTGTCGATTACACAGCTCTACAAAAAAAATTTTTTTTATTGTTGCCCTGGATATCATCGCAAATTTTTATGTTTTCAAGTGCCCAGATTACGAATATATTCATGAAAGTTCTCAATGTGCTCGTATTTTCATGATTTTTGCATTTCTTATATTTTGAACAATTATAAGCTTGTTAAAAATAAAATTTAATTTTCCAGTCATGATTAGGCTTCTGCGCAACTTTTTCGCGCATACAAACATCACCTGATCCCCACTCTCAGACCACTTGCTCCACAGAACAGCTGATATCTCAGTTATTTGACAATATTGAAGTACATATACACGTAAATCTGGATAAAGTGTCATGGATTAATATTTGTTTCAATTACTGAATGTCCATTCTTATATATTTGTCTTCTAGTCTAAAATATGAGTTCGTCACGAAGAAAGTGTAAATATTGTAGTGATTTATTTTGTTATATTTGCGGTGTTTATATACCAAAAAACAAAAAGAAATATCACAGACTTTGTCAAGGAGACTTATGTTGAATATTTTGGTTTCAAAATGGACAAATTAGGTAAACCATGGGTTCCTAATAAAGTTTGTAAGTCCTGTGTTGAGTCTTTACGGTTGTGGAAAAAAGGAACGTTCTGATTAGACTTTGGTATTCCTATGATCTGGATGGAGCCTACGAATCATTTAGATGATTGTTACTTTTGCGTAGTAGATGTTAAAGGTTTTAATCGAAATCAAACGTGGAGATACCCAGACTTACAGTCTACGAAATGTCCGGTTCTACACAGTGAATATCTCCTCGGCCCATATACATTTCAAAAGTAATTCGCATCCCTCAGAAACAATGATGTTACCAAATTCACAGAAATCGGGACCATCTACTTGTAGAAGTGAATGGGAAGGTGAAACATCTACGCCAAAGTTATTTTCTCAAAATGAACTCAGTGATTTAATACGTGATCTCAATTTATCAAAACAAGGATCAGAACTGTTAGCCTCAAAATTGAAAGAAAAAAATTTATTGGCAGCAACAGTAACAATTACAACATACAGAACGCGAGAAAAGAGTTATTACAATTTTTTAGTGAAAATGAAGGATTAGTGTATTATAATGATATCGCGAAGCTGCTTATAGACATGGGTTTAAAAGAGTACAAATCTACTGAATGGCGCCTTTTTATTGATAGCTGCAAAAGAAGTTTAAAATGCGTCTTATTGCACAATGGAAATAAATTTGCATCAATTCCAATTGCCCATTCAACGAAACTCAAAGAAGAATATGAAAATGTAAAATTAGTTTTAGAGAAAATTAAATACTCTGAGCATCAATGGCCGATCTGTGTGGATTTAAAAATGGTTAATTTTTTACTTGGCCAACAAAGTGGATATACAAAATACCCTTGCTTTATTTGTATGTGGGATAGTAGAGCAAAGCAACTTCATTGGGAACAAGATGTTTGGCCTGTAAGAAATTCTTTAACTGTCGGTAAAGCCAACGTAATAAGGGAGCCGCTGGTGAGCAGAGACAAAATCATACTTCCACCATTACATATTAAGTTAGGTATGATCAAGCAATTTGTAAAAGCGTTGAACAAAGACGGAAATTGTTTTGATTACATTTGCAGAAAATTTCCGAAGCTTACTATGGAAAAATTGAAAGGTGGAATATTTGATGGTCCTCAAATACGGCAGTTGATGAAAGACTCAGATTTTATCAAAGTTATGACTGTTCCGGAAAGTAAAGCTTGGAAAAGTTTTGTGTTGGTTGTCGAAAATTTCCTAGGTAACCATAAAGCAGCAAATTATGAAGAAATTGTGCAAAATATGCTGACAAACTTTCAGACTTTAGGAGCAAATATGAGTATTAAGTTACACTATCTCCGCAATCATCTAGATAAATTTCCGGATAATTTAGGAAATTATAGTGAGGAACAGGGAGAGCGGTTTCATCAAGATCTAAAAGTGATGGAAGAAAGGTATCAAGGTCGATGGGATTGTCACATGATGGCAGATTACTGCTGGTCTTTGAAAAGAGATTGTCCCCTGAAAAATTATAGAAGAAAAGCTCATAAAAGGCGTTTCATGGAAATATGAAATATATTTTCGACATTTTCCTCTTTATTTACTTCGATGTATCCGAATTTCTCAAAACATAACTGACATTATAAATATATCTGTTATTTTGTTTCTTGTTTTATGATTTTTGTTATGTAAAATGAAAATAAAGATTTAAAAAGAAATGAGAGCAAATCCTACAAAATCATTGATAGTTTCACGAATTGTGTGCATAAATAGACCCAAAATCATTTTCATATCTAGGGCAACAAAACCATTGTAGACCAGTGTTATAAATGTGGTGTAAATGAAAAGTTGGTTTCGGCTAATTACCCTTTTAGACGTGTTGACGAAGTACTAAATAGCCTTAGAAATTCAAAGTATTTTTGCAAGTTGGATCTGTTCAAAGTATATCTTCATTTATGTGTTGACGAAGATAGTGCTAAAATTCGAGGTAATATTCTTCAAGACCAAGTTTTCAAATTTCCAGCGAGAATATCAAATCCAAAACAATAGCAGAAGAAACAGAAAAGATGCAGAACTATTTTCTTTGTTGACAGAGTTGAAATCTCACCCTTCTGACACACCGTTAACGAACAATATTATTTTCTGAAACGATCGTGTTGTAGTACCAAAATCATTACAAGAGCTCATTCTCAACAAAAATGAAACAGCTGGCACGTCGATATATTTACTGGAAAGGTACCGAATCCCTGGTACGGTCATGTGAAAATGGTGGTAAGGTCAAATCTTAACCTCCAAACGTTCCAGTTCATCCTCGGAATATTCCAGATGAAAATTGGGAAAGAGTACATATTGATTATGCTGGACCATTAAATGGACATCATTTTTTTGCTCTGTATAGATGCGAGATCGAAATGGCCTGAAATTAAAGTTATTTCGGAAGCTCCTACAACAAATTCGACTATCAAATTATTCGACGAAATGCTTTCAGTACATGGATATCCACAGTATATTGTTTCTGATAATGCCTCCATATTTACAAGAACTGAATTCCATTCATACTGTTCCAGTCGTGGTATCTTTCAGAAATTCATTGCCCCAGGACATCCTGCGACCAATGGGTTAGCTGAACGTAATTTACAATCTTTTAAGCGAAAATTGTATGCATGTGAGAATGAACCGGGAACATATCATAAGAAATTGCAGAAAATACTATTCAGATTCCGGGCAACGCCATTGGCTTGTGGAAAGTCTCCATCTGAAATGTACTTAGGACAGCGGATTCGAATAAAACTTGATGCATTATTTCCTCATGTTCAAGAAAGTTCTTTAAATTCAACCCAGCCGAAGAGAATTTTACAAGTGGGGGAGAGAGTTCAAGCATCGGTATGGAAAAATAATCGACAGTGTTGGAAATATATAGAAGAACATTGGTCAGTATCATTATATAGTCAAATTAGATTCGGAACGATGTTTCAAACGGCACATCAACCAACTAAATAAAGGTCTGTTGAAAATTCAGTTCCACTTCGTCGATCCAGCCGAGTGAACCAACCCACAGTGCGTTTTCAAAATTAAAATGGTTATTGTTTCATTTGGTTTTATTTACATGATGTAATTTGTATGTTAGTATCATTCAAGTGGGGAAGACGGTGCGGAACAATTGGGCATGTTTCAAAAGTATGCATTTCTTCTTTGATACGACAAAATCAAATTCGAGAAATCCTGAACAATCCACATTTGTTAATCAAATTGGTCATTCATATGGTTGCAACAGCATAGAAATTTTCGAACTGTCCCAAGATAATGAAATTGTTGATCTCCATTTTGAAAATGAGGACTTTGTCAGAAGTGATGAAAAATATTACGTTTTGGTTCAAGTAAATAATAAAATTTCGAAGATGGAAATCGACTGAGGAGCGAAATTTTCACTGATTCCAGAAGATATTTACATAATAATGAATCTTGGCATTCCACTTGAAAATACCAAGATTGCGTTTCGATTCATATTCATATCATTACTTCAGCTAAAGGTAAATTTCAGTTACAATATCCTATAAGAATAGAACAATTCATGATTACCTCTACACTAACTAAGCTACTAAGATGATTACAAGAAATATTTGTTCCTTAAATGTTATGTAAGGGGGAGTTATCGATTTTAGGTTGGCTATTGAGAGTTGTATAATGTGGGGTTTTCCTGAGTTCATTAATTTACAAACTTTCCAACACATTCATTCTTCTTCCTTTATTGCAATTGTGGAGGACTTTGAGATTGTCTGAACCTATAGTGTTGGTTTGTTGATTAAACGTTCTCAAATATTGAGGATTTCTTGTCTGATGAAATAAGTTCTTTGAACCTGCATTCAAATTCGGTTTTGTAAATAGCAGAGTGTTTGAGTTTATCTGTTTTCTGTTTTGCATTGAAAAGTAATGTGCTATGATTTGGACGGTTTGAGAATGGGGTGGTTATTTCGAATTTTGAAGAACAATGTTTTATTTTATGAGTAAATGTGCCGACATTATTAAAACCAGCATATATTTTCTAGAATTTTTCTTGAATGCAATATAATAATTGTGATTTTGTTCTTTGAATTTAATGGTTTTATTTATAAATGAGGTTAGTATATTGTTGGTGGTTATTCTTCTTATGGTATTTATTTGAATTAAAGGAGCGTAATAAACGTTCTGTGGACCTAACAATTGTTGGCGACGAGTTTATGATATAATTGATTGAAAGAGCCCATTGAGATTGTTGCTCCTGTGAACGATTCTTTTCTATTGATATTATAAGTTAGGATATTGTTTATGTTTGTTATGGTTAAATCAAGAAAATTCATTGAGTAATAGTTTCAACTCCAACGATAAATTGTAAATCATGAGTTTTATTGAGGAAGTCAAAATTGTTTATCTGAGCAATGAAAACCAACCAAAATATCATCAACTTACCGGTACCAGAATATGATATGTTCTTTCGACTAGGTCGCTGTTCAGTATTGATGTGTTTTCTCAAATACTCCACAAATGGAATGAAGGAAGAAGAATGGATTTTTTGGAAAGTTTGGTCAATAAACATTATATTAATCCCAATAGCCTAGTTAAAAATCAACAACTCCGCCGTAGGTATGATTGAAGGAAAAAATATATCCTGTTATCATCATTGTACCTTAGTATTCAGTGTTTTTTCTTTTGTAATGGATTTCCATAAAGTAAATGTCATCAATATCATTAAATGAAAATCTACACATTATTGCGTTTTGTTTAGAACTTAATATCCTATCCAATATGGTTTTTGCTGGACCCTGTACGTGTACTATTGGTTCAAATCTGGGAACATACGATAATAACAAATCATCAGTTGTCATTCATTTTTTTTTGGCAAATTCGTTATTGTAGAGTTGAATAATCATGATATAGAATAATCATAATACAGAAGCTTATTGCTTAACTGTTCAAAAAGTTACCGAAAATGTTGTCTGTTCAATAAGATTTGAAAGTGAATCGTAACGTCACTTGACATATTACATATGGGGATTTTCACCCGCCCTATTCAACCCTGAAGGATTAATCAGATGTGGCGAGCACGACCAGGCATCCGGAGATGCATTTTGAAGTGAGATAGCCCCTTCGCCCTGAATTTATTATTTCGGTCCATTGCCAGTATCCTCCTGCGCTTTCTGTAACACATCAGCTCAAACATATGGGACAACATGAATCCAGATAACGTCGAAATTAAGGTATGAAAAGATTTATGGTATAACGATACAATCTATAAGCGTAGGCTTAAAAGAATGCTATAATACCATGTGTCCAGGAATAAATTTTACTTTTTGATAGATGATAAAATAGTTTCTAGATGTTTTAAAATTATTTCATCAACAACTAACTTGATATCGATTTAGTCACATTTAGTTTTCCATTCCATCCAAGGTAAATAATAGGAGGAAAAAAGCGATATCAACATTAGAAAACATCATCTCAACTTGTTGATCAAACTTTGAGTCATAGAGTTACGCAAATATGACCTATAGGGCATATCCCATTCGGTCTCAGGTAACATTAAGATGGGAAAGAAAAAACAAAAAACAAAACACACTTGTGAGAACTAACAAAACCGAGACCTGTAAAGAAACTAAATGACAGTGGCGTTCAACCTTTTTCTTTTAATCTCAACAGCTTTTAGAAAATTTCCATTATCATGTTTTTTTTTCAGAATCTGTTTTTTTCATAAAACTATTCATCATTTTCGATAATTTCATATACATTCAAAACCTAAACTATATCACAGCGTATTACACAATTTTATATAAACACATCAAAAAGTCTAGGGAACACTTCTGAATATCGATATATCGTATCCAGAACGATCAATACGGATGATTTTTTAAAGAAATGAACACCTGCATCAATTTCTCACCAAATTATGTAGAGTACCGCAACAGATTTCATTTTTTTATAAAAACTAAAAATGCAGCAGATGCGACGCTGCTTCATAATCATTTCATGTATTCAGTGTTTGAAATCAGTTAGTTAGCACTTTGTTTCTGTTGTACACAAATAAAAGATTCAAGTTTTGTGATTCGACCATGAAAAGACGACATTTGACTAGAGAAGAGATGTTACGAGCCGTTGGCATGCTCCAAGCTGGGAGCTCACAACGAGAAGTATCCAGGGTTCTGGGAAGAAGCCCAAGTGTCATAAACCGTTTATGGTCGCGTTTCAATGAAACAGGTAGCGTAGAAGAACGCCATACAGGTCGTTTCAGGATTACTACAGTCGCCCAAGACCGATTTTTTGTTTTACAAGCCAGAAGAGATCGTACTACCACAGCACCTCAATCAGCTCAAGAGCTATCACGAGTTCAAAATGTACAAATTTCCGACCAACCTGTGAGAAATCGATTGCACGAGGGGCAACTCGACTCCAGACGTCCTTTATGAGTTCCACAACTGACCCATGGAAATCCCGCTGCTCGTTTAGCTTGGTGCCAAGAACATGTAAACTGGGATCAAGAGAGGTGGGCCACAGTTATCTTCAGTGATGAATCTAGATTTAGTTATTATCCCGATTCGGGAAGAATTCGAATATGGAGGGAACCTGGAAAGCAAAACCGTCTCCAGCATGCTCGAGAAGTTGTTAGACAGGAAGGCGGATCAGTGATGTTTTGGGGAGGTATACGCCTTGGTGGAAGAACTGACCTCGTTTTCATACAGAACAACCTCACGGAAAATTCTTACGCAAATGAGATAGTTCTACCTGTAGTGGTACCGTATCTCCAAACAATGGGTCAAAATCCACTTTTCCAACTAGATAATGCCCCTCCTCATCGTGCAAGAGTTGTCTTGAACGTTCTTGAAGAGAATGATATCGATCTTCTACCGTGGCCATCCTGCTCCCCAGATCTGAATCCCATCGAGCATGTGTAGAACACCCTAAAAGAAATCTCCTGAGCAAAAGTCTTCCATCATGAACAGGAGCTTCGATTATCAGTTCAGGGGCTTGGAATGACTTAGGCCAAAATGTAATAGACAATTTAATATTGAGCATGCCGCGACGATGCCACAGTGTGATTAATAACAGAAGTGGACCTTCTGGGTACTGAAAAATATAAGTGCTTCCATATCGTTTCGAAAATATTAGTTCAGGATTTTTTGTGTTTTACCAAATTTCGTCATTTTCAAATTTCAATTTTTTTATAATAGGTGCTTTGGAGAAGTCAAATATTATTTTGTTTTCTTGAGAATACATTATATGCAATACATCCTAACAAAAACCGAAAGATTTCTATAAATTCGAATCATCAAATTCATATTTTAATGATATTGGTAAGTGTTCCTAGACTTTTTGAGGTGTTTATTCATTTATATTATTCTATATTATTTCATTTGAATTTTCCCTGCATGGGGCTCCTATCCTAATATACTCAAAAACAAAACACCTTCTTGGAAAGACTGCTTATACTTCCATATCTAAATTTTTTAGGTCGATCGTATCTTAACATTGTTATGTACTCATCCAGAGTACTTTCTTTTCGCGTGATGTTACAAAGAATGAGACCACTAACGAATCATAGCCATGCATTTGTGTTATTAATATTGTAATCGAATTTTTCTACTAATTTTTTGTTTGTCCAGTTCCATGTGTCCTTTGCTACCCCACAAAATTTCAGTAGGTGCATGACTGTGTTGCATGTTCTACATAAACTAGAGTCTGTCAAACCGTGTACTACTAGTTTTATACCAATAGGAATTGCGTCATTGATCGTTTTATATAGCGATGCTCGCCATTGAGTAGGGATATTTCTATTATTTATTGTTTTCCAGATCTTGCTCCACTGAACGCCCGTAACCTTATGTTCTATTTTCGGTTTATCACTTTCTTTAATCAAAAGGTGTTTGTATAGGTCTTTAGCCGAGTAATTTTTCTGCCGGTTCCACGAGGAGCCTGCGTGTTCTATTATGTGCTTTAATTTACTAAAATGTCTTGATTGGGAAAATTCATGTCTATGCTCAAGAAGCTCGTTTAGTAGTGATTTATAAAATAGTTTTCCACTACATGTTGACCATGATTCTTGTTGGGTTTTCAAAAAAAAGCGATAGAGCTTTTGTTTCTACCTCCATCAACTTTAGTCCCCCTTTTTCAGTTTCCAAATGGAGTTGTTCCCTATAAACTCGGTATAAGTGTTCCTGTCATATGAAGGCTCTTGTCACTTTGATAATTTTTTGTGCTTCCGCGTGCGGCAAGGGTAAAACTTGCGCAACATACTACACATACATATCTTTCTTATTATATCTAGATTCCTCATATTATTAGCTATAAGAGCAATTTGTACGTTATGAATTACTGAGCCAAAATATGGCATAAAGGAAGGCAACAGGATACCACCTTTATTATCATTTTTCCCAAGAGAATAACATGAGTACATTTAATTCAAAATTTTCCGGAGGTATAAATAGTTCTCAATCGGATCTCCGGGGAGAACGGCTTTAAATGTAACAAACATAAGAGCAAATTTAAGAAAACCACTAAAGATCGGAACGTGGAATGTAAGAAGCCTGTTTGAGGCTGGAAAATTGGCAAACCTCACACGTGAAATGAACAGACTTCAACTTGATATCCTGGGCGTTGCTGAAACCTGGTGGCCTGGTGTAGGGAAGTGCAATGTAGATAACGGAATGTTCTTTTACTCTGGAAATGAAGATCCAAAACACAGGAAAGGTGTGGAATCGTTATAACTAAAGAACTATCAAAATATGTCGTGGACTTTGTTCCATATTCGGATCGCACTGCTTTATTAAAAATCGGAGCTAAGCCAAATAATCTTAATATAATACAGGTATACGCACCAACTGCGGAAGCGCAGGACCTTGAACTAGAACAATTCTATGATGAAATCAAAGAACTGTTAAAATTGACTGAAAAACATTACGTGATTTTAATTATAGGTGACTTCAATGCTAAAATAGGAATAGGAAAATTCGAGGAGATAATTGGATTATATGGTCTAGGAGAAATAAACGAGAGAGGTGATCGACTGTTACAATTTTGCCAAAAAGAAAACATGAAAATAACGAACACATAGTTTGAACTTTACCCCGCCGCCTATACACATGGAAATCCCCAACGGACCGAACAGACAATGTAGTTCGGAACCAAATAGATTTCATCCTCATTAACCAAAGATTCAGTTCAACCATCAAGAGAGCTTGTACATATCCGGAGCGGATGTTCCCTCTGATCACGTATTATTAGTGGCCGTCATGAAAATTGCTTTGTCAAGTCAGAAAAAGTCAACCATACAACGACAGATAGCGTTAGAAAAAATGAAGAACCCAATAATAAAATCTGAGTTGAGCAATGAGATAAACTCACAAATCCAAATAATAACTTCGAATATTGGGAACACGCCAACGCAAACTTGGACAAGGAAAATGGACACTGTAACAAACTCAATGCAAAACATACTAGGGTATAAAACAAAGAACGAAAAGCAGAAATGGATGACAGATGAGATCTTGTTTCTAATGGACAAACGACGAGAGCACAAAAACAAAAAAGATAGTAAGTACAAAGACATTCAAAGACTTATAAGGTCAAAGATTAGAATAGCAAAAAACGAATGGCTTAAACGTGAATGCCAAGAAATCGAACAACTACAAAACCAACATGATGACTTTAACATGCACAAAAAACTGAAGGAAACTGCTGGTATATATAGAAAAATGAGAACAACTGTAACAGTCAATAATAACAACCAGATAGTCCTCCACAGCAAAGAGAAAAACAATGTTTGGGAAAAGTATATAAAAGAACTATTTGACGATGACTGACCTCCAGCTGATGTCAATATTTCACTAACCGGTCCACCCATAACTAAAGACGAAATTGAAAAAGTTATTCGCGACGCAAAAAATAATAAAGCAGTTGGCCCAGACGAAATTCCTTCAGAAATACTTAAACTCCTAGATGAAAAAGGCATCACAGCTCTACATAAAGTGTTTAACACTATATATGAGACAGGACACTATCCCAAGCAATGGTTGTGCTCAACTTTTATCCCCCTGCCTAAGAAGACCAATGCAAAAAAATGTGGAGACCACAGACTCATTAGCCTGATGAGCCATACCTTAAAAATATTTCTTAAAATCATACACCAGAGAATTTACAAAAATGTGACTCGCAGTTTGGGTTTAGACAAGGGTTAGGTACAAGAGAAGCAATAGTCGCCATACAAGTGCTTTTCCAGAATTACCATAATCAGAGAAAGGATGTCTCTCTATGTTTCATAGACTACGAGAAAGCATTCGATCGTGTACAGAACCACAAATTAATGCAGCTTCTAAAAAGGCTTGATATAGACCAAAAAGACATACGATGCATTGAGAATTTATACTGGAACCAAACAGCACAAATAAAAGTAGACAATAATATGTCTAATGATATCCAAATTAGAAGAGGAGTACGACAGGGATGTGTGCTTTCTCGACTCCTATTCAATTTGTATTCAGAGACGATTTTCCAAGAGGCACTAGAAGACATGGAAATGGGAATCAAAGTCAATGGAGTGTGGATAAACAATATCCGATATGCTGACGATACGGTCTTAATAGCTGACAAAATGACCGACCTGCAACAACTGGTCAATAGGGTAGGTGAACAAAGCCAATCAATGGGCCTAAATATAAATGTAAAAAAAACAAAATTTATGATTATCTCCAGAAACCTGCAAATGTTCGAAAACTCTACGCTAATATTTAACGCAAGGCTCATAGAAAGAGTAGAAAAGTTTAAATACTTGGGAATCTGGCTGTTTCAAGACTGGTCATCAGAAAAAGAGATAAAATATCGCATAGAGCAAGCACGACAGGCATTCCTAAAGTTTCGAAAAGTGTTCACCTGCTCCGACTTTGACCTTAACCTAAGGCTAAGATTCACTAAGTGCTACATTTGGTCGGTGCTTCTTTATGGTATGGAAGGTTGGACATTAAAAGCGAATGAAATAAACAAATTAGAGGCTTTCGAGATGTGGCTATACCGCAGAATCCTCAAAGTACCCTGGACGGCTAGATTGACAAATGAGGAAATTCTTAGACGAGTTAACAAACAACGTGAACTGTTTGCAGTGATCAAAAAGAGGAAAACAGCATATCTGGGTCATATAATGCGAAACACGATATATCAATTCCTGCATTTGTTAATCGAAGACAAGATCGAAGGCCGGAGAGGGATCGGACGGAAGAAAATGTCTTGGCTGCGACATATCAGGCAGTGGACAGGACTACACGATATACAGTCATTGATACACACCGCAAGAGATGGAGACGAAATGGAAAATGTTATCGCAAACATCCATTAATGGATATGCATTAGAAGAAGAAGAATTATTGAGTTTCAGTTTTCCATCAGAGTTACATTCAATTTTCTCTTGAACTGGATGCCTAATACCGTGGCTTTCTCCGTTATAGCGAATTTTTGGTTTTGTTAATCTTCGTTTCTATTGTAAAGAGGTAATAAGGTTGACTTTAATTCCTGTAATCGCGTTAATCGCTTTTACAAAAGGTTCTATTGGTGGACTAAACATTAACATGGACAGAGGCCATCCCGAAGTCCATTTTTCCCAAAACCCGTCATAAATATTGATGACCTATTCTGTCAAAAGCCTGTAGGAGGTCTATGAGCAGAAGGGCCCATGAATCCTTGGATGTTTTCGCATTTTTCGCTGCATAGAGCATTATATCTCTTATCAGTAATGTGTTATTGAAAATAGATTTCGTTATGCCACATGTCTGTTCATCTCCCAGCAAAGTTTCGGTCATGGGCTTTAGTCTCGCTGCTTGAATTTTCATTAGAATTTTGTAATCTGTATTTAGTTACGTGATTGGTCTAAATTGTGATAAAGCTGTAGCATTTTTCTTTTTTGGAATGAGGACAAATACTCCTTTCGTAAATTGGCTTGGTATTGAAGTTTCTATCTTGAGTAAAATATTGAGACTTTTTGTCAGATCTTGACCTATCTCATCGAAAAATGTATGATAGAACTCATAAGTTAGTCCATGGATTCCAGGTGTTTTTTCTTTTTAGCATTTTGGATTGTTGCGAGTACTTCGCCTGGCGTAATGTCTTGTATTAAGTAATCGTTGTCGATATCTGTAACGTCTTTGTTAAATATTACAAGTGTCAAAAAAGTTTCTAAATTGAACGAAGATGACGAAAATTGTGGTGTACTGCAAAAAAGTTTGAAAGGGCAAAAGAAGACATGGCTCCGGAAAAGAAAACACCTTGTAGATTCTAGTTGAAGTTTAGGACGTGTAATGATGGAGGCTGTAAAAAATAGCTTGCATTCCAAATTTGGGCTGAATATCTCAAAAACTTCAGGAGTTCTGACGAAAAAAACCATTTTTTCCGGAGATTTCGACGACCTGTAGCTCCGTAACGAAGCTTTTGCGGATCTATGTTTGTATGAACTTTTTTTCTCAAAATCGCACGTAGATTTACCCCCTCAAGTTGTGATATTTTATTATTTATTTTTATTTATTTAACACCCCATTTAACCAAATTATCAAAGTTCTCAGAATATTTTAAGTAATCTTAGAAATGTAGATGAAAAAATTTTTTTGGTTATTTTGGTATTGTCATTTTGAAGCATTGTTTCAAATTTCAACCTATCCTATTTTGGATAAATTCAAAATACCTTTTTCTTTCAACTTTCCTCTAAAATTCTTACTTTGACAGCTACAATCGAATGAAGTGGTAAAAAAGTGGAATGGAAAAACGTTACTTAATATGATAACTAACTACTCTTGAGATGTTTGTCGATATCTAATACAGGCTCCACATTCCGTAAAATATTCTAAAAGACATTATGTTCCACAATTATAGTACCTGTTTCAAATAAAGTTTGTAAAAACATCGAACATGTAATAATATTTTAATAATTAACCTTGGTGTAAGTACTCAAGTAAAAAAAACACTAGAGAAAAATATTATTTATGTTGATTTATTTTATTTCAGTTCTAAAGACAACCTTTTTCTCACCCACGGTAACTGTTTCAAATAATGTGTGTACAAAATCGTACTTCGTAATAATTTTCAACTTTCTTATAAATTTAAAACTAGAGGATGCTGAAAAAAACAGTATTATTTTCGAAACCATCACATTTTATTCGACCGAAAGCAAAACAAAATATTCTAGAAAATTTTTAAGCGTTGTTCAGAGTTATAGATGTATCTGACCTAATCACTATGATTGGTTTGGGAATTGGGATGTATTTGATTCAAGTAGATACTGGAAGAACCAATTTATGAAGTACGAGTATCACTGCGTTGGCTACTACAACCACAATTTTTCATGTTTATTTTCAGATGCAACAAATCTTCTGTCGAATAAAACTGATAGCAGAGCATTACAGCGTCTGGCAGACCACACATTTATAAATCATCTCGCACTAATCAAAATAGCACATCTGTATACAGTGCGTTCCAATCAACAAAAACCACTCAGAATAACTCGGCTGATTTGATTTTTCTGTAAATTTCCTGATTTTTGATTAGATGGGGACAGTTTTGGTATCGTGTTTCGTTCTCCCTATCAATCATCTTTCCCTGGCAGCTTCTACCCCATTTTTGTTGTGATACTTTTTTGAAAAGTTGATTCCATTCGCTGAAAGTTCACGTAATTATTTACGTTTATTTACGTATTTCTAAATTGGAAAATTGAATGGGAATGGGAACTGTTGGTTTAGAGAAAACTTTTTCCAAGCATGCAGGTTTGCGCATCATTCCGTTAACCCTGACAAGTACCACGCCGCAAATTTCAATATGACAAAATGGTTGTGTGGAACCACGTGAAATGTTGTTCAATTTACTGCTTTTTTTCATCGTTCAAACAATCCTTCACATTTTATGTTAAGATCTATAAATTCGATTTTGTTTCGAAGAGTTAATTATTCGTCTGATCTTGAAACAGGGAGCCTGTGATATCATTCCCTTAAAAAAAAGCTAGATTTCTTCCATTTTGAATCAGTGAGAAAAATCAATGTTTCATTTTAATAGCATGCGTCGGCTAGTTATAAATCTTCCCGTGCTTGAAAAAATTTTCCAAGTTCTAGATTCAGTTTCTTCTGTTTATTTATTAAAACACAAGTGACTTGCGTTTGCAGTATTTTCCACAGTTTTAATAACCTAAAATAACGGTGATTTAGTTGAAGATGGTGTACACACTGCAGGAACGCATTGAAATTGTCAGTTTATTTGTATTACGAATGACAAAGCAATAGGTGTGGCCATTTTGGTTGAAGTTACCATGATGGAGAATACACAAGATGATTTTCATCATTAATCCTCATTTAAAGAGGGAACATCATACTCCAAGACGTCCAAAACTTAATATTTTGGCCGAAATTTTGGGAGACCATATAGTAAGACCCTTTTTTATACAGGAAAACTTTGACGGTGAAACCTATCTGAACATGTTTGTGAATTTGATTGATTCCCTCATGACATTTAAAGGAGAGTAGACTACTGTGTCCAAAAAGTAAGGTGGCTTATTTTTTTGAAAAGTCAATCTCATCGTCTTCAATGTAATCCCCTTCATATACCATGCATTTTACTACCGGATTTTCCAATCTTCATAACAGTTGTTAAAGTTGATTTCCGGGATGGCCTTCAGCTTTCTCTTCCATGCGGCTTGTACCCCTTCTATTGACTCAAAACGGTATCCCTGGAGAGGTTTTTTGAGTTTGCTGAATAACACACAGTGCCACATCAGGTGAATAAAGCGGTTGCGGAACAACATGGGTCGACTTTTTGGCGAAATAGTCAAGAAGAATCAATGCACTGTGAGACGTTGCATTATTATGTTGCAAAAACCAAGTCTCGTCTCTCTAGGCGAAAAGCTTAACGCAAACAACGTATCACGATCGGATAATATGTTTTGTTGACGGTTCGACCCGTCAGAAGGAACTCAAGATGTGCAAACCCGCGATAATCGAAGAAAGCAGTCAACATGACCTTAATTTTTGAGCGACTTTGACGCGGTGTTTTTGGTTTTGCCTTACCTTGACCTCGATATTCACTTGATTGATCCGTTGTTTCTGGCCCCTGAACATGAATTCTCATTCCATATCCTATAATAATTCGTTTCATTCTGTTTTGATTAGTCAGAAAGCATTGTTTTACACTATTCAACGCGACGATGGTTTTGGTACCAATTGAGATTTGGCGCGTCTGAGGCCCATATCTCCTTCAATATGGTATTGCCTGATCTTTTTGAAATGCCAACATAATAAGCAAGATCTCTAATTATTCATGATTTACAAGCACCAAATCTTTGATTTTTTGGCCGTGAGCTTGGTCTGTCGAGGTTGATGGTTGACCGGGACGCTCCTCATCTTCTACACGTTCTCGACATTTTTGAAACTCTTCATACCAATTTTATACATTTTTTCGACATAGCCTCAATAGTAAAAGCTTTTAGCACCATCCTCAATGAATCAGCAGCTTCTTCTTCTTTCTGTGTATCTTCGTCAACGAAGATTGGCGATCATCGTAGCAATTTTCTGCCCCTCTGAACAGGGACTGCGTACTCTTGCCGATACCACCGTCGAAGGTTTTTCAGCCAGGACGTCCTTCTCCCCCCAGGTGCACGCCTTCCTTGGATTTTGCGTTGGATAATTAGTTGTAGGAGCTTGTAGTTTTCATTTCGCATAACATGACCAAAGTACTGGAGTTTCCATATTTCAATTTCTGTGAGTAGCTGAACACCACATCTGATCTTTCGAAGGACTTGTACGTTAGATACGTGGTCTCTCCAAGAGAGCAACTTTTGCATCTTAATGAAAACTGCTCGAGCCTGTTCAATTCTATTCCGTATCTCAGGCCTCATTTCTCACTTGCTGTTGACTAAGCAGCCGAAGTATTTATATTGCGTGCAGCGTTCGATTTGCTGACCCCTCAGTTGTAGAGCGGTAGGAATGTCTTAAATTTTGCTGATTATCATGAGTCTGGTCGTCTTAATTTTCATTTTAATGCCATACATTTCGCTGGCCGCGTTTACTCAGTCTTGCAGTAATTGCAGTCCCTCGGCTGTTGTTGCTATAAGCAACGTATCGTCCGCGTATCAGAGGTTTTTTATTAGTTCCCCATTCACGAAGATACCTTCACCGACTCATTCTAAAGCTTCAACCATTATTCTTTCCGAATACAGATTGAAGAGCGTCGGCGAGAGGACACAACCCTGCCTTACCCCGCGTTTATTTCGAATGTTCTTCGTTTCCTCATGTTCAATCAGCACTGACGCCACTTGATTCCAGTACAAACTTGCAATTGTATTCACATTTCGATCCTCTATCTCAACATTTTTTACTTTTTACATCTACTTCCATCGGATGCCCAAAATAACTTTTGTTAGCTTCACTTACTCTGTCACATTCAAACTGTATTCTTTAGATAATATATTCTCCGCAAATGAAATAAAAAGGATTTGAATAATTTGCACTCTCCTTGACGATCAAATTGAAGCAAGTTAAATCAATATTGTTCTAATTAACAATAAATTATTACGATAATGAAATGTTTTTTAATAGAAGCTATAACTCGTAAACAAGAGCTGTTATAAAACAAATGAGGCTATATTTAGAATCAGCAACGTCTAATTAGTAAACATCATGTGACATAAGTCATTCATCAAACGAAAACTGCAATTTTGATGTCTAGTGTAATAGTCGAACCACTTTATCATTTTTTATTTTTTTTATTTTCATATCTATTGTACTTTCCTGTGTTGGCCGAACAGTTTACTCGTTTTAGGTTCCTTTGTATGGCAGTTTTTTAGTATTTTCAATTTTTTATAATAAATAGTAATTACGTGGTCATACAGAGAATGGAATCACCTTATCAACATGTCATCTCACGTCCCCTTTTTCCTAATAAAAATCTTAGTATAGAAATTGCCAGGGTAGAGAGTTGATAGGGAGAGAACGAAACATATAACAAAAAACACAAATTTCAAACCAATTGAGTTATTCAGTGGTACGTTCTCACTGGAACACCCTATATAAACACTTGAAGCTCCTTTTTTTATCTTTTAACGTGCTCTATTTCTGCCTTTCGGCTAACGCCGGGGAGTTCTGTCACCTTATTTTGCCGAACTCCTCTCATGTCGAGGGAAGGGATCTTTAGTTTCCAATACATCTCTGTTAGACAGGACCGACGGCTTTACATACTGAAGCGATTCCCAGAATCCGAAAAATGCACCGACTTTGTGGGGATAGAGCCCAGATACTCTGCGCAGAAGACGAGCATCATGTCCTCTACGCCACCGGGCCGGCAAACACTTGAAGCTTCTGTTTAACCCATATTATCCCAAGGTGTGATATAAATAAAAATTCCGGTTTTTCCTTTTTATTATGAGTCAAACCAAGACAGTAAAAATAAGAACAGGTTTTTTACATATCAACAAGTAATTTAGACAGTAGGGGTCGTATACACCCGATGGCTCATACGCTAGCGAGTGTGATACGTCTTGAAACATTCAGGGTGGAGGTGGGTCTCACATTTTTCGCACAAGTAAGTGAAGAGTTTTCTTTTATATTGTCGGCACCTGTTGCGAGTGTCTGAAGAATGCCTTATGATAATGTGGCCCACATTATCATACCTCGTACATGATGAAGAAGTCGATGGTCTCCCGAAGTTCGGATTAGGAGGATTTTCATCTTCAGAAGCTTCGAATTTCATGAGATGAAGAACGATGGTCGAAATAATTCAAATTGTGGCAGCGAATCTTTGTTCAAGACGGTGAATTTTACATGCATTCACAACGGCATTCCCCAAAGAATTGGTGAACATAGGCCACCATCATTTTCTGCTTCGTACGGAAATACGATAATTGGCTACCCCGTTATCGTGCAAGTCTACCCCTTCCATATACCGGTTGTAATCGGAGATCATTTCGGGTTGCTACTTGTCGTCGCTCCGATCTTGAAAATCGTTTGGCGTAGTGGAGAGGTTCAATGTTCGGGTAGTTACTAGCCACGATAACGATCGAGATGTCGCGCCACTTGACAGCTAACAGACTCGATTAAGGATCATACGCCGAATCATAAGCTCTCCTTGAGCATACGGAATGAACTGAAATAAATATCCGTCATCAGAACACAAACACTAAGTTTTGTTACCGAAGCGTACTTGCTTATTCTTCATAAACATTTTTGCAGAATATCGGCCGAGAAAAGGAATCATCTCTTCGTCGATTGAAAGCCTTGCTGAGAAAATTCCAAACTTCATAAAATTTGAATTTAGGTTGTCAAGAAGTGGGCGCAGTTTAGCAAACTTATCGTTTTTGTCCAGGTCATTGTTATCTGAGAAATGCAAATACTCTTTTAGTCATGAACCGATTTCTGCTCATCGTCCAAAGTCCACACTTTTATCCTCACTTTTGGACCAGTACATATAAAGCTGGGGCAATGTATGGTAACCTGTAAGTAAAAATATTCCCAAAAGTCGACGTATATCATGAGCTGAAACGGTTACTGTGGTGTCATTCTTTTGAGAAGCATACCTTAGGGTTTCTTTAACTGTAATAGGATGATTTTATCGTCAATAAACAAGCAAAACAATTCGTAAGATGATAATCCTTCACAGGATTCCAGCTTCGATTCAATTTCAGCAACTCCTTCAAATGCTACCCGATTGTCACGACAGGCGCTTTTTTTCAACCAATTTTTGTTGTGTCTCCGGCGTTGGTTTTCGATTTCGGCACACTCTGTTTGGTAGAAATAGTGCTTTCTCTGCGATGCCAGGACGATCTCTTCCATTTGCTATCCCCAGCTGAAGTTGAAGGGAAGGGCTGTGTGGACGTTTTGATATAATATCGTCAATTGCCGGTGACATTGAAATTTGCGTGGTACCTTGGCCTGGGTGAGAATGGATCTCCAAGGTTTCAGCAACATCATTGCCAAAATCGAAAGCGACCTCTGCAGTCAAATCATCGTCAATGTTATCTTCGTCTGTCAGTTCGTCCACTTCAGGAAGAATGTAGACACTATCAATTTCGTCACAATAATTTTCTTGCAAAATAGTGAAAAGTTCTTGTGTCGTCCATGCTCTGTTGTTTTCAATCATTTACTTCTCTCTACAGTTTCACTGATCACAAAGCACGCCAGAAACTCGATTCCAAACCCTACAAATGAAGAATACAATTTGTGAACACAGGATATACAACCTTACACGTAGTCGAACGAACACAGACTGGAATCACTTTCTGGGTGTTCGGACATGGGACGAGAAATGGAAGGGGGGGTTGTCAGAAATCATTTCATCTCCCTGCCCGGCTGTCAGCCTCTGAGTTTCGCGGAAGCCAAGGACCTCACTACGAGCTGTCTGGTCGCCTACGACTCCAACCATATTTACCAGAGCCTGGGACTTCCTATCGCATCTTTTTCACAAACCAACTGTCTAAATCCATAAGTTGAATGTTTGAACAACACATTGACAATTGGATACATTTTTTATTATGTTGTAACTCCAGTTTTTATAATCAACAAAAATGTGTATCTGAATTTCTCATAAATCGACGTATACTTAATTTTTCTGATCATTGAAAAGTCATGTCTGGGAAATGAGAATTTTTCCGTCTCTTCTAGACTAATTCATCTCTTCATTTCATTAGGCATGACAAAAATCAGGAAACTCAGGGTCGTGTTCGACCCCTTGGCTAAAAGAGGGTTAATTTTGATGCATTTCAACTGATATATATTTCCTCCTTCGTCGCAAATAGAAAAACGGTGAAAGTATTCCGTGGAAATAACAGTTCGGCATGTTGCCAACAGAAAGATTATGTTAGAGATTAGATAAGATTTGAAATAAATAAATCTTACAGAGTTTGTGAGAAATTAAGAGTATTTCTATATGTGTGGGTCATTGCAATTATTTTTAAATACTCAAAAATTTTGGTATATTCTTCCAGTAAGTGACAGATGAATAAATAGGAAGAATTGAATCTAACCAATATCCAAATCACGAAGTTTCCTAGACAATAAAGATTTTTAGTTACGGATTCCTTATCTCCCCGCGAACACTACACCGCGAGTCACGTTCGCCGCGCGCTTCGCGGTATAGCGCTTTGACGGCGCAGCAGCTGCACTAATTCGCCGTTCGTTCGACAGCGTTGGATCGCCGCTGCAGTTCAGTTTGGTCTAACGCAAGATCTGTGATTGATCCTCGAGAGAGATCCCCGATTATATGACTCACCGGTTTTTACGCGCGTGGTATATTAGTGAAGGTTCGAAATAAATAATTGTGAAGGTGTTTTGATATCTTGTGATCTAGATCGTATGTAAGATTCGATGTAAACACTTCGGAGTATGGATTATGAGATGGGGTTACATGGGGATTTTTTAGAAATGGTAATTGTCAATTTTTTTTGAGTTTTTTGTTTTTATTTTTATTTATTTATTTGTTATGTTTACATCTCAAACATAGTAACAATAATACAAATATGTATAATTTGGTTTTATTTTTTAATTATTTACTTCGACAATAACAATGACGGTGAAAACAAAATAACTATATTTTTGAATGAATTGAATCTGTACTATCCTTGAATTATCATTGAATATTAATCGAAAATGAATGTTATATTTCTTTCAAACAAAGGAACGGAATTAGGTAGTAAAATAATAAACAAATATTTTTTCTTGTTTTGAAACCCAAAACGTTAACGGTCTTCACAACAGGAAATACCATAATATTGCCTCAGCTGCTTATTATGCTCCGAGGATATTCGAGACTTCAAATTGAATTGAGTCAAAATATGTGTAATTAATTCTATTAGTAACTAGGACCGGTATATACGAGGGTGGTCTAGAAAATTTCCTACCTAACGAAGATACAAGACACTTCCATTTAAATTCACTACCATTTTGCTACAAAGTTTCTTATAAGTTCAGATATTTCTCTATGAATGCTCTCATCTTCATTCGATAAAATTCTATCGTAAGATCAGGATTGTGAAGGGGTGTGAGGTGAAGCATGTCAAACAGATTTTCAGCTATCGCTGTTGTTGCAGTGTAAGATGAAGTGTGTGATTTTTTCTGCAAATGTGACTTCTTTCCGCAATTCCTATCTTCAACTTGTCGCGTCTGTATAATCGAGAGAATCGATGGAAAATTTCACTCAAACTTTTTCATTGATTTCAAAATGATGATTTTAGATAATTCATATTCTAATTCGAACAGTGATTCTAACGTTTGAAATATTTTATTATCGAAAAATTTTGCTTACTTCACCTACTTCACGACTTCACCTTCGACATGGTCATACCAATGAATGTATGAATCAAATAAAAAACACATTTTTATGAAGGATGTACATACATATACTCACACATTTTGACATCATCAGTTTGTATACACACATATGTAGTTATCTGAAAAATAAAGTTGCAATGAATTCTGTTTCCGATATTCATCAACATGTTCTTGTTCTGCCCATTGTGAAACCATTTTGATAGATGCAATAGCTTCAGAGTGGAACATCTTTTGATGAGATATAATCAAATCTTCAGTCACCATCTTCAGAAATATCACTCTCCTCACCTGCTCCCAGGTCAGGTTAGGTTAGATTTTTCAGTTTTCAATACCTTGCATTGTGTGTCCCGAAGAAGCAAGAGCATGTAATAAGTAAAGAGTATCGTTAATCACAGTTTCCGGTACATTTTGTCCAAATTTCCAGTCTATTCCAAGCCGTATGTAAATGTCTTTCAGATGGTCTTAAGCATCTTTCAATGTTATTGTCTTAAAAGCATGTCGGTGCGATTTTTCGGATTCTGGGAATCGCTTGAGTGTCCATCTTTCGGAGGATATGTAAAGCTGTCGGTCCTGTCTAACAGAGATGTGTTGGACATTAAAGATCCCTTCCCTCGACACGAGAGGGGTTCGGCAAAATTCCCGGGTTAGTGAGGTGACAGAATTCCCCGGCGTGTCATTAGCCGAAAGGCAAAATAGAGCTTAAAGGAAAAACAAACAAACAAACAACAAATAAGCAAGCTTTTTCTGTATTGAAGTTTGGTATGTCTCACCGCATTCTGAACCATAGGTTGAATAAGGAGTGTGTCATAAGGTGGCATAAATTTCACAAAAAATTTCACCGTAAGTTGTTCTTAACTCCTTTGCTGATGGATGGGATAGAGCATTATCTAACAGAAGGATGGCTTGGATAGGAAGTTTTTCATTTTTCAAGAAAGTTTTGACCTGTGGATATTTTCGTTTGCTTGATTATAAGGTTGAAAAAAGATTTCTGAAAATTTCACCTTGGTAATCCATGCATTTTCAGTGTTTCAGTAGACTAGACGATTATTGAAAATTTTAAGACAAAGTCACTTTGCTTTCTCCATTATCAGCGGTGTTAAGTTGTGTTCACCCCATGCATTGACACATCCTTCGGCAGTTGTTCGTTGCTTTGTTAATTTCAGACCAGGGGTAGTGTTTCCAGAAATCTATACATAGGTTTAAACAGGTAGAAGCTTTCAGTATAAATCAGTCTCATCTGCGTTGTATATTTATTCAGTGCGGTTCCAATATTCGACAGTTATCTATAAATGAATGAACTAATTCAGAATACGAGAATACCTGCGATTTTCAAAAATCGTGGCCCAATCGACTTTTGAAACGTTACAACCATCCTCCGCATTGAATTTTTCGTTAGATGACATCAACTTCTCATGCACATGTAGAGCATTGATTCTGAGCAATTATCACGAAACGGGAAAGTTTCGTTCTCTTACGAACCATTTGCTTTCCATCAAAGGATACTCAGTTTTTCTCAGGGTACACTTCTTGATCTTGCTTGGTTTCAAACTCCGATTAACTTCTTGCGAAATTTTTATTTGTTTATTTCTAACGGAGCATGTAAAAGATTTGGCGAACCCGAATTTTTTTGATGAAGTAGTCACATCGAGTCTGAGTTCTTCGTCAATTAAAGATTTTATTATCGAAATAACTTCCCAAACACTAAGCACATCTGTCTATAACTCCAACAAACACAAAATGAGTACTTATGTATTTGAAAGAGTGAAACATGTGATACTGCAGGTACTGTTCACATAAAGGTGCCAATTAGTCACACTACAGAGCGCTAATGCTAAAGATTCTGTAGTGACGTTATTGAGGCGTTCACAGATTCGCAAGTTCACATTAACACGAGTCTACACTATGAAAAAAGAAGAGGGGTAGGTATGTTAACAGTTGAATGATAAAGAGGAGAAAGGAAAAACTAGAAATACGAAAAAGAAAATCTCGTGGTTCTTGAAAACGTTGAAAAGTGAAAAAATATAATAATCAAATTTGTTCTCATTCTAGAAATTTCAAGGTTTACTTAAAATAAACATTTTTGTTATAGTTGTTTAGTACTTGCAAATGCTGTATTATTACATTCGATACTTCTTCTGTTTTAAATCCAACATTTGTATTCATTTTTTCGGTTATTCGCCTTTCAATTTTGCCTTTCACATTTTTGCAAGACGATACGAATTTCTCTATCAAATTAACACTGTCTATGAAAGACATTTGTGCTTCTTCCAATTGAGCTGTTTTCGAAAGAAATCGGTAATTTACTCTCAGAAATGAAATTTGTTGGTGGATAAGTTGATTTTTAAAATTTTCTTGTGCACGAAGATTCAAAGATCAGAGTGTTTGGTTCCACAAAATGATCGGCATAAAAACACTGCATTTAACTACGTTTACCATTTAGTTAAAATTGGTTATGGTAGAAGTGAAGTATTTGGCAGTTTGGTTTTATGCAGTTGAATTCTTAAAGGGGCTTTAAGAAAGAGTTTTGTCACATTGGATACAAAATCATATATACAAGGAAATTGTTTTCTAATTTCGTCAGCTACCCTATATGTCTAAATTTTTTCTTGCTTTAATCATATAGGAAGCATCGCCTTACAATAAAACTAAAAGCTTTTCGTGAGGCACAGCTACAGGAAAGATGAAAGTCGTCAACTCTTCCACACTGTAGTAGCACAGTCCGGTCGGATGCCATGAATAGGAACAATATACTGCAGTTTCGGTTTCATTTGACCTCGCCAGTATTGTACACCCTTTCACCAGGCCAGACTGTCCTGTTCTCACTCATCTAATCTAACCTACACTTTTGAGAGGAGGATTGAGTGACATTGCATTTTCTCACATGTTAATAGTGATTTTGGGAATTTTTTGAAATGGTGCATTCTAACACATGGGTCGAAAAGTCTCGGAATTAACGAATAAACATAGGATTTTTTCTAAAAATTCAAATTTATTTGTTTATATACTCTCATTCTATAATGATACAATCATTCCAATGCTTTTTATGTAGAGCGAATAGATGTTAGTTTTGTCAATCATCTCAATGTCCGAGCAATAACTTCATTCGTGCTTAATTGTTGATTTTTGGTATGATTCTCTCCGACTTGCGGATTGGTGCTTGATATCGTCACTCAATAGGTCAAATAAGACTATTTAATAGTCACTGTTGATTGTTTGGCCTTTCTTCATATGTTTGATGAACAATGTTCCATGCATATCCCAAAATACCGACGCCAAAACCTTGCCAGTCGATTACTAGATTTTTGAAGGCTTTGGATGTTTGGAACCTTGTTTCATCCATGGTTCAAATACTTTTTTGTGGCGCCTTTAAAAACTCTAAACAACGCTCAGATTCGAAAATACGTTTTTGTTTTATTCCATTGTGAGCAAACGCGGTATTCACTTCGGAAAAGTTGTCCTGCCTGAATTTTCACTTTTGGTATCTTTAGGATGTCAGATAACTCCTGCAATTTCACTTTGCGATCACCCATTAGAATTTTCAACACCTTCTTGGATATTTTCTGGCGTAATTACATCTATCGGTCTTCCAGAGTTTCTGCGTCTTCGCTGGTGATACGACCACGTTTGAAATCAGCAAACCATCGGAAAATGATTGTTTTCGACGTAGAATTTTCCCAGTGAAAATATTCAAGACATTCCTGAGCTTGTTCTGTAGTTTTAACCAACAAATAGCAGTGTTTTATTAAGACACGAAACTCGTTTTTATCGTTTACAAATATACTTCAACCTCAATATCTCGAAAACTCTTGTACGATATCTCATGGAATTTTAGGTTAGTACATCCTGAAACAAAAGCGCATTGGATATTTCAGGTGTCAACTATTTGTTAGTCCTGCCACTTTGTTACCGTGTGTTATGTTAAGAACGAGTTGAAAATGTGCTTTCTGTATTTACCAAATGGGAAGTGCTCTCAAGTTTTCGTTTTGAATGTTAAATAATTTATAGTTGGGAAAAGTGCAGGTATTTATGTATCATTATTGAAAAGAAGATATTATACAGGGTGTTTCCGAATAAGATGTCATAAATGAAGGATGCGAATCCCTGAATGATTTGAGCAAGAAAGTCGAAGAACCAATGGTCAAAAAATGCTTCGTTGCCGAGATACTGGGTGTTAAAGTTGAGAAAATTTTTCGATTTTCTCTCGATAAAACCTAGACTTCTCAAGATTTCGGGCTCAAATTTTCCACATAAGCTTTTAAACACAATCTGAATCACCAGGTGAGGCCAAATTTTGGAACAGTATACAGGGTGATACTTTTTCATGGGCCATGTTCCATTTTTACCCTCGGAACTTTTTTTTGGTACGCCACTGGCACTAACAAAAATAGAATCGAATAGATCATTTAATTTGAAGTTTTTTTGACTCCTGCATTTTGATCGTAACTATCACCGTTTCTGAGATATTAATTATTGAAAATAATCCAATAGTTTTCCCATATCGAAGCCATGGAGATATTATCTTAATAACTGATGCAATTTTTCAGGAATTGAGCTAAAATTTACATCAGATATCTCCTTATTGTATGTTTATAACAAAATGAGGCAGAAATTCCTGACAGTATACAGGGTGTTATTTTTTCACGTGCATTTTCCTCTTTTTGCCCCCTGAACATTTTTGTGGTGCGCTACTGGTATATTCTGAAAACAGAATCAAACAGATTATTCAAAGTGAAAACTTTTCTGTTCCTTGTATTTTTCCGTATCTGCCACCATTTTCGAAAAATTAATCAACAACGCCCGAACAGGCTACCCCTTTGCCTCCGTATATTTTTTCGGTGCATAACTGACGTTTTTCATAATCAGAAACGGATTTTTCATTCAATTCGGATAATTTTGTGCTCATCTTGATCCTCATGTCTTTCACCGTTTTGAATTGAAAATCATCAGAATTTATAGTGTCTTCCTCATATCAGAACACGTTGGTGATTTCAAAAGGCTTAGTAGGCTCTGATACAATTTTGCAAATGAAATCATAGAAAAAAAACTTGACACTTCAATGATTGTAAGTTTTGTCATTCAGTTTGTTGTGCCTACATTTGAAACAGCTGTAAGTAGTAACCAATAATCTTTGAAATGGTTTTCACTAATGCAGAAATGGCCGATATACATTTCATGTACGGTGTGGCTGAAGGAAACGCAGTGCACGCAAGGCGTTTGTATCAAGAACGCTTCCCTAATCGAATCATTCCTGATAGGCGTACGTTTTCTGACATCCACAGAAGATTGAGAGAACGGGGTACATTCAAACCGAATCATGACTTGAAAGGGTAAATCGGACAATAAGGACCCCGGAAATCGAAGAGGCAGTCCTAAATTGTATAGATGAGGATCCTCAGCTGAGTACAAGAAAAATTGGAAGGAGTTGAATACTCATTTGTATTGGTCTGGAAAATTCTCCATGATTTCTTGCTTTACCCATACCATATTCAACGCGTCCAAGCTCTACTACCCGCGATTTTCCTCTGCGACTCAATTTCTGCCGATGGTTCCTTCATAACATTGCTCATAATCCCTTTTCGATAGCGAAATCATCTTCACAGATGAGGCGTCCTTCTCGATAAATGCAATCAGGAACTTTCATAACAATCACTATTGGACTGAAGAAAATCCCCATATGATTGAGGAATGTCACCATCAAGAACAATTTTCGGTTAATGTCTGGGTTGGAATAATTGCGGATTTCCTGATCGGGCCATTTTTGTTGCCAGACAGGCTGAATGGAGCCTTATATCGCCACTTTCTAGAAGAGATTTTACCTGTGTTGCTAGAAGATGTGCCGCTGCAAACTAGAAATAGAATGTGGTTTATGCATGACGGAGCACCACCGCACTTCAGCATGGAAGCTAGAGAATATCTGAATATGACATTCCATAACCGCTGGATAGGGCGTGGTGGACCAGAAGCTTGGCCTCCAAGGTCGCCAGATTTAAACAGTTTGGATTTTTTCTTTGGGGACATCTGAAAACTTTGGTTTATAGCTCTCCCGTGAATACACTTGAAGAATTGAGGAATAGAATTACAGCATCATGTGACGTCATCAGAAATACCCCAGGAATATTTCAGAGGGTGCGCACTAATATGCGGAGACGAGCAGAAGCATGTATTCTTTCAGGTGGAGGACATTTTCAACATCTTCTTTGATTTGTTCTGTTTGTTCAATTTTGTTTTCATCATTATGAGTTTTTGTTATTGAAATTATTCGCGATTATTTATGTTGTTTATTCATTTACTTCCGATTTATACACCCAATAAAACACATTTTTGAATTCGAATTCAATGATCAGGAAATGATATCACCCTTTATACTTTCTCATAAATCCTACCAATCTAGTGGTGCAGATCTTAAAATGTGAACTTCGTTTGAAATTCGAGCTCAAGGTCTTCACAAATTGCCGAAATAACATGAAAAATATTTTCAAGCTTTCAATACGGACTATAAGATTACTTTTCTCGATTAATATCTCGAAAATGGTGGCAGATACGGAAAAATACAAGGAACAGAAAAGTTTTCACTTTGAATAATCTGTTTGATTCTGTTTTCAGAATATACCAGTAGCGCACCACAAAAAGTTCAGGGGCAAAAGAGGAAAATGCACGTGAAAAAATAACACCCTGTATACTGTCAGGAATTTCTGCCTCATTTTGTTATAAACATACAATAAGGAGATATATGATGTAAATTTTAGCTCAATTCCTGAAAAATTGCATCAGTTATTAAGATAATATCTCCATGGCTCGATATGGGAAAACTATTGGATTATTTTCAATAATTAATATCTCAGAAACGGTGATAGTTACGATCAAAATGCAAGAGTCAAAAAAATCTTCAAATTGAATGTTCTATTCGATTTTATTTTTTGTTAGTGCCAGTGGCGTACCAAAAAAAAGTTCCGAGGGTGAAAATGGAACATGGCCCATGAAAAAGTATCACCCTGTATACTGTTCCAAAATTTGGCCTCACCTGGTGATTCAGACTGTGTTTAATAGCTTATGTGGAAAATTTGAGCCCGAAATCATGAGAAGTCTAGGTTTTATCGAGAGAAAATCGAAAAATTTTCTCAACTTTAACACCCTGTATCTCGGCAACGAAGCATTTTTTGACCATTGGTTCTTCGAACTTTCTTGCTCAAATCATTCAGGGATTCGCATCCTTCATTTATGACATCTTATTCGGAAACACCCTGTATATCAATCAAATTATTTTTACATTATTCTATGAGTAGAAGCAGATATGGGCGAAAAAAAAGTTTTGCCAGTTTCCGAAATTTCTTATTGAATTCAGATTTTTGAGATTCATTCTGAAATAAAAATGTTGATCGAACTAAAGTTTCCCATGGATTCAGTTTCAATCTGATTTTTGTTTATCAAAATATGAATTTTCCTTGAATTTTCTTGTAACTTCCACCTGAATTTTCTAATTCTGGATTTCCTATCCAGAGTTCTCTCTAGAGTTGTTCGTACTGAATGGGTGTGCAATTCTGAAGTGGTCAAATGAGTCTGAAGCTGGACTATTGCTTCTATTCATGACATGCGATCGGACTGTACCACTTCTGTTTGGATCTGGTTAACGATAATTAGAAACGTTTGATCAGAAAATCAGCTCCTTCAGGGGAAATATCTAACATACTATGGAGGGTTGAATATTGTTCCCTGAAGAAAAGTCTACGATCTGTTTACTCATAAAGCAACAAATGTTATCACTGTAGATATATGATGTACATCTGGTTAACAGCCAGACAAGTACAAGGAGTGTTAGATTTTCAACAGAATGCATCTGGAAGACAATTTGTAGCGTTGCGGTAAATCATCGAACTAGTATGGCTTCTTGAAGTTTTCTGTTTAATCTACCCTTTGTGCTCATCATTTCCCAGTGGTTCTGGTAGTGGCCTCTGTGTCGATTTATTGAAGGGCACTAATAAATATACAAAATCTAACCCGAACTGAATTTATAAAAAAAAAGTATAATTCAAAAAATTTATTCCTCCTAAAAATTATTCAAAATAGTCCCCTTGACCTCAATACAACGTTCAGCTCGCGTTTTCAACCTTTCCATGGCGGCCAAGAACTCCTTCTTAGGAATCTCGTTCAAACTCCTGGTTACATTGCTTGGATGTCAGGAAACGGACATCTGTCCTTTTAATTTTGGTTTGCGGGTCGTAGGCAAAACACCAACTCTGATCGCCAGTTATTACCTTTCTATTGAAATTTTTGTCGGTTCTGAACATTTCGAGCAAATCACGGGATGTTGAAACACTTTTCTCTTCTGCAAATCGTTCGTTAAAATTTGCTGAACGATGGTTTTCGGTATACCGGTATTTTCTTCTATGAGTCTACATGATCACCGCCGATCTGCGAGCACCTGTTCCCACAGCCTTTCAATGTTTGCGTCTGTTCGAGTGCTTGCTGCTGGGACTGCCCTCTCGTCGTCTTTCACCGAGGTTTTCCCACTTTTAAAACGCTTGTGCCAGTCGAAAAAAGTTGTTTTACCTAGACACGAGTCACCAAAACCACGTTTCAGTTATTGGAACATTTCTGTTGCGCTTGAACCACAATTAACAAAAAATTTTATGACGATTCGTTGTTCTTCAATTAACTCTTGATCCATTTTGTAACTGCGCGATATAACGTTGACTCACACACAATCACTACAGCAAATTTAATGAAGTGAATCGAATGAAATTGTGCACACGTGTAGAGGAACGTTACACCTACAACTACCAGAAATTTCTTTTACATGGCGCCACTAGTTCCGTTTTTATAAATTCAGTTCGGGGATTTTTGGGACAGACTGTGTACATGTACTACTTGGTGCCATCCAACGGATTGAGATGAGTAGGTGGCAGTTTGACCTGGTGTTGTGACTGGGTGCAATACTGATGAGGTAAAATGAAACCGAAGCTGCAGTCTATTGCTTCTATCCATGACATGGAATCGGACTGTACCACTACTTTGTGATCCTGGTTAACGATGATTTTGAAGCGTGGATTTGAAAACAAGCTCCTTCAGGGAGACATATTCAATATTCTACGAAAGGTTGGGTTAGATTCATGCCTGAATTTTCACTTTTGGTATCTTTAGGATGTCAGATAACTCCTGCAATTTCACTTTGCGATCACCCATAAGAATTTTAAACACCTTCGATATTTGCTGGCGCATAGCATCTATCGGTCTTCCGTCTGCGTCTTCGCTGGTGATACGACCACGTTTGAAATCAGTATACCATCGGAAAATGTTTGTTTTTGACAGAGAATTTTCCTGGTAAAACTATTCAAGCCATTCCGGAGCTTGTTTTGTAGTTTTAATCAACAAATAGCAGTGTTTTATTAAGACACGAATCTCGTTTTTATCGTTTACAGATCCACTTCAACCTAAATATCTCGAAAACTCTTGTAAGAAATCTCATGAAATTTTAGCGTTACTTGCAAGGTTAGTACATCCTGAAACAATAGCGCATGGGATATTTAAGGTGCCATCTATTTGTTAGTCCTGGCACTTTGTTACCATGTATTATGTTCAGAACGATTGGATTGTTGGATTGTTCCCTTAATAAGAGTTTTGAATGTTTTTATACATAATATAGCAGCAATGCATTCTGCATGTTATCATTGTTGAGATAAGTTGTTCGAAGCTTTCAGTGCCCAGAAATAGCTTCTCGACAGTATACAGTACAAATTTCTCTCTGAAACAAGATGTGACGAGAGTGTAAAAATAAAAATTGGCTTGTTCAATGCCGAATGTAACCGCAAATGGTATTATCAATACCTTCATATCGAAGTTTTGTTGTATTACGAAATAATTCAACCTTGTTTACAATAATTCGTCCGTGGTATAAGGTTGATAAGCCGAACCGAAAGCTGAACAGATTCTGGAAACGTTCCAAAGTTATAAGCCTCTGTGACTTTTAGTTTGAATACAATCAAAGGTCGCCGTAGCCTATAACCTTTCTTGACTTTTAAATGTGGGCGAACTGATTCAGACATTAATAAAAATGTCAACATCTGGTTCTCGTGGCTAAGCTGGGAGATATTTCAACGTCATATTTAATCAGATACGGCCCGATTGTTTTAGGCATATACCTACGGCGTAGTACGGATGTATTTTCTGTCGAAGATCATATCGGTTTAAGTGAACTGTTTATTTGTTCTTCACACGTTATGGATGAAAGTGATGTAGTAAGGGGAAATTAGAAATTCTTGTATTCATTATTTTGAAATTCAGTAAGTTGTCTCGAGAGTTGTTCAGGAATTTTCTAAAACTCTCTGTAACTCGTGAGAGTTTCAATGAATTCTTTAAACGTCGAATTAAAATAATTCAAAAAATTATTTGATGTTAAACGAGTCTCCTGGACAGTGAAATTCGAATATCGAAATAATAATTTTGAATGATTTATAAAAAATATTATTTTATCCAAGAATATTCAGCTTACCAACTAATAAATGACTGTTCCAATGTACCTTAACAAAGTACATCTGTCTTATCCTTGAATGTTTGTCATATCCGGTAGTTAGTTGTTTAATATCGTGAAATACCCGAATATACGGCGTGCGTTCCGGAAATACTGCAATTATTACTTTTTCAAGTATTTTTATTGAACAGAGTTAAACAAGCACCTAAATTCTTCCAAGTACTGTTCTTGCGGCTCCACACATTTTCTCCAATGACACTGCAATGACCGCTACCTTACCTGGAAGGCGCTTTTAGCTTCCTCTCATAAGGTTCCGTCGTGACTGACTGGATCACTTCAGTGGGCCAAATACGGGTTTCGTTCAGGGCTATCTTCATCCGATCAAAAAACATGAAATCTGCTATGGTGACATCAGGATAAAAGAGGGCTAGGGCAGTGTTGCACCTTGTGTTTGGCCAGGAAATCAGTCGTGTACGTTGTAACACCTTGGCCGAAAAATTGCGTAGTTGTATTAGTTGATTTCTCTTCAGTACATTGACTCAGGTGGTAGTTGATGGTGTAACGAGTGAATCCATTCAAGTTACTGCAAGAGTACTTCAGGGTTCCATACTATCGCCAACTCTTTTTCTGTTGCACATTAATGATCTGCTTCTCTCCACTGACAACAGAATATTTGAGTTTGGGGACGACTATACCTTGGTATCCTCATTTTCTAATTAGTGTCCTACAACTGCTGAGGTGTCACACTGACAAAGGTACCAACACAGCATGTCACTGGATTCAGACTTGGAAAAGATATCAGAGTGGCTCGATTGCCTTGGTCAATTTTGACGCGAACAAGACACAATCAATAACATTCTTTAATCATGCAAGGGCATTGAATTTCCTGAGAAAGGAACATGCCATATTTCAGCCACTGACAAGTCTGCTTCTACCAAATTCAGTTTTCTTTTAAGAGCTAAGAACTACTCAACGCCATCACAGTTGATGCTTTCATGAAAAGCACAGGGGGCGACCAGGTCTGGAATACTGTTCCCTGTGTGGGGCTCTGCACCCAAACAGTCTTTATATGTTTATTGGATAGTGTCAAGAGAGAATACGACTCATCGACAGCCTAGAGATCACGCGAGATCTATCATTACCTAGCCACTCGCTTAAAGGCAGCAGGTTGCTGATATTTCTCTTTTTGACGGATACTTCCATGGTAAATGCTCTGGAAAACTGAAAACTTTGTCCAGGAAAGAATCCAGCTCCAAGGATAAACCGGGCTTGCGTTGAACTCGCCACGTATCTTCCTCTATAACATTCTTTTGTTTACATAGCTACTGTGACACTCGCTACCATTCAACATCTTTCCGACAACTTACAATTCGAACCCTCTTCAATAAGTGAGTGAATATACACATTAAATTATCTTTGGCGGTCTTAGATGTGGCATGGCAGGTATCGCCTCCTTCCAAAAGTTGGAATTACAAAAAAAGTAAAAGGTGCGTTGTCGTTACGGTGTGATGACTCTTTTTGGAAGACATTCCATTACTTCCACGTAGTAAGCAACGTAAACAACTGCCTGTCGACGACATAAAAAAAGCAATCTCGGTATGTACCATTCCTTTGCTGTCAAAAAAAAAGCAGACTTGTTTTCTCTTTCACTTGAATTTTTCACTAGGTTGGTTTTTGGAATAATGTAAAGTACAACAGTATATAAGCTACCATATTCATACTCATTCGCCGGTCAGAGTCCCACGATTGTCCCTGGTCCTCTTTAAAGTCCTTAAACCACTCACAAACTTGTGGGTAGGACACAGCAGTGTCGCCGTAACCTTGACGAATGATCTTCGAAGTCTCTCAGAGATATTTTTCAGTTTAGCACAAAACTTAATCACGTAACGTTATTCTCGTCAATTTCATTTTTTCATGAAACGGCCATCGCTCAGAGGTACATGATAACTGACGTCCTGTTGCTTCCACATCTGTAAAACACAAGACCGGGTTCGCGACAAAGCTAAGGGTCCCCTAAATCTACTCTTCGTGGTTCGACCCCACTCCGACCAATAGGAGCCGCGCGGGGAATTCAATTACATTACTTTCGGAATGCACACTGTACGTTAAGCTGGTTCTAAACTGCACGTGAATCATAGACGCGAGAAATATGGTCTTTACTCTCGTAATATTGACGATTTCGTTCGCGTGAGTCTTTGTCGCATGACAAAAGTCGAGACCGGGGTACACCGCAGACACGAAGGCGGAAAATCGTGGCTCTCTAGCAGCTAGTGTACTGCATTTAATACTGTTTATGTTTTTTTTCATAGAAAATTGAAGATTTCATGAACCATTAAAGATAAATCAATTAGGACATCATTCCTTTCTTGAAGTACTACAACATAATTCAGATAGATTCGCCTATCTCCATTTTACTAAACTATTCTAGTATATCTACTATATAAATCACCATGCAAAACAAAGATTTCACTGATACTAGATTCAAGAACATTGGATTCAAAGTGATTAAAACTGCCTAAGGCTAATTCACAGAACTACTATCCAAATTATTCAGCTGGAAACAAATCGAGTAAAGGGAAATTATTGTATGCGTATTAATATCAAGTTTAGGTTTAGAAAGCATGACGCATGGCGGCGGATCTTCTGGAAGGGTGAAAAGGGTATCCCTTGTAGATGACTCAAAGTCAAGCTGACCGCCAGACGGCTTTGGTTAATTGCTCAGGTTGGCTTCGATCATCACATAAAATGCTTTCCATTGTTATGACCTTCTTGTTCAGGTTCTAGGTGCATATCGGTTAGAAAGCCGCTATGAGCCTATAGAGATTCCGTCATCCCAAAAAACGGTCTTTTATACATCGAGAAACACTTGACTACCTTCCATACAGCTCCGACGTTTCTTTGATAAAAAATTTGGGGGACAACAATTTGCAAACGTTCAACACTTTGGACACTTTGTGCGAAATTGTTTGGATACCCACACAGAAGAACTCTTGATATTATCTAGTTTTGGCTTCTCATCTTTTCCCGTTTGTTCTCTCAATTCCATGCGGGCCACAAAAAAAAATCTTCTTGTTCTTGTCAAATTTCATAGTTCGCTTGGAAGGAACTTTCCTTTAAATTTGATTCATAATCCTGAGTCTTAATGAGCCTACAGACTCGATTGTCAACCAAAATGTATACTCGCTTGCTTCAGTGTTTTGACTGACGGTAAACTTGGTATGCAATTCTAATGCTAATCAGCTATGCTGTGCGTCGCGATGAAAATAGCAAGTTCATTCAAACGTTGTCAAATGCCCCACAGAAGCTTTAGCAGTGTTGTTAATATGAAGTACCGTTCACCGAGATGACAAGCTCAACATCTTCCCTAACTCACAGACAGACAGACAATCTGACAACAAATTACACTTATAATCTTCTTCTGTTTTCCCTTTTTGACATATAGAAATTTAAACATAACAAAAATTTAGTTGAGAGGATAAATTAAATATAATACGAGATATGTCAATTAAGTTCGCGGGAAAGTGCTCGGACGGTCCGGAAAGTATATAAATACTTGAAAATACCTTATATTCCTTAGCAATGGTCTCTCTCGAGTGCACCGGCGCCACCGTTGATCTCACTGTTGGAAGCACACCCTGATCCCCCCGAAGAAAGGTCCCTCAGAACCTCCGTCGTGATGCTTTGGACTTCCAAAACTCCGTCATATCCGTTTCCTTTGAGGTACGACTTCAACTGTGGGAACTGATGGAATTCACAGAGGGCTAGATCTGGACTGTATGAGGATGTGGAAGTGTTGGAATGTCGTTTCGGGTTAAAAATTATGATGAAGCACCCATCCGCGCTCCGCCAATTAGGGTAGTACACGAAACACACGGGCCTTCAGACGTTTCAAAACTTCAATGTAGAATACTAAGTTGACTGTGTGACCTGCTGGAACGTATTCGTGGTGTACAAATTCATTAATATCGAAAAATGCGATGAGTAAAGATTTCACCTTCGCTTTTGACATTGTGGCTTTCGTGGGGCGGTTAGCCCACTTCTCTACCCACTGCATGCTCTGCCTTTTGGTCTCAGGGTCGAATTCGAACACACACGACTCGTCACCTGTGATAACAATCGTCAATTCGAGAAATCACGTCTTGACAGATGGACAATCGGAGCTCTTACTGCTCAACTGTGGGCACTATGAGAACCACAGCTTACGCATCCCTAACTCTTCGTGCAGCATCTGCCGGATCGTCTCCTTGTTGATGCCCAACTCGTCTTCCAACATTCTAAGGCTTACTCGAAGGTCTCCGAGCACTCGCGAGTGCAGCCGATCTAAGTTTTGTGCGTTCCGAGAGATGGAGGAAGCTCCCTCGCACGGATCATCCTCCACTTACTCTCTGCCGCTTCTGAACCGCTTTGCCCAATCGTAAACAGCTAATTTTTCCAGACAATCTTCCTTATACACGTCGGTTAACTATTTCATAACTTCCACGGGAGTTTCGAAGCGTTTCACCAAAAATTCAATCACTATTCTTTGCTCAGTTATCTTATCACTCATCTTCTCGACAGTGGGTCAAGACAGGTCGATGTTCAAAGGACAATAAAACACGAAGTATACAACCTATCAACATGAAACTTACACAGGCTGACGCAGAAATGAATTCAGTTTCGAATGAAACCAATGCAAACGATGCAGAGTTACCAACCGCTGCAAAGTTACCAACCGCCGCAGCATTGCCAACTTCCCTAAACTTAATTGACATACCTCGTATATATTATGGAAAGGATTTATAAAAACGGGTATAGAGACTCATAAAACAGGCTTTGGTATAGCCACTCCCACTACGTCATACCATGATAAAATCATAGAAACATAAATACTTATCTTGTAGTGAATTGTAATCGATCAATATGATCATTGTAATTAAATCATGACAACCTAAGATTTACTTATAGATTATATCGAAAGTACTGCAAACAAGCATCGTAATTTAATTGTACAGTGGCCCGTCGATTTACTAGTCACTGGAGATGTTTCAATTTCAGTGAATGCTTATCGACATACTCATTGAACCGTGAAAAGAAATTTCGCCTTTACCCCTGGTATTTATTTCAATAATCTTCGTTTCATATTACTTTCTACGATTTAAAAGGGAAATCGTTAGCTGACACTTGTAGATGACACAAGTCATCCTATTAGCAGTACGAAACAGTAAAAATAATTAAGGCTGAGTTCTAGAAGACTATGTTAAGACCTCAATACATACTTCATAGAAGATAATAAACACCTCAAAAAGTCTAGGAACACTTACCAATATCTTTAAAATATGAATTTGATGTTTCCAATTTATAGAAATCTTTCGGTTTTTGTTAGGATGTATTGTATATAATGTATTCTCAAGAAAACAAAATAATATTTGACTTCTCCAAAGCACCTTTCATAAAAAAATTTAAATTTGAAAATGACGAAATTTGGTAAAACACAAAAAAATCCTGAACTAATATTTTCGAAACGATATGGAAGCACTTATATTTTTCAGTACCCAAAAAGTCCACCTCTGTTATTAATGACACTTTGGCATCGTCGCGGCATGCTCAATATTAAATTGTCTATTACATTTTGGCCTAAGTCCTTCCAAGCTCCCTGAACTGCTAATCGAAGCTCCTGTTCGTGATGGAAGACGTTTCGACGCAGGAGATTTTTTTTTAGGGTGTCCCACATATGCTCGATGGGATTCAGATCTGGGGATCAGGATGGCCACAGTAGAAGATCGATATCATTCTCTTCAAGAACGTTCAAGACAACTCTTGCACGATGAGAAGGGGCATTATCTTGTTGGAAGAGTGGATTTTGACCCATTGTTTGGAGATACGGTACCACTACAGGTAAACTATCTCATTTGCGTAAGAATTTCCCGTGAGGTTGTTCTGTATGAAAACGAGGTCAGTTCTTCCACCAAGGCGTATACCTCCCCAAAACATCACTGATCCGCCTCCCTGTCTAACAACTTCTGGAGCAAAGATAATACCTTTCTTTCGAGGTATCACTCGACGAATCTACCCTCTTCCAAATTTTTCAAGGGTGGTCACTTCTGCTCTAGGGGTTGAAATTCGAGATGAAGATGGTACTTGATGATGACTGCCATTGATCAGCATGGATCTGTTCCATTTTACTTCACTGAAACTTGAATAGTCTCAGGGAAATAGTCTTCCCTATCTTTCAGTTGCTCACCCTGTACCTTTTACAGTTTTCAATTAAAAATGGAAATTCGTTCAAGGCGATGTAGACAAATATACCACCTTTCTTTTGAGTCATCACTCGACCTATCTTCCCTATTCAAAATGTTCAAGGATTGCAACCCCGCTTAGGGGTTGATATTTCATAAGTATATATATATATATATATATATATATATATATATATATATATATATATATATTTTTTTTTGACCTGAAATTTGAAAGAGATATTCTACAGGAATAAAGAAACACAAATATATAAAAACTCAAAATCGATTTTCCCAAAATTTTGAAGTGATAATATTCTTTAATGCAAACTGGAATCACAATTTAGTCTATTTTGACTGGATTAGTAGTTGTAGGTTGAATTATGGAATTGAATTCACTAATTTCTCCATCAAACTCCAGGTAGGCATTTTGCAATGAAAATTAGGTGAAACCTTAATTCAAAAACAGAAATACTAGAGGTACTTAAGATGAAATGAAATGAAATCATTTTTTATGAATATGTTGAAATTGTGCAGCATAATACGGAATGATCGTCACATCCCAGGCAACCGTTTTTTGTCGGTTTGCATACTCCATAATTTCAACATACAACGCAAACTTTCCGCAGGGCTCCCTTCTTGCTATCTTTCTGATCTAATCTGATCTTCTAAATGCAAAAATTTCAGGTGTACTCTCGAAGTTCTGGATTACTTCGACAAAGCACGAACAACCTTCTACCAAATCTATTTCTTTAAGATTTGATATATTGGCGAAAATGAAGGCGTCGTTTGTATTGCATAAGCTCGTCAATCGCAAAGGATCAACCAGTGTCTCGCAATGCTTCTTCAGCAATTGATATGAAAATTCCTAATCAGGTGTTAATACGCCGACTGCTTGAAACAATTTCAAGTCAAGTCAAGCAAATTGATTTTCAAGTCAACCTGTGAGTACCTTCGTCTTCGTCCGTTGCAGAATAATCGGTTTCATCTTTACTCTGTTCGTCCGAAACTTCACGCTCCCAAACACTGTTATTATCACTTTCTGAAAGAAAATACATTTCGAAATGATTATTTTATTACAGCACTCGTATAATGTTTCGCTACCAGACGACGAGAACCAACAGAAAACAAAAAAATCAGTAAAACATTCCATTCCGACAATATCAAACAGTCAGTCTGCTATTGAGGGGTTCGTGACGACTTTGATATAGTGATAGATTTTAGTTAAAGGTTCTCATTTTTGAGAGATTAGTGATCAGTAGATTGGATAAAGTAAAAGCAATTGCACAATTATTATTAGTATATTTTTCAAGTTCACAAATTGACACAGATTAATTTCTAGAATTCTATTGATTTCATTTAAATGTTCTATTGCTGTAATTAATGACTAAACATGTTTCGATTTGAAACGTCATATTGAACAAATTATCATAATATCCAAGTAGACATATACGGTTTTATGTCGATTTTTTCAAGTCCATATCGGTTGTTATTTATGTTGTTATCCTCAACATAAATAAGTGATTATTACAATTCTTGAATGATAATAGAGTTGTCAAGGGTCGTGGAGTTCTTATTCTACATTTTATTCATTTAAGATGAATTGTTCTTATCTCCTTGATTTCATATTGGTATTAATTAGTATGTTAATAAAACATTTTATATTTCTTTTGTTGAGTTTAAATACCATTTCTTTCTTGAAGTAGCAGTTGAAGCTTAATGTAGTGGATTTAAAAAAATGAACTCGTGAATAAAACTATTTGAGAATAAATCAATAATTTAACGTATTTTCAAACTTTTCCCTGTTGTGGTTTTGACATGATACTGGTGTACAGCAGAGACATTCACGTTTATACAAATACTTCTACTGAAATTTTCACTTTTCGTAGAATTTAAAAAAATTTTTCCTTTGTTCCTTGTCCTGACAATTACAAACACAACAAAAAAGATGTTCTTACTTATGGGCGTACATACATTCGGCAATTGATTTTTATTTATACCTATATAACGCCTTCCAATAGTTTAAAATGTTTATATAATTTATTGAGGAAAAATGTGCCTAAAAGAAAAGTCTGGCGAAAAAACTAAGCGTTTGTAGACCGAACTAGCAAATTACTTCAGAGAATTGAATATCTGCAGAAAGAATGAGTGCAATAAAAAACTCTTTTATCACTTTTTCATTTGTGCCGGCTTTCCTATCGCGTCGCCGTTGGAATACCACAATTTTGATGATTGAATTCGTTGAAATTCTCATTTATTCATCAACGAAATTGGTTATCCAATTAAAAGCAACATGAAACTAGTGAATTGCTGGTTTGGGATCGTTGTATCACTCGTAACGTCTACGCAATTGTCTGCTTATTTAATCTACAGTTGTTAGATCAACATGTATTTCAACATCGAGTGATGACATCGTAAGAAAAGTATTTCCTAAAATTCAGTGCTATAAGCTGTTAAAAAACATAAATTACATAAATTGCCCAGACATTTCAGAACTCTTCACGTCCTTCCAAGAGCTATTAGAAATAACATTTCAAATATCGACTTTGATGATCCACTGTAACTCTACAGGGTGTTTAAAAAGACACGGCAATATATATGGTGATTGCTGAAGCCATTTCATGAAAAAAGTTCATATAAACAAAGGTCCTCAAATACTTCGTTACCGATTCCCAGGGGGATAAAGTTTATGCGAAAAATGCAGTTGAATTTGAACTTTTCGTAAACTGCTTGAGATATTCCGGTTGAATTTTGGGGGTGTCAAAAACGCAAAGACGCAAAATTTTCAATGCGCGTATGGGCACAACGCAGGTTATTCTCAATGAAAACACTTGGATGATACTGATTTTTTTCAAAAATAAAGAATATTTTTTAATTTTCCAATCAATTTTCAAGAAAAACGTTGTCTTGATATTTTTTGTGCGACATCCAGTTTTTGAGTAAAAACATTTTGAAAAGAAATCCTTGCGATTCCATCAATAATATCTGTTCTATGCTTAGTCATAGATGTGTTCAAAAATGATTAACGTCAATGTCATTTAGGTGCTTCTGTTTTTCGATAATTTTAAATCTATTGAAATTGAATTTCACATCGGCTATCACGAGTTATACGAATGCTTAGATGACCCTCATACACTTATTGCTTCCGATAGAAAAACTTTGAAAAGCATTCATCGACGCCTATATGAAAAGGCACATTATTATGATATGAAGGAGCAAGAAGGCCAAGGGAAGTAAGAACGGTAGAGCTGGAAAATGAGGTTCTTGTAATAATTCAAGACGATTCTGCTACCTTCACTCGAAAAATTGGTGACGCTTCAAGTGTCAGCAATGGAACTGTTTGGCAAATTCTTCATGAAAATTTGTTATATCTATTCCACCTACAACGCGTACAAATACTTCTTCTTACCGATTTCCCTACTCATATTGCGTAATGGCTTTTGCGTTAGTTGATTCAAATTCCTCAATTTCTTATGCTGATCCTGTTCACAGATTAAGCAAGTTTTTCAAGAAATTTCATAAAGAATTTTAATAATAATCATATGTGGTGAGAAGAAAACACACATCAAACATATGAAGATCGATTTCAACTTCAGTTTTCGTTGAACGTTTGGATCGGCATTGTGGGTGGCTGCCTACTTGGACCAGTATTTCTACCAGGGAGACTTACACAGGAGATGTACCTCCACTTTTTGGAACACACGCTTCCAGAATTTTTGGAGGATGTACCTTTGGCAATAAGACAAAAGATGTGGTTTATGCACGATGGCGCATCTGTCCATTTCAGTCAGCTAGCTCGTGACTTCTTAACTCAAGAGTATGAAAATCGCTGAATTGCTCAAGGTGGACCTCAGTTTGGGCCTGCACGGTCCCCAGATTTAAACACTCTCGATTTCTTTCTGTGGGGTAATTTGAAGTCTTTGGTTTACACTACCCCTATGGCAAATGTTGAGGACTTAAAAAATTGAATCATCGCTGGGTGCAACTCGATAACAACATATCCTGGTGTTTTTGAAAGAGTTCGCCAATCATTGAATTAAACTTTTGATTTTCAAATATAAGTTATTTAATGATAAAAAGAAATGCACTACGATGGTTCTTTAAATCGAGGACTACGTGCCCTACCAAGAAATGTATGGACCTTCTTTCTTATTATTTTCGAAATTTTTTTACTCAAACTTCCTTGAATGATATTATGTTCAAGGGGTTTTCTGTGCAACCTGAATTATTCGACATTATATGCAGATTTCGTTTAAATACTTGGCGTCGTAAAAAAATGTCAAGAGAGCTTTTTTTCTTGAAAAATAATCAGAAAGTTCAAAAATATTTTTTATTTTGGAAAAAAAATCAGTAGCGTCCCAGTTTTCTCTTCGAGAATAACCTGCGTTGTGCCCATACGCGCGCTACTAGTGAGCCCAAAAAATTGTTTCCTATTGAAAATCCTGCGTCTTTGAAGGTTTTCGACACCCCAAAAGTTCATCTGAATATCTCAAGCGGTTTACTAAAAATTCACGATTTTAGGAGTTTACAACGAACGTATTCTGCAGGCGTACGCATCAGATTGACAGTCGACAGCCGGCTGTTTCTTATTACATGTTTTACAGCGAAAATGCATCGTTTAATACATCATAAAAGTTATCTAATTAATAGCCAAAATGAACGAAACCCATCCAGGAATAGAAGAATGATGAAAATAATTTACACTTCAACAATTAACGTTAATAATAAATTCATATCGCTAACACTTCAGAATTCGTTACTTTTTTATATTCAATGAGGCGCCACTTATATTTTTTTATGCGCTCTTCCCAGGAATATTCGAACCTGTTACACCACATGAGAAGGCACCCGGGAAGAATTGAGGTGTCTGTTTACTCGCTTCTTGAAGAGGGCCAAATTGTAGGATGTTGGGAAGATGTCGGACGGAAGCGAGTTCCACAGCTCACCGGACCTGTAAACAAAGTAATTCTTATAGAGAGAGGTTCGAGGGGTCGTCAAATCCACCGCCATATGATGAGAACTCCTTGCCAGCCTAGCGTTGCGGAAAAACATGAGTTATCTCGGAACAAGGTCTTTCAGCTCCTAAGAGCATCTTCCGTAGATGTATCTGTAAAACAGAGAAAGATCAGCAACTTGTCTTCTGAGAGCCAGCGGTTGGAGATTGCGGGTGATCTCCGTGTGGTCGATGAAGCGCACATCCCGTTTTTGCACACTATCCAACATCTACAACGAATGTTTGGGTGCAGATCCCCATACATGGGAACAATATTCCAAAGCAGGTCATCTCAGCAACAGCTGAGATGACGTGAAGTATCGCTTGGCTCTGAAAAGACAACTAAGTTTACTTGATTCCGACTCAGCTATTGCTGATACATGTTCATTCCAGCAAAACCCGGAGTTGACCGTTATTCCGAGAAGGTGCATCGAATCTTTGGATGCAATTTGTTGGCCTTGTATCGTTAGAGGAGGTTCTCTAGCGGAGACCTTTCTAAAAAACGTAGTCGCTTGCGTTTTGCTAGCGTTGAAGCTCACCAGGTTTAACTGACCCCACTCTGATATCTTCTGTAAGTCAGAGTTTAAGTTATTAATTTGTTCACATCTCTGACACTGTATACAAATACATGTTGCGTCAACTTAGGATAGATTTTGTTTGAACATTTCAGAATGATATACGGGGATGTCTTTGAGGGTTTGGTTTGGTTGGAGCTAGAACGAAACAATCGAGAGCTTTTAGGACATTATTGTTTTTCGAAGTTTTCTCTGCGAAGATTAATAAATTTCGAACCAATTCTGGAAGCAGTTATTCGAATCGTCTGCTGCTACCTTCAAAATGGCAATTCAGAAGGCATCAACAGCTTCTTAAGGGTTTCACCCTTACCGATGACTTAGCTCCGAACTGTACGCGGGATGATGTTACAATTCAATGTTTTCCTGCGTTAAATATTCATTTGTTTTTTTGGATAATAGCACAGCATCCACATTTTCTTAAGTGACCACTGTTTTGTGCACCTGCCCTATCGTCGCTAAACCATCTGCGTTTAATTACCCCCATACCAACGGGAAACAGTTAACTGGTGTGGTGTTTCGATGCCGAAAACAGAAACCAACTCGACATTATTGTTGACATAATTGTCTTTAAAAACGTAGAAAATTATTGCGCGAAAATGCTCACGGTTTAATTCCATTCTTCAACTAACTTGTGAACTTTGACAGATTGTTGTAGCTAAAACACAGCACGCATAGAACTGATACTTTCGATTTATATTAACAAATGATAGAGGTTCGTTATAAGTATTGACAGTTGATTAATGTGTCCTCTATGTCCCATCATGCAAAACATAAAAGATATCCGCAAATTGCTGTTCCTCCTTTTGCTAACTAATTGTAACTCTTGCCGGTAACGTTCTCGCTTGATAGATGTGTGATAAGAAGATAGAAATTCATTTTAAAATTCAATTAATAATTATTGAATAATTATTTTCAATGTATGCATTCATGAACTCGTGCTATGTGTAAACACGTTCGGAATTTTCACGCGTTACTCACATATACGTTATACAATTGTTTATTATAAAATTCAACAAACTGTTTCCATATACTCGGTGGAAAAATAATATGGACTACCCCAAACAAGTTAGTAGTCTTCAAATGAAACAACTATTTTCACTTCGACACCATTTTGAGTAAAACAAGAGTTTTTCAGTGAAGACAAAGGTCTAAGGTTTCTAGACTATCTTTTATATAGGGGTGATTCATAATTTATTTTCACACACTATAAAGCTTCTTGTGATTTGTGGTATTTGCATACACCCACCGGCAAAAAAATTCGATTCAGGAGAAATTATTTTATAGCTTGAAACTCCATAACTCTCTGATTCATCGTTCGTTTTGCTTGAATTTTGGATATGTTACAGATTATTTAACGCATAATAATAATAATTGTTATTGGTGATGTGCGAAAATGCATTTTGAATAGGGATATACGAGGGTGAACCAAAAACTGTAGAATTTCTGAGCTAAATTTCGTCATGACGATACTCTTCTCGACAAAGCTATATTCATTCTCAATGACGTTGTCTTCTGATTCATCGCACTATCGCTTCAGTTGTAAAAAATATATCTGAATTCATACGAAGCCCCATAAATTTACAATGCAGAGAGAGTATCATTATTTTTCAACTGAAGGTCCTATGGAAAATGTGACTTGACGTAAAAACAACTTTTATGTCATTTTAACGAACACTGGTACATTTAAACCAATTAGTAGCCGGCTCGGTGGCGTATGGGATATGATGCTCGTCTCCTACGCAGAGTTACCTGGGTTCAATCCCACAAAGTCGGTGCGATTTTTCGGATTCTGGGAATCGCTTGAGTGTCCATCTTTCGGAGGAGATGTAAAGCTGTCGGTCCTGTCTAACAGAGATGTGTTGGACATTAAAGATCCCTTCCCTCGACACGAGAGGGGTTCGGCAAAATTCCCGGGTTAGTGAGGTGACAAAATTCCCGGCGTGTCATTAGCCGAAAGGCAGAAATAGAGCACGTTAAAGGAAAAACAAACAAACAAACCAATTAGTATATGTTAAAATTCAATGTTGATGACTTTCAATTTGTACCGCTACACAAATCAGCGTATAAAGGGCATGGGATCGTTTCCAAGAAACTAATGATTTGACAAGACGAAGAGTACGGGGAAGAAGAAAGAAAACGACTGCTCTCGGTACTCGTTTTTTAAGCTTGGTACTTTGGGAGACAGATCTAGTACAAGTACAGAAACGAAACTGGTTGGAGGAAGTGAGACAACAGTAAAGAGGCGTTTGAGAGAAATTGGCTTTCGTGCCAGCTGACTTGCAGCGGTTCCAGAGTTGAATAAAAAACACCACACTACGCGTCTTCAATGCGGCTGAGAACAACAGCATTCCCCATTCTATGAAGAATGGGGAAGAATGTTCTCTGAGGAATTCTGCTTGTGCTTTAAATCTCCAGATGAGCGTCTCAGAATTTATTGGAGAAATGGTGAGCGTTTCAGTCGAGACAAGAATCGGTTATGGATGGCGGATCCGTAAGTATGCAAGAAAACACAGAATTAATTACATTTGATAGGGGATCCATAATTGGTGTGAGGTACATACGGAAAGTTTTAGGTCCTCGAGTTATCCCATTCACTCATAATATGGGCGAAAACTTCATACTGATGCATGATAATGCCACACCTTGTAGCGCAAAAGTAGTGAGTAATTACCTTGATGACCTTGAAATATTGGGAAGAGACTGGTCGGCAAAAAAGCCTTTACCTGCTCTGAAAAATCTGAATAAAGTAGGTTAGGTTAGATTCTAAACCTAACCCAAACCTTGACTAAAATAATGTATATTGTGCGGAAAGCTAATATCTATATATGCTACGGTACACCATACCTAGGTAGATAGGTAGGTAGGGTGTATCGTGTATGTACGACAACCCTGCATCACACATGCTTGCAGCCTCTCAGAGTCGATCGTAAGTAGTCTAAAAATATTGAGGTAGATCGCCAGCAGTTCAAGTTTGAGCACCCCTGATAAAGAGCATATATAAATTGTTGCACCTGAGTATAGTTTGTATATTGCACTTATCTGATGAAGGCGCAGGTCGTCGAAACGTGTTATAAGTATACGTTATTAATTGTGAATCAAATTTTCAATAATGTGCCTAGAAATTTTTAATATAACTTCATTTTTGCCATGTATGTATCCGGCAAAAGCACATCAATTCATTGGTATGAATCTGGCTCTGCAAGAAGAGTGGGCAAGAATAAAACAAGGGTACATCCGTAAGCTCATCAAAGGTATTCCAAGACGCTTCAAGCTTTAGGGCGTACTACCCACTGATAAGTGGTTGTTTATATAATATTTTCTCTTCGTATCCTTTCCCTTATTTAATACTCAATTTTTGCTAACTTCTGTCCAGGCTAATGAAAAAATTATATCTCGCGAAAATTCAGCTAGCGCCATAAACCAAAGACTACGTCATTGAGAATGAATGTAGCTTTGTAGTGAAATGTATCTTCATGAAAAAATGTATCATAATTTTACAGGATGAGTCAAAATTAGTTGGAAAAACTTTTGGTTTACCCTCGTATATCGCTGTTCAAAATGCATTTTCACACATAACCAAGGTTAATTGATATTCTGCCTTAAATAATCTGTAACAATCCAAGCTATAAGATAATTTCTGTTCGATCGAGTGAGTGTATTAAATATCTTGTCTAAAATATAAGTAAAAATTTATATATATATATTTTATATATATATATATATATATATATATATATATATATATATATATATATATATATATATATATATATATATATATATAAATGTATATTCTCTTTTCAATAGATAGTTTAGCTTACAACTAATAAACGACTACTAATGCAGAACTATTCAACCAAAAATGGCAAATATAGTTAACTTGATTGGCTGTTTTGTATCTAGTAGGATTAGCAAGTCTGATTTTAAATTCATTCCAAATTGAATTGATTTACCCAATGCTATAGATGCCTTAATAATATACGAATTCTGTTTGGGTAACGTATATTTCAACAAAATTTTCAATTCGAATACCCGAACTCTAATATTAGTAAAAGTGAAAATAGCATGAGAGAAACTTTCGCCGCATTTTATTTAATGAAATGGACCATGCAAACGTTTCTTAGGAAAGAGATTCGCTTGATTATCAGAATAATTCTTCTCTGCGTGGAGCTTACTCACTACACATAAAATCGATGAGGACCCTCACTCGGTTTTCCCCCAATATAATCCAATGGCCAGGTCTGCTCTTATATATATTCTTCAGGGGTTATTTCTCTCTCGTCTGTGGGGATCATCATGAGTCAAGCCTCTTTTAACAGCAATATGAATATGCGACTAGGTAGATTGTAGACATTCCTGAGTTTTATGAGTTTTATGAAAAGAACTCATGCTTCAAAAGGTATATAAGAGGATCAAGGAAATCTTATGATATGTGTTATCTTTCAAAAGATGTCGAATATTCATTTATCAACTCTTTGTTCCCTAGAATCTGCTGAAGAAATATATATTATAAATTCGAATGATGAAATGTTGTTGACTGAAAGGAACTGATTTCCATTTCAATCAATTTAGAGTACAAATGTTCAAATTACGACAAGATCAGATACAATAATGCAATAACGAGCTTGAAAGATAAAATTTGAATTTGAGAGGCTTTTACTTGCTAGAATTCCATTATCAATAATAAAAACAAGTAATGTTTTTTTGAGGAATTTTACTGGATAATTGTGATTCGCAACGAGTTTCACTACACCGTAGCTTCTTCAGACGAAGATCCACTTCTATAATAATTGATTTTTCGGTCATATAATCATAATTTCAGGGCCCTCGCGCGAGAATTTTTGGGATGAAATATATATCTATATATATATATATATATATATATATATATATATATATATATATATATATATATATATATATATATATATAGAAAAATAGGTAGTTTAATTTGAAAAAACGGACTTTTATATCTTTGAATGTACTACGATTTTCCACATGCCTTGGAAACACCCTGTATACCGTGAAGCCTCTAAATTCATTGAATTCTGCTGAATAAGCCTTTTTACTCACAACAAGCTAGAAATAATCGATATTGAATTATCTTTAGTATTTTTATGATGCCTTCTAAGAGATAACCAAAAATCGCAAAATTCCGATTGAAAAATTCATAGCTTCCTTTCGGTTGATTTCAGGTGGTAATGTATGGAAAAAAATTGTTCAGAATTTAATTTTCTACAACAAAAAGAGTAGGAACATACATTATATCGTTTGAAATAACCAAGATGCGAACAATAACAAACAGATGTGGGAACGTTAGAAATTCCAACACTTGGGAAACATATTTCGCCGGTCCGTGAATCACACCAACGGTACAAAACGAGCGAAATAATCCCACTGAAATGGTGCTCTGGGCCTCTGTTTCCGGAATAAAACCTCCCGTCGGTAAATATTCGTATCTTTCTCGAAGTCCGGTAGCGGGTTCACCATCTCGGTCCATAGAGCGACTCTCGTACGTATGTACGAGACACGTCTTTTCTGGAATCATTAGGGTACCCCGATGTAGCTTGTTAGGATGCTGAGAAGCGATATGCGCTACTGATAAGGTCCTAATAAGGACGAAACTGCAGTCTGCCGCTTCGTTTCTCGGCACCCTGCTTAGTTGCACTATTGTGGCTCTTGGAGGCCTCTTGCATGTCGGGCAGATTTGGGAACTAGCTCTTGTCAAGAAGGATTATTCATTGATCTACGGATTTTTGAATAATTATTTTTGTCTCAAGTTTACATATATAGACTCCTCGCGAAGTTTGTCGCGGAAGATATTAGTCTCATCAAATATTTACTGACGGTAGGTTTTATCCCGGAAACAGAGGCCCAGAGCACCTTTTCAGCGGGATTATTTTGCTCGTTTTGTACCGTTGATGTGATTCACGGACCGGCTAAATATGCTTGCCAAATGTTGAAATTTCTAACGTTCTCACATCTGTTTGTTATTTTTCGTATCTTTCTCGAAGTCCGGTGGCGGGTTCACCGTCTCGGTCCATAGAGGGCGACTCTCGTACGTATGTACGAAACACGTCCTTTCTGGAATGTAGTTTGTCAGGATGCTGAGAAGCGATATGCGACACTGATGAGATCCTAATAAGGACGAAACTGCAGTCAGACGCTTCGTTTCTCGGAATCCTGCTTAGTTGCACTATTGTGGCTCTTGGAGGCTGCGTGCATGGCGGGCAGATTTGGGAACTAGCTCTTGTCAGGAAGGATCAGACAAGAGCTAGTTCATTAATCTAAGGATTTTGAATAATATATATATATATATATATATATATATATATATATATATATATATATATATATATATATATATATATATATATATATATATATATATATATATATATATATAATTAGGCAGATTTGCTTATACCGTATATCCAATAAGTGCGTGTTTGTTGGATAGCTTCCATTTTAGAATTTAATCTGTTTTTTCGCAGTTGTTCGAGATACTTTCTTCTAATTAACGCTTCCAGTCCCTCAAAGCATCGCTTGTAGTTTTTTAGTGATTCAACTTGGGGGTGTCTTTTTTCTGGATATGTAGTCGCATACGAACAAGAAGCCAACGAACAATTGCTATTACCAATTGCATACACCATATTCACTAATTCCTCTTCACTAACAACATCCATGACGCTGAGAAGAATAATCATTAATCAATATAGTATCATAGTTTTCTACTACATTCATCCACCCTTCATAATCATTGTCAACTAGGGTCACAACTACAGTCTGATCGAACGTTATGAATAGGTGCAACAGTTTCGGTCATGTTTGTCCTCGTCAGTATTGCACACCATTTCAAAACACAAGGTCAGACTACCATCTCATTGCGTTGGAGCTCATCAAGTAAACAGTCAACATTATCTTGACTTTTGATCGACTTTCACGTGGATTTCCCGGTTACGGTTACGTCAAAACAAAGAGTAGATCAAACAGAAAACTAGCCATACTAGTTCGACCAGCTACCGCAACGCTACCTAAAGTGTCTGCAAGATACGATCTGTCAAAAGCTAACGCTCCAATAATGGTCTGGCAATATGCAATATATATATATATATATATATATATATATATATATATATATATATATATATATATATATATATATATATATATATATATATATATATATATTCGTAAAGACTTCGAAATGTTTTATTCAGGGAACAATATTCAATCTACGTAAAATGTTTCTTCTTTGAATGTCAAAAATTTCGGAAAATCAAAATGTGTATTTTCGATAAAAATATGTTTTATTGAGCACCAAATCCTTTTTATATTCAAATTTCTCATTGAAGCAAGCATATCATTTGGTCAATGGAACAAGTAATATAAGTACTCATTTATATTCGATACGTATCATGCATTGTATATTTCCTCCATATTGTCCATAGTATCTCGGTAGGCGTATAGACATTTTCAATAGTATATGAAACAATACGTTATTATTCCAAGTACTTCCAAAGACAAGAACAAATGAGAATTGGACAGCTCGAAGTATATTAATGTGTAATGGAATAACTTCTGATACAAGTTATAAGTGACATTTACTATTCAATTCCCATGCAGAATGGAAGCTATTGAAACTCAGTATTATAACTGGATCCATTTTTGGAAGTTGAGGTACGTCATTTCGTATTTCTCGAATGGCGTGTTCTCTCAAATATCGCATTCAATCCACAATAGAAAATGGTAATATATTTTGATACACGTCATCTTTTATATGTTCTATATATCGGGTGTTCCGTGAAAGCATCCCAAGATATAGCTCATAAAATTCATCGATTTGAATGATACAGAAACCGAATTGCATATCTATTTATTTATTTATTCATTCGTATAATTGACGGGTAACCCCTTTGAATATTAAATGAACAAAATATAAAACTTTGCCCACCAATGAGAAACAAGGTGGGTATTGAATACAATGAAAAAACATAAACAAAGATAATACTTATAGATAAAAGTACCATACATACAGATTCGTTGGTAATAATAATTGTTATTTGTTACAAAAGTTTACTATCAGAAAACATTCTGCTAGCTTCAGATTTAAACCTTTGTCTGTGGTCTTTTAATTTTGACCAGGTCCGAAATAATCTTTCCTTTCGCCTCTTCGTCTTTATTTTGCCTTTTTTCTACTGTTTTCTTTTTATTGTCATTTTCAGAAGTTTTACTCTCACCTACTTATGGTCTTGGGTCTTTGAGGTTTCGGATCTAGTGAAGATAACTCTGTTATCCTCCTTTTGTTTTATTTTTCTTCGTCCTCCTATCCTCCTGTCCTCTCTTCCACTGTAGCAGTGAAATGTGCTTGTCAATTTTTCTTATTTTTGTTTGAACAATCTTTCTTATTTGTTCGTTTTCGTGATTTTCTATTTTTTCTAAGAAGTTTTCTGTCTTCTTGATTATCGTTTCTTCTATCGTCTGAATATTGACTTCTCGTCTTATTTGTTCATTTGATATGTACCAGGGGCTCCCAATTGCTGTCCTGACCATCTTATTTATTGTCTCTTGTAATTTTCTTTTCCTGTAGGATTTTGTTGTCGTGAACCATATTTCTCCAGAGTACGTTATACTTGGTATTAAAATCGTTTTTATTATTATCATTTTGTTATTTAAACCTCTGCAGGGAGATATAGAAGAAATCACATCTTGTATAGAACTTATTGGCTAAAGGTATGACACAATCACAATAAGAATTGGCGCTATAATTTAATTTGCAGGTAGGTTTTAGGGCGGAACGCGGGTGTACTTCTATTTAGTCTTTGAGGCACGTTGAGATCAATCTGGGCGAGTAGGACTGAACAATCAATCAATCCGTTCATTATTTTGAAGAAAAAAAGATACGTCATGAATTCGTCTCCTGACCTGAAGCTTATCAAAGTTATGACGGGTACGTGTATTTTCCATATTCAAATCATTGACAATAAGCATTGACTTATAACAGGTACGAATAGTGAGGCGACCAAATACAGGACCCATATTCTAAATTAGATCTGACTAGGGAACAGTAGAGAATCCTTAACGTCGAAGGGGAAAACTCAGTTGCATTCCGGGTGATAAAACCAAGTATCTGGCATGCCTTCGAAGCGATACTACGAAAATGCCCCTTGAAGTTCAACTTAGGGTCAAAAATGATACCTAGGTCTCGCATATGTTCCATCTTCTTAAGTTTATAATCATTTAAGGTGTAATTAAACACTAGAGGAGTGCGTGATCTACAAAAAGACATGATGCCACACTTATCAATATTGAGATGAAAAGAGTTGGAAACAGACCATTCAAAGAATTTATTCAATTCTTCCTGTAAAGCAGTGGCATCCGAAGATCCACGAATGACCGAAAACATCTTCATGTCGTCCGCGAATAGCAGAAATTTGGTGGTAAGAGCGGTTTCAATGTCATTAATGAAGATATTGAAAAGAAACAGCCCCAAGTGTGACCCTTGCGGAACACCAGATGAAACTGGAAACTTTCTGGAATAAAATCGCTGATATCTAAGCATCTGTGAACGGCCGTAAAGGAAACTTCTGAACCACCGAAGGAGCGAGCCTGAGATGCCAACGGCCTCAAGCTTAGCAATCAGAATATTAAGGTTGACCCTATCAAAGGCTTTTCCGAAATCAGTGTATGCATCAAGCTGGTAGCCCGACTCGAAGCATTCAATTATTTCATTAACAAAGAGTATTAAGTTGGTAACAGTGGAACAGACCCTTCTTGAACCGTGCTGCTCATTGATTAAAACTGAGCAACATTTACAGGACAAAAAACTACAAACGAAACTGTCCAGCATTTTCGGAATGGTAGATTGCACCGCTATACCTCTGTAATTTCTTATATTAGACTTGCTGCCGAATTTAAAAATAGGGACTACAAAACACTGCTTCCACAAGGAAGGAGAGTTGCCAGTGTTTAGCGAAATATTAAACAACGTACTGATGGGTGAAGAAAGCTTGCTCAAACAATTTTTTAAAACAAAAGCTGGTTCTATGTTGGGACCAGCGGATAATTTGGGCTTTATACCAGATAATAACTCAAAAACCTCACGTAGGGAAAACTGACAAGATGAAATGTCAACAGTATGCTCATATTCAATTTCAGGCAGAACAACAAACTCACAACTATACACTTCCAAAAAAAAATCACCATCAAGATCCATTGTGCTAGGCAACCCACAGTTCTTCCTCTTTGAATTAATAAAATTCCAGATGTCAGTATGAACACTATGTTCGATGGTTCTCAAGTAATCACTGTAAAGCCCACTACCAAGATTTTTACAACTGTGACGCAATTCACTAGATTCCGCGAAATCTGCATTTGCGCCAGAAATTCTAAATTTCCTATGAGCCCTTTTCTTCATTTGTGTAAGTTAAATCAACTCTCTATTGAACCATACCGGATATTTTGAAATATTTGTTATTTTTTTAGGAATAAAAATGTTTAGCCCCTCGTAGATTATACTGTAAAATTTTGACACAGAAAAGTTTATAAACACCTTAAAAAGTCTAGGAACACTAACCAATATCTTCAAAATATGAATTTGATGATTCGAATTTATAGAAATCTTTCGGTTTTTGTTAAAATGTATTGTATATAATGTATTCTCAAGACAACAAAATAATATTTGAATTCTCCAAAGCACCTATTATAAAAAAAATTTTAAATTTGAAAATGACGAAATTTGGTAAAACACAAAAAAACCTGAACTATATTTTCGAAACGATAATGAAGCACTTATATTTTTCAGTACCCAGAAGGTCAAACTCTGTTATTAATGACACTTTGGCATCGTCGCGGCATGCTCAATATTAAATTGTCTATTACTTGGCCTGAGTCATTCCAAGCCCCCTGAACTGCTAATGAAGCTCCTGTTCATGATGGAAGACGTTTTGACGCAGAAGATTTCTTTTTAGGGTGTCCCACACATGCTCGATGGGGTTCAGATCTGGGGAGCAGGATAGCCACGGTAGAAGATCGATATCATTCCCTTCAAGAACGTTCAAGACAACTCTTGCACGATGAGGAGGGGCATTATCTTGTTGGAAGAGTGGATTTTGACCCATTGTTTGGAGATACGGTACCTCTACAGGTAAAACTATCTCATTTGCGTAAGAATTTCCCGTGAGGTTGTTCTGTATGAAAACGAGGTCAGTTCTTCCATCAAGGCGTATACCTCCCCAAAACATCACTGATCCGCCTCCCTGTCTAACAACTTCTCGAGCATGCTGGAGACGGTTTTGCTTTCCAGGTTCCCTCCATATTCGAATTCTTCCCGAATCGGGATACTAACTAAATCTAGATTTATCACTGAAGAGAACTGTGGCCCACCTCTCTTGATCTCAGTTAACGTGTTCTTGGCACCAAGCTAAACGAGCAGCGCGATTTCTATGGTTCAGTTGTGGAACTCTTAAAGGACGTCTGGAGTGGAGTTGACCTTCGTGCAGTCGATTTCTCACAGTTTGGTCGGAAATTTGTACATTATGAACTCGTGATAGCTCTTGAGCTAATTGAGATGTTGTGGTAGTACGATCTCTTCTGGCTTGTAAAACCGAAAATCGGTCTTGGGCGACTGTAGTAATCCTGAAACGACCTGTATGGCGTTCTTCTACGCTACCTGTTTCATTGAAACGCGACCATAAACGGTTTATGACACTTGGGCTACTTCCCAAAACCCTGGATACTTCCCGTTGTGAGCTCCCAGCTTGGAGCATGCCAACGTCTCGTAACATCTCTTCTCTAGTCAAATGTCGTCTTTCCATGGTCGAACACACAGAAACAAAGTGCCAACTAACTGATTTCAATTGAATACATGAAATGATTATAAAGCAGCGTCGCATCTGCTGCATTTTTATTTTTTTTATAAAAAAAAACTAAAATCTGTTGCGGCACTCTACATAATTTGGTGAGAAATTGATGCAGGTGTTCATTTCTTAAAAAAATCATCCACATTGATCGTTCTGGATACGATATATCGATATTCAGAAGTGTTCCCTAGACTTTTTGTCGGTTTTTATCTTCCAAGTTGAAAGTCCAATCACAAGATGATAGAAACTAATTAAAACCCCTATAATTACCTTTTTTGAAGTTGAAACGTTCTACCCGAGCCGGCGAACCCATGGGCTTTTTGCTTACGGATTTATTAAACTGAATCGCCTTGTGATGAATACCATCTCCCTGCAACGGATCAGAGGATCCCCAATGGTATCATCCTGGGTGAAAACGAGATCCAGCAGAACATTTCTTGTGTTCGTTACGCGATTTACCTGCGGAAGACCGACGAAATTCAGCGAATCACTTAAACCCCTTACTCGATTGTCACTCCGGTCCAACACTAACTCGTCAGTTAACCAACATGCCGTCGGTACATTGTAGTCACCACACACATACATTGCTACATCAGGATGTGACAAGATCAACTCCACGAAGTCTGAACCATGTGAATCATAGTCCTCTACTGTAGAATATAACTGTTTGATAATTATGACAGAGCACCTTTGCATTGAACGATGATCTGATGAACATGATCACACCTCCACCTCTGATTTTCGAGCTCGAATTGCTATCCTTTCTAAATACTGTGAAATTTGGTGGACAAACGTCAGAATCCAAGATGTCTGCACTGAGCCAATCTTCAGCCAGTATTTGTCATAGCTGCTGCATTGTAACCAGAGTGAGACATTTCTGAGTTTAGTTCTTAGGCCACCTACATTTTCGTAATAAACCGTTGAGTCAGAAGGGAGCGCATTCAATGGTTGATTACAAGGGGGTGAAATTAGTTTTTTGGAACAGATTGAACGATAACAGGAACTCCCTTAGTGTACCTGATAATCAAATTTTTGTCGCCTGCTTGTAAGCGCTCCTGAAGCTGGTCCCGGATTTCATTGATGAATGTGCGGTCATCTGATATAGAAATTTTTCTATCTTTGAAGGCATTCGAATGATATTCTAATAACTTGAAATATTTTAATATGTGCGCCAAGAAAAAAACATCGATTTCTCATGCCATATGTCCGGACATATCTGAAAAAAAACATGTGTTAACAATGAGTTGCCTACTAAAAAAGAAATTGAAATTAATTTCTTGGCCCTGTGTATTATCAGTCATGTTATCATTAAATATTTTTTATTATTATATTCAATCGACTGGATTCAGGTATTATATGATTGCGTAAGTGAAGCAATGAGTTTTTATGGTTCGGTGAAAGTAAAAACATATCGGCTAGTTTCTAATCGACTTGATAAATTCTTCATCATATAAGGATGACATGAATGGCATGTGGTAATTCGAGTAATAGTTGTAAGAATCGTTCAACTGTCTTCTAATCCTTGACCAATTTTCAGTCATTGAACCAACGTTTAAGACAACTTTTTCAACCATGATCTGCTTCTTTAAGAGGATTTGTTAGTTTTAAAATTGCTGTACATTTCATTCTGCACTTTCACTTTTACGCGAAATCATCATTGTTGTTTACTTCATTAGAGACAAAAGCATTTTTACTCTTGAAGCTATGTATCCATTAACGTATTACAAATTCGAAGGCATTTATGCAGTGAGCAATATTCAATATTCCGTAGAATGTTAAGTTGGAACGTTGAATTTTGTTCCCTGAATTCTATTCTCCAATGTGTTACATATACTGCTCGGTCCAAATATTAGGGTGAATCTGTATTTTTCTTCCAAATCAATTTCATACCTTCAAAATAATTCTCTCCACATACAATGCACTTATAACAACGGGTTTTCAATCTTCGAAACAGTTGTTAAAGTCGATTTTCAGGATGGCATTCAGCTATCTCCTCGATGTGGCTTATATCACTTCTATTGACTAAATACGGTGTCCCCGGAGCAGGATTTTGAGTTTGCTGAATCAAATCAGGTGAATACCGCGGTTGCGGAACAATATGGGTCTAGTTTTTGGCGACATGGTCACAAAGAATCAATGCAGTGTGAGATGGTAAAAAACCAAGAATTGTCTCTCCAAAATGAGACCATAATTTCGAAAACGCATTTCACTTGTAAACATTTTTTTCGGCATAGTCTCATCACCAAATGCTTTTTGCACCATCCTCAATGAATCAGCATAGGAAAATTCATTCCGCAAACAAAATTTGAAGCAAATTCTTTTCTCAACAAATGCAGTCATAAAAATACAAAAATTCACTTCTATGGCTCATAAAAGGAAGCGTTTCTGAAACACCAATGGATATTTTGATGTGAACCTCGGCACGGATATCAAAGACAAGTCTTTCTACCTAAAAATTGGAGCACTGCCCCAAATGCATTTGCGCACGAGGTTTAAATTCATCTTTTTCAAGTTTTTGTTTCCTTTCGTTTACAAATTTCGTTTCCAAAAACAACATGAACTGACGAATACCTAGATAAAAATAAAAATGAAATGCTGTTCATAGATGAGCCTATACTTGAGAACGGCAACACTAATTTCGGTATTTTTTTTTTATTGAAATGTTGACTGGAAATTTCAAAAATCTGAAAAAACAAAGAGAGCATATGTATGTATCAGTGTAGGCGAAGTGAACACGAAGGCCCCAATGGGGCCTCAGTCTATCGTTTCCTCCTATAACTTTTACCATCATAACTCCTTGACCAATTGCATGGCATGTTTCTTTATCTATGACATGGTGTTTCCTTAATAGACAATGTCCAATTATCATCTATTGTAGTCTACACCTCAAATTGCTACATCCCTACGGCGTTTATGTTGGGATATTCGAGAAGTGTCCTGGGCAATTTGCAGATTTGGGGTCTTCGAGCATTTCTGGCAGCCCCAAAGGCTCTAGGAACTTGTGTCTAGTCGCTCTCTGATCTAGTTTCTCTACTTTGATGTCCTTTCTTTGCACGTTTTCCTTCACTTCAAATATAGGGATCTTGATGATAGTTAATCACATTCATATATCAGCATAGTTGAAACGATATATCTGCAAGAAAAATGTCAATTATGTACTGTATGACAGATAGTTGTGCACCTCATCTTTGGGTTATCTGCATTGCTGCTATAGCTAGAATTGTCAGCTTTCTACCCAAGACGATATTGCCTCCGTCTTTAAGATCTTAGGTGTCGCATCCTGCTCTTGCTTCAATCTTTGAACAGTCTATGTAGGTTTTCGTAGTTTTTTAGAAATGGCCTTATTTTCACTCTGTAGTTAAATAGTGTATGGTTTTTTGAAGATGCATTGGAGTAGAACAATGCCGGTTCCTGCTTGCAATAGGAGCACCTTACTAGTAGCTCTATACCATAGATGGTGTCTTGCCTCAGCCCAACTCGCCTCCGATATACGACGGATGTCTTTGAAGTTTTGTGCAAAAATTGTCGCATCACCCTACTTTTACGACAATACTACTATATAAACTTTTAGGTTGTTCATTCAAGAGTCGCTTGGCAGCTTTCAGAAGTGTAAAATAAAATATATTATTTAAAAGACATGAGTTTATGATGGAAGATATCAACAATTTTCGAGTTGATGAAAAATTAAAAATTCTACCATCTTCAAACATTCGCGAAGAGACCAATCAACTTGCATCGAATGGTTACTAATCATTTTCAAAATCGAGTGTTTCCTCCCCGGGACCTAATTACTGCCAGTATACGTCTCGGAAGCCCCTCCAACAGATTTTGGATGTACTCTTGAGTCACTGAGTTCCAAATTTCAGGAAGCAGATTTTCTAGTTGTTGGGGGCATCCTACGTTGCTGAATTTGCCCATATTATCCCAAACATGTTCTATGAGATTCAAGTCTGAACTTCTGGCTGGCCATCTCAAAATATCAATTTCGGCATTTTGCAGAAATTATGTAACTACTCTAGCTGCATGAGGCCGAGCATTATCATGCATATAAATGAAGTTTTCGCCAATCAATGGGCCAAAGGGTACAACATGGGATTCAAGGATATCTGCGATGTATCTGGCCGCTGTCATTCTTGCATTATTCGCTAGGACTAACTCTGTTCGACCATGAAAAGAAATGCCTCCCCACACCATTACTGAGCCCCTCCGAAGTTTTCGGTTTGCCGGATATTGCATTGTTGATACCGTTCCCCAGGTCGTCTGTATACAGGCATGCGTCTATCATTTGATACAAGACAGAACCTGGACTCGTAGGAAAAGAGAACATTCGACCATTGTGGAATACCCCAATTTGCATGTTCCCTCGCAAACTGAAATCTTACAACTCGATGCTCTCTGGTGAGACGCGGTTCGGTAGAAGCCATCCTTGGTCTGATATCGTCTTCTCTGAGCCTGTTCCTAACAGTTTGCAATGAAATATGCACATTTCTGGAAAGTGCAAGTTCATTTTGTAGCATTCTAGCCGTACAGTGCCGAACTCTTAAAGCAGTTAAACGAAGCCAACGATCATCAACTGGTGTTGTTAGCAAGAAACACAGAAAACTTGCAGTTATTTAGCGTGTAAACTGAAGAGAGATTGAATGAATACTGATAGTCAAATAAACTCATTTTTGTTTCAGACGTGTTTGAGAACATATGGAAACGAATGTTACAACATAGATAAGATTTTTTCCCCTCATATGTTCAAAAACATATGTTGACAAAGAAACTGCGATCGAGCTGCTTAATCGATTGTGGAATTCAGAATACCAGGCGACAATTTTTGTGGTGTGTGTATCATATTTTTTGTTCGCAAACTCGATGATAAGCAACGATAAGAACGACATTTTTGTTGATAGTTTTGTTTTATTCAGTTTCTTCGATGAAATTAACTGAATTGAAAAAGAAACCTAGAGAATCTGGGAATTTATCGAAAAACGTCCACCGGGTCAACTAGTGATTGAACAAAATAGCTTGAATATATGTTCACACTTAATTCCTAACAGAGGCGTTCGGGTGGAACGGTTAGTTGACAGCATGTTTACAACTCGGATAAGCACACACAATGGTTTGTTATGTATGTAAAAGCGACTATCCTCTCCCATGTGAATTTGTTTCACATTTCTATTGCATTCCTCTAATCTAACGTTGTTTTTCTATCGCTAATAATAACTCTCGTAAATATTTTAGTAACAATGCCGCCTCTTAGATATTTTGAATTCCATTTAGAACAGGGGTTCTCAAACGGTCGATCGCGAGTGCTTTTTGAGTAGATCTCGAGAAGAAAAATGTCTAATAAGTAGTTAACTATACTACAAAAATTTCTTACGTAATAAAATAACACTCTGCTAGCGGCAAGATATGCGCGGTACTTGTCAAAGAAAAGTCGCTTGTTTTAATCTTGCCTCTTTTCTAGAAATTTCGCGTTTGACGGGAACATTCGAGACGTTCCCTGCAGACGCAACATTTGGAGTCATTATGAATTGTAACTTGAAGGCAATTTTATGTCGATACAAAGTTTATTATTAAATAGTACAAAATGAGTGTAACGAAGAAATCTAAAACGTATCATTTTAATAACGATTGGGGGTGAGGTTGTAGAATTTTCTTTCGTCTGGTGAAAGATAAGTGCATTTGTCTTATTTGTCGTGCGTCAGTTGCAATACCTAAGCGTAGTAACTTAAAGAGAATGGTTCATAAAACTATGAGAAGGATTTTCCGTTACAGAGTGAACTAAGGAAACGAAAAGTACGTGATTTGACATCTTGTTTGGAAAAAGACTAACCATGTTCACAAGACCAGCCAAACAATCAAAAGCTGAAGGGGAAGAACCGTGGCGAAGATATATATAATGTTTTCTTCAATTTTGTAAAAACCTACAAGCTACCAATATATAAACTAGTATGCATTACAACTGATGGAGCTCCAGCAATGACTGGAAACAAAAACGGTTCTGTGGCATTGTGTCTAGCTAATGAAGATTTCTCTTCATTTTTTTCATTGCCTTGCATTATACATCAACAAGTTTTGTATTCAAAAGTTTTAAATACGGAGCAAATTATGGGCATTGCAACAAAAGTTGTAAATTCCATCCGTGCACGTAGCTTGCAACGGCGGTTCTTTAAGTTGCAGTTGGAAGATAGGGAGTCAGCTGAACACACTGATTTAGTTATTGACACGGACGTCAGGCGGTTAAGTCGCGGAAAATTATTTGAAAGGTTGGAAGAATAATTGTCCGAAACAACAGCTTCTCTAGACGGAAGAGATAATGACTCTCAGATGTTGAAAAACGAAAAATGGCTGACTGATTTGGCTTTTTTGACTGACATCACAAAGCACTTGAACATCATCAACTTGGAGCTTCAAGGTAAAGGAAAAACTATTATTGAGATGATTAGCGCAGTAGACGCATTCAGAAATAAATTGCAATTTATGATAGATCCACTGAAAAGAAAGAATCTGAAACAGTTTCCGTCGTTGAAAGCCAGGATTCCTCAGTTGAATTATGATACTTATGAGGCTAAATTATCAAATATCTTGGGACAATTCGAAATGCTTTTTTATGATTGCAGTAGTTTGGCAAATATAGCATCATTTATGAGTTATCCTTTTTCATGTAAAAACATTGAGGAATTAGCTACTGAAATAGAAAGTCAGTAAAATATGAACTCATGTTCTGTTGAAAATGAGTTGGTGCAGATTATGTCAGATATACATCTCAAAGCTACAGCATCTGATACAAATTTCTGGTGTTTTATATCTGAAGATAAATATCCGAATCTAAGGCAAATCACCCTTCAACTGACGGTAATGTTTGGGTCAACTTACTTGTGCGAGTCTGCATTTTCTGAAATTAAGATAATTAAGTCAAAATATCGCAATCGACTAACTGACGATCAAATGTCATCATGCTTGCGATTAGCACTCAGTGGTTATGTAGCATCTCATGAAAATAGACTTAGGACATGCAGTGCCACTCTTCAACATCCAAAGTTACTCCTTAGTTAACTTTATCACCATATATGACTCTTTTGTTTTGTAACAACCAAACTCGCAATTTTGAATAACTTTGAGTTTTTTCATTGATATTATAAAGGAGAACCTAACTAAACCTAACCCAAACCTTAACTAAAATGATGTATATTTTGATGTACTTTTCAACATTGGTCAAGAGTATGAGGTGCACAACAAACTGGTTCGGCAAATTATCCTTCAATGACTTGATTTTGGGGATGACTATATGATGTAGGGCTGTTACCAGTTAAAAGGTCATATTGTTCATGAAGGTCACGTTAGAATTTATTTAATGGGACTTTTTCTTCAATGTTATTCAAAAAAACTTTTTTCAATTACTTTATCACAATACAAAAATCATGATTCTTGTAGATTGTCCAAGCTTTTTCTTCTTCGGCCACACTTTTTTTTCTAAAAACTCTTATAGAACGTTTAAAGCAAAGAAGGAATCAAACATTTGCATCCTCCAAATTATGAGTCATGGTCTTGAGTTCTCACCATATTTCCTTTTCAGTATTCCCGAGTTTATCAACGTGCGGGTCATCTTTTTCAATATTTGTTTCCATCAATAATTTATTCGGATTATTAAGAATATGTTAACATAGAAAACTACTGTCTAGTCTCACTAAAAGAATGCAGTTACGAACAAAGAGTTGATAATAGATAATATAATAATAAATAATTCAGAAAAACAACAAACCCTTCTTTTCGAAATTCAGATTAACGATATGTCAGAAGATGAGAATGTTTCAGCATTTTCCAAAATATTAAAATTTTCTACTATTCCTTTAGATACAGTACAACTTCACTAGTCCGGACACACACTATATCGGGCACTCCAGTAACTTGGGCACGCGACTCATTCGGGCACTTTGAGAATTTTACCTCTATAATCCGGCACGTCGACGCCGGCGGATATACAAACAATAATTTTCCTGTCTGTGCATGTATGTATGTACTTGTACTATCTAAGAGTGGCGAGTATCGTTCTACGATATGCATTTTGCATTGCAATCTCGCCGGTGGTGTGCATAATGGCTCCAACCAAGAGAAATCATAAAACGCTCACACTGGCAGAGAAATCAAAAATAATAGATTTTATTGATGATGGAATGAGTACTCGTCGAATAGCAGCAAAGTTCACTATTCCAAAATCGACAGTGTTTGACATAAAAAAAAACAAGGACAAAATGAGGAGATTTATATCCAAATTATATCAAGGAACAGGTAGGAATTAGGAATGCACCGAGTAAGGGTTTTCACAAAAAGCCGAGTAGCGAGGTGTCGGCTAAACAAAATTACTGCATGCTGAGTATGACGGCCGAGAGCTCGGCTGGTCCAACCGGGCCCTCGGTGCATCCCTAGTAGAAATATTATTTTAAACTTTTCTCGAATTTTTTCTATCTAAGGTATTTTTGTAGGAAAAAGAAAAATTATTAGAGAAGCTGAGAATCGTGATGTTGAAATCGCATTGTATAACTGGTTTCTTCAACAACGCAGCGCACACGTACCAATATCGTCAGACATATTGAGAGCAGAAGCCAAACAGTTTTATTAACAAATCACAGGGAAAAAAGGTTTTCTGGCAAGTTTGGTATGGTTAGATGAATTCAAGGTTAGACATGGAATTCGTTTCTTGAAGTTTTGTGGTGAAAAACTTTCTACTGATGTTTCCGCTGTGAGCATTCAAGGAAAAATTTCTATCTGTTGTTGAACAGATGGAATTGAGCAAAGAACAGGTGTGAAGTGCTGATGAATCGGCCATTTTTTGGAGATGTTTACCAGACACAACTTGGGTTCATCAAGGGGAAAAATCAGCATCAGCTCGAAAAGTGCCGAAAGACCGCTTAACATTCATGCCATGCTGCAACGCGGCTGGAACTCACCAATTACCTTTACTTGTCTTGGGAAAAGAGGAAAATCCACGAGCATTCAAGAACGAAAGTTCACTACCAGTTGTCTACAAAGCATCTACCACAGGGTGGATGACCAGACCATTATTTAATGAATGGTTTAAAATATATTTTATTCCGAAGGTGAAGAATTTTTTGACTAAGATTAACAAGCCCTATAAAGCTCTGTTTTTGCAATGCACCATCACACCCACCTGAGGAAGGGGTTAATACTGATCCAAACTGCAGAGTTATGTTTTTGCCACCCAACTGTTTTGCCGTTCTCCAACCTATGGATCAGAATTTGATTCAAAACATTAAAGTGTCGTATTGAAAATGCCTTCTTGATCATATCATTTCGCATGAAGGTGAAGAGATAACTTCCATTTTGAAGCAGTATAATTTGAAAGATGCCATGAACAGTCTTGCCCAATCTTGGAAAGCCATTACTTCAAAAAATATTAGAAAAAGTTGGACAGCATTGTGGCATGACACTACAGAAGTAGAAGAATCAGATGATGAAAATATTCCAGTATCAGAGCTTCAGAAGAAACTTCGTCCAATCAGTGAAAATGATTCGAAAAATATTGCCGAATCATCGATCCAGAAAATGACTTAACCATTGAGAACATTACCAACTGGGCTGTGGGAGACAAAGAGTTTGTTATCGATTTGACTGAAGAAGAGCTTATACAGGATGCTTCAGGAAGGGATATTGAAAACGTAGAGGAATCTTCTGACTCAGAGGAGTGTAAAAGTGAAACATGCAGATACTGTCAATGCGTTCTCCCTGATTATTAGTTGGGCCGAACAGAATAATCTTCCTATAGAAGACGCATGGCTCCTGAAAACGCATCGAGATAGATTCAGAGTAAAATCGATGGATATTTTAAACGTCATAAGGAATAGCATGTTGTTTATGTACACCAGTTTATATTTAAACTCTATATTTTCTATGAGGAAAGACTATAATGAATGGAAATTCTATAATTTGATTCTGTTTTATAATAGAAACTATTTTTTGTTCAACTTTTCGATATTTTTATAATAAACACGGCTTTCACAGATTTTGGATTGTTTCTATTTTGAAAATGAAACAACTTCAAGTCAGTTCAGAAATTCGGGTATTTCGATAATCCAGGCATGCGCCGGAACGATATCTGTCCGGACTAGTGAAGTTGTACTGTATGTACTATATATTTTCGCACATACGGTGTTGAGGGTCAAGTTAAAATCAACATAATGCTGGTTAATCACGCGAATATTCTCATAGAATTTATGACATAACGTCAAACCAGATATTTATGAAATGGTATCCAGGCGCCAGTCCGAACACCTTGACTTTGTTTATACGTTTATAATGCAGAGCGTTGAGAGCTCTTGCTGACTAAATTGATGAACAGCGAATGCCATTCCAACGAATGCATGTAATCTGAAAGCGAGTATTTCGAGTTTATTCATTGCTCCAAGCAAAATTCGTTACGCCAGGTATTAACTTAGATTATCATAGTGGATAAATTATGGTAATTGTAATGATTTTTATTTATCCAGGCGTGAAGCGATATTTGATTGTAATGTAGACTTGGAAACCATATATCGTCGGAGTACGCCGAACGCAACTGACAGTTTCAATTTCCTGACATGAATAGATGGGCAAGATTTAGCTCCTCATGCTCCTCATGTATTGGTACACTCTGCTGTAACGTTGTTGATAGATAATTGAGATAATATTTTGTCAAAAAGTGAAAAAATTATGATATACGATTTATTGTTAATTCGTTTCTTTTAGAGTAGCAGAGTTTTCCAGTGTGTCAGTTGCTACAAGGAGGTCACAGAACCTTCATATGGTTGTAAATGTCAATAGAAAAATTTGAGACATTTCTAAATTTTTTATCCGCATAAATGTTGCCAAGTCTCAATTGGCAACATATTTCAAATCGTATATTTCAATATTTATTATTTGAAAAACGATATTGACGTGACAGGGTGGACAGATTTCGACGTTTTAGTACTGCAACTATGTGAAATATTGTGAACGAAAAAAAATGATTACTTTTACCCCTTATTTTTTTTATAGAAGTTCATTGCCATAAACAGATACAAAGTAGCTCTCTTCGTTTTGAGTTATTTAGAAATTTTCGGAATCAGTCAGGTGCCAATATCTCTGGTATTCTTGAAGTTATCAAATATGGTTTCGACATCCTTCAGGTACGTTTTACGTTGAATCGAATTACAATACAACTTTACTAGTTCGGGTAGATATCCTTCCGGCGCATGCCCGAATTCTGAAGTGAATTGCATTTGTTTCATTTTCAAAATAAAAACAACCCAAAATCTGTTAAAGCCGAGTTTATTATAAAAATATCGAAAAGTTGAACAAAAAATAGTTTCTACTATAAAACAGAATAAAATTATAGAATTCCCATTCATTATAATCTTTCCTTATAGAAAATATAGAATTTAAATATAAGCTAGTGTACATAAACAACATGCTATTCCTTATGACGTTTAAAATATCCATCGATTTTACTCTGAACCTTTCTCGATGCTGCCATCTGAACTGATTTTTCCTTGAGCCTTTTCAGGAGCAATACGTCTTCTATAGGAAGATTATTCTGTTCGGCCGAATCAATAATCAGGTAGAACGCATTGACAATATCTGCATGTTTCACTTTTACTATACTATTTAAACCATCCTCTGAGTCAGAAGATTCCTCTACGTTTTCAATATTCCTTCCTAGAGCATTCTGTGTAAGCTCTTCTTCAGTCAAATCGATAACGAACTCTTTGTCTCCCACAGTACAGTTGGTAATGTTCCCAATGGTTAGATCCTCATTTCACTGATTGGACGATGTTTCTTCTGAAGCTCCTAGAGTGGAATATTTTCATCATTTGATTCTTCTACTTCTGTAGTGTCATGCCACAATGCTGTCCAACTTTTTCTATTATTTTTTGAAGTAATGGCTTTCCAAGATTGGGCAAGATTGTTCACGGCATCTTTCAAGTTATACTGCTTCAAAATGGAAGTTATCTCTTCACCTTCATGCGAAATGATATGATTAAGAAGGCATTTTCTATACGACACTTCAATGTTTTGAATTAAATTTTGATCCATAGGTAGGAGAACGGCAGTAGAGTTGGGTGGCAAAAACATAACCCTGAAGTTTGGATCAGTATTAACCTCTTCCTCAGGTGGGTGCGATGGCGCATTGTCTGCCAACAACAGAGCTTTAGAGGGATTGTTAATCTTAGTTAAAAAATTCTTCACCTCGGGGATAAAAGATGTTTTAAACCATTCATTAAATAATGGTCTGGTCATCCAACCTTTGGTAGATGCTTTGTAGACAACTGGTAGTGAACTTTCCTTTTTGAATGCTCGTGGATTTTCCGCTTTTCCCAAGACTAGTAAAGGCAATTGGTGAGTTCCAGCCGCGTTACAGCATGGCATGAATGTTAAGCGATCTTTTGACACTTTTTGACTTGGTGCTGATTCTTCCCCTTGATGAACCCAAGTTGTGTCAGGTAAACATCTCCAAAAACTGGCCGATTCATCAGTATTATACACCTGTTCTTTGCTTAATTCCTTCTGTCCAACAACCCATAGAAATTTTTCCTTGAGTGGTATCACAGCGGAAACATCACTGAAAAGGTTTTCACCACAAACCTTCAGGAAACGAATTCCACGGCTAAGCTTGAATTTATCTAACCATCCTGAACTTGCCAGAAAACCTTTTTTTCCTGTGATTTGTTCATAAAACTGGTTGGCTTTTGCTCTCAATATGTCTCTCAGCTTCTCTAATATTTTTTCTTTTTCCTACAAAACACCTTGGATAGAATAATTTCGAGAAAAGTTTCAAATTATATTCCTACTAGGGATGCACCTAGGGCCCGGTTTGGCCAGCCGAGCTCTCGGCCGTGATACTCAATATGCAGTAATTTTGTTTGGCCGAGAGCTCGGTACTCGGCTTTTTGTGAAAACCCTTACTCGGTGCATTCCTAATTCCTACCTCTTCCTTGATACGATTTGGATATAAATCTCCTTATTTTGTCCTTGTTCTTTTTTATGTCAAACACTGTTGATTTTGTAATAGTGAACTTTGCTGCTATTCAACGAGTAACTCATTCCATCATCAATGAAATCTATTATTTTTTATTTCTCTGCCAGTGTGAGCGTTTTATGATTTCTCTACGTTGGAGCCATCATGCACACCACCGGCGAGATTAAAACGCAAAATGCAACTGTAGAACGATACTCGCCACTCTTAGATAGTACAAGTTCGTACAGGAAAATTATTATTGTTTGTATATCAGCCGGCGTCGACGTGCCCGGATTATAGAGGGAAAATTCTCAGTTGTGCTGTATTTACTATTTGAAAAACGCAATTGACGTGACAGGGTGAACAGATTTCGACGTTTCAGTACTGCAACTATGTGAAATATTGTGAATGAAGAAAATTGATCACTTTTACACGAAGTAGCTCTCTTCGCTTTGAGTTATTTAGAATATTTCGGAATCAGTCAGGTGCTAATATATCGGGTATTCATGAAGTTATCAAAAATGGTTTTGACATCCTTCAGGTACGTTTTACGTTGAATCGAATTACGTGAATTTTTTTGTCCAACGGTTTTGTATAATAAGCCAAACGTGCTTTTTTTAAAAATGAACCATATTCAATTTTGACTTCGTCGAATAGGGTTTTTTCTTTTCAAAATTATACCACATGTGCTCGCAATTTTTCCATTCATGACGTGCTTCAATGTTCGATCTCTCAATACGAGACCCATCTCAAAATCTTCATCAAAGTAAATCTGATCAGAATTCCGAAAGAATAAGTGCGAAATCAATTACTATTAAAGTGAATTGAATGTGACTTCTCGTTTTTCTTCATCTCTAGTAGGTATTTTCGATTACATCAGTTACTTGTCAGTAAACTCATCTTCGAATTGTTATTGATTTTGAATCTAGACGGTTTGGAACCACAAATTGCCTGAAACAGAATATTTCAAATATTGTTTCACAAGTTAACACTCTGATATTTTTCAGCATAATTGAAGGATTACGTCCATAGTTTTTTTTGTTGGCAAGATATTCAAAAGTACCTACATCTAACCATAAAAAAATCGACATGCTTCATTCGGCGAGGTATTTCTGGTAATTTGAAGATGACTTTCCTGACAATTATCTGATGTAATCGAGAAAATCTACTAGAAAAGAAAAAAAAGGAGAAGTCAGATTGAATCCACTTCAATAGTCATTGATTTTTCACTTTCCCGAAATTCTGACCAGAATTACTTTGCTGAAGATTTAGAGATGGTTCTCGTATGGAGAGATCCAAATTCATTATTCGATCAAGGGTTTCCAGTCATATAATCTACGAATTTCAGGGTCCTCGCCCAAAAAATCGTAATTTTGGGATTAAATCGCGAATAACTCGGAAACGATACATTTTAGGTAAAAGGAACCTATAACAGATTGATGTCTATTACGAGTTACGAGTGTGTGCAAAAATAGGTAGTCTAATTTGATAAAACGAACTTTTGTACTGTGTGTATTACGATTTGCCAGATGTTTTGGAAACACCCTTATACCGTTAATCCTCTGAATGCATTGAATTCTGTTGAATGAGCCTCTTTACTTGCAATGAGCTAGAAATAATCGATATTGAATGATCTTTAGTACTTTTATGATGCCTTCTAAGAGACAACCAAAAATCGCGAAATTCCGATTGAAAAATTCATATAATAAAAAATTTCTACAATAAAAAAAATAGAAACACATTATGCCATTTGAAATAACAAAGATGATGTCAACTTCCGGTATAAACGGAAGTGCCACAACATTGAAAATATTTTCGTAAGTTAGTTCGAATAACATACAAGATAACAACAAAAAATTTCTCCAATCGGTCATTCCTTTCTCCATATACTTTTAATGTCCCATTTCGCGTGGACACCTGTATATACAACATAGAATACAGTCATATTGAACTTTCAAAAATACTGTTCTCACAATAGTTGTAACTTGATGAATATACATTGAATAATATACAGGGTGCTGCAACGAGATTCATTTCTGATCAAAACAAAAACAGGTCAAGTTTTGTTTCAAGGGGGACATCTTTTGGGGTACAAAATATGCCTGAAATATCAACTGCCTAAGCGGGGGTTGCAATCCTTGAACATTTTGAATAGGAAAGATGGGTCAAGTGATGACTCAAAAGAAAGGTGATATCTTTGTCTACATCTCATTGAACGAATTTCCATTTTTAATTGAAAACTGTAAAAGATACAGGGTGAGCAACTGAAATATAGGGAAGACTATTTCCCTGAGACTATTCAAGTTTCAGTGAAGTAAAATGGAACAGATCCATGCTGATCAATGGCAGTCATTATCAAGTACCATCCTCATCTCGAATTTCAACCCCTAGAGCAGGGGTGACCACCCTTGAAAATTTGGAATAGGGTAGATGGGTTGAGTGATACCTCGAAAGAAAGATATTATCTTTGTCTGCATCCCCGTGAACGAATTTTATTTTCATCTTTGATTGAAAACTGTAGAAGATACAGAGTGTGCTACTGAAAAATAGAGGAGACTATCTATCGCCCTGAGCTATTCAAGTATTAGTGCAAAAAATTGAGCAGATTCATTCCAGATCAAAGGCTGTCATCTTTGATCTAAATGAATCTATTCCAGTTTTTCGCACTAATACTCCAAAAGTCTTGGGGCGATAGTCTTCTCTATTTTTCAGTGGCTCACTCTGTATCTTCTACAGTTCTCAATCAAAAATGAAAATTCTTTCACGGAAATGCAGACAAAGATAATACCTGATAATACTGAAACTTGAATAGTCTCAGGGAAATAGTCTTCCCTGTCTTTCAGTTGCTCAACCTGTATCTGTATACAGTTTTCAATTAAAAATGGAAATTCGTTCAAGGCAATGTAGACAAAGATACCACCTTCTTTTGAGTCATCACTCGACCCATCTTCCCTATTCAAAATGTTCAAGGATTGCAACCCCCGCTTGGGGGTTGATATTTCAGGCAAGTATGTACCCCAAAAGATGTCCCCCTTGAAACAAAAATTGACCTGTTTTTGCGTTTGGATCAATAATGAATATCTTGGTAGATATAGCCTCTGTTTAGTTTTCGTTGAAGCACCCTGTATCTCAATTGTCATTGCAAGAATTAATCTTCGAACTGACATAATAAGAGCACACAACATATTTAACCTATTTCAGTTATTCCACTTAAGCAACGTTCATATTAAAAAAAACGCAAGTTTGCATTATAACTCAAAAATCGTCGAACAAAAAAATCCCACGTAGTTTGATTCGAAGTAAAAAAGTGCCTGAAGAATGTTAAAACCATTTCTACATAGAATTAATAATAACTGAGATACTGACACTGATTCCGACAATTTTTCTAAATTACTAAATAACTCGAACACGAAAAAAGCTAGCTTGAATTTGTTTGCGGTAATGAACTTCTCTCCCAAAATGCCCGGGAAGCATAAGCCATTTTGCTCTATTCACAATGTTTCACATAGTAGTACTAAAACATCGAAATCTGACCACAAACTAGCACAAGTAAGGACTGGCAGAACGAATCAAACATTTCAAAGCTTCTATGATTAATACTGCTTGATTCCGATTTTCTCTGAAATGAAGATTTACAACATACTTCAATTCACTCTTAGATTGGTTTCCAAATTTGCCAAAATCGATATATGTGTTTATTTCAGATCCCATTCTTCAATAAGCAACTAACAATGAATGTGCTATGACTTACTTTTGGCTAGAGATAGGATGATAAAATCATCGGATTACTTATTATATCGATAAAATCATGTGAACATTCCAAGAGCTAAGGCATGAACAGACTCGGATCATTTGAGTTGAACGTGTGGAACCCAGTGTTCAAGTTACTTAATCTTAGACGTAGACGTGAAGACCAAATTAATAGACAAGTGGTGCCAATTTAGCCAATATTGCTTAGACTGCAGACGCTTCAATGAAAGCCGCGCCGTGACTGAAATTGGCATCCTACAATTTCAATTTATCATGCACAGTGTGAAGTGCTCTTTATTCTGCTATCATAATCAACCAAGACATACATTTAATGTTATCTTGGAACTTGCAATAACTGAACATTTATTTGTGTCTCAGTTCTCGTTCTCTAAAGATTAATCAGAACGATCTAGAGGGTATGCGACAATGATGGATTCATCACATCAATTTATAGCGTTCATTGAACGGAATAGAGCATGTATATGTATAAGGAAATTGCAGTTAGATTTCTATTCAAGTAATAGATTTCACTTGAGTTGTAGCGATGCATACTTACAAGATGTCTACATTAAGTGTACTACTAGAATATTTTTTGAATCCCACTTTCCACTGGAATTCATTTGTTTTTTGACATTTGCGACGCCGAAAACACCGAAGAACAGTATATTCCAAATGGCGATTGTGCTATTGTAAAAGTTGCTCTGAATCGAGAATGAATTGAAGATTAACTCTTTCTTGTTTTGCTGGAAAGAACGCTTGATATGAAATGAAAGAAACACAAACATTAAGAATAATCACTAATAAATTAGAAATAATGTCTTGACAATGAAGAAGATGGGTAAAAAATCTTATCGCAATAAATGTTCAAAATGTCGACGTCGATAAGTACTTGGTGTAGGAATAAATTCTTTTTGAGTATGACGTAAGATTTCTGGTGAAAGGTTGCCCTTCAATAAAAAAATTTTGATAGTACACTATGCCATTTGAAATAGCAATGTTGTAGTCGATGTCCGTTATAACCGAAAGTGGTACCGCCCTGAAAACAATTGCAAATTGTAGATGAGTATCTGTTTACTCCAATTCCAAATTTTGAAATTGAATGTAAACCTGTTCCCCAGATATTTCTCATGGGACTTTAGCGCGAACTCCCTGTAAAGTCATTTGGACAAAAATATTGTGACATCATATTTCGACAGCTGAACAAACAAATAAATTTCATTACAAGATGAAAAAAATCGAAAAAAAAATTTGCTGATCAAGTATTTCTCATCCGAGAACCTCCAAATTTAAGCGTGCTTTTATTACTATAGTGTTGTTCAACTTCAAATCTCCAAAACAATATGCCGCGAATAGAGAAACTGTGAATATTGAATGGTAAATTATATTGACTAGCGAGTCGCCCTTTTCGCACGCTCCAAAATCATAAAGTGCTATAGGTCGCGTATCGCCCCGCCGACCACCCCCTTAGCTGCCTTCATTCGGTATCGCCGCAACCATTAGCTCCCTGCATTTAAATCTGTATATTTGGAAAATATTCATTTAAATTACATGCTGTAAGGGCCATATTGATCTATATTGAATGCACAATGTATTTAAGGTACTTAATTGATAAAGATTAATGCTGTATCGCTTAAAATCGCTTGGTAAAGAAGCTATCATTTCTCGTAAAAAGTATAAAGGATAAAAATGGTTATTGGGGGTTATCCCTAAGAGATAGATATATACCTTCGCGGATCTTGTTATAGACCTTTTTAAGGTGTACAATACTGTAGTATATTATTTTGATCTATCTCGTAGCGTTAAGCCAGGGTTTGCAATGTGAGCGCAAACAAATGTGTTTATTTACGACATCACATTAGAAACCGCGAAAAATATCAGTCTTCCTCTATTATATTATGCATGGATTAAGAATCACAGAATCTTTTGAAAAAATCCGCATTAAATTCCGTTTTAAAGATTTAAGCATATACAGGGTGTTACATAATAGTATGTCACAACTCGATGGGGTAAATCTACGTGCAATTTCAAGAAAAAAGTTTATATAAAGATAGGTCCGCAAAAGTTTCCTTACGGAGCTACAGGGTGTTGAAATTTTCAGAAAAAATTGTTTTTTTCTTCAACACTCCTGCAGTTTTTGAGATATTCAGCCCTAATTTGGAATGCAATTGATTTTTTACAGCTTCCATCATTACACGTCCTAGATTTCAACTGAAATTCACAAGGTGTTTTCTTTTCCGAGGCCATGTCTCCTTTTGCCCTTTCAAACTTTTTTGCAGTACGTCACTGATCAGCGTACAATCAATTTTCGTCATCTTCGTTCAGTTTAGAATTTTATTTGACACTTGTAATTTTTTCGTATCTCCAACCGTTTTCGAGTGAAAAATTATTGAGTTTGAATTATTTGAATTGTATGTTATTCGCTAAATGAAAAAAAATTAATAGAAATACTCGATAGGTATGCCCAAAATTTGCTTTTATTTTGATAGCTCGTCTTCTGAGACTCAACTTATACTCATTCAATATAAAACTAAAAAAAGAACAATCAAAAACTAAATAAATTGATGGAAGTGTCCTCCACCTGCAAGTATACAGGGCTCTGTCCTTCTTCATATTATCACTAAATTTTTGAAATATTCCTGGGGTATTTCTTATCGTGTTACAAGAGGTTATTATTCGATTTCTCAATTCTCCTACTGTTCACTGAAGTGGTATAAACTAAACTCTTGAGTTATCCCCATAAGAAAAAGTCTGAATTATTTAAGTCTGGTGACCAAGGAGGCCATGGTTCTCGCCCACACCGACCTACCCATCGGTTGTTGAATGTATTATTGAAGAATTCCCTAGCTTCTCCACTAAAATGTGCTGGTGCCCCGTCATGCATGAACCACATTATGTGTCTCACATCCTCGAGCAGTAAAGGTAACTCGTCCTCAAGAAATTAGTGATATGCGGGACCGCTTAGTCTGTCAGGCAAAAAAATTGTATCAAGTTCTCATACCATAAAGTTCGAAAAATATGAATCAATTTTTCAATGCATTTAACTTTGACTTATTCTTTCTCTATTATATTAAATACCAGCTAGTACATAGACAATCAATAACAGAAAATGATAAAGTATATAATAATATATATAAAGATTTTTCTGTCTTTATTCACGCCTTCTTCATTTTCAATGTGAAGAAAAAAATAAAACTAATGAAATTGTCCCTGAACTGAACAATTTTCGATAAATATCTGTTAGTATCATATTCGAACTACGTCCATAAACTATCTGAAGTTCATATAACCAACTTTACGAAATGTCATTATACGAGGGAACCCATTTCACCTCCATTTAGTGCAGTGTAAAGATCACGAACCGTAATGCTATAATACGGATCATTAAATTGAATTGACGTCTAAGAAACTGCATGAGTCATCTGTACATACATCGATTGTTTATCTAAAATTAGATCTGTTCTATTTAGACCTATATTTTATGATACTTATCTGAAATTGATTTTTTCTCAAGCTTTCCGTTGCAATTGCAACGGAGATGGTATTTGTCAATAAATAATATAATTCTCTTTGAAATCACTTACTACGATATCAATTTCTATTTTGAGACATAATCATTGTCTAAAATCTACTTCACCTTCCTACTAATTGAATATTGCTCTATTTACAGTATTTCAAATATGTAAAATATTTTAACCGTGAAACTCTTAACCATTTTTATACAGAAGAGCTTATATGAATATTTTTGAAATTTTCTCTCAAACGAGTCATTTCGAAAACAGCTTTTCACAATACAAGGGGACATCTTTTGGGGTACAATACTTATATATCAACCCCTAAGCGGGGTTGCAATTCTGAACAAAACGAAAAAAGATGGGTCAGTGATGACACAAAAGAAATATCAACCCCCATTTTCAATTGAAAACTGTAAAAGATACAGGGTTTGAATAATAGGAAGATGGGTCTATGATGACTGGAACAGAAATGCTGATCAATGTATCTTTGTCTACATTGCCTTGAACGAATTTCCATTTTTAATTGAAAACTCAATGGGTTGAGACAAAGATAATATTATCTTTCGAGTTATCACTCGACCCATCTACCCTTTCCAAATTTTCAAGGGTGGTCACCCCATCTGAAAAATAGAAAATTCGTTGAAATTCGAGATGAGGATGGATATTCATTTGAGATGATGACTGCCATTGATCAGCATGGATCTGTTCCATTTTACTTCACTGAAACTTGAATAGTCTCAGGGAATTAGTCTTCCCTATCTTTCAGTTGCTCACCCTATATCTTTTACAGTTTTCAATTAAAAATGGAAATTCGTTCAAGGCAATGTAGACAAAGATACCACCTTTCTTTTGAGTCATCACTCGACCCATCTTCCCTATTCAAAATGTTCAAGGATTGCAACCCCTGCTTAGGGGGTTGATATTTCAGGCAAGTTTTGTACCCCAAAAGATGCCCCCTTCGAAACAAAAATTGACCCATTTTTGCGTTTTGATCAGAAATGAATATCTTGGTAGATATAGCCTCTGTTTAGTTTTCGCTGAAGCGACCTGTATTTTCGAAAACGTTCACAATGAACTTATAAAATTCGATATACTACAATAACTTTTCACTTTCTGAATTCGAGCTCATTTCGAAATTACAAGATCCTCATTCTCTTAATGGTACTTTTATCGACATTTTTATTTCAAAATATGTTATGATGAGTTTAGTAATCATTTGTGTATTCCTTTTGAATAATTACAATTAGGCTGTAACTCCGTGATATTCAACTATAACTATAATCTTTCAGCAGCATATGATACAGTGAGAAAAGATGATGCGACAAACAAAAATCAAAAGTTTGTCCGATGCAGTATAACTAATGATATGATCGAGAACATGTTGTCCGACAGAAGATTTCGTGTTTTCACTAGAGAAAGAAGTAGTCGTTTTCGTAATTTCAATAACGGTCTTTAACTGTTTGTGCACCTTTATTATTCAATTTATATATGAGTAATATTCCTACAACTAGTTCATTTATGTCGATGCTATTGCTCTAACTTCTTGTGGCGATAACTTCGATTCTATGGAATGAGTTTCAACTGCTGATCTAGAACTTTTATTCTTCAGAGAGAGTCGTCTATGCCCTAAACTTTTGAAAATTGAGGTGTCTTGTTTCAACTGAATAATCATCAAATATTTTGGTGTCACATTGAACTGCTCATTAACCTTCAACTCACATATCGATAAACTTCGCCAAAAGCTGAAATGACTGATTAGTATTCTACAAAAACTAGCCGAGTCCACTTGGGGTGACGATATTCGAACTTTTCGAACTATGGCTCTTGCTATGGTCTTTTCTGTAATTGAATACTATTGTTCTGTCTGGGTGAATAGTACAAATACGCATAATATTGATTCCCGATTGAATTATGCGATGAGAATCAAAAGTGGTACCATTAGATCAACCCTTACTCCCTTGCTACATGTCCTCGGCAATAGAATTCCTCTACATATCCTCATTTCCCCATACAAGATCCTACTCAGGAAGAACCAGGTTTTGGCTCAGAAGAGGGAGTTGGGGTACCTCAAATCGTTTGAGAACAGATCATGGGTATTGAAATATTGATACTTTTCATCTGAAAGATAACCTGAATTGCGGGTGTGGTGAGGATGAGGAATCTATGTCATTCAGTCTTGCACTGTCCTTTATCTTGTTCTCCAGATGGTTTCACCATATACATATGGTATCAGATTCTTTTCTTGTTTGAGTTGAAACATTGAAATCCATTTATTATTGGCATGATGTTTTCCTGCTGTTTTTCGTTTTATTCTTCAGATTTCTGCCATCCTATCATTCCGCATCCTCAATCCAAGTTCTGGTTAAATTGAAGAAGAAACATAATCTTAATAATTCTGTTTCCACTTTTCGTGGACATATTTACAGACGAGGTGTTAATGATCTATGAGCAACGGGCGAGAGGGGGTTTTCTCAGGTTTCTTCTCTAAAATCTTATGAAAAATGACGTATGAGTTTTCCCTCATTTTCCCGAACTTTCAGAGTCGATCGCGTGGAAAGCTTAGCGTATTTTGAATGTTTATATATTCTACATACTTTTATCGACATTTTTATTTCAGAATATGATATGAGTTTAACTATCATTTATGTATTCTAACTGGAGGAGTCATTTCGAAAATTTAGAACTGACATAATTCTCTGCAAAAACGGTTCTATACGTTTTTCTCTCAAGACCTCTGATTTTCAAACTATGAGCTTCGTTAAGGCCCTCTTCTCTTCAAAATAATTGAGTGTACATCAATACAGGGTGTCCGCGCTAAAGCGCCCATTACAAGTATTTGGGGAACGGTTTTATCGGTCAACCTTTTGTTAAGATTCGTGCTATCTATAATTAACCACTATTGAGCTATAATTTTTTTTATCAAAATTTACGGAATTGTAATGCCATCTTCTTTGCCCAGCATCTATCTTTTCTATTCTACATACTGTGCTTTCTGCACAACTATTTATTCATTGACACTGAAATATTGTGCACTTTTTTCGTGCAGTGTTCTGGATCATTCGATATTTTGCACAAAAATTGGGATTGATATTTTTGTATAACAATTTAGCTCAACATTTTGCACAAAATTTAGCTTAATATTTTCATTCAAAATATTGAGACACACCAATGTGAGGATCTCATAAGGGTCTCTGAGTCATATAATTGATTTTAATGGGTAATAAACAAGGAATTTGAAAGGATTTCGGACTCTGGAATATACAATTCGTTCAGAATCCAAAGTTATGCTTCAATTTGTTACATTGAATTTTTTCCGTATGAGTCATAGTTTCAGAAATAGGAGAACAACAAATTCTCCAGCAAGAAAAGCAAAGAGCAAAACATTTCCTGATAGGTATTCTTTGCGAGCTGTTCATTTTTCTTATTGTTGATAATTTAGAGTTATGTCATCAAATGAAGACAAACCTACTTGTATTCTTTCAGTTCTTGTCGCCCACAAACACCCACTAAATGACTATATCTCGATCGACCATGTGGTACACAACATCTTCACGAATTACGAGTAGCGGTTATGTTCCAGATCTCGCCTTGAAAAGGTTCAGCTGTTTACAAAACGATTTCTACGAGTCAATAAATGTTTAATTAATTCAGACACGAACAATGATGACGTTCCTTGATTGATATTTCTGCAGCTTTGAACTAAAGAGATGCTTTCGCAGCTTGTGAGTGCTTTTTCTTGACAGGAAAGGACGCACAAAGTATTTTATTAAGATTTCGTTTGAATGACTCGCCAAAATTCTTATTTTCCAATATAGCATAGTGATGGGCTTATTTAAGAGAATAATCAAGGATTTGTAGCATTCAGCGTAGCGATATGATTTTGAAAGTGTCTGTCAATCACAGATGATGCGGGAATATGCATTCTGAATCACGCAGCTTCTTCATTATTCTTCGCATTTGCATTCGCCTTTACTTTGGTTCTTACCACATCTCAGCGGATGTGAATATGGTGCAAGTTATGATAATATTGTCGGAGATGGACTTAGCTCTTTGCGTATGTGAAGGTGGAGTAATTTAGATAATTGGCCAATATACTTACAAATGTGAACCAAATATCAATAAGCACGAAAATTGTAGATGTCTTTTGATGATTACACCAGTTTACATTGCATTTTTTACCGATAATACTGGTCAACAAAATTGCACTTTTCGTCTGATGAATGACTGATGTTACTTAGTGTTTACTAATTTGACGTCGCTGATTCTAGATATACCCCCATTTGTTTTCTAAAAGCTCTTGTTTACGAGTTATATCTTTTATTAAGAATCCACTTTACTACTCTAATAATTTGATGTTATTAAAAATATTGATTTAATTTGCTATAATTTAATATGGTCTCCTCGTTTGTGTGAATGTTTTAATCATTTCATTTGGGGAGAGTATATAATGATCTCCGTAAGTAGCGCTCAATTTTAGTAGCAAGGTTGGTCGCGCGGGATCAATAAATATCCCCAAATTTAAATGTACAATCATGAGATTAATTGATATGATTTTTATTTTTGCTATTATCATTAGAGTATGAAGAGATAAAGTAACACGAATAGTATAACACAGCTCTACAAAAAAAAAAAATTTTTTTTATTGTTGCCCTGGATATCATCGCAAATTTTTATGTTTTCAAGTGCCCAGATTACGAATATATTCATGAAAGTTCTCAATGTGCTCGTATTTTCATGATTTTTGCATTTCTTATATTTTGAACAATTATAAGCTTGTTAGAAATAAAATTTAATTTTCCAGTCATGATTAGGCTTCTGCGCAACTTTTTCGCGCATACAAACATCACCTGATCCCCACTCTCAGACCCCTTGCTCCACAGAACAGCTGAGATCTCAGTTATTTGACAATATTGAAGTACATATACACGTAAATCTGGATAAAGTGTCATGGATTAATATTTTGTTTCAATTACTGAATGTCCATTCTTATATATTTGTCTTCTAGTCTAAAATATGAGTTCGTCACGAAGAAAGTGTAAATATTGTGTTGATTTATTTTGTTATATTTGCGGTGTTTATATACCAAAAAAACAAAAAAGAAATATCACAGACTTTGTCAAGGAGACTTATGTTGAATATTTTGGTTTCAAAATGGACAAATTAGGTAAACCATGCGTTCCTAATAAAGTTTGTAAGTCCTGTGTTGAGTCTTTACGGTTGTGGAAAAAAGGTGACCGTTCTGGATTAGACTTTGGTATTCCTATGATCTGGATGGAGCCTACGAATCATTTAGATGATTGTTACTTTTGCGTAGTAGATGTTAAAGGTTTTAATCGAAATCAAACGTGGAGATACCCAGACTTACAGCCTACGAAATGTCCGGTTCTACACAGTGAAAATCTCCCTCGGCCCATATACATTTCAAAAGTAATTCGCATGCCCTCAAAAACAATGATGTTACCAAATTCACAGAAATCGGGACCATCTACTAGTGGAAGTGAATGGGAAGGTGAAACATCTACGCCAAAGTTATTTTCTCAAAATGAACTCAGTGATTTAATACGTGATCTCAATTTATCAAAACAAGGATCAGATTGAAAGAAAAAAATTTATTGGCACCAACAGTAACAATTACAACATACAGAACGCGAGAAAAAGAGTTATTACAATTTTTTAGTGAAAATGAAGGATTACTGTATTGTAATGATATCGCGAAGCTGCTTATAGACATGGGTTTAAAAGAGTACAAATCTACTGAATGGCGCCTTTTTATTGATAGTTGCAAAAGAAGTTTAAAATGCGTCTTATTGCACAATGGAAATAAATTTGCATCAATTCCAATTGCCCATTCAACGAAACTCAAAGAAGAATATGAAAATGTAAAATTAGTTTTAGAGAAAATTAAATACTCTGAGCATCAATGGCCGATCTGTGTGGATTTAAAAATGGTTAATTTTTTACTTGGCCAACAAAGTGGATATACAAAATACCCTTGCTTTATTTGTATGTGGGATAGTAGAGCAAAGCAACTTCATTGGGAACAAGATGTTTGGCCTGTAAGAAATTCTTTAACTGTCGGTAAAGCCAACGTAATAAGGAGCCGCTGGTGAGCAGAGACAAAATCATACTTCCACCATTACATATTAAGTTAGGTATGATTAAGCAATTTGTAAAAGCGTTGAACAAAGACGGAAATTGTTTTAATTACATTTGCAGAAAATTTCAAGCTTAGTATGGAAAAATTGAAAGGTGGAATATTTGATGGTCCTCAAATACGGCAATTGATGAAAGACTCAGATTTTATCAAAGTTATGACTGTTCCGGAAAGTAAAGCTTGGAAAAGTTTTGTGTTGGTTGTCGAAAATTTCCTAGGTAACCATAAAGCAGCAAATTATGAAGAAATTGTGCAAAATATGCTGACAAACTTTCAGACTTTAGGAGCAAATATGAGTATTAAGTTACACTATCTCCGCAATCATCTAGATAAATTTCCGGATAATTTAGGAAATTATAGTGAGGAACAGGAAGAGCGGTTTCATCAAGATCTAAAAGTGATGGAAGAAAGGTATCAAGGTCGATGGGATTGTCACATGATGGCAGATTACTGCTGGTCTTTGAAAGAGATTGTCCCTGAAAAATTATAGAAGAAAAGCTCATAAAAGGCGTTTTATGGAAATATGAAATATATTTTCGACATTTTCCTCTTTATTTACTTCGATGTATCCGAATTTCTCAAAACATAACTGACATTATAAATATATCTGTTATTTCGTTTCTTGTTTTACGATTTTTGTTATGTAAAATGAAAATGAAGATTTAAAAGAAATCAGAGCAAATCCTACAAAATCATTGATAGTTTCACGAATTGTGTGCATAAATAGACCCAAAATCATTTTCATATCTAGGGCAACAAAACCATTGTAGACCAGTGTAATAGATCCATGTTTATTTTCATAATGGACATATTACAAACTAAATAGGAACTTTTCAGTCACTTTAGGGACAGTCTTCAATTATTCTTATTTTAAATAAAAAAATAACTAAACTTCCGTTCTTCACAAAAGTTGTAACTTGACGAAAAAATTTAAAAATTTATCTGGATTCTCATTAGAAGAATTAATTTTCATACTGTCATTTAATAGAACAGCACATACTCAAGCTATTTCAATCATTCTCCGTGTAAATTCCATGAATGGACTTATAGAGTCACTAGATAAAATTATAGAAAAATATACAATTTTCGTTTTTTATGAAAACATGCCATGAATGAAAAAATGTGTGCACATGTGATATACACACAACCAAATTTATATGGAATGACTCGGTATTTCACATTATTGATTGTTTTTAACCATGGATCTTTGACTACTTGTGAAGAATGAAGTTTTTTGTTTAAAAAACTGGATAGTATGATAAGAAATGTTGAATTATCACCACATGTTAGGGATATTGTAATCAGTCGTCACTGCGATTTGAAACTGTGAATTTCAAAATTTAGAAAAGCCTATAATCATAATAAAAACATGTAATGTGTTTTTAGGAATTTCACTTGATAATTGTGATTCGTAACGCGTTTCACTACACCGTAGCTTCTTCAGACGAATGAATGTACAGAAAATAAGAATGAGAATATAAATACAAATGTTCTTAAGTAATTGAAAGCTTATTGAGTTGCTCCTTCTTAAGTGGTTATTGATGACTAGTATATCTAATAAAATTAAGGAATAGACTGCTCCCTGAAGAGATTCAATAGAGGTGAAGGGCTTAAATCGACTTGTTCATTGATGAGTCTACCTGAGTGTTTGTGTTTGTTGATCTGTATGCAAAATTTCAAACTGTGGGTCGAAAGAGTGACTATTTTCTAAGAGATGATTCGCATAATTTGAATCTAATTTTTTATTTGAAAAACTGCGTTTATGTTCCGATATTCTAATATCAAAATTTCTATGTGTTTTACCAATATATAAATTATCACAGTCATTGCAATTCAATATATAAACATCTGATTTATTGTTTTTATGTGATTTGGTTTTATTATTTTTAATTTATTTGACTAAGCTATTATTAGGTTGGAAAGCTATGTTGAAATTATTGCTACTCAAGAATGATTTCAGTTTCTCACTTGTAATGCCAACGTAGGTTAAGGTGTTGAATTTATCGATAGGGTAAACTTCATTCATTGCGATTCTACTTTGTTTTTATTTAAAATATTATTATTATGGGATTGTAACCATTATTTTTGGCTATTTGTTCAATCAAATTTAATTCTTTGTTGAAATTTTCTGGTGATAACGGGATGTCAATCAATCTATGAATAAAACCGTTGAATGCTGACATTTTATGTTGATACGGATGACACGACGAGTTATGTATTATAATATCTGTATGTGATGGCTTATGGTAAATTGCGAAAACATGTTTTCCATTTTCATTCGAAATTGTTACGTCTAAGAAATTTATTGAATTATTGCTTTCTATTTCGGTTGTGAATCCAATTTTTGGACGTAATGAATTTATATGATCTTCGAAAATGTTAACTGTCTATCTGTTCCTGTGAAGCAAATAATGATATCGTCTACATACCTACTCTGTGAGAAAACAATTTTCAATTTTTTATTAAATGCGAAAGAGTCTCTTATTTTCTTTTATTTGTTTCTTACCAAAGATAAACCTTAATTAATTTCATTTTTCAATTGAAATATCTCAAAAGGATCAATTCTAACAAACCTTCGAAATTTCCAAAATCACTGAGGTAATATTCAAAATATCGGGTGGTTCCATATAAATTTGGTTGTGTGTTTTTCGAAAATCAAAAAAGGAAGTCGATTCATTGAAATAATGATGCCAATGGCTCTTACTAAAAAAGCCACAAATTAGCATTATAACTGAAAAACTGTTTACAATTATTCCCAATATTCTGCATAGCTGCAGTACTAAAACATCGAATTCTGTCCACTTGTATATTTGATTCAATCAGCTAACTTCGAAGCAACGTAATAATACTATTTCAATAATCGGGTATGAAAAGCAAAATATTGATTCATTCTTCTTGTTTAAATTCTTATTCATAAACTCAATTGATGCTCCAATAGGAACCAGTATTATATTCTTATCTGATCCTTGAAGGCGCAAGAATAATGATAAAGTTTAGCTTTGAATTTCTTGATACAGATACAATCTACCTGGGAAATTTGAAAATGTTAAACTGAATATAATGCATATTTCACAAATGACAAAGCAACTGCTTGAATATCCAACGTCGAACAAAGATTTATTATTATTCATTATAACCCTATTATGAAGTGAAAAATGACCCAAAACGTTGGCGTTGTTCTTTTCATTCAAACGCCTCCTACTTATATCAAATCAATGAATAGGATTAGTCACTCACTGATTTCGTAGGAAATCTTTACCTGTGATTTAATGAGTTATGATATAATGAAGTGAGTAATTAATTTTTGTGCATAATTATTAGAGCTGAAATTATCCTCCATCACTCATAATGAATAATGAATCTCTTCATAATAGATATTTAGTTGTTTGTTTGTTTTTTCGTTTAACGTGCTCTATTTTTGCCTTTCGGCTAATGACACGCCGGGGAATTCTGTCACCTCACTAAAACGGGAATTTTGCCGAATCCCTCTCGTGTCGAGGGAAGGGATCTTTAAAATCCAACACAGCTCTGTTAGACAGGACCGACGTACTTACATCTCCACCGAAAGATGGACACTCAAACGATTCCCAGAATCCGAAAAATCTCACCGACTTTGTGGGGATTGATCCCAGGTAACTCTGCGCAGGACACGAGCATCATATCTCCTACGCCACCGAGCCGGCTTTGGATATTGTATTCTAAAAATTGGCCATAGAGCAAATATTCGTTTATGTCTCAAGGACGTCACCAAAATAAATAAGAAATTTTCTTACAATCCTTTCGAAACTTGTTATGTTACGCGAAACTGGTTACATTGCACGTTTTAATAAATAACAGATAGAAATTCTCTTACGATTATGTTGAAAAATGTAGAATCATTAATGGGAGGAATAACAAATATCTTTCTCTAAAAATAATTTTGCATTTCTAAGGTTTTCATTTTTGATTGGTTTTTACATCGTCGTAAAAATGGACATTCTTGTTAAGGCTTTGGAGTTATTCAAGTTTGTTTTTCAATGAGCCTACCATTCTTTAATTGCGTATTCATCATCTATAATCTACCAAAATATCAAAGCTGAAGAGTATTTGTTTTTTCATTTTATTGGTTGATAGTGTTATCGTCAAAAAGTCATATAGTCTATCTACACATTTCCATACATATTTGAATTGTGGAGGCCGTTACTTGATGTGGACTTGAAAATCACTAAACGAAATAATAACCATGTTTTTTCGGTCTTTCGTAAACCAACACATACTAATACAATTATACATAACTACTCATTACATCCAATTCAACACAAAGTTGCAGCTTTAAACAGCATGGTACATCGGTTACTCAATTTACCTTTATCAGTAGAATATTATAATAAAGAGTTAAATATCATCAAACAGATAGCCATTAATAATTCATTTAATCCGGATATGATAGATCTAATCATTCGTAAAAACTGTATCAGAAAGCAATAAATGAAGTATATCCTATTCATAAAGACTGTAAAATATTCAACAGTTTAACATTCTTCGGTTCTGCAAGTACAAATATTAAATCTTTTCTCGTCAAACAAAATCTCAATATAACTTTCAAAACTTCTAATAACTTAGGTAAACATATTAAAATAATAAATCTCGTGTTGAAAAATAAAGTAAATCAGGAATCTATAAACTCAATTGCGGTTCTTGTGATAAAATTTATATCGGTAGGACCTAAAGGAGTTTTGGCATAAGAACATCTGAACATAAACGTAGCTTCGATAAAATAAATCTGATTCAAATTATTCAAACCACTTAATAAAAGAAAACCACTCATTCAATAAAAACTTTGACATATTACATATAAAATCAAAGAGTTTAAAAGCAGATCTCCTAGAAGCATTAGAAATGAATAGATACAAACATTCGGACAAGCTTTTGAATGAGCAGGTAGATGTGAATTATTCACCCCTACTTAACTTGTTTAATTAGTTTTTATTACCTTTCATACTAACTGTACAATGGCTCGGTGTGGATTTTCCTGTTATTCATCCAACTTGTTCTACGATTTGTTTATAATACCATACTCTTCATTCTGTTTGTCATTCTTGATAAAGCTGCTGTGTCAGCGAAACGTCGTCGAATTTTTTCAAATAAAGTGTAGATTAAAGTTAAACCTTGTGTTTTTTATCTCATTTATTCCATACATATATTCTTCAACTCAAGTACTTCTAAAATAGTTTTTCATTTGAACTCAGTTCTACACCGTCTTGTTAAACTTCTGTAAATTGTTCTACGCTTCAGTTGTAACTTCCTCCATATTATACTCAACATTTGTACACTATGATACAGAAAGCGCTGGCAATAAAAGTCAAAACTAAAATTGAATCTCCATCTTTGAAAATCCCAATCAAAAGTTTCAGTGCGATAATTGTAGTGTTGCAGCTTCAACGAAGTATTACAGATGACAAACTAGTTGCAAAATTGTACACTAGCGCAAATGTTATGATTATCTTCACAGAATGTTTCGACAAAATGGTTTCTGCACGAGATAAGTAGTATGTTGTGGCACACTCTACCTTAAACTTTCTTCCTCAGGCTTTCTCCTTCTTATAAAGGTTAGAAACTTAGTGGTTGAGAACTTAGTGATCGCTTAAGTTCCAATTTGTGATCTTGAACTGCCTCAAACTAAAAGTCCGCATGAGAAGCTCTCAAGCAATCTAGTGGTGCCTTCTGAAGGGACAGGGCTGCATTAATATGTCAGTTAAAATTTTCAGGTCTAGCCAGGAGAATATGATCCAGGCCTTGGCTCTCATTCATTCAGTCATTCATTGATTAAGTCAATCGGGAGTGTCTGAATCCTCTGAGGCTCACCCAATAATCATGTACTTTTAGATTCAATAACCGATTATTCACCAACTCTGTGGCCTACGGAAGAAATCCTGCCCAGTGAATCTCAAGGCAACCCCCCGAGCAGCTAATGTGTTCGCCTTTTCATTACCATCAATGTTGAAGTGACCTGAGACCCAATATGCCAAGGGTTGATCAATATTCCTGCAGCATAAGCGACGTGCAGTTGTCGGATACCAATGCCTTCAGTGCAGTTAGGCTATGCGTAATGATTTTTACGGACCTTGGTGTTAATCTCCTCACGAGCAGAAGTTTAGCATTGTGACTAATAGTGAAAATGTCTGCTTGAAAAACAGTCGCAAGGCTGCTAGGACAGAGATGTTCTTTGGCAACTCCCAACTGTATCCACAAGCTTCAACTCGTTGGGCAGATGCAGAGCCGTCTCCGAACCAACCGGTTAATGGATTCTTAGGGATTTGTGGGAGTTTACACAATGCTTTTGACCCTCATATCTTTCTTAGTTAGCTGACATAGCCTCCTGCTGCCTGTGCGAACGACATCGTTGTCACCTCCATCGGCCAAGAAGACGATATCGTCAGCGTATGCTTATACATCCACTACGCCCGCCGATTATTGTTAGTGAACATCAACTAATAGGCATCATAGCAAATAAAATATGACTCCTTCCTAAAGGCAGCCCCAATTGGCCACAAAGGTGACTATTTCCCCTTTGAAAGAAGTGTTAACTACTCTGGCATTTAACATATTGCTAATACTCTCCGCATTCATATTTTTTACTCTTTTGGCTTTTGATGTCCCGCATTTCGAGATAATGGGTGCCTCATTCCCATAATAATGAAGCACTCATAACAATTTCTCCTTGGTATGGAGAGTTCGAAATTCAGCGGGTCAATCTTAATGATAAATCCAAGAGAATGCAAATCAAAACTGAAAGTTACTCAGCAAAACTCCGAGCAAAATGATCTTCGAAGATCCTCTTGACACATATTGTGAAATCGAGACATCAATATTAATTCCAAAAAACTCAATTCGAAGAATTGTGTGTAGAAAATCTATTACCCTTGAGATACTACATCTATTGGTGAAAGAAGATGAAGCAGCTGAGATGAAACTTGTCTGCTTCATCGGCAGAAACACTTAAAACTTGTACCACATCGTCACTGATGATGAATCTTTTATTTAACCATATGAACACTACAGTCGTCAGTTTGGATGTTCTATTATAACTGACAAAAAAGCAGTTCATACAGCCACATGAAGAATCGAAAACTTATTATTGTCGATTGGTCTACAACCATTTCATTGCATAGCAGTTGATCGTTGAGCTTCGAAAATCCACTTCGAGGAAAGGAACATCCATCACAAAGGCAATGCAAGTTCCCTCATAGCATTCAAGATAATTAAATTTTAGTCGCGATTAACATAGATATAGACCATCGTGGAAACTAACCTAATGGTTTCTTTCATTTCCCTAAGATCTGAAAAAAAATTGTGGTCAAAGGATAAACTCGTCTTGAATTTATGCCTTCAAAACGTAAGTTTGAAAGTGGCATTTAATAAGTGGAGTATCTGCTTCCATAGCTGGTTCAAATGCATGCCAATGTGTATAAATCTTATCGAACAATATTTCGAAAAGCAATAAAGTCCCCCCTGCTCTTATGGCCCTAGTTGGCGGCTTTCTTGTTATGGAAACATAAGAATAGACTTAGGGGGAACGTGAGACAAGCAGCTGGGAAAGTTTGGGCAACCTATTTGAAAAAGTTCGATATAAAACATCCAAATTTGACGTGAATGTGGCTGATTTTCTTACAAGGAACACTTCAAATTTTCATTGATTCTTAACGCGCAGTTATTGGACAATTATTTGAGTATTGAGTAAGTCAGTGTGGGTATTTTCGTGAAAGTGGATGTGATTATCGAGCTGTTATTGAATTTTTCAGACGTTTTGGCTCTCAAATACAGGATTGCGTTTAAATATACATATAATAAGATGGTTTTCACTATCGCCTTAAGGAGATTCACTAATTCACAAGCAATTATAATTCATTACAAATAATTACATGAAGTATATTAAATTTATATTATCTTCACCTTCAACTGCTGACCTGAAAATGGATAATGAATTCTCTAGTTATTCTTTCTGGAATTGTGTCACAAAGTATATCATTTATTGTGACTAGTTTTACAACATCGAATTCAGCAAATATAAAATGCTGATTCTGAATTAAAAGAATAGATACATGGAACGGAAATACTACAATTACTCCATATAACACCTCTCTCACGTTCGCAAAATTACAATTTATTTGAAATTCTACTTTCATTGTTTGATTTCAATGTTTTAGTTCAATGTGAACTCAATTTGTCTTCATTCTCAGTAATCTAGCAGTTAAAAATTACTGGCATTTCAATTTTTACTGCATATACGAAAGACAATCGCCTTTAGAAACTCCGAAAATAATGGAAACACATAATACATGATTTCAACCAATAAATTATGACTTTTAAATATTCAATCTAGTCAATTAAACGTGCGAAAAATGATAATTAACTTAAGAAATCGGACATACAATCACATTTGAAATGTCGAAACACAATGAATTCGCGAAAAAAGAAAGCCAAGTAGAACCACATCTTAAACTGTGGTTACTTTAGATAAGACTTCTGTTGTATACAAGGCCAATTATAAATTCGGAAGTTCTCAGTTGAGGTTGCAGTTATTTCATTGAGGTTGAAAGTTGGTCATATTTTAAATTATTCGTCATACAGTAAACAATTTTCGAATGCATAGAATTAAATACAGGGCTGTTACGTAATAGTATCTCACAACTTGAGGGGGTTAATCTACGTGCAATTTTAAGAAAAAAGTTCATATAAACATAGGCCCCCAAACTTTTGTTACGGAGCTACAGGGTGTTGAAATATCCAGAAAAAATTGGTTTTTTCTTCAAAACTCCTGCAGTTTTTAAGACATTCAGCCCAAATTTGGAATGTAGGCTATTTTGTACAGCCTCCATCATTACACTTCCTAAATTTCAACTATAATCTACAAGGTGTTTTATTTTCCGGAGCCATGTCTTCTTATGCCCATTCAAACTTGTTTGCAGTACGCCACTGATCAGCGTACAATCAATTTTCGTTATCTTCGTTCAATTTAGAAACTTTTTCTACACTCGTAATTTTTTCGTATCTCAAACCGTTCTTGAGCAAAAATTTATTAAACGATTGTATGCATTCGCTGAATTGAAAGCACTTCTAATTAAAAAATGACGAGTAGGCTTTGATTTTTTTCATTTATTTATTTATTTTGACAGTTGCTAAAGTTGAACCAGTGTCTCCTCGAATTGTTCATGAAATTAACGAATACTTTTGAGACTTAGAAATTATTCCTGTAAAAAAATGGCTAATTTTACTAACGCCGAATTGGCTGATATCCATTACATGTACTGTCTGACTGAAGGTAACACATCAGAAGGTAGGCGATTATATCAGGTGCGCTTTCCAAATCGAGTAACACCTGACAGGCGAACATTTTCAAATATCCACAGAAGGTTGAGGGAAACTAGTACTCAATGCAAATAATCATTTGAAAAGTGCAACTCAAACTATGAGAACACCAGATATTGAGGAAGCAGTTTTGAATTGTATTGATTTGAATCCTCATGCGAGTACAAGAAAAATTGGAAATCAGTTCAATATTTTACATGTTCTAGTTTGGAGGATTCTCCACGACTTTTATTGTACCCGTTTCATATTCAACGCGTCGATGGTTCTTAATAAAATTAGAAAAATGCTCATTTTGATAGTCAAATAATGTTCACAGACGAAGCTAACTTTTCGAAAACTGCTATCTCACATTTTCACAATAATCATTATTGGGCTGAGGAAAACCACCATTTGATTGAAGAATCTCATCATCAAGACCAATTCACACTAAATGTCTGGGTCGGAATAATTGGAAATTATTTGATTGAGCCATTTTTTTTGCCTGACAGACTAAACTGTCCTTCTTGTCGGCAATTTCTTCAGAACCTTTCTTGCTCGAGGATGTACCACTCGTGGTGAGAAACATAATGTGGTTCATGCATAACGGGGCACCAGCACATTTTAGTGGAGAAGCTAGGGAATTCTTGAATAATACATTCAACAACCGATGGATAGGTCGGGGTGGGCCAGAACCATGGTCTCCTAGGTCCCCAGACTTAAATAGTTTAGACTTTTTCTTATGGGAATATCTCGACAGTTTACTTTATACCTCTTCATTGAACACTGTGGAAGAATTGAGAAATCGAATAATAACCTTTTGTGACACGATAAGAAATACCCCAGGAATATTTCAAAGAGTGCGTGATAATATGCGAAGGACAGAGGCCTGTATTCTTGCAGGTGGAGGACACTTCCAGCAATTTATTTAGTTTTAAATTGTTCTTTTTTTTAGTTTGATAATGAATAGGTATAAGTTTAGTCTCAGAAGTGCTTATTATTTCTATGGTGTGATTCGATTTAGACAATAGTAATTAACTGTGGTCTTAGAGTTCGACAGTCACATCTACTCTTCATAAATCGAATTATAAATGAATATTAATTTTTTTGAAATTTGAACCTTTCCAACCCGAGGACTCTACGTAACATATGAGTCCATGCATGTTAATTTGGTAATATTCTATTAGAATGATTGGAAACTTATGCGAGTAAAAAATATATTAAAATGAAAAACAAGACCTTTGACATCAAACTTTTCTCAAACGAAAACCAAAAACACATACGAAAATCTTTAACAGAAACAAAAAGTTCCAACGGTACAAATGGGGGAAACTTCATCCCAAATATTCATTGTTTTCAATCATAAATTAAATTGCCGAGACACACTACGGCATACAATGTTCCCAGAACATTGTATAAACGAAAATCATTCTTTAGATCTCACAAAAACCCAAATTTTCACTGAGGTAACAAAGAGAGATTAGATTTATTACAATTTGTAGAAAGAGTAACTGAAGAATTCTGTATTATTTGAGCATGCACCTAGTTAATTCTTAGGAGAGAATCAGCTTTGGTTTTTGAGATATGGGAGACAACAAACATAAAAATGTTACTCATTCCAAACAACCATGTTATGTCTTTTGGGTCGCTGATTCCGAAACCAAGGTTAGATGATCTTCTCAAAAAAACGTTCAAGGTCATTTGAGAGTCAAATCTAATTGAATCGTTGAAAATATCTTGAAACACCTCTATGTAGGTTCTTAAGTTTGCTGTTCACGAATCTGAAGTCAGGTATTTCTGAATATTATTACTGATCAGGCATGATGAATTTAGCAAATCTGACCTCAGATTCGTGATCAGATACCTTCAAAACCTATATGAAGGTATTTTCAGATATTCTCTGAAATGTGTTTTAATGAAAAGCAATAATGTGATAAACAATTTAGAAAGATTCTTTAGGTCCAAAGAACGGGTTTTTTTCAGCTGTTTTCGGAGTCAATATTTCATCAGCTATTAAACATAATCTACCGATAACTAACGACCATCTTGATTTCCGTTTGTCCACACTTCTCTCTTCCGTTTCTTAGCTATGAATGCTATTGTAATATTTTAGTATCATCTCAGTTTCAGAAAATAGAATAGAACCCTAATCGTATGTCAAACATATTTCCATTCATTATATTTTACGATGAAACACTTAGTGATTTTTCTTCAATTGTTTAATTTTAGTAAAATCAAAAATGGCGTAAAGGATAGTTATAAATATAATTACTCGACAATAGCATGACAGCATAGTCTGCTAATTTATGTTCTTCATTCTTGAATGCACTTTTAAGCCTTACTAGAAATAAAAATTCACATATTCTTACTGTGATTATGTCGGCGTGATTATATTTATTACCAGAACGAAAAAGTCTAATTCTAATACAGTCACTATAGCTGTGGGTATCACATATTCACTTGGCATTTTCATACATTTTATGCTTTTAATGGTATTAGAATATCCTTCCTTCCCAACATTCCTTTGTGCCTTATTAATTCAAATGTTTAATATTTGATTGCAATCCTTCATTCTAAATTAGAAAACAAAACTCGAAAACTTTTCCATTCCCTATACATATGCATGTAGATTAACGGAGTTGTTTGCAGCTAAAATCGGTTCTGAAAACTTGAAATTCTGCCAGCAAGTCTCCGGGATAGAATTCCTGGAACCAAACGCTTCGAAAAAGCTGCAGTTTGTTCCGTGTTCTCGTGTCCTATATTCATGATCTAGAGAGAAGCAACCGGCCATTCGATTTGAATTGTTTGCATCGAAATATGTGAAATATTGCTGTTCAGGACTTTTACTTCAATATGAAATTTTCTGTTTCGGTGTATTTTTTAAGAGAAAAATAGCAAAACTTATTTGTGTTTGTCATTCATTTGAGTAAAAATATTAGAATTGATTATTTGTTATCTTGATCAGAAGCACCACTTGGTGGTTATTTCTGAAGGTTTTTGACCTGGATGATAGAATTTCTGACAATCCCTGAATCATAAAATTAACTAAAAAGGAAAATAAGAGAGAATTAATATTTTTTCCAAAATTCTGTAATTTGAATGTGTGAGAGTACCATTGGGTCATTTGAACTTCCTTTTTTCCTTAAAATGACCAGATTTCTAACCATTCAACTACGTGAAGAAAGTGATAACGTTTCGCAGCGGATATTTCTGTAATTAGCACAGGATTTCTGTGATTGCTTGAGTTTATTTGTGTTCTGTTTTGCATTAAAAAGTAATAACCACCTCATTCTCGAGCGGTCCAAATCCTAGCAAATTAGTTTTCAAAGGAAAACAGAAAACAGATAATCTCAAACAATCTGGTATTTACAAAATGTAACGATTGTAATACGGCTTGGAAAACGTTGAAAAACATGAGAACACAGAACAAAGACAGATCAGGTTTAAACTTGATAAGTATGAAGGAGTGGACTTGCCATTTTGAAAATCTCCTCACAGAAGATAGAGAAGAATTCATGAGCAGTAACGACAGAACAAAGAAAGACACAAATAGACATATGACACTGGAACAACCGGAAATATTAACGGAAGATGTTAGAGTAGCCTTATATAACATGAAAAATGGAAATGCGCCCAGAATAGGGAATATACGTAGAATTATTGAAAGCTGCTTCTAGCGGAATGTTAGATGTTTTAACACAACTATTCAATGAATGTTTAAGAGGAAGTGAGCCACCAACCGACTGGAAAAAAGCTGTAATATCCTCGATTTTTAAAAAGGGGAGCAGTCGTGATTGCAATAACGACAGAAGTATCAGCGTTATATATATGCACAGTCGCAATACTTTACGGAAAGGTGCTGAAAACGAAGATAGAAAGTCAGATCTCGGAATCAGAGAAACAGAACGGATTTCGCGCCGGCTATTCGGGTATCAATGGAATCTTCATCCTAAAAATTTTGATTGAGAAGAAACTTGGTCGAGGTAGAGCAGTGTATCTCATCTTTATTGATTTTCAGAAGGCCTATGAAACTATTCCGCTAAGTAAGTTATGGGATTGCACGTTGAAAGGTGGTGTCGGTCAAACTTATGTCAACGCAGTCAAAAACTTTATTGTGGATGCACAAGCATGGTGAATATGGGGCGTGAGATCTCTCAAGAGTTTATAGTGACGAAGGGCTTAAGACAAGGTTGCTCCCTAGCACCAACACTGTTCAAGATCTTTCCTCAAGAAGTCTTATCGTCATGGAAGAGGAAATGTCATCTGATGGGCATCCCGATCTGTAACAGCACACTATACATACTCCTGTTTGCCGACGAACAAGTGATAGTAGCAGGAGATTGAGATTATGGAGCCTATATGTTTCGCAAGTTGAAAGAGGAGTACAATAAATGGGATCTGACAATTAATATAAATAAAAATAGGTAAAAAAACTTTTTAAGTTAAACGGTTTTATGTTAAACATACATTGCACTGTTTAAGATAAATGTACTAAAACCAAAAATAATAAAATAGATACAGTCGTGGGAATTATAAACATATGCATAGACTAGACTAAAATAAAACCGTGGGGCACGTCAATTGTCTACAAATTATCGACTTAATGTGCGATAGAAGAATCGTTTAATTCGTCGTTAGGCAGTTGGCCCGCAGACGGTGAGGAAATTATTTACTATTTTCTTGCTCATGGAAATTCTAATAGTTATACACTCCATGTAAATAAAAGAGATGTTTTAACTAGTTTATCGTTGGACATTCACACTGCTGGCTGGCGAGGAATCGTTTCACTGCTTGTTGTTTGTCTTTAATCGACAAAACATATGACAAAAGTACTACTCGCTCACCACTATGAAACCCTAAAACTCGCTTATAATCGAGCTTGCTAGCTTGTTTCCTCATTCTAGCCCTACTTATCACACGTCCATCGTTGTCGGTTGCACAACTGCCTAATAATTATAGTGTAACATTACAAAACAAACATTTTAATCAACGATTGTAGACAATTGACGTGCCCCACGGTTTTATTTTAGTCTAGTCTATGCATATGTTTATAATTCCCACGACTGTATCTATTTTATTATTTTTTGGTTTTTAGTACATTTATCTTAAACAGTGCAATGTATGTTTAACATAAAACCGTTTAACTTAAAAAGTTTTTTTACCTATTTTTATTTTCTAGTTTTTAGTTTTTATTTCGCATTCTTTTTAATTCATTTAGTGCTTCATTATTGCAAGGTTTCTTGCCCGTTAGTTTATTGCAATCCAACTCCTCTATACGTAGTCCCTGCAAAGATCTTACTCTACTAAGAGCCACGTAGGCTTGACCTTCTTCAAACAGTTTCGCACCTAAGTATACGACTGCGTGATCCACAGTGCTGCCCTGCATTTTATGTATTGTAGAAGCCCATGATAGTATTAAAGGCAACATTCTTCTTTCAGCTGTCCCATAATTGTACTTAGCTGGAAACTGTATGGCTTTCGGGTGTATAAGATGTACTCCGTCTCTTGCGAAATCAATTCGGACGGAAGGTACATCTGTTGCATACATCTAAGTTCGACGAAATTGAGGCCAAACGATTTCGGTGATGTAGCCTATAGCGCCATTTACTAATCCCTTGGAAACGTCAATATTGGACCGTAGCATGACTTTTGCCCCCACAAATATTTCCAGTTCTGCTGGTAAACCCCCAGTTTTGTTGATATCAGCTGGTATTATTGTAGCTATATCCACATTGTCTGCATTTCGTGTGGCGTGTACTAGCTGATCCTGCGCACTTTCATTTGATACCCATATTGATAGGATTGATAAAACCTACGTTATCCGCCATTTTGTAGCGGCCGCCATCTTGGATTTCAATTTTTTATAGTATATTGTATTCTGATTGTTGAGCCCTTTCATTTGATACCCATATTGATGGGATTAATAAAACATAAATTATCCGCCATTTTGTAGCGGCGGCCATCTTGTATTTATAATGATAATGAATAAATATAATTGTATTGTCACCAAAATCCAAAGTGTATACAAAATTTCAGATTAATCGGTTGACAGGAAGAGGGTGAAATTTGAATTACTAAATTTGACCCAAGAATAAATAAAACAAACGGGGTGAGCTAAATATAAAACCGTTTAAAAAGACTGACCTCATGGTTGTGGGCGATGAAGATGGAGTTGACTTGGACGTCGGAAAATGTTGAATCTTTCAAATATTTAGTAGTTACATTCAGTAAAAATGGGAAAAGTGATTTAGATATTTCCAACAGAATAGGACAGAGAAGAAATGCTTTTCGTCAACTGAACTCCATACTTTGGGAGCCCTAACATCTACGGCAAGACTAAATCGAATATATATACAAAGCAATCATAGAAAGTATATGTACCTATGAGATATGAGAGCTATCCAAAAGGAATATTCAGCGATTTCTGGTCCTTGAAATGGACTTCTGGAGAAGAAGCTATGGATAAGATAGATTATGAATGTAGATGGAAATTTAATAGACACCATAGAAAACAAAAGACTATCTTGGTACGGACACCTACAACTACAACTAGAAGAATACAGATTGCCTAAGAAAATTTTCAAATGGATACCACCAGAACGCCGTAAACGTGGCAGCTTAGACGACTAGGGTCGTGGAAACTCGCATTTATGTATATATATATAAATAAATATATATATATATATATATATATATATATATATATATATATATATATATATATATATATATATATATATATATTTCATATTTTTTATAAGCAGTTCAAGAAAGTAATGAAAGCCTCGAATTCATAATTTTTCCAAGAGGTTAACTCAAAAAAGAGCACTATTCTTACGATTCTTATATATATTGAAATTATCGAAATATGTCGCGATAATTAGTACCTATTGAAAAAGGTGTATTATCTGCAACGATTTGATATAGTCATAAGCTCTGCTTACTGTCGTTATCAGTGTACTTTTATCGATATACCCACTCACATTGTATAATATACTGTTCATATTATTCAAACTTCAATTGTATTCAATCGAGACTAGAATTACTTATGTCAATATTTGATAACTGCGCTCTCACATTTTTTGATTAGAATTTCGTAAAATGTTATCATTTTTGCATAATGTCATAACATACTCCATAGAACATGAACGATTGTGGCACTTTGTTGAGATTCTATTTAAAGTAATTCGTGGTACTCCAGGTGTTTACTTACTGCACCCACATTTATTGTAGTAATTTTTGAATCTTTGGCAATAATAGTAATTAACATAGAAACGTGTCAACAGTATTCATGATCAATTTGGCGGCAGCATATGAAATTTATACTAAAAGCACTTTACCAAAACTTAATTTCAAAACTCGATGCGCGTTTCGCCAACTTAGTTGGCATCTCCAGGAAATGCTTACGCAGTAAACCTAATTCTACATGTCTGTATCATTTATACTTCATCTATCCCTGGAACTAGACGCTTTCGATGAAGCATCATCCTGATTGATCAAATGCTCTATTAATGGGCGTGTCTAATCTAACAAACTGAAGAGTACACTAAACGGAGTCGGACCTCTGTCCTTGTTCAGTGGATATTTGCATTACATTATTTGTATCAAAAATTTTGAATATATTCTTTAACATGTTCATCAATTCTATATTCCCAAAATCTAATATGTAATCTTGATCGAAAGCAATTTCCTATGGTTGTGCCTTCGTATTGTTTATAAAATTGATTCCTCCTGATGGTGCCAAGTTAGTTGGCGAAACGCCAACAAGGTACAATGTACAATGTTATCATGGTAACTTCTGAACTAATAGAGATCGAAAGATGCGGTTTCAACGAAAGGTTGCTATTTTTGGATAAAACAATAAATGCAGCCAACAAAAGTTCCATTGTCCTCTTTTTTTTTGAGGTACAGGGTGATTTTCGAAATCTTCAGTATCCGTAGTATGTCGGTTATTCTTCAGCATAGCGCAATGGTGTGAAGTGCATCTTTACGGGGCATCCAGTGATGTAAAACGATTTTTTCAGGGGGTTCAGTTTTCAAGATATAGACTACACTTGTAACTTTCGATGGAACACCCTGTATAATTTTTCGTAATCGAATTCTATTTGTTGAAACCTTCATAAATATATAACACTTGGGGAAGACGAAGAATGTTGTTTTTATGTTATAAATAAGATTTTCCATCAATTGCTGAAAAGAGCACCGTGAAAAATCGATCGAATCAGTTAAGTGTTATGGATATCTAACATTTCTTCGAAAATAAATAAATAACATTTCTGTTTCGACAATGAAACATTTATTTGTTTTCTAATAGTTGATGAAAGAATATAAAAACACTATTGGAACATTTGAAACCGCTTCCTAATGTTGGAAAACATTTTCTATGAACTGGTGCATTACTTTTCGAGATATATCGGAAAAACGGTCGAAACTCAAATTTGTTTTTGCATATTATCGTTTCGTACCTTGCTACTTACTTCAAGTTTAACGTCGACCAACCAAAAACTGTTTTTTAAAATTGAGAGATTCTCACAAAAGTTTTCGACAATTATCAATTTTTCAAGAAAAAAGTTCTGGAAAATCTGCTGTCACATCTATTTAGATAGTTTAAGAGAAACGCGATCGGACAAATTTTTTCTTGAAGAACTGTACTTAACAGTTTAAGGTGATGTTTTCTAGAATATGTTCATTTATCGATGATTTGCTATTTCGGAAACTAGTTGCTGGTATTTTCACATGAAATTGAATGAAAATAAATCTCAATGCGGTCACAGGAAAATGTTTTTCCTTAAATTCGTTTATGCCAACGATCGTAACATCCATTATCGAGAAAAGAAAACTGAAAGAAATATTCGATCCAACAGTGACCCAATAAAAGTTTGATTTTTTCAATGTCCTTTTCGATCACTTGAAATTGATGAAAATTTTCACATTTTTTTCGTATAGCTTTCTTTCAAGGTGGGACAGCTGATTTTCGGGAAGAAATTCTTTCCAGAAAACCGTACTTTTTTGCGTTATGTTTACAATTACAGCACATAAAAAATAACGAAACGTTAATTTAGAAGAAAAAAAAAATCGATTTTAGACGATTCATGAAATATATTTCGAAAAGTGATGCATCGATTCATATAAAATAAAAATGAATGAATAGATCATTTCAACAGGTTTAACCTAACAATTCATCTTTCCCAACTGGTCCAGATTTTCTATAATTTGCAGAAAATTTTGTTGAATCCTACCAATTCTTTAAGTTATGAAGAACTTTAGAGATCCACTAGGAATAAACGTTATCATCTTTAGAATATTTTTCTGTACGACCTTAGTTTTTGTTTTCTTGTGAGATTTTATGGAAATTATTCAAAATACATATTCATTGGACTATTTGACAATATTTTACAAATTAATATACATGAACAGTTTATACGAAAATATTATTTCCATTCTCTTCGTGTTCAACAAATTGAAGAAAAGTTATAATTGTAAATTAAATTTGGTGCCTGGCGGTATCACGTATTCAGTAATCTTCATTCATATTACAATTCTTTATATTAAGAAGATATAATTCTAATTAGTTCTATTACTGCTTCCTTAATGATATTTTAATATCTAGCTATATTTTTCAACTTCCCATAAAATTTTACATTACTCACCAAAATTAACGATATAAGTTAAAGTGAAATTATTTTAATCGTATGTGATACAGAGCAAACGTTGAGTATGACTATGGCATTGAAATGAACCGCTTGTAACCTTCATATTCAAACACTGTCTGATTAATATAAAACGGTACTCATGCTAGAATTCTGTAAACAGACAGCTAATATGGAGGCGTGGATGACAGAAATACCTTCATCAGAAATAATTGGAGAAGCACTCATGCTTGTAATTGATATAAATTCTAGAATGACATAAGCAAGCTGCCGAAGACGCTGTCCAAATTATGTGTTTCCTTTTCGAGCAATGAACCGAGAGAAACAAGTAAAATGACCTTAGTTCTACATACGAATACTATTAATGAAATATAGCTAATTCAATAAATAATTTGTCGAAATCACACTTTTTCATCGACATTAGACAATGGTAGGGAAGTATAGAGGAAACATTGATATCCAAGTGACCGCAACGATAGCAGCACCAATGGGGGTTGAATTGAAATTAATACCCTGTATTTCGTCTGTTTATGGACTCAAAGTGTCAGTTTAACATGCAAACAGTAAAATCTCACCCCTAGTTCTACAATAAGGAGGTTTTTCGACAATTCATCCACAGAATTCATGCAAAGTAAGCCAGCTGGCTATCTTTCTTTCATTTCAATAGTACGTTAACTAAGAAACAAAACAATTTCAATTGAGAGGAAATAACAACGCTTGTTTTCTGTTTGATACAATCCATTGCCTTAGCTGACAGGTTTCCAGCAACAAATACCCTGCTGACGTTTCTTTTCATTCAAACTATTATGCAAATTCTCATCTGATAAAATTTCAAGCGCGATGAAATTACAGATTCTTTTTTATTATTTATTTATGCTCTGGCTGTGTGAGCAGCCTATGAATAAGCTTTTTTCATTACTGTATTATGTTAACTATCAACTAACAACGTTAACAAATGAAGTTTTTCATTTATATTTTTACGCCGACGTTCAAGAGACTTTACTGTCGGAAGATTGCCATCATTATTAGCCCGCAGAGAAATGGTTGCATAAATCTGTTGCCGGCTCTCGGGTTATTAAAACTACTACTAGACAATGAAGTACAACTGTAATATATGTTATTGTAACCATAAGATATTTTGCATTTCATAACATTATCTCCAATCAGTAATATCAATATACAAACGAATAGAATCAAAGGTTGTTGGTGCTGACCATTCGTTGGACGATGTTTCGGCTGGATCGGACCAGCCATTACCAAGTCAGATTGTGCTTCGTTACTGTTTCCTATTACCGCTGTTCGGTCGCTTTATAGTATTGTGGAATCTCAAGTTGGAACGCGTCGTGTTCCTATTGGTCGGTTGTTCGACTCATGCGCGTGGTTCGTTCGACGTCTCCGCTATTTCTGTTTCCCTGTTTAACTATGTATTTGATGTTCGTGTATGTGATGTTGTAAGATGCAATATAGTTTTCCATATTGATGATAGTAGATTTATCGCGTCGTCCTGTTTGTTCATTCTTATATGTTTTTCTATTTCGATGGCTTCTCTGAGTTTTCTTCTTTGAAGTTGTTCAATATTGAGCACTTGTAGCACATTGTAGTGAAGACCAATTGCGCTCGAATGTTGGAAAATGGCTGAAGAAGATATTTGTCGTTTCTCTTCGTTTCAATGTTTTTAGATCTGGACTTCTATCCTTCTATTTGTTTTTTCAATATACACTTGTTCGCTACCGCAGCAAGGAATTTTGGTTCTCAAGTGGAAATCCATACTTCGGTGTTCTTAAATGACAATCCATAGTTTCGTGGGGCCTAAAAATTGGTTTTATGTTGTGTTCATGTAGAACTATTCCCATTTTGTCAGTTGTGCCTTTCATGTTTGATAGAATAGGTAGGCTTTATGGCTTGGTATCATCAGCTGTTTCTTCTCTGAAGCGTTTGTTAGGGTTGATAACTTTAACTATCGTTCTTCTGTTGTGCTCATTTCTCTGGAGGATGTCGGTTAGGTTGTTGAGTTCTTCTTTGGTTGTTGGGTTAGCAAATGTTTGTTGGCCAATAGATAAGTACCTTGATCACTGAGTTTAGCTGGGTGAAATAATGATGTCGTCTTCCGTTCGAATATCAGTTGGTGAGCGTTGGTTTCCTGTACGCATTGAAGTTCAAATTGTCGTTATCTGTTTTCTGTACCATTACATTCCGTGTCGGGTTAAACCAACATGAAAAAATCAACTTCAAAGTCGAACTGGAATCTAACGGTTAACTCCATTTACTTGATGTATTGGTACAGAAAACAGATAAACAATGACAATTTGAACTTCATTGTGTACATAAATCTGACGCACACCAAAAGCATAGCTATTCTACCATACACAAAAGGCACAACCGACAAAATCGGAAGAGTTCTAAACATACAAAACCATATTTAACCCGTTTAAGAACACCAGAGGATCGATTTCAACTTGAGAACTAAGGAGTCCTTCCTTGCTCCCATTGCGAACGAGTTAATATTGAATAAACAAATAGAAGAATGAAGTCCGGATCTAAGAACATGAAAACGTAGAAAAATGGCAAATATTTTCAGCCATTTTCTAACATTCTAACACAACTGGCCATAAACTTGACTACAATGCCAAACAAGTAGCCAAGATATAACATCTTCGAATAAGAAAACACAGGGCAGCCATCGTAACAGAAAAACATATACAAGAATGAACAGACGGAACGACGCGATAAATCTACCGTCAACATGGAAATTGATATTGCATCCCATAACGTCATCACATAGACAAACATTAAACTAGGGAAACAGAAGCGGATCCGACGAACGAACCACGCCCACGAGTCGAGCAACCGACTAATAGGAACACGCCGCGTACAAGTTAAGATCCCGCAATACTATAAAGCCACCGAACAGCGATTACGTGTAACAGTAAATAAGCCCACTCCGATTTGATGGCAATGGCTGGTATGATCCAGCCGAAACGTCGTCAACTATATCCAACGAATGGTCAACACCAGGATCAATGGACTAGAAACCTGAAGAAAGAAGACGCTACATGTTTTCATGTGGTACAACATGAGATGCATATCGCATATTCTGTTCATCAAATGAAAACCGATACAGTACTGAATTGCATCCGGATTTGATCGTGCACCTTCGTTCTCTAACGCCCTTCGTTCATTTCGCAACGCAAATCTCCGATACTCGAAGATTCAAATAACGCAGAGACTATGGCTGTGGTCAAACGCGTCGCCGATATTTCGATATCTAGCTCGACTAGTGGTACAAGGTCGTCGCCTCACAAGTCATGGCAACTTTGAAGATGACAGAATAATTACTCTATATTAAATTTGTTCCTAAAGTGGACAAATATAATTGTTACTTATCATTACGCTGCATTAATATTTGAGAAACCATTGTCAGAAACTGTATCACTTATATCAGACGATTTCCAATGATGTGATCACTATGATTGATGAATTTGACGGATGGTTGGCACAACGAATCTCGCTATTTCAGTATCGATGTCTACAAAAAGTACGTGACGAGATGTTTGTGATATTAATATCACATATTGTTATTGGAGCCTAGCGTTGTCTTATGGTGAAGCACCTAATGCTTGCAACGCAATTACAAGTGGTTCACTAAGATATCGGTGATGAAAGTTCTCTCGTTTTGTGATCTACTTGTTGTTTTTATCGTCTTCAAGGAGTCCCCTGTCCACAAAAAGCACGGTTCATATACAGATACGATTTAGTTTCTCACTGTATATGTATAGACTTTCGTTTGGATGCCATGGAGAGATATGTAATACGTTCTAAGAACTTCTAGGAAGGTCAAATTGCAGTATGTTCTTCCTTTTCGTGTCATCTGTCTTGATTGCTATTGTGGTGATGATCATGATGTGCTCCTCAGAGAGATATTTGTCTTTTTACAGATTTTTCTTGTTTCTTGTAAATAATTAGTCTTTAATACTCTAGTACAGGCGTGCTCAAACTTGAACGATCTACCTCAATATTTTTAGACTACTGACGATCGACTCTGGGAGGGTGCTAGTAGGTGTGATGCAGGGTTGTCGTTCATACACGATACACCCTACCTTCTTACCAACCTAGGTAGGGTGTACCGCAGCATATATAGATATTAGCTTTCTGCACATTATTTTAGTCAAGGTTTGGGTTAGGTTTAATTAGGTTCTCCTCTATAATATCAATGAAAAACTCATAGTTGTTCAAAATTGCGAGTTTATTGGTTGGTACAAAACAAAAGAGTTACATATGGTGTTAAACTTAACTAAGGAGTGACTTTGGATGTTGAAGCGTGGCACAGCATGTCCTCAGCATACTTCTTATAAAATGGTACATAACCTGTGCTAATCGCAAACATGATGACATATGATCGTCAGTTAGTCGATTGCGATATTTTGACTTAATTATCTTCATTTCAGAAAATGTAGACTCGCACAAGTAAGTTGGCCCAAACATTGCCGTCAGTTGAAGGGCGATTTGCCTCAGACTCGGATATTTATCTTCAGATATAAAACACCAGAAATTTGTATCAGATGCTGTAGCTTTGAGATATATATCTGATACAATCTGACCAACTCATTTTCAACAGAACATGAGTTCATATTGAACTGACTCGCTATTTTAGTATCTAATTCCTCAATATTTTCACATGAGAAAGGATAACTCATTAATGATGCTATATTTGCCAATTTCATACAATCATGAAAACACATTTCGAATTTTCCCAAAATATTTGATAATTCAACCTCATATATATCATAATTCAACTGAGAAATTCTTGCTTTCAAAAACGGCAAATGTTTCAGATCCTTTCTTTTCAGTTGATCTATCATAAGTTGCAATTTAATTTTGAATGCGTTTACTGCGCGAATCATCTCAATGATAGTTCTTCCTTCACCTTGAAGCTCCAAGCTAATAGTATTCAAGTGCATTGTGATATCAGTCAAAAATGCCAAATCAGTCAGCCATTTTTCGTTTTTCAACATCTGAGTGTCATCACCTCTTTCGTCTAGAAAAGCTGTTATTTCAGGCAATAATTCTTGAAACGTTTCTGGGAATTTTCCGCTACTCAGCTACCTCACGTCCGTGTGAAGAACTAGATCAATGTGCTGATTTCCTATCTTCCAACTGCAACTTAAAGAGCCGCCGTTGCAAGCTACGTGCACGGATAGAATTCACAATTTTGTTGCAATACCTATAATTTCCTCCGTGTTTAAAACTTTTGAAGACAAAACTTGTTGATGTATGAATGGAATGAATGAAATGAAGAAAAGAAGGGAAATCTTCATTAGCTCGACACAATTCCACAGAACCGTTTTTGTTTCCAGTCATTGCTGGTGCTCCATCAGTTGTAATGCACACTAATTTATATATTGGTAGCTTGTAGTTTGTTACAAAATAGAAGAAAACGTCATATTTATCTTCGCCTTCAGAGGAATGATTGTCAAAAGTTCTTCCTTAGCCAACAGGTCATTGAATACCATCCGAATAAAAATACACAGCTGGGCAGTGTCTGTCATATCGGTCGAACTGTAGAGAAAAGTCTGTACATTTCATGATATCATGTTTTAGTTTATCTGCCATGTCCTGACTTATGACTTCAATACGCCTTGTGACAGTCGGACGAGATAACTGAAGTTCTCTAATAGCAAATAAATGCTGCCTTTAGAATCGATCCATCTTCGAATGGTTTCTTGTGTTTCGCCAATATATGAGATATTTTAAATGACGCGATCGTAGCAGCTTTTGATTGATTGGCTGGTCTTGAGAACATGTTTTTTTTTTCAAACAAGATATCAAATCGCGTACTTACCATTTTCTTAATTCACTCTGTAGCGAAAAATCCTTTTCATAGTTTTTATGAACCGTTTTATGATGCCTCTCTAAGTTACCACGCTTAGGTATTGCAACTAACGCACGACAAATAAAACAAATGCACTTATTCTTCACCATACAAAAGAAAAATTCTTCCTTTCAATCGTAATTAAAATGATACTTTCCAGATTTCTTCGCATTTTGTACTATTTAATAAACTACTCGGTATCGACGTAGTATTGCCTTCAAGTTACAATTCAGAATGACTCCAATATCTGCAGGCGCAACATTTATATCGGCGTGAACGAAAGTCTCGAATGTTCATGTCAAACGCGCCGCCCGAAATTTCTAGAAAAGCGGCAAGAAAAAAAAACGCGGCTTTTCTTTGACAAGTACCGTGCGTTCCTCTGATAAAGCCACCTTTTGCCGCTAGCAGAGTGTTATTTTATTACTTAATAAATTTTTGTAGTTTAGTTATGTACTGATTAAAAATGTTTTTCTTCTCGAGGTCTACTCAAAAAGCACTCGCGATCGACCGTTTGGGCTAGTAGTTGATGGTAATGCTATTGGGTGTGAATTTCAAATTTTTCACGGAAGGAACATATAGGCTGGGTGAGCCAGCATCGACCTCTTGAAGTTTTCGTTATTCAAAAAATCTTTGCAGAATATTTGATCATTTCATAGCGGCTTATGCGATACAATATTATACGCACCGGAAATGTAAACAATCAAAAACTATCTATTTGTGTTTTTCCAATTTATTTATGAACATAATTTTTCATCTGGTCGTTACTTCCTGCAATGATCTGGGTCAGAGTATTGATGTGAATTGCAAAATAAAACTTATGTTTCTTTAATTTGAGAACGATAATGATAGCGATTTTTCTCTGATAAGGAAATCGACGGTTGCAGTAATGTAGTGCACTTATGAAAGAGTTAAATTTAAAATAGATACTGATAATTAGGTCAGGCAGGAATGAGAAACTATCATTAAGGCGACGTATTGAAACTTTGATAATGATGGGATATAGGAGTGAGATATAAAGTCTTGCGTAATTTTGTGTTATTGATGAAAATTATTTCAATCATATTCCCCTTTTCATTTAAAATTGAATTTCAAGAAACGGTTATGAAATTGCATCGTCAATAATCATTTTTGGGAACCCCACAGTAGTTACAACTCTGCAATCTCGCATCAAAATATCACTCCGGTATTCGCGAGATTCAGAAATTCTAATCTTCCACAGAATTTCCATGGAATGATGGAAATAGCTCAATATGTTCTGCGCTATCATTATGACATTTCGAGAATTAATTCTCGCAAAGACATTTCAGATAAATTATTCAATGTTTTTCATCAACTTATAATTTCCATGTAAATATAGTATCGTTCGTAATAACGAAGCGACAATTGCGTACGAAAATTTTGTAGTAAGTAATATGCAATCGTCATTTAAAAACAGAAAATTGTGGAGATATTTCATTGCATGGAATGAAGTTTGATGGAAATAATCAATGTAGGTAACCAAATTTTTTGATTGAAGATTTTGAAGGCAGTTTGAAAGTTGGATCACTAGCAGATTGATTGAAATATACGTCGTATTGGACAGAGTCTGTCAAATAATATAATGCTCCGGTCATAAATGTTCGGCGTTCATTTATCCGAGCCCTCATGGATTCAGCAAGTTTTTGAGCTACTGGTGTTCCGAGATCTTCTAACTTTTTCACCATAAATTGCAGAGTAGTTTCGACACTTAACAAATCTAAATTTCGACGACATAGTACACTGGCCAGTTTTATAGGCTGAAATACGAGTTTTAAATCTGATGAAGCCCGATATTCTTCGTCTGAGAAACTATGATTTGTATTCGATCCAAGATTGCAATCAATCAAGGCTTTACTTACCCATTGTTTCACCTTTTTGAATATGGAAATCGTATCTGCAAGATTAGACCAGCGTGTTCTACAGTCCAGCACGAGTTGCACATTTTTGCCGAATTCGTCCTTCATATATTTCTGAAGAATGTCATTCTTCGTTGGTGATTTTTTAAAAAGTTTGACTACTTGTCTTACTTTTAATAAGGTGATCAAATTCTGGCACAAAGTCAACTTCATCTACAGTGAGTAATCTGCAGTCAATCCTTCATTATCAATAATGTCATCAAATTCTTCATCGTCAGACTCCTCCACATCTGACTGAGCTACGGCTGTGTCTTTTGTACTTTCTTTTTGCGTTTCGGTTCCACGATTTGATTTTTAAATCACATCTTTTACTCCCAATTGAATACCGTGAGCGTAGCATAGCTGGTGAAGAGGATTCATGAGTTGCCCAACCTTCACCATTTCACTGGCCCCATCTGTAGAAACACTTACTATATCTTCATCTAATGACAAGTCATATTCTGATAATTTCTTCTTCAAAATAGTTATGCAACTCTCTGTAGGCATGCTTCCTACTATGCGCACAACACCCAATTTCCAGAAGATATTGTTATTCCCTGAAAATTTATGAACATTCACATTCATGAAGAGAATGTTTTTGCTTGAAGTCCATTTATCGAAAGAAAGGCTGAATCTATGGTTATTCTTTCTCAGATTCATGAGATTCTGCGAAACTTTCATTTTCAAACTCATGCCATAATCCATGACAATCTGTTTTATGGAATTCGGCGATGGAGGTAATTTGTAGTCACTAGTCGCAAATAATTCTCTCAAGTCTTTCGACGTGCAAAAAGATCTAAAAGTCATGCCATCTTTAGGAATCATCTTTGAAATTCTTTCCTCCGAAGAAACTTTTTGTAGAGACGAAAAGCAATCAGATATTTTCGGCCTCTTCGTACCGGTTGTAGGAGGTAGCCTTACTGACGCGGAAGCATTGATCTGCACTGAAGAATTCGATGGAACCAGAGTCATGTTTTCTGTCACTTTTTAATGAGAAGTATCAATTTTGTGCTTGGACAGTAAATGTACACGTAAGCCTTTGGGAGATCATGCCGTTGTTTTCAAAATATACTTACACAATTTGCACTGGGTAGTTTGTCCATCCTCTGCCTTCAAAAAGTATTTCCATACCTCTGATCCACTTTGAAACTCTTTATAAACTACCTTTGTTGTCATTTAACACAAAACGAATAGTCCGAGAGAACTCAAACAGACAAGGAACTATTTTCAACTGTTATTGGAAAAGTTTATAAATCTGCAGATTGCCATGCACTCTGACACGTCAAGGCTCGCAAAACAATGGCAAATTTACGACAATCGGAAAACGTCTCGCCTCACTCATCCCTATGGCGTTGTGGCCCTAGCGCCACGTGTTGCCGCCGGGAATAGGTACATTGTTTACATAAGTCAACAACAACGGGTGAAAGTTGGCTCGGTGGCATATGGGATATGATGCTCGTCTCCTACGCAGAGTTACCTGGGTTCAATCCCCACAAAGGCGGTGCGATTTTTCGGATTCTGGGAATCGCTTGAGTGTCCATCTTTCGGAGGAGATGTAAAGCTGTCGGTCCTGTCTAACAGAGATGTGTTGGACATTAAAGATCCCTTCCCTCGACACGAGAGGGGTTCGGCAAAATTCCCGGGTTAGTGAGGTGACAGAATTCCCCGGCGTGTCATTAGCCGAAAGGCCGAAATAGAACACGTTAAAGGAAAAGCAAACAAACAACAGGTGAAAGCACTGAAAGCTAACCGAAATTGACATAATACCAATCTTGCAAATCTTGCGGAATCGCGCATGATTTTGGGTGCGAGATTGATCTTGCAGAATAGGTGCGAGATCTCGGTATTGCAAGATATTTGTATACCGAGATTGCATCCCCTAGTTACAACATTACACATAGTTTTATTCAAGTTAACTGGCCCTGAAAGGTGGCGAATCATAGTTGTTGCGAGAATTGTACCATTAAGTTTGATGACTATAAATACAACAAACTCACTCCTACGTCAAAGTGTTGTAAGTACGTTTTCGTTAAAAAATGTCAAAATACACGACGCAATTGTCGGAGGGGAGCTGTCAACAGTCATAGGCAACCTATGTATATATTTGCTGAGTGTGTAGACTCTGTATATTATGTGCTTGTATATTTCGAACTGTATTTTGCTACCCAGCGATTAATGTACATACGTATTTATAATATCAATGTTTCGATTGTATTATACATTATTCTTTCTATGTTTAATATTTAAGTCGAGATATTTTGACTTGTCTTTCATAATTTAAAGATAAAAAGATCACTACTACTACTATAAATATCACAATTTGTAATAAAATTGAGCACAGGTCATCTGAGTGGGTGAGTCAATAGAGAGACTGGCAGCTCGCGCAGGTCAGGGTTCGATTCCAGCATCAGTCATGGGTATTGTATTTGTCCTCAGATAAATACAGGGTTCTTCAACGAAAACTAAACAGAGGCTATATCTACCAAGATATTCATTTCTGATCAAAACGCAAAACAGGTCAATTTTTGTTTCGAGGGGGACATCTTTTGGGGTACAAAACTTGCCTGAAATATCAACCCCCTATGCGGGGGTTGCAATACTTGAACATTTTGAATGGGGGAGATGGGTCGAGTGATGACTCAAAAGAAAGGTGGTATCTTTGTCTACATCGTCTTGAACGAATTTCCATTTTTAATTGAAAACTGTAAAAGATACAGGGTGAGCAACTGAAAGATAGGGAAGACTATTTCCCTGAGACTATTCAAGTTTCAGTGAAGTGAAATGGAACAGATCGATGCTGATCAATGGCAGTCATCATCAAGTACCATCCTCATCTCGAATTTCAACCCCTAGAGCAGGGGTGACCACCCTTGAAAATTTGGAAGAGGGTAGACGGGTCGAGTGATACCTCGAAAGAAAGGTATTATCTTTGTCTACATCCCCGTTAACGAATTTTCATTTTTGATTGAAAACTGTAGAAGATACAGAGTGAGCTACTGAAAAATAGAGGAGACTATACATCGCCCTGAGGTATCACTGGATCGAAATATTACCCGTACTCCAGGGATTGAAATTCGAGATGAGGGTGATTTCGGAAGATTACAGCTTTTGATCTAAAATGAATCTATTCCAGTTTTTTTTCGCACTAATAGTCCAATGGTCTTGGGGCGATAGTCTTCTCTATTTTTCAGTGGCTCACTCTGTATCGTCTACAGTTTTCAATCAAAAATGAAAGTTCTTTCACGGGAATGCAGATAAAGATAATACCTTTCTTTCGAGTTATCACTCGACCCATCTACCCTCTTCCAAATTTTCAAGGGTTGTCACCCCTGCTCCAGGGGTTGAAATTCGAGATGAGGATGGTACTTAATGATGACCGCCATTGATCAGCATGGATCTGTTCCAGTTTACCTCACTGAAACTTTAATAGTCTCAGGGAAATAGTCTTCCCTCTCTTTCAGTTGCTCACCCTGTATCTTTTACAGTTTTCAATCAAAAATGGAAAAACGTTCAAGGCAATGTAGACAAAGATACCACCTTTCTTTTGAGTCATCACTCGACCCATCTTCCCTATTCAAAATGTTCATGGACTGCAACCCCCGTTTAGGGGGTTGATATTTCAGGCAAGTATTGTACCCCAAAAGATGTCCCCCTTGAAACAAAAATTGACCTGTTTTTGTGTTTTGATCAGAAATGAATATCTTGGTAGATATAGGCCTCTGTTAAGTTTTCGCTGAAGCAACCTGTATATACAATTAATTATCTGACAAATATCGGAATGTCGTGGCAATCACAAAAATTGTAAGAAAAAATATTCAGTTCAGAAATTTTACCGGGTGATTCAAAATTTGTGAAAAAAAATGCATTTTCACATATCACCAATGTCAATTGGTAGTCTGCGTTAAATGATCTGTAACATATCCAAAATTCAAGGATATCGAATCATAAGTCAGAGAGTTACGGAGTTTCAAACTAGAGAATAATTACTGCGTGATCGAATTTTTCTGCTGAGTGTATTATACTTTTATTAATCATATACAGTAATTCTTTAATTAATCTATACCAGTAGTTTAAAACTAATCCAAGAAATACCAAATATCCAATTTTTCCAAGTGTTTATTTGTTTGCTGCAACAAAGACAGTAGAACTACTCTAAATGATTGTATTCGTATTCAAATGTCTTGAACATAATGTTAAGAATGTTTTTTGTGTTACCCAACAACGGTAACTATTGCCTGATAAAGGCAAAGACACAATACCTGACCTAACGATAAGAAATTTCAAAAAATACATAGAAACTTCATCATTAACTAATCTTATCTACCAGAAAAGAAAGCTAGTCGTACAAATAAACACACATTTCTCATTAACTTGCATTCCAAACGTGAAACAACTACACTATGCTGATACCGGGTGATACTGGGACAATAATAACGCAGTAAGATGCGAACAATGAAAGCATGACTCAAAAGATAACCATTTCAGGTTACAATAACAAAATGTGACAACCCATTACCTTTTACAACCAAATTTTGCAATAGCATTCTTGACTTTTTAGGCCATATGTGAGGAGAATAATAAATTATTCACACAACAATGACTGAGAACATATTTCAAATTTTAAGCTTCGCTTATACAAGACTTGATAAAAGACACATAATGTTTTATTTACTCCACGATATACCGTTAAATTCTGAAATATACGATTGTCAGCTCGGATTTCTGATGGCATTTATGATTGCGGAGTCGAAATGTCAATTTTAAATTCTTCGAAATTTATTGGCAGAGAGAATGGATGGTGGTATCGTGTTGATGTACGAAGTGTGTTCGAAAAATACACGGAATTCTCATTTGTGTTTCCATAACAAAACACTATTTCATTTTCCCACTTTTTGATGAAATTTATTGCTCTGCTGGATCATATTTTTTATTTTTTTGAGGTAAGAGGTAGGTAGGTAGGTGCTTGAAGTAAAGCAAAAAACTGAACATAAGAAGTCATATTTATTTGTAGACTCTTCTTCTCCTTATTCTTTTAAATAGACCTATTGGTCTGTTGCTTGCCGAAGCCGTCTCTGGATGGTTTCTTGCGAGGTGGACTGCCAGCTTTCCTGCCACCTTTTTGGGGGTCTTCCTGGTGGGCGCTTTCCATGTGGCTTGCTCTCCATCATTATGCGCGGTAATCTGTTTTCGTGCATTCTTCGCACGTACGCATACCATTCTCTTCGTCTTTGTCTGCCCCATCTGACTATGTCTACTATGCCGCATTGAGCTCGTATGTCAGTGTTTCTTATCCTGTCCAGTCTGGTCTTTTCGAGGATAGTTCTTAGGGTTTTCATTTCGGCCGCGCGTAGCATACTTTTAGTTTTGTTTATGTCTTCGCGTGCTTCTATGCCGTAAGTCATGATAGGTCTGATGCAAGTCTTATAGATCTTCACCTTGCTATCTGTTCCCATGTGCTGGTTTGACCATATCACATCTCTAAGACACCCTGACAGAGCTGCTGCTTTAGTTATGAGACTTCTTACTTCCTTCGCCGGATCGTGGTAGCTGCAGATGTCCATGCCTAGATATTTAAAGACATTGCTCGATTGACTTGTCTTCCACAACCACTTTACACCTGACAGGTTCTCTGGAGAATGTCATGGCTTTGGTTTTTGATATTGAAATTACCATGTTGAGTTGTTTGCTGACTTGATAGAATTTAAAAAGCTGTCCCTGAAGATCGTTCTCCGTTTCTGCTATAATAGCTGCGTCGTCAGCATAGCAGACCACAGATATTTTAGAGTGGCCCATTCTGTATCCCAAATCTAAGGATGTGACTTGTTCTATTATTTCATCCATCAAGAGGTTGAAAAGGAAAGGGCTCAGGCTGTCACCCTGTCAATTTGTAGACTAAATAAAAACTGAAACAGAACAAAATCATAACAAAATAAATTCTTGTTCACACCCATTTTAAAACGAAAGTGTTCCCGTCAGAAGCGCCGCCCGAAATTTCTATAAAAGCGGCAAGAATAAAAAACGAGTCTCTTTTTTGACAAGTACCGCGCGTTCCTTTGATAAAGCCGCCTTTGGCCGCTAGCATAGTGTTATTTTGTAACGTAATAAATTTTTGTAGTGTAGTTACCTACACTATCTTCTCGAGATCTACTCAAAAAGCACTCGCGATCTATAGGTCGATCAGGATCGACCGTTTGAGCACTCCTTATTTAGGCAGATCTATTGAAAACTAAATCTAAAATTCATAAAGGAAACAAATCAGATGTTTTTTAACTCTTCTGGAATATGTGATGAATTTATATCGGTAAAACATTATTGACTCAAAATTCATCAATTAAACATATAAACATTCGCCACAGTCGAAATATAATCCTCACTTAGTTCTGTATAATGTTTAACTGCGTTCATTTAATTTCATCCATCAAATCACGATTAGCAATCGCCATGACGGATTAACATTCACCAAGGATATCGGACTTTAACGTCATCCGTAATACAAAAACACAGCGGCAGTAGCAAGTACCCGTGAAAAATGTTAAATTTCAGCCAACGAACACAAATAAACAATTAAACTCATTCGGATACGTCTGAATCAACATGAGAGAAATTTTTATGCTCTGATTCATCCAAGAGGAATTACAAATTGGATTACGCGTTTCTTTGGCGACAAATTTACAATGGAAGTAAAGTTTAGAAAGAAATTCGGTTTCGAACACAATTTCAATAAGGTGTGTTGAGAAAATGATAGTTGATGATTTTTTTGGTCCATTATGAAATAACGGATTTCCTGGGAAAGTAATTCTAATTATCATTCGAATCAAATGAAAGGATATAATGGGCTTACACCTGTGTCTGTTTATCGCTGGTTAACGATCAATCACAGGACGTGAAAATCATTTCGAATCATCTTTGATGATTTGAATTGATAATAAAATTTAATAGCGTTTGATCTAATCCTTGAATGATACCAGCTACTCTTATTTTGCACTATTTTCGTTTCGTTTTTCTATAATTTCTATCTTTGTTTATCAATTCCAGATAATAGCTTAGACAAACATATTTAACTCCATTTTAATTGAAATCTGCATAGTGTATGCAAATAACAATGAGAAAATATCAATATAATGAAATTAGGATTATCAGTTACCATGTCCTTCACTTTATCGATATTAACTTTGGTTGAAGATGTTGATGGTCTACCAGAGTGAGGTAAATCTTACACCACCTCTGGGCTGCTGTTGTATGCACGTATTTCAGATAGAGTCGATTCACCTTTAGCCTTCTGTAACATTTTCAACAATTTGGGACAAATTCTTTGTTCGATCTTTTTATCCATTGTAAAAATCGCAAAACACACTTATGAGAACTAACAAAATCGAGCACTGTAAAATAAACTAGAACACAGATCGCGTTAAAACTCTGCGTCAGTACGACAAAAATTTAGAAAATCGTTTGAAGCAGATTTTTAATGAATCAATTAGAATATATATTATGGCATTAAAACAGCTAATTGATGATATACTTTGGCGATAATGCCACATGCTGAAGCTTCATTAATACTTTTTTCATCACCAAGTAACTGCTGGAATGATCGTATTGCAAAGAATCTTAACATGATAAGGCGTTGAAACTTGGCAGAAATAGATTGATTTCCTTGCGTTTGCGGTTCAAAGAGATGAAAAATTAACCCCAAAATGTCAGTGAGAGAATTTTTGCTCACTCGATATTTTAATTTACAATAATGTACATAAGTGGATCTGTTCTCTTAGCAAATTGTCATGCACAGCAAACTAGGGTGACTGGTACTCTCAAATCATTATCATCACACAAAGATGACAAGCGGAACATTTTCTGAAAATTTTATTGTTATTGTAGGCACAAGGATCAACAAGTACCTACATACGATATTACCTACCATTCATGCAGGGTGTTACATAATAGAATGTCACAACTTGAGGAGGTAAATCTACGTGCAATTTTAAGAAAAAAAGTTCATATAAACATAGGTTCGCAAAAGCTTCGTGATATGACGGATATACAACAGAAGCTAGGCGATTATATCAGGTGTCCTTTTCAAATCGAGTAACACCAGACAGGCGAACATTTTCAAATATCCACAGAAGTTAGAAATCAGTTGAATATTTCGCATGTTCTAGTATGGAGGATTCTGCAGGACTTTTTATTGTACCCGTTTCATATTCAACGCGTCCAAACTCTACTTCCTCGAGATTTTCCTTCAAGACTGAATTTCTGCCGATGGTGCTTAGATAAAATGCTCATTTTAATAGTGAAATAATGTTCCCAGACGAAGCTAACTTTTCGAGAACTGCTATCACAAATTTTCACAATAATCATTATTGGCCTGAGGAAAACCCCCATTTGATTGAAGAATCTCATCATCAAGAGCAATTCTCACTAAATATTTGGGTCGGAAAAATTGGAAATAATTTGACTGGGCCATTTTCTTGCCTAACAGACTAAACGATCTCGCTTATCGGCAATTTCTTGAGGAGTTACCTTTATTGCTCGAGGATGTGCCACTTATGGTGAGAAACATAATGAGGTTCATGCATGACAGGGCACCAACACATTTTAGTGGAGAAGCTAGGGAATTCTTGAATAATACATTCAACAACCGATGGATAGGTCGGTATCGATCGATAGGGAATATCTCAAAAATTTAGTTTATACCACTCCAGTGAACACTGTAGAAGAATTGAGAAATCGAATAATAACCTCTTGTTACACGATAAGAAATACCCCAGGAATATTTCAAAGAGTGCGTGATAGTATGCGAAAAAAGAGAGAGGCCTGTATTCTTGCAGGTGGAGGACACTTCCATCAATTCATTTAGTGTTTAATTGTTCTTTTTTTTAGTTTGATGTTGAATAAGTATAAGTTGAGTCTCAGAAGACGAGCTTTCAAAATGAAAGCAGATTTTGGGCATACCTCGAGTATTTCTGTAATTTTTTTTATTTAACGAACAACATATAATTCAAATTCAATAATTTTTCACTCGAAAACGGTTGGAGATACGAAAAAATTACAAGTGTCAAATAAAATTCTAAATTGAACGAAGATAGCGAAAATTGATTGTACGTTGATCAGTGGCGTACTGCAAAAAAGTTTGAAAGGACAAAAGGAGTCATGGCCTCGGAAAAGAAAACACCTTGTGAACTTCAGTTAAAATCTAGGACGTGTAATGATGGAGGCTGTAAAAAGTAACTTTCATTTAAAATTTGGGCTGAATATCTCAAAAACTGCAGGAGTTTTGAAGAAAAAAACAAGTTTTTCCAGGAATTACAACACCCTGTAGCTCTGTTACGAAGCTTTTACGGACCTATGTTTATATAAACTTTTTTTCTTAAAATTGCACGTAGATTTACCCCCTCAAGTTTGTGACATACTATTATGTTACACCGTGTATTTGAGAATATTCTAATTTCGAAATGTTCAATTAAATTATTTGTAGTAGATTAATTATTTGAATTAATATGAATTATATGTAATTTACACTGATATTTTATGCTAATTTCGCGGCTTTAAAAATTCTAAAATGTTTTGAACAAGAAGTAAATCGACGGGTATTGACCAATTAGCTGTCAAACAGTTATCATGGACTTACCAAGATGTTAACAATTTCATAAATATTGAGTTAACATCGGTTTGACACATTGCTAGCTGATTTCTTGTTAACTTCTTGATAAGTGTTTTATGCAACCCAAATATGAATTTAACATAGAGTTAACAAATTGTCATACTTAATTGGTCAAGTTGCTTTATGAAACCAAGCCCTGATTTATTTTTCAATAATTGTTGTTAAATCTTAATTGTAATTTCATATGGATTTCGGATTTCAAAGTGGTCCTAAATTTTGTCCGAGCTGATGGCAGCAACCTATGTTTGTTTCTATGAATGCATTGCTGGGCATTCAATTTTCTTTGAAATTCCTTCAATTGTACATTCTTCAATTTTTACTCTTGCACGTTTCTAGATTCGAATTTCTAGGGTTTGAAACTTATTATTCTCACACATTTTTGTCTGAAACTTAATATATGATAATTTATGAATGAAGCCCTAACCCAGCGTCTAACAGAAAGGATTTGCGATTGTGAAATACATAAGCAGTGGGTAGGTTGGTATCTTTAGACTCGACATATTCAATTTCATAGACAAACATGATGTGAATGGCTTCCATCCAAGACACGTGCCGGAGCATCTAGGAAGTGACAATATTGACTCTATAATTTTCAGCGAACATCGGTTATGATGTAGTATAAACAGAATAACAAATAATGTTATCTTTCTTGAAAGACACTCTTCAAGATTTAATGATGAGATAAACGCAGATTGAAGTAAAAGGCGTGTGCACAAAAGTATATAGACTCAAAACTTCATCAAGCAGATTTATTTAACAATTCGTAAATTATTGAGTTATCCTTCAGTCATTCTGTCTTAGTATGGGCTACAATAGCTGTCATAAGGTATAATTGGCCAGCTTTCAAAGACGGCCTGCTGTTTCGTCGTCGTTGTGAGTTAATCTATTCTTCATAAGGATCGTTGTGATGTAAACATTTTCCAAGCATATTCACTCTTTATTTATACCAGCGATTCCCAACCAGTTGGTCAAAAGTGGTCCACAATAGCTTCAATACCCAAACAATAAGTACTTTTTATAATTTTCAAAAAGCAGACAAAAATACATGAAAGCGTTGCTGGGATAATTTCCAAAATATAGTTGAGAAACTTGACGATTATGAAGGAGAAAATACTCAATTCTTACCTAACAGTTAATGGTTAGAGACTAAAACGTGTGTTATCATATAAACATCTAGGATAGGGGTGCTCAAACTTGAACTGCTAGCGATCTACTTCAATATTTTTAGACTACTTACGATCGATTCTGAGAGGCTGCAAGTATGTGTGATGCAGGGTTGTCGTACATACACGACACACCCTACCTACCTCCTACCTAGGTAGGGTGTACCGTTGCATATATAGATATTAGCTTTCCGCACAATATACATTATTTTAGTCAAGGTTTGGGTTAGGTTTAGTTAGGTTCTTCTCTATAATATCAATGAAAAAACTCATAGTTATTCAAAATTGCGATTTTATTGGTTTTTGCAAAACAAAAGAGTTACATATGGTGTTAAACTTAACTAAGGAGTGACTTTGTATGTTGAAGCGTTGCACTGCATGTCTTCAGCACTTTTCATAAGATAGTACGCAACCACTGAGTGCTTATCGCAAGCATGATGACATATTATCGCCAGTTAGTCGATTGCGATATTTTGACTTAATTATCTTCATTGACCCAAACATTGCCGTCAGGTGAAGGGCGATTTGCCTTAGATTCGGATATTTATCTTAAGATATAAAACACCAAAAATTTGTATCAGATGCTGTAGCTTTGAGATGTATATCTGATATAATCTGCACCAACTCATCTTCACATTGAACTGACTTGCTATTTCAGTAGCTAATTCCTCAATGTTTTCACATGAGAAAAGGATTACTCATGAATGATGATATATTTGCCAATATACTGGAATCATAAAAACGCATTTCGAATTGTCCCAAAATATTTGATAATTCAGCCTCATACGTATCATAATTCAACTGAGGAATCCTTGCTTTCAAAGACGGAAAATGTTTCAGATCCTTTCTTCTAAGTTGATCTGTCATAAGTTGCAATTTACTTTTGAATGCATTTATAGCGCTAATCATCTCCATTATAGTTATTCTTTTACCTTGAAGCTCCAAGTTAATGGTGTTTAAATGCATTGTGATGTCAGTCAAAAATGCCAAATCAGTCAGCCATTTTTCGTTTTTCAACATCTGAGTGTCATCACCTCTTTCGTCTAGAAAAACTGTTATTTCGGGCAATAATTCTTGAAGCCTTTCTAGGAATTTTCCGCGACTCAACCACCTCACGTCCATGTGAAGAAAAAATCAGTGTCTGCAGCTGACTCCTTATCTTCCAACTGCAACTCAAAGAGAATTTTTGTTGCAATGCCCATAATTTCCACCGTGTTTAAAACTTTCGAACACAAAACTTGTTGATTTATAATGCAATGGAATGAAAAAAATGACGGGAAATTTATTCGCTCGACACCATGCCACAAAACCGCTAATTTACATATTGGTAGCTTGTAGTTTTTCACAAAATTGAAGAAAACGTCATATATATCTTCGCCACGGGTCTTCCCCTTCAGAAGAATGATTGTCACAATTCTTCCTTAGCCAACATATCATTGAATACTATCCGAATAAAACTACACAGCTAAGCAGTGTCTGTCATATAGGTGGATTCGTCTAACTGTAAATAAAAGTATGTACATTTCATGATATCATGTTATAGTTTATCTGCCATGTCCTGACTCATGACTTCAATACGCCTTGCGACAGTCGGACGAGATAACTGAAGTTCTCTAATAGCAGACATCATTTCTGTTTTATTTTTAAAATCTCCCAATAATGGTTCCTTCACAACCGATCCATCTTCGAATGGTTTCTTGTGTTTCGCCAATATATGAGATATTTTAAATGATACGATCGTAGCAGCTTTTGATTGTTTGGCTGGTCTTGTGAACATGTTTATTCTTTTTTCAAACAAGATATCAAATCATGTACCTTTCGTTTTCTTAATTCTCTCTGAGGCGAAAAATCCTTTTCATAGTTTTTATGAACCCTTTTATGATGCCTCTCTAAGTTACCACGCTAGTATTGCAACTGACATATAAGACAAGTACACCTATCCTTCACATTACAAAAGAAAAATTCTTTCTCCAATCGTAATTAAAATGATACGTTTTAGATTTCTTCGATGCACTCATTTTGTATTTCCTGCACTACCACCAGAAAAGGTTTACAGATATCTAGGTGTTCAACAAGGTCTGGATCAGAAAACAGTTGAAGTTAGGGAGTTCTTTGGGGCGAAGCTGTTTACCTGGGTCAAGCGAATTCTATAAAAGCGGCAAGAATAAAAATTGCGGCTTTTCTTTGACAAGTACCGCGCGTTCCTTTGATAAAGCCACCTTTTGCCGCTAGCAGAGTATTATTTTATAACGCAATAAATGTTTGTAGTTAAGTTACCTACTTATTGAAAATCTACTCAAAAAGCACTCTCGATCGACCGTTTGAGTACCCGTTATCATGGCTCACTGACTAAAACAACCATGCCTGAGGATTAAGAAAACAGAAGATTGCCAGAAGAATACATTCTGTCTCAAAAGTACCGGGAATTGGTGAATAAAACACAAAATATTTATTCTTCATCTAAATTCATTGTATCGTCTTCAAAAAAGGCCCCTTCCGAAATATAATATTTATGTCAATAACTAATCCAAGCGTCAAAACATTTATCAAAAGCTTTTCCGGAATCTCTTTTATGTCTTCTATATTGATTTAAAACGGGCACCTCGAAGTGGTTATTTGAATTTTGGTTAGATTTCAGTCGACCGGAGGCATATCAGGTGAATAAGGTGGTTGTTTGATGGTTTTTATTAAGTTTTTGTTGTTTTTTTAACGAACTTGCTCTACCAAACGCCGCATAACACTCAGGAAATATTCTTCATTTACGTCGGAACTTCAGGCAACAATTCCGAGCTCACAACACCGCGATAATCAAAGAGAACCGTCAAAATTACCTTGACTTTTGATCGACTTTAATGTTTTTTTCGGTTACGGTTCAGTTGGAAAGCGCCATTCCGAAGCTTGAAAGTGAACAGGCTTCTGCTTTGCATGTCAAATTCTTGAACTCTCGTCTCATCACCAGTTACATTACGTTTCATTAATGTGAGGTCGGAATTGACTCTTTATACCAGGTCCCCAATGACCTTTACGTCTCATTTTTCGATATTTCTATCCACTGAAAAAATCTCAAAAACACACTTGTGTGAACTGACAAAATCGAGCACTGTAAACAAATTGAATGACAGATCGCGTTCGAACTGCGCGTCAGTATTGAAAACGGTGGTGCCAACTTAGCAACAACAAGCATGTTAACAATCTTTAGCAGATACTTTTAATAATCAATTCTCGATACTTTGAGGTAAACAAACAAAATATTAATGTCTTTAGATGTAATGTTGCAAGAGGAGTAAAATCCCTTGGATATACATTATATATTAAGTAACAAATAAAATAATGAAAATTAAGGACAATAAGCTCGAGCATACTTGTTTAATTCGTTGGCCATGTTGTTCATGACGAAAAGTACACAGACCTACAAAAAGAAATTGTTGATACCTAGGATTCTGCAACTGATTTTAGATATTTTTAGGACGCTGAATATAAATATAAAATCAGTCTTCGTCTATCAGCTCCACTTTCTCAGATTAAGATTTAAGAGAACTAAAGATATTTCAGAAACCTTGGTCTGTCGCGACGATCAAAACGATGCTCAAGCAAAACTGAACCTCTGCGCATGTTTGTAGTCCCGCAACACTTATTCATAGAGATAGCGTTGCTGACCTTCCATGATATTTCTGTTCAGTATAGAGTTCTTATAAAGTTTACTTGAAATGTAATGTAACGTAGATTGTTTAACTAGTGTATCTGAATAGGATTTCAAAGAGTTTAGTCGAAGAAATTATGTAAATCATGAAACAGAACCGAAAAATTGTTAGTGACTTTGTAAAAAGAGCTTATCTTGGATATTTTGGTGTCAGACTTGATATTCAGGATAAAACCTGGACGCCGCTCAGGTCAGTAAAACATGTATAGAACACTTACAACAATGGACTGAAAGAAAATAAAAGCCTCAAACTCGGCATACGGTGGTTTGGAAGGAGCCCCAAAACCATTTCGATGACTTATTTCTGCCTAGTAAAACTGGCTTTCAGATTGAAGGGCAAAACTATAATGGAACGAGCAACAAGAATTACCTTTTACCGCACAAGACAAAAGAGTGAACCACCTTTCTTCTCCCAAGAAGATAATCTTGTATTTTGTCATGATATTACAGGGCTCTTAGCAGAGGAGTCTTCCTAACAGTTCTCCAGGTGACTCGTGCTTATTTGTTGACAGCTCAAGGCGGAGTTTGAAATATGAACGTGACATTATGGGAAGAAAAATAGTCGAATATTAATTGCGCACTCAGAATAGCTTTGGTCTTTGAGAAGATGAAATGTCATGAACATCATTGAATGATTTGTGGTAAACTTTCTTCTTGAACAACAGAGCGGTTACACCAAATAGTAGTATAGTAGTATATTTAGATTACAGGGACAAAACCCACCATTGGGTTAGAAAAGAGTGCCCTGAGAGAGAAAACATGGATGTTTGGGAGAGAAATGTCATAAATAACTCCTTAATTGGACAATAAAAAATCATACTTCTCCTACTGCATATCAAACTCGGCCCTTATGAAGCAGTTTGTGAAGGGTTTTGATGAGAACGGACCATGTTTTGTACATTTAGGGGAGAAATTTCCTCAGTTGTGTTAAAAAAAAGGAATACTTGATGGCCCACAAATAAGACATCTGATTTAGGATCCTGTCTTCGTAAATTCGATGGATGAGCCTGAGAAAAAGGCCTGCGCTTCTTTCGTTGCAGTTGTTGAAAACTTTCTGGGTACACGCGAAGTAGGAAACTATGTGGACTTGCGAACAAAATGGTTAATACACTCGGAGGCAAAATTAGCGGAACACTCGAAAATTTAACCAAATTCAAAGTTCGATATTTTTCCTAATTCTCAACCGATTTAGATGATTTGTTCGGCAAGTTATAGATCAACTCTTCTGCTTTGTAGAAATTATAAGAGAAAACAAAAAAAATTCGAAAAAATTTTATACGGGGGCAAAACTAAAAGTGTTTTTTTTGTCAAAAATTCGTAACACCCTGTGGAATTTCGTGGTCCGAGTTGAAACGTACAATATCATGGTCTGTCAAGACACATCTTCCTACAGTAACGCCCTTCTTGTTTTATGCGTTTATCTCTGTTTTTGCAAAATATATTTAATTTCAAGTGGAAAATCACCATTTTGGAGAAATTCCATTGAATCAAGAAATTGTCATTAAAATTCGTCTATCAATTTGGAATTTTCTTATTATCACTCAGGCGTGTCGAAATTGTCGTTTGCGATTTTTATGTTCGAATTGCATTAGTTATTGATGACAATTTGGTTAATTTGGTGAAAATTAGGAATTCATAGGAGATAACAGTCGGTAGGTATTAAAATACACAACCGAATTCTGGGACCATTGATAAAACTTTTCATTTACACATGTGCACACCTTTTTTTATCAAATATGAAATACTACACACGTTTTTTTGTATATGACCACATTTGCACTTGTTTAAAGAATGAGAGTTTTCCATTCTTTGATTTGATACAAATTCGATCGGTTGCGGTGTTTTGTATTCTTTTACTGTTTACGATTCGAAACGGTATTTTTCATTCAGAATGAGAGATTTACCTCCAACCTCAGTAGCAAGGGCAGTTACATTGATCGAGGAAGGGCGCACCTACCGCTCAGTCGGTACCATGTTGGGTGTCTCGACGTCGGTTATCCATCGAATTTACCGACGTTACAGGGAAGCTGGATTGTACGTGAGGAGGCGAGGACAAGGAAGAAATTGGGCAACCCGCGCTATACATGACCGTTTCATCGTCAATCAAACCATAAGAAATCCTCGTCTTACTGCTGTTCAGGCACGTAACCTTTTACAAGCAGTGGATAACATTAACGTCAGTGTGAGGGCAGTCAGAAGACGATTAAATGAAGTTGGTCTGAGATCATACGCGCAAGCAAGAGCACCAAGACTCGATAGAGCCCATCTGGTAGCAAGATTGGCGTTTGCTAGGGAGCATGTAGCATAGACAATCAATCAGTGGAGACGAGTTTTATTTGGTGACGAGAGCCGATATTGTGTGAATTTCGAGTATGCGAAATCGTTTGCGCGCTGTAATAAGAGCTCGGGGGAGTCATACTCGCTACTAAAATCAAATGTTTTTTGTGGGTCATCATGAACATTTTTCTCAACATGTTCATTTCATTTCACGAGTGTATCGCCAGGATACACACCTGCTCTCAATTTTGGATAGGAATGATAATTATTATAGAGTGTCACACAAAAAAATTCAAAAATAAATGTGCAAAATCAACGATTTTTCCAGTGTACTTCGAGTTCTCCCGGAGCGTGAAATTGGCCAGTGAATTTCAAAAATTTTCATTTCGTTAGATTTCCGCTTCTCTAATTTTGATTTTATTTTTTGGCTAACCTCCGATATTATGCACCTACGCAAGATTAAAAATAAATTCTTGAAATTTGTGACTTTTCGCTTCAAATTGGATATCTCTTGTAAAAATAGAGATAAATGCATAAAACGAGAAGGGCGTTACTGTAGGAAGATGTGCGTTTCAACTCGGACCACGAAATTCCACAGGGTGTTACGAATTTTTGACAAAAAAAACACTTTTAGTTTTGCCCCCGTATAAATTTTTTTTTTTGAATTTTTGTTTTCTCTTATAATTTCTACAAAGCAGAAGAGTTGATCTATAACTTGCCGAAAAAATCATCTAAATCGGTTGAGAATTAGGAAAAATATCGGACTTCGAATTTTGTTAAATTTTCGAGTGTTCCGCTAATTTTGCCTCCAAGTGTAGTCTTAAGTCTCTTGGGAAGGAAGAAAATATTAAGACAGCATACATGATAATTCCATGAAATATTGCGGCTGTGATTTATTGGCTGACTAAGATAATTTAAAAAGTGAAACTATCTATCAAGAATGCCCAAATATAAATTTATTACAAAAATTTCTCATTTAATGTAAATGAGAATATATGTTAATATGCATAAGAGCACCGATAGCAATAACCTCTCTGAAACGACAAGAGTTATGCATGCGGGCGAATTTGAATTACACTAGCGATGATGACTTGAATATGAGAATATTATTATCTCGATATAAATTCCAACTCCTTAAAGAGAGTCTGAATTGAATGCCGAGTCATATCCGGCAATGGAAAGGACGTAGATCATAAGGAACGACCTCTATGGTGACCGTTTACAATAACGACAGAACACTGTTACAACGACTTCTCTGCCAAATACTTGAACATTATTATTTTTATATCCACAAATTCTGTCATCCGGTAGATGAATTATTCTAGTTAACGTTATTTAGTACAGATGTAATTGTATTTCGAAGTTTCATATTCGAATGAACGCGGATTCCAATCAACTTATACCTTGTGTCCATTTATTGCGGTTTGTTCGATAGCTCTGAAACTGTACAGGTGGACAGATTTCGTCGTTTTAGTACTGCAGTTATGTGAAATATTCAGAATAGTTATGTAAATATGGTTCTAACATTCTGCACACTTTTACATAGAATCGAACTTCTTTTGTTTTTGTTCAACGATTTTTCAATTATAATGCAAACAAACATGCGTTTTCTAACTATGAACCATAGGTCACTTTGATTTCGTTGAATTAATTTTTATTTCATTTCTAAAATATATCACATGTGCACTCAATTTCTTTTTTATCCAGGTCGTGCTTTTATGAAAATACCGAATAACAAACCGACCACACCGTACGAAAATTTTGAATACTAACAAACGCAAAATAATGTCTGAAATTTTACTTCAACTCTTCGATATTTTGACTGGCGCTTTCATATATCATCATTTTTATATCCCCAAAGATATAGATATTGTTGTATGCATGTATATACAGGGTACTTCAACGAAAACTAAACAGAGGCTATATCTACCAAGATATTAATTTCTGATCAAAACGCAAAAACAGGTCAATTTTTATTTCAAGGGGGACATCTTTTGGGGTACAAAACTTGCCTGAAATATCAACCCCCTAAGCGGGGGTTGCAATCCTTGAACATTTTGAATAGGGAAGATGAGTTGAGTGATGACTCAAAAGAAAGGTGGTATCTTTGTCTACATTGCCGTGAACGAATTTTCATTTTTAATTGAAAACTGTGAAAGATACAAGGTGAGCAACTGAAAGATAGGGAAGACAATTTCCCTGAAACTATTGAAGTTTCAGTGAGGTAAAATGGAACAGATCCATGCTGATCAATGGTAGTCATCATCAAGTACCATCCTCATCTCGAATTTCAACCCCTAGAGCAGGGGTGACCACCCTTGAAAATTTGGAAGAGGGTAAATGGGTCGAGTGATACCTCGAAAGTAAGGTATTATCTTTGTCTGCATCCCCGTGAACGAATTTTCATTTTTGATTGAAACCTGTAGAAGAAGAAGAGATTCATTCCAGATCAAAGGCTGTCATCTTCCGAAACACCATTCACATCTCAAATTCCCCTCTTTATTTTCAGCCATTGTATTAGTTTTTTTATCTATTACATTTGAAACCGGATGTCTCAAACGAGTAACTGTCTTTCAAAAGGTGTTTATTCCTCCAAATTGCAGAAAATTGCTTCTAATCCTTCGAAATTTTGTTTCAGTCATAGACGCCAAATTTAGAAATTGGTTATTGAATTGCCTGCAAATTCTATCCACCACTTTTTGACATTCGCCATGAATTAAAAAGAGATTAAACATATCCTCGTTTGAACAATCAGCCATTTTATTATCAATCTGGTGTTTTTCAAAAATTTTCACTTCAAATTACCAACAATTCTTGTTGAAATATCAAATTCGAATGAACGAAGTGACAAGTACATTAATTTAAGGCACCTGTCAGGTGAGCGTAGCCAGTTCAGCTACTTGATTCAAATAATTCAAACCATTCTCTGTTAGTTCTTGCAAAATCATCAAAATTCAATATATTCCCGAATTATTTTGTAACTATAAGAGATGGGTATAGTACATGCTTATACAATTCCATCTGAAATTTGACGCTTCATCTGATGGCGATATAAAAATTGGCACGTGCCATTTGAAAAAATTGAGTTATTGCTGTTTGAAAAAGGCCAAATTGAAAAAATCATACAAAACAACGCAATAAACATTTGACATGTGTAGACTGCTTAAAAAATTCCTTGATCCTTCTTCTATCCACCCAAGCAAAAATTGTGTCTGTTGTGCAAAAGATCTACGAACTACAATTTTTTTAAATGTTCCTGAAAAATCGAGTTTATAACAAAAATAATTAAATCTGTCAAAAGTTTTGACAGATGCCAACAACTTGGGTATTTTATGCCTTGCTCAAATGTCGGTTATAGATGTATAATAAAAAAGGTAGATTGCCATTTGAAATAACAAAGTGATAACCGGAAATGGCATCACTTCGAAAATATTTCACTCCAATTGGAAATCGCTAGTTATGGCCGCGTATAAAATTTCAGCTTGATATTGTAATTGGAACTTAAAAAGTTTTTAACGGACGGTCCCGGTGGATATCCCTGTATATTTTGTTTCCGAAGAACATGCCCGTTTTTTCTCATTTCGACAGTTGCCAGTAATTTACGATCCGCGTTAGCTCTATTCAGAACTGCTTCATTGGTTAACATAGCAGTCCAGGAGATTCGAAGTATTCTCCTTACGAATGCTTCGCAACAGCTTTCAGTGTCTATTTCTATTCTATATAGAAGCACAGGCCCCACATAATCATCAGTTGGCGCTGCTGAAACGTTATTGAGTAAAGAAATTGGGCTATCATATTCAGAATCATGTCTGTTTCGCAATAATTCATAAATTGAACTAGTGCTATTGCTACTGCACTAGAATCAATGACTATTAGCCTGAATGCTAATAGTTTCAGTGCTTTCCGATGATCGTTTCCCATTTGTAGGAATTTTTATCCAAATTTTTTATTGCGGTTAGAAAGCCATTTTTCGTTGAGTGCTAGTGCTAGTATTCTCTGGTATTTTGACTCTGACCTTTAGTTACGAATCCATACTATTGCAAGACTATTCTTTCAGCATACCACCGAAATTTTTCGCTCCTATTGTCCATTCTGCACATACCAACAACACGAGCTGATCTCACTCACCTAATTTGTTTGTTATCACGCTACATTCTCATCGGCATTAACATCCGCATTGAATATTTCGAATTCGGATGCAGTTCTCGTGTAACTGAATAAATAAATTCGTGGAGAGCATCATCTGTTTGCCAATTATTGGAACAGGATTTTGCTTCAAACTGTAAATATTGCGTCGAGTCGCTATCATCAAATTCATCGCGCAAAATTCGGATTATTCCAGACAATTGCGGAAAATCCTATCCTATTGAAACCAGAACAAATCGTGCAACGCCGATCATAAGAAAGGTATGCTCAACTTTTCTTTAAACGGTTTTACTTAGCTCACCCCGTTTGTTTTATTTATTCTTGGGTCAAATTTAGTAATTCAAATTTCACCCTCTTCCTGTCAACCGATTAATCTGAAATTTTGTATACACTTTGGATTTTGGTGACAATACAATTATATTTATTCATTATCATTATAAATACAAGATGGCCGCCGCTACAAAATGGCGGATAATTTATGTTTTATTAATCCCATCAATATGGGTATCAAATGAAAGGGCTCAACAAGCAGAATACAATATATTATAAAAATTGAAATCCAAGATGGTGGCCGCTACAAAATGGCGGATAACATAGCTTTATCAATCCCATCAATATGGGTATCAAATGAAAGGGCTCAACAATCAGAATACAATATACTATAAAAATTGAAATCCAAGATGGCGGCCGCTACAAAATGGCGGATAACGTAGGTTTTATCAATCCTATCAATATGGGTATCAAATGAAAGTGCGCAGGATCAGCTAGTACACGCCACACGAAATGCAGACAATGTGGATATAGCTACAATAATACCAGCTGATATCAACAAAACTGGGGTTTACCAGCGGAACTGGAAATATTTGTGGGGCAAAAGTCATGCTACGGTCCAATATTGACGTTTCAAAGGGATTAGTAAATGGCGCTATAGGCTACATCACCGAAATCGTTTGGCCTCAATTTCGTCGAACTCAGATGTATGCAACAGATGTACCTTCCGTCCGAATTGATTTCGCAAGAGACGGAGTACATCTTATACACCGAAAGCCATACAGTTTCCAGCTAAGTACAATTATGGGACAGCTGAAAGAAGAATGTTGCATTTAATACTATCATGGGCTTCTACAATACATAAAATGCAGGGCAGCACTGTGGATCACGCAGTCGTATACTTAGGTGCGAAACTGTTTGAAGAAGGTCAAGCCTACGTGGCTCTTTAGTAGAGTAAGATCTTTGCAGGGACTACGTATAGAGGAGTTGGATTGCAATAATTTAACGGGCAAGAAACCTTGCAATAATGAAGCACTAAATGAATTAAAAAGAATGCGAAATAAAACTAAAAACTAGAAAATAAAAATAGGTAAAAAACTTTTAAGTTAAACGGTTTTATGTTAAACATACATTGCACTGTTTAAGATAAATGTACTAAAACCAAAAATAATAAAATAGATACAGTCGTGGGAATTATAGACATATGCATAGACCAGACTAAAATAAAACCGTGGGGCACGTCAATTGTCTACAATCGTTGATTAAAATGTTTGTTTTGTAATGTTACACTATAATTATTAGGCAGTTGTGCAACCGACAACGATGGACGTGTGATAAGTAGGGCTAGAATGTGGAAACAAGCTAGCAAGCTCGATTATAAGCGAGTTTTAGGGTTTCATAGTGGTGAGCGAGTAGTACTTTTGTCATATGTTTTGTCGATTAAAGAGAAACAACAAGCAGTGAAACGATTCCTCGCCAGCCAGCAGTGTGAATGTCCAACGATAAACTAGTTAAAACATCTCTTTTATTTACATGGAGTGTATAACTATTAGAATTTCCATGAGCAAGAAAATAGTAAATAATTTCCTCACCGTCTGCGGGCCAACTGCCTAACGACGAATTAAACGATTCTTCTATTGCACATTAAGTCGATAATTTGTAGACAATTGACGTGCCCCACGGTTTTATTTTAGTCTAGTCTATGCATATGTTTATAATTCCCACGACTGTATCTATTTTATTATTTTTTGGTTTTTAGTACATTTATCTTAAACAGTGCAATGTATGTTTAACATAAAACCGTTTAACTTAAAAAGTTTTTACCTATTTTTATTCTAATACAAAATTAATCTAATGTATCAGTTTTCCGAATTAAATTGATTTAAATAATTTTCCTTTTAACACTTTTAACTCACCAGTATCATCTGCCATCTTGAGACATCTAAACAAAATTCACCTGGATAAAATTTTTATTGCGTAATACTCCAACACGTATACAGTACAACTCACTAGTCCGGGTAGATATCGAAAAGTCCGAATTTCTGAAGTGACTTGAATTTGTTTCATTTTCAAAATAGAAACAACCGTGAATCTATTAAAGCCGAGTTTATTATAAAAATATCGAAAAGTTGAACAAAAATAGTTTCTATTATAAAACAGAATCAAATTATAGAATTTCCATTCATTCACTCATAGAAAATATAGAATTTAAATATGAGCTAGTGTACATAAACAACATGCTATTCCTTATGACGTTTAAAATATCCATCGATTTTACTTTGAAACTTTCTCCATCTGAACTGACTTCTCCTTGAGTCTTTTCAGGAGCAATATGTCTTCTATAGGAAGATTATTCTGTACGTCCCAACTGATAATCAGGGAGAACGCATTGACAGTATATGCATGTTTCACTTTTACCATACTATTTAATCCATCCTCTGAGTCAGAAGATTCCTCTACGTTTTCAATATTTCTTCCTAAAGCATCCTGTATAAGCTCCTCTTCAGTCAAATCGATAACAAACTCTTTGTCTCCCACAGCCAAGTTGGTAATGTTCTCAATGGTTAAGTCATTTTCTGGATCGATGAACCTTAATGATTCGGCAATATTTTTCAAATCATTTTCACTGATTGGACGAAGTTTCTTCTGAAGCTCTGAGAATGGAATATTTTCATCATCTGATTCTTCTACTTCTGTAGTGTCATGCCACAATGCTGTCCAACTTTTTCTAATATTTTTTGAAGTAATGGCTTTCCAAGATTGGGCAAGATTGTTCACGGCATTTTTCCAATTATACCGCTTCAAACTGGAAGTTATCTCTTCAGCTTTATGCGAAATGATATGATTAAGGAGGCATTTTCTATACGACACTTCAATGTTTTGAATTGAATTCTGATCTATAGGTTGGAGAACGGCAGTACAGTTGGGTGGCAAAAACATAACTCTGAAGTTTGGATCAGTATTAACCTCTTCCTCAAGTGGGTGCGATGGTGCATTGTCTACTAACAACAAAGCTTTCGAGGGCTTGTTAATTAATCTTAGCTAAACAATTCTTCACCTCGGGGATAAAAGATGTTTCAAACCATTCATTAAATAATGGTCTAGTCATCCACCCTTTGGTAGATGCTTTGTAGACAACTGGTAGTGAACTTTCGTTTTTGAATGCTCGTAGATTTGCCGCTTTTTCCAAGACTAGTAAAGGTAATTGGTGAGTTCCAGCCGCGTTGCAGCATGGCATGAATGTTGAGCGGTCTTTTGACGCTTTTCGACCGGGTGCTGATTTTTCCCCTTGATGAACCCAAGTTGTGTCTGGTAAACATCCTCAAGAAATGGCCGATTCATCAGCATTATACACCTGTTTTTTGCTCAGTTCCATCTGTTCATCAACCGATAGAAATTTATCCTTAAATGGTATCACATCACTGGAAAGTTTTTCACCACAAACCTTCAAGAAATAAATTCCATGTCTAAGCTTGAAATTATCTAACCATCCCGAACTTGCCAGAAAACCATTTTTTTCTGTGATTTGTTCATAAAACTGTTTGGCTTTTACTCTCAATATGTCGGACGAAATTGGTACGTGTGTTGTTGAAGAAACCAGTTATACAATGCGATTTCAATATCAGGATTATCAGCTTCTCTAATAATTTTTCTTTTTCCTACAAGAACACCTTGGATAGAATAAACTCGAGAAAAGTTTAAAATTATATTCCTACTAAGGATGCACCTAGGGCCCGGTTTGGCCAGCCGAGCTCTCGGCCGTGATACTCGGCATGCAATAATTTTGTTTGGCCGAGAGCTCGGTACTCGGCTTTTTGTGAAAACCCTTACTCGGTGCATTCCTAATTCCTAATCTAACCTGTTCCTTGATACGATTTGAATATAAATCTCCATATTTTGTCCTTGTTCTTTTTTATGTCAAACACTGTTTATTTTGGAATAGTGAACTTTGCTGCTATTCGACGAGTACTCATTCCATCATCAATAAAATCTATTATTTTTGATTTCCCTGCCAGTGTGAGCGTTTTATGATTTCTCTTGGTTGGAGCCATTATGCTCAACACCGGCGAGATTGAAATGCAAAATGGAACTGTAGAACGATACTCGCCACTCTTAGATAGTACAAGTACATAAACACCTCAAAAAAGTCTAGGGAACACTTACCAATATCTTTAAAATATGAATTTGATGATTCAAATTTATAGAAATCTTTCGGTTTTTGTGAGGATGTATTTATATAATGTATTCTCAAGACAACAAAATGATACTTGAATTCTCCAAAGCACCTATTATAAAAAAAATTTATTTTTGAAAAAGACGAAATTTGGTAAAACACAATAAAAAATCCTGAACTAATATTTTCGAAACGATATGGAAGCACTTATATTTTTCATTAACCAGAAGGTCCACCTCTGTTAATAATGACACTGGCATCGTCGTGGCATACTCAATATCAAATTGTCTATTACATTTTGGTCATTCCAAGCCCCCTGAACTGCTAATCGAAGCTCCTGTTCATGATGGAAGACATTTTGACGCCGGAGATTTCTTTTTAGGGTGTCCCACACTTGCTCGATGGGATTCAGATCTGCGGAGCAGGATGGCCACGGTAGAAGATCGATATCATTCTCTTCAAGAACGTCCAAGACAACTCTTGCACCATGAGGAGGGGCATTATCTTGTTGGAAGAGTGGATTTTGACCCATTGTTTGGAGATACGATACCACTACAGGTAAAACTATCTCATTAGCGTAAGAATTTCTGGTGAGGTAGTTCTCGAGGATGCTGGAGACGGTTTTGCTTTCCAGGTTTCTTCCATATTCGAATTCTTCCCGAATCGGGATAATAACTTAATCTAGATTCATCACTGAAGAAAACTGTGGCCCACCTCTCTTGATCCCAGTTTACGTGTTCTTGGCACCAAGCTAAACGAGCAGCGCGATTTCCATGGGTCAGTTGTGGAACCCTTAGAGGATGTCTGGAGTGGAGTTGACCTTCGTGCAGTCGATTTCTCACAGTTTGGTCGGAAATTTGTACATTATGAACTCGTGATAGCTCTTGAGCTAATTGAGATACTGTGGTAGTACGATTTCTTCTGGCTTGATAAACCGAAAATCGGTCTTGGGCGACTGTAGTAATCCTGAAACGACCTGTATGGCGTTCTTCTACGCTACCTTCTTCATTGAAACGCGACCATAAACGGTTTATGACACTTGGGCTACTTCCCAGAACCCTGGATACTTCCCGTTGTTAGCTCCCAGCTTGGAGCATGCCAACGGCTCGTAACATCTCTTCTCTAGTCAAATGTCGTCTTTCCATGGTCGAATCACAAAACTTGAATCTTTTATTTGTGCTTACATAAGAAACAAAGTGCCAACTAACTGATTTCAAACACTAAATACATTAAATGATTATAAAGCAGCGTCGCATCTGCTGCATATTTAGTTTTTGATAAAAAAAACTGAAATCTGTTGCGGCCCTCTACATAATTTGGTGAGAAATTGATGCAGGTGTTCATTCCTTAAAAAAAATCATCCATATTGATCGTTCTGGATACGATATATCGATATTCAGAAGTGTTCCCTAGACTTTTTTGAGGTGTTCACATACATGTACAGACACGAAAATTATTATTGTTTGTATATCAGCCAGCGTCGACGTGCCTGGACTAGTGAAGTTGTACTTTAATTAAAAATATTAACTTGTCAATCGAACTTATACAATTTTTTCTACAGAAATATAACCAATTTTCTAGGAAACTGCTGATCATTGCAAAATTCCTTTTGCTCTGTTGGCTTCAGTTCTAAGAATTTTGAAGGAGAAAGTAAGCGGAATTTCTTTGCTTAACATTAAATGATAAAAATGCATCTTCATTCCTTATAATTGATTTTCGCTCAAAATGTTCCTTCAATTTGGTCTAATTCACGATGAAATTATCTAAAAGTATCAAAAAGCTACTTTATCTTATATTTTTCCCAAAAGTATCGTGCGGAATAACTTCAAATCGCTTTGTGATCCTTCGTAAATCCCTCGAAGCAATATCTGGGAATGCACTCGATCTCCAATTCGAATGGGATTGACTTTTATGAATGATACTTCAGAAAAGAAAACTGGGATATAAATACAGGATGAAGGTATTATTCTTATGGTTTTTCAATTCTCGGAAAATATAACAATCGTATTCAAGATAATTTTATCCTGAAGTAACCTTAAATTGAACAATTTTAAAGTTAATTTGTGTTTGAAATGTTAGCTTCTCGGAAACATCATCAATTTTAGTTCTAGTGCTGCAATTGAAATAAATGAAAGTTTGGTTCTTCGCACTACCCCCATGTTTTGTTTCAATTCAAACTCCCCTCCGTCGCCTTCTTCAATTAAGGAAGCCTCTTCAGCTTCGAGCTCTCGAATCACACACGTAACCTACGAAGAGTGCAAATCGATACATTCGCCCAAGCTACGCTTCCCCATTTAACAGATGTTCGATTTACAAACTCAAATTGCTAACTGTCATCTTAAATCTTATCATGGGTGTAATTTATCATTATTCAGTGAAAATTTTCAAGATCTCCTGGAATGTGACCTGCTTGATCAGGATAATAGCTCCTGAAAATCTTTCTTCCTGAAATTCAATGGTTCTATTCGAAGAACTGTACAAGGTGGACAGATTTCGAAGTTTTAGTACTGCAGCTATGTGAAATAATGTGAAAAGGGGAAAATGCCCTCCTTTCCCGTGTTCTTTTTTGCGTGAACAATTCATTTTCGTTTTCGAGTTGTTTAGGAATTTTGAAAATTTTCGGAATTACTCAAGTGCCAATTTCTAGGTTGTTACGCAGAAACGAACTATGAACATGTTTTGAGTTAAATGCAAACTTGAGTTTTTTTAATATTTATTCATTTATTGTTACGAATCATAGGAACCCCTACAGGATAGGCCCAATTACAGGGGTTCACAAAAATGAACAGAAGTTCATTTCGTACGAAATGAAAATTATAACTTTAATCAAAATTCTGGGAAAAAAGACTCACTAAAGATTACATAATCAAGCTAAATATCATGAAAACTAAAAACCACTACACTGAGGATGATTAAGATCTAATGAGATATGCAATAACATTGATTTTGAAAGAAGAAAGAGGTTCATGAAAAATATCTATACTGGCAATATGCCAATTGTACAGACGCATAATTCGCAAGAAAGCAGAATGAAAAAATAAACTAGTACGGGACTTCGGAACATAAAAGACTGCACTTCCACGACTAGGATACACGGGAACATTGAAAGTGAGATAATTAACAAGCGGAAAACTAAAAGAATGATTTAAAATTCACTACACCGTAGCTTCTTCAGACGAATGAATGTACAGAAAATAAGAATGAGAATATAAATATAAATGTTCTTGAGTAATTAAAAGCTTATTGGGTTGATTCCTCTTAATTGGTTATTTATGACAGGTATATCCAATAAAATTAAGGAATAGATTGCTCCCCGAAGAGATTCAATGGAGGTGAAGGGCTTAAATCGACTTGTTCCTTGATGAGTCTACCCGACTGTTTGTATTTGTTGTGTTTTAAAATTTCCCAAAGATCTATCTTCCAATATTTATTATCTGTATGCAAAATTTCAAATTGTGGGTCGAAAGAGTGATTATTTTCTAAGAGATGATTCGCGTAATTTGAATCTGATTTTTATTTGAAAAACTGCGTATATGTTCCAATATTCTAATATTAAAATTTCTATGTGTTCTACCAATGTAGAAATTATCACAGTCATTGTAATTCAATCTATAAACACCTGATTTATTGTTTCTACCTGTTTTGGTTTCATTATTTTTATATTTGCCTAAATTATTATTCGTTTGGAAAGCTATGTTGAAATTATTGCTACTCAAGAATGATTTCAGTTTCTCACTTGTAATACCAACTTAGGTTCAGGTGTTGAATTTTTGTTTCAATTTATCGACAGGGTAAACTTCATTCAATGCGATTCTACCTTGTTTTTTATTTAAAATATTTATTAGTTTGGGATTGTAACCATTATTTTTGGCTATTTGTTTAATCCAATTTTATTCTTGTTGAAATTTTCTGGTGATAACGGGATGTTAATCAATCTATGAATAAAACTGTTTAATGCTGATATTTTATGTTGATACGGATGACACGACGAGTTATGTATTATAATATCTGTATGTGACGGCTTGTCATATGCACATGTTTTTGATTAAGTCGATTCACCATACGCCTTCTGTAATATCTTCAGTGATTCGGCACACAAAGTTCCATTTGCAATACAAAAAATGTAAGACATTCTTTGTTCAATATTTTTATCCATTGTAAAAATCGCAAACTACACTGGTGCGAATTGACAAGATCTAGTGCTATAAACAAACTAAATTATAGATCGCTTTCAAACTCCGGTCAGTATAGAAACAGCTGAGACAACGTAGCATGACAATCTTATGTTCATTCACAGAATTTTCATGGAATTATGGAAATAGCTCAATATGTTCTGTGCTATCATTATGACAGACCTTTCGAAGATTAATTCTCGCAAAGACATTTCAGTTAAATCATTGAATGTTTTTTCATCAACTTATAATTTCCATGTGAATATAGTATCGTTCGTAATAACAGAGCGACAATTGCGTACGAAAATTTTGTAATAAGTAATATGCAATCGTCATTTTAAAACAGAAAACTAAGGAGATATTTTATTATATGGAATGAAGTTTAATAGAAATAATGAATGTAGGTATCCAAATGTATTGCCTAAGGAATGCGATCTCGCATCAAAATATCAATCTCGGTATTCGCGAGATTCAGGAGTTCTAATCTTGCAAAATCTCGCTATTGTGCGGATGAATCTCGCATTGTAAAGAAATGATAATCGAAAATGTACGAAAATTCCTATCATTCTTATTTCTATTAGCTCTAATTGTTCTTCATGAGTAAAATAGAGAAATAGAATCTCCAGCTAACCAGTAATTTATTCAAAAGTAACATATTATTCTAAAACTTGAAAATTACTCCTCAAAAAGCATAAAGTATCTAGGGTTTCATCTGCCAGCCTACTCCAAATGCTGCATGTCAGATAACCAGCTGAGGAAAACGCCCGTTCTGCCTCGACACTTATTGGTACTACAGATAAACGACATTGGTGAGCGAAATGTAGATTTTGTCCTTTTGACCCTCCTGACTCGTACAAATTGATTTCGTTCTTCAAAATCATATCAAGTGACGATAACAAAGGTGCCACACGTTTTTGCGAACGCTCTTTCAATGCCATTTCCAATTCCACATCAAGACTAAGAGAATTTTTTTCACTACAGATAATGCAATTGAATCGTCATCATCACTTTCATTCATGGTTTCATCTGCAACTGAAGATGTAGAGAGTTTGTATATTGACTGCAATATTGTCATCTTTGGTACTGTTCTTGTGTAATCTTCCGATTAACTTTATTATTTCTTTTTTGATTGAAGATTTTGGAGATAGGTTGAAAGATGGATCACTAGCAGATTGATTGAAATATACGCCGTATTGAACAGGGTCTGTCAAATGATACAATGCTGCGGTCATAAATGTTCGGCGTTCATTTATCCGAGCCCTCATAGATTCAGCAAGTTTTTGAGCTACTGGTGTTCCGAATTCTTCTAACTTTTTCACCATAAATTGCAGAGCAATTAAAAAAAAGGTGCGATCTGTTACCTCCAATGAATTTTTCTCGAAATCGAGCACAGACATATCAGGTTATTTTCGTCTAGTTGCAGTAGCTAAAACATTGAAAATTGGACACCTTGTACTGTGATGTAGGTTCAGAAAGATGGAATTGACTTCATATCCAGAAAACATATCATATTTGCCTGTGACAAACATATTTCCAGACGTTAATATATGAATATTTCTGCCTCACTCTGAATCATATACCGGCAATGCCATGACACATATTTAAATCAATCTATCACTCAGTGATTTCTCATGAAAGATAAGTTATCGTATTCATTTATTTCTTTCATCGCCATTCCCTGGAAACTGATCAAAAACTCAAAAATGCTTCCAATTCTTCCATTACATTTCGTTCCAAAAATATTCGACTGAATTCGGAGAATCAAGTCGTTTCACGTCTGAAATCGCTGGAATATTTGTAGAAGTAGCTAATATTGGGAATGGTAACGCGAGAATATTTCTTTCTAAAAATAGTTTCAGTGAATTATCATACTGTCTGCCACTTTGGATCTTACCGCCCTAACATTTTTTTATTCTGAAAGACGACAAAGGGAGATCTCATTATTATTATCCTCGTGGTAATAATTCGTCGTTTTCTCAACGTTGTCCTTGTCCATAATTAAGGTAAAAAGAGAAGAAGCAACGGAGGTATCACGATCCTTTCTTCAAGACTACATTCTATTCTAAAAGTAAATACAATATTAAAATTTTTCCGCACTGTGCAAGACCAATTTAAAATGAGTTTCTTTTTATTCTGTTTTACATCTTTAATTATATCTACAATGGCTTAGTTCTGAGTTTGCATAATAGGACATAGATGGTGAAACTAATTAAAAGTAAATTCTGAAAACAAATCTCACCTTGTAAACATACAGGGTGCTTCAACGAACACTAAACAGAGGCTATATCTACCAAGATATTCATTTCTGATCAAAACGCAAAAACAGGTCAATTTTTGTTTCAAGGGGGACATCTTTTGGAGTATAAAACTTGCTTGCAATATCAACCCCCTAAGCGGGGGTTGCAATCCTCGAACATTTTGAATAGGGAAGATGAGTCGAGTGATGACTCAAAAGAAAGGTGGTATCTTTGTCTACATCGCCTTGACCGAATTTCCATTTATAATTGAAAACTGTAAAAGATACAGGGTGAGCAACTGAAAGTTAGGGAAGACTATTTCCCTAAGACAGTTCAACTTTCAGTGAGGTAAAATGGAACAGATCCACGCATGGATGATTTTATTTCGATCGGAACCTGGCCTTCTGGTTATTCTGATACCGTTGACTTACTTTCTCAATCGCACATAATATAGATAAATACTTAACAATCGCAATAATTCTTTCCAACACGTCTCGCCAATATCTTTTTTCCGTTTCTAAAATCCACAGATGATGAGCATTAACAGTCATAGATGTCTCCAACATTTTTTTTTAATTTACCCAAGTGTTTATATAACTGTTGTGTAAAATTGACGTTTCGTGTTCCTTAATTAGCAAAGACAAGTGTTGCCAATCAGATACTCCATTTGTACCACAAAAAGTGTTAGGAGTTTTACATTTACAAAACAACTTACAACAAAAACAAAATACAGAATCTTTAGAAATAGAGTAAATAAGCCAAGCCCTTTCGACTTTTTCTCCATTTGCTAGATTTCTTTCAAAGTATTTGCACGAAAACTTTCTCTTATCTTTATTACTAGGAAAGCTAAAACTGATATCTATCAAGGGGGGACCACGTTTAACCAATCTAGCCATCTCATTGGTGATTCTTTCGGGCCACAAACCGGGGTCGGACGGAATTATATCGATACTAGCCTCATTACAGCCTTCATTGAAAGTGTCACTTGCAGCAGGTATTTCGGTAGATGACATTACCGAACTTTTTACACAAGCTGAATTACTTGAAGTGGATTGTTCAAGTGCTGTAGACGAGGATGGTGTCATCGCTTGCTTCATCGGGCTCTGCATCAGTAGAAGCTGTTTTGCTGCCACAACCGCTGCCACTTGTTGCAGGACCTGATGTTACTGTTGAAATTTCAGATGGTCCACTCACGGTTATTGATATTACGAATTTAGAATCTTGAGATTCGGACGATTCGGTCGCACCAACATCGATAGTCTCCGTGGAATCTCTTGTTTTGCAAGAAATGCTTTAAAGATCCCACAATTTTTCCCCTTTCTTGTAGTCTCAGTTTCTTTTGCTCGCGAAACTTCGCACCTGAAAGTCTCTTTCGTTTATCCTGAAAAATCAAATAAATAATTAGTAATCATGGGAATTAAGAATTAACTTCTAAAGTAACCACAATAATAAGCATCATGTGGGTAGGGTAGGAAATATTCTTGAAAAGTTAACTAATTAGCCAATAGTTTTTAACCCTTTATATGGTAGATTATTATTAAGTAAGATACGGCCGATTAAAGTTTGCAAACTTGAGTAAAAAGCAATTTGTTCGAGCCCTTTCAGCTTAAATCCTTTCAAAAATAAAGGCAAAAAGATATTAAACTAATTTGATCTTATAGCCCTTAAAAAACTCTACAAAATGGTTTTTTTAAACAGATCAATAGCAATAGTGCTAAGCATAAAAACTAAGCGAATTAATGATAAAACCAGTTACTTTTTCAAACTCGTACATGACATTTCAACTTATAAAAAGATATTTGGCTAAAAAATTAATTATAACCAGTATCCTATAAAGGGTTAATGTTGATAGTATAAAGTAGGGAACCATTCAAGCCGTTTAAATTGCAGTCAGCAGGTATTCGGCACTTAATTTGAAAAAAAGGAGTAAACAAAATATTACACAACACAACACCACACTTGACAAAATAAAAATAACTTTATATGTAAAAATTAATAGGATTACTTGTTTTTATTCACTTGTTGCACGTTCCAGTGAACTAACTGATTAAAAACGCCTGTAGCGATGTATCGCTTTTATAGCGCTTCAGGCGTTATTCATGTCTCAACAGGAAAAATCAAGAAACTGCCGCCTGACATGTTCTCGCAACATAGGAATCGACAGTAACTGGATGATATACTAATAAAATTTCGTGTGTATTTATACCTAATCCTATTTAATTTCTCAACTTTTATTTTAATATTTTTTTTGGACCCTGGGTTTTGGCTCCCCTAAAGGATGGCGCCCGTGTGCATTGCACACTTTGCACATATGGTTACGGGTGCCCTGCCTTCTGGTTATCATGTTACCACCGTTGGCTTACTTTCTTAACTGCACATATTTCTTTCCAACAATTTTAGCTGTTTTACATTGCCCTCGGCAATTTTGTAACATCGCCACACTTCTTGTTTCTACGATAGCATCCAAGGTCATTTTAACCAATCAATTTAACCCTGCGGGACTGAAACAAACTCCACTTTTTGCATTTACTAAAGAAAATAGTTTACAACTCAAACAAAACCGCCAAATTGCTATTATTCAATGTAGCAAAAAAAATTCTACGAAATTATCAAAAACAATGCTGAAGAACTATGAATTGCCGAATATGTCAGAACACAAATATAATACCTGTTCGCAAGCCTCTTCTATGGTTGAAGTTCACAAAGGTACAGATGGTGAAAAAATCGCAAATAATTATATTTCTTTTGTTCATCAGTGTATTTGCCTTCAGCCACTTTTTCTAAAAACAAAATTCATTAATGTGTACAATTTTCAATAAAACCAAGACATCGAAAATATTCGTTATTATTTTCAGTAAGCAATTTCATTTTGAAATATAACTAAAGCTTAATTGATCCTTCGATTCTTGTAATTTTGCATTGAAATTCATCTATCATACTAATATAGGTGGTACTAATAAATGGGTTGGGGGAAGTGATAGTTCATTAATCTAACATCGAATAACAAAGGACGTGATATTAAAAAGTGTGACTAATACATCTGGTTCATCTATTCGCAAAGAACAATAGCGCACAGTGAGACAATAATTATGCTACTAATAATAAGACGTGCGAGGCGCCATCGTCCCGAAGGCACACCCTTGTATTTCAAAAACGTGGACAATTATAGACATGGTTGCAGATGGCTGGGAGGTACGTAATAATGCCTGTGATTTAGATGAGACGTAGATTTCTCTAAGCATGATCTGCATGACAAGATTTGTCGTATGACTTGACAGCTTCTAGAAGCTTATAGCAAAGTGATATGTAAAAATATGCCTGAAATATGAAAATATATCTGCGCTTTACTTGACCAAATACGTTTTCTATTTCCGAAATTATTTCAGAAATTAAGGCTTAATTGTTCAAATAATTGATCGATGAAGCCTGAACTACGTGATACTTGATATTCATAATGAATAATAAAATAAAACAAGGTACTATGTTTTAACTATCACTAATTTATTGATGTAAATAAAGAATGACAAAATTTTACATTGGTTGGACCGGTTTCGGACATACGTCCATTATCAACAACAAGCTAATGAAAACTGAATACTCATGTACAATACAAGAATTACCATCAATAAAATGATAGTAGAGATCACAGTAACTTGAATAATGGTGATTGGTAGGTAATTAAGTCTACCTGGTCGTTAAGGAGCTTAACCCTTTCTACCCTAGATGCCTTGAAAATTTCCATCGATTCAAAGAAATTGAGTTTATAAGATTTATCACAGGAAAGAAGAATTTTTAGCTGTTGAAGTTCTGGAAAATGATGACATTCATTCAGACAATGTGCAGCTAAAGCTGAATCATATTTCTGATGTAGGAATGACCGGAAATGTTCTTTGTATCTAGCCTTGAAAGAGCGTCCTGTTTGACCTATATAATTAATTGTTGTTTGTTATTTCTACCAACAATGTTAGATCTATCTATAATAAAAAATTAATCGCAGAATTTGTTGGTAAGCGCATAACTCAACGCCTGAACCAATTTGGCCAATTCTTTTTTTTAATGTTCGTTGAAGTTCAAGGATGGTTTTTACGGCGAAAAATCCAAATAATTGCCGGAAAACCCTAGAAAAAGGTATAATATAAAAATGAATCGCAGAATGTAAGAGTAAGCGCATAACTCAATAACGCCTGGACCAATTTGGCCAATTCTTTTTTTAAATGGTCATTGAAGTTCAAGGATGGTTTTTACGACGAAAAAATTCAAATAACTCAATAACGCCTGGACGACTACAGTTTCCTGTGCGGCTTGCTTTTGCTATGACCATAAACAAGTCCCAGGGGCAAACATTAAGTGTTTGTGGTATCAATCTGGCAAATCCATGTTTCTCACATGGTCAATTGTATGTTGCCTGTTCCCGTGTTAGAAAACCATCAGATTTGTTTGTCTATGCGCCAGGTAATCAAACAAAAAACATCGTATATCACAAAGCACTACAATGAGAATAAAAATGATTTTTGTTAATAATTATGTTCACATGATTAACGATAAAACGATTACTTACTTTCAAATGCTTATATATGTTTCATTAAATTATTTTTTATTCACAACGGTTCTGTTCAGAGAAATTTTTTGCTCCGACTATAAAAAAGGTAGGAACAGAAAACTGCCACATTACCAATCTTTTTGAGTAGACGAAGTCTGTCGGGTCCGCTAGTATTTTATAATTGTCATGTTGGACATAGTTTACAATCATGAATCAGTGAAAGATTCCTAGGGCCTTAAGGCCTTTACGATGTAGCGTCTTTTTAAATAAAAAGATACACCTCGCGAACGAACTACCAGTTCTTCGTTGGAGAGCTGGGTGATGAGACGTTGTGATGATGTAGAATTAATTACACAGGTTAACATTTGATCTAAGCGGGAACACCGCACGCAATATATGGTACTAGGGTTTTTGGGGTCGCTGATGACGATGAGCGGGTTGGTTTAGCCCCATCACGTCAAGTTCAAGGTCATTTCAAGGTCAAGCATAGAAAACCCGTCAAAAAAATCTGGAAAAATTCATGGTTATGTCTCCGAGACCAAATCCGTTGTTTGTTTGAACCCATGGACGAAATCTAAAATCACAGAAGTACAGTCGAGCTGGCCAGTCCGTATACCCAAGTAAATCGATTACAGATAACTTTACCAGAAGATACAAGGTGGAGGAACTAAGAGGTCTAACTCTATTTGGAGAGGAATTATTCAGGCAAAGGAGGTGAAGTACTTAGGTGTTACTTTTGGGCTTGTCGCTCTGCCATCGGAAGAACTTGGGGACTAGGCCCAAAAAGGGTCTTGTGGCTGTACACAGCGATTATGAGACCTAGATTAACGTATGGTGCAGCTGTATGGAGGACTAGATGCACACTTGAAACATCCAAGAGTGCTCTAGACCACCTGTAACGATTAATATCATTAAGAATCACGGGAGCTAGCAGAACTGTGCTCAGACGTTAGAAATCTTGACCGGTGTGCAGGCTTTGGACCTGGAAGTCAGGAGGGCGGCCTTCCTGTCAAATTGGGCAAAGAGCTGGATAATGTTCCGATCTTTGGAATGAGGAGATTGAGGCGGGCCTGGGAGTGGATATACGTACTCTAGACTGCGACAGAATATTAATCATACTAATACCGTCTGACTCTGGGCAGTGATTCTAAGCTTCATAAGGTCAAAGTAAAATTGTACAAGTTAAAAAAAACCGCCTTAGCAGATAACGTTTTTATTTTATTTTGTATCAACAACTTTATTTCTTGCCCGTCGATCCAATATTACCTTGAATTAATAAACCTTGCATTCGCCAGATACATATGAGCTCACATACAAAGCATAAAAATTAGATAACAGCTACCCTGGAGTGTAGACTGAAAAAGAGTTACTCAGCTGTGAATAAGTATCCCCAAAAGTAATTTTTCAGTTCTAGACCTGAAAATGTCTCGATCCACCTAGTGGAGAGATGGTGATGTTATGTATGCAATGCAAAATTTATGACGGTTTTTTCAGAAGTTTTACTTGTCCCTCAAATGTCATTGACCTAGACCTCATAAAGCTTAAAAAAGAGCAGATTTCGATTCTCGGACCTCAATAAAATATGCATGATTATTTATAGATCTCGTCTATGGGTTCCACTACTGCCCTTATATATGCAAACAAACAGTATACTAAGTAGAGTTTCAGTAAAGAGTGATACCTTGGCTGGACGTGGCGTTTACTCCTAACAACCTTCGGATTAAGCTTCTTCAGTGAATCATAGTGACCTGTTCAATATTAATTTAAAGCTAATTATTTAGTTCGAATAGAAATATAAATAGACAACCCCTTACAGTTGAACGGAGAGACTTTGCTGCCAAATGATGCTACTTCTTTAGGCACCCTCCGAATCCACAGTCCATTACAACCCTTTCTCACTTCACACAAATCCAGAAATATAAATATCTAAGACAAAAACAAATCATAATTTCCGAAGTCTGGTGTTTCACAATGTGAAAAATATAGCTGGACATTCTTGAGTCTGCTTGCATTTCTGGATAATTGAAGTCAGCACACATGTACAAGCTCCAGTGAATAAACGGAAACTTTTTCAAAAAAATCTAACCAGTTGTAGTTTAAGAACTGATGGAAAAAACGGTTTGTTCTGATTTTAGTCATTTAGTCATAAAAAATGAGGAAAAAGTTCTTTTTCATGTTCCAAAAGACAAATATCCCCTTAATCGACAATCTTCATGGATTGCAAACTGCATACGTTCGATATCCTTGTCTGTTTTTACCGTAGAGGCTGCCTAGGTTGTGGGTCGCTATCAACAGATATGCAGCCATCTTTGAGTTACTCAAATCAAGCTTTCATTCGTGTTTTGCCTTTACACTGGATCCCAAATACTATTTTTGTCTTTACGATAAATTACCAAACAATTCTTTTCGAATTCAAAACCAAATTGGGCAGAAAAATTCATCGTTCCTATTTTTCGTCATTATTTGCAAGAACAAAATCAGACGAACGCAAAAAAGGCACAATAGAACACTGCCTTCACGAAGTTTACCTTCACTGGTTATGTCCATGTCTTACAGAGGTCGTCAGGCGTAAAAATATAAAGGATTGTAGGATAGTTTTGATAACTTGTTCGTCATCAACATCTAGAATTTTATGCTCAATTTCTTGGGTCTGAATTATTATGATCGACTCATGCTAAGAACGATGGCCAATATGATTGAGTCTTTAATCGTGCGTAGATAAAATTATTCGATTTTCTCTACCTTGACCGATAAGTTTCAATTCAATTTCCTTAATTAATTAAATTATTCTCTACAACTCTTTGATCTCGTCTCTAAAAGATATATCTTTTAATAATAAGATATATCGTTCAGTCGGTGAAGCGCCTTGTTTTTCTTCTCTGATTCTTACAACCCTTTTTAATTGGGACTTCTTTTTTAGTACACAATTAACCGTAACGGTAATTACAGTTTCTGCATTCTGTCTGACAGCTTAATTGAAATTATCCCTGGAATTATGTTGTCATCTGGTCGTATATTTGCATTGAAGATTCGCCTCTACCCAATCAGAGTACCTAGAATTGCAAAATGAAGCGAGAATAAGTAAATATCAGAATGAGAATCAGTTTTAATGACATAATTCCGCTTGCAATTTACTGACTTCACCATGATGTTCAGTTTTATTGATCTTTAAGTCATGTGAGACTTAATTTTTTCCGCTACTTGCTATTACATGAATAAACTGGACTTTACTTATGAGAAATTTTTATTCACACAAAATTTTTAGCAGAAGTCGTTAAATTCTGTGCAGCTTCTTTTCTCATAATTTTGTGAGTGTGTTTATGGAGTAGCTATGAAAGTTTTTATTACTCAATGAATTAATGATAACTAAAATGTTGGAGCAACAGAAGGTGGTTTAAATTTCATGTTTAGAACAAAATCAGTTCGGACATATCAGAGAGCAAAGCATTTGAACAAGCACAAATAAAATCAATCTCATCAAAAACATAGAATGTTTAAAAATGCCAAGTCTGGCAATGAGTTTGAAATCACCTATGCAACAACCTTGACATGTCATAAAAAAAAGTGGTGATATTTTTATTTCAATCTCTCTCTCTCTCTTCAGCCTGTGGATATCCATTTATGGACAAAGGCCTCTTCCAAATCTTTCCATCTCTGTCTATTTAAGGCAACCTGAACCCAATTTTTCCTGTTGTTTTCTGGATATCATCCCGCCATCGTTTCGGAGGTCTACCAACACTCCTCTTTGTTTGTCTTGGGCGCCATACCATTATTCTATGAGTCCATCTGTTTGGTTCTTGGCGGGCTATATGTCCAGCCCAGCGCCATTTGAGTTCCGCCATTCTTCTCAAAATGTCCGTTACGCGTGTTCTTCGTCGTATTTCCTCATTTTTGATCTTATATCGCAAATTAACGCCAAGCATCGATCTCTCCATTGCTCGTTGTATCACCTGGAGTTTGTTGGCGTATGCGCGGGTGAGAGTCATTGTTTCAAGACCGTATGTGAGGACTGGCATAGTACATGTCTCAAACGTTTTCCTTTCGAGATTTATTGGGATTTTTCGAGTTTTTGACACGTGATCCAGTCTTCCAAATGCAGCCTAACCTAGTCCAATTCTTCTCGATATTTCAGAGGTTTGATTTTCCCTGCTTTGTACGATTTTATGCCCAAGCTAAATGTATTCTGTTACATTTTCGATCTCGTGGTTACCGAAATTGATCCTTGAATTTTCAGGACTCATAACTTTCATTTTATACAGGTTCATCTCGAGACCATAGGTCAATGCAGCCTCATTTAGTTCTTCCAGCATCGTACAAAGATCTTTGGCATCATCACTTATAAGAACTATGTCGTCCGCTAATCGAAGATGGTTCAGACGTACACCATCTATATTTAAGCCTCTCGTTTTCCACTTCAAACCCTTGAACACGTCCTCCAGAGCCAATGTAAATAATTTTGGAGAGATCGTGTCTCCCTGTCGTATGCCTCTTTTCACGGGGATTTCTTTTGATGTTGTTTCTTCGTCTATCGTTATTTGGATTGTGGCGTTTTCTTATATGTATTTGATGAGATTTGAATATCTACTGTCCACTCTTGCGTTATCTAGTGCTTTTAGTGTTGCACAAGTATTAATCAAGTCAAACGCTTTCTTGAAATCTATAAATGCCATGTGCAATATCACATTGTACTCTGAGGATTTTTCGATGAGAGTCCTTATCACTTGCAAATGGTCTACTGTACTGAAGCCTTACCGAAAGCCGACTTGTTCGACGGATTGATGAGCGTCCATTTTGTTGGTTAATCTATTTGTCATTATTTTCGTCAGTAATTTGTACAAGTGCGATAAAAGGCTTATTGGGCGGTAATTTTCTGTTATTTCTGTCTCCCTTCTCATATAGAAGAATGACTCGAGCATTATTCCATGCCATTGGTATTCTTCCTTCATTTAGGCATTTGTTGAGAGGGATCCGTACGTTATCAAACAGATATTCTCCTCCCATCTTCAACATCTCGGTGGTGATCTTATCTTCACCGGGGCATTTTTGGTTCTTCATCTGATTGAGCGCAATTTTCAGTTCATTTGTATCAATTTCAGGAATGTCTTCAGAACCGGTATTAAGAATAAGTCTTTTAATATATTTCTGTTCTTGATTTTCAGAACTATTTTTTGTAAAATTCTTCAATGACAACTACGATTTCTTTCCTCTTGCTGACCAAGATACCTTCAGAATTCTTTATTTTCGTCATTTTAATTCTTCCATTTGATAGTTTCGATCTGAGGACTTTCAGGTTTTTGTTGTTTTCAATAGTTTCTTCAACTAGCTGTGTCTTCCAATCTCTCAGGTCTTCCCGAATACTTCTGTTTATTTATTTTAATGCAAAGTACAAACTCTGAGGGTAATAATGAAACACCATATCTAGCAAGTGTCCACCTCGAACCTAGGTACAAATAGTCATTTTTTGTAGGAAATTTTTCATTACGTTTTCATATAATTGCGGTGGTATTTCACTTAGAACAGCTCGAAGATTGTTTTTGTGTGCCTCAATCGTGTATGGAGCGTTGGAGTAGACCTTATATTTGACGTATCCCTAAAGAAAAAAGTCTAATGGTGTTAAATCGTATGATCTTGGGGGCCAATTTACGTTTTCATTGCGAGAAATTAGACGTTCAGGAAATTGTTGTTGCATTAGAGCCAGACAGTTAAAAAAGGCCTCATAACTCAGAATAATTCTTTTCAAAAAAGAAGGATCTCGACTATGCATTTACAACGCCCAATCAGCAAATATACGGCGTTATTCGTGGTCAGTTGGCTTAATTTCTTGTGTTAATTGCACTTTATAGGGATGGAGATGCAGATCAAGATGCAAAATACGGTGCAAAGTAATTGGGGAAATGCCAAATTCCTGTGATCGTCCCGAAATCAACGAATTTGGCTTCTCAGCCACACTATCAGCTACAGCGGCGATATTTTCATCTGACCTGGCCGGAGGAACACGTGTTCGATGCTGCACATCACCAACTTGTCCGAAACGTTCAAATTTGTGGATTAAATTCACTACAGATGAGCGAGTAGGAGCTTGATGATGACTAGAAGTATGAACTTTTAGAACTGTGTTCGCGAAATCTCCTCCGATTTTGTAGTATATTTCACTATTTATTTATTTATTTATTCATTATTACAAAACATAGGAACCCCTACAGGATAGACCCAATTACCGGGGTTCACAAAAAATGATAACAGAAAAATAAACAGAAGTGAAACTGTCATACGAAATGAAAATTATAAATTTCATAAAAATTCAGGAGAGAAAAAAAAGACTCACCTAAGACTACAGAATCAAGTAAAATATCATGAAAACTAAAAACTACTACAATGAGGATGATTCAGATCTAATGAGATATGCAATAACATTATTTTCGAAAGAAGAAAGAGGTTCATGAAAAATATCTATACTGGCAATATGCCAATTGTACAGACGCATAATTCGCAAGAAAACAGAATGAAAAAATAAACTAGTACGGGCCTTCGGAACATAGAAGAGTGCATTTCGACGACTAGGATACAGGGAACATTGAAAGTGAGATAATTAACAAGCGGAAAACTAAAAGAATGATTTAAAATTCGATAAAGAAATACAGTGTCGAAAAGGACTCTCCTCTGCTCCAGGCTTAAAATTTTGTGATGACACAAACTTAATTGATAATTATGGTTAGGGCTGAAAAATCTAAAGTTGAAACTTTTGACAAACTTTCTCCGGACTCGTTCAATTCTGTCAATATACTTGTAATATTTCGATTGATAGTGCGAAAGGAAATCTTTCCATGATTGAAACTCTCCCAGTTTTCACTTGTCAAATCACCATGCAATGACAGTTTTATGTGGACAGTTCAGAAATGGCGACAAATTTAAAATGAAACCTGTCGATGAAGATCCTTTATATCAGGGGTGTCGCCGAGAATAGTGGCATCACAAATTCTATGAACTATAACAACAAACCTATTGTTGAGGGTCTGGAAATTGGAAAAGCAAGTCTTCAGGGAGGACTACGCCTTAGATGCAATGGTTTGGTTGCCACCCTCAATTCGGGACGATATTACTTGACAATCTGTGCTCAATGACAGCATTTTTTCAATTCCATATTATCCTTTCAGCCCAAGAATACATGTGGGCCAGACTTCTATGTTTGTTTGTTTTTCCTTTAACTGCCGTATTTCTGCCTTTCGGCTAATGACACGCCGGGGAATTCTGTCACCTCACTAACCCGGGAATTTTGCCGAACCCCTCTCGTGTCGAGGGAAGGGATCTTTAATGTCCAACACATCTCTGTTAGACAGGACCAACAGCGTTACATCTCCTCCGAAAGATGGACACTCAAGCGTGATATACGATGTTTTTGTTTGATTACCTGGCGCATAGACAAACAAATCTGATGGTTTTCTAACACGGGAACAGGCAGCCGGCTGAGGGCCAGACTTAATTTCATTGCGTTTCATATTTGAATGTAGCAAACTGAATTCTGAACAATTTTTTCTCATATTATTGCCACCTGAAATCAACCGAAAGGAAGATATGAATTTTTCAACCATAATTTTGCTATTTTTGGTTGTCGCTTAGAAGTAACTGATGGAATCCAGAATACCTACTAGAAAAGAAGAAGTCAGATTCAATCCACTTCAATAAGGATTGATTTCGCACTTTTTCTCTCGTAATTCTGACTAAAATTACTTTGATGAAGATTTTGAGATAGGTCTCGTATTGAGAGATCGAAATGCATCATCTGAAAGATTTCCGGTCATATAATCTGCGAATTTCAGGGTCCTCGCTCGAAATATCGTAATTTTTAGGATAAAATCGCGAATAACTCGGAAGCGATGTATTTTAGTTAAAGAAAATGTATAACAGATCAATTCCTATTAATATTACGAGTTAAATGGTGTGTGCTAAAATAGGTAGTATAATTTGAAAAAATGGACTTGAAGTATTAGTATTAAGATGGTGTCAACTTCCGGTATAACCAGGACTGCCACATCATTGAAAATATTTTCGGAACTTAATTCGTATAACATTCAAGTCAACAACAAAAAATTTCTCTAATCGGTCATTCCTATCTCCATATACTTTTCATGTCCCATCTCGAGTAGACACCCGGTATACAGAATATTTTTCTTGCTTTCAAATTTTGACTCATTTTAGTAATGATAATATTTAAGGGATGCTGGAAATGAAAAAATATTTTCAATAGCCATATTTCATCCAAAATATCTTCAATATCTCGATAACGATAATGTTTGAAAGCTGAATTATAAAGAAAATTACAACATAATAAAGTTAATACTATGTTAACTAGTGTCAATAACTGATAGAAATCAAAGCATTTCCTTTTGTGTATCGCCTGACGTATCTTGTCTGGGCTACCATTTGTGATACCGATTAACTCATGAATTAAAAATGAGTACGGAATATCGAGGACAAAGCCTGCGCTACTTTCGATTTCGAAGAATACCTATAAGCGTTGATCGAATATGAACAATAGTAAATAAAAACAGGAGATGTGCACGTTTTCTTCGATACATTTTCGAACAAACGGTGCATTATATTAGCAATTTACTGAGAGCATATTCAATAAGTTGGTTTCGTCCACATATGGTTTCGTTCTAGAGATTATGTGTAATGAAATATTGGATGGTCTTATCTTTACTGTGAAGACTATCATGGATTTATGTTAAGAAGACTTAGATATTTAAACTTTATAACATAAGTACCCAGTACTTGTCTAAAAACACAACAATTTTTTTTACAGCACCCATATGACAAAGAAAATTCTTAAAACTAAGAAACGACTATCTATTTTGATAATTTACGAATAAAACTTATTATATACAGGGCGTTACATGGCAATATGTCACAACTTGAGGGGGTAAATCTACTTACAATTTTAACAAAAAAAGTTCATATAAACATAGGTCCGCAAAAAGTACGTTACGGAGCTACAGGGTTTTGAAATTTCCAGAAATATTGGGTTTTCCTTCAAAACTCCTGCAGTTATTGAGATATTCAGCCCAAATTTGGAGAGCAAGCTATTTTTACAGCCCCCATCATTACACGTTTTTTCCGGAGCCATGTCTTCTTTTGCCCTTTCAAACTTTTTTGCAGTACGCCACTGATCAGCGTACAATAAATTTTCGTCATCTTCGTCCAATTGAGAAACTTTTTCGACATTTGTATTTTCTTTGTATCCACAAGCGTTTTCGAGTGAAAATTTTGAATTATTCGAACTGTATGTTATTGGCTAAATAAAAAAAATGATAGAAATACTCGATAGGTATGCCCGAAATTTGCTTTTATTATGATAGCTCGTCTTCTGAGACACAACTTATACTTATTTAATATCAAAAAAAGGAAAGAACAGTAAAAAAATAGTGTCCCCCACCTGCAAGAATACAGGCATCTGTCCTTTTTCGCATATTATCACGCACTCTTTGAAATATTCCTGGGGTATTTCTTATAGTATCACAAGAGGTTATTATTTGAGTTTTTTTCAATTCTTCTCTAGTGTTCACTGGAGTGGTATAAAGTAAACTTTTGAGATATCCTCATAAGAAAAAGTTTAAACTATTTAAGTCTGGGGACCTAGGAGGCCATGGTTCTCGCCCACCCCGACCTATCCATCGGTTGTTGATTGTATTATTCAAGAATTCCCTAGCTTCTCCACTGGAATGTGCTGGTGCCCCGTCATGCATGAACCACATTATGTTTCTCACTAAAAGTGGCACATCCGCGAGCATTAAAGGTAACTCCTCCTCAAGAAATTGCCAATAAGCGGGACCGTTTAGTCTGTTAGGCAAAAAAAATTGTCCAATCAAATAATTTCCAATTATTCCGACCCAGACATTCAGTGAGAATTGTTCTTGATGATGAGATTCTTCAATCAAATGGGGGTTTTCCTCAGCCCAATAATGATTATTGTGAAAATTTGTGATGGCAGTTCTCGAAAAGTTAGCTTCTTCTGTGAACATTATTTCACTATCAAAATGAGCATTTCCTCTAATTTTATCTAAGAACCATCGACAGAAATTCAGTCTTGAAGGAAAATCTCGAAGAAGTAGAGTTTGGACGCGTTGAATATGAAACGGGTACAATAAAAAATCGTGGAGAATCCTCCAAGCTAGAATGTGTGAAATATTCAACTGATCTCCAATTTAATTTTTCTTGTACTCACATGAAGATTCAAATCAATACAATTCAAAACTGCTTCCTCAATATCTGGAGTTCTCATAGTTTGAGTTGCACCTTTTGGATGATTATTTGCAGTAAAAGTACCAGTTTCCCTCAACCTTCTGTGGATATTTCAAAATGTTCGCATGTCTGGTGTTACTTGATTTGGAAAGCGCACCTGATATAATCACCTAGCTTCTGTTGTGTTTTTGTCAGCCAGACCGTACCTGTAATGGATATCAGCCAATTCGGCGTTAGTAAAATTAGCTATTTCTTCTTACATGAATAACTTCAAAAGTCTTAAAACTAATCGTTAATTTGATAAACAAATCGAGCAGACACTGGTTCAACTTAAGCAACTGTCGAAATAAATAAATGAATGAAAAAAATCAAAGCCTACTAGTCATTTTTTCAATTAGAAATGCTTTCAATTCAGCGACTGCATACAATCATTTAATAATTTTTCGCTCGAGAACGGTCGTAGATACGAAAAAATTACAGGTGTCAAAAAAGTTTCTAAATTGAACGAAGATGACGAAAATTGATTGTACGCTGATCAATGGCATACTGCAAAAAAGTTTGAAAGGGCAAAAGGAGACATTGCTCTTGAAAAGAAAACACCTTGTAGGTTCTAGTTAAAATTTAGGACGTGTAATGATGGAGGCTGTAAAAAATAGCTTGCATTTCAAATTTGGGCTGAATATCTCAAAAACTGCATGAGTTCTGAAGAAAAAAACAATTTTTTCAGAAATGTCAATACCCTATAGCTCCGTAACGAAGCTTTTGCAGACCTATGTTTATATGAACTTTTTCCTTAAAATTGCACGTAGATTTACCCCGTCCAGTTGTGACATACTATTAAGTAACACCCTATATAGTTTCTAAAATACTGACAAAAAGCTGGAGACCTTTTTTAAATTCATCTCAATTCGCTAATAATAATTTCTGAGGTAGAATTAATTCGAAATTTAACTTATGAACAAGGCTATTTTGACATACTATGAATTAATGCTGAACAGAAGAATAAGATATCTGAAAATAATTAATTAAAGTGAACTCCTAAATAAAGGTAAAGCAAGTTTTTTAGCATATTCAAATACTTGCTTATATCTACACCAATCGAATAGATTTTATGCATTTTATTTATCACTACTAGTCTCTGTAATTTCAAATTCAATTCAACTCATTTACTTTACTCATCGGTTGACATCTGCAAGATGTGACATGTGATTACGCAGTTAAATTTTTAATTGGTGAAATTATAGACGTACCAAAAAACCTCAATTATTACCTTCTCGTCGCCATAAATATTGAAAGCAATTAAAGTAGACTTCCTGCGATTCGAATATTGATTATAAGTTGATAATGAGTTTAAACCTTTCGGAAGTATGGGGTTCATAAAAAATTTGAGGTTCCAAGTTATATTAGTATACTTGTTCCTTCAAGAAAACCAAAACAAAAGATGGTGCACGAATTGGGTCAGACGAAGACATTTTGTCTGAATATGCAAAATGGCCTACCTTATCAGCCTAAAGAAAGGATGTGAATGCCAACATAACGCCATATCAGGACTGCACGAAGGCTAACATAGCTTCAAAACATTGTACTTTGTCACTTGTTAATTGTACTGAAACAGCTTTCAATCACTTCTTTCCCAAAACTATCGTTGTCTTTTTATTGAATCACGGAATCTCTTCAGATCTTCGACAAAAAATATTTGGTGTACGAGGTTAGATTAAGTTAAGTGAGCTCCCTGATTCGTTATTATTAATCCAAAATTTCGGTTCTACGCATACCGTCCTCTAGCAACAACAAACTGTCAAAGTTGACAAGTTAGATGAAAAATGGAATTTAACCGTGAACATTTTCACACAATAATTTTCTACAATTTTCAGAGACATATCTCAACAAGAGAATCTCGGCAAGTGGGTGTTTCTGTCTTCGGCATTGAAGCACCATACCAGTCAACAGTTTCCCATTGGTATGGAGAATTCAAACGCCTAAAGGTTCTTTTTCATTAGAGCGTTTTAACGATAATTCCGAAGGTCACGTGATTTTCACCATTGACGCTAGAAAGTTGAAATTTCTGAACTTTATAGCGGCAGACGCTAGAAGAGAAAAGTGACAAGTTTATATTTTCGGTCTTCAAGGGTTGCCAATAAAAAATATAAAGCAACCAGTTTTCTTCCATACAAAATGGCTTAGTCTCTTTTTATAGTCGTTCAGTTATTACGCAAGATTAGCTTTCGATAGTTGAAGAACATAGTTACAGGTCTTGAATAAAGAATTTCTCAATTTAAAACACTAAAGATTCCAGAAATGATACCAAATCAATAAAAAATAGAATCCATTCAACCAGTTATCAGTGTTGTTGACAGTGACAGAGGACCCATATAAAAGCCAAAGAGCGATTTCTCAGTTAACAGATATAAGTCAAACTTCCGTCCAGAGAATCTTGAAAGTGAATAAATTTCATGCGTATCATGTACAGCTGCACCAGGAACTGAACAATCAGGACTATGAGAATCGAATCAATTTTTGCAATTGGGCAAATGGCAAAGTAACGGAAAATCCAAATATGTTTAGCAGAGTTCTTTTCTCGGAAGAGGCAACTTTCCTCAAGAATGGGCTTGTTAACAGGCACAACTTTCATTATTACGCCACAGAAAATCCACACCTCATTAGACAAATAGATCACCAGCATCGTTGGTCCTTGAACGTATGGGCCGCTATAGTAGATGGATATCTAATTGGGCCGCACATATAAGACAAGATTTGTGGTTTCAACAGGATGGAGCTCCGGCACATTACTCACATCAGGTTAGGGAGCATTTGAATCATGTATTTCCAAACAAATGGGAAAGGACGTGGTGGTCCTGTCAGATGGCCAGCTAGGTCTCCGGACCTTACAATGTCTAGATTTTTTCTTGTGGGGTTACATTAAGGGCATCGTTTACCAGATTCCTTCTACAACACAGTAGGATATGAGACAGAGAATAGTCGATGCCTTTCAGTCAGTTAATCCGCAAATGTTGTCGAGAGTTCAACGGTCTTTCCTTAGAAGGATTGAGTTGTATCTACAAAGAAACGGGCAACATTTCGAACACTTATTGAAATAGTTCAACACCTTGTAGATCATCTCACCAAAAACCAATGTATTATGTATTTCATACACGACTACCTTAAAATATCTCCATTTCTCTGTTCAAGTATAATGATATGTACTAATAAACCCTTTTTTTTAACCTGTGATTTTATTATTTTCTTAAGGTTACTTCTGCAAAATATGGCACAATATACAATACCGTTTGAACAAGAATGAAATCTTCAAGAGGATAATCTATTTCAATTCATGTACGAACTACAGAACACCGCGCCACTGGTGAATCACCTTGAATATTCAACAGTATATTTGTAAGCATTTTATTGCTTCAATAAAAGCCTTCACCCAGTATATTTGTAAGCATTTTATTGCATTATTATTATTATTATTATATAATAAATGGGATACTTAAGCGTCTGCCATGTTGCTAATGGAAAAAATATACATGAATTAAGAATAAAATACTACCACCCATCCTTTCCGATTGCCTGTGTACTAACCATTCAAAAATCGCCCTGTATTCCATCTCTGGTTGACAGACCAATTAATCAAATTCGAACTTTATGTAAACATCCACGAATCATTGAATAATTAACTTGATGTAGTCGGTTTGTTTTGTGAACTACTCCGCTCTGATCCAGAAAATCACCAATATTTTACACGATTATGTATGCTCAGTAATTGAAGTGGATAGATGTTCTGAATATTTAAACGAACCGAAACTTTGAGACGTTTTCTTTTGGTGGTAATTTTGCGAGCAACACAAAGTTCGTAAAAGTTCTGCATTAATAATTCAGAAGGATTCTACTTTCGCACAAACGTAAAACACTGAACAAATATCCAGTAGGCTTTGGAATCTTTTACCTGTCTGATTTCAATTTGTCTATGTCAGGTTTTGTTTCGGTAAACATATACGTAATTCTGCAAAGTGAAACTTTGAGTGAAGTCGATTATAATTATATATATATATATATATATATATATATATATATATATATATATATATATATATATATATATATATATATATATATATATATATATATATATATATATATATATATATATATATAGAAAAGCAACGAACAATAACAAACAATTGTGAGAACGTTAAAATTCCAACACTTGTAGAACACCTTTCACCGATCCGTCAATGACAACATAAGTCAAAACGAGCGAAATAATCCTGTTGGTTTTGGTGCTCTAGACCTATTTTTCAGGAAAAACCTCCTGTCGGTAAATATTTGATAAACCAAATATCTTCCGCGATAAACTTCGTGAAGAGTCTACATATTTAATCTCGAGACAAGAATAACTATATATATATATATATATATATATATATATATATATATATATATATATATATATATATATATATATATATATATATATATAAAAATCTTCAGGCCATAATCCCAACCCGAGTGAGAGAGATATCGCAGTATAACCTTCTTTGTCTAACACATTGAAATAAAGATGTTGATTTGCATTTGGAAATTTTTCAAGCTTCTTAAAAAGTTTTCAATGATTTTTTTGTTTTTCTTCATTATTTTCAGTTATAAATATAATTTCTTGTCCGTTTAGTATCACGACTGTAATTCATCACATTATCATATCTTGAAAATTTTCGGAAAAATAATATGATAATAATGATGAAGCAAAAATCTCGTGAATGGCTAATAATTTGTATTTCGAATTATATACTTATCATTTCTTTATCTGTATAAGTAAAACTGCAGTGCAGTCATGAAATAAATTTTTATTTTAAAAATAAAATGAAGGTGAAAAATTCCTATAAAACAAGCTTTTATTTAAATGCGCTAAAATAAAAAAATTAACTTTTACCGTTAACTTATAACGTCATTTCAAATTTAACACATTTGACACTATTTATATGTTATAATATTAAAGCTTGTCGCTAGATATAAGTACTCTTATTTACTTTCTTAGTTTTGAAATTTTAATAGGCAGCAAGTAAATACCGATACTTATATCTCGCGACAAGCTTTCATATCATAACATATAATTGTGTCAAATGTGTTAAATTTGAAATGACGTTATAAGTTCACAGTAAAAGTTTTAGTGTAAAGGTACCATTCGAAAAGTATTAAAATATAATACTTATTCGACTGTTCAGATATAGGGAATCCTATTTGAAAAAAATAGTAAAATGAGATTTGAATGACCCCTAAATCCAATAATTGTTTTTGAACACCTTGTGTGAGATAGATCAACAAAATGTGTCATATGTTCAAGAAACAACAATTACTATCATAATAGTTGTACATCTGAGGCTTTGAAATCAATAAGGAGGCCACAAAGAATTGCTTTTAAAAGTCCTTAAATTTCAGAAAGTGTCAAATATTTCAGGAACTATTAAAGATACGTATAAGGAATTTCGATCAAACTCAACTTCATTTTTCCTCACAAAGTCAAAAATGAAACAAAATATAGGGGGTGCCATTGGAAAAATTATAACTTTGGTTTGTATCTTTAATATGGAATACCCTGTATAGTCTAACATATTTTTATTTAGTAGTCACTACAGCACCACATATTACTGTGCAGAAAAAAATGTCTAATTCGGCTGTAAAATATGCCTCATCTTTCGTCGTGAATGTATATTGTAGGGACCGATTCCTTATTACAATGAGGTAAATTGTTGTATAGTAGTTAGATCAAAGATGTCATTAAAAGATTTCGTGATATAAAGAAGAATTATATCTTTACTTTTTTCTCAAAAAGAAGCGGCGGAATGATTTATGGGAGTATTCCTATTGTAAAAAACCCAGCCTGCATATTTTTCCTTCTTTCAAAATGAATGGGAGAGGTTCGAATAAAATTGAACAAACGACTAGGATATGAGTCAATTTAGCTTACGTAGTTTATTTAGAAACTTTTCTACCTCCTATATTGAAAAAAATGTCAATTATTACGTGGCAGTGTCGGGAAATATTATATGTTATCAAGCTCATCTTTCTACCTAAGCTTTTCTCTGTGTATTAATGATCTATGAATAAAATTTTTCTTAGAAAAATATTCGTTCCAACAATTCCTACGCTAAAGCAACTACATTTTCTATATGAAATATAGAAAATGCCTGACGTGGTTGAACACTGAATACTCAGACTATACATTTTTGCACTCTAGACTTTTTTATTCTCATCATGATTCACCTGTGACTAATATATCGTCTCTGTTGTTTCAGGCAAGGGGATGAATGAGGGTGGTGTCCCTAAGGGCATCACGCCCGACTCGGACTGCAACAGCAACCACCCCAATTCGGCCAGCTATCTCTCTGTATCTTCGCAGGACATTGACTTCGTTCAGGACAATTCGGATTACCAATGGTTTCTTGATTATGGGTAAGCTAAGCATTGATATTTTTTCTATCAGCTAATAGGATACAATTGATGAAAATATATTGATCGATATCAAGTACAGGGTGTATACCATTTTCGATGTTTTAGTACGGTATATGAAATACATTTTGTCAAAAAACAATCTGCTTAGAACGATAATCAAAATTCTTGTTGTTGCTAAGTTGGCACAATTGTTTTCTATACTGACGCGGAGTTTAAACGCGATCATTTAGTTTGTTTACAGTGCTCGATTTCGTCAATTCTCACAAGTGTGTTTTGCGATTTTTACAATGGATAAAAGTATAGAACAAAGAATTTGTCTCGAATTCAGTATTGAAAATGCCATATCGCTAAAAATTTTACAGAAAGCTTAGGGTGAATCGACTTTATCAAAACACGTGCATATGAGTTGTCCAGTACATTTAACAGCGGTCGAGATGTGATAGAAGATTTGCCTCGTCTTGGTCGGCCAACAACATCTTCAACTGAAGTTAACATTAATAAAGTGAAGGAAATTTTAATAGAAAACCGACATTTAAGTTTGAAAGAGATAGGCAATGAAATTTCTGTGTCTCACGAATCAATTCGTACTATATTAACAGATTGTTTGGACAAGAAATGTATTGCCGCTCAACTAGTTGCAAAAGACCTGAATTTTCTTCAAAAATTGAATCGTGTAAAAGTCGCTAGAACGAGTCAATTCCAATTCATAAAACTTATTGTAACTGGTAATGAGTCATTGATTTATGAAATTGTAATGAAACAGTCAGCAAGATTCGAAATGGCGCCTTCCAACTGAACCTAAACCGAAAGAACCATGTCAAAGTTGACCAAAATTTAAGATAATGTTGACTCTTTGATTATCGCGGTGTTATGCCCTCGTAATTCTTGCCAGGCTAGATTTGTGGAAAGAAATCTTATAGATTTTGCACCACGTTAATGTACCATCTCACAAGACTATCATTGTGAATGAGTTTCTGAACAAAAACTCAAGGAATACCATTGAACAACTACCGTGTTCACCTGATGTGACTCCGGCTGACTTTCCAACTCAATAGTCGATTCCGAAAAAGCGTTTGAAAAATGATATGATGATTGGATTATTCGTTGACGTAAATGTATTATTGGCGTAGAGGACGTGAAGCCCCTCACAGCCCAGAATCATTACACTATGAACAGTTTCATAGATTCTGCAACAGTCACCGCTGATCTCGTGGTTAAGCCATTCACGCTTGCAATCAAATGAAAGTAAACCCACTTGTTAGACCTGTGTACTTTTGGTAGGCAAAAACCTGATGCAGATCAGCAGCTGCAACACGCCAACGCCAAGGCGCAACGGCAAGCGTGGCGTTTCAATGCCAAAACACCCCCTTCAAAAATGCCAAGTTCAATAACAATAACGGATGGACCCCAGGCGGGTAAAGACAACAGCTCACATTTCCGCACTGACCTAGAGTCAGTCTGCCTCAAGGATTCTGGGGAAGGCAAGAAATTGGCAAAACAATACAATAACTTAAAGATCGCTACTTATAACTGCAGAACTCTTAGACACGATGCACAACTCCTCGATCTCGAAAATGAGACAAGCAATATCAAATGGGACATCACAGGCTTTTCCGAAGTGAGAAGACCGAAAGAAGGACTATCCATTTTGCAACCAGGACATGCTCTATTCCACAAGGTAATGACACTGGCAGCCAGAAGAGAGTAGGCTTCCTCATCAACAGAAAAGTACTCCCCCTGATTGAGTGCACAAAGGGAATCTCAGATAGAATTGCTTACATAACCCTGAAAATATCAGATGAACAAAGAATCAAATTGATTCAAGTGTACATGTCAACATCCACTCATGACGACAAAGAAGTTGAGCTTATGTACAAGGAAATTTCCAAAGCTAGAAAAGAAAATGAATGCTAAGAAGATGTAGTAATGGGAGACTCCAATGCTATAATAGGACGACAAAAAAGGAAAATGGAGAATATATTGGAAAGCACGGACTTGAAGACAGAAATGAGAGAGGACATATGCTTGCCGACTTTTTGGAACAACAGAAACTATACGCTATGAATACATTATTCGAAAAAGAAAACCACAGAGAAAGTGGACATGGATCAGCCCCGATGGAAAAACGAAAACTGAAATCGATCTCATATTACCTTCCTCTAAACAACTTATTACTGATGTAACAGCTCTGAACTCATGCAGGAAGTGATCACCTACTTGTCCGAGCCAATTTAATAACGAAGAATATAGCCAATCGAACTAAATACAGAAAATCTGAAAAGACCTCAATAGATATAGAATTATTGAGTGAAAATAAAATTTATACCAGGAAAAAATTATACGATACATAAATGATTCTGAGAAAACTTCTGATGTAAACCAAATGTCACAAGACATCACAACAACACTAATAAAAACATCAAAAGAAGTTGCAAGGAAGAAAGGATAAAGAAAGAATAAAATTTCAGATGAAACGAAGAAGAAAATGCTGGAAAGGAAACAACTATACAGATTAGGTCAGTATGCAAGAGACAGATATAGGCAAACGAGAAAAGAAGCTACAACGATGATTAGAAGAGATCTAGAAGAACATTACAAAAAATGTAATAGACAAGAACAAAAACCTCAAATGTCTCAGAAGAAAGGAAGAAAAGCAACAAATAGTAGCTCTAAAAGATGAGAGTGGCAGAGAGATGAGAAATAAGAATGAAATAATAGAGGTGACAAAACAATATTATGAAAATCTATACAACCCACAAATCCAACCAGCTCGAACATCAACTGACACTAAAGTACTGAACGTTAGATCAGAAGACACTCCAGAAATAAATGAAGAAGGAATCATATTCGCCTTAGAACACTAAAAAACAATAAATCGCCACGAGGGGATAATATTTTGGCTGAAATGATTAAGGAAGCTCATGATATAATCGTACCAGAACTGAAAAATCTATTAAACGAATGTCTAGAACAACAAACTAGGCCAGACAACTGGAATAACCCCATCATGATTATCCAATACAAGAAAGGAGATAAACAACTTCTGAAAAATTATAGAGCGATCAGTTTACTGTCTCAGATTTACAAATTTTTCACATGGATCATAGCAAATAGAATAGAGAAAAAATTAGAATACTACCAACTAGTTGAGAGGGCGACATACAGGAAGAGTTTCAGTACGTGCGATATCTTACTGACTGTGAAGATACTGATAGAAAAAATAACAGAATATAATCTCCCATTACACATGGCATTCGTAGACTTTGAAAAAGCCTTTGACTCTATCGAACACTGGCCAATCATGGAGGAACTAGACAAAGCACGTATAGTCCATCGCTACAAAAATTTAATGAAAAATATATACCGTCGGGCTACAGCAGCAATCAGACTACATGATTCCGAATAAATAATGATCAAACGAGGCATAAGACAGGGGGATACAATATCGCCCAAACTTTTCACTCTAGGATTGGAAGGAATCTTCAAAGGGTTGGAGTGGGAGGTTTTGGGCATAAACAGAAACGGTGAAAGATTGTCCCATTTGAGATTTTCGGACGACATCGTTCTATTCGCTGAAAATGAAGAAGACCTACGGAAGGTGCTCATAGAATTAGAACAGGAATCGAAGAAAATCGGTCTGAAAATCAATTTACAAAAACGAAAATAATGAGTCCACAACTTGAACAAAATATTACGATGAACACATAGAGAATGTCACAGAATATATATACCTCGGACAACAGATAGAGATTGGAAAAGAAAATAAGGACAACGAAATCAATAGGAGAAGGCGATTAGGATGGGTGGCAAAAAATCCCCCAATATCTGAGAACCAAAATATTTGACCAGTGTGTGCTTCCGGTTCTAACACACGGTGCACAAACCTGGACCCCACGAGACAGTCAATAAACAAGCTGAAAGTAACGCAAAGATCAATGCTGGTCATCTCTTTGAGGGATTAAAAGCGAAACGAGTGCATAAGACAGATAACAAAAGTAAAAGATACAGTATACACCATTTCACATCTGAAATGGGACTACGCCGGCCATATTGCAAAAATCAGAGATGAAAGATCAGTAAGATCATTAAATGGAGACCATGGATAGAAAAGAGTGCAAGAGGAAGACCAATTATGAGGTGGTATGGTGATATGAACTGGATAAGGACAGCACAGAATAGGAAAGATAGGAATCGGGAGGGGGCCTATGCTCAAATTTGGGCGCGAGAATGCTTGTAAGAGAAGAAATGTATTATTTCGGAAGAGGCGATATAATAAATTTGAAATAAATATTCAATTATCCAATTTCTGGTACTTTTCTGACAAAATGTATACTTGGAAAGAAAAAAAATTCTCTTCCTAATTCATCTAGATTCAGATTGATAGTATTGATGATCTATTTATTTTATGGAATTTCATATTCAAAGTGAAACGAAATAAGACACTTTTGTCACTTTTCCACAATTTATTCAATATCACGACCGGTTTCGACCTTACGGTCAATTTCAAGTGAATAACAATATAATACATGAGTAGGCAAATACAAGTAAATAATGAAATTTATCCTAAATATTGAGTAGTGGGGCTCCACTATGCTCTAGTTGGCTGTTGAGGTAATAAATTGTGGGTTTTACATAGTTTGTTAATATCCAAATTTTCCAACAAATTCATCTCTCCCTTTGTTACAATTATGAAGGATTCTAAGATTGTTCAATGATATCGAGTGGTTAGTTGATTTTATGTGTTCAAATATTGGCGAATTTTTATCTGAGGAAATATGTTCCATGAATCTAGTTTCAAAACTTCTCCCTGTTTGTCCGACATAGGCTATCTGACATTCATTGCATTTGATTTGATAAATTCCTGATTGCTTGAATTTATCGTTTTTTGTTTGGCATTGAATAATAGTCTGCTTAAGTTGGGGTCGCTTGAGAATGAAGCTTTTCAAATTCAACATAAGAATTTGGAAAAGTAATTACTGATTTTGTTAGAGAGTTCGTCGGTGTATCTGAGACTAGTGTATCTTCTTTCCGTGGTTTCTACGATGCGATATAGTAATTGAGAGGTAATACGTTGTTCTTTGCGTTTGATAATTGTATTTAGAAAATGTTGTGATATATTGTTATTTGAAGCAATTTCTCTGATGATGTTAAGTTTAGTTTGGAAATTTTCTGTCGAAAGGGGAACAGAGTAAGCTCTATGAATCATGACGTTATATGCAGCTAGTTTGTGGCTCAAGTGACTGAACGAGTCCATTGGGATCGATGCGTCTGTGGATATTTCCTTTTTGTAAACTTCATAAGTGAGATGGTTATTTGAATTTGTGATGGTTAAGTCTAGGAAATTAATTAAGTTATTGCTTTCTATTTCAGCAGTGAAGCTGATGCGGCAATGTATTTAATTCAGGAAATTTAAAAATTGCTGAATTTGTCTGTCTGAACCACGAAAACCAAATAAAATGTCATCTACATATCTGTACCAGAAAATAATGTGTTTTTAGCGAAATCTGTGTTTAATATTGAGTTTTTCTTTTAATTATCCATAAAAATGTCAGCTAGTAGGGGGCTAAGAGGAGATCCCATTGGAAGACCTGAATTTTATTTAAAGAATTTAGATTGAAATTGAAAGTAACTTTGAGATAGGCATATTTGAAGATGATTGCTTAGTTCATTAGTAATACATGTCGGTGTGTTAGATTCGGATAAGATATCTGTAACAAGGGGAAGACACTCATTCGTTGGAACGTTCGGGTACATATTTTTGACATCGAAATAGACTAACTTAATATCTTGGGAGATTGTGAGATCTGAAAGTTTATGTATGAGATCTATAGAATTGCAGATAGTGTACTGTGCGTGAAAATTCGCGAGGTCTAGAAATTTTTGATTCAAGAATTTTGCTACACTACAGGTTAGATTTTTTGTTTTCCTTATGTAGTTTAATCAATCCGTATATTTTTGAAGCTTGAACATTCATTGGTGTTCTGACAAACTAAGCTGTTCTTTGGTTTCTTTTGTGAAAAGTTTGGTTAGATCTTTTGGTATTTCGGTGATCCATTGTTTTCAGTACATCCTGCATCTTTTCTTCGTATAGATCTTCATTGAGGCATGCTATTGCCTTTGTCAGCTTTAGTCATTATGAGATCTTCGGCTTTGATTTCATTTGAGATGGACTTTATTATTTTCAACTGATTCTGATTGGTAGTTTTTATGTCAGATTATGATAATTTCTGTGTGTTTATGGAGGCTTGGGTTGATGATGATATCTTTATGTTTTTTGGTGGAAAGCTCTGCTTGCACTCCGGTTATTTCTTTGTCTGTTTTAAATTTACTGTATTCGGGTTAAATTTTGGTCCTTTGTTCAGCAGATCTGAGTCTAACACACCGCCATGTATTACTAATGAACTTAGCAATCTTCTTCAAATATGTTTATCTCAAAGTTACTTTCAATTTCAATCTAAACTCTCTAAACAAAATTCAGATCTTTCAATGAGATCACCTGTTAGCCCCCACTCTAGCTGTTATTTTCATGAATAATTTAGAAAAAAACTTAATATTAAACACCAATTTCGCTAAAAACACATAATCTACTGGTACAGATATGTTGATGACATTTTAGTTCGTTTTCGTAGTTCAAACAGACAAACTCAGCAATTTTAAGTTTCCTGAATAAAATACATTGCCGCATCAGCTACACTGCTGAAATAGAAAGTAATAACTCAATCAATTCCATAGACTTAACCATCTCACTTATGAAATTTACAGAAAGGAAACATTCACAGACGCATTGATCCCAATGGACTCGTTCAGTCATTTGAGCCACAAACAGCTTCATATAACTCCATGATTCATAGAGCTTACTCTGTTACCCTTTCGACAGAAATTCTCCGAACTGAACTTAACATCATCAGAAAAATTTACAGAAATAACAATATACCACAACATTTTCTAAATACAATTATTAAACCAAAGAGCAACGTATTACCTATCAAGTACTATATAGCATCATAAAAACCCCGGTAAAAGATACACTAGTCTCAGATACACCGACGAACTCTCTAACAAAATCAGTAGTTACTTTTTCAAATTCAACATAACTACTTCATTCTCAAGCGGCCCCAACTTGAGCAGGTTATTATTCAGTGCCAAACAAAAGAACGATAAATTCGAGCAATCAGGAATTTATCAAATCAAATGCAATGAATGTCAGGTAGCCTATGTCGGACAAACAGGAAGAAGTTTCAAAGCTAGATTTAAGGAACATATTTCCTCAGATAAAAATTCGCCAATATTTGAACACATAAAATCAACCAACCACTCGATATCATTTAACAACCTTAAAATCCTTCATAATTGTAACAAGGGGAGAGACATGAATTTGTTGGAAAGTTTGAAGATTAATAAACTATGTAAAAACCCACAATTTACTACCCTCAACAGCCAACTAGAGCTTAATGCATCCCTAGTACTCAATATCTAGGATAACTTTCACTCTATACTTGTACTTACCTACTCATCTGTTATATTGTTATTCACTTGAAATAATTTCATTTTACATATCTAAATTCAACTATGGTTTACATTTTGAATACGCCTGTATTCTACTCAAGAAATTGCTCTTATAATGTCATAATAGTTTTCACCTAACTTTAATAGCAACCGAGATATTAGCATATGCGAAATACGGTGAAATCGAGAAATCCAGAATAACTCGAAAACAAAGATTTGTGTTCTATTTTTACCAATGAATTTTCCTCGAAAATTGAGGAAGGAAATGGGGGGTCATTTTTTATTTCTGCTGTATTTCGCACAGCTACCTTCTTGTTATGTACAGGACCATGTATATATACCAAAGTTAGATTGGCTAGTAAAAGTTTGAAAGAATAGAATAAACTATTTTAATTCTTCTGGAAGCAATGATTGGAAAAAGTTGTAAGGCTACATCTTAAATTCACTGAGAATTCTTTAAATTCAGGACCATGATATTCCCAATTCTCCTTCAGCGTAACAACAGGATTGTTGATTGATTGATATGTCAAAATAACTTGAAACATTAATTATGTTGTCTTCTATACTCGCGGGTTTTTGAAAAACCTTTCCTTCCAAAAAAGAGGCAAAATTTGCTATTTCCAGAATTTTTGTTATTCAACGGACTTACGTTTGGATTTCTGTCATTGAATGTTTTGCAGATCCGATTAATATTCTTGTGACACTGGCCATAAATCACAAAAATATTAATGGTTTGTACAAATGAACATTCAATTCTATATTTCGTCAACTCAAACAAAAACCGTTCGAGCGAATAATGAGAATTATTTTTACTTATTTCAAAATGTCTAGAGCATCATTGCATTTTGTGTATTCCTTCTTTTCACAGAAGAAAACCATGGCCTTTGTTACTAAATGAAACAATTAGAACTCTGACTGAATTGAAACTAAGGTATAGGCCTGGGGTGCTCAAACGGTCGATCGCAAGTACTTTTTGAGTAGATCTCGAGAAGAAAAAATTTTTAATAAGTAGGTAACTCAACTACAAAAATTTATTACGTAATAAAATAACACTCTGCTAGCGGCTTTATCAAAGGAACGCGCGGTACTTGTCAGAGAAAAGCGGCGTTTTATCCTTGCCGCTTTTCTAGAAATTTCGGGCGGCGCGTTTGACGGGAATATTCGAGACTTTCGTTCACGCCGATATAACTGTTGCGCCTGCAGGAATTGGAGTCATTCTGATTTGTAACTTGAAGGCTTCAAAAAACGGTTCATAAAAACTAGGAAAAGGATTTTCCGCCATAGAGTGAATTAAGAAAACGAAAAGTACGTAGTTTGATATCTTGTTTGAAAAAAGAACAAAACATGTTCACAAGACCAGCCAAACAATCGAAAACTGCTACGATCGCTTCATTTTAAATATCTTATATATTGGCGAAACACAAGAAACCATTCGAAGATTGATCGGTTGTGAAGGAAGCATTTATTGAAGCGGGTGAGATTTTATTTGGAGATTTTAAAAATAAAACAGAAATCATGTCTGATATTAGAGAACTTCAGTTATCTCGTCCGACTGTCACAAGGCGTATTGAACTCATGAGGACATGGCAGATAAACTGAAACATAATATCATGAAGTGTACATACTTTTCTTTAAAGTTCGACGAATCCACCGATATGACAGATACTGCCCAGCCGTGTATTTTTATTCCGATGGTATTGAATGACATGTTGGCTAAGGAAGAATTTTTGAAAATCACTCCTCTGAAAGGGAAGACCCGTGGCGAAGATATATATGACGTTTTCTTCGGTTTTGTAAAAAACTACAAGCTACCAATATAAAAACTAGTGTGCATTACAACCGATGGAGCACCAGCAATGATTGGAAACAAAACGGTTTTGTGGCATAGTGCCGACCTAATGAAGATTTCCTTCATTATTTTCATTGTGAATTCCATCCGTGCACGTAGCTTGCAACGGCGGTTCTATGAGTTGCAGTTGGAAAATGGGGTGTCAGCTGAAGACATTGATTTAGTTCTTCACACTGACGTCAGGTGGTTGAATCGCAGAAAATTCGTAGAAAGGTTTCAAGAATTATTGCCCGAAATAACAGCTTTTCTAGACGAAAGAGGTGATGACACTCTGATGTTGAAAAACGATAAATGGCTGACTGATTTGGCATACTCGACTGACATCACAAAGCACTTAAACACCATCAACTAGGAGTTTCAAGGTAGAAAAAAAACCATTATTGAGATGATTAGCGCAGTAAACGCATTCGAAAGTAAATTGCAACTTATGACAGATCGACTGAAAAGAAAGGATCTGGAACATTTTTCAATTTTGAAAGCAAGGATTCCTCAGTTGAATTATGATACATATGAGGCTGAATTATCAAATATTTTGGGACAATTCGAAATGCGTTTTTATGATTGCAGTAAATTGGCAAATAAAGCATCATTTATGAGTTATCCTTTTTCATGTGAAAACATTGAGGAATTAACTACTGAAATAGCAAATCAGTTTAATATGAACTCATGTTCTGTTGAAAATAAGTTGGTGCAGATTATATCAGATATACATCTCAAAGCTACAGCATCTGATACAAATTTCTGGTGTTTTATATCTGAAGATAAATATCTGAATCTAAGGCAAATCGCCCTTCAACTGACGGCAATGTTTGGCTCAACTTACTTGTGCGAGTCTGCATTTTCTGAAATGAAGATAATTAAGTCAAAATACCACAATCGACTAACTGACGATCATATGTCATCATGCTTGCGATTAGCACTCAGTGGTTAAGTACCATTTTATGAAAAGTATGCTGAGGAAATGCAGTGCCACGCTTCAACATCCAAAAGTCACTCCTTAGTTAAGTTTAACACCATATGTAACTCTTTTGTTTTGTAACAACCAATAAACTCGCAGCTTTGAATAACTATGAATTTTTATTGATATTATAGAAAAAAACCTAACCCAAACCTTGACTAAAATAATTACCTAGGCAGGTAGGTAGGTAGGGTGTATCGTGTATGTACGACAACCTTGCATCACACATACTTGCAGCTTTTCAGAGTCGATCGTAAGTAGTCTAAAAATATTGAGGTAGATCGCCAGCAGTTCAAGTTTGAGCACCCCTGAACTAAATGGACAACATGTGAAGTCGACATCACATGAAATTTTGTTTCATTCTCAAGATAAACAGTTGCGAACTTTGAAACTTATAACACAGATTAATTCAAGAGACAACACAAACACCAAAAACCAACAACATCGACGAGACGATTCATTTTATTTGAATTGTGGAGGCCGTTACTTGATGTAGATCCATGATATAAATGAGATAAAAAACACAAGGTTTAACTTTAATCTACACTTTATTTGAAAAAATTCGACGACGTTTCGCTGGCACAGCAGCTTTATCAAGAATGAAAAACAGAATGAAGAGTATGGTATTATAAACAAATCGTAGAACAAGTTGGATGAATAACAGGAAAATCCACACCGAGCCATTGTACAGTTAGTATGAAAGGTAATAAAAACTAATTAAACAAGTTAAGTAGGGGTGAATAATTCACATCTACCTGTTCATTCAAAAGCTTGTCCGAATGTTTGTATCTATTTATTTCTAATGCTTCTAGGAGATCTAATTTTGAACTTTTGATTTTATATGTAATATGTCAAAGTTTTTATTGAATGAATGGTTTTCTTTTATTAGGTGGTTTGAATAATTTGAATCAGATTTATTTTTATCGAAGCTACGTTTATGTTCAGATGTTCTTATGCCAAAACTCCTATAGGTCCTACCGATATAAATTTTATCACAAGAACCGCAATTGAGTTTATAGATTCCTGATTTACTTGATTTTTCAACACGAGATTTATTATTTTTAATATGTTTACCTAAGTTATTAGAAGTTTTGAAAGTTATATTAAGATTTTGTTTGACGAGAAAGGATTTAATATTTGTACTTGCAGAACCGCAGAATGTTAAACTGTTGAATATTTTATAGTCTTTATGAATAGGATATACTTCATTTATTGCTTTCTGATACAGTTTTTACGAATGATTAGATCTATCATATCCGGATTATATGAATTATTAATGGCTATCTGTTTGATGATGTTTAAACATCGGTAGGAGCTATAGGAGTTTTGGCATGAGAACATCTGAACATAAACGTAGCTTCGATAAAAATAAATCTGATTCAAATTATTCAAACCACCTAATAAAAGAAAACCATTCATTCAATAAAAACTTTGACATATTACATATAAAATCAAAAGTTCAAAATTAGATCTCCTAGAAGCATTAGAAATAAATAGATACGAACATTCGGACAAGCTTTTGAATGAACAGGTAGATGTGAATTATTCACCCCTACTTAACTTGTTTAATTAGTTTTTATTACCTTTCATACTAACTGTACAATGGCTCGGTGTGGATTTTCCTGTTATTCATCCAACTTGTTCTACGATTTGTTTATAATACCATACTCTTCATTCTGTTTTTCATTCTTGATAAAGCTGCTGTGTCAGCGAAACGTCGTCGAATTTTTTCAAATAAAGTGTAGATTAAAGTTAAACCTTGTGTTTTTATCTCATCGATTCATTTTACTTGGTAGTTTCCTGAAAATACTTTTTTTGAACAGAATAAGGAGAATAATACGCAAAACTATCTCGTCAACCCAAATTAGGCGGACCAGCCCTCGTAAACCTAAATTAATATGACTCAAATGAGCATGGCCACAACTTGAACAGCATACAACCTGAGACATCGTGTAAATAAACTACTCGTAGCCTTGTAGTGCTCGGTATCTACTGCTCGCTAACTTGTAGTGTGAAGGGGCACTCTCGAAACATTGCCATAAAGAATCTGGTCCTTCAAAGAACCAAACGTAAAGGCGTCGGTTTAAAAACCTGAAAATAATTGATTTCTTTCAGTTACAGAGATGGGGGAACCAACCATCACACCAGTATTCTCTCCCTTCCCGAATCATACGAAGCTGGAGATATCAACTACTACGATGCTTTGGCAAAAAATATGGATGCTAATTTGGCAGAGGCTGACATGGAAAGTTTCAGGACTGAGGACATACACGCTTTACTGACTAATCTTCCCCCAATGTGCACAGATCATCTAAGCCAGGAGGTAAGTACTTGGAAAACAATAATGAAATTATGTATGAAGAAATCTGATTGCTGTTCTTATTGAAAATTTATCTTGAAAATATGCAATTTTCAGTTAGCGCAAACAAAAATATGGAATTTATTTGTTTGTTTTTCCTTTAACGTACTCTATTTCTGCCTTTCGGCTAATGACACGCCGGGGAATTCTGTCACCTCACTAACCCGGGAATTTGCCGAACCCCTCACGTGTCGAGGGAAGGGATCTTTAATGTCCAACAAGATACATCTCCTCCGAAAGATGGACACTCAAGTGATTCCCAGAATCCGAAAAATCGCACCGACTTTGTGGGGATTGAACCTAGGTAACTCTGCGCAGGAGACGAGCATAATATCCACTACGCCACCGAGCCGGCTAACTATGGAATTACATCGAACCTATTTTCACAGTAATAATTTGAATTATAAATGACATTTCAATGAAAGTCTACCAAAATCATGGTCGATAAGAGCCATGTCAACATGATTGAATTGCCATAATTTAGATTGACAGTCTCTTTTAGAAATCATCAGAGTCTCATACCATCCTATGACCTTAAATAAACCTACTTCAATTCTAAAATAATTCCCCCAAGCCCCTTAGGAAATATTGATTTAGGTCTAGCTACAAGCCTTGGAAAACAATTGAATAAAACGTCTTGAACGATCATGAAGGCTGCGAGATACTCTTTCTTGCATCATCTAAGAAGTAGAGTACTAGATGATTTTTTTTAACGTCGTATCTCCAATCTACGGATCTTTGTGATTATCTAGCGTGATATAGTTTGTCTCCGTCTTCTGAATACATCCCTTCAAAAATTGTTCTAGTAAGGATTTCGAATCGATTTTGTATCCCAAATCGAAATCTTTAGTTCTTATTAGCTGTCGAAGATTTCTTGAAATAATTTGGACGAAACAGCTATTAAATCGACAGCATATAATATACGATTAATGACATCTTTTGTTAGATTACCATAGGGAATAAGGGTCGATTGTCTTTCAATTCATAATGCAAGCGCAGGTTTATGCTCGGTCTAGAAAAACGACCTACACTTGTGAATTTGGAGTTGGTGCAATCAACCCCTATTTCCAGCATCCCCAACTCAAAAATCATTCGCGAACTCCTTAATTGTAGTTCTAGTTTCTTTGTTGATTGATATTTGCTCTACTTCACGCACTTTTGATATCTTCAGCGGTTCCTTCTAAGCCCTGGATCGACAACAATATTTTAAAAATTAATGGAAAGGGTCCGATAGGAACCATCCTGAAAGAGAAAGGAGTCAATCACCAGTACGTTAAATATTTGGTTGACAAATTCCTAGCTACGCTCAAAAATTATCAGCTACACAGGAATGATCGTTGACACAAACTACCCGACATTTACCTTACCATCGTCACTACTCCAACTTGTTATCAACCACAGTTAAGACTTACAAAGAAAGGTTCGAATCGAGACTATCCTCTTGTACGTATCGAAAACGATTTATCGAATATTTGAAGTCCAACCTCAATTTTAAAGTGACCGTGCCTCAGGTCGAGAATAAACAAGGGACGACTTCACTCCACATCGCAAATCTATTACCTGAGACGATCACCGCTTCTTTCAAAAAGGTCACTACTCCAACTTGTTATCAACCAGAGATTCTTCGAATCGAGACTATCCTCTTGTACGTATCTAAAATATTTGAAGTCCAACCTCAATTTTGAAGTGACCGTGCCTTAGCTCGAGTTTAAACAAGGACTTCAATCTAACCTAATCAGATTCGTCCCTGCTTTGGGTGATATTCAATTTTCAACTAGGGACGTTAGAAAACATTTTAATCAGCTTAAAACATCTTCTGCTCCAGGTTGCGATGGTATTTCTGCCACAACCTCGAAAACTGTGTCATTGCATAGCATTAAAATCGTTAGAGAAGCTGCAAACACTTCTGCACCAGAAAGATATCCTGAAGAATTTGCATGAAATGTCAGCTACTAAAGGGCTCAATAGTGATCCCATCGGTAGACCGTGAGGTTGTTCATAGAATTTAATATTGAATTTGAAATAATATGCCTACAACAGAATTATTTCAACGTTGAAGAAATTATTAATCAAGGAGCTAGTTTTCCGATCCACCCTTCATAATCACCGTCAACCGGGGCCACAGAGCAGTGGTGCAGCACGGTCAAGATATCATGAATAGGAGCAATAGACTGTAGTTTCGGTCTCATTCGACTTCGTCAGCATTGCCTACCCATTCACATCAGACCATGCCGCCACCTACTCATCTCAATTCGTTGGAGCGAAAGTAATCATGTAAATGTTACTGCGCCCCCCAACGAACTGGTACAGAGGCTACCTTACCATAGCCCCGCGAAACGGTGATAACAAAGAGTAGATCAGGAAAACATCAAGCGGTCACACTGGTTCGACAATTCACCGCAACGTTACGCACCGTGTCATCTAAGAAGCGGACTGTCGAAAGACAGACGCTCCTATTCCTATGTGGTTGACAACCAGGCATACACAAACATCTCAAACCAAAAAGTTACTATATGCGAGGTGGTTGGGTTGTTTTCGGAGTGGATTCGGTCTTATTTATCGAATAGACTACAGTATGTAGCAATTTATGGTGCTTCTTCGGATACTTTCAGTGTTACTTCTGGCGTATCCAGGCCTCTTCTTTTTGCAATTTATATAAATAATATCTCAGAATGCTTTCCGAATACATTACATGATTTATACGCAGATGATCTCAAAGTGTACAAAAATTTTGAGTCTCAGGCAGATGTGCAGTCATTCCAGGATGACCTGGATCGGTTATACACTTTTTGAGAATCCAGATATTTTGTGCTTAATGTTGATAAGTGTCAGCATATTGTATTCACCAAGAACTTGAATATTATCGAGACCAACCTGTCTCTTTATGGACTAGTGGTTAAAAAGTTGATCGGGTCAAGGATCTTGGAGTTATTTTCGATGAAAACCTCTCATTTGTGTACCACATTGAATGTAATAGCTCGAAAGCTTTCAGAATGCTTGGGTTCATACTGAGAATAACCAAAAATTTCAAAAACGTGAAAACTCTAAAAACTCTCTACTTCACCTTAGTCAGAACGAATGTAGAATATGCTACACCTATTTATAATCCATATTTTTATAAATATATATTTAGGATTGAGGATTGAGGATTGAAAAGGTACAGAAAAAATTCATTAAAAACCTCAATTATACATTCAATCCGATTCTCTTGGGTAGAGATTATAACGTTGGTCTGCGCCAGCATGGAATTCTCAGCTTGGAACATAAAAGAGTGCTATTCGATAGCACATTTCTATATCGCATTCTGAATAATGGTTTTGATTGATTCTTGATTAATTGTTTAACATACAATCGAAGTCGTACGAGTGCACTCTTTTATGTTCCGAAGGCTCGTACTGCATTATATTATAATTCTGTATTATTGAAAATGATGCGATTCTGCAATTATCATTTGAACAGCATGGGTCTTTTTAGTGTTAGTCTCCGAACCTTCAAAAGAAATGTTATTTTGTATTTGTTGAGGAACTATCATATTTTTTCTTCTTCTTTTTGTTCATTTATAATTTTTCCTACTTATTTAGTGGAAACTACCTGAATTGTAAATTTTTTTTTTTTAGTGTATAGTGAACCCCTGTTATTGGGATATCCTGTTGGGGTTCCTGTTTTCCTAATAAATAAATAAATAAATTTCGCATTGTGTAGACACATCGAAGAAATTATTATTCAAGGAACGATATTCAACCTTCCGTAGAATGTTAAATATTCTCCCTTGAAGGAACTAGTTTTCCGATCCATCCTTCATAATCACCGTCAACCGGGGTCACAGAGCAGTGGTACAGCACGATCAAAATGTCATGAATAAGAACAATAGACTGCAGTTTGGGTCTCATCTGACCTCGTCAGCATTGCCTACCCATTCACATCAGACCATGCCGCCACCTACTCATCTCAATTCGTTGAAGCGAAAGTAATCATGTAAATGTTACTGCGCCCCCCAACGAACCGGTACAGAGGCTACCTTACCATCGCCCCGCGTAACGGCGATAACAAAGAGTAGATCAGGAAAACATCAAGCGGTCACACTGTTCGACAATTCACCGCAACGCTACACACCGTGTCATCTAGGAAGCGGACTGTCAACGCTCCTATTCCTATGTGGTTGACAACCAGGCATACATAAACATCTCAAACCAAAAAGTTACTATATGCGAGATTTCGCATTGTGTAGACACATGAAGGAGCTAGTTTTCCGATCCACCCTTCATAATCACCGTCAAGCGAGGCAACACATCTGACCGTGATGTACCACTGCTCTGTGGCTCCGGTTGACGGTGATTATGAAGGGTGGATCGGAAAACTAGCTCCTTCAAGGGAGAATATTTAACATACGGAAGGTTGAATATTGTTCCTTGATCAATAATTTCTTCGACGTTGAAATAATTCTGTTGTAGGCACATTATTTCAAATTCAATAATAAATTCTATGAACAACCTCACGGTCTACCGATGGGATAACCATTGAGCCCTTTACCAGCTTACATTTTCATGGCGTATATTGAAGAAATCATATTCAATTCCTCCAAATCAAAATAAATAAATTTTTGGTATAGATATGTAGACGATATACTTGCATGTTTCATAGGAACCGCTAGACAACTAGATCAATTTTTAGTTTACATCAATTCAAGAGAAGACGATAATCAGATTCACTTTTCAGATCCAACAATCACTCATATAAATAACACCAAGTTTTGATATATATTGAAAACCCACCCCTGATATTTGCATCCCTTATGTCTCAACGCACCCAAAATCTCATAAATACTCTGCATTCAATTCATAGCGATTTCTTTCTGCCATCAACCGACGAAAATATGTCCAGGGAAGTGTCAACTATTAAAGAAATAGCTAAGAACAATGCTTTTCCCTCAAATATAATAAAGAAAATGATTCGAAAAAAACAAACACAAATAGCTTATCAAAATATTTACCCACGTATAGAAACAACTAATACAGATAAATATATTTCATTAACATATTTTGGCCCTATCAGCGAAAAGTTTGCAAATGTAATTTCAGAACAGATTAAAAAAGTAGCTTTCAAGACCCACATGAAACTCTCCAGGAATTTTTTAATAGTAAAGATTAAACTTAAAAATTTAACAATACTGGAGTTAATAAGTTGTCCTGTATGGTTTGTGAAAGCGTCTATATAGGACAAACTGGTCGTTCATTCAAAACGAGATAAAAGGAGCATCAGTCAGATTACAATAACCAGAGAACAGACGATCTACTTTTACTTCACATTGTATCTAAAACGGACATCATTTTCCACCCATAGACCAACTTGAAATTATTCACAGAATACCAAGGACGAAAGTTTGATTTCTTGGAATCAATCGAAACCCCATAGAGATAATATTCTGAAGGACCAGTAGCTCCCGGCTTATTCGTCTCTATTTGAAATCTTTAAATAATACTTGCTTTTATCATAATTATTTTATTACTTCTTGTTTGCACCCTCATTAATTATGTTCCTGCCGATTTATATATATATATATATATATATATATATATATATATATATATATATATATATATATATATATATATATATATATATATATATATATATATATATATACAGTGTGTTCCAACGAAAATAGATTTATTTTGGCATAATGCAAGCGCAGGTTTATGCTCGGTCTAGAAAAAGCGACCTACACTTGTGAATTTGGAGTTGGTGCAATCAACCCCTATTTCCAGCATCCCCAACTCAAAAATCATTCGATCCATAATAGGTCAAGTGGCACCTCGTTGGAAAGGTACTGCAATTTTCTCTTCGAATTTGGTATTTTCGAAATTCAGAATCATCATACAGGGTGTCCCGAAGCAGGAACATTGAAAATCCAAATAACTTTTTGAAACTGGTTCATTTCGGTATACGAGAACATGTTTGATCCAAGAATAGGACTTTCTTGTGTGGTTATAGAATTTTTGCAATCAACCCCTTCCATTCAGCATCCCCAACTTGAAAATCATACAAATAATTCAAGTGGCATATCTTCAGAAAGGTTTTTTGAATTCCAGAATGATTAAAGCATTTCATTCAGTTCGGCTCTCCATACAGGATGTCGCTTTCGAAAAATTCAATATCGTCATTTGAAATTATCAACTAAAATTAATTCGAAACTGTTAAAAGTATTGGGGTACGATGTGTTGAGCATCAATTACGAAGAAATAAAGCTGATTTCTGCATTGAAAATGTTCACATTTTTTTTCATTTCCATCTGGCGTGCAGTCATCTGTTATTTCTCATTTTTGCAATGAAATATTATTATTCAGATCAGTTCCTCATTATTGTTGTTGTTCGTCAGTTGAAATTAATCTGAAAATGGTTTATTCCACTGAGGAAAGGGTCGAAATTGTATCGACGTATTTTCGAAATAACAGTTGTGCCAAAGAAACGGCAAGGATATTCGATAGGAACCATCCTGAAAGAGAAAGAGTCAGTCACCAGTACGTTAAATATTTGGTTGACAAATTCCTAGCTACGGGTTCGGTGGCAAACAAAAACATGAAGTGGCATGTCCTGTCAGAAATGAGGCAACGGAAGTGGCAGTAGTGGGTCATCTACAAATGGAGAATACTACTTCGATCAGAAAACTATCTCGTCTGACTGGTGTATCAGCTACAACTGTCCATAGAATCGTGAAACATCACAAATTTCACCCTACAAGGTAAAATTAGTGCATGAAACCTTTATTCCTATGATGAATTTCGAAATTAGGGTTGCTGGGGGTAGGGGTTGATCTGACAAGTTTCGAATTATTTCGAAAAATGCTCCCCTCGAAACAAAAATCGATGTGTCTTGGTGTTTTTCGCTAATGTTACTCATTTCGGAGTTATAGGGGGTCAAATTTTCGTTGGAACACACTGTATATGTATTTTCAACTTTAGTTCATACTTCTAACCAGCTGAAGATGGTCGAAAGACCGAAATCTCGCGATAGTATAATACATAGCTTTAATTTCTCATCATCATGATTAACTATCACGTAATAACGGCGGAATCAATTAACTATTTGAATTAGAGTTCTTCTCTTTTCTAAAACTCTCGTACATTCCCTTAGCAACTGTGAGAAACTATTATTCTTAATTAGCTTCATATACTTTTCATACACAAATTATTATAATCATTACAATCATGAGACTGCTAATGTGAATTATGTACCACAAAGAGTAATAATCAAAACTGAATACGAAAAGCAAAGTGGGTGGAATAAAATGAAAAAGGAAAAACAAGAAGATTGATTTAAAAGACACCGTTATATATGTCTATATCTCAAATCAAATGATTCTGGATTCTACGTGTAATCTCTATCAATAATCGAAAATGGAAATTTTTCAAAATTACTCTATAACAAAGGAACTATGGTAGCTGAAGCCAATTATTCAGTAGTAGAAGAACCAACGAAACTAAGACACCCTATATATTTCTGAAATCAATTTACTAAGTTTAGTTTTCTTTGTCTTGAATATCTTCCATCCGTTCCAGCTGACGTAAAAGTTGAAACCAATTTCACATAAACATCAATATCCTTGGCTCCCACATTGATTTAAAATTGAATTCCTATCAGTCGCATCAAGTTTGCTCAACGTACCTATTGAATTTCTGAATGAATAATGAAATTATGGACTAAACTGTTCAATGTAGTAGAAATAAATGATCAATCAATTTTTTGTCAGAAAAAAATTAATTCTTATGTTGAACAATTTTCAAGTCCATTAGCGATTTTCTCGATTTACTTGATAAGGCTGGATTATATTTCAAGTAATATTTTGAACATTTGCCATTTATTTTGTTTTCAGAAGTACTCTTATTTTCGTGTAGTTAGAGAACTTGATCTTGAAACCAATCCAAGTTTGAAATCTATTATATCTTCTGTGAGAAATAAGCTGCCAGTTTGTTGACATTATGTTTCATATAAACATGTCCATCTATTTCTTTCGTAAATATCTTGCCAATTTCTTTAATTTTTCAAGATAAATCAATACTACCATGCAGCTTTTATACTAGAACAATTAGCATCATATAACACCATCTAGTTTAGATTTTAAGGAGTTGATAAATGAATGTTGACGAAGCTGTTTTTATATCGTCACATATTATCTGTGGTCCGATTTTTAATATCATGCTAAACGTTATCAGATGTTTAGAGCGTTCAATACATTTCCTTAACATTGTCTGTTTGTAAACTTGCCGCCGTCAAGTCGTGTGGAACGCACAGCCGTATTATATTTTCTCTAAAGAAATCACGATATTATGTACTCATCTCTGAAACTTCGTTGTGGATGCATGTAGAAGACTGAATGTTTCACCAAGAGTTCAAGTAGGTATACAACCCCACCTTCCCCATGCCAGAACGTCGAAGCGACATCTGTGAGGCATTATCGTAACCATTAAGTCTTCTTGAAGGCGTTTGTTACCGACGGTATGCTGTGAACAATGTGTAACTGTTTGGAGTGTCGTTCTTGTGATCATCGTCTTTTCTTATTTGCGTTAAATTTTGCTTTAAACTATAAAAGAGTTGTGCAGGAACTATCTTAATGGTGAAGACACCATTCGGAAAACGAGTGAGTGGCAAAATACATATAAAAACTAATATAAACAGTTCAAAGATGGTCGCACATCTGTTTATAGCGACTGATGTACTGGGCCACCCCTCGACGGGCTAAAGTTGACAATAACATCGGATGCTAATGAAAACCATTGAATAAATATACGAGAACAACAATGTGAATTGTGATTACTGCATTAAAATATAGATGATATTAACTTGCTTCAAATAATCGAAATAATCCAGCTTATCAAATAATCGCTTTTGAATATAGGGATTTTGGAATAACCAAATATCACATAGGTATATTAAAACTCCTTTGTCATAAACGAGTAGTTGGAATGCTTCAGATTGGAGGAATACAGACAAAAATTGCACAAACGATGGGTACTAGTCAATCTAACGTACAATAAATTGCGTTATCAACTAGATCAAGCGCATGACCTAATTATTTCGAGTAGAAGAAGAACTCTGTTGATAATAAATTGCATGAAATCTATCTTTACTCTTGTAGATTTTGGAGGTGTCTAACCCCTAACAAAAAGAAAACGTGCAGCTGGATTAAAATGGACTCTATCGCATGACCCGAATTCGATTGAGCATGCTAGGGATACATTGCAAAGGGTAGACCATGAATTTGTGGGACCCAGGGCTAATACTACTTGAGGGGTTGATTTTGTTTCAAATTATTGCATTGACAATTTTTCGAAAAAGCTTTTTTGGTGATGATGTGGTAGGTAGTAGTTGATCGAATCGAAAAACAAGAGCAGCAAAATATCAATTCATTTAGTGTAGTTGTGATATACAAGAGAATTTAAATGTGAAAAAAATCAGGTCGTTATTTGAAGTTCAAAAAGCGAAACTATCGAGAAAGTTTTTTTCTGAATCGACACATGAAAAGAAAAGTATTATAACGTTTGGATTAATCGGTTCTGGTCTGGTGAATATATTAAAGTCCAGAATGGGGACCACAAGCTGGGGATGTCCTCAGGGGGACTCTGGAACCTTATGGTGGACAAGCTCCTGACGGGCCTCGTTGATTCAGGGTACCAAGCGGTGGGTTATGCCGACGATCTTGTACTCCTTGTTTGTGGAAAAAGCTCAGCACACAGTTGCACAGAGTGCTCTGCTAATTACTGAGTAATAGTGCAGAAATAACGACCTGTTAATCCAAACAAAACTTACATGATCATCTTCTCTCATCATAGGAAATTACCATATTTCAAGCCACCTATTATACAGGGTGCTTCAAGGAAAATAAAACAGAGGCTATATCTACCAAGATATTCATTTTTGATCAAAACGCAAAAACAGGTCAATTTTTGTTTCAAGGGGGACATCTTTTGGGGTACAAAACTTGCCTGAAATATCAACCCCTAAGCAGGGGTTGCAATCCTTGAACATTTTGAATAGGGAAGATGGGTCGAGTGATGAATCAAAAGATAGGTGGTATCTTTGTCTACATCGCCTTGAACGAATTTCCATTTTTAATTGAAAACTGTTAAAGATACAGGGTGAGCAACTGAAAGATAGGGAAGACTATTTCCCTGAGACTATTCAAGTTTCAGTGGAGTAAAATGGAACATATCCATGCTGATCAATGGCAGTCATCAACAAGTACCATCCTCATCTCGAATTCCAACCCCTAAAGCAGGGGTGACCACCCTTGAAAATTTGGAAGAGGGTAGATGGGTCGAGTGATACCTCGAATAAAAGGTATTATCTTTGTCTGCATCCCCGTGAACGAATTTTCATTTTTGATTGAAAATTGTAGAAGATACAGAGTGAGCTACTGAAAATAGAGGAGATTGTCATCTTCGGAAACACCATTCACATCTCAAATTTCAACCCCTAGAGCAGGAGAGACCACCGTGTGTTATTTTTAAATCAGAAGATAGGTCCAGTTATAACCTTCGATAGTCTTCTCTATTTTTCAGTGGATCACTCTGTATCTTCTACAGTTTTCAATCAAAAATTAATTCTTTCACGGGAATGCAGACAAAGATAATACCTTTCTTTCGAGTTATCACTCGATCCATCCACCCTCTTCCAAATTTTCAAGGGTTGTCACCCCTGCTCCAGGGGTTAAAATTCGAGATGAGGATGGTACTTGATGATGACTGCCATTGATCAGTATGGATCTGTTCCATTTTACCTCACTGAAACTTGTATAGTCTCAGGGAAATAGTCTTCCCTATCTTTCAGTTGCTCACCCTGTATCTTTTACAGTTTTCAATTAAAAATGGAAATTCGTTCAAGGCGATGTAGACGAAGGTACCACCTTTCTTTTGAGTCATCACTCGACCCATCTTCCCTATACAAAATGTTCAAAGATTGCAACCCCCGCTTAGGGGGTTGATATTGCAGGCACGTTTTGTACCCCAAAAGATGTCCCCCTTGAAACAAAAATTAACCTGTTTTTGCGTTTTGATCAGAAATGAATATCTTGGTAGATATAGCCTCTGTTTAGTTGTCGTTGAAGCACCCTGTATTTAACGAAGAACTAAGACTAATAAATGAGTGAAATATTCAGGTTTGATGCTTGACACCAAACTGAATTGGGACAATCACATCAAATAGCAAGCGCAAAACACACTCTTGATTTTCTGCAAGTTATTTGGTCCCATATGGGGACTCAAACCAAACAAGACAGTGATGACCTATGTGACCATTGTAACGTGGCCTGCACTGAACGAGAAGACCAAACGGAATATAATGATCAAGATCCACGGACAGGCATGTCTAGCAGTCTCGGGAACCTTGAGACCGGCATCCATCGACTTCATGGAATGTCTGCTGGGACTCCCCCTCTACACATAATAACCTCCTCCTTCCCACATCCTCAATGAGGTCGAGTATGTGGGAACGAGGAATATGAAAGGGCAGATATCTGATTTCTGGTCACTTCATCTCTCGATCAAATTAGACAACTTCTACCTGGTCTTTTCATAAGGAGACATGGAATGAGATCTTCTTATCGTTTGGACGAACCCTATAAGCTTGTTATTCCACAAAAAAAAATTGGTCTACGAAGCATGTCTTACTCACCCCATATGACCTTACCTGGTTCACAGATGGATCCACAATCAGGACGGCTACAGGCATCGTTATCCACAGCTCCAAGACAAACATTACGATTGATCTAGGAGACCCTGTCAACGTAACACACGCAGAAGTATGTGCTATTCTCAGATGCGTGAAGGAAAACTTACATAGGAACTACAGAGATGCTTACATCTACATATGCTCTGATATCCAAAACGCTCTGGAATATCCAAATTAATTGGCGACTGCAAAGGACCACTTCGATAACTTAGTACTATAAACAGAGTTACTCTGCTCTGGTGCCCAGTCCATCATATTGTCGAAAGAAATGAGAAAGCAGACAGCCTTGCCAAAAAGGCAACAGTTGTTAGACCGATGAGACCAGAACTTATTCTGATTATCCCATGGACCCACTTGCCCTCCTTTTTCCAAAACTGGAACACCACCGAAGTCCTGAACTGCTGCTATGGAATTACATCAAAGTACACAAGACCTGGCCATCTTTGAATTCATGTTTGTTCAATTTATAGTAGATTACGCTTAGAAAAATTATGTAAAAACTTTCACATAAATACAACAATATTGTTGTTTTGGGTGTTGTAACGTCATAGTGGAGCTTTGATGAAACCTAACGTTTTTGCGGACAATCTCTAAACATATGAATTAAATAGTATTCTGATTCAGAGGACTAATAGATGTAATGAATATATAAAAATAAAACTGTTTTCATTAATTTCACAAAACAATCTTCTTTACAGAACCACAGACAAGGTGAATGTTATGCGAGCGTATCAGGATCAATGATGGCGAAATTCGACTTCGACAGTTCAATGAGCCCTCACAGCAGTTCTCAAGGAGAAGATTCGACCTCGATGTCTATCTGCAAATCAGAATTACTTTTCAGCCCTGTGAGAGAAGTTCCAGTGCCGGGAGCAAATTTCAGCGTTGACTCTCTGGATTGTGATTTCCACGATATGATGTTGACATGTCAGGCAAACAAGGATAACTACACTATTGCTTTCGAAGGATCTATGACGATGTTTTCTGAAGAATCCGACTTTAATGGAATGGGTAAGTTTCAAATACATTAAAAGATTTGGAACTGGATGCATATTAAAAATTGATTTTCTGTCATAATTATTTCGATATGTTGATGTAAAGGGTGATTCTCAGATACGAATATGATTCTTATACCAAAATCTAATAATGTTTCCCGTTGAATTGAACTTTTTCCCCCAGTTTTCATGTAATTGCCTTTTTGAAAAATATTGAAGATGAAAGGACAGACTGAATATTCTTGAACGGCATCAATGAAAAACCAGTCTCTCCACGTCGGGTGTTTCAGGTATGCAGTCATTAATTTCTACAGGAGATTCCACATCAAAAAACATGAAAACATTCGAGATAGGGGGTGTTGAAGTGCAGATTTCTCCTGTTGGTAACTCTTGTAGATTTCGAAGGATCTCGCTGCGATTTACAGAGAAGGAATTTTTTAACTCATCAGTTCATTAGATATGTTCAGTAGTTCACAGTAGGGTCATGCTACCTTTGACGCCATCAGTAGTGTAGTGTGCCTCATAGTTTTTCAAAAACCCTTATTGAAAAGAACTTTCAACTTTGAATCTATTTTGTCTCCTGAATTTTTTCCGAAACCGCAACGTTTTCGAGTGAAAAATGATTTACGTAGGAAGCCACGCGTGTTTGTATGAACTGAAGTGAGGATCGACAATCAGTAATCCAGATGAAGGAACAGAACTGTCCATACAAACTAGAAAAATAGGCTTCTTTACGTCATTTCGCATTTGAATATCAGAGTGTTCATTTTATTAGGTGGAAATTCAAATGACCTGTAACTTCTTGGGCCATTATATTACTGGGGACTTTTGAGTGAAACCAAAGGGTAGAGGATAAAAGTAAGAGCTAATGAAAAACTGTAGTATACGAGTTTCAACGCCTTCACTGAGTAAGACTCCGTACTCACATCATTAAATTTTTGCGGCTCAGTAAAGAATGAATGATTTTTACCCGTTTTCTGTGTTTTGTGCAACCTTTACATTACAGGGAATCATTTTTTTCGTATTTTACTATTAAATTAATAATTTTCAACCATTGCGTTTTGAGAAAATGAAATAAACGATTATAAACCTAAGTGCAGATATCATATTTCAAATATTCTCCTCGACATCAAATTAAATAGTTAACATTAGTAAAAACCAGATGTCGCTTACAATTATATACTGCTCCTCTATCCTATACTCTTCGAGTAAAACCTAATTTTGCCGGTATCCTTAGTAACATATAGAAGACTTGCCATAATTGGAGTTGATTTTTGTCAATTATACATAGTATTTTTATTTTGAAATATTAGAATAGAGTACACCTTTCAAGAATTGGCCGATATTCATATATTCTATGACCAATGAGGAAGTAATACAACTAAAACCTGAAGACTGTATCTTGAAACTTTTCCTTCTGGACCAGATCAGTTTGTCAGAACATCGATAAATGAAGAACTTATTTTGGTTGAAATCCATAATAACCAAAGAATCAGAATTCGAAGGCTTTCTCTACAAGTTAGCGTATCATATTCGACTGTTTGGAAAGCTTTGCATGCATGACCAACTATTATGACTATATCCAGAGGTTTCGAGCCTTCAAAGCTGAAGATCCACTCTGATGGTTCGAATTTTGCCAATGACTACTACAAAGACTTGCCGAATTTTATAGGAATATTTTGTCAACAGACGAAGTATAATGAATGTCTACAACGATCACGTGTGGGATTGAGTTCATCGTCATGAGACGATTGACCGTAGCCACAAAATTTTCTATCAATGTTCAGGCCGGATGGTATGGTGGCATATTGTTGAGACCAGTAATTTCAACTAACAAATTGAATTCCTGCAGGACATTCCGATTTATTTGTTTGATGATTTGACTTGTGCGAATAGAAGAAGATTGTGGTTTTTACATGATAGTTTGCCCTTTTTGGATTAATAGTCCCAACTAGATGGATTAGTATAGGCGGTCCTGTAGCTTAGCCTTCAAGATTTTATCAATCTGAATACCCTAGACCAGGGGTGCTCAAACTGCTGGCGATCTACCTCAATAGTAGACTACTTACGGTCGACTCTGAGAGGCTGCAAGTGTGTGGGATGCAGGGTTGTCGTACATACACAATACACCCTACCTAGCTACCTAGGTAGGGTGTACAGTAGCATATATAGATATTAGCTTTCCGCACAATATACATTATTTTAGTCAAGGTTTGGGTTTGGTTTAGTTAGGTTCTTCTCTATAATATCAATGAAAAACTCATAGTTATTCAAAATTGCGAGTTTATTGGTTGTTACAAAACATAAGATGGTACGTAACCACTGAGTGCTAATCGCAAGCATGATGACATATGTTACTCGATTGCGATATTTTGACTTAATTATCTTCATTTAAGAAAATGCAGACATGCACAAGGAAGTTGACCCAAACATTGCTGTCAGTTGAAGGGCGATTTTCCTTAGATTCGGATATTTATCTTCAGATATTAAACACCAGAAATTTATATCAGATGCTGTAGCTTTGAGATGTATATCTGATATAATCTGCACCAACTCATTTTCATATTAAACTGACTTGCTATTTCACTAGCTAATTCCTCAATATTTTTACATTAAAAAGATTACTCATAAGTGATGCTATATTTGCCAATTTACTGCAATCATAAAAACGCATTTCGAATTGTCCCAAAATATTTGATATTTCAGCCTCATACATCATAATTCAACTAAGGAATGCTTGCTTTAAAAGACGGAAAATGTTTCAGATCCTTTGTTTCCAGTTGATCTATCATAAGTTGCAATTCACTTTCGAATGCGTTTACTGTGCAAATCATCTCAATAATAGTTTTTCCTTTATCTTGAAGTTCCAAGTTAATGGTGTTTAAGTGTATTGTGATGTCAGTCAAAAATGCCAAATCAGTCAGCCATTTTTCGTTTCTCAACATCGGAGTGTCATCACCTCTATCGTTTAGAAAGGCTTTTATTTCGGGCAATATTTCTTGAAACCTTTCTACGAATTTTCCGCGACTCAACCGCCTAATGTCCGTGTGAAGAACCGAATCAGTGTGTTCAGCTGATTCCCTACCTTCCAACTGCAACCTTAAGAGCCGCCGTTGCAAGCTACGTGCACGGATGGAATTTACGATTTTTGTTGCAATGCCCATAATTTCCTCCGTGTTTAAAACTTTTGAACACAAAACTTGTTGATGACAATGCAATGGAATGAAAATATTAAGGAAATCTTCGTTAGCTCGACACAATGCCACAAAACCGTTTTTGTTTCCAGTCATAGCTGGTGCTCCATGGGTTATAATGCACACTAATTAATATAGTGGTAGCTTGTAGTTTTTTACAAAATTGAAGAAAACGTCATATATACCTTCGCCACGGGTCTTCCGCTTCAGGGGAATGATTGTCAAAAATTTTTCTTTAGCCAACATGTCATTGAATACCATCCGAATAAAAATACACAGGTGGGCAGTGTCTGTCAGATCGGTGGATTCGTCGAGCTGTAAAGAAAAGTATGCACATTTCATGATATCATGTTTAAGTTTATCTGCCATTTCCTGACTCATGTCTTCAATACGCCTTGTGACAGTCGGACGAGATAACTGAAGTTCTCTAATAGCAGACATGATTTCTGTTTTATTTTTAAAATCTCCAAATAAAGTCTCACCCGCTTCAATAAAATGCTTCCTTCACAACCGATCTATGTTCGAATGGTGTCTTGTGTTTCGCCAATATATGAGATATTTTAAATGACGCGATCGTAGCAGCTTTTGATTGTTTGGCTGGTCTTGTGAAGATTGTTTATTCTATTTTGAAAGAAGAGATCAAATCACGTTCTTTTCGTTTTCTTAATTCACTCTGTGGCGGAAAATCCCTCTCATAGTTTTTATGGACCGTTTTACGATGTCTCTCTAAGTTACCACGCTTAGATATTGCAACTGACGCACAACAAATAAGACAAATGCACTTATCCTTCACCATACGAAAGAAAAATTCTTCCTACTAATCGTTATCAAAATGATACGTTTTAGATTCATTCGCTGCACTCATTTTGTACTATTTAATGATAAACTTTGTATGAAATTACAATTCAGAATGACTCCAATTCCTGCAGGCGCAACATTTATATCGGCGCGAACGAAAGTCTGGAATGTTTCCGTCAAAAGCGCTGCCCGAAATTTCTAGAAAAGCGTCAAGAATAAAAAACACGGCTTTCCTTTTACAAGTACCGCGCATTACTTTGATAAAGCCGCCTTTTGCTGCTAGGAGAGTGTTATTTTATTGCGTAATAAATTTTTGTAGTCTGAGCACCCATGGTCTAATTTCATCTCATAGGTGAATCTAGTTCATGAAATAAATGAAGATGATCTTGATCGCCTCTTGCAATTTTGTAAATTTAAGTGAAAATATCAACAATAATCCATATATTCCTAGTAATACCTATTTTTCTGGCCAGAGTCTTCCCTCTCAATGGTGAATTGCATAAGCATAATTGTCGATATTGGAAAACCCAGAATCTGCATTGCTTCACATAGGCATACACACAAACTCAGACTCAGAAATTGAGTGTTTGGGCTGGCATTGTTTCAAGCAAGCTGGTGCACCTGTGCGTTTCAATTTTTCAGTGCGACAATATTTGGATGCAAATTTTCCGGGTCGGTAGATTGGCAGAAGAGGAACAATTGAGTGGCCAGCCAGGTCATCTGATTTGAGTCCTTTAGATTTCTTTGTATGGGAACATCTTGAATCAAGAGTTTATGCTACACAACCTGAAAACTTGAAAAAGCTGCGGAGAAGAAAAGTCAACGAATGCAGACTTTTGACACTAGAACTTCTTCAAAAGGAAATTCGAGAATCGTTTGTATCATTGTATGGAGGTAAGAAGGAGTCATTATGAGCATTTATTTCGATTTCTGGCAGTGTCAAATTTTCGTTGGAATACAAACTTTCGTTGTATTTGGACTATCTGTGAGATATTAAATATTCATAAAGATACTATTTTTGAATAGAGAATCAAAAGACCTTTACAAAGATATGTCACTCGACATACTTTCCCCATAATGAATTTTGACTTACGTGCTGCTGAGGGTAAGGGTTCAGTTTACATGCTCCTAAACAACTCAGAAATCAGCCCCCTTCCCAATCAAAATTTGACGTATCCCCCAGCTTTTTCCGCCAAAAGCAGTACATCTTGAGATGTGTGTGTGTGTGTGTTTTCGCAGCTACCGGACATTATGAATTGACGAGTAATGAAATTCCAATTTTGCAAATTGGTGCTAGATCCTTGAAAACTACAAGAGTCACCAACAGAATCGTGAAAAAAATCTGAACTTCAACACCCTCTACTCGATTATTTTCATGATTTTTAATGAGGAATTTCTGTAGAAATGAATTAATATCTGTAACACCCCGTATAATGGATTCGTGAGCCACACGAATTGGTTCCATTCGCATTCAAATAATAAATTAGTGATAAATTGGTAATAATAACTGAAAGTTAGTCAAACAACAATAAATTCTTCAAAACTTTCAACCGTTCTAGCAAGTTAAAAATCAACTGTTACTTCGATTAATCAGGAATCAATCTCTTAATGCTAGATTTAATCAAGAATCGATTTCAATGCATTCGATTCGAAAACCATTTTTTCTCAGAATGAAGCGACTTGAGTACCTAGTCTGCACATTCACAGCAACCCAAATTTGTTTTAAGTTGGGCTAGTTTAAAAATCGAATATTTTTCATACCTGATTCAACCGATATGACAAAGATCCTCGTAAACGAAATCATACTAAAAACCCCCATTACGCAGTATAATCACATCTAAACAGAACAAATTCCCTTCGCCTTATCTCTATTTTCTCCATAAAACCAACAATATGAATCACACTGTCGACTGTAAAGCAATTTAATCGAAATTTTGTTGTCTAGAATAAACATAATAAAATTCATCGTAAATTGAGTAAAGCTTTTAGAGAATTTGCCTGTTTTTATCACTAATATAGTCGAAACTGAGGTATTATTTTAAAAGTGAAGGAAATTTCACTTTAGTTGAGTGCTCTATTCGAAAAGTTAAGGTGTAGTTCTTTTTAAAGGATTAACAGAAAATATTGTTGAGTGTTCTTTCAATTATTAGTCGGAGCTTTGTGAAAATTAATGTCAATCGATTGGTGTGAGTGATCTTTGTTATTATTTAAACTGTAATTAAGGTATTAATCAATTTTCATACGTATTTGTTCAGTAGCTCTGAAACTGCACATTCTATCGAAAAGATGTGAAGGGGAAATAAGTAAACCTTGAACCGTTGCATATTTCAAAATTATTCTTGAATATACAGACTGTTCCATTTCCGAGATTTATATCAAAGTTATTTTTAACTGGAATGCCCTATTTTTCATATCATTTTCGCATTACTCATGTTGAAATTATGTCAGTTATAAGAAATGTTTATACCTTAACCCAACGAACACTTCTTATTCTCCTCAGGGTTGTCAGAAAATTTCCACTGAGGCACCAAAACTTTCTTAGATTCAGGGATCAGCAAGTCCCGTCACCTGAGCTAGTTTTTGTGCTCTGTTATTGAGGCTTCAACTTACTTTCCCCAAGCTATGCCAAAAGGAGTATAAAACTATTAAAACAGTCAATTATCAAATACTAGAGAATAAGCTCACCGAAATCAGATAGAACAGCTTATTAAAGAGCTGTACTACTGGATCCAAATTTGTTCAGAGTTTCCAAAGCCAGATCGATACTTGCTCTCCTTCACGCACTGTTGCGGTGGTTCCTTCTAATCTCTGGGGCGACAAACAATAATATTTTGAAAATGATCCGGCACTATATATATATATATATATATATATATATATATATATATATATATATATATATATATATATAAAAAAAGAGAGGATTTACAAAAATTCGAATAATTTTATTTACAATGAATGCTTATATCTATAATTTTGGTGTGTCAGAAAAACACAAGTGTGAGCTCAGGAAAATGTAACAGGGGAACCATACTATCTTGCATATGATTCAACAAGCGAGTGAAAAAAACCTGAGGAAAAAACTCGTTTCCCTGTCGCTATTGCACTAGCTATAGCTTGTCTGTTTACGTTGTGTTAGTGTCGTGTGTACATAAAGAGTACCAATGATTTTTCTGCTTAGCAGCTTCAATTCTCATCTTGCACTCCATGATTTCCAGACGAAGACAAGGGTAAAAGGAAGGGGGGTTTGGAACAGGAATCTGTAACAACGGAAAAAGAAAACCAGCATAAATATTTCAACAATCATACCTGACTCTTATATGTGTAAACACACTTGAATTTAAGAAAAGATTTTACATAACAAGCAAGGCCATAAAAAGAACTAAGGAGATAATCAAAAAGTACATAATCTGGGATATTTCCTCTTTCGCGGAGATGTTCTTTCGTCGCAGTGTGAGTCTCCTGCAACATAATCACTTCCTTGTTCTTGCTTGCCAATTTTGAAGTATAATCTCGCAAATTCCCTTCAATATTCAAACTCAACAAAACAATTCCCTCTCTGTTTGACCGAGAGAGCCCTGATGGCTAGGTTCGATCTTCTAAGTGATGCCGATTATGATTTATAGATGTTCTAGAATCATTATGAACCCAATAATTTGGGTTAGCATCTCCCATATATGATTTCTCCGTTTTTTTTTGACAGTCGTTTTAAAAATATGACAAAAAAAAGTCAACGTGGCAGAAGCTACATGACGATGCCCATCGTCAATACTCCAACCAGTTATCAACCACCCTTAAAGCTGCTGAAGAAATTTTCGAATCGAGACTTGCCTCTTCCACAGATCGAAAACGTTTTCAAATGTTTGAGGTTCAAGTTCAATCCCAAAGTGACCATGCCCTTGATCAAAAGGAGGTCATCTGTGCACTACTCCACTTGTCACCGCAAATGTATCATCTAAAGCGTTCGCAGCTTCCTTCAGAGACGCGCCACACATTCTTCCTAGTCCAACCACTATCAGGTCCATTCCTACTTTGATTGATGTCCAAGACTCCACAAGTGACGTTGAAAAACATCTTAAGACTTATTCCGCGCCGGGTTGTCATGGTATTCCTCCGCAACCTCAAGAAACTGTGCTTCGTCACTGGCTCCACCTTTATCCCTTATCTTTTCCAAATTCTTCTCATACAATTCTTTGTCTTCATCTTGGTTTTGTACTCTGGTGATACCAATTTCAAAAAAAGGAGGTGAATTGGATGCCGACAAATACCGTCCATATAGTTTGATCGCGATTGTGGTTACAATATTTGAAAAAATTATTTTGGAGCGAGTTCACTTTGCATTGACGAACCGTATCGTACCAAAAACCAACATGGTTTTATGCCTGGTCCTTCCGTAATTACAAACCAGCTCAAATGCGTTAACGATTGGAGTTCGACAAGCTTGACAAACAAATCCCCATCGACGTGATTTACTTAGACTTTTCTAGAATTTTTATACATACTACCCTGCCCAAAAAGTAATATGACATCTCAATTTAAGCTGCGCGCGCAAATGGATTTGGGGTAGTGCTTTCATTTTTAGGTTGGTAGGACCGTCTCTGATATCTGTATCAAGGTTCACATCAAAACATTCATTAGTGTTTGAGATTTCGTTTTGTAAGCTCCTAGAAATGCATTTTTCGATTCTTATAATGTATGCATTTGTTAAGCAAAGAATTTGCATAAAATTTTGTTTGGGGAATGAATTTTCTGCTGCTGATTCATTGAGGATGCTGCAAAAAGCATTTGGTGAGGAGGCTATGTCGACAAAAAAATATTTACAACTGGTATAAAGAGTTCCAAAAAGATCGACAACGCGAAGAAGACGAAGAGCGTCCCGGTCGTCCATCAACCTCGACCGTCGATTAACAATTAGAGATCTTGCTGATCATGTTGGTATCATTATTTGAGCGTTATTCGTCGTTTGCGTGAAGCTGTACGTCTAAAGAGGCCGGAATTGTGGCGAGACAATTCTTGGTTTTTGCACCACGATAATTCACTCACACTGCATTGATTCTCCAAAAATGAGACCCAGATTATTCCACAGCCGCTGTATTTATCTGATTTGGCACCGTGTACCTTCTGGTTATCCAGCAAACTCAAAAGACCGCCCCAGGAATATTGTTTTGAGTCAATAAACGAGATACAAGCCGCATCGAAGAGAGAGCTGAAGGTCATGCCGAAAATCGACTTTAACAACAGTTTTGAAGATTAGCAAATCCGTTGGCATAAGTACATTGTATCTGAAAGGGATCACTTTGAAGGCGATGAAATTGAAAAATTGAATGAATGCTGAGTCACCTTACTTTCTGGGTACAGTAATACCCAGTTATTTTCTTTTCATATCTACACTGTTAGTTATTTGTACTTCAGTGTGTAGGGCTCAGTCCTTCACTTAATAAATGATAACAATAATAATAACAAAGAACAAAGAACAAAGCTTTTATATAAAACAAAGTGGATAATTAATATATAGTATACTATATACTCACTAAAGGATTGAACGATGCAAGGATAGACTCCAGATACACCATCCTCTTGGGGAATATCTACAAAAGCGCCACATTGAGAGTGAGTGTCGACGAAGAGACGAAGACGAAAGACATTCCAGTTCACAGGGGAGTAAGATAAGGGGATACAATATCTCCCAAACTCTTTACTCTTGCTCTTGAAAACATCTTTAAAAAACTCGAATAGGAATAAAAAAGTTTAAGATTACATTTATCTCGGTCATGTTATAAAACTAGGAAAACAAAACCAGGTGGCCGAAGTGAAAAGAAGAGCCTGACTTGAATGGACGGCGTTTGAAAAATGAGTAACATTTTGTGGAACAGAGATGTTCCCACCTTCTTACGCAGGAAGGTGTTCGACTCCTGCGTTGTTCTCGTCATGACCTATGGCCTAGAGACTGTGACACTAACTGAGAAGAGCGCAGAAATGCTGAGAGTTGCCCAAAGACATATGGAAAGGAGCATGCTGGGAGTGACTTTAAGAGATAGAATCCAGAACGTAGAGATAAGAAGAATAACCTGTGTTACAGATATAATGGAAAGAACTTGTAAACTGAAATTGAATTGGGTAGGACACGTAGCCAGGAAAACAGAAGATGAATGGCCAAATAGACTAGTGCACTGGAGACCTAGAACAACCAAGAGGGGCATTGGAAGACTACAAAAACGATGGGTAGATGACCTCAGACAACACGCAGGCTCCAACTGGTATCACCGCCACAAGGCAGGGAAGAATGGAAAAGGATGGGAGAGGCTTACATTCACCAGTGGATGACTGGGAGCTGATATGATAATGATAATATATACAATTATACAGAGTGCTCATTTTTAAATATCAGAGTTTGGAATCAGTCAAACCACATTATTTTTCTCATTTCGAATAGCATATACTGTATTAAATCGTTGAATTTGAATAAAAATCTCAATACCTATCAAATTTTGTATAGGTTCCCATGCTTCTTCTCGAATTGAAAGGTATTTTTGTTTAACTTGATTGAAATGTTAATCTTTTTTTTAAAACACTATTCAAGCCGATATCTATCCAAAAGAGTTATTCATGTTTCATAAAATTTTCGTTTCGTTTAATGGTAATTATTATTCTACGATTTCGCCGATACCTACAGTTTTCATTAGTGCTTTTTCTTTCAAGGTACTTCGTGAAACAATACAATTCATGTGCTACTTGAAATCTAAAAATCTCTTACGCCTTAATGCTTTCTATTAATCCATGAGAATATTTTTCAGAAACCACAGTATTTCTTGGCTATTTAATAATCTCTCTGAAAAATTGTGGTCCATCTACCAAGTTTTGAACCTTCCTCTCCAGAGATGGAAGGGACACTTATACTAGAAATAATTCACCCAAAACTTCAATTGCAACAGCTTATTGGTGTAATCTGATTAATTGACCACACCATGCAAAAGAAATTCTGATGATTGAGTTATGACACATGATATTAGCCTAATTATAGTTTTATTCTTTTCGAAATGATTATCGCTTCCTTCAAATAATTACCATATCTCGTTATTTCAGACAAAACTGACGAACATTCAAATAGTGCACATTTCACCAATGACCTTAAAACTCATGCCAAAACGTTGAAGAAACTATCCAACGCTATTCCAATGACGCAGTCAGACTCTGGTAGCTTCACGACGTGGAGCAAACTCAAAAAAGCTGGATGTGATACTCAGGTCAGAAGACATCCCTCAGGAAATAACAACAATTCTGGTGATGATGCAACACATTTAGGTTTGAACGACAATACCCTCAAAAGCCAGAGTATGCCGAATTTGTATAAGAAGAAGTTGATAAGAAGTTTAATGCAGAACAATATTATGAACAGAAGCAATAATTCGGTGAGTATTTGAATTAATACAGACAACACTAAGTCTGCTTGAAAAACTCCTCAAGTCCGCCATTCTGATAATTACTTGCCCAGCTTGAGGAAGATCGTGGTTCACTCTTTTACCTTCGGTTTTCTTGAAATAAATTCTATCATACTTGCATATTCATTACGGTGGATCAAAAAAACAAATATTTTTTTTTCGATTTGTACTCTGAAAAATTCCAAGACACCTCCAAGAAAGTCTTTTCAAGTATGAGCTCTTAATAGTAAAGGAAAGGTCCTCCGCCTTACAGTTTTCTATATTTTTCTTATTATCACATGGAAAAATTGATTTCTCTTATATCGTTTTAACGATTTCGTTAGAAATTGAATGTTCTACAAAAAGCCTGTTACGATTTTTTCGTAAACGTAACCGTTTAAAAGGTATTAACGGTTTGATTATTTGAAGGTAAATTTTTCTTTCCTTATGAATTTTATAACTCAATGAATCTTTATCAATCATAAAACTCATAGTTTTCAAAGAAATTTTTGCTCTTCAAAAATGGTCTCATAATTTTTCGTTTAAGTGAAGCGTTTACAAAATATCCATCGTCAAACATAAATGCCTATCAATTTTTCCAGATTTTCATCAATAATTCGGAAAATTTTAATTGAATTCATGAGTTTTGAGGAAATTTACACAAATTTGAATTTTATGAACAGAAAAATGTTATGAAATAATTTTTCAACATATGTTTACTTTCAATTAGAATGAATAACGTTTTAATTTCAAATTCAATACGAAAAACATTGACCTGGAAGAAAAAAACAAGTGATTCCTTTTTAACGAAAACTTTATATTATTTACTTAAAACTGCGATATATTGTTCAATATCTTTGACATAACGGTAGACTTTACTGAAAATAATATTCTCTATTGTAGTATTGGAATTGCTTTTCATGTTTTGTCAAGCATTGATTATATTCACTAACTAATGCAACACCTCGCTCTGCTGAAGCATTAACAACTTTCTATTGTTCAAGTATAATTAGAATAAAAACATTCAAATAAATTTTTGAACATAAAACTTCTGTAGGAGTTATTTTTATAATAGAAACTCAAATTTGTGTAAATTTCCACAAAACTCATAAATTAAATCGAAAATTTTCAAAATTATTGATTAAAAACTGGAAAAATTGATGGGCATTGATGTTTGACGAGAAATATTTCGTAAATGCTTATCTGAATTGAAAAATTATAAGATACCATTTTGAACCTGTAGAGCAGTAAATTTCATACAAAACTATGAGTTTCATGATTCATAATAATTTTTTCATTGAGTTATAAAATTCATAAGAAGATCTAATCATTCGAAAAAATTTAGCTTCAAATAATCAAACTTCAACCGTTAATATCTTTTTCTAACGATTAGGTTTACAAAAAAACTCGTAAAAGGCTTTTTTGGCACAGAAATTTCAATTTCCTACGAAATTTATAAAACGATATATTTTTTCGAAATTGTTGGAAGCGAGATATCAATTTCTCTATGTGATAATAAGAAAAATATATAATACTGTAAGGAGGACCTTAGGAACTAATACTTCGGGAGACTTCCTTAGAGGTGTCTTGGAACCTATTTTACAGAGTACCAGGCGAAAAAAATATTCGTTTATTTTGACCCACCCTAATATTCATATTCTACTTTCATCCCAATGTACTATTATGGTTAGATATGTTGCAGTTATAATTGTTAAAGTTTGGAAAGGGTACGATCTGTGAAAACAAGACACCGATTCTATAATCAGTGTGGCGCTAGCATTTCTTTACTAATAATATAATTTGTTGCAGTCTGAAACTTGCACTGTGAAAAGGAAACCAGTTAAAGTTTTTGACATACAACACCAGGTGGAAACTAGTAGCGGAAGTGGTGCTAGCATCTCGGATATGGCAACTTCTATAGATGCAAGTTCTAGTGAAAATGTATCTAACAACAAACAACCAAATTTCAGTTTGGTAAAACTATTCATGAAACAAAAAAGCATGAGTACAGAAGGTAATTAGTCCCAAATATTTCTTGTTTTCTTTGTACATTTAATTATTTGATTTTATTATGATTGTTCAATTATTGCTGATTATATTTTTTATCTAATAAGTTAATTCAGAAAAATACTCAATAAATATGATATCCAAATCTTCGTTCAACTAATATTCCGTTTATTAACTCATAATATTGTTGCAGGAATGTCGACAACAGCGGATCAACTATCGTCTACAGAAAACTGGCCTGGAAGTCAATCTGTAGAAAGCAACTGTTCTGAAGCCAAATCTACCGATCACCAAAGATACCTAGATCATAGCCACGAAAACAAAATCATCGAAAGCGGCTCCAAAATTTACGATTTAATCGCAGAAGAACCAGAAGATGAATTTATCAAGAATACTGAAGATACTCTGAACATATCAAAGCAAGAATCAAACTCAATCAGTAGTATTGGAAAGAAATCGTTGAACAATAATAATAGTTTTTATGATGGAAAGAAATTCGAATCACCAAGAAGATGCAATATTAGATTGTCTAAAAATGATTCTATTAATAGAAGCATACAGACCTCTCATTTTTCGGAAATAGCAAATCTCAAAAATGTTGGAAAACCAACACTTTCGAATCCTCAAATGCCTATAAAGGTGATAGAACCTTCGTTCCTAAATAAATTAAAGAGGGAAGGTGAAGTCCAAAAACCAATTTATGTATTATATCCCAATTATGTTCTCCCGAATTTGGACTTTTGAATGAAAAAGAAGAAGACGTAACAAAAGTTCTTTTAATGCCGCAAAGAGCTCCATCTATTGCCTCACAGAAAAAACGACCATTCAGTTGTAATGATTTAGAAATGCTCAAAGCTAAAGGTTTCAGTCATGTGAGGGATTGGGATTCTCTTAATTTCTTATTACCAAAGGAATGCAAGGAAATACTAGCAGATATACCAGAGGTGGCTAAGCATCTCAAAAAATCATCAATTGAGAAGCAGAATACATCCAGAACTATGAAACATAGAAGAAGGCCAGTTAGTTGTGATTATACTGAACGATATGCTCCCAATCATACGAACGTATCCTCAAGCTCTAGCACAGCTACACAGCCAAGTTCTGGTTATAGAGGATCCTCAACAATATTGAACGATTCACAGAACAGCCCAGCACCTGGAACAAACCTTAATCCTTTGTTTGTATATCGATATGATAGTGTAACAAGTTCAGAAGCTAGTTTAATGCAAAGTGAAAGACAAAAAAGTATTACCACAACGCCAGCATTACCTCAGCGATATATTAATGTCACACATGGAGAAGTTATTCCCCCAAGACCACCTTTACCAAAGAGTATTTTATCTAAAGAGAGCAAAAGACATAGTTCATGCGAAACAAGTGGAGAAGGTGCTTACATGGAAGACGTTAAATATAAACGTATTTCTTTACAAGAACCTTATTATCTGGTTAGAAACAAAAGACTATCTGAAACAGAAGATGAAGGTGTTGATGCAGGCACATCTAGCAGTAGCCTTGACGAACAAGAACCGACTGTTACTTCCAGGCCCAAATCTAATCGCTTGTTTCCGAATATGAGTATAGATGAACTTGCACAATTTGAGGAATTTCTGAAATGCAGCGGTATTTCGTCATCGGATCCCGAAGATTTGAGTGAGGAAAATTTGACACAGTTGAGATCGTACGTTAGTAAATTTCTTTCTTTGAAAATGAATCAAGAGGGCGGAGAATATTTTGGAGGAAAGAAAACTGTCAGTTTTGCAGAGAAGGTTAATATTCTACCAAAGAATTTGGAAGTCAGACCTCCATCGTTTTTGGCACCGAATAACTCGCCGAACGTTTCTGCATTTGGTCATCATAAGAATTATCAGGTAATGTGTGAAATTGCAATATATTTAAGACGACGACATTGTAATTTCGATGCTAGGTGGAAGTTTTAACTACGAATATGTAAAAGACCCGCGTCTTAGACATTAGACATTTTCTCTTGGCGTGTCTTTATTGAGTTGTTAGTGCTGTCAAATCGCAGATACATTACAAAGTCGAATTTAACACTCAAGTTAAGGCATACATATTCGTAGTTTGTACTTTTCCTATTTTGAGTAATAAAAAAAAGTTGCAACAGGCAGAATTGGGATTGATGATGTTTGGTTGTTGTTAATGATCCAGACATCTTAGGTATCTTAAACGCCGATCTACGGAAAAATTCCTTTGATATAGTGCCGTCTAAAAAAATTATAAAGGTCAAAAGATCACGAAAATCAGTTTTTCGCAAATATCTCGCGACCTATTGCTCGAAGATCAATAGAGATAATTATAAAAATTGTTTGTTGTGAAATTATCTACAAAAAACGCCTTCTGCATTTTTCTGTAAAATAAATGATTTTCGGAATAGAGCGCTGAGAAAGTGACTATATTATGATAATGCACTCGTTTCTACACCACCTTCGAGATAGTATGCAAGGCGCGTTTTTTTACATGATTTGCCCCGTAGGCATAATCCATGATATGTAATAAGATGTTTTTTGATTTAAGAGTGAATAATTTTTCATTTGAACATTGAAAAATACAGAAAAATAAACTTTAGTATATAATTTTCTTTTCATTCATTGTTGATAGCTTCAGTTTCTATATCATTAACAATTGCTGACAAAACGTCGAGTGGATTTATGCCTATATTTGAATCGGCATCTTCATCATTTTCATCATTAGTTGACTCAGCGTTCAAGCATAAGTGGTCACGGCAATGTCCACAAACTTTTGAACATATTAATCCAAATTTTTTGCATCCACCTTTTGTACAGTTACAAAAGAATGTCTTCAGTAGATCATCGGGTGCTGGTGGTAATGAAGTTGTTATTAGCTGTAATATATTATTTTTTAACTCCCAACCCCACTGTTCTCGATCAATTTTAATATTTTGTCAAAATATTAGTTGCAGTATACCGAAAGCAAATTGTTGTTAAAGATTTACTTTTTGTGGTAATTGCACTATTACTCCCATATCGAGCAATCAATTTTTTAATTATTGTTTTATCATCTGTAACGTTATCTTTCATCACAACTTTTAACTCAGCCAATGTGCATTGACGGCCTGCGTCACCCTTTCCACTGATTAACAAAAAATTGGAGAAACATTTATCATGATACTTAGCTTTGAAGGATACTAAGTCATACTCAAAATTCACATCTTCCTTCATATTTCTTCCATATTTATCACCGCGCGCCTCTGCAGCTTTTAATACTGTGTCTTCAAATGTAAAAGTACTCACTTCTCTAATAAAGCGTCTGTATTTTCTTCCCTTTTTCTCTCAATTCATTCACTCGCTTCTTCTCCACAAAACAAACAATTTTCTGAAATCATAAGAGCTGATTCTTTTCTTACGCGGAGATATTAATGTACTCGGTTATTCTTGGTGTCGTTTATAAGCCGCAATACTCAAATTGTTCATATAATTTTTACGTCAATTACTATGAACATTCACAAAAGTTACAGTACTTGAATATTCAATACTGCCATTACCTCTAGTGATACTAGCATTTTTTAATGTTTGTAAACCACGCTTAATTTCTACTACATCACCATCCAATAACAATTAATTGCATATGAAACATCATTCATTATAAAACAGTTCAAGAGGACTACTAGTATAACACTCAAGAAATAATTTTCGGACTGAGTCCGACAGGCAGTAGCAAGTATAAACGGACGGGTTTCGAAACAATAAAATATAGAGCATCTGCCAGTCGAGGTTTTTGGGTAATATATATATATATATATATATATATATAGAAGATTTTACTAAATTCCCAACATCTATAATATAAATATATTTTTCACAAAACGCCCAATTATATATATAGATAATTATATATAGGATAGAAGTTTTGAAGACACTCACAAACATGAGTATAAAGCAATAGACTTTACGCCTTTGTGTATGGTACACAATACCATATGTAAGTGAATTCTAGTCGCTTTCTCAGCGCTCTACGCCGAAGATAGTTAATTTTACAGAAAAATGTAGCAGACATTTTTTGTAGATAATTTTACGACAAACAATTTTTATAATGACTTCTATAGGCCTTCGAGCAATAGGTCGCAAGATATTTGCGAAAAACTGAAATGACTGGATTATAACGAAATAATAACCAACATCGTTTTTAGAGAAATTCTTTGTATTTAAAATAGTCAATGAAATGTGTATCCTTGTAGCAATAACCATAATTTTTCCTATATTTATGTGAAAACAATTAATTGTAATTGTAAATAATTTTTCCAGAACGCTCCAGAAGGTAAAGAAATGGATCCAGCATATTCTAGTCCTCAAACTACTCCAATCCACCGCCAATCTTACAATATGGTCCAAAAATGGTCGCTTATCAACGGAGTAACAAATGCCGTCGATCTTCTAACAAAGCATTTCTCTACCGCAACAAATCAGGCCGAACTCTCAGCTTTAGGCGATTCGAACTTGAACCCATCTTGCGCAAAATTAGCTCTAACTCATCTTTGTCCAGCTATTTACGCTGTTTTGAGCGACGGATTGAAACCTAACTTAGAGACTAGTTTCGGTGCTATAAACAACTCTGTATGGCAAGTCGTTGAAGCTTCTGCTAAACAAGGTCCCCTAACCAAAGCTTTGAATGAGTTGGTTATGAGAATAAATAGTGAGGATGCAATAACTGAAGGTGTAGTTAAGTTTAACACTTTTGTGTTTGGTTTATTGAATGTGAGATCACTTGATGCATGGGCTAGTTATCTGAGAACAAGAGAGAGCGTTTTACGAAAGCATTATGATAATGATTCCTTGCTCATTCTTTCCCACACGGGAGGTCCTAATATAAGGACGCTTATTGATAAGCTGATCACTGCGTTGCAACCCTTGGCTGTTTATCCTTTCCAGCTTGATCTATTCTATGAAACAAAACAGTTGCATATGAGCTTAAAGAGGATGGAAGCGCTAAGTCCTACACATAAGGTAAGTATTAACATTCCTCAATTTTGTATTGTACAAACGGGAACACATGTATAACGAAACGCAGGGAATGCTTAGTATTTTAAATAATTAAGTATTACTTAAGAGTTTCAGTGAGATTACTTGTTACTTCATGTACTTATATAATTTCAGCTCTCTTTCAAACAATGGACTTCACCAGGTCTCTCAGTACACAGCAACCCTTCCAACTCCGATTCTGAAGAAATCTCTGCAGCAACAACAGTTCGTCATAGATCTGCCTATCAAGAGGAAGAAAATCTTCCAGATCTTCTGAATTCCTCAACAAATGTCAAAGTCAAGTGTAGAAGTGATAAAGAACGACCAAGATCCTGTTGCGACCCGGGCCTTCTCAGCAAACCAAACTTTAAGCTTGGAGAAGATGTTACGATTATAGCTAAAAAGCGATGGTCTGGAATTGCCTTGAATTCAAAACTTTATCAGGTATATGATAGACTAGCAAGGGAGGATGATGAAGAATATACTGATAGTTTGGAGAATACAAATAACTACAGGTAGGTTTATTCGCAGTATCCTATAATACTTTACTGATATATACTTCTTTTTCGTTTTCAGAACTGATGATTGTGAAGAAAATAATTCAGATGAAAATATCCCTCCAATCCAACCAGAATCTCTTGAGTGTAACGTTAATGAAGAAGGAAGACCACTAAATGGCAGAAGATTCAAGAAACTTCAGCAAAGATGGGAAATGCTTAGTGGAAAAGATCAGAGCTTTTCTCCACCTTCTTCCCCCACTCATACCCCCAATACTCCTACACCTAATACCCCAAGCAAATCAAGAATACCTAGGCTGATAACTTCTCCTGTTAAACCAGTATCTGGGATTCCGGTAGCTGTGCCTCAAGCAGGAAAAATGCAAAATGGAAAAGTGGGAGTAAAGAAAGTTACAACACCTCCTGGAGGAAGAGGACAAGGGATATGTAAAATCAATACTATCAAGAATTCTCCTGCGAAAAAGACATCAACCACAAATACGAGGTAATTGTTTCTTTCTCGCAACTGTTTTATTTTTCAATAGAAAAATTTTTCTATTTAAATTCATTCATCTTAGAACAAGTAGAATGGACCAGGCAGAATTTGGTATTGATAATAGCAAGCATCCTCCAAGACCTAGCAGTCTACCATACAAACCTGCTACGCAGAATAATAAGTCATCAAAAATCCCACCAAGAAGAGCAGTATCAAGTTCCCTAAATAGAAGACCACTTTCTGTCCACTCAAAAACTCCAAAGTAAGTAAGAGAAAAATTTATATTCATGATAAAATAGTTTCGCAAGGTTTTTAATTTGGATCTATTGAGTTATTCTCTTATTGTTTGTAGCGATCAATATAGAAAATATTTATTGTATAATCTTACTGGATATGCAATTGACAAAAAGTAACCGTAAGACATCACTATATGTGCGTTGAAGAGCTAATAAAACAATAACATTGAAAGAACAACCAGATCGTGAATATAAGATGGATGAGAATGCAGATAATCAAATTACAATTCCCGCAATTTTGCCTTCGTTGCGATTGTCTTCGTGAAACAGCTCACATTTATCATTTTGCGTATAGTTTTTCAGAATTTTTCCTTCGAACGGACCGAAGCGTCGTAAAATATGCGATACTTCTTCCCAAGGTTATCAATGAATACAATACCGTGCATAATTTTTCTAGCTACCCTTTTTCCTGCGTTGTACCTCACAAATTGCTGTCGATTGAAATTGATCCAGGTTTCATCCCTCGTCATACAAAGCAAGTTGAAATTAATTTTGTCGTGTGGAAACAGCTCTAAAGAGCGCCCAGAATCGACCCAGTGCCTAGTGTGAATAGAGCCTCCTTATGAAAATTTTTTTTCTTCAGTGTATAATATATTCTGATATTGTTATTATTATGATATCAAAATATGGGATTGAATTGCATTCATCAAATAAGCCAAAACTGAAAAAAACCTCCATAATTGAGATGCTTAAAGTTTCATAGTTTGTACTGGCCTCGTAGGTTAGCTTAATTTTCACAAATTGTTACCAGCAAGGTAGAGAGCATACAGAGTATTATTCAACTAATTGAGTTAATCAAAATGGAGCTGGGTTATAGTATAGACAAACATTTCGTAGATTTTGTATCACGATAATACACTACCGCATAATGCCACCAAAATCTGTGGCTATAATGGAACAAATACACTACATATAGTGTTTGTAATATTGAATATATAGAACTCTGTGCCTCTTCTCCATTCAACCTCTTCAAGGATTGCATTTTGATATCCGATAATAGATTGTGGAAAAATCGAAGAAGACACTGATGTGCATTTCAAAAGTCACGTATAAAAGTATTTTAAGGATTGGGCCATACAAGGTGTAAAAAAATCCGCCGAATAATTTTATTGAAAACAAAGTTAAAAGGTTACATATAGTTAATTATCTTCAAAGTACTATCCAAGGTTAGCAATGTACTTATCCTCACGAATATATATGACTGGAAACATTTCTGGAAGGCTTTTTGTCTTATGGTTCTCTGCTGCTCTGTTATGGTAATCTCGATGGCAGGAAAGGCGTCAAAAAGATTTTCTTTCAAGGTGCTTTATTGGAATTTCCTGCTACAAGAACCAAATAGATTAACTTATAGTAGGAATTATATCAAGGGATACGTCATAGATATCTACACCTTGGCCTATGGCCTTTGTATGCCTCTTCCTCGTAACTACATCCCCTGCCCGATCTTAACGAAGAAGTCTCTAATAGAGCGACGGGGTATCTTCGACAGATCACTCACTTCCAGCATCTCCGCGCCCAGTCGGTAACGCCGAAAGAAGATCCATGCGGGGCATATGGTGATCAAATTAATTATTGTTCCGACCCTAATTTCGCAATTAGGATCATTCTCCAGTCCTATCTTGCACAGGTGATATTTGAACTTGCCTCGTCACTATCTATGCCAGGAGCCGTACATTAGTTCTGCTGCCTTCAAGTGCCAACCTTTTCCAGATTGCACTAGGTTATGTACCCAGCATTGCCTTGGACTGGCCACAACCTCGAACATTCAACCAGGCGTCCTTATGTTGTTCCGCTAGCCAATCTTTCATCGTCGTCTTAACAACACAGGCTGAGATCCCAATCACGGGACATGGTCCTATTAGAGTATTCTTAGCTCCCAGATAGGCTAGCCAATCTGCAATCTCATCTCCTCTCATTCCGGTGTAGCCCGGATCCCAGACCACCCTAGAGATAATCCTGTGTGCGCCCAGGGCTCTTAGAGCAGCTCGTCTTCCAGAGCAGATCGTAATCCATTCATTAGTTGTACCCAGTGCTCTCAGAAATGAGAGATAGAAACTCCGCTACCTGATCTCCCTTTGGCCTTCTAGCCATCCATGTACCAGATATACCTTTTACCTGGCAAGGAATCCTTCGTTTTCTCTTTTGGGATGGGAATTCTCCCCTCGATGTTATGACCAAAGTGGTGCCTCGGCGTGGTTCTATTCGTGCTCATCCAGAGGAGGTGGTCGTTGTTAATAGCTTCAGGAAACAGGGTATGTCTTCATAGTTGAATAAGGCGGATGTGGGAATACAAGAAGATGAGAATGGGCCAAATAAGTCAGGTCTCTATTTTCGATCTATGTTCGACTTTGACTAACGTGCCTTTTTTGTAGAAGATGAGTCTCTAATTTTCCATTTAAAACTCTGAGTTGTTGTCTCAGAATTCAATGGAGCCAGGTTTGATATCCAGAAAAAATTTTGGTCATGAAGTTTGGATCTGCATAAAAACCACCTTTCAATACGTGTAAACTGAAACACGATATTCTTTTTGTTCATTAGTGAAATTTCTGGGAACAAATGGGCATAAACTCATCTTTTTAGCATTGCTGACTAACAAGCCCTAACATATCCAAACTTATCACAGCTTGTCTCAACTCCAAGTACTAGTTGAAATGAATAATATTGATGCTTTATTTATTTTATGGAAATTCATTTTCAACGAAGATGAAGTGGAATATATTTTATACTTTCCACAATTTTACTTTCGCCAACTCCAAGTAAAAGTTAAAATGAATAATATCGATGCTTTATTTATTTTATGGAAATTCATTTTCAACGAAGATGAAGTGAAATATATTTTATACTTTCCACAATTTTACTTTCACAAACACGACCGATTTCGGTCAAGTAATTTCAAGCGGTCAACTACAGATAACTAACTCAGTTATATAGGTACTAACCTAATTACAAATTGAGTAGTGGAGAGGTATTAATGTCTAGCTGGATATTAAAGGTGATTCCACTTGGGTTTTCACAACATTTATTGATTGATATTGATATTCGATAAGTGTTGTTGAAATCTGGTTTTGAAATTCCTACCAGTCCGCCCGAGATAAGCTACATTGCAAACAAATTTGTAAACTCCTGGTTTTTTGAATTTGTCTGTTTTTGTTTAGCACTGAATAATAATTTGCACAAGTTCAGACCACTTGAGAAAGAGGTGAATATTTTGATATTAGCGTAGTTAAAATTAGTATTTTTACAAGCAAATATCTTTCATGGAATATAATAATTGTCAACAAAGAGTTTAGTTGCTCATTTCAATTGCGGCAATTTCAAGGATTGTTTTTCTTTAAACACCACCGGTTCCACTACCTACCATTCCTAATTGATATAATAATTGTGTTATTTGATGTTTTTCTTTACGTTGGATAATCTTGTCTATAAAAATCAGAGGAATTTCGCTATTTAGGGCAACTTTTCTGATAGTATTTATTTCATTTTTGAAGTTCGTCGGTGTTAGTGGAATGGAAAGGCCCTATAGACCATTGAATTATAAGCTGCTAATTTGTGATTTAAATGGTTGAATGAGTTCATGGGAATAGTTGAGTCTGTGAAGATTTCTTTTCTGTAGATGTTATAAATGAAATTTGTAGATTTTGTATTTGTCAGGTCTAAAAATTTATTGAGTTATTAATTTCTATTTCTGCTGTAAACTTAATGTTTGTATGAACTTCATTCCTAAGGGCTATTTAATATTACTGTACTTTCTATGTTATTGATGAATATATCAACTAAAAGGGCCTAGAGACAGATTCTGTGGGAAGTCGTGACATATGTTGGCAAAATTTTGATTGAAATTGAAAATAATTTTAAGATAGGCAGGCATATATATATATATATATATATATATATATATATATATATATATATCTTATATATATAATGAAACTAATTTTTTTTTTTTGTGTGTTTTCTAGCCTAGAAAGTTTTGTACAAGATCAATAGTGTTCAAAATGGTGTGTTTGGAATAGAATTTTGTGAGTTCAATAAATTTCTGATTCAACAACTTTGCTTATTCACCTGAAGGTGTATTTATATACGATACTAATAGTCTATCGTCTTTGTGCAGTTTTATTAGTCCGTACAACTTTGGACATTGAGCGTTGAACGTCGTGTTTGTAAAAATTAAATTGTGGAAAGTATAAAATATATGTGGTGTAATTATTTGTTGTAATGAAAAATCATTAACCGTATTTTCAATCTCAACTCGTACACTTTCAATCGCCTGAGTTATTGAAATTGTTAGCTATGTAATAAATGGTGCATTTTAAAATGCACCATTTGTTACATTGAATAGATCAGAACAAAAACACAAAAATTGATATCTCTTATAAAAATCTTAACAAACTGATAATTGATTTGAGTAATGTTTTATAAATATTGACATTTCCTTATTTTCAGAGTTGTAAGAACGCTATCCCACCGCCTTCCCTCCGAAAGTGGTCACCTTTCCTACAATGAAGGAGAAAACCTTAAAGTCATATTGAAAGTTGATGAAAAATGGTTGCTCTGTTGCAGAGGTACCCAAAAAGGTCTAGTACCAATATCTGCTGTAATGTCTGCTGATATCGGAGCCTTTTGATAATTGCATTTTTCTCTTGTAAATAACTTTATTGGCATTTTTCTGTTGTACATTTTTATACAGATTGCAGATTGTAATTTTATAGGAGGCGAAGTATTTTTTACAAAATGACTTTAAGGGAGATATTGAATGAAATTTTCGGTTATTATAGCAGTGTTCGATGATTGCGAAATGATGAACACAACTATGATCTAATATAACCTAAAATCAAATTATTTCTAATAAATTGAGTCAAATTTAATTTATTACTGTATTCGTAGAATTAAGGTGCTTTTCTTTTTCATTTGAATAAACGTAATGTATTATGAAAATGTTAAAAATTTTAGCATAATGAAAAACCTTACACTACAGCTTATTGTTGTAAAATGTCGATATTATTTACTCACTTTTTTGCTTCTAGTGCCGTGGAAAATGTCTAATGTACTTAATACTGAAAATATATCTTTAATACACAAAATAATAAACATGATATCAATATGAATAAAACAAGAAATATATATTCAGTTCATTTAATTTAGAAATTTTCTATTCACAGATAGTATTTAAATGACTTCCTTTCAAACAGAATTTGAAAGTACCCTGAAAATTCACGTATTAATTTAGTATTTTCTCGTGAGGATATCCCTTATTTTTCACAACTCATGATTTCCACATCCAAGAACTTAGACAACTATTAGATTGGCTGATGCTGAATATGATACTTGAATATTTTCTAGAATTTCGATTTGTTTTCAGATCACTTTGCAGATCATTGTTCTCTTCTGGTGGTTGGTTCTTCTCTTTTTTTAGGTAGTCTTCATAGTTTGATTTGTTTCGGTGGTGGTAACATTTGTTTTCTATTTCAAGGTATCAATTATCAATTGAATAATATTCGTTCAATTTCATGATCCCTTCGCTTAGTCCCCTCCTTGCATGTTAACATTCATTTCATCCAATTAACAACTAAGTAAAAAACAGGTACGTTTACATAAAATTCTTTGGTGAAGTGTAGCACTAATATTATATGTCCTAGAAGCCTGTCCTTGCACGCTAACTGTTACTCACTTAAGCACTTCATTGAAGTTTGGAAAATAGCACAATTTAGTATTCTACTATCTTCATACTTTCCGTACCTACTCCACTTTAATTTTTCCGCTGTTCTATGCATATCATTATAAATTCTTATTACGAGTCTGTCAATGTTAACTCTACTTTGTTCTTAATCTCATTTTAGCATGTTCTTCATGCTAACATCTCAAAAAGTTAGTATTTCATTCACTAACTTCATAAGAGGTGTACGCACCTTATTCAATTTTTCTTTTTATATTTTGCACCGAAGCAAGCGTGGTCCAAGTATTAGATGAAATACCTACAGGATCCAACCTTGTCTAATATCTTTTAAGTTTTGATCTGCATTAATGGTCTGAACATATCAAGTAGTTCTTAGAATAACTAAATGTTTAAGCTGAACCAATATATATCGGTTCAATTATATCATTGTATATTTCCATCAGATTCCTTGAAAAATGTGATAAGTTCTACTGGAAAGTGAGATTTTTCTTAAAGGGTGAAAATGTGGTCTAAAAACTTATTACTCTTTCGAAATTAAAGATAAGATTTGACACTTCAATAGTTTACCCTATTAAATTTCTGTTTATATTATTCTTTTTCTGATCTTTGTTGCTTAATTTTTCTTCAACATGAAAGAATAACTATTTGGTATTCGTACTTGAAAATATATTATTACACATTAATTTAAACATTGGAATTGAATGTTTAATGAAATTTTCTAATTTGTATATATTGCAATGATTGGTGTAAATATTTAATTGAAGTATTTTGATTTTTCAGTAATATAACTCATACCATATAAGAGGTGCCATGACACCTGTTACCATATATTATTATCTTGTTATGTATAAAATCTGTTGAATAGCTTTAAATTAATTTTATGATTGATTTAATTACTTTGGTTGATCATTCATATGTAACTCACTCAAGAATATGATAATAAATCAGTAATACAAGTAAATAGTCTTTCTTATATTTCCCCATCCGTGTTTTGAAGTATAGTAAATACAAACATATGTTCAAGACACATACAGTACCAGGTGGGCTGAAAAGTTTGTAGGCTAATATAGTGAAACAAATTTTTTTTGGTAAAATTCAATTTTATTATTCAATATAGTCACCTTCGAGGGAGACACAGCCATTGTCTTTATAATAAGATACAGAAAAAAGTCTCTAGGGGCAAGATCTGGAGCATAAGGTAGGTGAGAAAGTAATTCAAAGCCGAATTCGTACAATTTTACTATTGTTTTGGTTCATTAGCGACAATGTGCATTGTCTCTATGAAACATCACCTTTTTTTCAAATAAGGCCACTTCTTCGTTATTTGGTCCTTCAATTCGCTGTTTTATCGTCTGGCCCTTTTAAAGGTAATCAATGAATATAATACCCTGTACATCAAAGAAAACAGATGCTATAACTTTGCCTGCTGACTGCAGCGTTTTGCACGTTCTGGATGCAGTTCACTTTGTTCAGTCCAGTTGGCTGATTGTCGATTGCTTTTTGGAATGTAGTAATGAATCCATGTTTCATCCATTGTGATATATCGACGAAAATACTCGGCTTTATTGCCGTTAATTATCTTCAAACAGTGCTCAGAATCATCATAACGTTGTTTGGATATCTTCAGGGTCTCAGTAATCTCAATCAATTTAATTTTTCAACCATTCAAAACAATTTTGTGTACTTTTTTAATGTTTTCATCGATGATAGCCTCTTTGCGATGTCCAATGTGTTCATCGTCCTGGATGCTCATATCATCTTGTTTAAACTTTGCAAACTACTTTTCCGCAGTTGATTTTCCTGGCGCAGAGACCTAATAATATTTATCAAGGCATGCTTTGGCTTCAACTGTACTTTTTTCCTCAAAAAGCAATCTTTACTCACTCTGAATTCTCTTTTATTCATTTCTCCAACAATAATTGAAGTTGATTCACTTTCAATTATATATCTCGCAAACCAACGTCGGAAAACTGAAAACTTAGTACTAATTGAAAATCATGTGGGTTTGATCGTAGTAATACCATCAGCCTACGAACTTTTCAGCCCACCTGATACATGAAGCAATGGCGGCTTGTTAAGTTGTATGCCATCTAAACATCCCTCTGAAACCTTTTCTGATGAAGGGAAATTTAAAATTGCTTTCACCCTTTAAAAACTTTTAATGCCATTTAGTGCGTAATCGATCCTAACTTTGTTCCTGTGGAATATATTGAGGAAGTATACCGAGTTGCGCGAAAGTCCTTAATAAAATTCATAATTCATTGATTGTCGCTTTCGGCAAAAACGATCGCAAAGTTCGATGTTTTATTTTTAATTCCTAACCTAACCCCCAACCACCATCACTTTTTACTTTCAAATAATCTTGTGACTGCTCTTTTTAAAGCTCTATGAAGCTTCTAAACAAAACTACCAAACATTTCAGTAAATAACGTTTGCTCTCTTAAATACAGGGTGTTAAAATATCAAAATTCATGCATAATATTAAGTTTCAATTAAGCACGAGCTGAGTTTCCACCCCCCATCCCGAAACCAATTTCGTGAGATAATGATGAGGCGTGCGACGAGAAATATGGGTATTTTAACACCCTGTATTTGAGAGAAATCACCAGATGGGTGTTAATATTTGAAAATAAAAAGCTAGAGGTTTTGAAAAAAGAATTTTGTAATATTATATCACGCTAAAGATTCCAGAAGTGATACCAACTCTATAAAAATAGATTTCATATTTATCAATTAAGTGTTTCAAATTAAAATAAGTGACAAATGACGTATTTTGACGCTGAAAACCCCTTTTCATGGAAGCGTCTAGATTTCATAGAAAAAATATATCACATATACAAAGATAGATTCGAGGCATATAGAATAGATGCAGCAATGACGGCTCATTAATAATAAGCCTAATCCCCCCCTGGATGGTGCCTCTTTTCTTCTTGAATGTACTTTTTATTTCGACGCACCAAATTTCTTCTCACTTTACTGAGATTGTGCGGAGTAATATAATGAAATTCATATTGAATTCTCTACATCATAATATTATCCTTTGTAGCTATTTCATCCCGGTAAACTTTAGTTTTTACTTCTCCCCATAAATAAAATTCCATAGGTGCTAAATCTAGAGTCCTGGGAGGCATTGAAGGTTACTTCCTAGACCTAACATCATATTTGTCAGAAAACAGCGTTTAATTCGCTTCGCTCATCAATGGAATAATGTGCAAGTGCTCCATCCAATTCAATTCATTTTCGTTTTTTATGGAGAAATCGCAAAAATTCTTCGTCAAAAATTGGGGGACCACTGATGTTGAAAATTGGTTCATAAGAAAAATTTGTGGGTTATCGCGACTATAGCAATTTCTTTCCCAATTCTGGCCTTTTTCGACGAATTTGCTCTCTCAAACGCTGCATAACGCTTAGGTAATATTCTTTATTTACCATATGATCTCCAGGCAATAATTTTGAGGGCACAACACCGCGATAATCAAAGAAAACAGTCAACATTACCCTGATTTTGATCGAATTCGACGTGATTTTTTCAGTTCCAGTCAAACTCATAAACCCATGTCTCATCACCAGTTACAATACGTTTTTATAATACGCGATCGGAATTGACTCATTCTAGCATGTCTTTAGCGACCTTTAAGCGATTCAATTTTTGAAGGAAATTCAGGTCTTTTAGAACTAGTCGAGCGTTTCATGCCCAAACAATCGTTTAAATTTACGAATTGATTCGTGAGACACAGAAAGTTCATTACCTATCTATCTCTCTCAAACTTAAATGACGATTTTCAATTACCATTTCCTTCACTTTATCGATGTTAACTTCAGTTGACTATGCTGATGGCCGACCAGAGCGAGGCAAATCTTCCACAACTCGTCCTCGCAAAACACTTGTGGGAACTGATAAAATCGAGCATTGTTAACAAACTAAATGACAGATTGCGTTCAAACTCCGTGTCAGCATAGAAAACAGTTTTGCCAACTTAGTAACAACATTTTTGACAATTATTTTAAGTAGAGTTTTCAAATAATCAATTCCCGGTACTTTTTTGTACTTATTGTTCTTTGTTTAAGCGTTTCAGCTAATACCACTCTTTCCAGAGTCAGGTAGGGTCAAATTTTCGTTGAAACAGTGTATATTGAAGTGATTACAACCTCATCCATGATGTGAGGAATGCCATTAGAAATTGAGTACAAGAATGCATTAATCGAGCAACACATCAATGCTACTTCTAATTAATTAAAGGGCAATGTTAAACCTTCTCTAAAATGTTAAATATCTGTCCTTTAGTTCTTTGATCTATTTGTTATAATCATCATCAACAAGGGCCACAAAAGTAGTGGTATAATTCAATCAGATGTCATGAATAGGTGCAACAGACTGCAATATCGTTCTCGTTTGAACTCAGTGTTGCACACATAGTGACGTATATTGCAAAATATTTCATATTGGGACATGCCTAACGTGACTATACGTCCCGTTTTCCAGGATCTCCATTCCAGTGTCCCCAACAGAGGCTTCGGGACACTAAATTGTCCCGTGTTCACAATCTTGCAAAAATTCGGATGATCCATCCCAACCTGAAGCGCGTAGAAGTTACAAGTAAATCCAATTCAGTAGACCGATGGTTGTTGGAGGAATAGGATGCGATACCCTTGTCCTATACTGAAAACTGAAGTTGCAGACAGCACTACCAGTTAAGGAAGGAACTTATTTCCGCGCCACCCCGTTGCAAGGATACGCTAATAAGCTAAAATACGAACAAAGCGGGACACGCGTACAGCATACATCATAGCATTCACGTGAAGATTGAAATCCTTTTCAGTTTTTATTAACTATTAGCAGAAAGGCGGTGCGGTTGATGATAGCTTTTTTATACCTTTAGTTTGTATTAAATACCTAGTTGCGTAATATTTGTAGTGGAGAAGTTCTACAAACTTTTTGACTGAAGATATTCGTTTTGAATCTAACATTACCATGCCGAAACGCAAATGTACCTTCAATGAGAATATACCAGCAAAATACACATTTATTAAGAAAACGAATTCTCCTTCGAATGCCCCATGCGGAAAGTGTCGGACTGAATTTAGTGTTGCCCACAGCGATAGCGGTGATATCGAACAGCATTTAAAGTCGGAAAAACATAAAAATCGATCGTGCTGCCGCTTCAAGTTCCTCATTATTAAACTTTTTCAAGAAATCGAACGAACCAACATCGAAAGATTTGGATATCGCAGCGACAGAAGGCGTCTGGGTCTATCATACAATTCAAGGAAACCACAGTTTTCGCTCAAATGATTGTGCATCGAAATTGATTCAGACTTGTTAAGATCAGATATTCAGATGTGCGCGGACAAAAATTGAATCCATTGTAGTGAATGTTTTAGCGCCAGCAGCGATTAAAGAATTAAAAGATGATCTGGGGAAGTCTCACTGTATAACAATTTCAACTGACGCGTCAAACCACGGAAACAAGAAAATATATCCCTTTTTAGTTCGCTTTTTTCAACCTTATGATGGTGTGCAAGTGAAAATATTAGACCTGCGTGAGCAACCAGGTGAAACTTCTGACATTATTGTTAACTATTACTTCAAGTGTTGAGAGACAATAGTTTGACTGCAAAAGTCGTGGCATTTTGCGGGGATAATGCCAATGTCAATTTTGGAGGTGCAGCTAGGCGACGGACAAATGTTTTTCCAAACTACAATCTAGTTTGGAGAAAACGCTGATTGGTATAGGATGCGGAGCTCATATATATATATATATATATATATATATATATATATAACGCTATTAAATCTGCTGCTGATGGCTTATCTATTGATAACGAATGTATTATTGTAAAAATATTTTCATTCTTTTATATTTACACTGTTCGGGTTGAAGCCCTAAAGGAGTTCTGTGCCGAAACTGAGACAGAGTACCAAAATTTGCTCGGATACAGCAAAACAAGATGGCTGGCGCTAATGCCTGATATAGAAAGGGTTTAAAAAATGTTCAATCCATTGAAGAGTTATTTCTTAAGCATTAAAAAGTGCCCACAAATACTGAAGACCTTTTTTGAAGACCCTACCGCTGAATTGTGGCTTTACTTTTCACATGCTCAATCGGCAAGTTTTCATCAAGCCGTATTGAAAATTGGAGAACAGACTGTATCGGCTATTGATGAAAGTAAAAGAAATAAACCAACTGAAAGAAAATTTGGCTCAGAAACTTTACAGTTCGTAGCTTGATGGCGAAATTGAAAGAGAGTGGCACTGTTATTGACGAAGATTTCATTAGAAGTAAGGCTACGGAATTCCATAAAACCAGTCGAGAATTTTTAGACCAGTGAACTGGAGTTTTCTCTACAGAACTGGAATTATTTAATTGGGCTAATTTACGAAAAGAACTCTCATGGGAAAAGATTCAGAAAGCAGTAGATTTGTTAATTGGAAAGAAATATATCGATTCCGAAAAGGATACTGAAATATTTGACGAATATTCATTAATTTCAAAACATATTACATCGAAAAAAGTAGCCGATTGAAAAGGTGAGAATGTTTCTACAGAAAATCGTTGGGTGGAGGTATTTAAACATTTTCGAGACAACAACCTGCAACATAATAATTTTTATATTCTTTTAGAATATATTTTATGTCTACCTGGCACAAATGATTTTTATTTTCAGTTAAAAGCGTCGCCAATTGTATTGAGGCAAATATGTTCTTCTGAAAAATATGAACATGAATAACTTGATTGAATAATATGTTTCATTGATTTTCTCTTATATCGTTTAATATTTGATAAATTGAATTAAACCAAATAAAAACTTCTTACGATCATAAGTGTTCCAATTTTCTGTTCTTTTTTCGTTAACAGGAAAAATCTGTGGATTACCAAATAGTACAAAATATCTGAAAAGATTTAGTATAATTTTTGAGACTGAAAAAATTTTCGCCTGCGGCGCAGTTTACCCACAACAATCCACCTACTTTTTCATCTAATTCCCACATGGCGTCATGTATTACCAAGGTGAGAGACTGGATAGCCCCCAGAAGATCGTTTCTGCATTTGCTATGTTTTTCGGTGGGGTATATGATGTTGTGGATTCAGATGTCAATATTGATGACGTTATCTCGGAGGGAGTGGTTGATTGTCGAGGCTCGAATTCTATTTTTTCCCCTCAATAACCGAACAAGATATTTTGCGTGTGATTAAAAATATGAAATCTAAAGCTAGTTTTGGACATACCTTGTTTTATAGTAAAGGATATCATAGGGGCGATAGTAGCTCCGCTATGTTCAATTTTTGATCTGTGCCTGAAGAACAATCAGTTTCCGTCTAAGTGGAGGATCGTGAAAATCTGTCCCATCTTCAAGAGCGGTGATAGGACCGATGTAACGGACTACCGTCCTGTGGCCCTGCTTTGCTCCTTTGCAAAGGTTTTTGAGCTTCTATTGCATGAATCTTTAGCATTCCAGCTGAGCCAATTGATTTTGGACCGGTAACATGGTTTTAGGGTCGGTAGATCAACTGTAACGAATCTTGCATGCTTTTCGGAATACGTAACTGATGTTTTGAACCGGAGTGGCCAGGTTGACACGGTCTTCACGGATTTCTCTGAGGCCTTTGATCGCATAAACCATGTTGCTCAAATAAAAAGAATGAACGAGATATGGTTCCCTCTGAGCCTTCTCAGGTTTCTCTATTCATATTTGAGTGAGCGAAAGCAATATGTTATGTACAATGGATTCAGATCCCAGGATTTTGGAGCCCATTCGGGAGTCCCTCAGGGGTCGGTTTTGGGTCCGCTTCTGTTCACAATTTTCGTAAATGAGTTACTTGAGAGGCTAAACGTTGGGGGCGTAGCATTTGCGGACGATCTCAAGATTTACACAGAAATAAGATCGAATGAGGACTGTCAGAGTCTTCAAGGAGAGTTGCTGATGATACATCAGTGGTGTTTAGAAAACAAACTGCCTTTGAACGTCTCCAAGTGCAAGTACATGTCAATTACGCGCAAACAGACGCCATATTTCTTTCCTTATTCGGTGGCGGGCTCACGGCTTGAACGTGTTTTCTGTTCTCGTGATCTCGGGGTGCTTCTCGACTCGAAATGGTCGTTCCGGGACCATATGGGTTATGTTGTTCTGCGAGCAAGAAAAATGTTGGGTTTTATTCTGAGGAATTCCAAGAGCTTCCGGAACACTGCTGTTCTCAGGGTTCTGTATTCCGCTTTCGTTTGGTTTAGATTGGAATATGCCTGTGATATCTGGGATCCATACTATGTGAAATAGAAAATTGCATTGGAAAGCGTCCAGAGAACCTTTCCAAGGTACCTGGCATACAAACAGGATGGAGTATATCCTATCCGAGGAATGCCAGGTTTTCTGTTAACCGATCGTTTTTCTGTGTTGGAGTTTCAATTAGAAGGAAATATTTGTGCTGCATGTTTTTGTATGGACTTCTGAATATCTCCATCTGTTGTTCGTGTCTGCTTGACGGACTGAAGTTTTTGGTACCCAGGCTCGCTGGCAGAGGCAATGTCACTTTTTATGTCGTTGGAGCTGTTACGGATGTTTTCTTCAACTCACCTATCAATCGAAGCTGTTACTATTTCAACGCGGTAGCCTCTTCGATTGATATCAGTCATTCTCAAGCTACATTCACAAGAAACCTATTAGCAAAACTTAGTTCACGCACTTAAATTGTTTTGATTGTTTGGTGTGTATTTCTATTATTTGAGTTTGCATTATCAATGCGTTCTGTCATTATTATTTTTGAAAGTTTTTTTTTAAATCTGTTTTTTAGGTTTGAGCAAATTTGTCTATACTTGTTCGGCTCTGTAATTGGCAGTAATCCTGTTGAGCTTGTATCAATAAATGAATAAAGAAAACCACAGTTTTCGCTCAAATGATTGTGCATCGAAATTGATTCAGACTTGTAAAGATCAGAAATTCAGATGTGCGCGGACAAAAACTGAAACCATTGTAGTGAATGTTTTAGCGCCAGCAGCGATTAAGGAATTGAAAGATGATCTGGGGAAGTCTCACTGTATAACAATTTCAACTGACGCGTCAAACCACGGAAACAAGAAAATATTTCCTCTTATAGTGCGCTTTTTTCAACCCTATGATGGTTTGCAAGTGAAAATATTAGACCTGCGTGAGCAACCAGGTGAAACTTCTGACATTATTGTTAACTATTTACTTCAAGTGTTGAGAGACAATAGTTTGACTGCAAAAGTCGTGGCATTTTGCGGGGACAATGCCAATGTCAATTTTGGAGGTGCAGCTAGGCGAGGGACAAATGTTTTTGCCAAACTACAATCTACTTTGGAGAAAACGTTGATTGGTATAGGATACGGAGCTCATATTATATCTATTAAGTCTGCTGCTGATGGCTTATCTATTGATTACGAATGTATTATTGTAAATATATTCTCATTCTTTTATATTTACACTGTTTGGGTTGAAGCCCTAAAAGAGTTCTGTGCCAAAACTGAGACAGAGTACCAAAACTTGCTCGTATACAGCAATACAAGATGGCTCGCGCTAATACCTGCTATAGAAAGGGTTTTTTAAAATGTTCAATCCATTGAAGAGTTATTTCTTAAGCATTAAAAAGTGTCCACAAATACTGAGCACCTTTTTTGAAGACCCTACAGCTGAATTGTGGCTTTACTTTTTACATGCTCAATCGGCAAGTTGAGAACATACTGTATCGGCTATTGATGAAAGTAAAAGAAATAAACCAACTGAAAGAAAATTTGGCTCAGAAACTTTAAAGTTCGTAGCTTGATGGCGAAATTGAAAGAGAGTGGCACTGTTATTGACGAAGATTTCATTAGAAGTAAGGCTACGGAATTCCATAAAACCAGTCGAGAATTTTTAGACCAGTGGACTGGAGTTTTCTCTACAGAACTGGAATTATTTCATTGCGCTAATTTACGAAAAGAGCTCTCATGAGAAAAGATTCAGAAAGCAGTATATTTGTTAATTGGAAAGAAATATATCGATTGCGAAAAGGATACTGAAATATTTGACGAATATTTATTAATTTCAAAACATATTACATCGAAAAAAGTAGCCGATTGGAATAGTGAAAATGTTTCTACAGAAAATCGTTGAGTAGATGTATTCAAACATTTTCGAGACAACCTGCAACGTAATAATTTTTGTATTCTTATATATTTGATGTCTACCTGGCACAAATGCTACAGAACGAGTATTTTCCCTCATGAATAAATTGTGGACCAGTGAAAAATCTCAATTACAAGTTCCGGTACTTATGGTCATGTTACTCTAAGGTGAATATAAGTAAAACGTGTCAAGATTTTCATTTTCAGTTAAAAGCGTCGCCTATTGTATTGAGGCAAATATATTGTTCTGAAAAATATAAACATGAATAACTTGTTTGAATAATATGTTTCATTGTTCCAACTTTGTGTTCTTTTTTTCGTTAACAGGGAAAATCTGTGGACTACCAAATACTACAAAATATCTGAAAAGATTTAGTATAATTTTTGAGACTGAATAAATTCTCGCCTGCGGCGCAGTTTACCCGCACAAATCCACCTACTTTTTCATCTAATTCTCACATGTTACACCCATGTCCCATTCTCAGCAAGAAAATTTATGGTCACGTTAGACATGCCCAACATTAAAACTTCAGTTTCATAGAATAGAATTGACTTGGAAGTCACTCTATTAAGCTGATAGCTTCCTCTTTTCATCTGATTTTGATACATTAGAAAAATAAAATCGATGAATTTTATGAATTCCAATGAACACCTCAAGATACCAGGAAAAATCAACAACTTAGATTATAATAATTTATTTAAGTATAGTTATTTTAACACAGACCTCTATTCAAAAAGAATAGGCAGTACGGGATGCAAATGAGTAAAGCCAGATGCCAAGTGAAAAAACAGCTGATTCCAAAATTTGTACTTACTGATTCTCACTTGCAACAACACAAAAAGTTAATAAAATTGTTATTTTATTTAGAAATACAAATATCTGTTCACAGAAAATCTTAATTTTTCAAAATAACTATCACTTCTCAAGATCTAGTTATGGCATTTACTCAAAATTATACTGATTGGTCATTGCAGTTGACAATCAGTTTTGTCATATACAAGATTGCGATAATTTCAATACTTATCAGTACTAGTATCTATACTTATTGTAGAATTAATCACAAAGACCCGAAAATTTGATACAAAAACAGACCAGCTCAATCAACAATTTTTCCCTGAATAATAGATAATTGTATAAAAGATTACTAGACACCTGAAAATAGAAAGCATTACAATCTTGCTTACTTAGTCATAAGAGATATGAATGATTCCATGAATTAAATGATACAAACATTTCTTTGTTTATTTCATAGAACATATACAACAGAAGTGAAATTGCAATCAACACACGACCCATCTAATTGATAAATGTATTATTTGGATATATATTATGAATAAGAACCTAAGAGAGAAAATTCAAATTTTGTAAGTATTAAACAAAAAAACAACTGGGAAGGGAGTGTTCTGGCGAAATTTTGAAGCACAGAATACAGTTTATGTTTTATCGTTACTAATATTCTTCTTCAAAACCAACTCTTAGCGCTAATCGATGAAACTTTGTTCTACACACGCTTTGACTCGTTTTTCATACTCTCTTCTATTTTCTTTGTAAAGTTGTGCAGCCATTGAATTCGCCGGGGAGTTGGGATTAGGGTCACTTAATAGAGACTGAAAAGATAAGAGTCAAATTAACATAAATTATAGATATCTCATAGAATACCCTACTGAATGAATACTAGGGAACGCAGGTTTACAAAAAGAATTGAATAAAGTTCATAATTTAAGCTTAAAATAGTTAAATTCACTCAAAATATTTTCTTATAAAGGCTTCACTATGTCTTTAAAATAAAATTTAAGACAAAACCATCAAATATATCACAAAAACTAAATAATCAATTATAAATAATAATTAACTAATAATTAGCTTGAACTACAATCAAAACATTTATGAATGGAATTCGACTTTGGTCATATATAAACCAAGACCAAGTTGGCGGCGGTGATTGGTTTAACCCATTTTTCCATAATTGTAACTCATATCGACGGGAATGGTCGCTACTTCTCTGAGCTACTTCAACGTCGCTACACGATCGTATTAATCAATGATTTAGCGTAGTCACATAAAAAAGTCAAAAGGCATATATCACTTCTTGGAGGCCAATCGATGGGTCCTTTTCTCGATTTAACATAGTCACCAATGTTTATTTATTTCAGTATCCATTAAACACATTAAAAAGCGAAACCATGGACGTTGCAGGGATTATGCTAGCATAATAAAAATAAGACACAAATACAAAATCACAACTCTGACAACTCTTACGAATAAACAATATACCACCTCGAAGGTATGATAACTGGGTAGTGATAACCTTGTATGAGGGGATTCAATGTTCAATAATATTATATCTAAGCCTAAAAAGAGAAATTCATGAAAAAAATAATCAAACTAAATTTGTGCTGTTAAATTATGCACTCTAATTGTGGACATATGTGTTCTTTATATCAATAATTTGATGAATCACGGACCTTGGTGTCACCAAGAGCCACGCCTTGAGGAGGCGTATGAACGATTTAATTGTTTTTGTCTTCTTGACATGTGAAGGTACAGAATTGAAAACTTTCGGTACATGATCTTTGCCCAATGGTTATTTTTACAAAGGGCAAATTATCCTATTCCTTGTATCATACATATGTGAACCATTGACAGAACCGATGGAACTTTTGAACTGAAAGGTAGCTATTGTTATGTAGAATAACTGTCGTATGTCGACAGTCCAGAGAGCTTGAAGAGGTCGTCAGAAGGATATCGGTAAGGTCTACTCCATATAACCTTTATGAACCACTTATGAGCAATCTGCAATCTTTTCAGGTAGAAATTTGTAACCCCACCCCATTGACAGTAAGCCGTAGGTCAAATTAAGATTACAACCACTCAATTGCTACACCTGTTGTTTGGCTTGTGGCACCATCATATTGAAACCACATATCACTAATGTCCAGTTGATGCAAATGCTCAGAGAAACTAACATTGTTACATATCTCTATAACGATTTCCATCGACTGCTATAGTGCGAGCCGTTAGTGAATCGCTTGTGGTCATTATTTTTACAACAAAGATTTTATGTATCTACTTTGATCCAGGAAACTACGAAGAGTCACTATTAGTCTTCCTTGGTGTGCTGACTTCATTATTGAATAAACGCTCAGCGACGACAAGTGAAGTGATTTCACCAGCTCTTTGAATACATTTTCAAAGAAAATGCCGCAGATAGGTTCCAGTCCCACTGGTGCCTCTGATCAACTGACACTGTGGGGATGAGCCAGTCTTTGCAAGCTATGCTCACAATCCCGGTCTACTTAAGGAGTTATCTGGTATGATGATATGGTGCTTTAACTGCAGCACGACTGACCTAGAGTGTACAAAAGCTTTGATATGGTATCCTCGCTTTATATATTTTTCCTGAGCACAATGAGCAATGCACATACCTTAACCTTTCCATAAGCAGGGCAAAGGGGCAACAGAGTAGTTCCCACTAGACTGTAAGGTTCGTCTCCACTCCTTCTGGTATTGTCGATTTGCAATAAACATGGACATGTGCCAAGCGGCAATGAACAATGCTGAACAAGCAATCTATACTGTGACAGGAATCACCAGTTGATGGTTAGATCGTCGTGTTTGTTTCTGGCGGTATATTGTTCTTTGTAACTTATTTTGTTCGGCCAGACTGATCTATGTAAACGTTATTGCAATCTCGACAAATTAATTCATAAAAATCCGGATTTATTATACCATCAAAACCGATTATAACGACATCGTTTACAACGACCGATCGGTTATTACGACCAGATTGTAAGGTCCCGGTCGAATCTTTAGTAAACTATTCAGTAAACATACGGCCTATAACAACATCGGATATAGCGACATATCGCTTATAACGACGAAACTTAATTGATATTCATCGACTATAAAGACCAACCGCATTCAGTCCCACCAAAATGAAACAATACGAACTATCTTATTACTAAGCATTGGAGTAATATGTAGGCGTATTATTACCTACGCTCTTTCTCCCACGTCATTCGAACCTCTTCCCGGCCATTTCACCTTGCATATTTATTGTTTAATGCGCTAACTGACTGCGTGAGTGACAGCTTGATTTATAAGTTTTGCCTTTGATAAGACTGTGTATTTATGCGTTACCATGTCGCAAAAAAAGAGGAATGTGTTTACTATTGAAGAAAAAATCTTATATGGAGATTAGAAAATGGCGAGTCAAATAGTGAAATCGCAAAGGAGTGTGAAATTTCACATTCTACAATATGTACGATTTGGAAGAATAGAGAAAAAATAAAAGTTCTTTTCGACACAACTGTCTAAAACTTAAACTATCGAGGACAAGTGAACATAAAGTTATGGAAGATGCTTTAATAACATGGTTTAAACATCAGAGGGCAAACAACATCCCAATAAGTGCTCCAATTCTGCAACAAAATGCCAACGACTTTGCTCGTATTATGGCTAAGGAAAATTTTGAGTGTTCGTCGTCTTGGGTGCAACGTTTTCGTACTCTTTATAATATTGTGGCAGGAAAAGTTTGCGGTGAAGCGGCTGGCGTTCCTGAAGGAGTGAGTGAAGAGTTGCTCTCTCATAAGTGGCCTGCGCTGTGCGAAGGATACACACCAGAGGAAATCTTCAATGTTGATGAAACCGGATTGTTTTACAATTTAACTCCTGACAAAACACTTAAATTCAAAGGTGAGGAATGCAAGGGCGGAAAGTTGTCCAAAGCAAGAATTATAGTATTGGTTGCGGCAAACAAGACTGGTTCACGCAAAAGAAAACTTTTGGTTATAGGAAAAGCTAAGAAACCGCGTTGCTTTGAAAACATTCATTCTTTGCCTGTAACTTATGAAAACACCACTAGGTCCTAGATGACATCGCAAATTTTTGAAAAATGGCTGCGTAGCTGGGATGCAGAATTGAAGTCTGGAGGAAAAAATCTTCTCCTAGTAGACAACTGTCCCGCTCACCCTGTAGTCTCAAATCTGAAATGCATAAAGCTTGTGTTTTTACCGCCCAATGTCACCTCTGTTTTACAGCCCATGGACCAAGGTGTGATAAAAGCTTTAAAAACACAATACAGAAAACTTCAAGAGCTACAAATGATATTGAAAACGGGAAAGATACAAAAAGTCTTTATGTTTTGAATGCAATTCTAATGATATCGGAAGCTTGATAAAAGGTCACACAGACCACTATAGCCAACTGCTTTCGCCATGCACGTTTCAAAGATCTCTCTCCGTCACAAGCGGAGGACGACAATGATATTCCTTTAGCGAGAATGATACGATCTCCCACAGATGAAGACGACAACGTACCACTAGCTCAATTGGAATAGATGACAGTGCCGCTGTGTGCGCCTTAGCTACTGAGGAAGAAATATTTGCCGAAGCTGAAAGTAACAATCGTAACACTGACGAAGAAAACGAAGACCAGCAAGACCCTGAAGAACAGTTTAGACCAACAACAATTTCCGAGGCTCTTAGCGCTATAACAGTTTTGCAGAAATTTGTTACCTTTAATACTGATGATACTCATAACTTGAGGAGTATGAAAAGTAAAATGCGAAACATATTTGAGAGTGGGCTTGAAAAAAAACAGACTAAAATGACTGATTACTTTAAAAACTAGTGTAAGTCTTATAGTGCAGCTAAGTACATCTTGTATCTCCAATTATTTGTTAATAAACATTTTTATTTCTTTTTTTGATATTTCGTTTAAAAACAATATTTTATTCTATATTAGATATATATGTACTAATGATAATTACTACATACTTATGCTATGTATTGCTTACAACAACTATCGGATATAACGTCGGAAACTATACGGTCCCTTCAATGAGGCTATATCCTGTTTTGACTGTACATAGCAATACCGTTTTCATAGCTACTCATTGGAACCCGCCATTCATCCTCTAGTGAAATGATAACTTAATTAGCTAGCATCCATAGAAATCTATAAAAATACTCAGAAAACATAATTCTCTAATTTTGAACGACCAGGCGGATTTGTGTAAATCGTAATATTCAACATTTTCAAATAGCATGAATTAGATATGATCACATATCATGCATATTTTCACAGCATTGCGAAATATGGCATTATTCTGTGGCGTGCTCAATTTGAGGCTATACGGGTGTTCCCGAAACAGAAAAAGGCTGAGAGTTATTGCAAATATCCTACAGACAGTTGCCGTGAATCATTCAAATCCTTCCGTATACTTACAATATCTTGCTGTTACATTGAAGCATGCCTGACACACTTCCATAAAAAAAAGATCGTAACGCACTCTGCTCAGCATGAATATTCAATTAGAGCGAGAGAAAACTATTTACTACCAAAAAGACGCCTACAACGAACACGAAAATCTTACGACTTCATAAGTACAAAAATGTACTATGTGCTCCCACCTCAAGTAAAGTCTCAGTAACCCATCCTTCAAGAAAACTATCAGGAAGCTGCTTCTAGAAAACGTTTTCCATAGTACAGAGGAGTGTAAAAAAATTCTCTCAGAGAGACAATAGGTTTACATAGTTTTGTATGTTTTAAATGTTTAGATGTTTTCAATATTAGTTTTATGGTTCAATTCTGAAACTTGCATCAAGTCTGTATAGCCTTGGTTGGATTAATCAACTCTGAGCTTAATCCTACCTTTTGATATCTTGTAGGTACATATTGTTTTTATTTATATTGCAGTGTATTTCAGTCCCTTATCACAACAATCTATACTATGTACCATTAACACAAGTTATCGATAATGTCTATTATTATTATTATTTATTATCGTGGACTTATGCACTATCTCAGCTGTTAGCTGGATATGATTTACCTTTCCCAGATTTAGCAATCAAAGGGAATAGGCTCGATTACAATATACCTGACATTTCCTAACTATCCTACATGTATTAGAAATTACAGCTTTTTGCATTTCTATATAGGTATTCTTATGCAATTCTAATTTTTTACGGCTATCATGCAAAGTTTTGAGTATTAACCTAGTGGAGGCTATGATGACAGGAACAATATCTATTTTCTCGAGGTGCTACATCTGCTTGATCTCAATAGCAAGGTCTGTGTATTTGGACTTTTTCTCCTGGAACTTGTTCAGCACGTTGTTATTATTCGGTATGGCGACATCCACCAGCATTGCTGTTCTGGCTCTCTTATCATACACCACTATGTCCGGCCTATTATTCGTCACCATTCTCTCAGTGATAACAGGCCTATCGTAGAATAATCTGATAGAGTCATTTTCCAATACGGGCGCAGGTTGATACTTGTTATATGGCTGGAAGGATTCTGAAGTCCGCACTTGTGTGCAAGTTTCTGATGGATAATGTTGCACACTTGATTATGCCTGTGAAGATAGTCCATATTGGCCAGTTGTTCGCATCCGGACGTAATATGCTGTATAGTCTCCGATACTGTATGGCATTTTCTGCACCTATCTGTTTGTAATGTTCCGTCCTTCATAATAAATTTTTTGTAGTTGTTTGTAGCGATCACTTGGTCTTGAATGGCCATTAGAAGTCCTTCTGTTTCCGCGAATAATTCTCCTTTCATCAACCATTTGTTGGAGGCTTCTTTGTCGATGTGTGGTTGATTAATCTCATGGTGATGTCATCCATGCAATTCCTTTCTTGACCATTGCTCTTGTTTTTCAGTATCTGATAGGAATCTGATTCAGCAGGTCATCTCTGGTAGCAAGATTTAGAGGTGTATATCCCTTATCAGCCAACGATACCACTCTATGGAGTTCAGAAGTGAGAGCTTTTGCTGAGAAGAATTCTCTGAGATTTTTTATCTGTTTGGTGTGTAAATTGACAACATCTATTAATCCGCGTCCACCTTCTTTCCGCTTCAAAGTTGTTCGTATCACAGACGATTGTGGATGATGGTTGTTGTACTTTGTTAGCTTCGTTCGGGTCTGTCTTTGAATATCATCCAGTTCTGTCTTAGTCCATCTGATTATTCCAAATGAATAAAGCAACACTGGAATGGCGTAGGTGTTAATTGCCTTGACTAGATTACCCGAATTCAACATTGATTTCAGCACGCTGACTGTATTCTGAACGAATCTTCTCTTTTGATTGTTTTTGGTCTAGCAGTCTGGCTTGTTGGTATCCCAGATATTTGTATGTTTCGCCATCCCTGATGCACTGTATAATATCACCGTTTGGAAGTTGTGTTTCACCATCTATGACTTTCCCTCTTTGAATGTTCAGGGTCTTACATTTTTCAATCCCGGATTTCATATGAACATCTGCCGAGAACTCACTGACAGTTTTCAGCAAATCATCCAATTGCTTCTTGTTCGAAGCATATAATTTGATGTCATCCATATACAGCAGGTGGGAGACTGTATGATAATTCCTATCTGTTTTTATCCTAAATCCGATCCTGTTCTATTGAGCATTGAGGACAATGGGTTCATAGCTAAACAGAACCATAGTGGACTCAAAGACTCTCCTTGAAAAATTCCACGACGTATGGGTATCTCGTCGGTTTTAATTGACTCATTGTTCATGTTGACCTGCAGTAACGTGTGCCAGTGTGTCATTGTTGTCTTCAAGAATCCTACCAGGGCTGGGTGAATTTTGTATATCTGCAATACTTTAACAAGCCAAGAATGGGCGGTACTATCGAATGCCTTCAGATAATCGAGAAAAGCTCTGAATGAACATTCCAATGCCCTACATGTGCCTGTTTCATTATCACAGTATCGATGAAGAGTTGTTCCTTGCACCTGTGGTGTTTCTTTCTGCATCCTTTCCGCTCTTCTGCTAATATATTGTTGTCGTTAAGGTTTTGGTATATTCGGTTTGATATGCATGAGGTGAGTATTTTGTAGAGTGTTGGCAGGCAAGTGATTGGCCTATATTGAGACGGATCCTGTGTTCTATCGCTCTTAGGTAGTATTTAAGTTAAGCTTTGTGTTAGGAAAGTGGGTGTTTTCTTGGGATGTTGAAGAACATACGTGAGCTGTTTAGCTAGGGCTCCATGGAGCTTATCAAACTTCTTGTATCAGAAGTTGTGGCTATTATCTATACCTGTGGCCTTCCAATTGTTGGTCGCTTTAACTACTGTTGTGATTTCTTCCTCCATTATTCCTTCGGAGTCCATATGTTTGGTATCAAGGCGTTGTTTTTCATTCTTGATCCATTCCGCATCTTTATTATGTTCTTTGGGGTTCGACCATAGTGATGACAAATAATCGGTCAAGCACTGTGCGTCAGGTACTTCTTTGTCAGTTTTGTTATTTCCCTTGTGAAAATTGGCTGCGCTTTGGAGGAACCTTTCGTTTTGATGTTTCCTTTCAGTACACTTGATGTATCTTGAGAACTTCTTTGCTTTTGCTTGGAGTTTCTGCTTCAAAGTGTCCATACACGTCGATATGTTGCTTGTGATCAGGGTGTTTTGTGTTCGTACCAATTGTTCTATGAATTTTGCGTATATGGGATTTCAAGCGCCTTGAGGGCTTTTTGTTTCTTAGGAATTCTGTGACGAGACCGATCTCAGCTCTAATATTGTCAATATCCTTCTCTAGTCGTTTTTGCCATGGTGGTTTTCTGACGCTTTTTGGCTCAGAACGAATAAGAGTTGTGGAGACTTGTTGTTTGTGTAGTCGAAGAACCGCTACCGCTCCACAGTAAATCAAAGTGTGAATTTTTTCAAGGAGTTCTGGTCAGTGTATTCTTCAAACACAGAGTTTATGCTTCCTAGGATGATATTGGTGTTCTTGTTCGTCTTGAGTTTGGGCAGTTCAGGTCATTTAGTTGGGTTACTACCAATGAGTTCAGTTATTGCTCTGTTGAGTTCTGATCGTGCTAAATACATAAATTCGTTATGCTGGTTCGTCTCAGGGGGGCGCTCTATGTTGATATTCGTTTCCATGGCTTCGATGTTATCTGTAACACTTTCATTGACGGTAGGTATAACGTTATGACTATCATCTTCACTTCTGAGCTCCATTATGATTTCTTCTCGTATGCTTTGCAGCGTTTATGAAGAAAGTAGCCCGTTTTTAACGATTATTCTTCGTTGATCCGAAATTCTCTGTTCGAATATGTGCTGTAATTCAGGATATTTTTCTACGAACTCAAGATGTAACGCGTATCTGTATGCTGTCATTTCCGATTCCAAGTTTGTAATCCTGTAATAGGAACGCATAATGAAGGAATTCATTTCTGGGGTCCACTTCATGCGTTTCCTAGGGAGTCCGGAACTCATGGTAGTAGGCATGATGGCTTGCGCCACCGTTGAAACATCAAGAGTCGGTTGGAGGTGTTGATGTTATTTTCCACTTGGTTTTGTGTTGCAATATCCCTACTCGATATCACGCTGCTTCCGTCGCTAACCGAGGGAGACTGTGACTCACTTTCGGAACAAGACCCTCTTCCTAAATCTTGAACGCGACAAGAGGTCATGGTGGTACAATGTCGATTCACCTGTTTATTCCTTAGATTGTACATCATTGGATAAGTTGCATTTTATCCCTACTGCCAGGTTCAGCTTGGGTACCTCGGGTTCGCTAGGCCCGTACTCAGAAACAATGTTCCTGAGCCCCTGAGGCTTTATTTATTATTATTATTATTATAGTATATTCGATAAACTATTAATGAAATTTAATAAAATACTTTGGAATTGTCTCTTTTCTCTATATGTTGTTAATAATTTATCCCGTAAACTTTGTTTTTTATGGTATTTACAATATGACATAAGAGAACTAGTTTATTATTTATTGACTAGAATCTAGAAAAGAAAAATGGTCTTCTGGATATAATAGCGTTCAATTATTGTGTTTGCATACTGACGAACAAGTGTGTCCAAATATTATTCTGTTCATAATCTGACAATACTGTATAAAATTCAAATCCATTCAGCAAACAGCTGATCATCATAAAAGACAGAATTAAACCCAACCCTATTTATGAAACCACACATATAGGTTTGAAGCAAATGATGAGGGCTAAATTGTTTATTCATTACATAACCTCACCTCACTTCTTATTGGAATACAGCCTTCCATCTTATTGGAATAAAATGGTCAATTACAAATGACAATTTAGTCAATTCTTTGTTCATGCTTGGGGACATTATATCTACTTAAGATAAATCAGATTTATTTTGAAACAATACTTTAGGAGATTTGTTGATTTCGTGAAAATTCAAACATTCATTGTTTGGAACTGAAATCAAATGCAAGGTCAGATTGCAAAGTTTGATTTCAGGTTCATTTTATCAAAAGAAAATATTTTTTGTTCTGTGATACAGTGAAGCATTTATTAGGACTTTCTAAATTTTCTAAAAAGAAAACATAATAGCTTTCACTCGAAAAATGGAAACTCACAAAGACAAAGGAAGTAAATTATTAATAGATCACTTTGTTACTTTTAAACAGCATCTAACATTCAAAATTCTAAGAGTCAAGGTTAAGGTTACTTATGACCCACTTACTTGAATTGATGTTAAAATAGCAGATACATCATATGTAGGACTCCATCTATTTTGTAAAATATCTAAACAAATACCACCATCAGCATAAACATTCGGGTGGAACATATGACTCACAAATCGGACTGCTGGAGGTTTGTTCGGATATTCTTCTGTGAATTCAATAGTTAATTTAAAAGTTCCATCTTCAAATGGAGTATCATGTGGACCAAAGATAACTGCATTCCATATCATTATGTTATTATCAGTAGGAGCTCCACTAACACCAGTTGGAGGATCTTCTTGAAGCCTACAAAATTACCATAAAGTACGTTATATCTACGCTACTAATATCCAAATTATATTCATGATTAATCATCGAGAATAAGGGAACAAAGGAAAAAATTAACAGAATAGAGAAATTAGTAATTTTAGCTAATTGCAAACCTTTTGAAATCTCTCATTAGGCGGCGACGGGCTGGGGTAGACATTTTCAGACAAATTAAAAGAAACTAGGTTAAGAACTGAATAATCTGATGTGAGTGATTTGGGAGGACACAAAAATTTATAGCTATTTTCAAAATTATTCACTGTCTGATATACACAATAGAACTTGCACTCGCATGACATACGGAGAATGCAAGGCAACGAATGAAAAAGTAGACGAATAAACAAAAATAGCACTAGACTTGAAGATTTTGTTCGTGAATGATGCAGAGGTTATTCCGTTAGGGGAATTTCGGGGAATTTTAGTTATTTTGGGTGAACATTCATAAATTGTTTTTGACGTTTGAAACCATAGAATATAAAAACAAGATAATAAATCGATATCCGTAGTATAAATAAATTTAGCCAAAAAATTTTCAAGAAGCATTTTGCTGTTTATGTATTGCAGTACATTGGATTCTAATGATAAATAGTCTATTTGGGCTACTTGGAAGATAGTAATTGTTTCATATATTCAAGTTTGTGTATTTTACCTTTCATATTGATGAAGATATATTTGAAGTTCAAACGCTATCTTCAATACTAGCACTATCTTCAATAGTAACATAGTTTTTATTACGTCTATCTAACATAAGCGATTAGCAAATAACAGTAGGAGCAAAATCATAAATGTATAACTTGGGGTGTAATGAACATGAGTACAAAGAAGTTGCAGTGTATAACTTTGAGATCGTTTTGATCATTTATGAAAAACATCACAAATCAATTATGAAAAACACCACAAATTGATTTGAACCTAATATAATGAAAAACAGAAGATACAAATAAAAATTATAAACTTTATGAAGGATAAATACCCGTATTTTATATGGTCATACGTTTAAAGAATACACAAACATAGTTATTTATAGAAGGTGGAATGACTGGCGAAGTATGCTCATGGGAAAATATAAGGATATCATGAAAATTTACTCCAGTTACCAAACTGCCTAGGAAATTGAAGCACTTTCTCTTTTTGCTGTTATTGAACCAGTTATCAATTCATATGTTTTGCAATTTTTACACATGTGTTCTTATCATCGGTTTGGCGCAGTCTGTTGTTTTCGGTTGCGGTTAGAAATAGAGTGTCTGAATTTTTCGTACACTCTAGAAATTCGTCCGCAAAATAAATTTGTTTAGTCTACCGTATTCTGCACCAATTGGGGAGAACTTGTATTTATGCATGATAATACCTTCTCTCACTGTAGCTGCTACGACTGAATTTTTAATTGGCATTGAATCAAAGTTTTATCTTGACCTACTCAATTACTAGATCTAATCAAACTTTTGCATCTTTAATGTGCTGGTAAAACATTTCAATACATTTTTCTAGACGCCATTTCGAAATCCAAAGAGAAATCGCTTCTATTTCTAGGACTTTTGTCAAGAATTTGATTCGAACTTGTTAACTAGACCATATTATGAGTTCAAACTCCGCAATAATGTATAGACGTTTTCATTCGCAGTATGCCAGAAGGAAATAAATGTTTTTCTCTTTTCTCTGTAGGAAAAAGAGAAAATTTATTGATACAAGGAGTATCTACGTCTATAGTATCATGAAGTAGTTATTGGTTGAAGAACTGAATCAAAACCAGATTGAATCATAATTGGAGCAGAAGAAATTTGAATTTCCTGCCAGGAGTTATCAAGATAGGCTGAGTATTCTTCTCCAACAGATATGATATAAACTGCGCCAAGAAATTAACGCACGAAATCAAACATTCAAATTTATTCAGAAGAAGTTCAGATATGTTGAAGAATTATTCTTCCTGTAATACCTACACCTGCACTAAGAAAAACTTGAGAACAATCGGAATTAAAATGATACTGATACGAGATATTGATTTCATCCCAAACCAGAACCGGATTGAAAAAAATTGTTTTTTCGGTTAAATGCCCAAATAACACCCTGTATATCACGAGAATATAAAAATTAATAGATCTTTGTAAACTAGAAATATTGAGTATTGCGTGGAAAAATTTGAAAAAAATTCGCAAAAATATGTTTTCTTTCAATTTGTCCTCTGACTCTTTGAATCGTATGGATAAAATCGAAAAACAACATTCAGTATAGCGCTCAGACAAATTATCCTGTGTGATCCAGAGTGAAATCTTAAAAGATCGTTTAAGACCGTATAAAACATATTCTTATCACACCTCGAGAATTTTATGAAGAAGAGTTAATTTTTTCATACTGAATACTTTTTGGTCTATTCGCTCTAACATCTATAAAATATTCAAGACCTAAATAAATCATTTTAACAACACTTTAGAGTTATCCAAGAACATAACGATAATTCGGGCGAAAGATTTTATTAAGGAACAAATATTGCAATTTTATCAAATAACGCATGGAAAAAACCCACCTGGAACATTGGAATGAAATAGGAACTCGGGTATCTTAACTTAACGATAGTCGGTTCAAATCAGGTGCTCGAAATGGTTTCTCTTTGCTCAATGCATTTTTTGTTCTTTTTACAATGCTATCTTCGAATTAGGTTCATATTATTGGGCAATTATTAATTCTTTCCATAATACTAAAAACAGAATTCAATTGAACTGCGATATTTTGGATGATTTCTTAACTGATGCTTGTGTTTTTCGTACCGATCCGAACACTGATCAGTTTTTTTTGGCGCCCTGGAAAATTGCTAGACAGAGAGATTTCGTTTGGTGAACTGCGTGCGGCATTACTCAAATGTAAAAATGGTAAATGTCCGGGAGAAGACGGCATTTCCTTTGAGTTTCTCAAAAATATCTCTTATTTAAATGCCCTTTTTAATAGAATCATTGATATAAGTGAAGTCCCAAAAGAATTGTGCAGTGTGATAATGATCATGGTGTATAAGAAGGGAGATACAAATGACCCAAATAATTTCTGAAGTATAGCTTCGATTAACTCTGTTATAAAGGTATTCACTAAAATAATCTTGGGTCGGTTTGAAGCATGGTTTGAGGAACACGCCGTTATTCCCGAACGCCAGATTGGTTTTCGCAAAAACTGAAGCTGCTCGGACAGTATATTCACTTTCACCTCTGTCATACAGCTTGAACTGTGCCTCGAAAAACAGAAAGTATTCGTACTTTTTGTGGATTTCAAGCGAGCGTTCGATCTTGTTTCTCATTTTCTTTCATGGCAGGTTCTTTATGGCATGGGAATTTCTGCAGACATAATTTATATCATTAAAAATTTATATGAAAAAGCTAGCTTCAGAGTTAAATCGTGTGGAAATTACACGCAAAGCTTCGATATATTTCAAAGAGTACTCCAAGGGGAAACTCTGAGTCCTTTTTTGTTTGCTTTGTTGTTTTTCGACCATCGAGAAGTTTTTCGAAACAGGGGAGTAACCGGTGTTAATATCGACGAATTGCACGATCTCACTATGCTGTTATATGCTGAAGATTTGGTGTTTTTGGCTGACTCAGAGGTGAATTTACAAAAGTGTATTTTAATATTTCAGGAATATATACAAAAAATGAATCTTTCTGTGAATACTTTTAAAACCAAGGTGATGTGTTTCAGTAGAAATAGTCAAGGATGTAAATTCAACTTTGTTTATGAAGGCGTAAAGTTGGAGGTGGTTAATAGATATGTCTTTTGGGGGTTTCTTTCGTGTCCTCGTCGCTATTTCGGGAAATGGCGGAAAGTTCTTTGGTTAAGGCAAAGCATGCTTTCGGTTCGGTGATCTCTGTTCTGTCTGGGCTGAAATCGACAGATTGGAGCATGAAAGCTCAGCTGTTTGATTCTTTTGTGAGTAGCATTCTATTTCACGCAGCTCCGGTATGGACCTTACGGTACATCGATATTCTTGAAAAAGCTTAGACCCAGTTCTATTAGAAACTACTACATTTACCGTCTAACGTCCCGGATTACTTAGTGCGTCTGGTGCGACAGAGGTCCGCAGTTCTATATTTGCCCATACTCTAGAATTCTTAATTGAACTCCATAGAATGGAAAGCTTCAGACTTCCAAAGCTCTGCTTTCAGCGAATGCTTCACCTCTCGAGCGATAGTAAGGTCGAAGCAAGGTATAATTGGAGTGTGCAGATAGAAGAGCTTTTTGAGGCCATGAATTGCTTGCATATATTCGAAAGTGTGAACGACAGATCACTGGCATCTTCTAAGAGTTTTCTCATTGAGGAATTCAGGAATTTATGTTTTAATGAAGACATATTCACTACAATAATCTTGGGTCGGTTTGAAGCATGGTTTGAGGAACACGGCGTTATTCCCGAACGCCAGAATGGTTTTCGCAAAAACTGAGGCTGCTCGGACAGTATATTCAGTTTCACTTCTGTCATACAGCTTGAACTGTGCCTTGAAAAACAGAAGGTATTCGTACTTATTGTGGATTTCAAGCGAGCATTCGATCTTGTTTCTCATTTTCTTTTATGGCAGGTTCTTTATGGCATGGGAATTTCTGCAAACATAATTAATATCTTTAAAAAATTATATGAAAACGCTAGCTTCAAAGTTAAATCGTGTAGAAATTGCACGCGAAGCTTCGATATATTTCAAAGAGTACTCCAAGGGGAAACTCTGAGTCCATTATTGTTTGCTTTGTTGTTTTTCGACCATCGAGAAGTTTTTCGAAACAGGGGAGTAACGGGTGTTAATATCGACGGATTGCACGATCTCATTATGCTGTTATATGCTGAAGATTTGGTGTTCTTGGCTGACTCGGAGGTGAATTTACAAAAGTGTATTTTAATATTTCTGGAATATATACAAAAAATGAATCTTTCTGTGAATACTTCTAAAACCAAGGTGATGTGTTTCAGTAGAAATGGTCTGGGATGTATATTCAACTTTGTTTATGAAGGCGTAAAGTTGGAGGTGGTTAATAGATATATCTATTTGGGGGTTTCTTTCGTGCCCTCGTCGCTATTTCGGGAAATGGCGGAATCTCTGTTCTGTCTGGGCTGAAATCGACAGATTGGAGCATGAAAGCTCAGCTGTTTGATTCTTTTGTGCGTAGCATTCTATTTTACGCAGCTCCGGTACGATATTATTGAAAAGCTTAGACCCAGTTCTACTAGAAACTACTTCATTTACCGTCTAACGTCCCGGATTACTTAGTGCGTCTGGTGCGACAGAGGTCCGCAGTTCTATATTTGCCCACACTCTAGAATTTTTAATTGAACTCCATAGAATGGAAAGCTTCAGACTCCCAAAGCTCTGCTTTCAGCGAATGCTTCACCTCTCGAGCGGTAGTAAGGTCGAAGCAAGGTATAATTGGTGTGTGCAGATAGAAGAGCTTTTTGAGGCCATGAATTGCTTGCATATATTCGAAAGTGTGAACGACAGATCACTGGCATTTTCTAAGAGTTTTCTCATTGAGGAATTCAGGAATTTATGTTTTAATGAAGACATTTTGCGAGCCACTTACTCAGGTTATCCACTGATGGCAAATCGTTTAAGTTATACGATTTCGTCAAAAGTTTATTTGAATCTATCTGTTCCTTTTAATCACACGCGGATGGTTTCCCAAATCCGTTTGTGCGACAGAAAATGTTTGAGAATATATTTTAGGAGAGTATATTATGAAATTGTGTTCGGTAAAATCTCCACGATATGTAACATGAACAGGACCCTGACGTCTGATCATTTGTTTTTTGAATGCCCGCCATTGATGGCAATATGCGGGAGTTTTTGTGACGCGAATAAAGTTTCTGAGCTGGTTCGATTTTTGGAAGGTCTTTCGGAGGCCTGTCAAGTCCGGAGATTTTGTGGGCTCGTACTCACTCTGCTCGAAACTAGATCTTTTATAATATATGAATGAGCCCTGTGGGTGTATGGAGTTCATGGAATTGCCCTTTTTGAATATGTTGATGATTGATGGTTAGGTTAGGTTTCTGTGTCCCAAAAATGTCGATTTCTCCTGTTGGTTATTCCACTTTCATTGAACTTGGCTTCATCAGACCATATTATTTTTTGCAGAATTGTCCCATCTTCTTGAAGCCGAATTAATAAATTTTCACAGAAATTCAGCAGCTTGGGAAGGTCAGTTTTTCATCAGTATCAAATTTGGAAGTTGGTTATTGAATTGCCTGCAAGTTCTATCCACCCTTTTTTGACATTCGCCAAGAATTAAAAAGAGATTAAACATATCCTCGTTTGAATAATCAGCCATTTTATTATCAAACTGGTGTTTTTCAAAAATTTTCATTTCAAATTACCAACAATTCTTGTTGAAATATCAAATTCGAATGAACGAAGTGACAAATACATCAATTTTAGGCACCTGTCAGGTGTAGCCAGTTCAGCTACTTGATTCAAATATTATATCAAAGCATTCTCTGTTAGTTCTTGCAAAATCATCAAAATCATCAAAATTCGATATATTCCCAAATTAATTCGAAACTATAAGAGATGGGTATAGTACATGCTGATGCAATTCCATCTGAAATTTGACGCTTCATCTGATGGCGATATAAAAATTGGCCCGTGCCATTTGAAAAAATTGAGTTATTGCTGTTTGAAAAAGGCCAAATTGAAAAAATCATACAAAACAACTCAATAAACATATGACAAGTGTAGACTGCTTGAAAAATTCCTTGATCCTTCTTCTATCCACCTAAGCAAAAGTTGTGTCTGTAGTGCAATAGATCTACGAGCTACAATTTTTTTAAATATTCCTCAAAAATCGAGTTTATAACAAAAATAATTAAATCTGTCAAAAGTTTTGACAGATAAGTGCCAACATGGGTATTTTATGCCTTGGTCAAATGTCGGTTCTAGATGTATAATGAAAAAGGTAGATTGCCTTTTGAAATAACAAAGTGATGACCCACTTCCGGTATAACCGGAAATGATATAACTTCGAAAATATTTCACTTCAATTGGAAATCGCTGGTTATGGCCGCGTATGAAATTTCACCTTGATATTGTAATTGGAACTCAAAAGTTTTCAACGGACGGTCACAGTGGATATCCTGTATATATATATATATATATATATATATATATATATATATATATATATATATATATATATATATATATATATATATATATATATATATATATATATATATATATATATATATATATATATACAGGGTGTTTCGAATAAGATTTCATAAATGAAGGATGCGAATCCTGAATGATTTGAGCAAGAAAGTTCGAAGAACCAATGGTCAAAAATGCTTCGTTGCCGAGATACAGGGTGTTAAAGTTGAGAAAATTTTTCGATTTTCTCTCGATAAATCTAGACTTCTCAAGATTTCGGACTCAAATTTTCCACATAAGCTATTAAACACAATCTGAATCACCAGGTGAGGCCAAATTTTGAAACAGTATACAGGGTGATACTTTTCATGGGCCATGTTCCATTTTACCCTCGGAACTTTTTTGGTACGCCACTGGCACTAACAAAAAATAAAATCGAATAGATCATTTCATTTGAAATTTTTTGACTCTTGCATTCTGATCGTAACTATCACCGTTTTTGAGATATTAATTATTGAAAATAATCCAATAGTTTTCCCATATCGAAGCCATGGAGATATTATCTTAATAACTGATGCAATTTTTCAGGAATTGAGCTAAAATTTACATCAGATATCTCCTTATTGTATGTTTATAACAAAATGAGGCAGAAATTCCTGACAGTATACAGGGTGTTATTTTTCACGTGCATTTTCCTCTTTTGCCCTGAACTTTTTGTGGTGCGCTACTGATATATTCTGAAAACAGAATCAAACAGATTATTCAAAGTGAAAACTTTTCTGTTCCTTTTCTCAACTTTAACACCCTGTATCTCGGCAACGAAGCATTTTTTGACCATTGGTTCTTCGAACTTTCTTGCTCAAATCATTCAGGATTCGCATCCTCCATTTATGACATCTTATTCGGAAACACTCTATATATATATATATATATATATATATATATATATATATATATATATATATATATATATATATATATATATATATATATAGGGGTTTTACCCCGACGAGTTGCCCATATATCTGTTCATGCAATCAAACTGATTTCATGAAAAAATATAAATCCACCACCCGGTAATTAATACCATTGCCAGGCAATGATTATAATCAAAACATATCCTGGAGTAATTATATATTAGGATAACGTTAAATGTTATGAGAATATATCAATCTACCAGAATATATACATACTATAGCATCATCAGACAATGATATCAATGTACCAACGAGTAGTGTCAGAGGCTTTCTCCCCGGAAAAATCCAGTGTACGGACCTTAGTCAAGTAACACTGAATGTTACTCATTAATAGTTTCCTTTGTGTGAAGTGGTGAACGAACTAATAGAATACTGCTCTGAATATAAATATGACAAAATTGTCAGTTAATTATATTACATTTATATAAACAAATAAATAAAATATGAAATGAGATTCTGAGCAGTATAAACTAAAGAGAAAACCTATGACTCTACCTCATTATTATTTTCGGAAAGAAACCTACGAAGAATATTACAAGATTTGATGACTGTTATCTTTTGTAACTGTTCAAACAAATTTTTCTTCAGACCCAAAATCTCAATACTTTTGTGAAAATTTCTAGGAATAACGCCTGTTGTAGAAATAATAATCGGTAGAATAAATATATTCTTCATTTTCCACATTTTTTAATCTCGTCGCCAAGCATCATATATTTAGAAATTTTTTCATTGTATTTGTTTTGTATATTATGTGTGTCGGGTATAGCAATATCAATTATATATGTTATTTGATTCTGTTTATCATTAAGAACGATATCTGGTCTATTGTGTTTTACAGCTCTGTTGCAAAGAATTGTTTTATCAAAATAAAGTTTATATTTGTCATTTTCACAAATAATCTCAGGTTCATATTTGTGAAATTTTTTCTTTTGGGAATTAGGTCATGTTTAATTCCTAGATGGAAGTGAATAATATTAGCGACGGCATTATGTCTTTCTAAATAATCTGTTGAAGCAAGGACTGAGCAAGACGATAATATATGAAAAACTGTTATATATATATATATATATATATATATATATATATATATATATATATATATATATATATACGGGTTTCGGAAGAGTCCCTGGACTCCCCTGACTAACTGTTCAATCTGGATTTTCGGGATTCACTCATTCTCCGAAAAGGTTCTGCTGAATATCGCTAAATGTAGTAAACTTTTATCGATAGATTATTATTCCCACAATTCCGGCCGTTAGGTGACGATACTACATTGCTTTCAATTTTTATATATTTTTACAAGTTCTTAACAAATTATATGAAAAACCTCTGAAAGAATTATTTCATTTGAATATATTCTATATTATTTAAAAATCTGTTGTAGGTTGTACGCCACATCAATATTTTGCTGAGTGTTGTTGACTACAGAAACTCTTTACATTTCTGAAACGACTGCTGGTTGATTTCTTCCCATTTACTTTTAAATTAACCACATTCCTTAGCAGAAATTTTTGTATCTACTTGTTGCACTGTCAAACGCATTTACTAGATCGAAAGTTCTACGTTTTGATATCCCAGAGTGTCGCAGCCAATTAAAAAACTCTGTATGACTAGAGATACTTCCTACTTCTATTGCACCTAAACGAGTACGCCAACCAGTGATTAGCAAGTGGACTTAATTTAACGTTTTTACAAGTATCCCTCGGGGGAGCCTGAAACCTCCAGATGGCGCGTCTCCAAGGTGGCAGATAGGGAAAGCCACTCAGATGTGGGTGGTAGGAGGGAAATCAAATACTTCCTGCGGACCAACAAGCATGGCAGCGTCTGACCCAGAGTGGGCGGCTGCCAACAGCGTCTGACTCTATGTTAGGTGCGGCTGATTCAAGACAGGGGAAGGTAACGGGAATTTCCCAGGATATTGCTATGGAGAGAAAACCAAATACCTCGGCCCCTAGTCCCAGGCAGCTCTTCAATGAGCAAGGGGTGCGAAGAATCTCCTGGCTCAACATAGCAAAGTCAAAACTACGAATTGCCACATGGAATGTTAGAAGCCTATATGCCGCAGGAAAATTTGACAACTTCATCAAGGAAGCATTAAGACTGAACGTTGGTGTTATAAGAATTAGTGAACTCCGCTGGCCGAACATGGCACGCTATATTATTCAGGTAGCCAACGAAACGATCCCCATCATCCCAACGGTGTCAGCGTGTTATTAGTTATACTCCCATAACAGACCGAATCATATTAATTCAGATACAAGGACAACCATTCAAGGTTAACATAATTCAAATTTATGCCCCAACATCAGATAGTCGTTATTGTATGAGCTACTCAATAAACTCAGTAGTGATGACCTGACACTTCTACTCGCCGATTACAATTGGGCAGGACCGAAGGACTGACTTGGTCGGAAGCTTTGGGTTACACTGAAGCAATCGACGGGGTGATAGACTGTTTGAATTTTGCCAGGAAAATGACATGGTCATCACGAATACATGGTTTAAACTTGCTAAAAGACGTCTTTATACATGGATATCACCAGCGGAAATCAACGAACAGGAACCCATTAGAAATCAGATAGACTACATTCTGGTTAATAAACGTTTTAACTGTGTGAAAAGGGTAACAGCCTACCCTGGAGCAGATGCTGGCTCAGATCATGTACCCTTAGTGGCAGACATAAAACTAGAGCTTACATTAGTGTGCAAAAAGAGACCCTGTAAAGCACTAAATCTTGAGAAACTAGAACAACCGGAAGTAAGGGAAACATGGCAGAAGTTCGACTGCTGTGGGAGGGACTGAAGAGTACACTGACCAAGACATGTAAAAGTCACTAACAACGATCAAGGAACATCAGGAATAAAAGGTGGATAACTGACGATATCTTGGCGCTGATGGAAAAGAGAAGACAGATTAAAAGTAACAAACAAGAATTTAAAAGACTGCAGAAGATCATCAAGTACGAAGTCAAGAAAGCCAAGGAAAGATTGATGAAAGAAATGTGCCTAGAATGAAAGAAGGCATGATTATTTCCGCATGCATAAAAAACTGAAAGATATTTCTGGTATACACAAGAAATCACAACCAACTACTCTGTTTGATTCATCAAATCTACCTATAAAAGATGAACAGAAAATCAGACACACATAGGAAAACTATATAAATGAATTATTTTATGACAGCAGACCCCCGTTTCCAAACAACGAAGGAGATATCGAAGGTCCAGAAATACTTAACGAGGAAGTACTACATGCTATCTCTGTGGCACCTAGCCGAAAATCACCAGGCCCGGACCAAATACCGACAGAGAGACTGAAACTCATAGACAAGAATAACATTAAACTAGTCACAATACAAAAGCTAAAAAACAGGAAAGCCGCGGAAACAGACAACATCTCGAACGAATTGCTAAAATATGGGGGAAAGAAACTCACCGAGAAGCTGCTAACTCTTTTCAATAAAATTTTAAACACATCACAGATTCCTGCAGAATGGCGCAGCAGCATCACTGTTCCTATCTTCAAAAAGGGGCAAAAGACATCACCTGAAAACTACAGGGGTATAACCCTGCTAAGTACGTCCATGAAACTGCTCACTGGCATCCTAAAAGTCAAATTGGAATCACGTATCGAGAATAGAGAGGAACAGTTTGGATTTCGAACAAATAGATCAACAACGGACGCTCTCTTCATAATGAAAAAACTAAAGGAGAAATCAATAGAGTTCAACAAGCCTGCTTACATCTGCTTTATAGACTTAACAAAGGCATTCGACAAAGTGCGCTTGACAGACATCCTACAAATTCTAATAAAAAGACAGTCCCCGTCCCAAATCACCAAACTAATTAAAAACTTAAACACCGGAAATGTGACAAAGATCAAGTCAGGCGAACATACTACACCTAACATAAAAACACCAGGCGGAATTAGACAGGGTGACAGCCTGAGCCCTTTCCTTTTCAACCTCTTGATGGATGAAATAATACAACAAGTCACATCCTTAGATTTGGGATACAGAATGGGCCACTCTAAAATATCTGTGGTCTGCTATGCTGACGACGCAGCTATTATAGCAGAAACGGAGAACGATCTTCAGAGACAGCTTTTTAAATTCTATCAAGTCAGCCAACAACTCAACATCGTAATTTCAATATCAAAAACCAAAGCCATGACATCCTCCAGAGAACCTGTCGGGTGTAAAGTGGTTGTGGAAGACAAGTCAATCGAGCAAGTCATTGTCTTTAAATATCTAGGCATGGACATCTGCAGCTACCACGATCCGGCGAAGGAAGAAAGAAGTCTCATAACTAAAGCAGCAGCTCTGTCAGGGTGTCTTAGAGATGTGATATGGTCAAACCAGCACATGGAACAGATAGCAAGGTGAAGATCTATAAGACTTGCATCAGACTTATCATGACTTACGGCATAGAAGCACGCGAAGACATAAACAAAACTAAAAGTATGATACGCGCGGCCGAAATGAAAATCTTAAGAACTATCCTCGGAAAGACCAGACTGGACAGGATAAGAAACACTGACATACGAGCTCAATGCGGCATAATAGACATAGTCAGATGGGGCAGACAAAGACGAAGAGAATGGTATGCGCACGTGCGAAGAATGCACGAAAACAGATTACCGCGCATAACGATGGAGAGCAAGCCACATGGAAAGCGCCCACCAGGAAGACCCCCAAAAAGGTGGCAGGAAAGCTGGCAGTCCACCTCGCAAGAAACCATCCAGAGACGGCTTCGGCAAGCAACAGACCAATAGGTCTATTTAACAGAATAAGAAGAAGAATGCAGTGGGAACAAGTTATGGTCTTTACATAAATACCAATAAAACAAAATTTATGATATTTAGCCGTAATTCACACAAAGTCACCAAGCTGTTTCTGAATAATTCTCAAATTGAAAGAGTTGAGAAATATAAGTATTTGGGAAGTATTCTGACAGAGCAATTAGATCCCGATAATGAAGTAAAGTTTCGCATTGAGTCAGCCAGAAACTGCTTTCGATTATGAGAACGCTCTTTTGTAATGACACTATTAACCTCAAGCTTCGACAACGAATGGTTAGATGCTACATCTGGCCAGTTATTTTGTACGGTGCAGAGAGCTGGACCCTCAAAGTACGCACGATTAACCGTCTGGAGAGCTTTGAGATGTGGATCCATAGAAGAATGCTGCTTATTCCCTGGATCGATTTAATTACAAACGATGTTCTTGGTCGTGCAAGAATAGAAAGACACTCTCCACAGTAATCACCAACGTTCGGGGGACCGAGCAGGGCACTTGAAGAAGAAGAAGAAGTATCAACCTTTCAAGCAGCTTGAAAAAGCTTGATATCAAGTATAACTTTTGAGCTTCAAAATATGTTCAAGTGAAACCTTTCATTTTCAGAAACTTGAATTTCAAGTCAAGTTAAGCTTTTCGAAAAAGCTGCTTGACTTGATGAAACCCACACTTACTCTGCGAAGAATTTGTTTTTTATATTTTGATATTTCTCACAACATGAATGAATACAAATATTTTTTCGTGGTTGAATGCACCACTTCCTGATGCATTTTTATCCATAACGAAAACAATATTTATTCTCAGAGATAACAACAAATAGAAACCACGAAGATATTGAGCTTCCGTTTTTTATCATGGTTCGTCAATATATATAAAAACCTGAAAAAATTGTTGACCATTTACTTTACTGTTGAATTTTCAGTGAACTAGTAACTCAGGTGAGAATTTGAAAATATATCATAAGAAAACATTAATTTCCTACCGTGATTGAAATACAAATATACGTTTTACTACCAACAAAATATAAAATTAGCACTGCTGTTTCGAAATTTCTTTCATCTTTAGACAAATATTAACTATTTAGAAAGTAAAATGGTAGACTTGAAAATAATAGGGGTTTTATGGTTATCTAAATGATGATTTGAAAATATCGAATACCTATGGTTCTTACAATTCCGTCTAGTCGTTTTTAGGTTATTAAGTTTTCAGAAACCTTCCTTTCCTAAACTGACTGTTTAATGTAAAAGACAAACTTTCCGTGCTAACACTAAAACGGATAAACCCATTTGCATAAAAAAAATTTAACGTTATATTCACTCCCTAACGACTATTAAACTTGAATGTCAATTTTTTTTCTTGAATAGAACTTCGGAAGATTCTTTCATGGCCGCATGCCTGAACAACACCCTGTATGCATCATATGCACATTCGAAAACTAGAAAGATTTATGTTTCCGATCGAATAAGACACATTCTTGTCACACTACAAGCATCCAGTGAAAACAAGATTCTTTTTTAGAAATGCGGAGTTTTGGTGACTACTCCTTTAGTCCGTTCAGAAAAGGTGTAGAGTAATAAATCACTACGTGATGAGGGCAGCCAGGGGCGTGGGATCACTGCTCGGGTTTTGGTTTCTAATCGAATATCGTGTTGCATCGAATATACAAGTACGGGTAAAACTATATTATACTAATATAATGTATCTTCTCCATGCAAAATTTCAAATTAGTCTACAATATACTCCCATGTGAACAATAAATCATCGATTTCTCTATATGATCCTTGGAAATTTGTCCTATTTGTACTAGTCCTATAGACTCGATCAAGACAAATCGAATGCAATATTATAAGGTCGTTTCGGCCACTTGAGTGCAGTGTTGCAAAAAAACAAAAAAATATCTCGCCGAAAAAGAAAACAGGGGAAAACAGTAGTTAGTAAAAATTCAGTTTTCATACTTTTGCTCATATAATAATAAAAATAAACAATTTTCTCAGTTACCAGAACTCACATACATTATTATATTAATAATCACAATATTACATATTTTTGTTAAATTTCTTTATGTGCCTTTCTGTGGCTTCGAATAAATAACAATCGGTTATTTCGGATTTACTGTGTAATACTCCTTTCATAGTTGTAGTCGATATTCTGTTGCGTGACTTGGTTTTCATAATATTTATGACAGAAAGTAACTTTTCCGCGATGGCACTGCTATGTGGAAGGCACAAAAATTTCTCTACCAATTCATACAATGTGTGGAATGTTTGAGATTCGTCTTAATTTCTCAATTCGTGTTCATGTTTCCAAAACTTGATATTATCAGAAATTCTAGTTTGGTCAAAAAATAAATCGACATTTTTTAACATTCGCGATTCTCTATCCAGTTCCGTTATATTATTTGAAAAAATCTTTGGGAAGGAGTAACATAAATCTGGAATAGAAGGAAGCTTCTTTTTATTTCAGGATCCAGAATTGCTTTAGGATTTAGAATTTTCAGACATTTTAATGCTTCACGGCCTTTGTGGTTGAAAGCAAACTTTTTTACTATCTGTTTAGCAGCCTCGATATAAAACTCCTTACACTTTATGTTGAAATTTTTCAGTTGCTGTTCTTCCTCTAGTTCTTCAATTTCTCTCTTTCTTCTGATCTGATTTGGCACCATTCCACCAACGTATATTTGTAACGGTAAATGTTTCTGCTCACTCGAGAAGTCAAGGTTAGGTTAATATTTTGGTTTGTTTTGCGTCTAAAATATTTACTGCTTCATGTTTTCTGTTCACTGAGATCCAAATATTCAGTTTGTAGAAAGCATTCTAAAATAGTTGTGTATGCGGTCATTTTTGTCGTATAGTAAATACAGGGATATCCACCGGGACCGTCCGTTAAAAACTTTTCAAGTTCCAATTACAATATCGAGCTGAAATTTTATATATTCGGCCATAACTAGCGATTTCCAATTGAAGTGAAATATTTTCGAAGTGATACCATTTCCGGTTATACCGGAAGTGGGTCATCACTTTGTTATTTCAAATGGCAATCTACCTTTTTTATTATACATCTAGAACCGACATTTGAGCAAGGCATAAAATACCCAAGTTGTTGGCACTTATCTGTCAAAACTTTTGACAGATTTAATTATTTTGTTATAAACTCGATTTTTTTAAAAAATTGTAGCTCGTAGATCTTTTGCACTACAGACACAATTTTGCTTGGTGGATAGAAGAATGATCAAGGAATTTTTAAACAGTCTACACATGTCAAATGTTTATTGCGTTGTTTTGTATGATATTTTTCAATTTGGCCTTTTTCAAACAGCAATAACTCAATTTTTCAAATGGCACGTACTAATTTTTATATCGCCATCAGATGAAGCATCAAATTTCAGATGGAATTGTATCAGCATGTACTATACCCATCTCTTATAGTTCCGAAATAATTTGGGAATATATTGAATTTTGACGATTTTGCAAGAACTAACAGAGAATGCTTTGAAATATTTGAATCAAGTAGCTGAACTGGCTACGCTCACCTGACAGGTGCATAAAATTAATGTACTTGTCACTTCGTTCATTCGAATTTGATATTTCAACATGAATTGTTGGTAATTTGAAGTGAAAATTTCTGGTAAAAACACCAGATTGATAATAAAATGGCTGATTATTCAAACGAGGATATGTTTAATCTCTTTTTAATTCATGGCGAATGTCAAAAAGTGGTGGATAGAACTTGCAGGCAATTCAATAACCAATTTCCAAATTTGGCGCCTATGAGTAAAACAAAATTTCGAATTTTCTGCAATTTGGAGGAACAAAATACATAGAAACTAGAAGAAAACCAATTCTCGAGGACGACAATCAAATTAATACGCTAGCGTATTTTCCTGCCAATCCACATGCGTCCATTAATTCAGCATCAATGGATATTGAATTGAGTTATACTTCCATTCAAAGGATCCTTAAGAAACATAACATACACCCGTATTCTTTTATCAGACTACAAAAATTGAAACCAACTGACAATTTCTGTGAAAATTTATTAATTCGGCTTCAAGAAGATGAGACAATTCTGCAAAAAATTATATGGTCTGATGAAGCCAAGTTCAATGAAAGTGGAATAACCAACAGGAGAAATCGACATTTTTGGGCCACAGAAAATCCACATTTCATTGAGGTTATTGATTTCCAAAATAAATTCAGCGTGAACGTTTTTGCAATTTTAATGAATGTTTTGTTGGCTTATCACATTTATGAGGAAAATCTTAATGGACAAAGATACCTGGAAATTTTGAGAGGAACATTAGCAAATTTTTTAAATGGATTAACATTCTGAGGGATTGCTATTACCAAATGGATGGTGCACTAGCACATAAAACACGAGCTGTAGATCGGCAGCTAACAGAAATGTTCGAGGGTAGATGGTAGGGTAATCAAGGACCAAATTTATGGCCTCCGCGTTCTCCGGACCTGACGCCCCTTGATTTTTATTTATGGGGCAAAATCAAGAGTGAAGTGTATCTTATTCTTGTAAGAAGTAAAGAAGAGTTACTAGAGCGCATTCATAATGCTTTTCGTAATATTGATCCGGAGAAAACTAGGAGGAAACTCATCATGTTCGTATACGAGCTGTCAAGTGTATCGAGTAAAATGGGGCCCATATTGAACATTTATTCAGATCGTAAATTAGTTTTCTTCTATGATGTTTGCTTCGTTTTAATGTTTATTTTCGATGATTGGTTTTCGCTTAGTTCCTACAATTTTTATTCATCCGAATTGTAGAAAATTGCTTCTAATGCTTCGAAATTTTATTTTACTCATAGACGGTAAATTTGGAAATTGGTTATTGAATTGCCTGCAATTTCTACCCACTACTTTTTGACATTCTAAAATGAATTAAAAAAAGATTAAATATATTTTCGTTTGAATAACCAGTGGTTTTATTCCAAATGTGTTGTATTTTTTGGATATTTTCAATCTGAAATAACGACAATTCTTGTTGAAATATCAAATTCGAATGAACGAAGTGACAAGTACATTAATTTTAGGCACCTGTCAGGTGAGCGTAGCCAGTTCAGCTACTTGATTCAAATATTTCAAAGCATTCTCTGTTAGTTCTTGCAAAATCATCAAAATTCAATATATTCCCAGATTATTTCGGAACTATAAGAGATGGGTATAGTACATGCTGATACAATTCCATCTGAAATTTGACGCTTCATCTGATGGCGATATAAAATTGGCACGTGCCATTTGAAAAAATTGAGTTATTGCTGTTTAAAAAAGGCCAAATTGAAAAAATCATACAAAACAACGCAATAAACATTTGACATATGTAGACTGCTTAAAAAATTCCTTGATCCTTCTTCTATTCACCCAAGCAAAATTGTGTCTGTAGTGCAAAGATCTACGAGATACAATTTCTTTAAATGTTCCTCAAAAATCGAGTTTATAACAAAAATAATTTAATCTGTCAAAAGCTTTGACAGTCCCGGTGGATATCCCTGTATAATTTCAGAGTCTCGGATTGCATTTATTTATTGAGATCGGTAAATATCAGCAATGCAAATTTCAAAAACTCCAGGTACAATTCAGTTGTCGAATCGAGAGCCTTGGAGAGAATTGTTTGCGCAAAAAGTAATCTATCTAAATGAACTGCAGCTTGAAAATACAATTTTATTGCTGGTAGTTGTCCCAGCAGCTGATTTACTACCACAATAAGCAACAACCATCTGGTTTGGCTAGGATGGAGTTTTTGTGTGATTTAATATTTGTGAATGCTTGAAATCTCCAATACGTTTTGGAGAATTTTGTTCATGATTAAATACGTCTTTACAGAAGTCCCTTTGTTTATTTCTCTCACGCGTATGATGCGCAAAGGTTAAAAGAATGATAAATGCATTTCATAGTAAAAAGTGAGGTATGTCATTCTTAAGCATAGTGACCAATGAATGTTTATCTTCAAACATAACGTTTGCACAATCGGAAGCAAAGCCTATCATGTTTGATTTGTTAGGAATATTTTTTCAATAAAATATTCTACTAAACACCTCAAAAAAGTCTAGGGAACACTTACCAATATCTTTAAAATATGAATTTGATGATTCGAATTTATAGAAATCTTTCGGTTTTGTTAGGATGTATTGTTTATAATGTATTCTCGAGAAAACAAAATAATATTTGACTTCTCCAAAGCACCTATTATAAAAAAAATTGAAATTTGAAAATGACGAAATTTGGTAAAACACAAAAAATCCTGAACTTATGTTTTCGAAACGATATGGAAGCACTTATATTTTTAATATTATATTATTAATGACATTTTGGCATCGTCGCGACATGCTCAATATTAAATTGTCTATTACATTTTGGCCTAAGGTATCCAAGCCCCCTGAACTGCTAATCGAAGCTCCTGTTCATGATGGAAGACGTTTTGACGCAGGAGATTTCTTTTTAGGGTGTCCCACACATGCTCGATGGGATTCAGATCTGGGGAGCAGGATGGCCACGGTAGAAGATCGATATCATTCTCTTCAAGAACGTACAAGACAACTCTTGCACAATGAGGAGGGACATTATCTTGTTGGAAGAGTGGATTTTGACCCATTGTTTGGAGATACGGTACCACTACAGGTGAAACTATCTCATTTGCGTAAGAATTTCCCGTGAGGTTGTTCTGTATAAAAACGAGGTCAGTTCTTCCACCTGGGTGTATACCTTCCCAAAACATCACTGATCCGCCTCCCTGTCTAACAACTTCTCGAGCAAGGTGGAGACGGTTTTGCTTTCCAGGTTCCCTCCATATTCGAATTCTTCCCGAATCGGGATAATAACTAAATCTAGATTCATCACTGAAGAGAACTGTGGCCCACCTCTCTTGATCCCAGTTTACGTGTTCTTGGCACCAAGCTAAACGAGCAGCGCGATTTCCATGGGTCAGTTGTGGAACTCTTAAAGGACGTCCGGAGTGGAGTTGACCTTCGTGCAGTCGATTTATCACAGTTGGGTCGGAAATTTGTACATTATGAACTCGTGATAGCTCTTGAGCTAATTGAGATGCTGTGGTAGTACGATCTCTTCTGGCTTGTAAAACCAAAAATCGATCTTGGGCGACTGTAGTAATCCTAAAACGACTTGTATGGCGTTCTTCTACGCTACCTGTTTCATTGAAACGCGACCATAAACGGATTATGACACTTGGTCTACTTCCCAGAACCCTGGATACTTCCCGTTGTGAGCTCCCAGCTTGGAGCATGCTAACGGCTCGTAACATCTCTTCTCCAGTCAAATGTCGTCTTTCCATGGTCGAATCACAAAACTTGAATCTTTTATTTGTGCTTACAACAGAAACAGAGTGCCAACTAACTGATTTCAAACACTGAATACATGAAATGATTATAAATCAGCGTCGCATCTGCTGCATTTTTAGTTTTTTATAAAAAAAAACTGAAATCTGTTGCGGCACTCTACATAATTTGGTGAGAAATGGATGCAGGTGTTCATTTCTCAAAAAAAAACATCCATATTGATCGTTCTGGATACCATATATCGATATTCAGAAGTGTTCCCTAGACTTTTTTGAGGTGTTTATTTTGTCATACAACGCTGTTGCTGTACCATCTACGATTGGTATTGAAGTAAAAAATCTGTCTTCAACGTTGAAATCTAATTTTACTTTTCTTACAAGAGCTAAATGTTCTATTGTAGCCTTATCTGTGCTTTCGTCAACAAGTAATGCAAAGCAATTGTTTTGTAAAATTTCTACTATATTTTCTTCTGATGTCTGCCCAGTTTCATCAACAATAATAGTGGTCATTCTGAACTACCCACGTTAGTTCAAGGGAGTCGGAATGTTGAGAAATATAATTTTTCAAAATCTTTATATTTTTGTGTAACTTCTCCCGTGATATTGAATATCTTTTCTTGAACTTCTTCGAATTCTGCCAGAATGCCATCAAGTTTGTCTAAACGCAATTTTAATTCAGTTGTATTTGGTTGATTTCCGTTCAGAAAATTTATGAACTTATCGAATTTCGTCTTTAAATGTGTACGAGTTCTTGACAACTAAATTAATTTCGAGCTGTCACTATTTCTTCTTGGCATTTTGCAAACTTATTCGGTCAAGTTGAATGAAATGAGAATAAAATATAAGAAATAGAAGAAACAAGATTGGTTAGTTTTTTATTCACAAGTTTACTGTGGAGTCGCGAGTTGTTGAGTGTAGGTTTGGATGTTCCTTCTTCCAACTAATATTTTAGGAACTCTCCTGGATTGATGAATGCTAATGAATCTCGTGAAGGACCATGTATAGAATTGGGGCTGCATTGAATATACAAAATTCAATTCGTCCAAGGCCAATATCAAATCAAACAATTGATTATTATATATATATATATATATATATATATATATATATATATATATATATATATATATATATATATATATATATATATATATATATATATATATATATATATATATATATATATATATATATATATATATATATATATATATATATATATATATATATATATTAACATTAAATTCGTTAGAAAAATGCAACACTAATTGGAACGAATCAGTACCACACACCATATATCAAAAATGGATTCATATTCGGGATCAATTCACATTTCTTAACAATATAAAATTCGATCGAAAGGTAATTATCAGCGATGCATTCAATATTCAAATTCATGGCTTCTGCGATTCGAGCGAAAAGGCGTATGGTGCGTGTATTTACCTGAGATAGGAAGATAAAAACGAAAAAGTTATGACGAACTTATTGAAACACCCCCAACCCCGGTCTATGAAAGACGATGCAAAATGCATCGCTTTTATATAAATTGTGATACCTGAATTATCCTATTTTTATCGCATATTAATTTTACCTGAGAATGAAAGGCCATGTGATCGTCTAGTACCTGAACTTGCCTTGAAGTTCTTTTTATAAAATAGGACCCTTTTCTTTGTTGTGTTGTGTATTTGTAGTAACTTATACAAGTTCTTCTATGTGAGGTTTGATTCTATACGACCAATTCTTCGTCACTCAAACCATCATTTGCATTCTCTCAGCAAACTGCTGGCGTTGTGCGAAATCTTCTTCATTCAGATTACAGCTTGTCTCGCTCTTTCCACGGAAGCTGGTGTCCATACACTTCGGGGACGACCTTGAGGTTTCGGATTCATTGCTGATGTAGTCGTTCTGAAATTCTGTACCCATCAGATTATTGTGTCACGTTTCAGAACTGAACAGGGATGGAAATATTCAGTATTAACTGGTTTTTAGGGACTTTTTCCAAAACTTTTACATTTTTCATTATTTGTTTCCTTTCAATTTCTGTGGGTACCATTTTTATTTCGATTGTTCTCAAGCATTTCTAAGTGCTGGAGGATTACTGGAAAAATAATTATCCAACATATCTAAGTTTCATCGGAATGAATTTGAATTTTCGAATTTGTGCGTAAATTTCTTTGCTTGGTTTCAGAAATAAACAATAGGTGATTGTTCGATATTTTAATTTCAGAAAATGTCATCTAGTACCAAGAAACATTTATCCCTTCTCTTCGATCGCCCTCAGGAGCCTGTGTTCGTATCTAAAGGCGACGAAAAGGTTGTTTTTAACGTTCCGAATAACTATTTGGTAAGTGATACATTTTTACAACTTTTATTAAGTTAGCTTGTGTGATCAAATCTTGAAACTGAATCTTCTACTAGTTTGCCTAAACGTTTGAACTAAAATTTGAAGTATACACTGAAAGTAAAAAATACTGAACTTCCTTAGTAGTTCCGTATTTTTTCATTTTTTTTTTAAATCAAGTAGAAATTCAAAGATTCCAAGCATGTTCTCAGTCCTTCATTTCGTCAACTATGATGTTTTTGAGTTATACTGGGTGATTCACCAGTGGCGCGGTGCTCTGTAGCTCGTACACTCTTGAAGATTTCATTTTTGCATTTGTCATATGTATTTAGAAAGAAAGAATCTACCTCAGCAATTTATTTTTCAGTAAACAGGGTGTCCCAATTATCTATGAAAAAATCTTGGGTGGTTTTTTCAGATTGGAAGACCACTTTTTTGTTCAAGATTCAGGAGCGGCCTAAACTCTGCTATAATGTCTTTGAGTAATAAGTTTTTTTGGTGAGTAGTTTCGTCACAATATTTTTTTTTCCGTAAAAATTCATGAAAATATGCTTTCACATCATCGCATGCTCCTTCGGCCAGAGAGGATGAATACTTTTTTCCTTTCATTTTCTTATTGCCCAAGGATAGTTTTATTGATGCTTTGAAATAGATTATCCTCATTTTATACAGGAGTGACTCAAAAAAATTATCGAATATTGTAATTTTAAAAATATCATATCTTGATTTTTCAAAATGGAACACCCTGTATTTTATTCTTCATGACAAAGCATAAAATATTGTGCTACATTTTGCAGAAGTAACGTTAACTTTATCTTCGATCATTTTCAAAATATTCGATTATTTGTAAAAATTTTTGATGAAAATTCTATAAACCGTACCAAACTCATCAACATGCATCATTATTCGCACAGAAGTTTTTCTTTTCTGTAATGATTCAAGTAGTAAAGAATGAAACCTAAACAAGATAATTCTTTTAACGAATCGTAAAATGAAGATGATTGAAACGTAAATCGAGGTATGTGTTGACATTTTTCTTTATTTGTGCCTTCTGTCAGGTGTCCGGACATATCATATTCTGCATTTTACATGGTGAACTTATCAGTGTTTCGTTATTAAACATTGTTAAAGTGAGGTTTGAACCCAATTTTCTCAATTGATTGCCATGAAGTTCTCCAAAGAAGAAATGGCTGATATGATTTTTATTCTGGGTGAGTGTGATAGAAATTCTTTGTTGGCAAGTAGAGTTTATGCACAAAGGTTTCCTGATAAGAGGCATCCTGATGCAAGATGCTTTGAAAAACTTCTAATTAGATTTATCGAAACGGGTAATATCGTTTACAAAAACATGAAAAACCAAAAACTGCTACAGCTGAAGATAACCAGTGATCAATTTTGTTGACAGTGACAGAGGACTCATATAAAAGCCAAAGAGAGATTTCTCAGTTAACAGATATAAGTCAAACTTCCGTCCAGAGAATGTTGAAAGTAAATAAGTTTCATGCATCACCAGAAACTGAACAATGAAGACTATGAAAATCGAATCAAGTTTTGAAATTGGGAAAGTGACAAAGTAGCGAAAAATCCAAATATGTTTAGCAGAGTTATTTTCTCGGACGAGGCAACTTTCCACAAGAATGGTCTTGTTAACAGGCACAACTTTCATTATTACGCCACGGAAAATCCACACCTCATGAGACAAATAGATCACCAGCTTCGTTGGTCCTTGAATTTATGGGCTGCTATAGTAGATGGATATCTAATTGAGCTGCACTTTTTCGACGGGCAACTCAATAGTGAAATGTATTTGGATTTTCTGCAAAATCATCTACTGATGTTACTTGCCGATGTACCAGAGCATATAAGACAAGATTTGTGGTTTCAACAGAATGGAGCACCGGCACATTACTCACATCAGGTTAGGGAGCATTTGAATCATGTATTTCTAAATAAACGGATAGGACGTGGTGGTCCTGTTAGATGGCCAACTAGATCTCCGGCCTTACAAGTCTAGATTTTTGCTTGTGGGGTTAAATTAAGGGCATCGTTTACCAGATTTCTTCTACTACACAGTTGGATATGAGACAGAGAATAGTCGACGCTTTTCAGTCAGTTAATCCACAAATGTTGTCGAGAGTTCAACGGTGTTTCCTCAGAAGGATTGAGTTGTGTCTATAAAGAAACGGGCAATATTTTGAACACTTATTGAAATAGTTCAACATCTTGTAGATCATCTCACCAAAAACCAATCTAATACGTATTTTATACACGACTACCTTAAAATATCTCCATTTCTCTGATCAAGTATAATAATATATACTAATAAACTCTCCTTTCGCAACCTCTGATTTCATCATTTTAGTTTATTTTTTTTATTTCAAAATGTTCGAAGATAAAGATAAGATTACTTCTGCAAAAATATGGCACAATATTTTATGCGTTGACATGAATAATAAAATTCAGGATGTTCCATTTGAAAAAATCAAGATAGGATATTTTAAAATTACTATATTTAATGTTTTTTTTGAGTCACTTCTTTATAAAATGAGGATAATCTATTTCAATTCATCAATGAAGCTATCCTTGGACAATAAGAAAACGAAAGGAAAAAAGTATTCTTCCTGTCTGGCCGAAGAAGCATGCGATGATGTGAGATCCTATTTTCATGAATTTTCACGGAAAAAAAATATTGTGACGAAACTATTCACCGAAAAAACTTATTACTTAAAGACATTATAGCAGAGTTTAGGACGCTCTTGAATCTTCAACAAAAAAGTGGTCTTCCAATCTGAAAAACCTCCCAAAATTTTTTTATAGAAATTTCGGACACCCTGTTTACTTCAAAATAAATTGCTGAAGTAGATTTTTACTTTCTGAATACAATACCGTTCGAACAAAAATGAAATCTTCAAGAGTGTACGAGCTACACAGCACAGCGCCATTGGTGAATCACCCGGTATATTTGAATCAAAATGTATTGCAACATCAATTTGTGAATTTGGCGATATTGGATATTTGGTACAATACAGGTTGTTCCATCTCAAAGGAGCTGCCCTATATACTTCTTTTCCTGTAGTGATTACAAAAACTTGCCGAATCATGTTTAATGATTTGGTTAGGGGACATCTTTTGATGTGCATTTGAGGCTCCAACGAGCCACCCCATGAAGGACACTTCAGTACCCCAACATTGAAAGGGGCAAGAGCTCAAACCTCTTCGAAGCCTCTACTAAAGTGTATGAAAAAAGTAATTGTGCCGAATGTTTTTCGCTAAAAATAATTTTTTATCTCAAACGAGCCACCTTGAATATTCTGACTATTTTTAAGATTATTGGAAAAAAGGAAAGGAATCGATTTTTGTTTTGAAGAGCAGCCTCTCGAGAAGAATCAGCACCTGCGTGCATTAACCAGTAAATTCACTTACCTTGAGGTTTTAGATGAGGAGAGTAGGTTTTGTTGTAGAATATTTAAAGCCTTCTTTATGAGCTACGATAATATTAGAAAGATTTTATTCTTTTATCATGTTTGCAATGCAGAAAAGAATCCCCAAATCAAATGTTGAAATTATCCCATATTTAGTTCCATACAAATATACAATCATGACTGAAAACAATCTCTAACATGGATCAGCATATTTGAAGTTGTCTGACGACACCCTTCAACAATTTGCAGGCGTTGATCATCCGAATTCGCAAGTTGAATCCCGAAAATCGTGGCCTTAATATGTTCCCATTCTTCTTCCAATTCATAGACCAGACTGTTGCAAATTGGTGCAGCGTAGTGAGGAGCAGCTTCATCTTGTGAGATATCCAATTATTGTTAAAGGATTGATTTCTGCTTTCCTGTTATCAATGGTTCCATCGCATTTTCGAACATATGGAGATAAATATTGCCGTTTAAATTACCATGAATAAACGGTCCCCAAAATTCCCAGATCCTGATAGATTACCGGCATAGAAATAATATTCTCTCCGCAAAAACCTACCCAGGGGCAGATATTAAGTCAGATCACAACCCTGTAGTTGTCGTAATAAAAATAAGAATGAAAAAGACACTCCAACCAAGTGTAAAACCAAGAATCGACCCCAAAGTGCTCAAAGATCCCATTATAGCCGATATAATATCTCAAGAACTGTCCAGTAAAACAGATCAAATCGAAATATCTGGTAATGTAGAAATTTCTTGGCAAAATTTCAAAGAGGCTATTATATCGACAGAACAAAACCTTATCAAACATCAAACAAGGAAGCCCAAGAAAGAATGGATGACACCAGAGATTTTGGACCTTATGGACGAAAGAAGAAAACACAAAAACACAGATAAATACAAAAATAAAGATAGAGATTAAACGAAGAATAAAACAAGCCAAAGAGAAATGGTTTTCTGAGAAATGCCCAGAAATAGAATAACTGCAAGAACGTCATGACGACTTTCAACTCCATAAGAAGATTAAAGAGATCACTGGCAACATTAGAAGGAGCCCTACCAACTTGCTCGTAGACGACAATGGAAAGATTCTAACAACTCGAGAAGAAAAACAGGACGCTTGGAAATTATACATAGAAGAACTGTTTTCAAGTACGAGAACAGATAACTATGAAAATGATAATTATGTAGAAGAAGGTCCCGAAATTTTGAGAGCAGAAGTAGAAAAAGCCGTGAGACTATGCGCGGAAGGAAAATCTCCAGGTCCAGATAACATTAGAGCCGAATTTTTAAAACTGATGAATGATGAAGCTATTAAAATGCTTACCAGCCTGTTCAACATCATTTACAACTCTGGCAAGATACCCAAAGATTGGGAAAAATCAGTTTTTGTACCCATACCCAAAAAAGCCAATGCAAACAAATACTGTCAACATAGAACAATCAGTTTAATGAGCCACGTCTTAAAAATATTTTTGAGAATAATATATGAGCGTATCAAATCGAAGTGCAAGAATTACGTTTTGGTTTCCGAGCGGGTTTGGGGACTAGAGAGCCTTCTTGGTTTGACTGTTCTGGCCGAAAATGTTTAGATATGAGACAAGATCTGCATGTCTGTTTTATTGACTTTCAAAAAGCTTTCGACCGAGTGGAGCACACATATTTAATGGACATACTGTATCAGATAGGTCTTGATAAAAGGACATAAATATAATAAAGACCCTTTATTGGCAACGAACAGCATGTGTTAGAATCGGCAACGACTATACAGAAGATATTGAAATAAGAAGGGGAGTACGCCAAGGTTGCATATTATCGCCTCTGTTGTTCAATCTATATTCAGAAAAAATAATGCAAGAAGCTTTATCGAATAGAACCGAAGGTCTGAAAATCAACGGTATGATATTAAACAACTTAAGATATGCAGACGATACTGTAATTTTGGCCCGAAGTGAAGAATAATTACAAGCTCTCTTAAACGCTGTGGGGCAGAGCTCTCGTCAAATGGGACTTGACTTGAACGCTCGAAAGACTAAAGTCATGGTGATCAGCAGAGACAAAAGAAACATACACATAAACTATAACAACACTAGAATTGAACAAGTGAATCAAACAAAATATCTAGGAAGAATAATAAATGATCACGTGGATACAGACAAAGAAGTTAAGTCTCGAATAGAACAGGCCCGCCAAGCTTTAATAAAAATGAAGGGAGCGATCTGCAAGAACTCCTTGAATTTGCCATCGCGTGTTCGTCTTGTTAAGTGTTACGTATGGTCTACACTGCTCTATGGATGTGAGTCATGGTCACTCAAAACAAATACCATGAAACGACTTAGAGCATTTGAAATGTGGTTATATCGTCGCCTACTAAAAATACCATGGACCGACAGAGTAACCAACGAAGAGGTTTTAAAGAAATTGAATAGGACACCAGAAATAGAAAACATAATTAAAAGGCGGAAATTGACATACTTTGGACACATCGAAAGACATGACAAATACAATATCTTGCAATTTGTAATAGAGGAAAAATAGAGGGCAAACGGGCTAGAGGACGTAGAAGAACTTCACGGATGAGCAACCTGCGTAATTGGACTGGACTTAATAGAGAAGAACTAATACATACTGCCAGAGATAGATGGAGATATGCCATGTTATTAGCCAACCTCAGAATCTGAGAAGGCACCAAGAGAGAGAGAGAGAGAAAATTCCCAGCCAAACATTTAGCTTTTTCGGATATTGCATATGAATGGCTCTTAAATTTACAAATACGTCAGTTCACCTCCTCATGAAGTGGAAGAATGCATTCGTTAGTAAAGTCTTCAATCCAAATCATCATCATTCAATTAATGAATCAATTTAATATTGCACGGATGGAACTTCTATTCATGTAAAATTCTAAAAACGTTAGATTGGCTAATACCGGATGCTGCAGAAATTTGTAACTCTTGTAAAATATTTTGTAACAATAACATTCTTATGAATTTTTCAGGCGGACCGTTACAAGCCTATCGGTGTCCAGTTGGCAAACCGATTTGGTGAGGATGCTGGCGAGAGAGTTGATGTTAAACAGATCTCAGTGCCAAATTTAGGGGAGATTTTGGACCTACCACGTCATGCCAATTTTTCTCTTTTTATCCCTAAGCATAGAAGATTAGCTGGAAAACTCATTAATATCTTTTTAGGTGAGAAACTCCTGTTCATTTTGTTCATTAATTCTTCAAGGCAAAAAAGTCACAAATCTCTGCTCAACCTGACGCGGATATTTTCAATAAAGTATCAAAAAATGTTAATAATCGAAGGTAAAACACGAAGTTGATTGAATGAAAATAATAAGATGCTTTTATAAAAATATTTTAATTTTTCTTTCTGTGTGAGTTATCATAGTTAGAGAGTTAGAGCGTGTTAAATGTGAAATGATGTTATAAGTTAACAGTAAAAGTTTTAGTGTAATAATTTTTGTGTACTTTTAATCAGTGTGTGGAATTTTATTAGACTCTCTCTAGTTAGTATGAGCGAAGACTAAGGTAAAGACTACGGTCTGTGACGATCTTGCATTGTATACATATATATTCTCAAGCAGAGAAACATTTGCTGGAGAATAGTTTAGATCAACCGATTTGTTAGCAAGTCGTTCCCACGTGAGCTGGGATTTGGGAATAAACTGATAACTTGGGGGGGTTGGGTCCCCCAGAGTCATTCCTCATATTAGGGCGATGCTAAATGATAAGATGGTTGATAGTAACAATGTGAAAAAAAAAATTTCACCACTGATGCAAATTTTTAGTAGAGGAAAGGTTTAGACTTACCCCAATTGCATTAACACAACAACAAATATGTTAATATTAGAAAATAAGGAATAGGAAAGGAAATACGATTTTTTCACCGCAAAATTTAGAGCAAATACGAGACGCTGTTCCACTTCAACGATGGCTTAACTCGGAATCATGTTGTTAGTTAACAGCCAAAATAATACTGACGCACGCGTACAAAACAAAAACAATAAATTAAAAGCCCCGAACCCGAACATTCATTTTGGATTTTATTGATATTATTTCGAGGAATTCCAAGTAAGACATTATATTTTACTAACTACGACTTACCTAGTCTCCTTTTTGAAATTTGAGTTATAGAGTATAAATACGTATCATCAATACTTCGTAGGGAAATAACATTTTGTTCGAGTTACAAAGTCTAAATAATTTGAGATATCGCGTATTTAGGTGTTCGACAAATGGGAATGGCAATTTTTTCGACTTAACGAGGTTTGAGTTATAGGGATTCCTCTGTTTTATCTGCTGAAATGCTTCAACAATCAATTATTATTATCATTCAAACGATTCAGGTGACTTACAATTGACTTCACATTTGAGATAGCCCCACAAGATGAAATCGAAAGGATGGTAATCTATTTCCTTACAGTCCTGCACAGCGGTAACATAAGGGGCGGTTCTCTAATCATGTTGATACATAACGTTATATTCAGATAAATTTGGATCCTTCGAAGACAACTGAATTACAGTAAAGTTTTAATAATTTTCAATATCTTCAGAGTGTGAATTTCATATTCAGAATATTAATGCAACTTGGTATTTTCAGGAGTTCGTACAGTGGATGACTTACTCTCTGTAGCCGTCTATGCTAGAGATAGAGTCAATCCCTATCTTTTCAACTATGCCTTGTCTGTGGCACTATTGCATAGAGAAGACACACAGGATGTAGATGTTCCATCATTCATTCGCTCATTTCCTGATAAATTCGTGGATAGTGCTGTATTTGTCCGAGCTCGAGAAGAAGCATCCATTGTTCCAGATGGTTCAAGGGTAAGGAATATTTCTTAAATTAAACTTTGATGATTTTGCCAATCATCGTGTTCTTGCAGTCTTGCAATTTTTCTTGAATTTTTTGCTAGACCAAGACCGAAAGTGACTCTTAACATTCAAATAAGAACAAGACTTAGTCTGTCAGGGGTTTGAACTCTCTTGATATAAATGAATCCATTTCAATCAATATCGATAATATAAAAACGAAAATTTTATTATTTCAATGGGCGTAGGTTTCGACCCTAAGATCATTTAATATGAATAATTATGATTGTATGAATACATAATAACATTAATTTGTAAATAAAACACGTTTGTGTTAATGTTCTGGTAAACTTATTCTATCTCATTCAAGAAAAAACATCTATCTGAAGCAACAAACAAGTGGCAACGCTCAGCTAAATTTTACATTTCATTTTACATTTCACTCTGAGCCAATCAATCAACGCACGAAATTAAAAATTCAAATTTATTTTGAAAAAGTATAGATATTGTAACGTTTCTTAGTTCTTGAAATTATTTGTGGGTTCCAATCAAACACTTCAACGTTACAAACACACTAACTAATTTATTTACACGTAGACTGAACAATTATAACACTAAACTGAATGACTAATTTATATAACACTATCGATATTGCTTAATTTATCTCTAACACTTTGTCCACTTATTTGCGCTCTGTATTCAAACTTAATTCTCTGTGCTTCTTGCTCTCTTCTTATATACAAGCACGAATTGTTCTAGAACATTTGCGTAACTCCGGCCCTATTCCAGATTTTTGTTCGAGAACCTTCCGAAAACAGCAACACTGATTTCTTCGTAATACTAATAATAATAATTCTCCCGAAAGTGCGTCATTCTGCCGGACAGTGTCAGGGTCGGCTTCAGGGACGATTGGATATCGTTACACTGTCCCTATTAAAACTGTTCTGTCCCAGAACAGACTGAGTCTTTGATCACTATGACGATATCAGCAATTATTTCCAGCTTTACATCTCCCTTGTTGATGGAAATAACATTCAAATGTCTTCTCCCCCTGTCTCTAAGGTGTAGGATTGAAACAGCACACGAGAACTTTCATTTTGATGCCTTGAAGATAAGTTTGATCATGCTCCGTACTGTTCTCCAATCTAACTGACACAAACCACAACCAAGTTTCGGCATGGCGAGTTTTTTCACACCCTGCTTGATCAAGTGCTCTTTCAAGTCTAGTAAGGCTGACCATAAATCTTCATAGCTGGGTTTCTAGTGTGAATATTCTATAGTCACCAAGTAGTAAACCGTTCCACCTTCAACATCTAGTTTCAAGGTCTTGCCTACTGTAGATATGCAATGGCATATTCCTTGCCTACTTAGAAAAGATCTCGTTGTATTTCTCTGGTAACTCCAAATCTAGCTTTTCCAGTGTCGCTATAATTAGTCATAAAACGATCGTAGTTCCTAGCTTCATTCACTTGATGATTTTTCGACTTTTCTGTGATGAAACGTGTCTCCTCGTTATTTTTGTTTTCTCCTGCAATCGAGCCAATCGATTGAAATGGACTACTCTAGGTTTTCCCCTCGGCAACTTCCTTATGCGATACACGATGTCGTTGATCCTTTTCATGACTTCATAAGGACCTTCCCAATGTCACTGTAGTTTTGGAGACTAGCCACGTTTTCTCTGTGGGTTATAAAGCCATACGAGATCTCCTACAGAAAATCCACGTTCAGAAGCTTTGAGGTCATAGCGGTTTTTCATTCTATCACTGGCAATCTGCATGTGTTGTCTGGATAATTGAGGATATAGTTCATTCTTCTCTCCATATTAGTGACATAATCTTCTCCAGGTAAATCTTTTCCAGGCTCACACCCAAATTCCAGATCACCCGAGCTAGCGTTCCTCCTGTTGACAACCTCATCTCATCTCCGATACCACTTTAGCCAGGTATTTTCCCATCGTTTTATTAATTCTTTCAACCATGCCGTCTGATTGAGGATGAAGCGCTGTTGTTCTGGCCTTTCTGATGCCTAGTCTTTCGCACGTTTCTACGAACAGCTTCGATTCAAAATATCTTCCTTGATCGCAATTTAACTCTAAGGGAACTCCAAAACGGCAGAGGAACTCCTTCACCAAGATATCAGCGACAGTTACGGCTTTCTGATTTGGTATAGCATGAGCCTCAACCCACTTGGGAAATAGTCCATGGAAACTAGTATGTATTTGTTGCCGCCATCAGTTTTTGGAAAGGGTACGCTATATCTACATCAACACGTTCCATCGGACTTCCAACATTGTACTGTTTTATTGGGGCCTTGCCTTTTCCATAAGGTCCTTTCACCGAAGCGCAAGTCGTAGACTTCCTGCAATATTCTCAGACATCTGTCTTTGAATTGACCCAATAAAATCTAGCTCTGATCTTCTCAAGAGTGTTCTTGATGCCGAAATGTCCTCCGGATGCTTCATTATGTAACTTATCCAAAACTGCCTTCACTCTGCTTCTCGGCACAGCTAACTGAAGCCGCTCATCATCTCCAGATTCGTTTTCCAAGCGTCGTTTCAGCAGACCATCTTCCATTGACAGTGTTTCCCATCGCGCCCAATGATCCTCGATGTTTATACTTATCCTGGAGACTGCTTCCCATTTTGTTCGTTAGTTATCTCCTTTCCATTGCAGAACTAGACTCAATTTAGGGTCTGTTTCTTGTTACTGCCTTAGTTCTGCTGGCAACCAATTTTCATCGACAACCGTTAAACTCATTAGGCTTAGGTTTCGTCCAACCGAGAACAGTAACTGCAGTTTACTGGACGGGACCTTCGCTATATCTGGGTTCTTGTGGCTAGTTCCTGCTCGATGCTCCTTATGAGGCTTTTTGCATTGCCTTCTTATATGACCAGTCTCTTCGCAGTTCCAGCATCTGATTTCTTTCTTCTTCCTTTGATCCAGGAGGCGAAAATCACCTGTTCTATAGTTTCTTCCTCCTCAGTGATGTTTCTTATAGCACAGCTATATTCGATGCCTGTTTTGTAGTTTCAAACTCAAGTGCTTGAGCCAGGGCATCATCGATTGTTTTAGGCCTAGCCAATCTCAAGGCCTGCTGAGTTTCACCATCTCTGATGCCATCTACGAACGTCTGAACAGCTAATTGCTCAAAGAAGGTTTCAGGAGCAGTAATGTATGCTAATCCTACTAATCTCGCTATATCAGCCTCGAACTTCTTCAAGCTTTCTGTAGATTTCTGGCTACAATGCTTGATTTGAGCGTGGTATACTTGTTGTAAATGAGTATCCTCGTACTTCATTTGTAACTTGGATGTTAACATGTCGTAGCATACCTGCTGGCTTGCTGGTATTGTCTGCAAAATGTTCAGTGCTTCTCCACGTAGAGTTACAATCACAGACTTTTTCCTGCTCATTCCATCGATTGGCTGTGGCTGCCGCCTCAAATTGTTTCTGGTACGTCGACCAAGAAATTCTTCCGTCAAAAGTAGGAGGTTTTATTTATATTTTTGGAGCTTCAACATCATGTTTCACTTTCGACTAAATTGGCTTTTCATTTATTTTCACTCTGTATGATTCCACGAACCTTTTTAGTTTTGTTTACTTTTCATGTAGATGTTCGAATAAGGCACTCAATTTTTCGTTGATCTTTTCCTCTATTTTTTCCTCTATTCTATCTCTCATTTCATTCAGATTTTCCGTAACCAAATTCAAATTTCCTTCCATTTCTTCCATCTTTTCTTTAACCTTGTTCAAATTTCCATCCATTTTGCCCTTTACCTCATTCAAATCATTTTTCATGTTGTTCAAATTTTCCTCTAATTTATTTGAATTTTCATCTAACTTCTCCTCTAGTCTATTGTAATTTTCCTCCAGTTTATTTGAATTTTCCATCATTTTTTCTTCTAGTTTGTTTGAGTTTTCCTCCACTGTTTCCTTCAACTTACTCGAATTTTCGTTCATGTTCTTTTTGAGGTCCATCATGGCTTTCTGAAGGAATTTCGATGCTTCCGTCTGAATAGTTCTATGTTGCAAAAGGGTAACAGGCATAAACTTACTAGAATTTTCTTTCCATTCATAAAAATCCTTGTTCTGACACCAATTTTAACGTTTCTTAGTTCTTGAAATTATTTTTGGGTTCAAATCAAACACTTCAACGTAACAAACACATTTACTAATTTATTTACACGTAGACTGAACAATTATAACACTAAACTAAATGACTAATTTATATAACACAATCGATACTGCTTAGTTTATCTCCAACACTTTGTCCACTTATTTGCGCTCTGTATTCAAACTTAATTCTCTGTGCTTTGCGCTCTCTTCTTATATACAAGTACGAATTGTTCTGGAACATTTGCGTAACTTCGGCTCTGTTCCAGATCTTTATTCTAGAACCTTTCGGAAACGGCAACACTGATTCCTTCGTAATACGGCACGCTGAAACCTTTGAATCTTTCTCGAGTTCTCTCGAAAGCGCGTCATTCTGCCGGGCAGTGCCAGGTTCAGCTTCAGCGACGATTGGATATCGTTACAAACTGTAGGAGCATTATTTTTTCCGTAATCTACCAGCACTAAGGAATACATTCTGTCGAAAAATGGAATTGGGGAATTGATTATTTGAAAAATCTGCTTCGAACGCTGGCCGAAATTTTGTTGTGGCACAGCTGTTTTCTATACTGAGTTTGAACGCGATCTGTCATTTGGTTATGCTCGATTTTGTGAGTTCTCACAAGTGTGCTTTGCGATTTTTACAATGGATAAAATATCCAACAAAGAAATTGTTTCAAATTTTGTATTGCAAATGAAATTTCGTGTGCCGAATCGCTGAAAATGTTACAAAACGCTTAGGGTGAATCGGCTTCACGCGCATATGAGTGGTACAGTGCATTTTACAGCGGCCGAGATGTGGTGGAAGATTTGGCTCGATCTGGTGGGCCATCAACATCTTCAACTGAAGTTAACATAGATATAGTGGAAGAGATTGTAATTGAAAATAGTCATTCAAGTTTGAAAGAGATAGGTAAAAGTCGTTGACGACATGCTTCAACAAGTCAATTCAGACCCTACCTTCATAAAACGCATTGTTACTGGTGATGTTGACTGTTTTCTTCGATTATCGCTGTGTTGTGCAGCCAGAATTCTTGACAGAATGTAAGGTGGTAAATAAAGAATATTACCTGAGCATTATGCGGCGTTTAGGAGAGTAAATTTGTCGAATCGATAGAAAACATAAAAGATAATTCATGATGACTGCTTCGAGGGGTTCATGATGCGGGTGAGCCGAGCGTTTAAGAAAAGAAAAGTAAACTCTTTATAGAGTTCTGCAATATCAGAGGAGTGAGGCACAAACAACGTGAATGTCGATGCAGTCCACCTACATCTGCAAAACGCCTCATGTGCTGTCTCTAACGGAAACCCAAATAAGTCAACCGACACAACGTAGTTACGTATTAATGGGTATGAGTTACGTACGAGATTTAGGTTTAAAGGGGGCCTTTGTGTTTTCGCCAGATCGGATGTTGCATGCCAGAGAGAGGACACCGATGGAGGACGACGCTTTCGACCTTACGTGGTTTAAAATCTGTTTGCCGGATAAAACACTGTTCTTATGCTGTCTATATCGCTCGCCAAACGATATTCATTTTCCTAAACTGTTGCAGTATCTAGGTGATAAGGTTGATTGGATACAGACACATCATCCGGCAGCTAAAATCATTGAACTGGGCGACTTCAACGTTTACAATACCAACTGGCTCCACCACTACAGTAGAATAGGTGAAGCGTGAAGACAGGTAGAAACTTTCGCAATCAGCCATAATCTAAAGCAGCTAGTCGACGAACCGACAAGAATACCTGATCACCCAACCGACTTCACGAACACCTTGGATCTCTTTTTGATTTCAGATCCAGTTGATTTTGGACTGGAGGTTTCAGCACCGCTAGGCAACTCAGACCACAACCTGATATCTGCTACTGGAACCATTGTGCTGCCGCTAAACCAAGAACCTAAACCACCCAGACGCATTTGGCACTATAACCGTGGTAATTGGGATGAGTTGCATGAATTCTTCCCAGTGATGTTTTCCTTTCAGATCCTGAAATCAATGTGTGCCCTGAATTTGTTACAGAAATGCAGGAATGGATCTCTACATTCCTCATTCCATGAATAGGACAATATCACAAAAGCCATGGTTCAACAAAGACTGCGAAAGAGCCTCTGCAGTCAAGAGCAGAGCTTACAAGTAATGGATGATAAATCCAACAGACGAAACAAGAGCAACCTTCGTACGAATACGGAATGTATCCAACCTGACAACTGCAAGAGCAAAGGGCAATTTCAACGAAGGGGTAGTTAACAAACTCCTCGAACAGGCAAGAGGGACTAGAAAATTCTGGTCTATGGCGAAGACTGTCAGTGCCAATTTCTGCAAATCTGCGTTTCCGCCTCTTGTTATAGGACACGGAAGTATAGCTTCATCTCCGAAAGAGAAAGCCGATCTCTTTGCTCTCTTGTTCTCACAGAATTCTGTGCTAGATTCATCTAACGCAATACCACCGAACATTCCACCTACAAAATCTATATATCGAATATAAGAGGAAAGTCAATGTTTTATTGAAATTGTGTTCTGATTCAAGAAGCTTGAATTTTCAAGCTTTCGTGAAAAAAACTTTACTTGCGCTTGACTTGATTTCAAGTCAAGCCTTGAATCCGTACTCAGAGCATAAAAGATTTCTAAAATAGATTCTTACTTACTTATATTGAAGATTTCCAACAGAACAAATTATACATTATGAAACTCATTTCGTCATTCAAATATAAAAATCTATTTTCTAGAGTCCCATCGAAATTCCTAAGGACTATACAGCTTCGAATTTGGAGGAAGAACATCGCCTTGCCTATTTCAGGGAGGATCTGGGTATCAACCTTCATCACTGGCACTGGCACTTGGTTTATCCTTTTGAGGGAGCTATAGAAGTCGTTCGAAAAAATAGAAGAGGCGAATTATTTTATTATATGCATCAGCAGATCATTGCTAGGTAAGCAATAACAATCGTGCTTCAAGTATTTATTCCAAAATATGTATACTTCAATTTACTTCCTCATGGATCTTGAAGATTAATGGAATCCAAAATACTCCAGTAGGAAGAAATAATGAAGAGAATCCCAAAGTTAAGACAAGATTCGAATTGTATAGAAGAGACAGTTTTAGTCCGGAGATAAATAATATTAAAATTCAATTATTAGACTTATAAATAAACTATGAATTAAATATTTGAATTGTGGAGGCCGTTACTTGATGTAGATCCATGATATAAATGAGATAAAAAACACAAGGTTTAACTTTAATCTACACTTTATTTGAAAAAATTCGACGACGTTTCGCTGACACAGCAGCTTTATCAAGAATGAAAAACAGAATGAAGAGTATGGTATTATAAACAAATCATAGAACAAGTTGGATGAATAACAGGAAAATCAACACCGGGCCATTTTACAGTTAGTATGAAAGGTAATAAAACTAATTAAACAAGTTAAGTAGGGGTGATTAATTCACATCTACCTGTTGATTCAAAAGCTTGTCCGAATGTTTGTATCTATTTATTTCTTATGCTTCTAGGAGATCTAATTTTGAACTTTTGATTTTATATGTAATATGTCGAAGTTTTTATTGAATGAATGGTTTTCTTTTATTAGGTGGTTTGAATAATTTGAGTCAGATTTATTTTTATCGAAGCTACGTTTATGTTCAGATGTTCTTATGCAAAACTCCTATAGGTCCTACCGATATAAATTTTATCACAAGAACCGCAATTGAGTTTATAGATTCCTGATTTACTTGACTTTTCAACACGAGATTTATTATTTTTAATATGTTTACCTAAGTTATTAGAAGTTTTGAAAGTTATATTAAGATTTTGTTTGACGAGAAAGGATTTAATATTTGTACTTGCAGAACCGCAGAATGTTAAACTGTTGAATATTTTATAGTCTTTATGAATGGGATATACTTCATTTATTGCTTTCTGATACAGTTTTTAGAATGATTAGATCTATCATATGCGCATTATATGAATTATTAATGGCTATCTGTTTGATGATGTTTAACTCTTTATTATAATCTTCTACTGATAAATTGAGTAACCGATGTACCATGCTGTTTAAAGCTGCAACTTTGTGTTGAATTGGATGTAATGAGTAGTTATGTATAATTGTATCAGTATGTGTTGGTTTACGAAAGACCGAAAAAACATGATTATTATTTTGTTTAGTGATTTTAAGTCCAAAAATTAATGGAATCGATCTGTTCAATTTCTATCGTGAATTAAATGTTCAAATGGATGGAATTAATGAAATTAAGAAATAAGTCTAATTGACGAGTAGTTCAATGAAACATACTGAGATGTTGTTAACATATCTATACCAATAAAGAAATTTGGAAATGAGTGGATGTGTATGAATTTTCTGTTCAATATTATTCATAAAATCTCTGCTAAAAGTGGACTCAAAGGATTTCCCATGATCAAACCATTTTCACTACTGTAATAGATGTTGTTGAAAGAAAAATAATTTTGTTCAATGCAAACGTCTAACGGATTCAATATTTCTGATTTAATTATGTGGTTAACATGATTCGAATTCAACATGTTTTCGATTAATATTTTGACATCACCTGAAGGAACACTTGGGTATAAATTCTCAACATCAATCATGTTTTTTCGGTCTTTCGTAAACCAACACATACTGATACAATTATACATAACTACTCATTACATCCAATTCAACACAAAGTTGCTGCTTTAAACAGCATGGTACATCGGTTACTCAATTTATCAGTAGAAGATTATAATAAAGAGTTAAACATCATCAAACAGATAGCCATTAATAATTCATATAATGTAGATATGATAGATCTAATCATTCGTAAAAACTGTATCAGAAAGCAATAAATGAAGTATATCCTATTCATAAAGACTATAAAATATTCAACAGTTTAACATTCTGCGGTTCTGCAAGTACAAATATTAAATCCTTTCTCGTCAAACAAAATCTTAATATAACTTTCAAAACTTCTAATAACTTAGGTAAACATATTAAAATAATAAATCTCGTATTGAAAAATCAAGTAAATCAGGAATCTATAAACTCAATTGCGGTTCTTGTGATAAAATTTATATCGGTAGGACCTATAGGAGTTTTGGCATAAGAACATCTGAACATAAACGTAGCTTCGATAAAATAAATCTGATTCAAATTATTCAAACCACCTAATAAAAAAAACCATTCATTCAATAAAAACTTTGACATATTACATATGAAATCAAAAGTTCAAAATTAGATCTCCTAGAAGCATTAGAAATAAATAGATACAAACATTCGGACAAGCTTTTGAATGAACAGGTAGATTTGAATTATTCACCCTTACTTAACTTGTTTAATTAGTTTTATTACCTTTCATACTAACTGTACAATGGCTCGGTGTGGATTTTCCTGTTATTCATCCAACTTGTTCTACGATTTGTTTATAATACCATACTCTTCATTCTATTTTTCATTCTTGATAAAGCTGCTGTGTCAGCGAAACGTCGTCGAATTTTTTCAAATAAAGTGTAGATTAAAGTTAAACCTTGTGTTTTTATCTCATTTATATCATGGATCTACATCAAGTAACGGCCTCCACAATTCAAATATTAAAATTCAATTATTAGACATATAAATAAACTATGAATTAAATCATTATTATAATTTTATAGTGACGGGGTCGCAATATTTTTTGATTGACTTTTCTCCACGACCATCACTGAATGTAATAATTCTGAAATTATTTTTAATTATAGAATTTGAATATTCTCTCTTTTCAGTTTGAATATTTATTCTAAAACACTTGACTCTTATGTGTGTTTCATGTATTTTCATTCTATAACTAGATACGGAATCAATATTCCGTATTTGAACCATAATTTCAAAACAGAGTCAGTGTCACATGTAAATGTTAACATTATAATTATTACCTTCGAAAAAGTTCTTGCTTAAATAAGACTTTGAGAGAGAAATCGAGTGCATTAGATATAGAACCTCAAAATATTCCACCTGAAATTACAAATTATGCATATAATATAATCGAGAACCTAATGTCGCAAAAATCAAAATATGAATACGAAAAGTTTTATGCACTGTTCAGAGATTGGCAACAAAAAAGGAACGTACTCCTTTTCTGAAAACGTTTCACTTGCATTTTTTGGTGATTTATTGAAAAATGGAAATCCTCAACTCTATGGAAAATGTATTCAATCCTAAAGTCAACAATAAAAGTGGGACACGGTATCGATATGTCAAAATATAAAAAATTGAAACCTCTGTTGCAACGATCTTCTGAAAATAATATAGCTAAGAAATGGGAGATTTTACAGAAGAAAACAAGAAACGATATTAAAAAAATGCTCCGGATGAGATATATTTAATTTCAAAACTAGAAAGATTTTAATTTAAACAAGAATTTCAATCAAATTTAGTTCATATTCGTTGGTGTTTGGTGTTTTAAGGGCTCGTAGCAAAAATGAACTTAATAACATTTAAATTTCCGACATTGAAGATTTGTGTTCCACAATGCTTATCGTAATTCCTGATACAAAAACTAAAAACCGAGACGTTTTATAATCACGGGTAATTTTTATAATATCGTTAAGAGCTATTGGGTATTCAGACCTTGTAATACTCTCTCCGATATTTTTTCATTAATTTCCAAATAAATAAATGTAACTACACTGCAAGTCGTTCTAATGAGTAACATTCATGATTTATTGATTTTATGGTAATTAATTTTCAACAAAGATGAAGTAAAATATATTTTATACTTTCCATAATTTCATTTTTACAAACACAACCGGTTACGACTGTCAGATCATTTTCAAATAGTCAACCATAGGAAATGAACTGATTTCACTGGTATTTTTACAAAGTTTATTGATTTCCAAACATTCCAACAGATTCATTTGGTGCAAAAACTTGAACTGCTGGCGATCTACCTCAATATTTTTAGACTATTTAGGATACTGAGAGGCTGCAAATATATGTGATGCAGGGTTAGGTTTAGTTAGGATCTTCTCTATAATATCAATGAAAAAACTCATCGTTATTCAAAATTGCGAGTTTATTGATTGTAACAAAACAAAAGAGTTACACTTGGTGTTAAACTTAACTAGGGAGTGACTTTGGATGTTGAAGCGTGGCACTGCAGTTCCTCAGCATACTTTTCATAAGATGGTACGTAACCACTGAGTGCTAATCGCAAGCATGATGACATATGATCGTTAGTTAGTCGATTGCGATATTTTGACTTAATTATCTTCGTTTCAGAAAATGCAGACTCGCACAAGTATGTTGACCCAAACATTGCCGTCAGCTGAAGGGCGATTTGCCTTAGATTCGGATATTTATCTTCAGATATAAAACACCTGAAATTTGTATCAGATGCTGTAGCTTTGAGATGTATTTCTGATATAATCTGCACCAACTCATTTTCATATTAAACTGACTTGCTATTTCACTAGCTAATTCCTCAATGTTTTTACATGAGAAAGGATAACTCATAAATGATGCTATATTTGCCAATTTACTGCAATCATGAAAATGCATTTCGAATTATTCCAAAATGTTTGATAATTCAGCCTCATATTTATCATAATTCAACTGAGGAATCCTTGCGTTCAAAGATGGAAAATGTTTCAAATTCTTTCTTTTCAGTTGATCTATCATAAGTTGCAACTTACTTTTGGATGCGTTTACTGAGCTAATCATCTCAATAATAGTTTTTCCTTTGCCTTGACGTTCCAACATCTGAGTGTCATCACCAGTTTCGTCTAGTAAAGCTGTTATTTCGGGCAATAATTCTTGAAACATTTCTAGGAATTTTCCGCGTCTCAACCACCTGACGTCCGTATGAAGAACTAAATCAGTGTGTTCAGCTGACTCCCTATCTTCCAACTGCAACTTAAAGAGCTGCCGTTGCGAGCTACTTGCATGAATGGAATTCACAATTTTTGTTGCAATAGTCATAATTTCCTCAGAGTTTAAAACTTTTGAACACAAAACTTGGTGATGTATAATGCAATGGAATGAAAAAAATGAAGGGAAATCTTCATTAGCTCAACACAATGCCACAAAACCATTTTTGTTTTCAGTCATTGCTGGTGCTCTATCGGTTGTAATACACACTAATTTATATATTGGTAGCTTGTAGTTTTTTACAAAATTGGAGAAAACTTCACATTTACCTTTGCCACGGGTCTTTCCCTTCAGAGGAATGATTGTCAAAAGTTCTTCCTTAGCCAATATGTCATTGAATACCATCTGAATAAAAATACACCTGGGCAGTGTCTGTCATAGTCCTAACTCGTGACTTCAATAGGCCTTGTGACAGTCAGACGAGATAACTGAAGTTCTCTAATAGCAGACATGATTTCTGTTTTATTCTTAAAATCTTTAAATGAAGTCTCACCCGCTTCAATAAATGCTTCCTCCACAACCGATCCATCTTTGAATGCTTTCTTGTGTTTCGCCAATATATGAGATATTTTAAATGACGCGATCGTAGCAGCTTTTGATTGTTCGACTGGTCTTGTGAACATGATTTGTTCTTCTTTCAAACAAGATATCAAATCATGTACTTTTCATTTTCTTAATTCACTCTGTGACGAAAAATCCTTTTCATAGTTTTTATGGACCGTTTTATAATGCCTCTCTGAGTTATCTCGCTTAGGTACTGCAACTGACGCACGATAAATAAGACAAATGAACTTATCCTTTACCATACAAAAGAAAAATTCTTCCTCCCAATCGTTATTAACATGATACGTTTTAGATTTCTTCGCTGCACTCATTTTGTACTTTTAATAATAAACTTTGTATCGACGTAGTATTGCCTTCAAATTACAATTCAGAATGACTCCAATTCCTGTGGGTGCAACATTTATATCGGCGGGAACGAAAGTCTCGAATAAAATAAGAAGAAGAAGAATAGAATAAAAATCGCGGTTTTTCTTTGACAAGTACCGCGCGCTCCTTTGATAAAGCCGCTTTTTGCCGCTATCAGAGTGTTATTTTATTACGTAATAAATTTTTGTAGTTTAGTTACCTACTTATTAAAATTTTTTTCTTCTCGAGATCTACTCAAAAAGCACTCACGATCGACCGTTTGAGCACCCCTGTGGTAGAGAATAGTATATTCTGTAACTAAATTAGAATAAAAAAATTCGATACGAGTGCTAGCCCGAGGAGCCACAAGTATAGAATTTATTCATTCTTACCGTGAAAAGATTGCAAAGTATAAATCAAAACAATAAAACAAGTTATTTATTGGAACATTTGTATTCATATTTTATTAATATTAATATTTGTAGTATTTAAACAATTATTAAAATTAAAAATTGGTGCATTGGGTGGCCAGTATATTCCTCTGGATTGTTTAGATTCAGGAATGTGGCAATTGGTTTAGGCGTATTACCAAGTTAATTTATTCCAATTATTAGCTGTGTAAATTTATTTTTTGGGGATTAATGAAAAAATTAATAGAGGGAGGTTATAAAGTTCATTATTGCGACAAGCCACTAAAACGCAAATGACAAGGGAAATATAAACTACATTTGATTAAAATTGTTATTTGAATTATAATTTTTAACCTTTATAGATAAATTGTTTATATTTTCTTCTGTTAAAATCTTTGATTTCTTAGCTATATAATTTTCAGAATATCGTTTCAATGAAGTTTCCAATTTTATAATATGGAATATTGATATCGTCTCTTACATTTATTGTTGCTTTTAGTATTGAATAAATTTTTTATGGTTGAGGATTTTCAATTTCTTGTAAATCATCAAAAATTCAAGTAAAACATTTTCAGAAGAGGATTTATTTTTTTCTCTTGTGGCCAGTCTCTGAACAGTGCATAAAATTTTTCGTATTTATATTTAGAATTCTGCGGCAGCAGGTTCTCGATTATATTATTTGCATAATTTGTAATTTCAGGTGGAATATTTATAAGTCTATATCAAATGCACTAAATTTTTCACTCATAATCATCTTATTTAAACAGAATATTTTTCAAAGATAATTATTATGATGTTGCCATTTACATTTTACACTGACACTGTTTTGAAATTCATGGCATTCGATGATGTTTGGTTCAATTACGGAATATTTATTCCGTATCTAGTTATACAGGGTGGAGCGTAGTGGGAGGGCATTTTGGAACGGGTAGTACACGTAACGGTGAGTGAGTGGAGAGAAGCGGCTGACTGAGGTCATTGGACTCAGGGGGGAGTTACCATTTAGTTCACAATAGTTATCTGGACAAGAGACCATCGTAAGTTCGCAGTTGAAGAGTATTTAAAATCGGCAGAGTCTGTCATTGTCGTGCATCGGCGCTTTCGCCAGCGTTTCAACATAGATCGTAACGCCTCAGTTCCGAAATGTGACACAATCATCCGATGGGTACAGAATTTCAGAACGACTGCATCAGCAATGAATCCGAAACCTCAAGGTCGTCCCCGAAGTGTAAGGACACTAGCTCCGTGGGAAGAGTGAAACAAGTGTAATTCAAAGCTCAGGGCGCTCCCTCCGAAAACGACATGCAGTACTTCAAACGAGTAGTCGACCTGTTCGCAGAATTTTACACCAAGTCTGCTTTCACTCCTAAAAGCTCATGTTTGTACAGCACCTGGTTCAAGGAGATTTTGCACAATGCTAGCAGTTTGCCGAGAAAATGCAAATGATTATCGCTGATGAAAATGAAGCAGTGATAATGAGTGATGAGGCTCATTTTCATTTGAGCGGTTAGATAGATAGATAAATATATAGAAATTTATTCGTTCAACAATCTTATACAACAATTTTTCACCTTTCGGCTTAGAACTTGTCAAAAAAATAGGAAAATACAATGTAATATATAACAGACTTTAGGATAACATTGTGCTTACTTAATATAGTGTATATTATTTTAATTTTAGTTTATTAGATACTGATATTCAATCTGGATGAAACATCACAATTGTAAAAACAAGAACATGGAACCTTTGCATACATTAAATAATTTATCTAACATATAATATTATTCGTTATAGCCAATAAAACTGCTCCAGAATTGGCACCATACTTTTTAAATTCTGAGCTGTGCGTTGAAAAAGTCTTGTAGATCGTAGTACGGTAGTACGTAGTTCGGTTAATAAACAGAACTGCCAATATTGGGCAGCAGAAAACCCCGGTTTCAAGTGAAAAAGTACTCGTTTGCTGCGCTATGAGCCGTCTTGGGGTATTGGACATTATTTTTTCGAGGATGACAGAATGGCAACCGTAACTGTTAACTCTAAGCAATATGTTTTCATGCTGAAGAACTTTTTCTTCCCAGAATTTCGAGGACAAAGAATGAACAGAAGAAATGTTTGATTCCAACAGGATGGTGCCACGGCACATACAGTCAGAGCCTCAATGGAAGTTGTGCGTCACATTTTTCCTGGTCATGTAATCTCTTGGTTAGGTGATGTGCCGTGACCCCCTCGTCCCCCGGATCACACTGCTCGTGATAATTTTTTGTGGGGAAACCTAAAGGTTAAGGTCGATAACCCTTGAAATCTGCAAGAGTTAGGAAGAAGCCATCACAAGAGAAATTAGGACAACCGACACCGACTTGTTAGAGCAGGTGATGCAAAACTTTGGGAATCGACTACAGCAACGCATTGCGGAACACGGACGTCGTCTGCCTGATGTCATTTTCAGAACCTGATTCTTTTCACTTTTTCTACACTGAATGGCAACATTTAAGCTTTCATTTTGAGTAATTTAAAATGTTCTACGTTGAAAAACAGCTGAGTTATTCTCATTTCAAAAACGCCCCTCCATTACGCCCCACCCATTAGAATGAAAATACATGAAAAACATATAAGAGTCAAGTGTTTTTGAATAAATATTCACTCAACAGTGAGAATGTTTAAATTCGATTATTAAAGATGATTTCAGAATTATTATATTCCGTGATGCTCGTGGAGAAACGATGTTTTACAACAACTCTGTCATGGCCACTAAATCTAATCTGAGATTCGGGTAGAATTTTCGATGTGATGATACCGTGATTATTGTGACAGAATAAGAAATCATCGTTGCATTTTAGGTACAATTTCGAAAGACTCTGTAACAACTTAAAAAGAGTTAATCGTCTGATAGACTGGAAAGCTCCAATCAAAGAAGCTTACTTTCCGAAATTGGACAGCTTGGTATCCAGCAGAAGTTGGCCATCGCGTGTTTCAAACCAAGTTATGAGTAATTTGAATAGAGAAACTGACCAGATTCGACAAGATGTTGATGATCTACTCAGATGGAGGGATAGAATTTTTGCTGCAATTCATCAAGGATATGCAGTGGATGTAAGTATATTCAGTTAGTTTTTCCCTTTTGACGAATCTGATGAAATACAAAGTGTTCGAGTTAAAGGTTCCATCAGAAGTATATGGGGAACGGAATAATAGATAAATTTGAAATTTTGGCATCAGAGTAAATGGATATTGATCTACAATTTACATTTGTTTTCAACCTTACCATGTCCGTTTATTTTTTTTATCTGAAACTTACTCGCATACGAAAGCAAATCCAATTATGTCTTGACGACACCGCGAGTACTTGAACAGGATAGACGGTTAATATTTCTCTTGAATGCTAACAAGTTATAGTCATGAGGAAATACGTTACATGGAAGGGAGTTCCAGAGTTTTGCCGTTCTATGAAAAAAGGAATTGTGATATAGAGACGTTCTAAGTGTCTCTATTTCAACCACGAATGGGCGATTGGTAAGACTTTGCGTTATTTGCCTTAGAATAGAAACAAGCGGTGGAACAAGCGTAGAGAGTTCCACAGAGCATCTTCCATGAAAGTACCTGTAAAAAAGAGAGAGCTCACCAGCTTTTCTTCGATGTTCCAATAGTGGAATGGAACATGTGAGTGCATTGTCTCCGATTAACCAAATTGCTCTCTTCTGGATGGAGTCCAGGTATTTCAAGCTGTATTTAGGAGCATACTCTATAACAGGACGAATTTGAGATTTATTGAGAGTAAGCAATTGATTCGAAGTGAAATATTTCCTTGCGCGATGAAGAAATCCCAATTTTTGACGCTGACTTAGCAATATTCACAACATGGTCATGCCATGATAGATTGTCGCCGATCGTTACTCCAAGCATTGTTATAGAGGAAGTAAGTGAGACGGTCTCATTCGCCATCGTTATATCCGGGACAGTGCTATTCATCTTCCTAGAAAATAAACAGGTTTGAGTTTTACTAAAATTGAACTCTACCAGGTTAGCAGATCCCCAATCAAGAATTGAATTCAAGTCGCTATTGACTTTGTTGCACTGCTGGATTCGTCTTTCGTTCATGTCTTATGATGACAGGGGTTTCACCGGGCAAGAAGATTTATGAAGTGTACTGTCATCCGCAAAGCTGTGGAATTTAAAACCTGTAACAGTAAGGAGGTCATTTATATGAAGCAAAAACAGACTTTTATGCCAGACGCGATCGAAAGCTTAAATGTGAATTATTGAATATCTATATTTGACAACCTGTTCTCGAATCCGCTCATTATGATCAAGAGTCCACAAGGGCCACTCTTACAGTGTTTAAATTGCGTTAAATATCAAGAGAATAACGCATGCCTCTCTGTGTCATCCAAACAAAATTACACACAAACTCTACACCGATAACTGCATGGAAGCTGTTTGTATGTGTACACGAGTGGACCGAAGATCATAATATTCCGAAAGCCAACCAGCAAACAATTGGCAGATATGAGCTCTAAAAATAGACATCTGATTCGACCATTTGCCACTACGCTATTAACAAAAGCAAGCGAGGCGATTAGTCTACTTTTGGAAGCTCCCCAGTACTTGTTAGGTTAAAAGTCAAAATCTCTTGATGAATGGGTATTATGCATACTTTCCGTAGAATAAATACTTTCGAAAAAATATGTAACCATTACAATTTTCTTCGAAAATGAAATATTGACATTGGTTTCGGTATATTAAACTGAATACATTAAAGCTAAAAGGATGTTGAAAATTTCACTACCGTGTTTGATGTGGATTCGTTACGGCGCAGATATGAGAATATGCGGATTGAAAATTGGGGTACGGATTAGCATAAAATAACCCAAGATGGTAACTACAATGTCGTTGGTAATGAAAGTAACTCTACCCCTTCCCGCTATTTATTTCCAAAAGTTTCTGCAGGTTCGACTTATTATTATCAACTTTGACCATGAATGATGAATAAATTCAGAATATTCTAATTAGACTAATAATTTGCCATTCAATTTAACTAAACCCAAACAGAACTAGTGTTATTACTATTTTTATCTAATTTCCAAACGTTGAATTCAAGCCGCAACTCACAGAACCTTACATAGGACATTGTCAATCGGAATTAAATCTACTCTGCTTGTTTCTATTTTTCACGGCCTAATAAGTTAATTTAGCAGGGTTTTGATGAACTAGGAGTGGGACGGCGAGTTGAAACATCTTCATTTTCTAGTAATAAAATTACTGAAATTTACATGTTTCTGCAATTTCTTGGCACTGCAATAGATTTTGAGATATTTTGGAAAAACAGTTTCAAAAAAGTCACGCAGTGTATCATTCCTAGTTGGAATTTAAATTATTTTGATTGCTCATGAAATATTATCAGACTTTTTAAATTATTTTCAATGTTTTGGTTATCGAGATATTTAGCCCTTTTTTCTCTCACCCAAACTATCTTTATTTTCACAGGAAAGTGGAAACAATGTTGCCCTAACAGAGTTTGAAGGAATCGATCATCTTGGCAATATGGTAGAGTCCAGTATTTTGTCTCCAAATAGATCATTTTACGGTGATCTTCATAACATGGGACACATTTTCATATCTTACATTCACGATCCTGATCATAGACATTTGGTGAGTATTTTCATTCAGATATTTATACATACACTTGATTCAACAAGGCAGTCTCTTGCTAAGGTGAAAAAGCTTTTGAATTGGATAGTTCCTCACTTTGGTGAAAAGTCAGTGACGTATTAGAAAAAGTTGAGGGGGCATAAAAAGACAATGACCCGTAAAACAATATCACCCTGTATACTGCCACAAAAGGGTATTGAAGGAAATGGTAAAGCAGACAGCATTGCCGAAAAGGCAACAACTGTTAGACCGACGGTACCACAACCTATTCTGACTATTGCATGGACCCACATGATATCCATTTTTCAAAACTGATACACCATTCAGGCCCTGAACTATTAGGCAGGCATCTAGGGACTGAGACAGTCGAAAAGGCTCATAAAAAACTATTGTCCCTTGACAAAAAGTCTATTGGGATGGTAGTTGGCCTATTGGCGAGACACCAACTCAATAAACACCTACACTGTCGGAAAAACAACAACACAACACGACAAGCACAATTGGTCAAAGGGCCCTGAGTGCTGCGCATATGGGCGCCGTGCATGAAAAAGAAGGAGACGATACTGTCACAAACGTTCGGCTTGTCCGGCGATGCAGACTTAGATAACTCTTGTGGCAATTTTCGATGAATAACTTCTAAAAGTGTAAGTAGTTAATTGATTCCGCCTTTATTATGTGATTGTTAATTATGATTATAATAAGAAACTAAACTATGTATTACACTATCACAAGAGATTTATTCATATTCCGGTCTCTAGACCGCCTTCAGCTGACAACAAGTTCTGAACTAAAGGTGAAATTACATACATACATAAACATGTAGATACAAAATTAATAAGGGCGGAAACAAGAGGCAATTAACTCATTTAAAGATATCAAACATAGACGAATGAGCCTGGTCGAAATCAATCGAAAATTTCGATTGATTCTAAGAAATCTAACTTTCGTTCTTTAGGTATTCTGTAAATAATTTGAAGTTGATCTATGGGTGGAAAATGATGCCATTTTCGATATACAGGGTGTTACATAATAGTATTTCACAACTTGAGGGGGTAAATTAACGTGCAATTTTAAGAAAAAAAGTTCATATAAACATAGATCTGCAACAGTTCGTTACGGAGCTACAGGGTGTTGAAATTTCCAGAAAAAATTGTTTTTTTCTTCAAAACTCCTGCAGTTTTCGAAATATTCTGCCGAAATTTGGAATGCAAGCTATTTTTTACAGCCTCCATCATTAAACGTCCTAAATTTCAACTAGAATCTACAAGGTGTTTTCTTTTCCGGAGCCATATCTTCTTTTGCCCTTTCAAACTTTTTTGCAGTACGCCACTGATCAGTTTAAAATAAATATTCGTCATTTTTGTTCAATTTAGAAACTTTTTTGACACCTGTAATTTTTTTGTATGTCCAACCCTTCTCGAGCAAAAATTATTAAACGATTGTATGCATTCGCTGAATTGAAAGCACATCTAATTAAAAAAGGACTAGTATGCTTTGATAATTTTATTTATTTATCCATTTTGACTGTTGCTCAAGTTGAACCAGTGTCTGCTCGAATTGTTTATTAAATTAACGATTAGTTTTAAGACTTTTGAAGTTATTGCTGTAAGCAAAAATGGCTAAAGCTTACTAATGCCGAATTTACTAATGCCGAATTGGCTGATATCCACTATATGTACGGCTGACGGAAACACAACAGAAGCTAGACGATTATATCAGGTGCGCTTTTCAAATCGAGTAACACCAGACAGGTGAAGGTTTTCAAATATCTACAGAAGGTTGAGGGAAACTGGTACTTTTACTGCAAATAATCATTTGAAAGGTGCAACTCAAACTATGAAAACTCCAGATATGAAGGAAGTAGTTTTGAATTGTATTGATTTGAATCCTCATATACAAGAAAAATTGGAAATCGGTTGAATATTTCACATGTTCCACTTTGGAGGATTCTCCACGATTCGTTATTGTACCCGTTTCATATTCAACGCGTGTAAACTCTATTTCCTCGAGATTTTCCTTCAAGACTGAATTTCTGTCGATGGTTCTTAGATAAAATTAGAGGAAATGCTCATTTTGATAGTGAAATAATGTTTACAGACGAAGCTAACTTTTGGAGAACTGCTATCACAAATTTTCACAATAATCATTATTGGGTTGAGGAAAACCCCCATTTGAGAAGAATCTCATCATAAAGAAATATTCTCACTAAATGTCTGGGTCGAAATAATTGGAAATTTTTTGATTGGGCCATTTCTTTGCCTAACGGACTAAACGGTCCCGCTCATCGGTACTTTCTTGAGGAGGAGTTACCTTTATTGCTCGAGGATGTGTCACGTTTGATGAGAAACAATGTGGTTCATACATAACGGGGCACCAGCACATTTTAGTGGAGAAGCTAGGGAATTCTTGAATGATACATTCAACAACCGATGGGTAGGTCGGGGTGGGCCAGAACTATGGCCTCCTAGGTCCCCAGACTTAAATAGCTTAGACTTATTCTTATGGGGATATCTCAAAAGATTAGTTTATACCACTCTAGTGAACACTGTAGAAGAGTTGAGAATTCGAATAATAACCTCTTGTACCACGATAAGAAATACCCCAGGAATATTTCAAAGAGTGCGTGATGATATGCAAAGGACAGAGGCCTGTAATCTTGCAGATGGAGGACACTTCCAGCAATTGATTTAGTTCTTAATTGTTCTTTTTTTTTAATTTGATATTGAATAAGTATAAGTTGACCCTCAGAAGATGAGCTATCAAAAGAAAGGCAAATTTTGGGGATATCTATCGAGTATTTCAATCATTTTTTTTATCAAGCGAATAACATACAATTCATTGATTGTAATAACTCAATAATTTTTCACTCGAAAACGGTTGGAGATACGAAAAAATTACGAGTGTCAAAAAAGTTTCTAAATTGAACAAACACGACGAAAATTGATTGTACGCTGATGATTGAGGTATTGCAAAAAAGTTTGAAAGGGCAAAAGGAGACATAGCCTCGGAAAATAAAACACCTTGTGAATTTCAATTAAAATCTAGGACGTGTCATTACAGCCCCCATCATTATGGGGGCTGTATTTGCATTCCAAATTTGGGGTTATGTAACACCCTGTAATGTGAAACTAAAGTTGAAAAAACATACATTAACAGGTAGATACAGAATTAATAAGGGTGCAAACAAGAGGTAATGAACTAATTATGATATAAGCAGTTATTAGTTGAAGATATCGTTGGTCGTTCAGAAGATTATCTCACATTGTATCGAAAACGGCCATCATTTTCCACCCATAGATGAACTTCAAATTATTCACAGAATATCTAAAGAATAAAAGTTAGATTTATCAGAATTCATCGAAAATTTCAAACCTTAGTTCAGTACTTGTTGTGAGCTGAAGATGATCAAGAGACCGAAATTGCAATCCTGATTTTCAATAAATCTCTTGAGATAGTATAATAAATAGTTTAAATACTCATTATCATTAAAATTTTTGTTTTATCTCCTTGTTTTCTTTAAATATAATATTTCTTCCGTGCTGTAACCAAGAATCTTTTCAATTTTTTACCATAAAAATGTTTTTCATTGCACCTCAGCTGGAAGGGTCCATAATTTGACCTTCCTCTTTATATGTAAGGCTTTGAATTTTTATATTTTTTCCGTGGAAGCTGAAGGGTTTGGAATCCATTCAAATGGCTAGGGTTAGTTTCAAGGAAATATTCCATAAAGTGATGGCTAGCCTGGTAGATGCTCGACTAAGTTGCATTTCACCTGCTCAGGCAAATACTGTTCTGAAGAATCCAAGAATTGTTTCAAAGTAGGGAAGTGAGTAAATGACGTATTTCAGTACGTGCGGCCAGATCTGACATTTTTTGATCATAGCACTAATTTTATTTTCAATTTTGAACATGTCTGCTTTGTTTCATGTCATACTTAATTTCAACACATTTAAGTGTTCAAATAGATCAACCAAATTGGTAGTTGAGCAAAGCCAAGTATAGTCAAGAAGAAAATCTGCGTACTTGGTGTCCAAAAGAGAAGATACTCACGCTATCTCTATGTTCAAAAAATCTTGTCTAGATCCTTTATCTAGAGAGCCGTCTTACTCCTGTCTTTATAAGAAGCTGCTCATGCTCACTGACCATCTCTTTGCATAGCAATGAATACGATCCGGATTGCAGAGGCCGGAGTTAACGATTTAATCTTTTGGCTACTAAGGCTTCGTGATGAATATTGTGTCCATTTCTCCTCAGAGGCCACTGCTTTGACATGAGTTTCAAGTCGTGCTTTGTTATCCGCCATTGCTAACATTTTGCACAGGCGATGTTCATTGAAAAAATCTGTTAATGTAATAAAAATATCTACTGCTGTTTGAGGTACGAATAACTATTCGACCCGTGTTTGTATGAACCTTTTCTTGAATTCATTTCGATTGACGGCATCGTATTATGTAGCACCCTGTATAAATAAATTACTCATTTCAGGAAACTTTCGGCGTAATGGGAGATTCAACGACTGCTATGAGAGATCCAGTATTTTATCGTTGGCATGCTTACATCGATGACATTTTCCAAGAGTTCAAGTCAACTTTACCGAGATATGACGTCGGACAAGTAAGATTTAATTCGATAAGTATTTAGTAATTTTTAATTTCAACGAAAGATGTTTCATTCCGTTTTTTGAAACTTCCACGCTCAAGTTTGCAAGCGTTTGTAGTAAATATATACCGGGTGTAAAAGAAACTTGAGCTACCCACATAACTTTTTTCACACTAGAGATATTTGGCTGCAATTTAGTGTTCAGAAAGAAGAACATATTTTGAATTTAACGACAAATCCTATGAACATCCTGTTTCCGGTTGAAACGGAAGTGATACCGAATTTCGATTATCTTATAGAATACCCTGTATATTTTTGCAGAGACGAAAACTTGATTCTATTTTCAACCAATTTCACATACTTTCAGAAAAACGAATGAAAACAAAATTATTTTTTCGAATTTTTTTCTTCTGGATGGCCATCATGGCTCGAAATTCATTTTGATCACTATCCTCATTGCTGAAAATCAAAGTTCGTGTAAAGAATTTGTTGGCTCATTTTCTGTGAGTATTCAAAGTACTCAGGCTGGCCTTTCTCCTGAAAAGTCGAATTTTGCTACGTCAACTATATTGAGCCACCGTGAATTCCTGATGTAGATTGTTTAAACCCTTAATTTGATACCTTTCTCGCATCGATGCAGCGCTTCGTTCGAAAATTATGGCTTAAAATGTGTTGTTGCAGCCAAGGGGGCTCAAACTTGAACTGCTGGCGATCTACCTCAATATTTTTAGACTACTTACTATCGACTCTGAGAAACTGCAAGTATGTGTGATGCAGGGTTCTCGTGCATACACGATACATCCTACCTCCCTACCTAGGTAGGGTGTACCGTAACATATATAGATATTAGCTTTCCGCACAATATACATCATTTTAGTCAAGGTTTGGGTAAAGTTCTCCTCTCTATAATATCAACCACTGAGTGCTTATCGCAAGCATGATGACATATGATCGTTAATTAGTCGATTGCGATATTTTGACTTAATTATATTCATTTCAGAAAATGCAGACTCGCACAAGTAAGTTGAACTAAACATTGCCATCAGTTGAAGGGCGATTTGCCTTAGATTCGGATATTTATCTTCAGATATCATTGAGATATATATATATATATATATATATATATATATATATATATATATATATATATATATATATATATATATATATATATATATATATATATATATATATATATATATATATATATATAATCTACACCAACTCATTTTCAACATAACACACTGATTTGCTATTTCAGTAGCTAATTCCTCAATATTTTTACATGAAAAGGATAACTCATAAATGATGCTATATTTGCCAATTTGCTGCAATCATAAAAACGCATTTCGAATTGTCCCAAAATATTTGATAATTCAGCCTCATACATATTATTCAACTGAGGAATCCTTGCTTTCAAAGACAGAAAATGTTTAAGATCCTTTCTTTTCAGTTGATCTATCAGAAGTTGCTATTTACTTTTGAATGCGTTTACTGCGCTAATCATCTCAATTATAGTTTTTCCTTTACCTTGAAACTCCAAGTTAATGGTGTTTGAGTGCATTGTGATGTCAGTCAAAAATGCCAAATCAGTCAGCCATTTTTCGTTTTTCAACATCTGAGTATCATCATCTCTTTCTTCTAGAAAAGCTGTTGTTTGGGGCAATAATTCCTGAAAAATTTCTAGGAATTTTCCGCGTCTCAACCAACTGACGCCCGTGTGAAGAACTAAATCACTGTTCAGCTGACTCCCTATCTTCCAACTGCAACTTAAGGAGCCGCCGTTGCGAGTACGTGCACTGATGGAATTCATAATTTTTGTTGCAATGCATTCCTCGTTGTTTAGAACTTTTGAACACAAAACTTGTTGATGTATGATGCAATGGAGTGGAAAAAATGGAAGGGAAATCTTCATTAGCTTGTCACAATGCAACAAAACCGTTTTTGTTTCCAGTCATTGCTGGTGCTTTATTAGTTTTAATGCACACACCTCAGAGAAATGATTGTGGAAAATTCTTCCTTAACCAACATGTCATTGAATACCATTCGAATAAGAATACACAGCTGGGCAGTGTCTGTCATATCGGTGGACTCGTCGAACTGTAACGAAAAGTATGTACATGACTTCAATACGTCTTGTGACAGTCTGACGAGATAACTGAAGTTCTCTAATAGCAGACATGATTTCTGTTTTATTTTTAAAATCTCCAAATAAAGTCTCACTCACTTAAATAAATGATTCCTTCATAGCCGATCCATCTTCGAATGGTTTCTTGTGTTTTGCCAGTATATGAGATATTTTCAAGGACGCGATCGCAGCAGCTTTTGATTGTTTGGCTGATCTTCTGAACATGGTTTGTTCGTTTTCAAACAAGATATCAAATCACGTACTTTTCGTTTTCCTGATTCACTCTGTGGCGGAAAATCCTTTTCATAGTTTTTATGAACCATTTTAGGATGCCTCTCTTAGGTATTGCAACTGATGCACGACAAATAAGACACAAATGCACTTATCCTTCACCATACAAATAAAAATTTTTCCTCCCAATGGTTATTAAAATGATACGTTTTGGATTTCTTCTCTGCACTTATTTTGTACCATTTAATAATACACTTTGTATCGACGTAGTATTGCCTTGTCTATTGTTGCACACACTGTTCTAAATTGCACCCACAAGCTCTTCTTGTGAAGAATATACGCTTCGTGGATAAGAGCTTAATAAGCTCAATCAGCCTTAATTAGATCCAAATTCCTGAAGCCTAGCTCTGTCCCAAGCTGGCCACTAGCACATAACGTATTCCATCCTCTTCACCTAGTCTACATGAAAGGTCTTCAGTCAATCCTAATTTATTTTGGGGCTTTCTGAGGTAACAGTGCTTCGTTAAGACTCTCAGGTGTAGCCAGGGGAGTTTAGGCCAAGCCTTGGCTCTTGCAGTGGAAGCAGTGAAGCTCACCCAGTGTTTTCGTACCTTCAGATTCAACCCTCAAATATTTTCATCCTTGTAGGCTCCAAGGGAATTCCGAGCCTAGGCATCGGTCCAGCGAATCCCAAGCCTGTTCCACGAGCGGCCAATGAGTCCACCTTCTCATTGCCCCCAATGCTCGAGTGTCCAGGTACCCACATCAGATAGAGCCTATTCCTTTCCTCCAGTTCGGCGAGGATGGGGCGACAGTCCTACACAATAAATGACGCGCAGATGTCGGATGCCAGTGCTTTCAGTGCAACTTGGGTATCGGAGATGATTTTTATCGACCTACTTGTTAATCCCCCTCACGAACATGAGGTTAGTTCAGTCAGTGGTCAATGGCGAATATTTCTATTTGAGAAATAATCGCAAGCCCGCCAAGACAGATCAACAATTATTTGTCAGCAGCTCGACCATATACACCAGCTCCAAAGCCTTGGGAAGTTTTGAATCCGTCTGTGAATCAAGAGGAGCCATCAAGTAGACGATCCTTGGAGCTGGTCCATTCCTGTCTGCTGTGAATGATAATCTGGGATAGCAGCTCCATGTTGGTTTCGGATCAGACTTCATACTCAACATTTCGTTGTCGTCGATTTTAGACTGTAAAGCGCCGGGCTCGAAGCTAAACATACTTCCTCCATTTCGGGAAAGGTGATGGAATCTGTAGGTAGCCATTCTAGTTGCTATTTTAATCACCAAATGAAGAGGTGCAACGCCCAGTATCAGTTTCATGGCGCAATAGGTGTAAATACAGTCCGTCCTCTGCAATTTAGAGAGCTTGAGTTGGGATTGCTTTTCTAAGCTGCACTCCCACCAAACAATGCAACTTTATGTGGTACTTGGTCTCACATAAAGCCACTGAAATTTCTCTTGGGCTTGATACCGTATCTTTCTACAGATCGTTTGACATGCGTATAAGGAATATTTGTTATGTTTTCTAGGTGCGAATTCACGTGAGCCCACTGAAGTCTGTCGTCATCTAGGACAGCCAAAATACTATATCGTCAGGGCACGCTTGTACTCAAACGTCCAATACACCGATTATTGCCAGAAGATCATGAACCAGCAGATACACCAGCTCTTGTCAACCACAAATCTGACTACTTTCCCTTTCAGGGAAGTGCTAATTACTTTGGCATTCAGCATGTTGCTGATCCACTACGCAAAAATATTTGGTACTACTCTGGCTCCCGCAGTCTCGCATAGTGACCTATTGAGGGCGCATTAGAAGCACCTCCTATGTCCATGAAGGCTGCAGCTGCAGTCTCTTTGCGGTCCAGAGAACACTCCACTTCAAGATTTTATTGCACGGGGAACTTGAGCAGAACGTAATGTGCAATAGCTTAGCACGATTGCACGTTATAAAGGTTGGTTCATAACCTCTATTCATTAGAATGAGAGCTTCTGCCATAAGGAAGTCGAAAAGACTTTCTCTCACCTCTCGCATTGACGTCAGAACCGCCCCACACCGAGTGGTGTGAATTAGCGTCAAACACGGCGACAAGGTGGCGAGTTTTCCTCTTAAATTATCAAGATAAGAAGTACAATAGCCGGTTCGTAGATTGAAAAGCAAATTGAGGGGAAGCGATGAAATTGTGGCCACAGCAAACGTTAATCTGAACTACCAGGTCACTGCAACCCTATATCACACTGAACGTGGGGTTGTTTTTGAAAATACTAAAACTTTAGAAACAGTTTCTGCAAGAACAGATGCAGATAGATTGGGATATGAGGTCATACCGAATGGCTTTGTTGCCATTGGACTTCTTTATGGGACCACATGAAATCGAGAATTTGCGCAAATGAACCAAATGATTTGAATATTTGCGATAATCAATAGCGCGCGAGTGCCGATAAATAAAACTCGAAATTGTGAGAAAAATACTCATTCGATTTAAATAAACGAGTACCCATTAGAAAAGAAATCTAATTCTAATTGAAATGATGGGTCATTTGACCTCATTTCCTTTTCAAAACCATAAACGTGAAAGCCTCATTCAAGGGGTTTGAGCTTGGTACGAGTAAGAATCGAAAAAATGTATCTCGCTTTGATCTGCGGTTCTTTCCGAACAAATTTTTAATCGTTTATTCACTGAACAAGGTCGTAAGTTAAATAGTTTCATCATGTAATGTTTCAGTTGGACTTCAGTGGAGTAGAGGTCAAGGGAATCCAAGTTCAATCAGAAGGCGGACGTCCAAACATGCTCAACACTTTTTGGCAACAATCTGATATCGATCTTTCAAGGGGTATGGATTTCTCACCTCGAGGTCCAGTATTTGTTAGATTCACACATCTTCAACACCAACCTTTCACCTATAAAATCAACATTGAAAATAAGGGAGGAAATAAAATGGGAACTTGTAGAATATTCTTGGCGCCCAAGAATGATGAAAGGGGAAACCCATGGAGATTCCGCGATCAGAGATTGATGTTTATAGAGTTGGATAAGTTCACTATAAACTGTGAGTAAAATTTAATGTTCATACTAAATACTTTTATTATTTATTCGAATAGGTGAAAGCTCAAGATATTGAGAAAAAACATATGAATCATACATAGCTCTCTCTTGCTTTACGTCAGTGATATAGTTGAATGCTTCGACTCGTGTGATCAAGTGGATGCAGTGTACACGGACTTGTCGAAGGCATTTATCCGAGTAAACCACAATATTACGGTAGCAAAGTTGAAAGCTATAGGCATATCTGGATCACTACTTGAGTGGTTCAGATCCTTCTTGTGCGGTCGTTCCCAAGTTGTGCGCTATAAACAGTTCTTGTCCAGTGAGTTCGAAGTTTCATCAGGCGTGCCTCAGGGGTCACATCTGAGGCCAGTTTTATTCAATATCTTTATGAACGATGTCCGTCCTGAGTGTCAAGTTCTTGTTGTTCGCAGATGACATGAAACTTTTTTCTGTGATCGTAGGTGTGACAGATACCCTAAATTTGCAAGGTTCTATCGAATCATTTTTCAATTGGACCGTTTTATATATATATATATATATATATATATATATATATATATATATATATATATATATATATTTATTTATTTATTTATATATGGTCTCTTCGGGGTATCCGTCCGTTTTGAACTTGAGTTCCTTTCGAAACTTTGGTTTTGGCGACGTTTCGATGCAATCTCATGCACCATCTTCTAAGCCTGTTGACGTTTTCGTTAATGCGTTTAGTCCGGTGTGGCACTCTTATATATAACTTCTCGGCTGCGCAAATTGTACTGGGTGACTTGTGCGTTCAGTAGTGGGGGAACTGGTTCATCGAGAGTTCGTACTTCGACTCCTCCTTCTGGAATGTTGACCGCTGGTGTTTGGGATTTCTTCGATGATTGGTAGTTGCTTAGCGCCACTTTCCAAGTCTGCGACAGGTTCAGGGTGTCATCTCTTTTATTGAGATTGTTTCGTAGTTCTATTTCTATTGCCTCTCTGACCAGTCTTTTATTAAATTGTTCGATGTTGGCCAGTTGCTTTGTTTTATCAAAGTCGATTGAATGTTTGTAGTCTTTCGTGTGCTGGAACAAAGCTGATGTGGACTGTTTATTGTTTATTGAATTTTTATGTTCTTGTATGCGAGAGGAAATGCGTCTATTTGTTTGTCCTATATACTATTTATCACAATCCCGGCAAGGAATGCCATAAACACCCTGATTCTCTAGAGGGATCATGTCTTTGGGAGCCAAAATTATGTTCCGTATTGTAATCAGCGGTCGAAATATAGGCGTGATTCCCTTCTGATTCAAGATTCGTCCAATTTTTGAAGTGACGCTACCTACTTACTGCGGATTCAGTTGGGAGGTTCCGTTGGAGTATTTCGCTTCATTACATCTTTTGAATGCTCTATTCACTTGCCATCTATTGAAGCCGTTTTTTTGGAATGCTAACCTCAGAGCCGTCATTTCACCTTGTACATGTTGCTGGTCTGTTAGACGTTCTGATCGTTTAATGAGAGTTCTAAGGACGCCATTCAGTTGAGATGGGTGGAGGTGGGAGGCAGCGTTCAAATATATATCGGTGTGTGTAGATTTCCGATATACAGTGTGGCTAAAGTTATCTACTTCCTTCTTGAGAAGCACGTCTAGGAAGGGAAACTGTCCCTGATTTTCCTTCTCCAAAGTGAACCTGATACTACTTTTGATGTTATTAAGGTATTTAAGGAAGTTGTCTAGTTCCTCTTCCCCGTGCTGCCAAATCAGAAACACATCGTCCACATATCTGGGCCATAGCTTAGGTATTAAAGTTGCGTTCTTCAATGCTTGGGTTTCATAGTTCGCCATATATAAGTTAGCTATGACTGGTGAAAGTGGGGAACCCATAGGTGTACCTCTTATTTGTAGGTACATTTAATGCAATGTTCGGCGAGATCGAGCCAGTGTGACGGAAAAGCATAGTTCATTCCAATCGAGTCTAATGCCTCGTTTATAGGTATGTTGGTGAACAAGGAGACTATGTCTAAACTAGCTAATATATCTTCGTCAGTGATTTCTATCTGTTTTAATCTCTCTAGGAAGTGGGTGGAGTTTTTAACGTAGGAATTAGACTGTTCTACTTCTGGCTGCATGTTTCGAGCTATGTATCTTGCTAACTCTTGGACTGGGCAACCTATTGAACTCACTATTCGACGGAGCGGTATATTGTCCTTGTGGATTTTTGGGAGGCCATAGATTCTCGGGATTTTCGATGATTTTTCTCTTGGGATGAGCCTCTTCTTGTCTTCTTCCGGAATAGGTGAAAGATTGATGACTTTTTTGTCTTTACTTCGAAATATGTGGTAGGATCGGTATTGATTGTGATATAGGTGTCCTCTTCCAAAAGCGTTTTCATGTTCGAATCGTAGTCCGTCCGGTCCATAACAACAATGGCGTTTCCCTTATCTGCGGGTAGGATCACCAGTTCCTTGTTCGATTTTAATTGTTTCAGAGCTAGACGTTCTTCCCTGGTAAGGTTTGATTTTGTTAGTTTGTCCTTTTTGAGTGACTCGGCAATTTTCATTCTGGTGTGTTCTGCTTTTAATTTGGGTAGATGCTTCAGATGTGGTTCGACCGATGATATGATTTCTTCATACGGTATAGTTTTCGGTGTGATGGCGTAATTTAAATGTAAATACACTAAGAAACCCTATGACTACCATTGCCCCAGTGATCACTATTACCCAGGTTGCTCCAAATTGTTTCAGATTTACTTAGTGCTTTGAAATTGATTGCAAAAACCAACATTACCGAAGAAAATTGTTTGATTACAAAAATATTCGATACAGTACACTCATGAACTAATTTTATCAAGTCTTGACAGTGAGGAAGACAGCAAAAACCATTCTACCGTTCCTTTTTACTGATATAGCATGAGAGAAACTCTGCTTTGTCTCCATTTGTTTAAAGTACTAAGCCTTGTCCAATTCTTATGTCACTATAAGATAATACGAAAGACTTATTAATTCATCCTCCTAGGTAATTAATAGCGTTACTCTTATAGCCGTTGGAATTTCGTCAACCGCATAAATAAAAATGTCAAGTCTCCTGAGTTGGTATATGTTTTCCTCAAAATTAAGTTAAAAATTACTTTGGCATCATTACACTCGGAGGCAAAATTAGCGGAACACTCGAAAATTTAACCAAATTCGAAGTTCGATATTCGCTTAAGTCTACTATAATATGAAATAAATGTAATTTAATTATTTTGAAAGTGGTGTATGATAGAATTAAGCACAAGTTGAGAGTGCATGAAATTCATGAAATATTTATTTTCAATAAATGTAACTATCTACACTCGGAGGCAAAATTAGCGGAACACTCGAAAATTTAACCAAATTCGAAGTTCGATATTTTTCCTAATTCTCAAACGATTAAGATGATTTGTTCGGCAACTTATAGATCAACTCTTCTGCTTTGTAGAAATTATAAGAGAAAACAGAAAAAAATTTTATACGGGGGCAAAACTAAAAGTGTTTTTTTGTCAAAAATTCCTAACACCCTGTGGAATTTCGTGGTCCGAGTTGAAACGTACAATATCATGGTCTGTCAAGACACATCTTCCTACAGTAACGCCCTTCTTGTTTCATGCGTTTATCTTTATTTTTGCAAAATATATTTAATTTCAAGTGGAAAATCACCATTTTGGAGAAATTCCATTGAATCAAGAAATTGTCATTAAAATTCGTCTATCAATTTGGAATTTTCTTATTATCACTCAGGCGTGTCGAAATTTTTACTGTTTACGATTCGAAACGGTATTTTTCATTCAGAATGAGAGATTTACCACCAACCTCAGTAGCAAGGGCAGTTACATTGATCGAGGAAGGGCGCACCTACCGCTCAGTCGGTACCATGTTGGATGTCTCGACGTCGGTTATCCATCGAATCTACCGACGTTACAGGGAAACTGGATTGTACGTGAGGAGGCGAGGACAAGGAAGAAATCGGGCAACCCGCGCTATACATGACCGTTTCATCGTCAATCAAACCAAAAGAAATCCTCGTCTTACTGCTGTTCAGGCACGTAACCTTTTACAAGCAGTGGATAACATTAACGTCAGTGTGAGGACAGTCAGAAGACGATTAAACGAAGTTGGTCTGAGATCATACGCGCAAGCAAGAGCACCAAGACTCGATAGAGCCAATCGGGTAGCAAGATTGGCGTTTGCTAGGGAGCATGTAGCATGGTCAATCAATCAGTGGAGACGAGTTTTATTTAGTGATGAGAGCCGATATTGTGTGAATTTCGTGGATGGTAGAGATAGAATATGAAGGCATCGAGGGGAACGGTACAATCAAGCGAACTTCGCAGGAACTGAGCAATACGGTGGAGGGTCAGTTATGATATGGGGTGGCATATGTTGGGGAGTACGAACAGAACTGGAGATTATTGGCAATGGATCACTTAATGCCCATCGGTATATAACAGAAATCTTGAAGCCCCATGTTGTGCCTTTTGCTCCTTACATAGGGGAAAATTTCCTTTTTATGCACGATAACGCGCGCCCTCATACTGCGCGCATAGGGATAGAATATCTCAATGAAGTTGGGATCACACGAATGGACTGGCCGTCGCGGTCACCGGATTTAAACCCGATCGAACACGTTTGGGACATTCTTGGAAAAAGGGTTCGACAACGGAATCCAGGCAACGTTGAAGAGCTGACATTGGCTTTGGTGGAAGAGTGGGACAACATACCTCAACAGATGATAGACAACATCATTGGGAGTATGTGAAATCGTATGCGCGCTGTAATAAGAGCTCGGGGGGGTCATACTCGCTACTAAAATCTAATGTTTTTTTTTGTGGGTCATCATGAACATTTTTCTCAACTTGTTCATTTCATTTTACGAGTGTATCGCCAGGATACATACCTGCTCTCAATTTTGGACAGGAATGATAATTATTATAGAGTGTCACACAAAAAAATTTAAAAATAAATGTGCAAAATCAACGATTTTTCCAGTGTACTTCGAGTTCTCCCGGAGCGTGAAATTGGCCAGTGAATTTAAAAAATTTTCATTTCGTTAGGTTTCCGCTTCTCTAATTTTGATTTAATTTTTTGGCTAACCTCCGATGTTATGCACCTACGCAAGATCAAAAATAAATTCTTGAAATTTGTGACTTTTCGCTTCAAATTGGATATCTCTTGTAAAAATAGAGATAAATGCATAAAACAAGAAGGGCGTTACTGTAGGAAGATGTGTCTTGACAGACTATGATATTGTACGTTTCAACTCGGACCACGAAATTCCACAGGGTGTTACGAATTTTTGACAAAAAAACACTTTTAGTTTTGCCCCCGTATAAAATTTCTGTCAATTTTTTTTTGTTTTCTCTTATAATTTCTACAAAGCAGAAGAGTTGATCTATAACTTGCCGAAAAATCATCTAAATCGGTTGAGAATTAGGAAAAATATCGGACTTCAAATTTGATTAAATTTTCGAGTGTTCCGCTAATTTTGCCTCCGAGTGAACTTATTACATTGATAGCTGCTTCTTCTATCTAACTTGAAATGTATGCCTAGCGGCCCCATTTTGATCCTCGTATTCTGGTTATTGCCGTCGAATTATTGTAGTTGAGGAATTTTAGGTTTTAAATGGAAATTCATTCCTGTAACTATGTAATTTATATTAATTTATTTTTATATATTATTTTCAGTGAAGCAAGGACAAAACACTATACAACGTTCTTCTACGCAGTCTGCTGTTACCATTCCTTTTGAACGTACGTTCAGAGATTTAGAAACTAACAGACCACAAGGAGGAGACGAACTGGCCAAGTTCAATTTCTGCGGATGTGGATGGCCACATCACATGTTGATTCCGAAAGGCAGTGAATCAGGAACTGCATGCCAATTGTTTGTCATGGTATCGAATTACAATGACGACAGAGTAAGTTTTAATATAATGAAAATAATTTCAATCAGGTAGTGTTTACTATTCAACGTGTATGTGGTGTAGTGTTGCCCAAATCGATGTCTTTGAACTTAGGCTCGCTAATGGTGAAATAAATTTAATAACTTCAAATATCCGATGTTTATATGTTTTATAGATTTGGAAAAGGCATTCGACAGAATACGAATGAACGATGTGATCACTATCCTTAGAAATAAAAACTTAAGCAATAAATACATAAACATAATCATAGAACTAAATAACTCTAATAAGACGACAGTAAAAACTACACAGGGACTTACAAGCGAGATCAAAATTAACGCAGGCATTAGACAAGGTGACAGCCTCAGCCCATGTCTATTTAATTTAATCATGGATGAAATAATAGCAGGTGTTAACCAAATGAACCAAGGCTATAGGATGGGTAACAAAACTATGAGAATACTGTGCTACGCAGATGATGCTTTACTAATAGCCGAGAATGAGGACGACCTACAACGCCTACTACAAAAGTTCAAAGTAACAGCAGAAAAATATAACATGGTAATATCAACACAGAAAACCCAATCGATGGTAATAGCGAAAGATCCAATTAGATGCAAACTAGTAGTGAACGACCATATAATAGAGTAAGTTTCACACTTTAAATACCTAGGAGTAGAAGTATCGAGCGATAGGCAACTATTACAAGAAGCAAAACAGCAGACAATGAAAGCATCGAGAATATCTGGCTTCCTGAGAGATGTAATCTGGCGGAATAAGTACATAAGCACAGAAAGCAAAGTCCGAATCTATAAAACCTGTGTGAGACCCGGTTGAGACAAGAGCTGAGACAACAAAAACAAAACAACTAATGAGGACAACAGAGATGAAAACACTAAGAGCTATAAGAGGTATTACACGCAGAGATAGAATAAGGAATGAGGATACGCTAAGGGAGCTAGGTATCCAGGATGTGCTGAGGTGGACAAGAGCACGTCGACGCCTATGGAGAGATCACGTAGACAGAATGGGCCCCGAACGTATGGCGAAGTGGGCAAAAACACAAAAACCCAACACTAGAAGACCCATAGGAAGGCCGAAAAAGCGATGGCATGAGTGCTGGAGCTCCGGTTCGCAGCAAGGGCTGTAACAGAAAAACAGGACATCGTCCTATTTAAAGAAGAAGAAGAAGAAGAACTTCAAATATGAAATATTATGTTCTCACAACATTTCTATTGGATATTCGGTTATTACAACAGGTGTATAGTCAGTATATATTCCAATCTGCACAAAATATTGACTTCCAAGGAGCCTATCAAATGGGAGTCGTGAAACAAACGCAGAGAAGAAAAATAGGCGATCGAGATATAAAAATATTAATCATCAAAAAGCGAAACCAAGTCACCTCGTTCTCCTATTGTTAGCGAATCATCCTTCCTAAAACGTCATATACCTACAGAGAATAACCGACGTAGCTGATTTCAAAACGTAAGAGAAGAAGGGAGTCAACGCTCGCAACACTCGCAATACTCGCAGAACTGCTGCCAATGGAAACACTCAAAATTATATTGAGGATATAAATAGATGTATTATGTGCATAAAAAGTTTCTGTCAGAAGGCATAAAACGAAGGGGCGTTACGGTCGTAAAAGGGTAATTTTTGAAGCAGAAGCTTGTTTCTCGGTTATATTTATTGAATTATTTTGGACTAAGTAAATAGTTGAGATTCTATAAGCTGCGGTGTTTGTTATTCAACGACTCTAGTATTCGGATCATTGCTCAGTTATGCTAACGTAACGGTTGCGAACATAGACAATTCACAACAGTGAGGCAATAGAAACACAGAGAACAAACAATTTTAACAAACGAGATGACACACTCAACTGGAAAATGATTATCGAACAGAAGAAACAATAATAAACGTGAAACCATTCCACCGATACGCCACAGACGAACACACTCTCTTTGTACGGCAAGCCAAAATGAGCGAAGCCATAACTCGCACGTTATACAACCTGAGATCACGTATAAATAGAAAGTCAGCGCATAAACAACTCAGTGTGAGCTCGAACGCATTGAGTCTCGAAACAACACATGATAAGGCCATCTACAATCTACAAAAATACTTCAGCACAAAATACTCATCCCTTCACCAAGCGGTACGCAATGCTGACGAAGGCTTTACCTTACTTCGATTGTCTGAGAGAGTCATTGAACTACTTGAAGGCTGGATACCGGTTCTCGGAAACTGAAGACAGAATCATGGTTATCCGAGATCAAATAATCCGAACAAGATTATCTAAAGTACATAACAGGGAAAACTTACCTTCAGACCAATGCCGAAAATGTGAAGATACTTGGGAACACTACAACACGTCACTTGAGAGAGCCCCATTCTTGCCCCAAGTGGATACCCGCAGCGGTATAACAATGTAGGCAAACTCTACATATCAGGAAACATTGGCTTATCAGAAAACACGCGCCGAACTACTTAGGAGAAGTACGTCCAAAATGACATAGTGTTTTATTAATTATCAATAACTTTTATATTATTCGTATTAGGAATATATTTTTTTCTTACAACTTTCCTTATATCAATTGGTTATTCATTCTTAAAGGTTTTCTCTGAAAAATCAACACTTACAAAAATACTTAGTATTAAATGAAAATCAAGATAAATCCGTTTTGTCCATACCGTATGGACAAAACGAGACAAATCTTGTGGACTAAATGACATACACAGCCGTCAACATGTATAAAATAGATAATGACAAAAATTAATTGCACAATTCGCAAACAAATAATTTGGTAGGCTTTGACAAATCAGAACAGGCCGCGTGAACTCAAGGACTCCACCGCATGTACCTCAACCACCCCTCACCAGGTTTTGAACGTGAGTAAAGATCGTTGCAGTATATACAGGCACAATCGTTTTCTTCGCCTTCTTGATCAAGGGGATCTTCATCCGAGTCATCATTCGTATAAAGCGATATAGTAACTGCCTGTCGTCTTTTACGAGTTGGTTTTTTAGCTTCAGTCTCTCGTTTGAGTTTTAACTCTTCCATATTTCTTTGGCTTTTGTTTACCCTATACACTTACGAATCTACCACTGGGAACTGAAGAAATGACATTAGAACTTTTTAAGAATTAGTCTTCAGAGAGGAACTTGTAGATGGTTGAGAAATGTTCTGAGTGGCCAGTCAGTATGTTATGATTATATTTAGTAGCCCAGGGGGGTTTTCTAGATCCCCCACTGGGCACCTCCCCAGGTGGCGGATAGGGGAAAGCCTGTCAGATATGGCAGGTACCGAGGAAATTTGAATACCTCGGGGTAGACCAAAATCTAGCGCGGTAGCGTTTGATCCAGATTGGACGGCTACCAACAGCGTATGTTCTCGAATCGAGCGGCTGAAATCGAACTCGCCAACCCGCCTGGCAAGCGTGGCGTTTCAATGCTAAGAACCTTTCAAATCTGAAATGATGTCGAATTTCACAACAAAAATACCCCAAGCAAGTAGAGCAATCAGCTCAGAATCTTTCACTGATGCGTCAGTCCGCCTCACGGATTCTGGGGTTGGCAAAAATTCGAAAGAAACAAGTGCGAAGGACCAGAGACATTTTGAAAAGTTATACATCGCTACTTACAATGTCAGAACTCTCAGATCAGAGAGTCATCTCGAAGGACTGGAGGAGGAACTGCTGAACATAAAATGGGATATCTTGGGCATTAACGGGACGAGATTGAAGGATGAACTCGCTACAAACTTAAAATCAGGACATTTGCTGAATCAAAATAACACAGAAACGAATGATCACCTATGGGGAATTTCGTTGTTAATACATAAACGATTGCAACCAAGAATTGTCACCATGAAGATCATTTCTGAGAGAATTATATACATCGTCATCAAGGTCAATAAGAAATACAATTTGCAAGTTATACAAGTTTATGCACCAACCACTTCATCTGATGACGAAACAGTCGAACAGCTTTATGAGGATATAACTCGTGCAAAAACTGGCGAAAACGCTAAGTATGTCGTGGTGATGGGAGATTTCAATGCCAAAATTGGTAAAAACAATGACACGGAAACCCGGCACATTGGCAGATTCGGTTCTGGTGAGAAAAACTCTCGGGGAGAAATGTTCATCAATTTCTGCAAGACTGAGGATCCCTATTGTATGAACTCTTCCTTTCAAAAACCGAAAACGCGGAGATGGACTTGGAAAAGTCCTGATGGAAAAGTAAAAAATGAAGTAGATTTCATCCTAATAAACAAGAGAGAAATATGTTACATCGTTTCGGTCCTGAATAAACTTGACACAAATAGCGACCATCGGCTCGTTTGAGCTACAATCCATCTCGACACCAAATTCGAACGAACGCAAATGATACTGCAGAAACAGAAGTATCCCACTTTAGAGATTCTCACTGGAAATAGAGAAAAGTTCCAAAAAGCTATCACGACGAAACTACAACACTCAGACTATTTGGGAGATGGAGAAATTGATGACCTTACTCAGAAGATAACAAGTTGTTAACAAGTGTCAACAAAGAAGGCGTGCAGTACTCAGAAAAACACAGGGAAAAACAGTCAAAATACCAGACATCTAATTGAAAAAAGGAGAAAAACAAGTCGGGAGGATGACAGCTATAAAACATTGAATAGTGAAATAAACAGAAGTATTCGGAAAGACCTGAGAGATTGGAAGACACAGCTAGTTAAAGAAACTATTGAAAACAACAAAAACATGAAAGTCCTCAGATCGAAACTATCAAATGGAAGAACTAAAATGACGAAAATAAAGAACTCTGGTATCTTGGTCAGCAAGAGGGAAGAAGTCGTAGTTGTCATTGAAGAATTTTACTAAAAACTTTATAGTTCTGAATATTAAGAACAGAAATAAATCAAAAGACATATTCTTAATACCGGTTCTGAAGACATTCCTGAAATTGATACAAATGAACTGAAAATCGCGTTAAATCAGATGAAGAACCAAAAGTGCCCCGGTGAAGATAAGATCACCATCGAGATGTTGAAGATGGGAGGAGAATATCTGTTGGATAACGTACGGATCCTTCTCAACAAATGTCTAAATGAAGGAAGAATACCAATGGTATGGAATAATGCTCAAGTAATTCTTCTGTATAAGAAGGGAGGCAGAAATAACATATAAAATTACCGCCCAATAAGCCTTTTATCGCACCTGTACAAATTACTGACGAAATTAATGAAAAATAGATTAACCAACAAAATGGACACTCATCAAACCGTCGAACAAGCCGGCTTTCGGAAAGGCTTCAGTACAGTATACCATTTGCAAGTGATACGGACTCTTATCGAAAAAACCTCAGAGTACAATGTGATATTGCACATGGCATTTATAGATTTCAAGAAAGCGTTTGACTTGATTAAAACCTGGGCAACACTAAGAGCACTAGATAACGCAAGAGTGAACAGTAGATATTCAAATCTCATCAAATACATATACGAAAACGCCACAATCCACATAACGATAGACGAAGAAACAACACCAAAAGAAATCCCAGTGAAAAGAGGCATACGACAGGGAGACACGATCTCTCCAAAATTATTTGCATTGGCTCTGGAGGACGTGTTGAAGGGTTTGAAGTGGGAAACGAGAGGCATAAATATAGATGGTGTACGTCTGAACCATCTTCGATTTGCGGACGACATAGTTCTTATAAGTGATTATGCCGAAGATCTTTGCACGATGCTGTAAGAACTATATGAGGCTGCCTTCACCTGTGGATTCGAGATGAACCTAGATAAAACGAAAGTTATGAGTCCTGAAAATTTGAGAATCAGTATCGGTAAAACCAGATCGCAAATGTTACAGAATAAATTTATCTAGGGTATAAAATCGTACAAAGTAGGAAAAATCAAACCTCTGAAATATCGAGAAGAAGTGGACTAGGTTGGGCTGCATTTGGAAGACTGGGTCATGTGTTGAAATCTCGAGGAATCTCAATAAATCTCAAAAGGAAAACGTTTGAGATATGTATTGTGCCAGTCCTCACATACGGTCTTGAGACAATGACTGTCACCCGCGCATACGCCAACAAACTCCAGGTGACACAACGAGCAATGGAGAGATCGATGCTTGGCGTTAGTTTGCGAGATAAGATCAAAAATGAAGAAAATAAGACGAAGAACACGCGCAATGGACATTTTGAGACGAATAGCTGAACTCAAATGGCGCTGGGCTGGACATGTAGCCCGCCAAGAACCAAACAGATGGACTCATAGAATAATGGTATGGCGCGCAAGACAAACCAAGAGGAGTGTTGGTAGACCTCCGAAACGATGGCGGGATGATATCCAGAAAACATAAGGAAAAAATTGGGTTCAGATTGTCTTAAATAGACAGAGATGGAAGGATTTGAAAGAGGCCTTTGTCCAAGAGTGGATATCTACAGGCTGATGAGAGAGAGAGCTATTGTGACTGAAGAATACGATGAATTAGATGGTTTACAACAACTAGTGGATGGCTTCAAAGCCTCATTCTGTTTCTGTGTCTCGCCAGCCGCCGAGTTAATTGGCAACGATGGAAGAAGGTTCTGATCCTGGATTAAGTTTCGGTTATCAGCTGCGGAAGCAATTGGCATATTTGTTGTTTTAGCTGGTTCAAAAAAGTGATCTGGAAATATGTCTGAATGAACTGACCACAGTCCAGTGCTTTTGAAACCACTGCGTGCATTTTGAACAGAAGCAGTTTTTCCATAAGCTTGATTGAATAAATATCCGATCTGAAGAGCTGTCACCACTCTTCCTGGATGATTTCTTAGCCAGACAGAAATCTCTTGGTTAAAATAAATCTTGAGCCGTCCATAAGAGCTCACGACGAGCGGCTGCATACGATGAGTGCAGTGAGGGGGAAGACAAACAATTTCAATTCCATTGTCTTTCGCAAAATTCACAGCTTCGAATGATTTATGGCTGGCATGGCCATCGACAATAAGCAGGACTTGAAAATGGAATGGAAATGGAAAATGCTGAGGCCACTTAACGAATATTTCAGTAGACATCCACCCGTTTTCTTAAGCTACTTCTGCCGTGCCCGTCGGTGCTTCATCCACGAGCTCGTTTTTCATATTCCTCCTCGGGAAAATCATGATAGGAGGTACGTACGACCCAGCTGCGTTCATGCAGCACACTACTGTTACATTGGATCCCCGCACAGTGCTCGTAATGGCACCTACTTGCTTTCTACCAGCGGTAGCCAAGATTTTTTGAGGTCTTTCGACAGTAGACATCTCCGATTCGTCAACATTGTAGATCCGGTTTGCGTTGAATTTGTGTTTGTCAATTTATTCTTGATAGTTATCAAAAAACTTTTTTACCAGGGGTCGATTAAAAGCTTGGGCTCTGGCTGCGGAAGTAGGCTTGGGTTTACGTAAAGATTTGTCTTTATGGCGCCTTAAAAATCCATCTAGCCACTCCTGGCTAGCTTTATCCTTATCTTTATTGAAACTGTGCGAAAGCCATTCTTTTTAGCCAATTCGAAAGCGAGTCCTTAGATCATTGTACGCGTTAATCCAAACATGTGAGTTTCAAGTAACTTGATATGCTCAACCAATTGCCTCTCGATTTCAAGAGGAAATGTTAGCTGAAATCTTCCCAAATCTTTTGCTGCAAGTGAAATTATTTCATTTTGTTCCAAAACATGACACCTTAGTGTAGCTTGTGGCACTTTGAAGGTCTTAGAAGCCAAAAGCCAACCCATTTTTTCTCCTTTACAGCTTCAATAGCTTTGTTCATCACTTTTGGAATCTACGATTGCCTATTACTTGTCCTCTTATAATTCCGTGGCATATTGCCATCCTCTTAATTAAAGAGATTTATGTAGATTTAGATATTTTCATTATTCATTATCTCTATGAACAAAACGACACATTATGTTGTTGTTTTGTCCATAGTGGTTGTATGTTATTGTGTACTTAGCCTCAAAAATATTACGATAATAATCTTGTTACAGTGACAAAAATATAGTAAATTTTACACGTTCACCTCAAACACAAAATGCTTGAAATTAGAAAACTATAAAACAGTAAAATAACAAACGAAAAACAAAAACTACCGACCACTAACAAATTTCTTTTTGAGATCGAAACACAAATGTCAACATGGCGTCCGTTGTGTATTTCAAACGTCTCTCAGAAATCTAATGGTATATTTCCGTTGTAGGCGCTTCCTAATTGGCTTATTTTTGACGGTCTGAACCACGACAGTTTTTAAATATCACCGATGTGTCGTTTTGTCCATATAAATACCTCAAAAAAGTCTAGGGAACACTTCTGAATATCGATGTATCGTATCCAGAACGATCAATATGGATGATTTTTTTAAGAAATGAACACCTGCATCAATTTCTCACCAAATTATGTAGAGTGCCGTAACATATTTCGGTTTTTTTTTTAAAAAACTAAAAATGCAGCAGATGCGACGCTGCTTTATAATCATTTCATGTATTCAGTGTTTGAAATCAGTTAGTTGGCACTTTGTTTCTGTTGTAAGCACAAATAAAAGATTCAATTTTTGTGATTCGACCATGGAAAGACGACATTTGACTAGAGAAGAGATGTTACGAGCCGTTGGTATGCTCCAAGCTGGGAGCTCACAACGGGAAGTATCCAGGGTTCTGGGAAGTAGCCCAAGTGTTATAAACCGTTTATGGTCGCGTTTCAATGAAACAGGTAGCGTAGAAGAACGCCATACAGGTCGTTTCAGGATTACTACAGTCGCCCAAGACCGATTTTTGGTTTTACAAGCCAGAAGATATCGTACTACCACAGCATCTCAGTTAGCTCAAGAGCTATCACGAATTCATAATGTACAAATTTCCGACCAAACTGTGAGAAATCGACTACACGAAGGTCAACTCCACTCCAGACGTCCTTTGAGAGTTTCACAACTGACCCATGGAAATCGCGCTGCTCGTTTAGCTTGGTGCCAAGAACACGTAAACTGGGATCAAGAGAGGTGGGCCACAGTTCTCTTCAGTGATGAATCTAGATTTAGTTATAATCCTGATTCGGGAAGAATTCAGATATGGAGGGAACCTGGAAAGCAAAACCGTCTACAGCATGCTCGAGAAGTTGTTAGACAGGGAGGCGGATCAGTGCTGTTTTGGGGAGGTATACGCCTTGGTGGAAGAACTGACCTCGTTTTCATACAGAACAACCTCACGGGAAACTCTTACGCAAATAAGATAGTTTTACCTGTAGTGGTACCGTATCTCCAAACAATGGGTCAAAATCCACTCTTCCAACAAGATAATGCCCCTCCTCATCGTGCAAGAGTTGTCTTGAACGTTCTTGAAGAGAATGCTCCCCCGATTTGAATCCCATCAAACATGTGTGGGACACCCTAAAAAGAAATCTTCTGCGTCAAAACGTCTTCCATCGTGAACAGGAGCTTCTATTAGCAGTTCAGGGGGCTAAAATGTAATTCGAATCATCAAACTTATATTTTAAAAATATTGCTAAATGTTCCCTAGACTTTTTTGAGGTGTTTATGTCTTCCCTACATGTAGATGTCCTATAAAAGGATGAATTTGAACTCTACTGGGGCACTACACTAATCACTGACAGAGGCACAACAGACCCGACATAGCTCTTTTCGACTGGCAGATGAAAGAGGCAGTTCTGCTGGACGTCACCATTCCGTTTGACGAGTACCTTGAGAAGGCGTACGCCGAAAAAGTCAACTAGTACCACCAGGACTTAGCTGTCCAACTGAAGAAAATGTATAGCCTGAAGTTGATGACAGAGCTGCTTCTCATAGTGTCAATGAGTGGTTTGGTCCAAGTGCCAAGTACCTAGTAGAGAACTCACTGCATTTCCAGATCGACCGGATGATCATTTCTAGTGTTTAGAAGGAAGCACTACTGGTCAGGCATTGTCTGTGGGTTCGGAGTAACCTCTTGTTGAATATTCCTCCGGGCTTACCTTTTTTCTGTCCCGTATAGTGATAAGCAAAAAAACCATGGTTAACGTAAACTGTTGCTTCCTTCCGTCCTGCTTTCGACGATATCAAATATTAATTTTTCGAGTCTTTTCCATTGAAAAACCAGATAATACTCTTCGTTAAAAACTAGAGATAGGGCAACTTAGCCGTTTTGTCATTTAAATTATGATTTATGATTGTATAGCTGTGGTTCATTGTGTACAAGTAGCTGATTTCTAGTAGGGTGACACCATATGATAAATCTGTGATTGATCCTAATAGGACGTGGGCTTTTTTTGAAAGTCTGTATTACCCTAATAACAAACTTTATTGTCATACGCAATAATAGGATGCTCAAAGTGCGAATCAGAAGAAAAATGCTATGAATCAAGGAATAGAATATTATCTGCCTCAAACTACTCCCAACCGTATTACACGAGTACATCCCAAAAACGCTTAGTTTCCCTGTAAAATATTTCTACTTAATATATTTTTCTATTTTAGATTGAACAAAAAATTGAAGGATCTTGCAACGATGCTTTCATCTTTTGTGGAATAAAGGACAAAATGTACCCTGACAGAAGATCAATGGGTTATCCGTTTGACAGAGAACCTCGCGATGGTGTCAACACTCTCCAACAATTTTTAACACCAAACATGAGAGTACAGGATATTACAATTCAATTCTCTGATCGAACTTTCAGACCACGATCCACCATGACGAATTAGGACCTTAGAAATGGAAAATGGCTTGTCTAGGAATTTCTGCTATACAACAATTCATTTTGTTATTAATACTTATCTGTTAATTTGTTTTTGTCCATTTGAAATATATCATTCTAAAATTTATTATTTCTTGTCATGTTTGTTTTTGGGTTGTGTTGTTACTTGCAGTTTGTCTGAACTCTTCACTTCACCTACTGAGCCCACAGAACAGGGGTGCTCAAACTTGAACTGCTGGCGATCAACCTCAATATTTTTAGACTACTTACGATTGACTCTGAGAAGCTGCAAGTATGTGTGATGCAGGGTTGTCGTACATACACGATACACCCTACCTACCTACCTAGGTAGGGTGTATAGTCAAGATTTGGAATAGATTTAGTTTGGTACTTCTCTATAATATCAACGAAAAAACTCATAGTTATTCAAAATTGCGAGTTTATTGGTTGTTACAAAACAAAAGAGTTACATATGGTGTTGAACTTAGCTAAGGAGTGACTTTGGATATTGAAGCGTTGCACTGCATGTCCTAAGCATACTTTTCATAAGATGGTGCGTAACTACTGAGTGCTAATCGCAAACATGATGACATATGATCGTCTGCTAGTCGATTGCGATATTTTCAATTAATTATCTTCATTTCAGAAAATGCAGACTCGTGCAAGTAAGTTGAACCAAACATTGCCATCAGTTGAAGGGCAATTTGCTTTAAATTCGGATATTTATCTTCAGATATAAAGCATCAGAAATTTAATATAATGAAAAACAAACAAGTACTGTGTTTTACGGAATTTTACTCAATAATTGCAATTCGTAACGCGTTTCACTACACCGTAGCTTCTTCCGACCAATGAATGTACAGAAAATAAATGAGAATATAAATATAAATATTCTTGAGTAATTAAAAGCTTATTGGGTTGCTTCTTCTTGAATGGTTATTTATGACAGGTATATCCAATAAAATTAAGGAATAGATTGCTCCCCGAAGAGATTAAATAGAGGTGAAGGGTTTAAATCGACTTGTTCATTGATGAGTTTACCTGAGTGTTTGTATTTATTTATTTCTAAAGTTTCCCAAAGATCTACCTTCCAATATTTATTATCTGTATGCAAAATTTCAAACTGTGGGTCGAAAAAAAAACTGCGTTTATGTTCTGATATTCTAATATTAAAATTTCTATGTGTTCTACCAATGTAGAAATTATCACAGTCATTGCAATTCAATCTATAAACACCTGATTTATTGTTTTTACCTGATTTGGTTTTATTATTTTTATATATTTGCCTAAATTATTATTAGTTTGGAAAGCTATGATGAAATTATTGCTACTCCATTTCAATAACAAATATTATACTATTGAAGACGGCTTGATTATGGGCAATCCGTTAAGTCCTTTGTTAGCAGAAATATTCATGAATAATTTAAAGAAATTAATTCATAATCATCCACTCAGATAATATTGTTTATAATGGTATCGATATCATTATTTGCTTCACAGGAACAGATAGACAGTTATAAATTTTCGAAAATCATATAAATTCATTACATCCAGAAATTGGATTCACAACCGAAATAGAAAGCAATAATTGGATAAATTTCCTAGACGTAACAATTTCGAATGAAAATGGAAAACATGTTTTCGCAATTTACCATAAGCCGTCACATACAGATATTATAATACATAACTCGTCGTGTCATCCGTTTCAACATAAAATGTCAGCATTCAATAGTTTTATTCATAGATTGATTAACATCCCGTTATCAACAGAAAATTTCAACAAAGAATTAAATTTGACTAAACAAATAGCCAAAAATAATGGTTACAATCACAAACTAATAAATAATATTTTAAATAAAAACAAAGTAGAATCGCATTGAATGAAGTTTACCCTGTCGATAAATTGAAACAAAAATTCAACACCTAACCTACGTTGGCACTACAAGTGAGAAACTGAAATCATTCTTGAGTAGCAATAATTTCAACATAGCTTTCCAAACTAATAATAATTTAGGCAAATATATAAAAATAATAAAACCAAATCAGGTAAAAACAATAAATCAGGTGTTTATAGATTGAATTGCAATGACTGTGATAATTTCTACATTGGTAGAACACATAAAAATTTCAATATTAGAATATCGGAACATAAACGCAGTTTTTCAAATAAAAAATCAGATTCAAATTACGCGAATCATCTCTTAGAAAATAATCACTCTTTCGACCCACAGTTTGAAATTTTGCATACAGATAATAAATATTGGAATGTAGATCTTTGGGAAACTTTAGAAATAAATAAATACAAACACTCAGGTAAACTCGTCAATGAACAAGTCGATTTAAGCCCTTCACCTCTATTGAATCTCTTCGGGGAGCAAGCTATTCCTTAATTTTATTGGATATACCTGTCATAAATAACCACTTAAGAAGAAGCAACCCAATAAGCTTTTAATTACTCAGGAACATTTATATTTATATTCTCATTTATTTTCTGTACATTCATTCGTCTGAAGAAGCTACGGTGTAGTGAAACGCGTTACGAATCGCAATTATTAAGTAAAATTCCTTGAAACACAGTACTTGTTTGTTTTTTATTATTGATAATGGAATTTTACCAAGTAAAAGTCTCCCAAATTCAAATGCATCAAAAATTTGTATGAGATGCTGTAGCTTTGAGACGTATTTCTGATATAATATGCACCAACTCATTTTCAACAGAAGATGAGTTCATAATTAACTGACTTGCTATCTCATCAGCTAATTCCTCAATGTTTTTACATGAAAAAGGATAACTCATGAGTGATGCTATATTCGCCAATTTACTGCAATCATAAATACGCATTTCGAATTGTTCCAAAATATTTGATAATTCAGCATCATACGTATCATAACTCAACTGAGGAATCCTTGCTTTCAAAGACGAAAAATGTTTCAGATCCTTTCTTTTCAATTGATCTATCATAAGTTGCAATTTACCTTTGAATGAGTTTACTGCGCTAATCATCTCAATAATAGTTAAAATTCGCTCTGTGGCGGAAAATCCTTTTCATAGTTTTTCTGAACCGTTTTATGATGCCTCTCTAAGTTACCACGCTTAGGTACTGCAACTGACGCACGACAAATAAGACAAATGCACTTATCCTCGACCATACAAAAGAAAAATTCTTTCTCCCAATCGTTATTAACATGATACGTTTTAGATTTCTTCCCTGCACTCATTTTATACTATTTAATAATAAACTTTGTATGCCTTCAAGTTATAATTCAGAATGACTCCAATTCCTGCAGGCGCAACATTTATATCGGCGTGAACGAGAGTCTCGAATGTTCCCGACAAACGCGCCGCCCGAAATTTCTAGAAGAGCGGCAAAAACAAAAAACGCGGCTTTTCTTTGACAAGTACTGCGCGTTCCTTTGATAAAGCCGCCTTTTGCCGCTAGTAGAGTGTTATTTTATTACGTAATAAATTTTTGTAGTTTAGTTACCTACTTATTAAAAGTCCAAAAAGCACTCGCGATCGACCGTTTGAGTACCCCTACCACAGAACCGTCCTTAACTTACTGAGCCACTGCTCTTCTGATATTACAGGTCTCTATCTAACGTTGAAAACGTCACAGCATTTGTACTCCAAGTAAAACAGAATACTAGAGGTATAATTTATTCTGTCGTTCAGTTTGTGATTTCTAAATCACCACAGATACACTCATGCCAATAACTTTATATAATAAAAGTTTGTGTAATATAAGTTTATACAAACTTTTGCAGGAAATAACAATTATCAAATCCTGAAAGGGTTCTTCATATAGTCAAAAAACCGCTAAATTACCGGGTATAAGATCTTTGGAGATCGGGAGTGGGGAAGAAATTTAACTGAGTCAAGAATGGCTTAAAAATCAAGAGCCATACGACCAGTTTCTTATTTAAATTAAAACAAGACGTGGAGCTTTTTTGGTTGTGAATTTTTGAATGGCTATCTTTTCGAAGTGAACACTGTTCTTCATCGTTTTCCTGTGAATGAATATTAAAGCGAATCCGTTGAGTCGGTTGGAACTTAGGCAAGTTTTTATCTGGCGCATAAAGCTGAATGTCCGTTCGATTTTGGTCATTATACATAGCAGCTCGAGGTACGTCAATATAGTCTGAAGCACGCCAGGAAAAAATGCTGTATGCCGTGTATGTATACAGTTGCAAAGCTGACTTCGACAACTTCCCTCCCAACTCAATATCGCATCCACAACTCCAGTTCTCTGTGGAATGACTTGATTTCATAAAATTTTCCCCCTTGTATCAGCGCATCGCTGGATCTTGCTCCTTTTTGTATTGTTTGGGGATAGAGTCTCTCGAGAGCGAAAAGCAACTACTGCTGGTCAGAAAACCTTGCCGAAAGTGACTGGTAGCAACGAGTCTATGAACGGAATGAAGAACTATGAAGTAGTCTGCTGTTGACGTTGTAGGTGGGTTGGCCCGAAGAGTCTGTTTCCCAGCTATTCTCGGTTGAATTATTTCGACCCTTATCTTTTCAGCAAGTTGTCGCGTTTCATTGTAGATGGTCTCAGCTGTTTCATTCGCCTTGTGTCGGTGGTCACAAATTACCTCCATAATAATATCTATCTGACTTAAAGCAAGCCAATGGCTACCCCCTGCAATACATTAACAACCGGCTCCAAATAATATAATACTTTGAAATGAGGCGAAGGCAGTATATGAAAGCGTTCCTAGTCATTGCTGAGTGCAGCTGATAGGCTTGTTTGCGACTAGCTGCCTTACCCTCCGCTGAAACCACTAGCAGTCCATTGATGATCGTTGAAATTTTCCCTGAAAGAGGCAAATGCTTTCATATTTTTGTGACCATCGCGATTCACATAGAAGTGACAGAGAAGGACCATTCACTCTCCTTTTAGAGATGACTCACGGAAAAATTGTATAATGTCCTTGATGGTTCCAATTGTTTCTCTCTCCAGGAACGTTGTTAGGGTTATGAACAACCAGGTTGAGCTTGTGATTAGCACAATGGAAAAACAACGCTTTTGGAAAAAACTCTCGTAGACGTTTCCTTACCCCATTTTCTTTCCCTGCCATTGCCGAGTAGCCCTAGCTTACGCTGAAGCAATTGTCAACGCATCCATTTCTTTTTTACTTCGACGAACCCCAAAAACTCCTCCCTAATTCGGTTAGTGGCAGGATATATCACAACTTCTAGCATCTGCTAGAAAACTATAAGCACATGCCCTTTTGAGATCGTCCATAATCATGTTCGCGGCATGTTTCTATTACTTCATTTTGAATATGTAGCGATAAATACGATGCATTCTCGTACATTTTTCCATATGCATTTTCAATTGAGCGTCCCTAGAATCAATTTTCAGCTGGATCAAATCTCAGAAAACATCCTCGTCTAAGGATTTTCCTCTCAGTGGTAAGTCATGCACATAATAGTATTCCAATTTGTAAAAAGCCAATGATCTTTATATTTTCATTTCATTCATTCATTTTTTCATTTAATTAAATAAAAAAATTTGTAAAACTACAATTTATTCAAAAGAACGATTACGGTGTACAAGACCAACCATCCATTCGTTTTAAAAGCGACAAAACTTATGTTTTTATGAGTATCATTCATCAAAACAATTACATACCAGGTAGTATGTATTATCAGTTCTTGAGTATATGAAGAAAATTTTTTCTCCACCCCAGTATTCTCTAAGAATATTACAGAATTTAATGATTGCTATCTCCTGCAGCAGGTTGTATAAAATTTTATAGAATACACGAACGAATATTTGCTAAGTTTCCTCAAGTAACGGTCATAGTTTTGTTAACATAGTGAAAATCAAAATACTTTAGTTTTAATTCATTGAAAATATAAAATATATATCATTTCATTGAATAACGATCTCCACAATCCTTTTTCTAAACACTATCAATAAATAAGAGCTATGCTCTCTCATGTTGTAAGTCTGTTCTGTGTTGGAAGTACCCATTAAATTTTATAAAAGAATAATTTTTATTCTGTGATATTAATAGGATTTAAGTACGTATTAGTTGACTATCCTGTAATCTGATAACGACTGGCAATTGTAGATGACGTAAAGCAATACCAACTGAAATTCTGACGTTTATTTAAATCGCAAAATGGCTGAGTTGTTGCAAGTTCCTTTGAAAAAACCATCAGAAATTGATGTTGTTAAACCTCTTCAAAATGTTATTCAATCACGTTTCAGTACTTCAGATGAACCTGTTGATTATTCGGATGCCATCAACGAATTTGCCAAAATCAGGAGCAATGCTATTTGGAAGGCCTTCGAGAAATACGAGAGCTCTTTGGATGTTATTTATGGGTATGATTCATCATTTGATTGTTATTAAGTGACAATTACTAACTTTTGAAATTTTACTATTAATGATCAAAGTAAACTCAGGAAGAAATCGCCTAGAACCTTGGTAACATGCATAGGGGCTTTGTTAAAGTTATTTTATAATATGGCATGAGTTATCACACAAGTTTTTCGAAATGTTTCTCAGAATTTTCAGCTGAATTTCTAGAGATTGAGTGAATCATGTGATTTCTAGAATTTATCTAACAGTTTGAGGTTGAAAAATTCTATCCTTGAACATTCAAAACAATGCTCAACAAATTCTGTTCCGTAGATTTGTAGTTGTCTGCAAGAAAAGTGAAACTGAAAGGCATATTCATCCTAACATAATAGAAATCTACACCATTGATGTGTGGATTGAGTCTGTGCGAATCTTATCACATTGATAATGAAAGCTTTATTATAACCCTATTGATTAGTCATTTTTAATTTCATCTTCCCTATGCACATTTATCATAACGAATTGGAGAATTTAGATTTACTCAAATACACTTCAAGGAATAGGGCATCAGTGACCAAACCAATTCATAACATTCATGAAATTAAACATTGAAGAAGCTATAATAGCAAGTATAATCTTGCTATTCATACTTGATAACTCCTTTTTAAATCTGTGCAATATAATGAGACATGCAAATTCACAGAAATGAAGTAATGAAATCAATCTTTTATAAATATTTGCAAATTTTAAAGTCTTTACTACTGCTTAACCGGTAGATTGGATCTTATTTAAACATTCTCAATTAGAATCAATTTATTCATTATCTTATATTGCAATTTTATAAATATGCATTTCATAACATTCCCTCTTGCTACGGAAAAGTTGAAATTAACTTTCAAAGTAAAACCCTTAATGAAAAGTGTATATTCAGTACAAAAATTACTGTCCTCAAATTTGAAAGGAATATTGGATCTGAAAAAAGAGGAAAATCTTTATACCCTTTATCAAAAATTTGAAATGTTAAAATTTTCCTCAATGACAATTTGTTGATAAGTCCAGCAAGATATTTAAATTCTTGAAATTTGATAAAACAGCTACACAGAGTTGACAAGTGTAATTATAAAGAAATATTTGGTAATCCTGTATTTTACGCTGACGACTTCTGCGCACCCAAAACTAGTCAATCAGCTGTTTGCCGAACGTATTTGACTCTTATATAGTGTTGTCAGATTTATTTATTTATTTATACTTTAATACATCATAATTGACATTATATGTGTATAAAGTTGAACGGAAACCCCAATCCATCCTAATGTCAAATAAAAAATACATAAAAATAATTTCAAATATTGAACAAAACATAACTTTACATAAAACCATCAGATTACAAACAAAATAATATTTGGATGCACTGGCTCATCAGTATGCGAACACTCTTATCTCTAGTAGACCTTTTCTAGTTTCTAGTCAATAAACATGAAAAACAAAGTTTACGGGATAAATTATTAACAAAATATAAAGAATGAGAAGACAAAATGAAATAAAAATCATAAATGAATTGAAAAATAATACTTTCCTGGCTATGATAATATAACTTCTTCATAGGCTCTGAAATTATCTTCAGGTTATATCGCAGAGCCAATATCAATCCTTATCAATAAATCGTTCGAAACTGGTATCTTTCCAGAATGTTTTAAAACGGCTGTAGTCAAACCAATTTATAAAGTGGTGAGACAAAAAAGCTCGGAAATTATCGTCCAATATGTTTTATATCAAACGTAGTTAAAATAGGGGACAAAGTATCAAAAAACCGACTCTTAAACTTTTTGGACAAACATGGTATACTTTCAAAAATACAATTCGGATGCCGGCTCGGTGGCGTATGGGATATGATGCTCGTCTCCTACGCAGAGTTACCTGGGTTCAATCCCCACAAAGTCGGTGCGATTTTTCGGATTCTGGGAATCGCTCGAGTGTCCATCTTTCGGAGGAGATGTAAAGATGTCGGTCCTGTCTAACAGAGATGTGTTGGACATTAAAGATCCCTTCCCTCGACACGAGAGGGGTTCGGCAAAATTCCCGGGTTAGTGAGGTGACAGAATTCCCCGGCGTGTCATTAGCCGAAAGGCAGAAATAGAGCACGTTAAAGGAAAAACAAACAAACAAACATACAATTCGGATATATGACTGGGAAAGGTACAGCAGATGCGTTGACTTTTTTAATTCGGAAAGTATATGATAATGTGGATAAAAGTTAGCCTTCTCTTGCCCTGTTTTTAGACTTAGCAAAGGCTTTCGATACGGTGTCTCATTATGTTTTGTTTGGTAAGATTGAAAGATATGGTCTTTGGGGAAAATGTTTGAGTTTCATCAAGAGCTACTTACAGAATAGGAATCAATATGTTCAGATATGTAGAAGTAGCAGTGGAGTATTGAATATAGATTGTGGAGTACCTCAAGGTACGGTGCTTGGTCCCCTACTATTCATATTGTACCTGAATGATCTTTTCCTTGCTGAGTGGGCTGTTGTGGACATTGTGCCTTTTGCCGACGACACGGTAACTGAAAAAAAATGGAATGAAGTATATTCAGCTACTTTAAAAACTATAAAACGAAATAAAAGAATGGATGGATTGCAACCTTATTTCACTGAATATGAACAAAAACCGTTCATCTGACTTTTTCAGCTAATAATTCCACTCAACCAGTCAATCATAGTTTGCAGATTCATTCAGCTTTATGTAGAAGTGAAACAACTGGTAACTGTGTTGAAATTTATTTATTTGTTATACTTTAATACATCATAATGACATGAAATAGTGAATCGCGTTAAATACTTAGGGAATTTGAGATGGAACCATCACATAAATTATATATCTGATAAATTGAGGAAAACATGTTACTTAGACTACACACTCAGAGATGTCTTACCACCAGAATCGCTCAGAACGTTGTATTTTGCACTGGCTCAGTCCATATTGTCGTACAGTATAATAGTTTGGGGTAGAGCATATAAAACCCATTTGAGGAAAGTTGAAATAATACAGACATCTATCCTTAAGATAATTACGAGGAAACCTAGAAGATTTCTTACAAAATCTCTTTTGATGAGGCAAAAGTTCTTGAGGTAGTACAGTTGTATGCTGTGGAGGTTTATAGATTCGTTTTTCTGAATAGAATGTGTTATAGATTGTTTGAATCAACATCTTTCTAATGTAAGAATCAATAGAGTAAGCCAAGAGGTAACTGCTCGTAGTTTTATGAATGTTGCTGTTTCACTCCATAATATTTTGCTATCTGAACTGAAGAATGTAAATAACGTACAAGCTCTGCCAATATTTATGAAAAAAGTTTAATAAGTTCGTAGCTTCATACAAAACCGAAATACTTGAGTTGTTGTTGTAGTCATATTCATTTGTTGAGTTGGTATGAAAAAAAAATTCTTTTAAGTGCTGTCCTTGACTGATTTAATTGTATAAAATAATTGTGTTATTTCATTTTTAATTTTAATTTAGTATGGATACGTTTTAGTCAGTAAATAATATTTGTTAGCACACAAAATTTTATTTTAAGCGAACATGCATTATATCAAATAATAATAATTAGGATATAATGTATTGTAATTGATTGGTATCGTTAATTTGTCAATCAATTTATTATTATTAATTCCAAAGTATTTTATTAGATCTCATTAATAGTTTATCGAATATACGAAAATGACGTATGTCCCATAGTATAAAATCATCTTTTCCCATTTTTAATGAATGTTGGGATTGAGGTTGTTTCTTCTCAAAATTGTTGATTTTCAATAGTGTTTTCAGATTATTCAGGACATAAACATTGACAACTCGGAAAACAAGTGTTGTAGGTTGTAGGTATACTAAATGATTTGCTACTTTGCCGTTTGCTGATACTTATCGTTTTGTGTTCCTCAGTAATGATTTTTGTTTGTTTGATTAAATTCCAAATACCGTTGCACTGCCAAATTATTACTTTATATCTAAGACCAGCTGTGGTGTTCTCTATTTTTCCAAGTTATCTGGTGAAAACGTCAATTGATAAAATACTGAATCTAGAACAGTTTTGGGAAAGTATGGACAGCTATTATAAATTAAAACTGAAAATTTCTTATTCTGTTAAAATGTCGTCGTATACTTATTCGAAATGGCTTATCATGCTCTATTCCCCAATTTTAATTTGTTAGTAAAAGATAACAAAATGACGCTTATGATTTCAATGACGAAATGAGAATAATTCCAATCGAAGAAGAGTATGTCACAAATCTGACAACATTGTATAAAAGCCAAATGCGTTCGGCAAACAGCTGATTTACTCGTTTTGGGTGCGCAGAAGCTAGCGTAAAAGATTACCTCTCCTTCATGCACGCTTGCTATGTTGTGTTGGTGTTATCAGTCTCCAGAAAAATTTTAATAAAGTTTGCTGCCCTGTCATTGTGGGCCTTCTGGATCATCTGGGCACTAGGTGTGTAAGGACTTAATGCCTCCTATATGGTTGGCTTGTGAGAGGAATATTCAAAGAGTATATGTTCCATTGTTTCATCATTTTCTGAGCAACCACAGCATTGTGTGGTTTCCGATGGTCTCATGAAGTGTAGATGTATATTGAGTTGGTGTCTCAACTACCATCACAAACGACTTCTTGTCAAGGAACAATAGTTCATGTACCCTCTTCTTTGATTGGGGTCTTTTTATGAGCCTTTTTAGTGGTTTCAATCCCAAGTTGTCTACTCAGTAGTTCAGGATCTGGTAGTGTTCCAGTCATGGAAAAAGAAGAACAGAATTGGATTCCTGCGCATAGCTCAGGAGCAGTCTAATCACTGTTATGTACAACAAATATATTTTGCTTGGTTTGAGTCTCCATCTGGACTCAAATAACTTGAGGCAAGTCCAGATTGTTTTGCGCTCTTAGCACTTATCTTTGTGGTTGTCCTATTTAATCTGGTGACATACATCATACCTAACTATTTCTCTGGTTTTACTCTTGTTTGTTTCTCGTTGAATAGCATTGGTGCCTTGAAAGACGGTAATTTCCTTTTACAAGGAAAATGATAATGTCTGTTTTGTGGGGATTTACAGACAGTTCATTCTTTGCACCATTGCTCAGTCATTCAGAGCAACTCCACATGGGGTTCGGGCTTTTTTCAACAAGTAGTACAAGATTATCAGGATAACCTACCTTAAAGTTCCTTCTAATATACTTTTCAATGAACAATAGGAAACATTTTCTCAATATTTCATGAAACAATAAATGTCAATATTATTGCACTGATAATATTTAATATTAGAAACAGGAATAAGAAATCATCAATGGTTCTTTTAAGGCTTCCTATGTACAGTTGGTAATACTTTCAATACACTTAATAGATGAATTTATAATGAAGTTTTTCAATATCTATAACATCAGTCATAGTTGACTTTTGAACATTTCATACAAATTGGATGGATTTGATGTTTTAGAACGGCGACTTCATTAAGTATGGTAGTGAAAAATAGACCTCTTCTAAACATTTTTCATTAAAACACAATTTTGCAAACCATTTCCATTTTTGAGTATTAACAATTGACGGTTAACTCACTACGAAAACACTTTTTTTCACTCTTCAAGGATGAATCACATAAGGAATTTTTTTTGTTTTGCCACCTTTTTTCTGAGAAATTGGATATATTCTCTCCAGGAAAACGAAAATAGATTTTCGATGACATAAATTTACAAATTTAAAGCAAAATATAATGAAATTTGTTTGCTGTACGTAGGAGAATCCTTCTAAACCACTATCTGAAAGTATACATAAACTACGTTAGTTTTATATTGAATTACTCATGATTTTAGTTACAGAAAATGGTGATTATTTAAAGAAAATATCAACTTGAATTTTTACATGTTTATTTCCTGTTTAACAATTATAAAAATCTATTGTGCCTATTTCAGAAATATGGTTTCAGAAGTTGAAAATGCTATAATTTACCGTAGAGTAGCATTTAGAAAGATTCATTTTCAAAACCTTTCAAATTCAAATCCAATTTATTCGTTCAAAATACAATTTTGTCTGATTCAAACACGCCATATAAAAAAGCGCTATTTAAAAATTACAATATTACAAAACACCAGACAAAAATAAATAAAGATTGCTTGTATTTGTATTTGGTGGGTAGTTTAAGAATGTTCTGGATATTGAGAATCTATAACCAAAATATTAATCTGTTGTATAGAAGGCTTTCTTCATGAGTAGGTCCTTCGTCTTCTTGAAACAGTCTAAGTTTCTTAAAGTGGTCCTGGAGCAAGTTGTATATTTTAGAGCCCATATATGAAAAGGAAAGCTGTGTCTTCGCTAGACGATTTCGTAGTGAAACGTAGTTTTCTCCAGTCCTAGTGAAGCGGCCGTGAAATGTGTGATGCTAAGGATAGTTGGGTTTTTTGTTTGTGGAAGTGGACCAAACAGTGTAATATGTATTTGCTTGGTAGAGACAAAACTTTGAATTTCTTAAAGAGATCTCTGCACCTGTGTGTTTGTGGGACTTCTGCCAATGTGCTCATTCTTTTTTCTGTTGTCGGGAAACATTCTCAGCATATCTTCCATAGGAAGACACCATAAGTAGCCAGACTATGGAAGTGCGCATGGTAACTAATCAGTCCTTCTCTCTTATCCATCATCTCTCACAAACCATCGCTTTGATTCTCCTGATAGTGAATAGGGCAGTTGAAAGTGTTTTGCGAAGCAATGCAAGATGTTGATTCCAGGATAATGACGTGTCTAAGGTGAACCCTAAAAGCGTAAGGGACTCTGATTGAGTAGTTTTTGAGGTAAACAATAGTTGTGTCTTTTCTTCTTTCATTATCAGTTCATTGTAATTGAACCACTTCCACATACAGGATAACTTCAACAGTAGTTTGGAATTATAAGGATAAATTGTAAAGGTTACTCTAAACCGTTGCGTGGGTCCCAGGCTACTTGAACCATGCAGGTAATGAAAAAGCATACAACCTGTTTAGAAATGGGTGGGGCCCGAACGTGCCTAAAGCATTTCCTATGGAAGCGTATACATAGAGGATGGTTGATTGATTGGTTGACAAAAGATAACTGAAAGTTTGGCAATGAAAGTCAGAACAACAGCTTGAAAGAAGGAGGAATAAGGGCTTGCTATTGTGAATCCATGACAGCCAAGAAGAAGAGCGAAATAAATGTTCATTTAGCTAGGAGCTTCCACAAGAGTTTAATGTTTCAAGAAATTTCTGATGTATTTTTGGGATTAGTTTTTACCTCAGCAGAGAATATATTAATTGATTGTAAGTGATATCACAATATGTGAATGTATTGCCCAAAAACATAGTAATAGTAAAAAAGGTTAGCAATATAAGCTACAAGATTTGAAAATAATTTTTTTCAGTTTGGAGCGTGAAGAAATGTTATGATATATTTCCTTTGTTTCAGGTACTATGATCAAATCGTGGCTTTGGAATCAAAAATACCGCCAAACGAACTACAAATTCCTTTCAAATGGAAGGATGCCTTCGACAAAGGATCGATCTTTGGATCCAGACAAAGTTTAAGTGAGTGGTTATGCAATACTTTGCACTGTTGGGTAAAATAAAAATGATTCTTTCAGCTATTTCTTCCCTGAGTTATGAAAAAATTTGCGTTTTGTTTAATATCGCTGCCCTTCAGAGCGCCGTAGCCGGTAATCAGAGTGTAGAAAGTGATGAGGGTCTCAAATTGGCTGTTAAACTACTACAGGTGAGTTATGTCGTTATTTAAATTATCTATCTCCGTCTCTTCTAAATTTTATTCATGTTCGCGCTGCTTTGACCTTGCATGAATTGATTAGTTGTGATTAAATGTATTATTACATTTATTATCCTGTTCCTTACTACTCAATGCTTTTATATAAGCTAGCTGGACTTTCATATTGGAATAATTAGTATATTAGTGAAGAGTAAAATTCCAAATATGATATAATATATTCAAACACAATGTTTCTTTTTCAGTTATAGGAGATATTAAAAATATTTTATTTTTCTTCAAATGATTCTTTTCCCAGGTTTACACTCATACCTTGGAAACTAGGATACAGAATATATTCAAAATTAAAATTGATATTCCAGCATTTGAATGAATGCTACACATTTCATTTTAATTACTCATAGTAACAAATTATGCAAATATTGAAACTCTTGTTTCTATCATTTGAGTTAAAAGTGTCCAACGTTGGAGAAGGAACTACTATAGAGAGGGGATATTTTGAAGATCCTTATTGATCCAGTTTTTCGTTTTTTTTTTGAAAACTATCACTTCGATAGGCATTGGCATCTATCAACTGCACGTCACTTATTGTGCAGGAATATCGTTCAACCCTCGCCGAACTGGAAAGAAATAGGCTCAGTCTAATGTGGGTACCGGGTCACTCGGGCATAGAGGGCAATGAGAAGGCGGACTCATCGGCCACTTGAGGAACAGCATTGGAATTTACCAGACCGGAACCTTGCCTTAGATTTCCCTTGGAGACCGCAAGGATGGAAAATAACCGGTGGTTGAATCTGAAGGCATGGAGGTACTGGTTGAGCTTCACAGGTCTTAGATACTCTCGGCTTGCCATCATGGACCTTACACTGGGAGAGCCAAGGTTTGGCTTCACCTCTCCAGGATATATCTGAGAGTTATAATTGCTAAATTAATGGGTCACTGTCGCCTTAGAAATCACCTAAATAAGTTAGGATTGATTGAGGACCCTTCATGCAAACTATAAGAAGATGAGATAGAATCAATAGAATGCCCAGCTGGGTACAGAACCAGGCTTGAAAAACTTGGATCTAACAAACTGGAGCTGACTGAGCCTATCAAGCTCTCACCCACAAAGCTTATATTATATCATTTACAAGAAGGATGGAGCTAGTAGGTGAAATTTAGGACAGAGTGTGCCACAAAAGACTGGATCACAGTAACAAGTCTGTCGAATTAGCCCACACTCAATTTCAATAACCATCTATGACTTCGACAGAAATATAGTCTATAAATTAAATTAAAGCTCAAAGAAAGTGATCCTATGCAGTTTTCGCAAGGTATAAGTAAGTAAGTAAGGTATAAGAGTCTTACCGTGTCCACTACGGTATCTCACCATAGATCGCTCTAGGCCCCTACGAATAAGCGTGTTAAGGTGTTAACCACGCTTCCTTAATCACAGATCGCCTAGTAGGCCCTTCGACCAGGCTAGGCACAGAGCGTACTCCGGGCCTACCTGGACCGAGGGTTTAAATATCCGTGCATTTCGGAGACTCCCGGCTCTTTCTATTCAACGACCTCTTCGAATTCACACTGTCTCAGAAAACCGGCTGCAGCACGCGATGCCACGAGCCGGCTTTCCGTACCCACGCCATATTGCCAAACCGCCGTTGTTTACCAACGAACCCCGTGTTTTTATTTCATTTTAATTCTACGTTTACAAAGAGTGTTTGTGTTAACCATCAGTGTTTCCATCGTGTGTGTGACCCCATCCCGGTAGCAAGAGGAATCGCAAAATTAATTGCCACCTACTGATTTGGGCTAGATCTAAAGGGCAGATGTAGATTTTCAACCCTTGATTACCTTGAACACTAGGTTTTAGCCTATAACAATATTCTATAACTGTACCAAAAGCTTTTGGTGCATATTTCGAATGTCATAAGGGAAGCATCCAGTGCTCTCGAATATGCGGTAACTGTAAGCTTTCCAGTGGAAAACGAAAATTAAGTATATAGGAGCGACCTAGAGGGCAACACGGACTACATTGGTATACTTTAATGAACTGTACATGCATTCTACTTCTTGACTAGATTTGAATGTGTTCATATTATAACATTGATGTTATAAAACAATTTTTTACTGTTATATGGTTTTAACAAGAATATAACTCAATTTGTGTAAGAATGTTATCCTCTGTGAGTCATGTAACCCTTACAAGGAAAATGTATATTTTCGTATGCAAATTTGTTGATTGGGAATTTTTCTGTAGGATTATTAGTTTCCAAGATTTAAGTAAAACTGACATCAACCTAAGACAGGGATTCTCAACAAAATTTATTCAACGACCTGCAATGACAAGGACTCCCACTGATTTTAGAAGTTGAGGTTGACATTTTGGGAAAATACATGAAGCTTGAAATTTGCTTAGTTTATTGATTCCGCCGTTGCTATGTGATAGTTAATCATGATGATAATAAGAAAGTAAGTTATGTAAGTAACTATCACAAGAGATTTATTGAAAATGAGGATTGGAATTTTGGTCTTTCAGCCATCCTCAGCTGACAAGTACTGAACTAAAGTTGAAAATGCTTACACAAACAAGTAGATACAAAATAAATGAGTGTGCACACAAGAGGAAATAAACTATGATAAAAGTAGGTATATCAAATATAGAGATAATAAACCATCAGTTCTTTGGTTATTGTAATCTGATTGATGCTCTTCGTATCTAGTTTTGAATGAACGACCAGTCTGTTCTTGGTGGGATGAGTTGATTCTGATACTTCGAATCCATAAAATGTTTTTAATAAAGTATATAGAGGAAAATGCTTATTTACACTTATAGGTAGTTGCAAATGGCAGGATCTTTTTAATTGCTTTATCCCCCAGTTTTTTTGTAACTCTTCCGTGCTATAACTAAGAACCTTGAAATTTTTTTACCATTAAAAATGTTTTTCATTGTACCACAGCTAGAAAGGTTCATAATTTGACCTTGTTCTTTATATGTGAGGCCTTGAATTTTTTCAATTTTCTGGTAGCTGAAGGGGTTACGAATCCATTCGAATGTTAGGTTTCAAAAAATATTTCATAAAAGTGATGGCTAGGCTGGTAAATGCTCGACTACGTTGCTCTTCACCTGGTGAGGCAAATTCTATTCTGAATACTCCAAGAATTGTTTCAGTGTAGGGAAGTGAGTAAATGACGTCTTTTCAGTACGTGCGGCCCAGATCTGACAAGGCCAAGAAAAGTCGGGAAGAAAATCTGCGTAGTTGGTGTCAGGAAGGAATATACTAACCTTATCTCTATGTTCAAAAATCTTGTCTAGATCCTATTTCCAGAGAGCCGTATTACTCCCGTCTTTATAAGAAGCTGCTCATGCTCACCGACCATCTCTTTGCACGACAATGAATATGATCTGGATTGCGGAGGCCAGGTCTTAATGAAGTTAATGATTTGAATTACTTGATAAGTGTTTTCTGAAAAGGATCAGGAAATCTTTTGGCTACTAAATCTTCGTGATGAGTACAAGAGTGTGTCCATTTCTCCTCAGGGGCCACTGCTTTCACATGAGTTTCAAGTCCTGCTTTGTTGTCAGCCATTGTTTTTGCTCCATTTGTAGACAAGTTCAAAGATTTTGACAGGCGAGGTTCATTGAAAAAATCAGTTAATGTAATAAAAATATCTACCGCTGTTTGAAGAAGTTCACACGAGAAAAGAAGATCCAGATATCTGCCCTTTCGCAAAAATAGTGTGAAAATGCAACATCATTGCTTTTTTCTTTATATCTGTGATTTCAACCAATTGTAGTGCATACATGTCACTCACGCTAAGTCTGATCAGCAATACCTTCAATGTAATTAACCTATCAGTAATTCGTATTTGGACAGTATTGTTTTTTTTTATTCTCTACTCTTGGGAGGAGGTGATGCTTGTCATGCTAAGTTGATTTAATATGTTCACTCGCTTCTTGAATAGCGAACCATACAGTATACAAGGAGTTTGAGTGCTTTCGCGATTGTACTGTGATATTTGGAAGTAAATAAATATTATTATTATGTATTATCGTGGACTTATGCACTATCTCAGCTTTTAGCTGGATATGATTCACCTTTCCCAGATTCAGCAATCATAGGAAATAGGCTCGATTACAATATACTTGACATAAATTTCCTAACTATCCTACATATATTAAGAATTACAGCTTTTTGCATTTCTATATAGGTATTCTTGTGCAATTCTAATTTCTTAAGGCTATCATGCAAAGTTTTGGGTATTAACCCAGTGGAGGATACGATGACAGGAACAATATCTATTTTCTCGAGGTGCCACATCTGCTTGATCTCAATAGCAAGGTCTGTGTATTTGGACTTTTTCTCCTGGAACTTATTCAGCACGTTGTTATTATTCGGTATGGCGACATCCACCAGCATTGCTGTTCTGGCTCTCTTATCATATACCACTATGTCCGGCCTATTATTCGTTACCATTCTGTCAGTGATAACAGGCCTATCGTAGTATAATCTGATAGAGTCATTCTCCAATACGGGCGCCGGTTGATACTTGTAATATGGCTGGAAGGTATTCAGAAGTCCGTACTTGTGTGCAAGTTTCTGATGGATAATGTTGCACACTTGATTATGCCTGTGAAGATAGTCCGTATTGGTCAGTTGTTCACATCCGGACGTAATATGCTGTATTGATTCGGCTCAGGAGGGCGTTCCATGTTAATATTCGCTTCCGTGGCTTCGATGTTATCTGTAATACTTTCATTGACTCCGGCAGGTATACCGTTATGAGTATCATTTTCGCTTCTGAGTTCCATTATGACCTCTTCTCGTATGCTTTGTAGCGTTTCTAAAGAAAGTAGCCTGTTTTTAACGATTGTTCTTCGTTGATCCGAAATTCTCTGCTCGGATATGTGCTGTAATTCTGGATAGTTTTCTACGAACGCAAGATGTAACGCGTATCTGTATGCTGTCATTTCCGATTCCAAGTTTGTAATCTTGTAATAGGAAAGCATAATGAAGGAATTCATTTCTGGGGTCCACTTCATGCGTTTCCTAAGGAGTCCGGCTCTCGTGGTCGTAATCATAATGGCTTGCGCCACCATTGAAACATCAAGAGTCGGTTGGGAGGTATTGATGTTATTTCCCACTTGGTTTTGTGTTGCAGTATCTCTACTCGATATCACGCTGCTTCCGTCGCTAACCGAGGGAGACTGTGACTCACTTTCCGAACAAGACCCTCCTCCTAAATCTTGAACACGACAAGAGGTTATGGTGGTACAATGTCGATTCACCCGATTATTCCTTAGATTGTACATCATTGGATAAGTTGCATTTACACCTACTGCCAGGTTCAGCTTGGATACCTCGGGTTCGCTAAGCCCGTACTCAGAAACAATGTTCCTGAGCCCCTGAGGAGATTATTATTATTATTATAGACCAGACAAAATATTTTTATATAATTGGTTACCATGAAAAATACGAATAAAATGTGTCTGAAAGGATTTCGTATGCTGAATATGCTGTTTGATTCTGTATTTAAAATTGCAAATTCACAGATCTGAAACTATAAGTCTTAGGACGAAAATTTTTTCAGGACCATTTTTGTTGAAATGATTTTCAGCTTCGATTTTTATATAAGGTATTTTTCTGTATGAGTCATAGTTTCCGAGATATAAGCGAAAAATTTAAAAGAGGGGCCTTTAACACCTTCCCTCCTCAAGCTTCTCTGAAATTATAGTTCTGTTGAAGCTTGGGTATATGTCAAATTGAGGATTTTCAAAGCATTTCTGAATTCGAGCGTGTGATGAATATCTTTCCACGAAAACCTCTTACTATTTCTACATTAATTTCAATTGTATATTAATTAAATTAAATGTGAAATATGTGAATTATTTGTTCTAGAATAAAAGTTGAAATAAACGTTTTCTTTTGCGTATTTATTTTTGTCGCAATTGTTAATCTTTCGAATCATTGCTTGCAGCAATCTGCTGGTATATTTCATCATCTCAAATCAACAGTGATGCTTTCTATCCAACAAGATCCTACGCCAGATTTGAACCCTGATACTTTAGGAGCTATCTCAGCACTAATGTTAGCACAGGCTCAGGAAATTTTTGTTCATAAAGCGATTCATGGTAATAAAACATAGATTGCTTTTTTATATATTTATATTTCATCTAATCTCCTTTTCAGATAATATGAAAGACGCCATTATAGCCAAACTAGCATCGTCTTGTGAAGATCTTTACAATGAAGCAATGAAGATATTTCAGCGAGAGAATTTGAAACCAATCTGGGATAAAGAATGGATACCTATGGTACAGTTACTTAAGAATCATTTCGTTTGTATTTATCGTTCGAATTATTCTAATTCCCTGAAAGAAAACGTAATGGATGAATTTATCACGGAATTCCGAAAATTCCATTCTCATAGAATTCTCCTTCTGTAATTATTGAGTATAGAGTGATCATTTATTGCTATCTCCGAAGTACATGTAATAAGTATTGCTTCATGCATACGACGCTTAACGTTTAAATAATCTACTTCATTTATCAACATTTATAATTCCGCTAGATATCGATCGTTTCAACCTTTACGTACTTTTAACTCATAAGTTTTACTATGTTTTGATCACAGTAGTTAGTATTTTGTGATACAACTTCCGATAGATAACGATCGTTTCAACCTTTAATAACTCTAAAATACTGAAGGGTTACATTATGTCTATAGATACTCATGAATACCAATAATTTTATCACCATATGAAATAGAAAAAACACTTTTGGCAGTTTTCCACCTTCATTCGTTTATATACGACAGTTTCATACCTTTGATCTTTTTATTTATTTATTGATCATACAAAAAAAGTAACATTCAGTTACAAAAATAATAGTATTAACAGATGGGAAACCACCTTTAATACAAAAACTAGGAACTAATTAATACAAACAATGTAGTGAGCATTAAACATAGTGCCCTGTAGTGAAGGATAAAGAAAAAAGAATACAATTTTAAAGCGACCTTAACGCATGAAAAGTTTTCGACTTGAAGACTCTAAGAGAAACAGAAAAGAAATCGAGCCATGGAACTTTGTTCGCCAAGGTAAGAGTACGGTAGATGAAGAAATTGCAAATGTAATTAAATCTATGCATTCGATACTAAATAGTGGCGTGTGTCGAGTTCACCTAAGTGGCAAGTTAATATCAATCATAGCTAACAAATCAATACAATCAACAGAACCATTCAATATACCATGCAAAAAACAAATCAGATACCTTCCTCCGGTTCTCCAGAGAATCCAACCCGAAAGTGTTCATCACAATTTGTAAGTCAATTTTACTTGGTAAATGCGACCGGAACGCCTGATGACGTAAGAATCTCCTTTGTACTTCCTGAATGGTTTTGAACAAACAGCTGATATATGTTCCTTAAAATTCAAATGAATATCCAGTATTATTCCGAGGTCGCGAATAATCTTCACACGACCAATATCCATTTAATCAAAACTGTAGTTGAACTGACTAATCTGAACAGACCTATAAAACGAGATAATCTTACACTAATCAAAATTCAATTTAATACAATGTCAACCCAATGGAAAAAAGCATCAATCTGAGATTGCAGAAACATTGAATCCTGCGAGTTCTTTACAAGTGAATACATTTTCAAATCATATGCAAACATAAGAAACTTAATTGAAATAAAATTCTTTATATCATTAACGAAAATGTTAAATAGCAGTGGACCCAGATGAGAACCCTGGAGCACACCAGAAGTTACAAAAATCTCTCTAGAGTAAAAGTTTCTATGTTTAACAATCTGCGTTCTACCACATAAAAAATCTGCCAGCCACGAGAGCAGGAAACCTCCTATGCCAAGAGCTTCAAGTTTACCTAACAAAATATTATGATTAACTGTATCAAAAGCCTTAGAAAAATCAGTGTACACAGAGTCTGGAAACCCTCCTCAAAGCAGTTGATTATATCTTTCAAGTAGAGTGCAAGATGAGTTATAGTAGAACAGCCTTTACGAAAACGGTGTTGCTCATTTATGATAACAGAGCAGCACTTCCAAGATAGGTAATTACAGACCATGCAATCAAGTAATTTAGGTAAAGCAGATTGTAAACATATACCTCTGTAATTTGTTATTAGCGATATTGAACCGTTTTTAAACAAGGGAATAATGAGATTCTGTTTCCTTAGTATGGGAAATTTGCCACAACCCAAAGAAATATTAAACAAATTAGTAATTGCAGTTGCCAGAACAATGCCAGAGCAATTCTTAAGAACTATGGATGATATTTCATCGCAGCCAGTAGAAAGCCCTGGTTTTAGTTTTTTTACAACTTCAAGAACCTCTGTAGGAGAGAATTGGCAGCTTTCAATGTTTAAAGAGCTATCATATTCAATTTTATTTGGAACAGCACCTTTGCTTTATACCCCCGAAAAAAATCTGCAAACAGATCATCTGTAATTCGACCATCCTCATTAGTGACACCATCATATTTCATGGTCATTTTCAAATGCTGAATATTAACTAAGGTACAAAGATGATACGAGATATATTTTTTCCTTAAATGTTAAGTAGGAGGGGTTTATTGATTTCAAGTTTTCTATTGTGGAGTAGTATAATGTGGGGTTTGCCTGAGTTTATTCATTTCTAAAGTTTCTAACAGATTCATTATTCTTCCTTAATTACATTTGTGGAGAACTTTGAGATTGTCTGAACTATTCGATGGTTTGTTGATTGAATATGCTCAAATATTGGGGATCTCTTGTCTGATTATACATGTTCTCTGAATCTGCGTTCCAAACTACTTGCTTTACCTACATAAGCTGAAGTGCATTAGTTACAATCGACTTTGTAAATACCAAATTGTTTGTGTTTTTCTGTTTTGCATTAAAAAGTAGTTTGCTAAGATTTGTATCGCTTGTGTATAAGGTTGCTGTTTTGAATAATAACTAGCAGAAAACTAGACTATCTTTTCGTGTTTTTCTTGATTGCAATATAATAATTGTGATGTTCGATTTTGCTCTTTTCGTTTAATGATTTTATTTATGTAAGAGGTTGTTTATTGTTGTTCAAGGCTGTTCATTTCATGGTATTCATTTCCATTTTGAAATCTTGAATTGAATTTTACCATGAAATAAAACATTATTTTTCGAATTTCAAAATAACCACCTCATTCTTAAGCAGTCTAAAACTTAGCAAACTACTTTTTAATGCAAAACAGAAAACAGATAAACTCAAACTGCTATTAACAATATCGAATGTAACGAATGCCCAGCTTATGTAAGTCAAACAGGTAGAAATTTGGAATGCAGATCTTTAAGTCCTCCCCAATAAAGGAAGTAGAATATCTCCATTCGAAAGTTTGAAAATAAATAAACTCAGGAAAACCCCATATTATACTACTCTCAATAACCAACTTGAAATCAATAACTCTCCTCTGCTCAACATTTAAGGAAAACTATATTTTATAATCATCTTTGCACTTTAAACAATCGAAGAGTCGAAACCCTATATACCATATAAATGTGGAAAACTGACTAAAGTGTTTTTCCTCTTTCATACTTTGAAATTGATTTCCACAAAATTTATGTCATGAATATCATTAATTTCATCACCTTTAGATCGGTGCCTTTAATGAAACTTCATAATAATATCACCGGTCCACGATTTTGGACCTGACTTCTATATGTTAAATTTTAGTTTCTCCTACAATAAAAATAAGAGAATTTTTTTCTTCCGATTGAAGTTTTTGTAGTAACTGAAGCAATTGTTCAATTTTTCGGTAAAAGTTATGAATTTTTATATTTTTCCACAATTTTACTGTAAATTATAATTAGAAAACATTTTTTAGATACAATAGTCGTTTTCATTCAAGATTTGTGATAGACAATAACAAAAATCTCTCATAACGTCTTTACGTTATGTTTTCCAATATGAAATTCGACGCGATTAGGTCATTTATGCTGTTGATAATGTACTGAGTAATCTCTGCTGTTCCATAAACAAGGGTATTACTTATATCCACCTTGCATTCCCATTAGGAAACCAACCATTTTAAAGTCACCGATCACTGGCCATTGGTATTCTGTGTGTTTTAATTTTTCTAGTATGATTCTCACACTAGAGGAAGACTAGGCAATATGTTTCTGTTGTGGAGCAGCACTGCTTTTAAGCCTTTTGAAGAGCTAACGATAAAAAGCCGCCATTCAGATGTTACACCTTGTAACATCCGGGGTACCTCAAGGTTCTCACCTTGGACCCCTTCTTTTCGCCATCTATATAAATGACATTTCTGAGTGCTTTCCTAATACTTCACCTGAACTCTTTGCTGATGATTTGAAAATTTACGAACGAATTGAATCTCATGCTGATACACAGTTGTTCCATAGGGGTTTAGATCTCTTTTCTTTGTTCTGTGAGTCCCGATATTTTGAACTAAATGTTGATAAATGTCAGCACATAACCTTTACAAAAAACATCAACTTCATACATACCTCCGTTTCTCTCAATCTTCTGTTTTTCATTAGTCAGTCAATATTGATAGAATATCTGTCGAACTTTATTTATAATTATCTTAAAATTGTTTCTGTAGAGAACCCCTGTAATTGGAATTTTTCTGTTGGGGTTCCTGATTCAGTAAATAAATGTATAAATGAACAAATCAGTCACATTGTTGCAGTAACAAATACCGGCTTCATTCGTAAAAAAACATGAAAAGCTTTATGGCGCTCCCTTTGATCAGTTATTTTTACATCGTCTTCAAGCAAGTTCCATTGCTTTATTCGTGAACCTAGAATTTCTGCTTTATTATTGGATACGTTCAGGTCTTGCACTACATCATTAAATTCACCTGAGCTAATAAAATGTGGCCCAAAACTTTTCGATTTTGTTATGAAATCACTACCATCAGTGTTGGTTAGTTGTACACTTGATTCTGTTGAAGTTTGTGACGCTTGAACTTCAAAGCTATCTAATCCTCAATTTGCCTGTACCGGCACGGTACAACCAAAGCAAAGCAAACTAAAAGATATGAAAATCAATAATCAAGTGGTTTTCAATGTCTAGAATTAGAATTTAAGCATAAGAACAGAAACCCTGACTAAAATTTATTTTGTTGATCGGTATTCAATCAGATCAGAAACGTTTGAGTATTCTTAATGATGCTTTCAGTGCAAATCCTACTGTAATATTAAAAACAACAAAAGATTATCTTAAAAGTGGTTTAATTACTTTTTCTATTTCGAAGATTGCAGGAAAACAAGCAGGTTTCCATGCTATAGCAGAATTCTATCAAAGTTTGGTCTGTAGGAATCAAAAAGTGATTGGTGAAGAGTTGGCAAGATTACAGGTAACATTCAAATTTATGAAAGTAATAGTTGAATTTTGAATGAGTTGTAATATGGTTTTAGCATGCAGTGGAGCTTTTCAAGGCATCTCAACAAAGATCAGGAAAAAATCTCTTCAACAACATATTTCTGAAGGCACAGCGGCATTTAACAGAAGCCACAAAAGATAATGATTTCATTTATCATGAGAGAATTCCTGATGTGAAGGCATTAGAACCCATAGGAAAAGCTCAGCCTGTCAAACTGACTCCTTTAACATATCCTATGAGTCAAAACTTCAAAGGTAACTTGTTATTTTGGAAACATTTTCATATCATTTTCTATTTTTTTTTTATTATGAAATTTGATATGAATGAGAACTTTCTGTTGCGATTTTGTTATCCCTTGATTATCCTATCATTACTTGCTGTTATGAATTTCAACCTTTTTTCCAAATCTTATGCTCAATCAATCGAGATGACTACTACAGCATTCCCATCAATCGAGCATGTCAATAAAAATAGTATATACAATGATGTAGAACACAAAACTATTAAGAAAACACACTAGATAATTACATCTCACCAAAATACATTTATAATTATTTATATGATAGAACAATGATCCTATACAAATAAAACATTTTCTCACATATCCTTTGAAAGATTTACGTATATTCGGGTGGCGCAAAAAAACCAACTATTTTTTTTGTGTCTCGAGTGGAAAAATGTTAGTTTCTGATGTTTTAAGAACCACCTCCAAAGGACAAGTCAAAAAAACAATTTAAGAGGTCGCTCAAAATTTTTAAACTTTCAAAATGTGAATTTTTTGTGATGTAATGATAGAGTGATTTAAGTTTACTTTGTAAAGAATATCTCAAGATTAGGTTGTGAATATTTAATTAACAAACGTGATAGCTATTTCGATATTTCTATCATCATCAGACGTTTACAAATTGTGAGTTAAAATTAAGGTACAGTTGTACAATTTGTCCTAAATATAGAAAAACAGGTATGAATTATAAAGAGAGAGAGAGAGAGAAACAAGTTTTTACTATTGGAATATAGATTCAAAGGTACATTCATAATTATTTGAAAATCTCAAATATTGGGGAATAACATAGGTCTCTATTACCGTTAAGAAGGGTAAGATTGTTTTAACGTAACTTGACTTAACTATGCAGCAATGGATGTATATCGTTTGGACCATTAGTTCAATTTTGTCCATTTTGGTTTTGTGAAAAAAATTAATAAATGCTAAACGGCTTAAGCTAGGAAAGAATGGTTAACAGATTCTTAATCCACGCCTACGGAATAGTGAATTTTCATCAAATTCTGAAATCCAAGAATTTTCGCAGTTTTTCCAAGACTAATCTTTGGCATTTTTGGCGAAAAAAGTTTTTCGCTCCACACTTGGTGGATAGCGATTTTCGAGGTCGTAGAATCTAAATCCGAGGTAAGATTCTTCCTAGCATTATCCGTTTTTGCGTAACTTGCGTAACTATGCAGCAATGGATGTATATCGTTTAGACCAATAGTTCAATTTTCTCCATTTCTGTTTTGTGCAAATAATTGATAAATGCTAAAAGGCTTAAGCTAGGAAAGAATGGATTGTTGTGTTTAGCTTTGAAAATTTTCAGAGATTGTAGGTAATTGAGTTTATTGCTTTTCGGGGCACGATGGATAATGTTAAGATTGTCTATACTATGAAAGCGGTGGTTCTTATCTAGGCAATGCTGAAGAGTGATGTTCTTTGTATCTAATGCTAAAAGATCTTCCTGTCTGGTCTATGTATACACCGTTGCAATCAGGGCAACACAGTCAGTATATTCCAGAATTGTCTAATTTGTGAGTTTTGTCTTTGACATTAATTGTGATAATTTGCATGTAGGTTTGATGGTAATTTTTATATTGCGACTTAACATTTAATTTGCAACTGCTGTGAAATTGGACCAAAATAACTTAAGGGAGAGAATTTTAAAATATGAGTATTTGGTTTAACATGGCGGTATATACAATTGTAAGCTAACCGTGTTTGTTTTTTAAGAACTATTTTGTCTACTATGGTAGGCCGATCAACTGTTATTAATGGCTATAGTTTCTATGATGTTAATTTCTTTGTTAAGATTTTCAATAGAAAGTGGCAATGCTCTATGAATCATTGAGTTGAAACCGGCTAATTTATATTGCAAGCGGTAAGAAGGTATGTGAAGTACGCAAATATCTGTGAAAGTAGGTTTTCGAAATATATCAGATGCAAAAGAGTTAGTTTTTTGGAAAATGGTTAAGTTTAGAAAATTTATTCGATTGATTCTATTTCTAACTTGAAATTGATTTTTTGGTGGATATTGTTGATGGAATTCAGAAAGAGATCAAGTTGTCTTGATGTACCAGTGAAGCACGTACATCATCAACATAGCGATACCAAAAAATTATTTGTGAAGCTCTGGGTTTTTGAAAGACTTTCTTCTACAGTGTGTTACATAATAGTATGTCACAACTTGAAAGGGTAAATCTACGTACAATTTTAAGAAAAAGAGTTTATATAAACAGGTCCGCAAAAGCTTCGTTACGGAGCTACAAGGTGTTGAAATTTGCAGAAAAATTGGTTTTTTCTTCAAAACTCCTGCAGTTTTTGAGATATTCAGCCCAAATTTGGAATGCAAGCTTTTTTTTACATCCTCCATCATTACACGTCCTAAATTTGAACTAGAATCTACAAGGTGTTTTCTTTTCCGAGGCCATGTCTCCTTTTGCCCTTTCAAACTTTTTTGCAGTACGCCACTGATCAGCGTAAAATTAATTTTCGTCATCTTCGTTCAATTTAGAAACTTGACAACTGTAATTTTTTCGTATCTCCAACCGTTTTCGAGTGAAAAATTATTGAATTTGAATTATTTAAATTGTATGTTATTCGCTAAATAAAAAAAATAATAGAAATATTCGGTAGGTATGCCCAAAATTTGCTTTTATTATGATAGCTCGTCTTCTGAGACTCAACTTATACTTATTCAATATCAAACTAAAAGAAAGAACAATTAAAAACTAGATAAATTGCTGGAAGTGTCCTCCACCTTCAAGAATACAGGCCTCTGTCTTTCTTCGCATATTATCACGCACTCTTTTGAATATTCCTGGGGTATTTCTCATCGTGTCACAAGAGGTTATTATTCGAATTCTCAATTCTTCTACAGTGTTCACTGGAGTGGTATCAACTAAACTTTTGAGATATCCCAATAAGAAAAAGTGTAAACTATTCAAGTCTGGGGACCTAGAAGGCCATGGTTCTGGTCCACCCTGACCATTGGTTGTTGAATGTATTATTTGAGAATTCCCTAGCTTCTCCACTAAAATGTGCTGGTGCCCCGTCATGCATGAACCACATTATATTTCTCACCAAAAATGGCACATCCTCGAGCAATAAAGGTAACTCCTCCTCAAGAAATTGCCGATAAGAGGGACCGTTTAGTCTGTTAGGCAAAAAAATGGCCCAATCAAATAATTTCCAATTATTCCGACCCAGACATGTAGTGAAAATTGTTCTTGATGATGAGATTCTTCAATCAAATGGGGGTATTCCTCAGCCCGATAATGATTGTTATGAAAATTTGTGATACCAGTTCTCGACAAGTTAGCTCCGTGTGTGAACATTATTTCACTATCAAAATGAGCATTTTCTCTAATTTTATCTAAGAACCATCGGCAGAAATTCAGTCTTGAAGGAAAATCTCGAGGAAGTAGAGTTTGGACGCGTTGAATATGAAACGGGTATAATAAAATGTCGTGGAGAATCCTCCAAACTAGAACATATGAAATATTAAACTGATTTCCAATTTTTCTTGTGCCCACATGAGGATTCAAATCAATACAATTCAAAACTGCTTCCTCACTATCTGGAGTTCTCATAGTTTGAGTTGCACCTTTCAAATGATTATTCCCAGTAAAAGTACCAGTTTCCCTCAACCTTCTGTGGATATTTGAAAATGTTCGCCTATCTGGTGTTACTCGATTTGGAAAGCACACCTGATAAATCGCCTAGCTTCTGTTGTGTTTCCGTCAGCCAGACCGTACATGTAATGGATATCAGCCAATTCGGAGTTAGTAAATTTAGTCATTTTTTCTTACAGCAATAACTGGAAAAGTCTGTAAGCTAATCGTTTATTTAATAAACAATTCGAGAAGACACTGGTTCAACTTTAGCAACTGTCAAAATAAATAAATGAAAAATCAAAGCCTACTTGTCATTTCTTAAATTGTGCTTTCAATTGAGGGAATGCATACAATCGTTTAATAGTTTTTTGCTTGAGAACGGTTGAAGATACGAAAAAAATAACAAGTGTCAAAAATGTTTTTAAATTGAACGAAGACGACGAAAATTGATTGTACGCTGATCAGTGACGTACTGCAAAAAAGTTTGAAAGCGCAAAAGAAGACATGGCTCCGGAAAAGAAAACACCTTGTAGATTCTAGTTAAAATTTAGGACGTGTAATGATGGAGGCTGTAAAAAATAGCTTGAATCCCAAATTTGGGCTGAATATCTCAAAAACTACAGGAGTTTTGAAGAAAAAACCATTTTTTCTGGAAATTTTAACACCCAGTATCTCTAACGAAGCTTTTACGGACCTATGTTTATATGAACTTTTTTTTCTTAAAATTGCACGTAGATTTATTCCCCCAAGTTGTGATACACTATTATGTATGTATATTACTCATTTTCCATCTAATTTTGTGATTTACTTACTAAGTAAACCTAAATCACTGTATGATGATCAAATATTAGTTAGTAACGGCCGACTCATATCATTTTTGAAAGTACATGTTTTTGATACTCCTATTCCACCCGACGTTTTTTGTGCCAACACTTGTGGCAATAGTGGAATGTTCGCATATCTTTGCAGTGAATACATTCAAAAAGATGGCATTCTCTGCTGCAGTGAAAATACTTTTGAACTCGATATCACTTGCAGTGCTTGACACTTTCATTTAGTAGAAAAATGTTCACTAACGCGAATACAAAAGTAAACAACAAATAATTTTTTTCTAATTTCTTTCTGCAATGCATACCGAATGGACAATCCCTTCCTAGTTACTAACCAATCATGTGACTTTTAGAACTATGCAACGTCAGTATCAAGTGGCTAGCATTGTTATTGATGGGTTAACGTTGGCGAGAGCTGAAGATAGAAACCCAAACGAACGTAATAGCTCATCAGAGTCAAAATTTAAACTCACGACACGTATGTGATGAAGTGGAAAGATCTCAGAATGACGGACCTTCCCCTTCAAAGCACACGGTGCCTCACAGTCCTCTATAAAACGAATTATTTGATTTGATTATATGTGGCTGAAACTCGAAACACTATCCGCGATTTTGTTATCATCAGTTTTTGAATTATTCCCCACGCCAAAAAGAAGAATATCTATAAGCCAGTGGCATTTTTTATTTGGTTTTTGTAGATTTATTCAGTGAACTTGTACCAGTGGCACTACATCAGGCCATGGCAGCATATGACCTCAGAAAACAAGAAATTGTCAATGGTGAAATTGGCCGTCTTAGGGAATCTACTCAAGTGGTGAATGGGTAAGATAACATCCATCAATTTTTCTTATTCTCTAACTTCCTGATTTATGAATTTATTTTCAGGGTATTGGCATCATTGAATCTGCCTGCATCTATTGAAGCCACTGATGGTGGTAGTAGTTTGCCTCCATCTATAATTGAAAAAGCAAATGCCGTAAATCAGTTGGGAGGAATTACTGAATTGGAAACTATGATCAAGGAATTACCTGATTTACTCCAAAGGAATGAAGATATCTTGAATGAAGTGAGTACTCATATTTTGAAGTAAAAACGCCTTCAGCATAGATAGCTTCTGGAGTTTTTATAAGAAGATGGTAACACTTCTTCTGCTGTAGAAAATAAATAATTATTTTGAAAGCTTCAATGCAGTTTCTGAAATATATTTGTTGTTTATTGTTCAAAAATAAACTAACATATGGCAAACGTTTTCTTGGGGAATATTCAAAAGAACATATTGTAAATTGTAATTTTTAATCAGTTCTTTGAAGTACTGGGAAACTCACAGGTCTATTATTAAGAAAAGTTTTTAATCATTCAATTTTAAATGTTTTAACACATGAGTCAATGGGACTAACCAATAAATATACAATTTTTTTCTCAAATTTTGAATTTATTCATCTATACATTCTACTTGTACAATGACACAATCATTCCAACACTCCTCTAGCATTTCTCTGCCTTTCTTGTAGAATCTTTGGCCTCAAAATAGGCGTTAGTTTCGGTAATAACTTCTTCGTCCAAGCCAAATCTCTTTCCTTGGAGCTTCTGTTTCAAATTAGCAAATACCCAGTAATCACTGGATGTCAGGCTAACCTAACCTAACCGACTTATGGATTAATGATTTGATCTAATGATGTTTTTTTCTTCGCCATATGAGGTCGTTTGCGTTTAATCTCATTACTCAATCGGTCGCGTAAGGCTACACATTCTGTCAAAAAAGAACCGGTGTTGAGGTTCCCAGGAGTATATTGCACTTAACTGTTATTTACACTACTTACTTGAAACGGTACCTACTTGACTCGAATTACTTGTCCATGAATATCGCAAATGTAAACATCAACTTGAACACGCCTCGACTTGATTCCAGCTACTTGCTCAAGTTACTTGCTTCACTACTTGACTAATGTAAACCTAACTTTAATGATAAATAATGATACAAATAAGCTCCCAGCGCATAGTTATAAAGGTTGGAAAATTAGACAAGCGAATTGAAAAGGCTTCTCGGACCCACTTTTCAAACTGAAAGACCTCACAACTAGCGGTAGCTTTGATGAGGATGTAGAAACATTCACAGAATCTTTAATAACAGCTGCCGAAACACATATCGGGAGAAGAAACGAAAATATGAGGAAGAATTCACTTCCATATTGGAATGATGAATGTACAGCTGCTATTGAAAAGAGGAAACAAACATTGAAACCTTCCAGAAGCAAAAAAGCCTAGAAAATCTGATTGAGATGAAAAGACAGAAAGCAATATCAAAAAGAATTCTTAAAACAGCAAGAAAAGAATCATGGCAAACTTATGTATCAACAAAATCAACTTCAACTCAACCAGCTGAAGTATGGAACAAAATTAAAAGATTGCAAGGTAATCAAGCCACATTTCAGATCTCGGGAATGAAAGATGGTGATGGCAATCTCATCTCTTAACATCACCAAAGGATATAGCAAATCATATATCAGAGACACTAGAAAAACAGTTCAGCGATGAAAATTTTCATGTTGTCCCATAAATAAACCTTTTTCACTCAAAGAATTAATAGCTTCCATTCATCAATTTAGAAATAGTGCAGCTGGTCCAGACGATATCCCTATCATTTTCTTCAAATATCTACCGATTAATTTTCTACAATTCCTACTTCAAATATTCAATAAAGTTTATACTGATAATGTGTTTCCGAAAAAATGGCAAGAGTCAATAATACCATTCTATAAAACTGGTAAACCTAAAACTCACCCCAAATCGTACAGACCAGTCGCTCTTACTTGTACCGCTTGTAAAATTTCAGAAAAAATGATCAACAAAAGGCTTATGTGGGTCCTAGAATCGCATAGACCAATCAATGGCACCCAAACGGGATTCAGACAAGGTCATAATACAAGTGATAATTTGATAATACTACAAACAGAAATCCTAGACGCGTTCGCTAATAAAGAGACATTAGTTGCGACATTTTTTGATATAGATAAGGCATTGATACAGCCTGGAGAAGAAATATCTTATGTAAGTTAATGAACATGGGATTAGATGGAAATGTTATATCATTCATCAAAAATTTTATGGCGAACAGAAATTTCAGAATAAAAGTTAACAGCGTACTCTCAACATCTCTCACACAAGCTAATGGAATTCCATAGAGCTCAGTATTGTGCCCAACGTTATTCACTTTAGCCATCACGGATCTAGACGCGCCAAATCTAGTGAATAAACCGATAAATACTGTTAAATTTGCAGATGATGTATGTTATATTTGTAGAGGAAAGAATGTGGAAATCGTTGGAAAGCAAATGCAAAAGGCACTTGACCAGTTGGAGCCATGGTCGAAAGAAACAGGTTTTACTATTTCGACAACTAAGTCAAAAATAATGGTTTTTTCAAGAAGGCGAAATCCTGAGCTACCACTTCAAATTAAAATGTATGGTAGAAACTTGGATCGAGTAGACCAACACATTCTTAGGTTAGACTTTTGACAGAGAATTAACATGGAATCCACACATCACAGTTGAAAATTGATTGTACCGAAAGGATAAATATACTCAAAACATTGTCTCATCATGTGTGGGGCGCACACGAAGATACTCTTCTCAAAATATATAGGTCAATAGTCAAATCGAAATTGGATTATGGTTCACTAGTCTACTCATCAGCTTGTCAGACGGACCTCGCTAAATTAGATCCAATACAAAATACATCCCTCAGAATACGTCTTGGAGCATTCCCAAGTCCTGCTCAGAGTTTGTACAGAGAAGCGAGCGAAGCACCACTCAACCTCAGACGAGGAAACCTCCTCCATCGATATGCAGCCAATATAACAGCTGGGAAATATCACATTGCTTACAAAGATATGTTCCAAAAACCATACAATAATCATTACGAAAAGAAGATAGGCATTCCTAAATCAGCTACACAAACATTGAAATCAGATTATTATAGATTTTCAAAGGATGACAGAGTTTTTGCATCCGGATATGCCACCATGGACTTCGAAGAATCCCAGCACTGATACAAGTCTGACAGCCAACAAAAAAGCAAGCACCACACCACCTATTCTCAATCAAGCAGTGCAACAAAAAATCAAGAGTAAACACTATGATTTAGTGCTATATATGGATGGTTCAAAGCAGAATAACCATGTTGGATGTGCAATCACATCACAAAACTTGGAATTGAAATATAAACTGCCAACAATTTGCAGTATATTTACAGCTGAACTTATAGCAATGCTCAAAGCACTTTTTTCATAAAAACTTTGAACTTCAGTCAAGAAAATATTATGATTTGTTCAGATTCACTCCCAGCTCTTCTATCCATCAAAACAGTTTGTATAAAAACTCCATAGTATGCCAAATTCTTAATATAGCTCACGAGTCAATATCTCGAGGACTAAAAATAAGTATGATATGAATTCCATCTCATATTGGGGTTAAAGGCAATGAAGAGGCAGATAGAAATGCAAAGAGAGCAAGTGAATTTTATAACGAAACAGATTTAATTCAAACTGAGAACCTCAGAGCATATTTCAATGAAAAACTATTGAATAATTGGCAACTTCAATGGTTATTACAAACAGGAAAATTAAGAGAGCTGGAAGATACTGTTAAACCAAAACCACTAACATCGTTAAACCGAAAAGAACAAAGTATCTTATGGAGAATAAGGATTGCACATACTAAATTCAGCCACAAACACCTTGTGGAGAACAGCGAACCATCGATATGTGATACTTGTAATGTTCAGCTAACTGTGAAACATATACTCCTACAATGTGACAAATTTGAAGAAGATAGAAGAGCGTTACAAGTAGATAAAAACCTGAAGGACATTCTCAGCAATAATTCGCACAAAATAGTTACACTATTCGAGTACCTTAATAGAAAACTACGTGGATTTTATTTAGAATGTAACTTACATGTGATATACCTTAAATTGAAATGCTATATTTATGTCAGGGTGTAAATGACCTAGAAGTCGAAACACCCTTGATTAAACAATAAAAAAAATCACAAAAGTAGCGTCACTTCAATATCAATATCTCCAAAACTATTGAACACAAGTCATGAAATTTTGACGTTTTTGAAGGTTGGTACTACCTGAAACAATAGCGCATTCGATATTTCTGGCGCTATTTATTAGTTTGTTTCGGTACTTCTCGTATCCTTTAATTTTCATCCATAAAGTCTATCAGTTGGGATAATCAGGATGTATTCTTATTTGAGAAAAAATTATACATACTTTTTCAGACTGATAGATTGTTGGACGAGGAAAAAGAATCAGATGATACTTTAAGGCAACAATTCAAAGAAAAGTGGAACAGAACACCATCCGATAAACTTGCCGAGGTATTCAGATCAAACTCCGCAAAATACCGACAGATTATAAACAACGCAGTAACTGTAAGTTTCTTAATCTATAATATTTTAAAGAAGATTTTATTTGACCTCATTTGTGTTTTTTAGGCTGATAAAGTTGTACGTGAAAAATTTGAATCGCACAGATTTGGAATGGAATTGCTAAGTAAATCTCCATCGGAATTAGAAAATGCTGTGCCCAGAGGTTCATCAGAAAACGTTTCAAATTCATCAGCAGTTAGTACTCTTCGCCGATTAATGGAGGAGGTAAGTTATTGTTATTATTTTTCGTTATAATTTTTATAAGTTAACGCAACCAGTAATATGTATATACAAATAGGGCTAAAATTAATTTGAAATAATGACTTCAGGCAGGTTAGCTTGATAAAGATGTGATTAAACATTTATTATTTTTTAGTTACTTGATATTTTTCGCATGATACTAAAATATTTCAAATAATTTTTTCAGAGACCTGTTTTATTGTTAATAATAATCAATGGATATTTCCCTTCGAAAATCTTTATACTATTCTATTTCACAAATTCTATAACATAATAGTTTTTTCCTTCAATATTTCACATGATTCCAGGTTGAAACTTTGAAAGCAGAGAGAGATGTCATTGAATCCGAGTTGAAGAATACTACAGTAGATATGAAGGATAAATTTATGGCAGCTCTAGCTCAAGACGGCGCCATAAGCGAAGCTGCTCTCTCTATCGAAAGTTTAGGAGAAACTTATGGTCCTTTGCAGAAACAAGTAAGGGAAAGCATTGAGAAACAAGAAGGGCTGATACAAAGAATTCAGGTCAGTATGAAATATTTCATAATCAATTTTCTGAAGTATGAATTGTTTTTGTTATTTTGCTTACCATATTTCGAAGCGGAAAATAGATCATTTTCTGGTTTTACACCCAAAGACCATGATGGTAAAGTAAAAACTTTTGAAATTGAAGTTGAAAGCAATGTCACAAAATGTATGAGTTAAAGTGAAGTGTTGTCGGCTGGTCCTATAAAGGATTAATCTACAGACTAAATATTTAGTTGATGAACTAAATCCGTTAACTCTGGTTTAATTTAACTGTGTCCTATAAACGCAGTTTATACTAATCTAGAACTAAATTATCTTCTAGGATCAAAAGTTCACTGTTAAACGATTTAGTTCTACGTTAATTCTGAATTCGGTCTTATAAACGTTAAACCAAAGGTTGAATCCACATTTACTTCGGAGTTAGCTAAACCATCGTTATTGATGGTTTATTTTCATAGGGAAGGTTAACCAACTGATTGTTTTCTTCAAATTGCGAAATACAAGCATTATATATCATATTTACATTTATTTTATTGCACATTATTTAATTTGGGCATTAATACTTATTGGGAGATAATGGATACCCCTGCAAAAATTATCTGTTAACTCCTATTCTCAATCCTCCGAATAACCCTGAAAGGACATACAATAGATCTCACATTAGTACCAGGAATACAGTTGAGAGATGTTTTGGCGTTATAAAAAGCAGATTTCCACGTCTTTCTCTCGGCCTAAGATTGAAGATGAGCACGAACTTAGCAGTTATCGTCGCATGTTTCACTCTGCATAATTTTACGATTGCTCATAATGATGTAGAACCCCCGGAAGATCTAGAATTCCCTGTTTTGTCAGATGAAAATGAGATTCCTGAGCCCCAAAACTTGGCCAATAATTTCGCAGGGAGGCACGCTCTTATATCAACAGTTGTTAATAATTGAATGATTAGTGGTTACCAACCATTCATCTATTAAAAACTGTTGATTTTTCTTTAATTATTTAAGTGCATATTATTTCAACTGAATATTATTTGGATGTTATTGATATGAAGCTTACAAAAGTTAGTTATTTTGATATCTGTTTATTAATTCAATGTTTGTTCTTTCTCATTTCACTAAACTATTTTTATTTTTGTAAGATTAAATAAATTTCAAACTGCAGTTCTATATTTTTCTACTGCTCTCTTCGAATTGATTCAGAAGTACACGTGTTTTCAAGATGTTTCCTTTGAATCTATTGGATTAATCATTACAAGGTTTACCATATGAAGGAATCGGTTTTGCTTGTAAATAGAGTGCAAGGATGACCTATCAAATTTTCACGATTCACTCCTGTAACATTTTATACTAAATGCCTGTTGAACTCCCGCCCCGTTTCTTACCACGAACAAGGGGTGATTTGCACTCAAAACTTGCTTTTCTTTTCAAATGTTGACCATAATACCGTTGACCTAGAATATCATTAGAAAATTGAGAATAAATCCAAATTTTTCTCATGATAACTTTATTTCACCATATTCGAAATTTTTAATTTCCTGTGAAGAATAAGAAAAAAGAAATTCATATATGTATATAAATTTATTCATTTAATTAACAAACAAATCAACAGAAAGACAAAATTACATGAAAAACAGGAAATAAACTATATCTGAACTTGTTCTTGCAAAACCTCAACTTCCAATTCTAGTTTTTTCAACTGCATCTCAAATAATTTTTTACTTTGTGAAGCTTCTTAATCAACCAATTAAATTTTTTTCTGTAAAATTCCCTTTTCAATTGCTAAGATGTCATATTTTTGTAAGGATTACTTGGACCTGATGAATTATAAGGTACTTGAACAGGTTCAGGTGTAGATTTAGGAGGTGGGAGAATTGGTTCAGGAGGAAGTGCAACTGAAGGTATATCTTGAAGGATGTCTCTAGGTATAAGGTAATGAGCTGGGTCCTCTGTGAATACGATAAAACCATTGGAATGTAGAGTAGAGTATTAGTTGGTTGAGCCACTATTCAGCACTTACATTCCAATTTTTGAACTGGCCCATTAGAGTCGATCCAGTTGACACATTGGTGTACGCACTAGTGACAGATATCCATATTTTTGAAAGAAAAATATACCCTTATCTCTAAGTGTACACCATGGTGCCAACTCGAACGATCCTAAAATCATTTGATCAGGATTATAATCATCATTTTGCCACTTTGTTTGTTTCCTTACAAAGGAGAATGTTGCTGTACCTAATTTATAAATTGAAATAATATTTCATTTATCGTTGAGAACACTTTATGATAATTATTCGACTTTATAATTATTATTCGTAATTTTCAATTCATAGTCACCTTGAACAAATATCAAGAATATCTTCAATTTCACGTTGGGTGAAATTTTTTTCCCTTGTCCTCTTATTTTCATCCATTTTCAAGTTTGATAAGTTCTTAATGATGAACTTCAAATTCAAATGACATTTCCTTAACTTCGAGGAACAATTGCCGTAAATGCTGCAATTCTATTGGTTCAAACCGCCATCAAAGTTGAGTTCTATGTTAGCTAACCATTGAACATTTAATCGGGGGTTATGCTTATAAGACTGGTTCAAATTAAGTTCTTGATTAGATTTTAATTCCTTATTAGCTAAACCAGGTTTAAATGTCTCTTTATAAGACCGGCCGTGAATCATTTGAATGTTAAGTTTGAATTTGGATGCATTTATTAATCAAATTTTGTCATATCGCTTGAGACTGTTTATCGCTTGCGCATTGTTGAGTTTTAATTAACATGGCGTTCTGTTCATTCTTCTTGGTTTTCGCTCTGTTGGCCATACTTAGATCTAAGTTAATACTGAGGAACTGATTTATTGTTTGCTAATAATAATGAAATCGACAGCAGTGGTAGGTAATCATATTAAAGTCGAGTACAAGCACATCTGTATCATTGAAACAATTCTCTGTACTCTAAAACTTCATTGTGGATGAAGCTTGACCACCAAGGTCAAGCATCCCTTGTTAAGATTTGCCCTATTCAAAATTAACCATCATTGGGTTATGATTTTCGGAATTAAAGTTTTATCTTCTTCGCCCAAACAATTGACTCAGATTTGAGTAAGATTGTAACTTTTTTCAGTTTAACAAGAAAAAAATTTTTGAGGTTCCCTCTGATACCAGATTCTATGTTGCACAATGTTCTATGTAAGGTTCTAAAAATTTAGGTCTCAGATTGACGTTTGGAAATTATTCAAAAACGACAATCCATAACACTAATTTTGTTTGTATATAGTTTTTTCGTTGAATAAAATATGTTTATGTTAACAGTTTTTAAATTCGTTTTTTTAAATCTTACAAGGTTTGTTTCATGATTCATGTTGCCAACATGATAGTTCCAAATACTTGGGGTTGATCATAGATTGCAAACTGAAGTTTAGAGAGCATATAAATCACAAAAAATAAAATCAATTCTGTTTGTCACCTTTTTCAAAAAAAACTCTAAATACCTGAATACAAAGGCTAAATATAACTGATATTACTTGTATGTCCATTCACACCTCTCTTACATGGCTGCGTTCTGGCGGCAGGGACTTGAAACTGATCTCAAAGCTCTGCAGGTATCCCAGAATAAAGCAATAAATATTCTTTTTGGATTACCCAAAAGAACAAGTAACTCAACCCTATACAAGAGTCTAAGGATCCTGCAAATTAAAGGAATAGTCAGACTAGAAGGTGTAAAATTGGTTTGCAAAAATCATGAATGATTTAGTAGATATAGACCTAAAACTTATTCTTAATAGTGATAAGCATGCATACAACACTAGAACCAAACAGCATTTCCACATTATGCCGTCTGCAACTAACATAGGATAGAAAAAGATTACCAGTCAAGCAACAGTATGGTTTAATCAATTACTGTATAAAGACTTCTCCAAACCTTGCTGCCTTCTCCAAATCTATAAAGACCTACTTATTTAAGATGCGTCCAAAGGAAAATGAAGACTGGTATGCTATCATGCTATTTTTCTTCTCTTTATTATATATTATTGTTTCTACATTTATAAGAACACACCACAATTATATTTAGTTGTTCCTGTTATGGGTTCCTGAGACCCCTTGGGTTCGAAAATAAATAAAAAAGAATACGACATCTTTATCGTTAGAAGTGAGATGACGCTACTCATTTCAGTTTTCTATTTTTCGGAAGTAATAAGATTTGATTGTTTTTTCTTTATTGTTTTCTGTGAATGGGTCGTAAATTCGGGTAATTTTCATTGAATCTTCTGCAAGTTCGACTTATTATTTGTTGACGTTGACCATGAATGATAAATAAATTCATAATATCCTCGTTTGTGTATTTATTTGCCATATTTATATGCCGTTCCACGGCATAATGATTTAATTTTTGAAGAAACTAGGTTAGATTTCCAAATCGCGAATAAAAATGAAATCTAGCCATTTTAGTTATAAGAAAACCTAATACCAATCAATACTTATTTAAAATACGGTTCTAATAAAGTTAAAAATACTTAATCGTATTTGAACAAACAGTTTTTTATGATGATTTAGTTTTATTAAGTTGACAAGTGATTTTAACACTCTGTATATAAAGTAGTATCGGAACGTACTTGCCCCCAAAATAACATTTTTCTCGTTAAACTAAGAAAGGTATAAGCTTACCCAAATCTGAATTAATTTTTTTTTGGCAAAGATAACACTATATTTCCGACAACTTTGATAAATAATCATAGCTCAATGCTGGTTAATTTTAGATAGGACAAATCTTAACGAAAGAAGCTTGAAAAAGCCAGCCCTTTAATAAAAAATTGGAAAGTACAGCATGCCATTTGAAATAGTAAAGTTGTAGTTAGTGTCGGTATAGTCTGAAGTGGTACCGCTCTGAAAACTTGCAAATGTGGATCTGTACCCATTTACTCTTATCCCATAATTTTGAATTGATCAATAAACCTGTTCGCTAGATACTTCAATGGGCCTTATAGCTCGGACATCCTGTATACTTATATCTCATGGTTTAAAAACATTTGCTAGTTAAAGATCTTTATTTTTTCTTCCCACTCAAGCCAAGTATTAAAATTCTAAGGTAATTTCAGCAGACACACAAACTCCAGAGTTTGGAATTGGTTTGTGTTTAGTCTAGAAATGAAGGAATACATGAAATAACATGAAATGTTGGTCTTTATTGGTCTCTTAACAAATAAATTTATTATTGTTAATATATATTAAATGATTATGACACCATTCTCTTTGCGTCGAGAATAATATCTTAATGAAATATTATTACCTGAATTAACAATTATGAATGTGTGGTATTCGCTCCTAAAAATGCCTTCCTTTTCCCGCCATCATGGAAATCTTATGAAACAATAGGTTATTTTCATTGCGCGCCTTGCACTCCATACGATCACATGCTAACGGCGACGCGCCAAATGCCTATCCTTTCGGGTATTCACGCGGGAAATATTTCATGATTATCACCGTTTTAAACATATTTCGCTTTTGTGATATTTATTAGGGTTGTTATATTACTTATTGCCTTATTCAAACTCGTCCCTACAACCGGTTCCAATAAAAATGCTTCACTTTGTAATAAAGATCTTGGATACAAATTTTTTTGTCTCCTAACTTCAAAACTTGGCGGTTTCCATAAAACATTTCAACCCTCTATTTTCAAGCTCCAGGAGCTGTTTTCCATAAATTGTGAAACATTCACATACTTTGTGATCAAGATCTGTTACATAATCCCATTTCAAAATTTCAATCCCTATTTCGCACCCGTTGGGTATTTTTCTAAAATTCCATATGTTCATTTTGTATTTTGTAATTAAAATCTTGAATACATGTCTCACACTTAAAAAAATTTAGAAAGTTTGAAATGTACTACTCTCTGTATCCTTGGATTTCAAGGTATCTCTATACATCGCTGAAATCCGTTCAGCGGTCTAGCCGTGACACATAGATAGTTACTTTCAAATTTATGAGATCAGTATGAATTGACTGATGCATAATTTTTTTAGGATGCCAATGCCCAGTTTGTGCAAGAAAGGGGATCCACTGCAGGCTCCAGAGAAAATATGATGTGTCAATTGGCTGCAGCTCATGATGCTTTCAGAGATTTGCAGAACAATTTGAAAGAAGGCACCAAATTTTACAATGATCTTACTCAGGTATGTGATTCAGATGGTAGGGTTAAACTTTATTCCAATAATGTTTTCTTTCAGCTACTGGTTGCATTCCAAAATAAAGTATCTGACTATTGCTTCGCTAGGAAAACTGAAAAAGAAGAATTAATGAAAGACCTCACACTGGAATCTACTAAACATTCTGCTGTCATGCCACATGCGCCATTCCCCAAGCCAAATGAGTCATGTAAGTATTGATTCTTATGATCTTGTTTTTATCTATTTGTCGATTTATTATTATTATTTAATGCTGTATATTAGTTCCAACTGATCAAGACTTCTTGATTTAAATTCTTTGTATCACATGTATTTAGCCTGTTGAAGTATGAAATTATTACTCTAGTATTATGGCTTCTAAGGTCTTTAGTAGGTCTCCATAATTTCTCACCTCTTTCATGGAAGAATGTAAGGAAACAATCTCCATCTGGTAAGGCTTACTAAGTGTACACAATGAAGGGTCCTTTTTCATTACCTCTGGCTTTAATTCTATTGTTAAGTGCTGAGAGTAACCACCTGATCAGCCTCATTGGCCCATGCCTTGTATAATACACAAGGTTGATAGCGGTTACTAGTGAAGGTAGACTGCAGCCCTTCATGATATGGTATGACGAACAAACCAGATCCACCTAAGCTTAAGAGAACCTTTTCTCACTAGGCCATTTGTCTACCATCTTAGGGCATTTTTCTATCCAGAGAAGGGATTTCGTACCATTGTTCCTTGAAGATATGAAATTTTCATATTTTAATATACAATTAAAAAGTGAAATAATTCAACTTTGTCAACGTCCTAATTCAAATGTTCTTAGTCTCCATAATGTTTTCAACCCTTTGTAGCTCAGAAAAATTTTGATAAATATGATCAGGTAAACAAACATATCTGAAGTTTCCCCTTCCCTTAAATAGACTTTCTAGTAGCTTGCTCAGTGGAGAGCACCTTTCAATGGTTAGTTAATCAAAGTTCTCGCGGAGTGAACATCGTGAAACACACTCTGTGCAACAATTATTTGGTATCGCAACTGCTCTGAAATTCCTATCTCGATTCGTGTCGAACGTTATCCGTTCAAAATTATACCTGAAAATCTTAATTCGGATTGTACTTGGCCGATCTTCGGGCTATGCGTTCTTTCTATCTTATTCCGAATATTTCTTAGTTTGTATTTGGTCATACTCCCAATATTCGCGACAATTTTTCCTACGTTTGTGGGACTGTACTTGTTTCAGTCCTTCCTCCATTTATTCATCAGAAATAAAATTTCTTGATGGATTAATAATACAATCCATTTTAAACTTCCCAATTGTCGAATGTAATAGATGTTTCTTACAAAGGATAAATATTTATTATTACTTTTTTGTATTCTGAGATAGACAAGGTTTTTTCAAGTCAGATCATTTGAACAATCCTTGCCTTTCAGCATACTCTTATATTTGTGAGTCTCTTTAATAGTTGGCGATATCAAGAACAAGAATGTTAAGAACTATATGGATATGATACCGATCAACTCCTACAAAATACAGAATAAAAATATGATCACAAGAAAGAAAAAGCACAGAGAGGGAACCAATTTGGACCACGTCATCACTCCAAAATGTATATCCTGTCAGGTCAGGCCCAAGAATATAACCATTTCCGACCAAAAAATGCTAATCGTAACGGCCAAGTTAAATAAACTCAAGCCCTTGAATAAAACAAATGAAATAACAACAAAGACCGACTACCAAAACGAATAACTTACTGAGTCAGAAAATACAATCAGAAGACGATTTAAACAAACTCATAACTGAAATAGGTATTTTCAAGCAAGAATGCACCACACACAAAACACTGAAAATGAGTACGATAATGAATGGTACAAAAAGCGATGAAGAAGAGAGAGAGAATATAGAAGAATGGAAAAAACCCACATAATGAAGCACATAACAACTTCGAAAAATGGAAACAACTAACAAACAAATACATCAGAAAGACAAAATATAAATTCATTAATCAAAAATTGATAAATGCGGGCAAGGATATGAGGGAAACATGGCAAATTATAAACAATATCTTTGGCAGGAAGAAAAAGAATGAGACAAAAATAAATCAACTAAAAATTGGAAATGAAATCTACACAACTAAAACTGAGATAGTCCAGTGCTTAAACAACTTCTACGCAACAATTGCTAAATCTCTGCATTTAAAGAATAACTATTCAACACCATACATAATCAAGAATATGAAAGCGACAAAAGCCTTTACCTTCGAAAATGTCATGGAAAAGAACTGGACGCCATAATTGGCTCACTAAAAAATTCTGCGACTGAGGATACTGATGGCTTGAGTACAAGAGATATAAAACAAATTTACAGAACTATCAAAACCACCCTTTTGAATGAAATTAATGCAGTATTAAGAACCGGAAAGTTCCTGACAATCGCAAAAAATTAAAAATTATCCCAATATTCAAAGGAGGTTGTAGACTGGATACTGGCAACTACAGACCGATCGCGATAACATCCATATTCTCCAAAGTCTTAGAAAAAGTTCTAAAGAAGCGATTAGTTGAATTCGTAGATATTTCAGAGTGCCAATATGGGTTGCAAGCAGGGTTTTCTACAGAGACAGCTGTCCTGGATTTCGTCCACAACATTCGCTATAAGATTGAAGATGGGAAATATATCATCGTTGTATTTATTGACTTACAGAAGGCTTTTGATAGTGTTCCACATAAGGCCTCAATGAGGGGCCTGCCTTCCAACTGCTGAGGACTTTCTTGGAAGATAGGGAATTCTGCACAATGTTTGAGGATACCAGGAACAGGAACTGGAACGATGGGAAGAATCTAGCAAAAAAGAATACTGGAGGAAAACTACAGGCCAAAGGCTAGCGAAAAAGTTCATTGACTATTTGCCAAAGAAGACAAAACAGCTTTTCCATCTCTCTAGGGACGAGTTGATGATCATAACAGGCCTCCTTACTGGACACTGCCCACTGAGATACCATCTCAATAAAATGGGCAAATCGGAAACGGCAACATGCAGAATGTGTAAAGAGGGCGATGAAACTGCCGAACATATTCTTTGCAGTTGCATCGCAACTATCGGTCAAAGACATATACACTTCGGTAGCGACAAACTAGAGCCGCACGAAGTAAAAGCGAAAGCTCCCAGGGAGATTCTTAATTTTGTAAGGGATCTAGACCTACAGGGGAATGAATAAGAAGAGTTACAAACAAAAGATCAATTTGGTTCCAATTCGGAAAGGCTTGCAAAGCCAATCGACCCCCACGAATGTAATGTAATGTAATATAATGAGGATACCAGAAGTCAGTACCAAGGATTAAGTGAGGGAGTGGTACAGGGGTCCGTGTTGGGCCCATTACTCTACTTGCTGTATGTAGAGAGTATAAAACTGGCTAACTTGGAAGGTGAAACCTACATGTTCTGTGACGACACGGCATTTATCTACTCAGGGAATGATCTTAAGGAATTGAATGAAAAAGTAAACAGGGACTTTTCAAAATTCAACAAATGGCTCAAGGAAAATGGGCTCATACTGAATGAAAACAAAAGCTTATTTATGTGTGTGACACAGAAAAACAAAAAGATCGAGCATCCACTCAAAATTATAATAAACAATAAGAATCTGGAAAGAGTTGATTCATATAAATACCTTGAAATGACTTTGAACGAAAAACTGGATTGAACTTTACATATTGATAGAGTTATAGGAACTGTACGTTCGTTAATTGATGGTATTGCATCAGCAGTTATTTGTCAAAGAAGTGCAGAAACTATCGGTACAACTCATATGATCAATCGTCCCTCATGTACTTGATAACCATTTGGGGTAACACAAGCTCCACCAATCTCAGATGACTCGAAAGGCTGCAGAATCGAGCTATTAAATTAATCACCTTCAAATACGAGGTAGGCAGTTTCAAGACTTCACAAGAAAATTAAACAGTTTAGTAAATATTTCAAATTTATTCTGAGACGAATGATCTATTGGGAGATGGAATAACACATTTAAAGCTAGCTGAAATAGTGTGTTCAGGGCATCAGTAGGAGTGCCTCTGCATACCATACAACTAACTGACAGAGGTATGTTCTACTTTAGACCACTAAACCACTGCAGTATATGGTACCATATGCTAAATAACAGGTGTGAAAATCCAACTGGTCATCTTGGCTCTTTAGCTGCATGTTTTAAGTGAAATTATACTCAAGAATGATACCCAAATATTTCTCTCGCTGGACCATGTAAGGTTTTATTCTGCTTATATTAGGAGGTTACTTTTCACCCTTCACTTATGAGAATGGTTGATTTTGGTCGTACAGCTTCAGGTTTTTCATTTATATACAATATTTCTACGATTTCGAGAGCTTTTTTGTGTTTTCACTTGTGATAGAGATTAGTTTTTTTTGTAAAACCAACAATATGTAGTTGGCGTACCTGTCTTGTAGAGGCCGACTGCTGGTGATCACTGACCACATGCTTCAATAGGGAATGCACCCCACCTTCTGGACATCCCTTTGTAACCTTCATCTAACCTCCTTTCTGAGGCCGTATTAGTTTTTATTGTTCAATCTAGGAGACAAATATCGGTAAAGTCGTAGGTAATGCTTTGTGAGACTTGATGTGTACTTTTGTTGTAACGGAATGGTATGTGACATACAACAATAAAACTCTGTCTTTTTTGACATATTCAAGAACTAGTTCCTCATAGAGAATTATTTAGATTTTCTGAATTTTAATGATGAAAAATATGAAAAAATTATGATGAAGTTATAGTAAATACGGCATTGAAGTAATTCATAAATTCGATTGCTAGGTAATATTGAATTAATGTTTAATATTTTCCCGGCGACTGTGTATTATTCATTTCCTTATTTCAGATGACAAGAAGAATAGTCCAACAACTCCTCCTCAGTCACAGGAGAGCTCGGCCCCACAAGCACCGCAAGCCCCAAATCTTCCATATCCAATGGCAGTTCAAGGGATGCCCCTTCCATATGCTGCCTCAGCCAATACGCCTTATCCAGCATACGCCCCTCCCCCATTGCCCCAAGGTTACAATCCTTATGGAAACATGCAATTTCCAAGTGAGTTCTTAAATCTGTCATCATATTAATCTTAAGATGATTGAAAATTTATAAGTATATTTATTTCAATTATTAAATAGACGAAGCTTTGATCTTATAATAGCACAAGTCAACATTTCACGATCCTAATTTCAATTAACAAGTTACAATGGCTTTAATTACTTCAGTTTTTAATTTTGAATGAAATTAAAACGTCTGATATAAATGTTAATAGACAATTGCTTTTTAACGGGAAAAGTGCAGTAGATTCCCTCTTCATAGATCGGATAACGAAAAAATTGGTTAATTTGAGAATTATACTTTAAATACAGTGCCTAGGATCAGATTTGTAGAATCGTTGTTATACACCCTCTATTCCAAAAGTAACTGAACTATTAAAAAAACAGTATTATTAGTGCCATCTATTGTAGTGTTGTACACGTCAATAACTTAGTTCTTCATTAACAGCTGTCAATTTCATGTCATTTATATGTAAACAACTTGAGTTATTGCGTCATATTTGTTGGTGCATTTAGTACATCGGTCGGAAAATGAGTTTTAAACAAGGAGCTGAAATTGAGTTTTGTGTTAAACTCGGTAGATTTTTTCCGAAATGCACCAAATGTTACAAACTGCATATGGTAATGATTTTCTATCCCGTACGCAAGTATTCGAGTCGAATAAAGAACCTGAATGATGACGGAAGATCAGGCCGTCCCAAAACTGGATTATCGGAAGAAAACAACTTTTATTTGGGCGTTACGAAGCGATTACTGGCAAGAATTCGTATTCGACAAGAATATCGAGAAAAACGGCAGTTGAACTTTTTTGGACGATAATGCCCCATCACATCGTTCAAGAGTTGTAACTGAATTTTCGATCAAAAATCACATTATTGCATCTTGGAACATTCACTCTATTCACCTGATCTGTCTCCGTGCGACCACTATCTGTTCCCTAAGCTGCATTTCACCATGAAACAAAAGCGGCACTATTCGATTGAGGTCATTGAAAGTGCGGTGACCGACGCGCTAAAGACCATTCCAAAAAAGGAGAGAGAAGTCGTTTGACAACCTGTTGGCGCGTGCAAATTCGTTTATCAATGCAGAAGGCGTATAGATTGAATAATGAAAGAGATTTTTATCAAAATTAATACTGGTTGTTTCTATTTTCAAAAAGATACTTTCGAAATAGAGGGTGTAGAATCTGTTCTACTATCTACTAATCGTACAGTTCTCTCAGATTTTTCTCACAGTCAGCTTAGACCAGTTTCATTGTCGTTGGGTTTTCCACTTCCTGTGCTGAATTTGCGAGATAAGTCTAGATGGATTTTCGAGAAAGCTGATGGGTGTAATTTTTCCATATTGATAGATAGTGTCCTGAGATAGATTCCTCCATTCTGAAATTAATCTTGATTTTTTGGCGTTTTAAAAGAACTGAAACTATATACCTAGTTGGTCAGAGTTGGTATTTTATATGCTGATTATCTCCAAAATCTATTCCACGAAAATCCTGATCTTCTTATACATATTTCGTTAAATTCTTGTAGGAAGAATGAATGAAATGATTTGATGAGTACCATTGATTTATTGATTCTATTTCAATACTATCTAAACCAGGGGTGCTCAAACGGTCGATCGCGAGTGCTTTTTGAGTAGATCTCGAAAAGAAAAATATTTTCAATAAGTATGTAACTAAACTACAAAAATTTCTGACGAAATATAATAACACTCTGTTAGCAGCAAAGGCGGCTTTATCAAAGAAACGCACTTGCCGAAAAAAAGCCGCGTTTTTTATTCTTGCCGAGTTTTTAGAAATTTCGGACGGCGCGTTTGACGGTAACATTCGAGACTTTCGTTCACGCCGATATAAATGTTACGTCTGCAGGAATTGGAGTCATTCTGAATTGTAACTTGAAGGCAATACCACGTCGATACAAATGGTTGCGGGGGCCCACTTTTCTATTAATGCTGTAAATTTCCGACGCTGAAATATAAAAGTTAATTCTCCACACGGATAAATCGCGGCAAATTCATAATTAATCAAGTTATTCAAACAATAACACGTTGATGAGGCTAGAAATAAATATATAACTTTCACAAAAAAACTGAATGTGACAGCAAGAAAATAATTATAATAATTATTGTATTTGAATGAGGGTACATCAAGATAAATATCATCACAAAGTTCGTGTTACAAAAACAGTGTTTACGATTGTTATTGAAGCATGGTCTTATCATTTATTTTTGTTTCAGATTCCTATAATTACCAGGGTGGTTATCCCCAAAATCCGGGTTACGCTGCTCAACCTCCTAACTATCCCCCAGGTACATTTCCACCTCAGGGATATTATCAACAGCCGCCACAAGGATATCCTCAACAACCACCACAGGGTGCTTATCCTCGCCAGTGGTAATTCTAGTGATTTTTTCATAATAATTTGTTAATTCAGTAATCACCCTGATTTGGACCCGCCAAAAAACCCACAGTGTTAATTCAAGTTTGTGGAATTCTAGTACGGTAGGCGTATTTTCGGAAGGCTACAGTGTATCAAGTTCAGAATAACATAGGAAATTTTAGGAGGAACATTTATTTGGAATAAAAATGAAAATTATGGAAAATTACGCATGTTGTGTTAAAAATTCGAAGTTTCTTCTAAGAATCGGTTCTAAAAGCAAAAGATCAATAACCACTAAATCTCAAAAATAGGTTTTATCAATTTTTCGACTGGATAATTTTTTATTGTATTTGTTAATAGTTATGTGAAATGAAAATAAACCAGTCCAGTTGAAACTATTGAGATATTCTTCTGCTTGTTCTATTTTCAAGAAGCTATATCAAACTTCATTCTTGTTTCTAGTTTTATTAATTGAAATAGTTATTCATTATACGAAAAGAGTTGCTTTTCATATTATATTTTAACATATTTTTATATATTGTGCATATTGAATAATATTTCATTGAATGAAAAAGCTGTTCAATTTGAGTTTTTTTTTGAAAATCCCATCATGATATGCTATTAGTTAGTTTATTGGCAGAGAGTGGTCTATAAGGTGCTGACTAGGGAATGCAATCTCAGTATACCAAGATCTTGCAATACCGAGATCTCGCACCTATTTTGCAAGATCAATCTCGCACCCAAAATCATGCGCGATCTCGCAAGATTTGCAAGATTGGTATTATGTTAATTTTGGTTAGCTTTCAGTTCTTTCACATGTTATTGTTGACTTATGTAAACAATGTACCTATTCCCGGCGGCAACACGCGGCGCTAGGGCCACAGAGCGATAGGGATGAGTAAAGCGACACGTTTTCCGGTTGTCGTAAATTTGTCATTGTTATGTACATTTACTGTCCAAGCACAAAATTGATATTTCTCATAAAAAAGTGACTGAAAACATGACTGGTTGCATCAAATTCTTCAATGCTGATCAATGCTTCCGCGTCAGTAAGGCTACCTCCTCCAACCGGTACGAAGAGGCAGAAAATATCTGATTACTTTTCGTCGCTACAAAAAGTTTCTTTGGAGGAAAGAATTTCAAGGATGATTTCTAAAAATGGCATGACTTTTAGATCTTTTTGCACGTCGAAAGATTTGAGAGAATTATTTGCGACTAGTAACTACAAATTACCTGCATCGCTTAACTCCATAAAACAGATTGTTATGGATTATGGCATGAGTTTGAAAATGAAAGTTTCACAGGATCTTATGAATCTAAGAAAGAATAACCATAGATTCAGCCTTACTTTCGATGAATGGACTTCATGCAAAAACAGGCACTTCATAAATGTGAATGTTCATACATTTTTAGAGAATAAAAATATATTCTGGAATTTGGGTCTTGTGCGCATAGTAGGAAGCATGCCTGCAGAGAGTTGCATAACTATTTTGAATAAGAAATTATCCGAATATGGTTTTTCATTAGATGAAGATATAGTAGGTGCTACTACAGATGGGGCCAGTGTAATGGTGAAGGTTGGGCGACTCATAAATCCTCTTCGCCAGCTATGCTTCGCTCACGGCATTCAATTGGGAGTTATAGATGTGATTTACAAACCGAAACGCAAAAAGAACGTGCAAAACACACAGTCGTAGCTCAGTCAGATGTGGAGAAGTCTGACGATGAAGAATTTGATGACATTATTGATAATGAAGGATTTGACTGCAGATTACCCACTGTAGATGAAATTGACTTAGTGCCAGAATTTGATCACATCAAAAAAGTAAGACAAGTAGTAAAACTTTTTAAAAAATCACCAATGAAGAATGACATTTTTCAGAAATATATGAAGGACGAATTCAGCAAAAATGTGCAACTCGTGCTGGACTGCAAAACACGCTGGTCTAGTCTGGTAGATATGATTTCCACATTCAATAAGGTGAAGCAATGTGTAAGCAAAGCCTTGATTGGTTGCAATCTTGGATCAAGACAAATCATAGTTTCTCAGACGAAGAATATCGTGCTTTATCAGATTTAGAACTCGTATTTCAGCCTATAAAACTGACAGTGGAAGTACTATGTCGTCGAAATTCAGATTTGTTAATTGCCGAAACTAGTCTGCAGTTTATGGTGAAAAAGTTAGAAGAACACCAGTAGCTCAGAAACTTGCTGAATCCATTAGGGCTCGGATTAATGAACGCCGAACATTTATGACCGCAGCATTGTACTATTTGACGGTCCCTGTCAAATACGACGTATATTTCAATCAATCTGCTAGTGATCGAACTTTCAAATTGCCTTCAAAATCTTCAATCAAAAAAGAAATAATAAATAATAAAGTTAATCGGAAGAGTACACAAGAACAGTACCAAAGATGACAATATTGCAGTCAATATACAAAACAAACCCTCTACATCTTCAGTTGCAGATGAAGCCACGAATGAAAGTGATGACGATTCAATTCCATTAGCTGCAGTGAAAAAAATTTAGAACGCTTCTCTTAGTCTTGATAAGTAATTGGAAATGGCATTGAAAGAGCGTTCGCAAAAACGTGTGGCACCTTTGTCATCGTCACTTTATATGATTTTGAAGAAAGAAATCAATTTGTACGAGTCAGGAGGGTCAAAAGGACAACATCTACAGTTCGCTCACCAATGCCTTTTATCTGTAGTACCAACAAGTGTCGAGGCAGAACGGGCGTTTTCTGGCATGCAGCATTCGGAGTCGGCTGGCAGATGGAACCCTAGATACTTTATGCTTTCGATGAGTTATTTTCAAGTTTTAGAATAATATGTTACTTTTTGAATAAATTACTGGTTAGCTTGAGATTTTATTTCTCTATTTTGCTCCTGAAGAACAATTAGAGCCAATAGAAATATAAATGATAGGAATTTTCGTCCATTTTCGATAATCATTTCTTTACAATGCGAGATCTCGCACAATACCGAGATTTATCAAGACTAGAATTCCTGAATCTCGCGAATACCGAGATTGATATTTTGATACGAGATTGCATTCCCTAGTGCTGACACATGAATCGATAAAATACATTCTGTCAAAAAATTACCGGGAATCGGTCAATGAAACAAAATGTTTATTTTTCATCCAAATTTATTGTATCGCCTTCAAAATAGGCCCCTTCCGAAATAATATATTTATGCCAACGAATAATCCAATCATCACAATATTTTTTAAACGCTTTTTCCAGAATCAACTTCATTTGTCGCCGCGGATTCTCTTTTATATCTTTTATGGATTCAAAACGGCTACTTCGAAGTGGTCATCTGTGTTTAGGGAAATAGCAAAATGTCATCCGGAGCCATATCAGGTGGTTGTTGGATGGTATTTGTTGTGTTTTTGGTCAGAAATTCATTCACAATTATAGCCTTGGCGGATGGTCCATTATCGTGGTGCAGAATTCATTAGTTTTCTTTCCACAAATCTGGCCTTTTTCGACGAATATACTCTATCAAAGGCCGCATAACACTCAGGTAATATTCTTTATTTACCGTCTGACCTGGCAAGAATTCCGAGTGCACAACACCGCGATAATCAAAGAAAACAGTCAACATTTCCTTGGATTTGACGGTGGTTTTTTCGGTTTCGGTTCAGTTTGAAGGCGCCATTCCGAAGCTTTTTGACAGGTTTGTATGTCAAACCCATAAAACGATGTCTCATCAACAGTTACAATTCGTTTTTCGAATCTGGAGTCGGAATTGACACGTTCTAGCACGTCTTCAGCGACCTTTACGGGTTTTATGCCCAAAGAATGGTACGCATTGACTCGTGAGTCAGAAAGTTCATTGCCTATCTCCCTGAAACTTAAATGAAGATTTTCAATTATCATTTCCTTCACTTCATCGATGATAACTATGTTGATGGCCGATTAGAGCGAGGCAAATTTCCACCACATCTCAGCCGCTGGTGAATGCAAGTGTTTTTGATAAAGTCGATTTTCCATAAGGCAATTGTTTGATATAGTGTCGATAGTCAAAATTCACTGAAAAAGTGTTTACTTACTAATTTTGGGTCCCAGAATCCAAATCTGAAATCATTTTGTCCCGCCCGGCTATCGTTTAGGAAAAAAACAAAAACCAAAATTTCCTTGAAAGTCCTTTTGTTTATATCATTCAAACTCTATAATTGCTTTATTAAAATGCATTGTTACTATTACAATGGATAATATATTCACACATGTACCATTAATAAGTGATTCTATGCTCAGATATACATTGATTTCTTATTGAAATGCTTTTCCATTCGAATGTTTTCTTGACAGTTAACCCGCCATATTTACTTTCCAGATATGATTGCCCTCAATTCTCAAATATTAGGCAACAATTTCACACATTTATAGTCCAAGATCTATATCTATAAGTGCAGTGTTCTGCACTAATTCGACAAAATAATGAGTGAATTATTCTGATATGGCACATAGATGACGCGTGAAATCGAAAGAACCTATGATATTCAACTGACATGAGCGTAGACATGAACAGCAAAAAGGGTTTTACTCATTTTTTACATTTCGTAGTCTAGGATTGAATGAGAAATGCAGAAAAGAAGAATATGTTCAATTATTTATCAATAGCTTTCAATATATGTTTCACAAACCCATAATTACTTAAACACAAAATATTATAAATATCCATCCTACTTTGGCATCTCTTTTCAGAGAGATGCAGACAATCTATGAATGTTTGATTTTCAAATCGGAGGAATGAAGAACAGATCTATTATATGACTCCATTATAAGTTACACCCATTTTAATTTAAATTTATGAAGAGTGTAGCACGCTTTTTTCAAAATAGGAATGTAAAATAGAAAATTCGAATTCAGACCCAGAACTTTGCTTTGAGAATAATTTTCAGTTTCGAAAGTGCAATGCCCGACTTTACCTCCAGAAAATTGTATTAAAACATCAAGAATATTCATATCATTAGTTAAGTGCATTTTCGAAAGGAATGATTAATTTTGTTTAAATAAAACAACTTTTAAAGTAATTCAATACATAATTGTGCTATTTTTTAAATAATTGTTTAAAGGTGATGTATTATTATGATATCATCTATACATTATGAAAATGAATAAATTGCAGATATTGTATCAGTTAGGTATTTACTGTGCATTATAATAATGGCAAATGCAATTTCGACAACATTCTTGACAAGAAGTAATCGGTAAACCAATGTAACAAATATAAAGCGAAAGACGAAATATCTGGTAAAAAAGTCTATTCGATTCATAACAAATCCGAAACAAAACATCAATTCATTTATCCTTCTGTACAGAGACGAAAATAGACAAACAATTTGACGCTATCATGTTCTATGTTCGCACTCTCCATTTTCTACCAGTCAGTGTCGCAAATCATGCAATAGGTTGCATAGTGCGTACGATGCACAAAAACTAAGAAAAATTGAATTTTAACTCATTGCAAGGGTTGAAGTTTTAATTTTTGCAGAATTTATTGTCGAAGCCAACTGGCCATCATATTGAAAATGCAGATTGATTAGAAGAAATTGTAGTTTCCCAGCTATTTTAACAGAATTATTAAAAGTTTTGTAAGTATTCACCAGTTATCAGGATCGTCTGAATACGTTCATTTTTGGTATATGTGTGCGTTCCGCTATTTATAATGAGCAAAATTATAAATGTAAGGAACATAGGGTTGAACTGAAAATGATTAATGCTAGTATTTTCATGAGTAGTAACCAACTGTGAAATTTCTAAAATTAGGTTCCAATTCCTCTAAGAGACTACAAATGAACACAAAACTGAATAGTGATAATGTGTAGGGTTGAAAATTTCCTGCAACTGAAGTTCTTGGCATTCATTTCATGTTTTAAATTCGTATTTACAATCTTAATAAATTATTTACATTATTCCATAAAAAGATTTCGAATAAGTAACTATATTATATTCCACAATGGGATTATATTTTAGCAAATTTTTGGGCGGTTTCATAGTTGAATCAAAATTTTGCTTTTGAAGAAGCATTTTCCATCTAGCTGAAATTCTATTTCATATCAGTTTGGAATCGATTGGTTTCGAGTTCCAATGTTGGCAATTTCTATCATAGGAAAAATTTTACTGCGTCATCCTCCGAAGATAATGCTTCGGAATGATAACGGAGAAATTTATTAGTATAAACTTTCGAAAGAACGATACATGACTATAGGCATTATTGGAATGGTTTTTCATATGGAGTCATAATACCAGATATACAACAGACGTTTGTTTTATTATACACGTAGATATCTACATAAATATACTTCTATTAATAGATTTCAAATGTTAATTGATAAACAAAAATTAAATTAAAACGTTTATTGAGTTAGATATGAATATAAAAATAAGATGAAATATTTTAGGTAACATACATTATTACATTTCAAAGGAAACTAAATTCTCATCAAAACATTATATATATATGCTGTCACGCAATGAAAAACTTTCTAAAATGACTTCGATGGAAATTTATTAAAACTGCTAGAATCAGGAATAGAAAAAAAAAATATATATATATATATATATATATATATATATATATATATATATATATATATATATATATATATATGCACAAAAGTGCATTGAAATTTTATAAAACTTCTTTCCGCCTCTATTCAATTTTTTTGGCATTCGCTTCAATGAATGAATTGTTCAACCGTAGGAGAAAACCTCCAATTACTGAAAAAAATGTTCCAATGGGTCCTGATTGAAACGATTCGTTAACAAATATTCCACGTTTTCACTTTCCTGTTTTATAGACTCCCAAAGATACAAAATTTATTCCAATTGATTTAAATTTTGAAATAAGGGTTATCCATATTTCCAGAAACGGCGAAATAACTCAACGGAATTTTGTAATACGCATAAAGTCCTCGAATCATAAAAACGAGAACGTGATTTCCAAAATTTTGTTGTCGACCGAATTCTCCATAATCTGAAACTAATCAATTTAGAATTGTAACTAATACTCCTCTTTATTCCGATTTCATCAAAAAGTATAACACAGTTTTTTTCTGCTTCGGTAGAACCGTCAAATTTCAAACGCACATGTTCGAAAGTAAACGCTATCAAGGAAACCCGTCTCTAATTTAATCGAATTGAACCAATTCGAGATTGTGCCTTTATGCGGGAGAGTGAATCCCTGACGAACTCGAAGGAAATTTTATATTCCCGGGCTTCTATAAAAAATTGTGGGAGCAAATTTTTTTTCTTCTGAATACTCTGTATGCGGCTTATGTTCCGTTTGGAGATCTATGAACGTTTTGACACTTCGTAATGGTTGCTTCACTCTTTTATGTTCTTTCTAAATGATCTGGTCTTTGGCGCGCCCGCGACGTAATCAACGATTATTTTGACGTAGGACATCAATACATTTCCTTAATTTATCGATTTGTTTTTGTTTCGCAGCTAATTTACGTTTGAATTGAAAAATTTCGCGGGAGGAACATGAAGAATCTAAGTTTGCCGTAGAAGAGAAATATGTCGATAGTGGACTTCCGTGTTCGTCAAAAAGTAGTTTTCCAGTCACTTCAGCCTCACAGGGGATACGTAATTATGTTTTTATTTTTATCAGAATCAGCGCCGAAATCCATAAAATCGAGTTGCAGAGTTGGTACTGCATGAGAGCGTAAATAACGTTTCGAATGATCAGTAAAGCACGAATCCGCAAAGTGTATGCTACCAATTCTTTTGTACCTGATGTCTTTACGCGGAATAAATGAAATTAAATCCCGCCGATTGATTGCCCGAGGCCAATCACCTTGTCGTGAGTCCAACGGAAATCTGAAAAATGAAACAATTGAAACCCCCCACGACGATATTTATTTTCACAATATTTCACTGAACACCTCTATTCACGATTGCTTGGATGTTATTGGATTTTTTACCATCGCCATTACTGGGAAAGCTCTTTCAGTAAATTCAGTAACAAAAATTTTCTATCGACAGCGACCCTATATAAAATAAACCTGCTCTAGGCAAAATCAATCAAATAGAAACAAACATTTACCCAAAAGTCAGACCAAATATTAATTCTCGTTTCAAACTACAAGAAGTATACGAACTCTTAAAAAGTGACACCCCCCCTTCTCAATGTACATCCTACCCATTGAAATATAGATGGAAAATCCAGAAGACACAGGATAATTTTATTGGTTCGATTCAGTTGCATATGAATGCTATGGTTTTCGGTAAACAAGGTTGCCAGATTGTGATCTATCCCTAACGAGTAAGAGAATACGGAACCAAAGAACTTTAATTTATTAATAAATCAAAATATACAGGGTCATTGACAGAAATCATTCATAATTTTATGATCAGAGTGTCACAAATATTCAAACTTCCTCCCATCATTTTCTAAACAGTTCTCTCTCAGGGTATTCAACAACTTCACTCTCGTACGTTACTTTTCAGAAGAATTTAAATGTTGAGGGAATTGACGTATTTTTTTTACCACAAATGTATGTTGTGATTTCGGAAATTCGAAAATAGATGATCCTACGATAATCGTAGGATTGCAGGATATATCCCGACTTCTATTTTTCAGTTCCTATTCTAACAATACTTTGTTCTCCTTCCATTCCATTCTTGGTGAAATAGATTTTTTCCAAATTGAGACAAAACATGGAAAATTTAATAGAAATTATCTTGATTTAAAAAGAATTCAATAATCAATTATTTCATCACGTCTTGGAACTCAAATGGTTTTCTTCAAAATAATCCAGAGGGGGCTACCGAAAACCGAAAGTATAAAATCATATGAAAGCTCCAATCTATTTTATTAATAAACGATATGATGAAACGTGCATTTTCAGGTACGTAACTTTGAAATCTTAATGGCTTCGAATTATTCACAAAATTTTCCATTTTCGTATTCCATATAATATGAAATTTGAAAGGAAACATATATCTAAGTTGAAGATTGCACGTCACTAATTTTCATCATCTATAAAATAATTGATATTTTCTATCCATAATCAATCTGACAACACTGTGTGTTTAGTCTGACGCCTCTGGCGGTGCCCGAAAGTAGGCACCAGCAGCAAAGTTATGGACAACAATCATCGTTCGCCGGTCGCCGGGTTGGCGTGGTGACACTATAGATTGTAGAAAGAAAACAAACACTAAAAACTCTCTGTTGTTTAAGTGGGCGAAATATTGGGCTTACCAAAATTTGCTTCAATACAGGGAATCATGGCCACAGTTTTTTAGGGTTAACCGTTTCGAAGGGTTGTTTTAATGAATAATTTTATGCATTTGAAGTAGTTTACAGTTCAGAAACTGAAATTATATCTTATGAGAACCTAGAAGATCACAACACTCTCGTAGGTATTTAATAAATATTTCGATGGAAAACTATTCATTGCATGTTACTTTTCCTATATCTAAATTGTCTTGTAGTTATTGTTTCAAATGCTATAAAAATTCCGATTTAGATTGTTGGTGGCACTTATCAACGATATAATGCTCCCATCATCGCCAGCATATCTTTTCTCAAGTAAAAAAGATCCCATCTTTAGAATGCTATGAGAAAGGTCCGAAAATCTTAATTCTTCAAAAACACTGGTTGCCTTTGGTTGCAGGCTCTGTAGCAATAAGCAAAGACATTCAAGTAATAGTTTTTCCCAGAAATCATATATTCTATGATGTTCTGGAGTTTGTCTACGAAGTTCGAATCAGTTTAAAATGTATTTTTAATAATGAACGCAATATAGAATTTAAGTTTTTCGAAGATATACAAGTGTTCTTTAAATATGTAACCAAACATCAGGAGCTAATACTTTCAGTGAATTGAGGATTGAGAGTTCATATGAATATTGGTCTAGAAACTCTTCCATCAAAAATACGAGATATGTACTAAATTGTTATATATCGTGGAATGCGAAAAAATTTGGCAATGATAAATGAATTCGCTACTTGTCTGATGATAAACGAAAGCTCGAATTAGTTATAACGTTGAATAAACTTTTCCATCTTAAACAGTGATATTTTTTACGTAGTAATATTCGCAATCCTCATAATGAAACTTTTTGAATTTTTAGAGTTGACTTCTGAAAAATGTATTGTTATAATTTTCTTAAAAAGTCATATCTCTATTTCTGTAATAAGAATCTAACTATTCACAAATAGTAATCTCTTCTATCCACTGTATAAGAAAAAGTACGCCCATGGATTATCATTCTAAGATAACTTTGAAATTTTTAGCAGCCATCTGATAGTAGTAACTCAAAATAAATAATTATAGTATTCTGTTTTATCAAGAGCCATCTATGGACCATCTATGAACCTCATCTCAATCTTTCAATCCTGACCTATCCTAACCAGCCAGGATCGCGATTCTGGCTGGCGAATAAGCTTCATTTTATTCTATGGGGTGCTTTGTCTTCCTTTATACTTGGTCTATGTCCAAGATCTACGTGACATGAACCCGTCAATAGTGACGTACTCGCCATCTCCCGTCATAACAGAAAGGGATATTTAAATGGAAATCTCTTCAAACCAAACCTTACTAACCTAACCGAACCACAAACCTAATTCAAATTTATAATTTTGAATTGAATAGGTTAGTAGGTTAGGTTTTAGGTAAATTTAGGTTAGTTAGGTTAGGTTTGGAAATATTCCCATTTGAATTTCGATCTCAGTTATGAACGAGAGAGATAGATTCTATCTCTTTCTTGCATCGTTTTGAGCCGTACGTCATATAACATGTAACATGAAATCATTGTAAATATGGCAGGTGAACTGTCTAGAAAATAAACATTTGAATTAAAAAGCATTTTAATAAGAAATTAATGTATATTTGAGCGTAGAATTACTAACTAATGGTACATGTGTGTATATATTACCCATTGTAATAGTAACAAGGCATTTTAATGAAGCAATTATAGAGTTTGAAGGATATAAACAAGAGAAGTTTCAAGGAAATTTTGGTTTTTGTTTTTTCCTGAACCATAACCGGGCGAGGCAAAATGATTTCATATTTGGATTTTGGGACCCAAAATTACAAATACAAGTAAACGATGATTTCTATTAAAATATATTATTAAATGCTCGACGGGTTTCGATACACAGTATCTTTATCAAGAGCGAATGAATACTACAAATATATCTAACAAATTTTTTTATATATACTAAAGAGGCAATCCACTCAGAGCTATCCGTACTTAAACTAATGTTTCGGAAATAAATTACCTGATCATTAAGAATTTCCGGTGAATTCCTAAATCTGTTAATCTCAAGTGCTTCCAGAAGGTTGAGTTTTATACCTCTCATCTCAAAATGTAGGATTTTAAATTCTGAATTGAAAGAGTGACCATTTTCCCTAAGATGATTTGAATACTTTGAATAGGTTTTTCCATTGATGAAACTGCGTTTATGTTCAGAGATTCTAACATTAAAATTTCTTCCTGTTCTACCTATATAAAACAATTGCAATCTGCACAATTCAATCTATAAACACCTGATTTATTTTATTTATTAATTGAAGGTTTATAATTCCTGATAAATGAACCTAAATTTGTTGATGTTTTGAACGCTATATTTAAATTTGAATTTTTAAAAGGATTTCACATTATTGCTAATATTGCCTATATATGTTAACTATTGAATTTCTTGTCTTGGTGTGCACCGATTGGATATATATGTTGTAAAGCTAATTTTCGTGTTTTCTTATGTAATATGCTGGTAACTAAATTTGCATCATAACCATTATTTATTGAGATCTATTTTATCAAATTCAATTCTTTGAAATAATTACCGTTAGACATCGGTGTGTTCAAGAGTCTATGCATATAGCTATTAAATGCTGCAACTTTTTGTTGGTAAGGATATGCCGATGTATAATGAATTGTGATATCTGTATGAGAAGGCTTATGATAAATTGAAAACTGGTGTCTATTATTTAATCTTGTTATTGTTAGGTCTAGGAAATTGATCGAATTGTTCTGTTCTATTTCAGAAGTGAATTTTATTTTTGGGTGCAGGTTGTTGATGAAATTTTCGAATACAGTGAACTGTCTGTTCCGGTGAAACACACAATAATGTCATCGACATGTCGATACCAATATAGGAAATGAGCAACTGAAAGATAGGGAAGACTATTTCCCTGAGACTATTCAAGTTTCAATGAGGTAAAATGGAACAGATCCATGCTGATCAATGGCAGTCATCATCAAGTACCATCCTCATCTCAAATTTCAACCCCTAGAGCAGGGGTGACCACCCTTGAAAATTTGGAAGAGGGTAGATGGGTCGAGTGATACCTCGAAAGAAAGGTATTATCTTTGTCTGCATTCCGTGAACGAATTTTCATTTTTGATTGAAAACTGTAGAAGATGCAGAGTGAGCTACTGAAAAATAGAGGAGACTATCTATCGCCCTGAGCTATTCAAGTATTAGTGCAAAAAAATGGAACAGATTCATTCCAGATGAAAGGCTGTCATCTTCCGAAACACCATTCCCATTTTAAGTTTCAACCCCTAGAGCAGGGGTGACCACCCTGTGTTATTTTTAAAGCAGAAAATAGGTCCAGTTATAACCTTCTGAGAAAGGATTTTTGTTTGTCTCCACAATGGTGTGCAAGTTTTCGTTCTTCATCAAAATTACTGGGTGAGCAGCTGAAGCATTGGAATGATTATGAAGGATTATGAATCTTGAAAGAAAACGATAAAACCCATCTACCCTCTTTCAAATTTTCAAGGGTGATCACCCCTGCTCTAAGGGTTGAAATTCGAGATGAGGATGGTACTTGATGATGACTGCCATTGATCAGCATGGATCTGTTCCATTTTACTTCACTGAAACTTGAATAGTCTCAGGGAAATAGTCTTCCCTATCTTTCAGTTGCTTATCCCTGTATCTTTTACAGTTTTCAATTAAAAGTGGAAATTCGTTCAAGGCGATGTAGACAAAGATACCACCTTTATTTTGAGTCATCACTCGACCCATCTTCCCTATTCAAAATGTTCAAGGATTGCAACCCCCGCTTAGGGGGTTGATATTTCAAGCAAGTTTTGTACCCCAAAAGATGTCCTCCTTGAAACAAAAATTGACCTGTTTTTGCCTTTTGATCAGAAATGAATATCTTGGTAGATATAGTTTTAGTTTTCATTGAAGCAACCGGTATAGTTGTTTGAGGAATGTCTTATTCCATTTAAATAAATTTCGCCGATGATTTCTTATTATTTTTGATTAATTCATGCACTTTTGACGTGACAACGTCTTATAATTCGATAGAGCCGGCTGCACGCACAAAAGAACATGACTCATGCGGCGTTACCTGGCTCTGAGGCGTTCCATTTAAGGCTTGAAGTGCAAGCGAGAGTGCGGAATGATTGACAAAGAGGCACAATCGGTCTCCGCGTTCAGCAGCGTTCGATATCTGTCTCTCCTACTTGAGTGAGCGATGCGTCCGCGTGGGCAGCTGCTATACAATAATACGTATGTAGTATGAAGTGTAGTGAAAAGAGAATGTGATGTCAATTGTTTATAGCGACGATAATTACAGCGATAAAGGTAATGATTCTTTCGATATTAAATATATGTTCAGTGATATATTGTCGAATATTCGTGCTTCCATCATTAAAATAAATACCATCGGTCCGCTAGTGCAGCGATTGTAGGTTATGCCATAATTGACCCTACTATAACAATAAGTTCACAGAACTATTTCACGATGAGTAAAAAATCAATTGCTTTACTATTCGATCGAAATAACCAACGAGCGTAGCTATGATTTCGGAAATTGAACAACACATTACACTCTAAACACTCCTTTTCATTTCCTTCATTTCCTATCATCGTCCTATTCTCAACAAAATAACACAAATTGTAAGAAGTTAAATATCACACATGCTTAAAAGTTGTAAAAAAAATTGCTCAAATCACATTCATACTTGTAAAAACTATGTACATTGTAAAAAAAATAAATGAAAATTGACATAATTGTATTTATGCGTACAAATAAATGTAACTTAATCAATTCATTTACCTCCTTCTCTATATCCATACAAAATATCTATCAAACAAATAAAATTAAAATTTTCGTTTGAAAAATGCAACCATTCCATCAGTATTTTCTTATAACTTTGTCACGTTTAGCTATCGTCAGTAAACCGACTTTACAGACAACCAATTTTTTCGATGTTTTCTCTCGATAATAGAGTTTTCCGATAGCCTGATATCTCGCCATTATTCAGGGTCTTTCGACCCGATTCGAATCGCTTGAACCAATGACACGCCGGGGAATTCTGTCACATTACTAACCCGGTAATTTCGCCAAACCCCTCTCGTGTCGAGGGAAGGGATCTTTAATGTCCAACACATCTCTGTTAGACAGGACCGACGGCTTTACATCTCCTCAAGCGATTCCCAGAATCCGAAAAATCGCACCGACTTTGTGGGGATTGAACCCCAATTAACTACGCCACCGAGCCGGCTTGATTCAATAATTGGAGTTGTTAACATACAAATGTCATGGAAGTACCAAGTTATCGACGAGTACAGTATTACAACAGATGGCATAGTAGTATAGTTTATTTCAAACAGTTCGGTTACTTTTAGGATGGAGGGTGTAAGTACTTCAAGATAGGGGAAGGGCGGGTAATTGGAGTCAGCGGGCAATCGGAATCACACGCATATCTACAAAACTACGCACCCGAAACCTGGGAACATAGTCTTTACACCCCCCTATACACCCGCCGGCCACATCGTGAACGCCTCGCGCCAGTTACCGCTGCAAGTCGCTGAGTGACACTAGTGTTTTGTTTTCGCGCGTCGTCATTGTACATTAACGCAAAAATATCATTAGAGGTGAGTGTCGTTTTTTTAAGTGTACCATATTTTGTTTATTGTAGAAAGGTAGTCTGTATGTTTAAAATTGTGATTAGCGTCTTATATTACAGTTCCAACTTAGATTTTTTTTGTTTTATTATTATTTCTTTGGCAGTATAGTAGCGGCTAATGAGTGACCCCCATTGTCCGCACGTGATTACCATTACCCGCAAAAGACTAATATTAATATTTTTGCTTCTAGATGCCAAAAGTACGAGTAAGGACAACCGAAAAAGCCAATTGGTCATCCGAGTCTCTCAAAAAAGCCATACTTCTTATCAGGCCCGCCGTAAGCTGGCGTGCAAGGCGTGCAATGCACGCGGGCGGCGCATTCAGGGGGGCGGCAAATCAGACAATCATCGACTAAAATTCAGACATTGTCACCTCACAATACTAAAAAGATTATCCTTAAAAAAAATAATATGATGAACGGCGCCCAAATATTTCTTTTATATCGTAGCATTACATAGCGCCATCTATTGAAATTCATGAGAACAAAGTTAATCCGTATCGTGCTCTATGCGAAATAGGGAAATCCCACAGATATCAGGGAAATCCCCTTAAAACTGCGTGGAAAATACAATGGATTACAAAAAAAATATTGGAAATGAATAATCGTGCATTTTACGTTCCATGCTCGGCGCATAGTCTCAATTTGGTCGTTAACGATGCAGCAAATATAACGCACGACACGGTCAACTTTTTCAACTTAATTCAAGAAATTTACGTTTTCTTTTCGTCTTCTACCAAAATGTGGTCCATAATTTGCAAGCATTTACCTGATTTAAAACTAAAGGCATTAAGTGTCACGCGATGGTCTAGCAGAATCGATGCAGTCAAACCTTTACGGTATCACCTCGAAAAAATATTTGACGCTTTACTTGAAATATCAGATAACAATTCGTCGGAATGGGATTGTACAACAACTCACAAAGCACATTCGCTTGCTTTGAATATTCAAAATTATAGATTTATTTGCTTAGTTGTAATTTGGTTTGATATTTTAAACGAAATTAATGCTATTAGCAAAATGATGCAAAACCCCACAATAAATACTCAAATCTGCATAAATTTGTTAAATAAATTGATTCATAAATTCACCGAATATCACACAGATGAGCATTTCGAAAGGGTGTTAGAAGAAGCTACCACTGTGGCTCGGGAACTTAATTATAGATACCGTTCGTCCACGAAGAAAACCAACTCAATTTCAGTATGAACAGAGTGATGAAGTCTTACTAGACCCTAAAACAAAATACAAGCTAGATGTTTTTTTTAGGATCCTGGACCAAACCTTAACTTCTTTAAAACGTAGATTCGATGAGTTGGAAACTTTTACCGACGTTTTTGGCTTTTTCACCAATAATAACTTGTTTAGTTACTCCAAAGATGATTTAATGAAACATTGTAAAGATTTGAATGTGAAGCTAAAAGATAGTTCAAGTAGTGACGCAGATATTGACGGTATAGATATGTTTAATGAAATCAATGCTTTAAAGTTGCATTTAACTGAAAACCAGTCTAATGATCCACAAACCCTATTATAATACATTTTGCTAATGAATTAATGTCAACATTTCCGAATACAGCAATAGCGCTAAGGATACTACTTACATTGCCGGTTTCAGTTGCATCTGGTGAAAGGTCATTTTCAAAGTTAAAAATAATAAAAAACTATTTGAGATCAACTATGCACCAGCAAAGACTAAGTAATTTAGCAATAATTTCAATTGAACATGAGATTCTAAATAGACTAGACACCAAAAATTATTAACATGAAGGCAAGAAAGGTGCAGTTTCTGTGAAATAACTTAATACCTATACCTACCTACATAATATGTATAAACTGCACCTTTCTTGCCTTAATTTTTTCATTTAATGTCGTATTAGTGTATCTATCTTGTATAAAATAACCTAATATAACATAGTTTTTCACTGTACAGCATTTTTTTTCACATTTTTATAAACACCTAGGTTTTGTAGTTAGATAGGGGTGGCACGATAGGAATGGCACACCGGCGTTCAAACCGCTAGCGGCGGGCCTGCTTCTTATTGAACAAGAGGGTTATTCTATAAGAAAAGCTAGTAAATCTACTGGTATCACATTTTCGAGCTTACAAAAAAGATTCAAAAAGAAGACTATCCAAGAACCCGTCTTGGAAGATGTACAGTATTTGCGCCTGAAGTAGAAGAAAAATTAGCTGATGTGATAAAAAATTTGGCTAATATATTTTATGGTTGTACCGCAACTCAAATAAGGAAAGTGGCATTTGATTATGCGGAAAGTATGAATTTACATCATAACTTTAATGAAGTTACAAAAATGGCTGGTCGAGATTGGTTGAAAGCTTTTATGGCTAGAAATAATATATCTGTGAGAAAACCAGAGGCAACCAGCATAAATCGAATAACAGCGTTCAATTAAGAGGAGGTGCAGTTATTTTTTAAGCTGTTGGAGGAAATTATGGAGAAACACAAATTTCTTCCCAAAAATATATACAATTGCGACGAAACCGGAATGACAATTGTACAGAATCCAGGGAAAATACTAGCAACGAAAGGAAAGAAGAGAGTGGGATCTATCACCAGTTGGGAAAGAGGCAAAAATATAACTTTGATGTTTGTGAGGAGCGCTGCAAGTGGCTTCATCCCACCTATGTTTATTTATTTCCGCAAGAGAATGACTCCTCTACTTGAGAAGGATGGTCCATCAGGAGCACTTTATAAATGCTCCAACAATGGATGGATAAATGAAAGTCTCTTTCTTGAGTGGCTCGAACATTTTAAAAAACATGCTAAACCTTCTATGGACGAACCTGTTCTCTTGATTTTAGACAATCATGCTAGTTATTCTTCCCTACCTATCTACGAATTTTGCAAAAGCACCTATATTCATATGTTATCCTTGCCACCACACACATCCCACAGAATGCAGCATTTGGACGTGTCATTCTTTGGACCTCTTAAAACCGCATACAAAAAGGAAGGTGATTTATATATGAAAAGTAATCGCCTAGAACACATAACTCCTTATAATGTAGCATCATTGGTGAGGAAAGCATATATTACCGTTGCGTCTATTAACAAAGCGGAATCGGGATTTTGAGCAACAGGTATTTTTCCAATAAATCCCCAAGTATTTTCTGAAGAAGATTTTATGGCTGCTGAGATTCTCCAATCTGACTCTATAGTCGTTTGCAATGAATCTATTACCATTTCTACTTGTGACATAGAACAAGAGATTCAAATGTCATTCCCAGCACATCAAAACAATTAGATTTATCAGCTGTAAGTGAATCAGATCAAATAGTTATCTCATCCTTGACATCAAAAGCCAAAGAGTCGTCTGATCCTCCGTCAAATGTTCAACTATCCGATTTTTTAAAATTACCAAAGAAAACACCTGTGGCTAAAGAGAAACAGCGCCGAAAGAAGCAGTATGCTACTGTATTAACCTCAACTCCACTGAAGAAAGATTTGATAGAAAAGGAAAATAAAAAGATAAAAAAAGTACAGAAAGAGCAAGAGAAAGAAAAAAAGAAATGGAAAGGTAAGGGTCAGGGGAAGAAGACTAAGGTGCAGAACGGTGATGGTCCCAAAAGGACAAAGAGACAGGTTCCTCAGGATTCAAACGATACATCAGTTTCAAGCACTAACATTAACGACTTATGCCAGGATGATGAGAATGATGATGCAGAAGACGCAGGAAATAGATGTTTAATATGCAGTGGAATTTGGACGAAACAACGAGATGTGGTACCGCTGTACCACATGTGGATTGTGGGCACACGCAGAATGTACTGGATGGGATTCTGCCGAAGGGTACGTCTGCGATATGTGTTAGTTTTGCTTCATCCTCATTTCCCACAGGCTGACCACCATGCCCCGAAGTAAGTGGCAATGGGAGTCAAACCTACTTTTTTTAAAACTTAATTTTTTCCCAAAGTTGATGTACAAGATGATTAAAACTGATCTCGATTATTAGACAAATAAGTGTTTTTTGTTACAAAACATTAGCAATAAATTTTTAATTTTGAAATAAGCTTTTATTTGAAAACTTGCTTAAGTGACTCCTATTACCCTTTTCTACCCTAAGCTTTAGTGCTAAATGATCACATAGCTTTCCATTTCACCGATTCCATTCGACATTAAGTGTAATTAAGGTAGCGAGGAAAATAATATCATTCAAGTATTGCAATCTACATTGTTGTATTTTGCTCTTTATTTCATATTTCTGGGTACGGGTTGTGTAGTTTCAAGTGATTTTACAAACTTGGTCACATTCTTTTCGTTTATTATAACAAAGTTAAATTATTTCCGAAATACTAATCCTATTTTGCATCACGTATATTAAGTGACAATAAAAGTTCAAGAAATAAATACAGATAAAGTAGCCGAGAAGAATAATATTGATAACAACACACTCTACATAAAGACTTATACACATTTTCATTTAATTTATTCAAACTTAAAATTAGAAGCCAGAACAAACTGAATCGTTTCCAAAATAACAAGTTTAAGGTTTGAACTTTATAAATGGGCATTTCAATAAGAATAGTCCAATTGAAAAAAGACAGTTATTTTTATATAGTCTATAGTAATTAATATTTCATTATATCGTCTCCAGATCATGTTGGCTGAGAAATGATATATTTTGACTTTCTCGAATATTGGTATGTTTTTATAATATTGAGTGAGTTTAAAGGCGCAGAACAAGATACCCGTTATTACGCATACAGTAATTATTAGTTTCAATAATGTTATCATGTTATCTATTCTATCATTGTCGCTATGTAAGGCTAACGATTGAAGTTGATCAGAATTGGATAGCTTATTTAACTTTATCGAATGATCAAATTCTGTTCTAGATTTTTCAAAACGTCTGAAAATTCTTTAAGAAAATGTTGAAATGATGAATTTTCCAAATTCGTATGTTTTTCAATCCTTCCTTCCTCAAAGCTTGATTCATCATTTTCACTTTTGTATTTTTGAAAACATCAGACATATCTGTCATCAGTTTTTCTAAGAAAGAGTTTTCGGTATTTATCATTTTGTTCAAATTTTTCGATATATTTTCTGTAAAACTGTTTTGAACTTTAATGAATTCCTGAAGTTCTTGTTTAATTTTAACATCTTGTTTAGAAAGACTGTAATCATTGAAGAATTTGAAAAAAGCACTTTGTTTGAAATCTTCTTCGAAATAGTTTGTTAAGAAATTTTTTGAATCATTGGGGAGTTTCAATTCACCATTATGTTGTGTATCATTGAAACATTCAATTCCATTTATATTTTGGGCATTCAGAGTTGTGCCATGAGGTATTTCAATCTTGTTTTTGTTAGCATAGAATATTATATGTGCCAGACTTGCGCAGGAAAACACGTTTTCATCAATTTTTATTGATGTTAGGTATTCGCAAGAATCAATTAGATATTCTATGTTGAAAGTTTTCAAGTGATTTTTACTTATATCTATATTTGTCAAATTTGTTAAAGGCATGAATATTCGACTCTCTAAATTCGTTATATCGTTATTACTCAAGTTTAGGGAAGATAAATTTTTAAGCCATGAAATTTTCCATATTCGAAATTTTAATTTTATTATATGAAACGTCTAGAATTTTCAAATTTTTTGATCCTTGAAAACTCCGAATGTAATAGTATTCAAACGATTTCTTGAAATATCAAGAGTTTCCAAATATTGCAAGTTTTAAATGCTTCATTATTCAGTGAAGATATTTTATTGCCTCCGAGGAAGAGGTTTTTAAATGATGTGGTAATATCGTATCACCTAATGTTGTTAATGAATTTTCCGAAATAGAAAACACATCAATATTGACATTTAAAGAACAATTAGCCAAAGAGTTAATTTCATTATTATCTAATATTAAATATTTCAAAAAAATAAATGATGACACCAACTTCCGTCCATTTTTTCAAAAATTATGGGATATATTCAGCATTCTCAATCTATACAGAGGTTCAGTTATATTCGATTTGAATTGATTCAGTTTGTTGTAGCTTAAATCCAAATATTCAATGTTATTAGATCCATGAAAGGATCCACTATTTATTTGTTTAATTTTATTTCTACTCAAATCTAAAATTTTAAGTTGGGTTAAATGAGAAAAGGAATTTGCAGATATAACTTCAATTTCATTTTTTCTAAATATATCCTAGTGACATTTGGAAGTCCTGAAAAAGCTCCATCTTGAATATATCGAATATTTGATTCATTCAGAAAGATTTGTGTTAGAGTGTGAAACTGAACAAAGGAATTAGTTTGAACGATATCTACATCATTTGCTATAAAGGTAATTGTGCATTCGTACAAATTACAAAAATTATTTGAAGAATGCATTTGGTGTATATTCTTGCAAGTTATATTTTCATAAGGAGGTATATCGATCCGATAACAATGATAATGGTTGCATCTTTCTGTTTGATGTGGCTGAAAAAATATTTTGCAGTGAGGTTCTTCATTACACATCGCTTGGCCCATGAATAGTATGAATAATAGAAGCTTCATTCTCAAACTGAGGGAAACTTTCACCTGTAAAATATTAACCATATTGATTAGAAATATATATTACTATTATATATTTTACTATTATATACTTTGACAAAAAAGTTTCAGAAATTTTTTCAATCTTCAGTTGTGAATCAGATACGAAAAGGTAATCTTAATCCCTTTGTATTCCGTCCCTGATTTTTTGAAAGTAGGGATGTCCGGGACATTTGCTCAGGTTCGGAAACGTGCTTCTGTTGCGGAGAAGCAAATTTTATTAATATATGTAGTTTCCAGAGTGCGGTGGTGTTTATAAAGGTATGTATTGTCTTTTACTACTATTGTACTGGTTGATGGTTTTTCCTGTGAGTAAAATTTCATGTCAAAGTAGTACTTCTGAGATACTCTCATTAGTACATGTCTCCCCCTGTAGTGTTCTTATAGAGATATTCGGAGTTTTATCTTATAGCTGTATAATTTGAAAGTTATTGAATAAAGGGTACCCCTCGATAAGATAGGCGAAATACCCTCAAAAGCGAAATCCTTTTTTTCCTTGATAACATCATAGGGGGATCACAAGAAAAACATTCATCAATATATTCACCCCCTACCACCTCCCACCCTCCCCAGCCATCAAAAAACGTGTTTTTTTGCATTTTATTTTTTTCCTCTGGTTCTGCTGGCTTAAAAAATCATGAACAACCTTAGTCACCTTACAAAACATACAGAATTTTTTTTCGTAATAATCGTGCCCCCGTAAGGGCCCATAAAATTTTTTTTTTTCTAAAATATCTCTAAAATTAGCGAAGACCGGTGCAAGTTCAATATTTTCTAAAATTAGCGAAGACCGGTGCAAGTTCAATATTTTCGGCGTTTGATTTCTTTTATGAAAAAGTATTTTTCTGAATTTTTTTCGGATTTTTTGTTCGCCACCACCAAAAACGTGAAAAACTAGTTTTTATCATTTTAATGCGGAAAATTCAACTTTTCACATGTCCAAGAGAGCGGAAAATAATGTTGATTGTTTATTTCTTCACAATTTCATGAATATAAGAGTAATTTCCGGATCTAAAATATCTCTAAAATTAGCGAAGACCGGTGCAAGTTCAATATTTTCGGCGTTTGATTTCTTTTATGAAAAAGTATTTTTCTGAATTTTTTTCGGATTTTTTGTTCGCCACCACCAAAAACGTGAAAAACTAGTTTTTATCATTTTAATGCGGAAAATTCAACTTTTCACATGTCCAAGAGAGCGGAAAATAATGTTGATTGTTTATTTCTTCACAATTTCATGAATATAAGAGTTAACTCATGAAATTTTAACTCAAACATATTTTTATAGACCATTTTAGTCAACTTTTCACATATCTCGGAGTGAAATAAAATGAAAATAGTTTATTTCTTTACAATTTTAAAAATATAAAAGTCAACTGAAGATTTTTTCAATTCAAACAAGTTTTTAAAACCATTTATAGTAATTTTGACAATTATTTCGCTTTACGGCCTTTTGAGTGCTGAAAATTTAACTTTTCACTAATCTGGGCTTGTGAAAAATGAAAATAGATTATTTCTCTACTTTTTATTATTATATGGGCTAACTATCGATAATTTGTTAACTTATTGTTTATTTAATTTACGTTTATCTATGCATCACATTATTTTATGTGAAAAATGTAATGAAGAAATCTAAGGAATTGGGATTAAATGAACCAAAAAATTGAGAAAAAAAGTTTAAAGTATCATTAGTATAAAGATTTTTATTAATAAAAATATAATGATTTTCATTACTATTTGTAATGCTTATGCGTCTGTGTGTGCTATGTGAAGATATGAATTTAAGTGAAAATGTATAATGAAATATTTCGAATTACGAAACTTTATAAACTGTATAAAACATGAATTTAATGATTTACATAATTTTCACTCATTAATTCAGTCTTCTTCGCTATCTTCTTCTATTACAGGTATTGTATCTTTGTTTGTAAATATATAAGTTAGGTGCTCTGCCGGTTTCATAATTCTCGATTCAAATCTTCCGTACGACCAATGATATACGAGACCAGTCACATGAGAACAGGTACCTATCGTTTTATTCCCTTTTGCACAATAACAACAGTAAAGTCCAAACTGTTTTTGTTAGGCTCATAATGTACATAACACTTGTATGTTCTACTATTTACATGCCGTGATTTTACTTCGAATCTAACGATTTGTGGCAGCTCTTTGGCGAAACTCAAAAACAATGTATCGTCTTCTTGCAGCATTTCTGCTAAGTAAGAAATTGCTTGAGACAATTGGTACGATCCTATAAAAGTAATCGAATATTTAAATAATTATAAGTATAAAGTAGAGTATTAGATTAGAATGAGAAGTTTAAAATGATACACACCTGTAAAGAATACTTTCAACTCCTCAATGCTCAATTCTGGAAAGTCAAGGAGTTCCTTGGAATTAAAGTCTGAAAAGGTGTACTTTTTCTATTCCAATTCTTATCTTCCACATAAGTAGACAATGTATTAGTCAAATTTTTCGTCACCGTGATTCTTTCAATTATTGCACCTGCACCTTTTTCATCTGAATTCAGACGTTTTCTGCTATTATATCTCTGAAAGCTCTATCTAATATGAATACATCACCTTTTTCCAATAGGCTACTGAGCCCATTTGGTACCTCCTATATTTCTTCCAATCTTTGTGGCGTAGAAAGGACCTTCTACGTTTACTACGAAACCATCTGTAGTGGTAGGCGTGAATGGTTTGCGTAGGGATGGTTTTTTTTCCCTGAGTTTGATTTCCTCTGGTAAATATTGTTACTACTTTTTCCATGGCGTAAGTATGTACCGACGCATATGAGTGCTAAGCTATCGTCTAAATCAAATAATTGACGTGCAACTGGAGATGTACAGTTGACGAAATATTCTCTAGTATTAGCATGATAACTAAAATATTTTGGTAAATATTTTTAGAAGATTTCAGCACGCTATCTATTGGTTTTTAACTACTTTTTCGTCAATTTCAACAATAGCTGCGACACAGTTAGCAGAATTTCCTGTCAGCAATTTCATCAAAAATATTGCTAAAGCCTGTAAAACATTATTGTACTCAAGTGGCTGCTCTCGTTTATTATTTGTCGTATGGAATATTTCAATCGAGAATTATTAAACTGGCAGAGCACCTAACTGATGTATTTACAAACAGAGTTACAATACCTGTAAAAGAAGAAGATAGCGAAGAAGACTGAAATAATGAGTGAAAATTATGTAAATTATTAAATTCATGTTTTATACAGTTTATTAAGTTTCGTACTTCAAAATATTTTACTATACATTTTTCACTCACACTCATATTTTCACATAGCACACACAGACGCATAAGCATTACAAATAGTAATGAAAATCATTTTATCTTTATTAACACAAATCTTTATACTAATGATACTTCAAACTTTTTTCTCAATTTTTTGGTTCATTCAATCCCAATTCCGTAGATTACTTTATTACATTTTTCACATAAAATAATGTGATGCATAGATGAACGTAAATTAGTTAGCCCATAAAATGATGAAAAAGTAGAGAAATAGTCTATTGTTATTTTTCCACAAGCCCAGATTAGCGAAAAGTTTAATTTTCAGCACTCAAAGAGCCCCAAAGCGAAATAATTGTCAAAAATAACTATAAATGGTCTTTGAAAAACTTGTTTGAGTTCAAAAATCTTTAGTTGACTCTTTTTTTAAATTGTAAAGAAATGAACTATTTTAATTATTTTCCGCACTCCGAGATATGTGAAAAGTTGAATTTTCAGCACTCAAGGAGCCGTTAAGCGAAACAGTTGGCAAAAATGACTAAAAATGGTCTATAAAAATATGTTTGAGTAAAAAATTCTTATATTTATGTAATTGTAAAGAAATAAACTATTTACATTATCTTCCACACTCCTGGACAAAAAAAACTCATTTTTCGCGTTATTGAAGGTGACGAACCTTCAGGAAAATTCTGAAAAAATTCAGAAAAATACTTTTTCATAATAGAAATCAAACGCCGAGAACATTGGACTTGCACCGGTCTTCGCTAATTTCACAGATGAAATTTTCGAGTAAAATTTTTTTCTTGAAGCCCCCACGGGAACCCGATTATTGCGAAAAAATTCTGTATGTTTTGTTAGGTGTTCATGATTTTTTTCAGATTTTTTAAACCAGCATAACCCGAGAAAAAAATAAAATGAAAAAAAAAAACGTTTTTGATGGCTGGAGAGGGTGGAAGGAGGGAGGGGGCTAATTTATCGATGAATGTTTTTCTTTTGCCCCCCCTATAATGTTATCAAGGAAAAAGGATTTCGCGAGTGAGGGCGTTTCGCCTATCTCATCGGGGGGTACCCTTTCAAAACAGTTAATACGCGAGTCCTATTTGCATTTTGGTTTTTTAATGTTTAATCTTATTTTCTCTCACAGGTTAATTGCATGACAAATGCATTTTCGATACAGATAACACTCAAAAGGAGAGGATATTCAGTGGAACGAGTTAATCAGCGTCTTTATGGGACTGTTCCGTGAATGTTTTCCTCGGAAGCTTGTCCAGCTGAAAAGAGGTAAAAACAGGCTGGGTGCTCTACAAGTCATATCAAATTATCAACCGGAGTTTAAGCCTATTTTTAATGATTGTAAAAAGGATTATCAAAATTTACTAGTTACAAAACGTGCAGATTTGTATCAGGACAAAATAAGTAGGTCAGACAACAAAATAAAATTAATGTGGACAGGCATTCGCCTATGAAAGGAGGCCCAAAAAATGTGGCAAATTATAACAATGAGTATATGTCAAAAATAATACCAGAACTGCTCAGAGGCAGAGATGTTGCTGAATTGGTCTGCAATATCCCAAATAACCCTCAGTCAATGATTTTCACTCCAGTAGCTGTTAAAGAAATAAAAGAATTAGCCAATACTCTGAAAAATAAGCACACAAGCGGTGACGATGAGGTTGAGCCTGATTAAATTATGTATCGATGAAGTCACAGAAGTAATATGCAATATTATGAATAATTCATTTAAGAAAGGTTAGATGTTAAACTGGCGTTGATTACACCAATCCATAAAAAAAGGAGACTTCGAAGAATTTGTTAATTACAGGCCGATCAGAGTCCTGCCGTCATTCTCCAAGTTGTTTGAGCTGTCAATGTGTAGTAGGTTGTTATTATTATTATTAGAAATAATTTAAGGCTGAGGACATAGTCCTATGAAGCCTAATTACAGAAGATAATTCATAAATTGTATACACAGCTTATACATAAAATTAGTAAAAATTAGTGTCGTAATAAACTGCACTAGAGCATTGACACACCACTATGCGAAAAGTCCGTTTTGTTTTTGAATTCATTTACCGATTCCGAGCGGACTACATCACCTGGAAACTCATTCCAATCATTGAACACTCTATTGACCATCATGTGCCGTCTTTGCCTTGTCGAAAACTTTTCTTTTCTCAGTTTGAGACAATGGCCACGCAAGCGAGTATCATCGTTTAATGCATACAAACTCTTGTTTGTTGATTGTCAATCGAGTACTGATACAACGGATTGTTCGGTCCTATACGCAGCACTACACATTTGTCCACGTTCAATGGTAGGAGCCAATCTTTGCACCATCGATTTATTACATCTAAGTCGTCTTGCAGAAGCTGCCTCCCGATTAGCGGGTTTGCATACAACTTGGTGTCATTAGCGTAGAACGATTTGCGAGACCTAATCCGATGAGACAAGTCACTTGCGAAAATAATGAATAGCAGTGGCCCTAGGACGGATCCTTGTAGCACCCCACTCTTAACCGTCCTTTCCGAAGAGTAAGCACCACCAACTTTTACTACAAATGTTGGCCGCGACAAATAATTAGCAGTCCAAAGAAGCAACTTCTCCCGAATATCTACGATATTTAATTTATACACTAATATCTTAGCTGTGACTCTGTCGAAAGCTTTTGCGAAATCGAGATATATTACATCGGTAGGTGTTCTATGGTCGTAGGCGTTTGTCCAGTCGTTAAGGCAAGATAACAGATTGGTAGTTGTAGATTTTCCCCCAACAAAGCCATGTTGCTCTGATGGTATGATGGATTTTTTGTAATAAACTCTGTCATCGCTTCAACTATTATTGATTCCATAACTTTTAATGCAGCAGACAAAAGACTTATTGGTCTATAATTATACGGGTCGAGTTTATCACCTTCTTTGTAGATGGGAGTGACACTTGACTTTTTCCAACCTAGAGGAACGCTGGATCTCTCGAAGGACGTTTTCATAATACTAACCAACGGATGTGAAAGTACATCGGCAAATTTCTTCAAGAAGAACGAACTGAGGTGGTCAAGTCCTGGGGACGAATGATTTTTGAGCTTGAGAAGGTGCTTTTTCACTATATCTGGATTGAACTCTACATGTGTTATGCTATTGTCCAGTGGTGTCGTAGCAGAACCCGGCATCTGCTCGATCTCTGGCTCAGATGTGAAGCAGCTAGAAAATGCATCCGCCAGAACCTCCGCCGATTCAGTGTCAGATTGACATATACTCCCATCATTTTTTCGTAGCAGGGGAGCACTTACCTTCGACTGCAAATTGGTACGAATAAATTTGAAAAGTTTTTTGTTGTTATCGGAAGCAGCAATCGATTCCTCGTACTGGCGGCGTGCAGAACGCAGAGCAAGAGATACTTGGTTGGAAAATTTTCTATGATTCAAAAAGTCTTCAGGGTTATAAATGCGTTCATATTTCTTCCACAGGCGATTTTTGTGTTCTATCAGCGACAAAAGCACCGAGGTAATCCATGGTTCGAGAGGATTCGCGCGAGAAGTCTTTTTCTTGGAATGTCTGTCTATTAGCGACATCAATGTGGAGTGAAATTTCTTCCACATAATATCAGCATCATCTGTAGGACTGAAAAGTGACCGCCAATCAGTATTCTGGAGATCGTGGGACAAGGTTTCAAAGTTGACTACATTATAAACAATATGATTGGATCTTTCTGGTTTAATATCATTGAGCTGCAGGGTGAAAGTGAGAACTTCGTGATCGGAGATACCAATTGGATAGTGATGTTCTGGCTGTGTAATGAGTTGATCTTCGTTGGTGAATATCAGGTCCAATGTTGAAGGCTCATTATTTTTTCTGAATCTAGTTGGTCTATCGAAAAACTGGAAAAGGTTTGAGTCGGAAATAAATCTTACAAAGTCACTCGCAAAGTTTGATCTTTCAGGAATATGAGTCACAGGTCAAACGATATCGCGATAGTTGAAATCGCCAACAATAATTAGGTTATTCAGTGATGAAATTCGATCCAAGTATTCGATAAGGAGGATGTTTGATTCTTGAATGACATCGCCAGGTCGATAAACGCAGACCAGGTTAATTTCAGTATTATTCCTAGATAATCGAACATGTAAATTTTCGACACCTGGAATTTCGACTGCAACTGGGTAGACTGCAAAGTTACGAGTTATTTCATCACGCAGGGAAATGCATACACCTCCGCCAGTACGATTCTTTCTATCCCGCCTATGCATGCTGTATCCGTTGAGATGAGCTAAATTGTCGGAATCTATTTTATTCAACCATGTTTCAGCTATGAATATTATGTGTGGTTTTAGATCATTTATTCTACAAACTTATTCATTATATTTAGGTTTGATTGCGCTAATGTTAGTGTAGAAAAGTAGCCAGTTCAAATAAGTCGGTAGAAGAGAAGCAGGTGCATTGATGAAAAGTAGGAACGATTTTTGGGCATCCGTTCACGTATTTAATGGTGATATTATTTTCTCCACCTTTTTTCTTATTCTCTAATTCAGTACGCAGATCCTCTAATACTTTCATTAGTATCGGTGTTTGGTCGCATATAATCGATAGTTTAGATGTTGTTGGATTTTCAGTTCTCTTTTTATTCCTTAGAATATTGCGCGCATCGTATTCACTAGGCATAGTGAGTTTCAACATACGGGGGTATCTGGTGTCCGTTTTGGGTTTACCAACTCGGAAGAAAGCCACTGGGACAGCGGTACAGTTGACCGCGTTCAGCACGTCTTGTACAACCTGCTTGTCGTGATTCTTTTTGGTCTCCTCATCGCCAGCCGCCTTAGGCATCCCCCTAATAAGAACATTTTTAGCTAAGCTGAATCTTTCCATCGTTTCTTGCTCAATTTCATCAGCGAACTGAACAGATTTCAGTTTCTCAAGTGTTGCAAGAGTTCCATTTATTTGATCGATTTTGACTTTAAAGTTATCAAGTTCTTGGCGCATGTGATCATTCAACGATTGAATCATTGTTTTAATATCTGTGTTGCACACGATCTTAACACATCGGAGTTTCTGACGTGTTAGACGGTCGTCGCCGCCATAGGCAAGATCGGTGCAAGCGACGTGAATCCACCGCTTGCAGCCGTCGCATTGGAGTTTAGATACATCGCGGTCAAGAATCTGCTTCGAGCAATTGGCATATGTGGTCACAGGCATTTTTTTTGTTAGATAAAGATTAGTATAGTTTTAAAGTGCTAACAGAATTCAGAAAATTCAGAATAGATTTACCCAATTTTCGGCCACCAGGCGCTACAAATACGAATTGTCCGTATGATCAAAACACTCGGCAACTCATAAAGAAGACTACGTTTCAGTTGTAAAATCACTTTAAATTTGCCCGAAATACGGTTGATTTTCCGAAAGAGAAACCGAAGCACCATCAGCTGTGTTACAACATTCACAATGTTAATGGAGTTCTTGTCATCCTGCGGTTTGCTTAATGCTAATCAACACGGGTACATAAATGATAAATCTGTTGTCACAGTTGAAATGCAATTTACGGAGAACATCATATAATCGTTTGAAAACAATGAAATACTTTATGGAATATTTTCAGATTTATCAAGAGCTTTCGATTGTCTCTACCATCGGTACTTACTTTTGAAACTGGACAGATATGGGGTGAGACACAACTGTCTAAAATGGTTCCAATCTTATTTAACCTATAGGAAACAGAGGGGTAAAAATACTGAAAAACGGCATGGCAACCAAATCAGAAATAATAGATAACACTCACGGCGTTCCTAGGCCCAATATTATTCATTATTTTCATGAATGATATCATAGACGCATTAGAAGATAATACAGATACATGTCACATTACCAACTACGCAGATAATACAAACCGACTTTTAGCAGGAACGAATTATCCAGATTTGCTAAAAACAGTAGCAATTAATTTATTTTTCATTCCATACAAAACTGGTTCTCTGAAAATAGGCTAATTATGAACGCAGGAAAACTAATATAGTCCTCTTTAGAACAAAACAGCAAAGAATAGGGACTCCCACATCAGTTAAGTTATCAAACCAGGAAATTAAACCAGAACCCTCAACAAAATTTTAAGGCATGTTTTTGGATGAGCACTTACTGTGTGTGTGGTTATGCTACATACGCAGTAGTTAAAATATTGAAGAAAATTTTGTCAATAGAATTGGAAAATGCCTATCTGCATGGTCGAAAAAATTAATCTATAAGACTATAATTTTGACTCATTTCAATTATTGTTCCAGCATACTTTTTTCGTTGAATAAAACTGAATTGAGTAATTTACAAACCAAACAGAACCAGATGTTACGTTCTATTTTGAAATGTGACTGGTATACCAGAACTAGTTGTATGCTCGAAACTACGAGACTTTTTAGTGTATGGCAGATTATGTATGTTAACACCATGACTGTTGTCTTCAAGATTGTGAATGGGCTGTACCCGCAACACCTATATGGACATATAACTTTCGTTCATGAGGTTCATGATTATCGGACACGTTCTAGAAATAATGTATATATTGATCGAGTAACTACAAATTTCAGTCAAAATAGCCTCTTTTATAATTGCTACCGGGATGGGGTCACATACACGATGGAAACACTGATGGTTAACAAAAACATTTTTTGTAAACGTAGAATTAAAATGAAATAAAAACACGTGGTTCGTTGGTAAACAACGGCGGTTTGGCAATATGGCGTGGGTACGGAAAGCCGGCTCGTGGCAACGCGTGCTGCAGCCGGTTTTCTAAGACAGTGTGAATTCGAAGAGGTCGTTGAGGAGTAAGAGAGGGAGTCTCCGAAATGCACGGATATTTAAACCCTCGGTCCAGGTAGGCCCAGAGTATGTTCTGTGCCTAGCCTGGTCGAAGGGCCTACTAGGCGATCTGTGATTAAGGAAGCGTGGTTAACACGGTAACACGCTTATTCGGAGGGGCCTAGAGCGATCTAAGGTGAGATACCGTAGTGGAAACGGTAACATAATGAATTTATTGCATATAATAAGTTGCCAGATTCTGTTCAGGGATGTAAAACCGCTAAAATATTTAGGAAGAACTGTGTTAAGTTTTGCAAAGAAAAAATTCCTATTCGGGCATAGTTTGTTCATATGATTTATATGTTATATATTTTACATATTGTTGTGTTTCTGTGAGTATTGATGTGCGTAGATATTTCACATCAGTACTACATGTGTAATTTGTTAGCAGCAGCTATAAACAATAAAATTAAATTATAATTTTTATTATCAGTAGTGTATATTTGGACAATGTTCTCTGAAGCGTATCTGAGGTATTGCATACTTTTCTATTTTTTATTTGTTCATTTTATTTTTGTCATTTTCTGTACCGATTAAGTTTCGAACTGCTGCATGGTTTTTCACTAATATGAACTCATTATTTATGATTACGCTTTAAGTTGTTGATTTGTTATATAAGTATTTAAATTTATCCTGTAATTGGATTCTACCTGTAGGAAATGAAGAACTTATAATTATTATTATTATCAATGTGCTGTAAACTGTCTATGCACGTGGAGGAAACTTTAGATATGTACGTAGAATTACGTTTTTTCGCCATAACTTGAAAACTCGAAATCGCAGGTACAAGGTATGCATAGGAAACTTCATTAAGTTTCTTACAGCGATCTAATGAATTGAAAAAAATATGGGTTACAACTTGAAAAAATATAGTTTTCGATGTTTCTTCGTTTCGAAATGTGAGGCGGAAAAAAGAGCACTCTGTATACTGACTGAGATTAAGTCGGATACGTGTTATGTTCCGCATGGTTTCTTGTTTCCAAAACACCTTTCATTATTTTGATAGCTCACGCAGTTCTCGAGATATATCAATTTTTTCATGAAACAGAAATCGATAATTTTCCAGTAAAACTAAGATAATTCATAAACGAAACAAGCTAGACTTATGTGTGAGGTGTTTTTATGATCGGAATAACAAGTGTTATCGAACCAATGATCAATATATAGGGTGTTCTATATTAAATATCAAAGTTGGTATTAACTTCCGGCATAACCGGAAGTGTAATTGAGGTGGAAATATTTTAGAAATAGAGTTTCGGACCAGCTGAATCAACTACTAAAATATCAGAACGATAGCATTATTAGTTCTCCATAAAGGTCTAATAGGCCACTCAACTTGTTGTACCCCAAAGAGCCAAAATAAATAAAATAAATTAATAAATAAAACTTGGGATACCCAGTATTATTCATTATAGTCTAGTTTTATATTCCATTTTCGCTCAGGATTACATTTCCAGTTCGAGTCTTACTAGAACCTAAGTCATTTTCTCCGTTTTGTTTTTTTCTATATTCTATATTCACGAATAATACAATTAATATTTTATTGTGAAAGCAATTCAATCCGAATGAAAAAATTTTATGTATCATTCTGGTACAGCGTGGGTATACGCCTTCTAAATCTCCGCGCGGTTAACGCAGGATTAAAGTCTCAAATATATTTGAAAAGGTTTTCCCCGAACAAAATAATTTGACGTGTTTCACCAATTTTTTTCCAATCACTACAGGATGAGAAATATAGAGGGTACACGTTTGAGATGAACACCCTGTATCGACAGACACAGTGTGGCCTGGCACCTTCACAAACCGTAGCTCTAGAGAGATTAGATCACATTAAGGTTGATATTAAGTCGTATGCAGTAAGTAATTGTTGAAATTTATACTTGTGTTGTTTTTGAACTTGCAAATGGGATGAACACGGTTGAACCAACACAGTAAGTTAAGGCTACTAGCAAATAAAGACGAGGTGGCAGTTTTAACTTTTCAAAATATCGACGACACTAGGTTTTATTTGCTGATTGAATCATTGAAGGGCCATTCTTTTTTTCACATTGAAATTTAAAATCTTTATATATATATATATATATATATATATATATATATATATATATATATATATATATATATATATATATATATATATATATATATATATATATATATATATATATATATATATATATATATATATATATATATATATATATATATATATATATATATACATAGATGATTCGGAGGCAAAATTAGCGTAACACTCGAAAATTTAACCAAATTCGAAGTCCGATAATTTTCCTAATTCTCAACCGATATAGATGATTTTTGCGGCAAGTTATAGATCAACTCTTCTGCTTTGTAGAAATTACAAGAGAAAAGAGAAAAATTTGAAAAAATTTTATACGGCGCAAAACTAAAAGAAAATAAAATCGAAATTAGAGAAGCAGAAATCTAACGAAATGAAAATTTTTGAAATTCACTGGCCAATTTCACGCTCCAGGAGAACTCGAAGTACACTGGAAAAATCGTTGATTTTGCACATTTATTTTTGAATTTTTCTGTGTGACACTCTATAATAATTATCATTCCTGTCAAAAATTGAGAGCAGGTGTGTATCCTGGTGATACACTCATGAAATGAAATGAACATGTTGAGAAAAATGTTCATGATGACCCACAAAAAAAAAACATTTGATTTTAGTAGCGAGTATGACCCCCCGAGCTCTTATTACAGCGCGCATACGATTTCGCATACTCCCAATGATGTTGTCTATCATCTGTTGAGGTATGTTGTCCCACTCTTCCACCAAAGCCAATGTCAGCTCTTAAAAGTTTCCTGGATTCCGTTGTCGAACCCTTCTTCCAAGAATGTTCCAAACGTGTTCGATCGGGTTTAAATCCGGTGACCGCGACGGCCAGTCCATTCGTGTGATCCCAACTTCATTGAGATATTCTATCACTATGCGCGCAGTATGAGGGCGCGCGTTATCGTGTATAAAAAGGAAAATTTCCCCTATGTAAGGAGAAAAAGGCACAACATGGGGCTCCAAGATTTCTGTTATATACCGATGGGCATTAAGTGATCCATTGCTAATATATACTCCCAAGCATATGCCACCTCATATCATAACTGACCCTCCACCGTATTGCTCAGTTCCTGCGAAGTTCGCTTGATTGTACCGTTCCCCTCGATGCCTCCATATTCTATCTCTACCATCCACGAAATTCACACAATATCGGCTTTCATCACTAAATAAAACTCGTCTCCACTGATTGATTGTCCATGCTACATGCTCCCTTGCAAACGCCAATCTTGCTACCCGATGGGCTCTATCGAGTCTTGGTGCTCTTGCTTGCGCGTATGATCTCAGACCAACTTCATTTAATCGTCTTCTGACTGCCCTCACACTGACGTTAATGTTATCCACTGCTTGTAAAAGGTTACGTGCCCGAACAGCAGTAAGACGAGGATTTCTTATGGTTTGATTGACGATGAAACGGTCATGCATAGCGCGGGTTGCCCGATTTCTCCCTTGTCCTCGCCTCCTCACGTAAAATCCAGTTTCCCTGTAACGTCGGTAGATTCGATGGATAACCGACGTCGAGACACCCAACATAGTACCGACTGATCTATAACTTGCCGAACAAATCATCTAAATGGGTTGAGAATTAGGAAAAATATCGAACTTCGAATTTGGTTAGGTTAGGTTAGGTTAGATGGGAACAAATTTATAAATCTTTGTATATATATATATATATATATATATATATATATATATATATATATATATATATATATATATATATATATATATATATATATATAAACACCTCAATAAAGTCTAGAGAACACTTCTAAATATCGATATATCGTATCCAGAACGATCAATTTGGATGATTTTTTAAGAAATGAATACCTGAATCAATTTCTCACCAAATTATGTAGCGTGCCGCAACAGATTTCAATTTTTTTTATAAAAAACTAAAAATGTAGCAGATGCGACTCTGCTTTATAATTATTTCATGTATTCAGTGTTTGAAATCAGTTAGTTGGCACTTTGTTTCTGTTGTAAGCACAAATATAAGATTCAAGTTTTGTGATTCGACCATGGAAAGACGACATTTGACTAGAGGAGAGATGTAACGAGCTGTTGGCATGATCCAAGCTGGGAGCTCACAACGGGAAGTATCCAAGGTTCTGGGAAGTAGTCCAAGTGTCATAAACCGTTTATGGTCGCGTTTCAATGAAACAGGTAGCATAGAAGAACGCCATACAGGTCGTTTCAGGATTACTACAGTCGCCCAAGACCGATTTTTGGTTTTACAAGCCAGAAGAGATCGTACTACCACAGCATCTCAATTAGCTTAAGAGCTATCACGAGTTCATAATGTACAGATTTCCGATCAAACTGTGAGAAATCGACTGCACGAAGGTCAACTCCACTCCAGACGTCCTTTAAGAGTTCCACAACTGACCCATGGAAATCGCGCTGCTCATTTAGCTTGGTGCCAAGAACACGTAAACTGAGATCAAGAGAGGTGGGCCACAGTTCTCTTCAGTGATGAATCTAGATTTAGTTATAATCCCGATTCGGGAAGAATTCAGATATGGAGGGAACCTGGAAAGCAAAACCGTCCCCAGCGTGCTCGAGAAGTTGTTAGACAGGAAGGCGGATCAGTGATGTTTTGGGGAGGTATACGCCTTGGTGGAAGAACTGACCTCGTTTTCATACAGAACAACCTCACGGGAAATTCTTACGCAAATGAGATAGTTTTACCTGTAGTGGTACCGTATCTCCAAACAATAGGTCAAAATCCACTCTTCCAACAAGATAATGCCCCTTCTCATCGTGCAAGAGTTGTCTTGAACGTTCTTGAAGAGAATGATATCGATCTTCTACCGTGGCCATCCTGCTCCCCAGATCTGAAGTCTATCGAGCATGTGTGGGAGACCCTAAAAAGAAATCTCCTGCGTCAAAATGTCTTCCATCATGAACAGGAGCTTCGATTAGCAGTTCAGGGGGATTGGGATGACTTAGGCCAAAATGTAATAGACAATTTAATATTGAGCATGACACGACGATGCCAAAGTGTCATTAATAACAGAGGTGGACCTTCTGGGTACTGAAAAATATAAGTGCTTCCATATCGTTTCGAAAAGATTACTTCAGGATTTTTTTTTGTGTTTTACCAAATTTTTTTCATAATAGGCGCTTTGGAGAAGTCAAATATTATTCTATTTTCTTGAGAATACATTATATACAATACATCCCAACAAAAACCGAAAGATTTCTATAAATTCGAATCATCAAATTTATATTTTAACGATATTGGTATATATATATATATATATATATATATATATATATATATATATATATATATATATATATAAAGTATATATTAGATAAAAATCACATGAAAATAATTTATCATGCTTTAGTTGAATCTCAGTTACGATACGGAATAATTGCGTGGGGTGGGGCATATAATAACGTGTTGAATAAAGTTGTAATACAACAAAAATGGATCCTACGTATCATTCACAAAAAAACATCACATTCTCTTCAGATTTGTGAGACAGTTATTTCGTTCCTCTATACCAATAGATTTAAAAAAAATTTTTACGAACATACACTCATCAAACATGATAAGAGTACAAGATACAGTCGCTATTCACTTGCTATCCCTAGTGCAAAAGAGCAATTTGTCAAAGGAGTCATCATTATTTAGGACCCAGAATCTTTACCAAACTCCCTATAGAAATGAAAATCTTGACTAATGAGAAAATTTCAGACAAAAATTGAAGAGTTGGCTTTACAGTTCAAATAGAGGATATGTCAATGATTTAATAGATATTAAAATAATTCGTACCTTTAGGTCTTTTTTTTATTGTGTTTCATTTTGTGTTTTGTAAGTAAAATTAGAGAAAAGAGAAAATGGAAAAAAATTTTTTTTTTTCACAGTTTATTAGAATAATATATTTTTTTCAAAATTCTCACCACAGGTCTTTGATCTTTGTGAGTATTTGAATATTGAATCTTTATTGGATGTTGGAATAATTGCTAATTAATTTTGTTTCTAGTTTATTAAGAGTTTTCATTTCGTGGCATTATATTGTAAATGAGTATTGTGAATGTAACTTCAAATAAAAACTTACATGGATCTTTTTGACAGAAAATTCTTTTACTTGAATCACGGAATTACAATTGATCAACTCGATCATCTAAGTAGAATATCGGGGAATCACGAACAGGATGTCTCTTTATAAAATATGTTATCACAAAATGGACATCCTTCGCAGACAAGAATTATCTTCAAATTGATATTGCAACTATGTTTCTATCATTTTATTATACTCCCCACGAAAATCTGGTGAAGAAAATATAATCTTGCATTGGTATTTGTTTTAAGAATAAACTAGCGGCTTGCACTACTATTGAAATCTATTGAAAATGTTGGATTCATAAGAAATTCTCTGATTTGAGTGAATTAAATGTCTTCAATTTTAATTCAATAAAAAATGAAAGTAGTTGTCATTATGCAAAGCTTTATGGTAAACTACGTATTTCGTTTTGTTAACCTTCGTGTAAGTAAACAACAGCCTACAGTCGCGTGAACACGCGGTATACTATTGTGGAAGCGCGAAAACTTGAAAAATCTAGGTTAATTCTACAAACTTCCTACGCCACATCCCCGCGCAAACGTTATGATAAATGTGTTCTAGAACTGCGACCCTCTATTAGAATCATATTATAATTAATAGTTTCTTTGTATGATTAATAACTAATTTTTCACTATATTGTATCATTTGAAAGAGGTATAGTTCTAACTTTTGTATTTTTGCTTTTCTAGAAGTCATTCAATAAATAGTAGATTTTCAAGGCTCCTCTAGACGATAAAAACGCAAAACCGCGCAATATGAATATTAAAATAATAATATAATGAAGTGCCTTATTTATCAAACCGGCGTTGGTGTGGTGAACTTATGTTACATGTTGATCCTTCAATGATTGAATCATTGTTTTAATATCTGTGTTGCACACGATCTTAACACATCGGAGTTTCTGACGTGTTAGACGGTCGTCGCCGCCATAGGCAAGATCGGTGCAAGCGACGTGAATCCACCGCTTGCAGCCGTCGCATTGGAGTTTAGATACATCGCGGTCAAGAATCTGCTTCGAGCAATTGGCATATGTGGTCAAAGGCATTTTTTTGTTAGATAAAGATTAGTATAGTTTTAAAGTGCTAACAGAATTCAGAAAATTCAGAATAGATTTACCCAATTTTCGGCCACCAGGCGCTACAAATACGAATTGTCCGTATGATCAAAACACTCGGCAACTCATAAAGAAGACTACGTTTCAGTTGTAAAAATCACTTTAAATTTGCCCGAAATACGGTTGATTTTCCGAAAGAGAAACCGAAGCACCATCAGCTGTGTTACAACATTCACAATGTTAATGGAGTTCTTGTCATCCTGCGGTTTGCTTAATGCTAATCAACACGGGTACATAAATGATAAATCTGTTGTCACAGTTGAAATGCAATTTACGGAGAACATCATATAATCGTTTGAAAACAATGAAATACTTTATGGAATATTTTCAGATTTATCAAGAGCTTTCGATTGTCTCTACCATCGGTACTTACTTTTGAAACTGGACAGATATGGGGTGAGACACAACTGTCTAAAATGGTTCCAATCTTATTTAACCTATAGGAAACAGAGGGGTAAAAATACTGAAAAACGGCATGGCAACCAAATCAGAAATAATAGATAACACTCACGGCGTTCCTAGGCCCAATATTATCCATTATTTTCATGAATGATATCATAGACGCATTAGAAGATAATACAGATACATGTCACATTACCAACTACGCAGATAATACAAACCGATTTTTAGCAGGAACGAATTATCCAGATTTGCTAAAAACAGTAGCAATTAATTTATTTTTCATTCCATACAAAACTGGTTCTCTAAAAATAGGCTAATTATGAACGCAGGAAAACTAATATAGTCCTCTTTAGAACAAAACAGCAGAGAATAGGGACTCCTACATCAGTTAAGTTATCAAACCAGGAAATGAAACCAGAACCCTCAACAAAATTTTAAGGCATGTTTTTGGATGAGCACTTACTGTGTGTGTGGTTATGCTACATACGCAGTAGTTAAAATATTGAAGAAAATTTTGTCAATAGAATTGGAAAATGCTTATCTGCATGGTCGAAAAATTAATCTATAAGACTATAATTTTGACTCATTTCAATTATTGTTCCAGCATACTTTTTCGTTGAATAAAACTGAATTGAGTAATTTACAAACCAAACAGAACCAGATGTTACGTTCTATTTTGAAATGTGACTGGTATACCAGAACTAGTTGTATGCTCGAAACTACGAGACTTTTTAGTGTGTGGCAGATTGTGTATGTTAACACCATGACTGTTGTCTTCAAGATTGTGAATGGGCTGTACCCGCAACACCTATATGGACATATAACTTTCGTTCATGAGGTTCATGATTATCGGACACGTTCTAGAAATAATGTATATATTGATCGAGTAACTACAAATTTCAGTCAAAATAGCCTCTTTCATAATTGCTACCGGGATGGGGTCACACACACGATGGAAACACTGATGGTTAACAAAAACATTTTTTGTAAACGTAGAATTAAAATGAAATAAAAACACGTGGTTCGTTGGTAAACAACGGCGGTTTGGCAATATGGCGTGGGTACGGAAAGCCGGCTCGTGGCAACGCGTGCTGCAGCCGGTTTTCTAAGACAGTGTGAATTCGAAGAGGTCGTTGAGGAGTAAGAGAGGGAGTCTCCGAAATGCACGGATATTTAAACCCTCGGTCCAGGTAGGCCCAGAGTATGTTCTGTGCCTAGCCTGGTCGAAGGGCCTACTAGGCGATCTGTGATTAAGGAAGCGTGGTTAACACGGTAACACGCTTATTTGGAGGGGCCTAGAGCGATCTAAGGTGAGATACCGTAGTGGAAACGGTAACATAATGGATTAATTGCATATAATAAGTTGCCAGATTCTGTTAAGGGATGTAAAACCGCTAAAATATTTAGGAAGAAATGTATTAAGTTTTGCAAAGAAAAAATTCCTATTCGGGCATAGTTTGTTCATATGATTTATATGTTATATATTTTACATATTGTTGTGTTTCTGTGAGTATTGATGTGCGTAGATATTTCACATCAGTACTACATGTGTAATTTGTTAGCAGCAGCTATAAACAATAAAATTAAATTATAATTTTTATTATCAGTAGTGTATATTTGGACAATGTTCTCTGAAGCGTATCTGAGGTATTGCATACTTTTCTATTTTTTATTTGTTCATTTTATCTTTGTCATTTTCTGTACCGATTAAGTTTCGAACTGCTGCATGGTTTTTCACTAATATGAACTCATTATTTATGATTACGCTTCAAGTTGTTGATTTGTTATATAAATATTTAAATTTATCCTGTAATTGGATTCTACCTGTAGGAAATGAAGAACTTATAATTATTATTATTATCGATGTTCTGTAAACTGTCTATGCACGTGCAGGAAACTTTAGATAGGTACGTAGAATTACGTTTTTTCGCCATAACTTGAAAACTTGAAATCGCAGGTACAAGGTATGCATAGGAAACTTCATTTAGTTTCTTACAGCGATCTAATGAATTGAGAAAAATATTGGTTACAACTTGAAAAAATATAGTTTTCGATGTTTCTCTGTTTCGAAATGTGGGGCGGAAAAAAGAGCACTCTGTATACTAACTGAGATTCAGTCGGATACGTGTTATGTTCCGCATGGTTTCTTGTTTCCAAAACACCTTTCATTATTTTGATAGCTCACTCATTTCTCGAGATATATCAATTTTTCATAAAACAGAAATCGATAATTTTCCAGTAGAACTAAGATAATTCATAAACGAAACAAGGTAGACTTATGTGTGAGGTGTTTTTATGATCAGAATAATAAGTGTTATCGAATCAATGATCAATATACAGGGTATTCTATATTAAATCACTACAGGATGAGAAATATAAAGGGTACTCGTTTGAGATGAACACCCTGTATCGACAGACACAGTGTGGCCTGGCACCTTCACAAACCGTAGCTCTAGAGAGATTAGATCACATTAAGGTTGATATTTAGTCGTATGCAATAACTAATTGTTAAAATTTGTAATTGTGTTGTTTTTGAACTTGCAAATGGGATGAAGACGGTTGAACCAACACAGTAAGTTAAGGCTACCAGCAAACAAAAACGAGGTGGCAGTTTTAACTTTTCAAAAATATCGACGACACTAGGTTTTATTGATTGAATCATTGAAGGGCCATTCTTTCTTCACATCGAAATTTATAAATCTTATATATATATATATATATATATATATATATATATATATATATATATATATATATATATATATATAAAGATTTATAAATTTCGATGTGAAGAAAGAATGGCCTTCAATGATTCAATCGGTTTTTTATGAAAACTAAAAATGCAGCAGATGCGACGCTGCTTTATAATCATTTCATGTATTCAGTGCTTCAAATCAGTTAGTTGGCACTTTGTTTCTGTTGTAAGCACAAATAAAAGATTCAAGTTTTGTTATTCGACCATGGAAAGACGACATTTGACTAGGGGAGAGATGTAACGAGCTGTTGGCATGATCCAAGCTGGGAGCTCACAAGGTTCTGAGAAGTAGCCCAAGTGTCATAAACCGTTTATGGTCGCGTTTCAATGAAACAGGTAGCGTAGAAGAACGCCATACAGGTCGTTTCAGGATTACTACAGTCGCCCAAGACCGATTTTTGGTTTCACAAGCCAGAAGAGATCGTACTACCACAGCATCTCAATTAGCTTAAGAGCTATCACGAGTTCATAATGTATAAATTTCCGACCAAACTGTGAGAAATCGACTGCACGAAGGTCAACTCCACTCCAGACGTCATTTAAGAGTTCCACAACTGACCCATGGAAATCGCGCTGCTCATTTAGCTTGGTGCCAAGAACACGTAAACTGGGATCAAGAGAGGTGGGCCACAGTTCTCTTCAGTGATGAATCTAGATTTAGTTATTATCCCGATTCGGGAAGAATTCGAATATGGAGGGAACCTGGAAAGCAAAACCGTCTCCAGCGTGCTCGAGAAGTTGTTAGACAGGAAGGCGGATCAGTGATGTTTTGTGGAGGTATACGCCTTGGTGGAAGAACTGACCTCGTTTTCATACAGAACAACCCCTCCTCATCGTGCAAGAGTTGTCTTGAACGTTGTTAAAGTGAATGATATCGATCTTCTACCGTGGCCATCCTTCTCAAAACAACCTCATGGGAAATTCTTACGCAAATGAGATAGTTTTACCTATAGTGGTACCGTATCTCCAAACAATGGGTCAAAATCCACTTTTCCAACAAGATAATGCCCCTTCTCATCGTGCAAGAGTTGTCTTGAACGTTATTGAAGAGAATGATATCGATCTTCTACTGTCCCCATCCTGCTCCCCAGATCTAAATCCCATCGAGCATGTGTGGGACACCTTAAAAAGAAATCTCCTGCGTCAAAACGTCTTCCATCATGAACAGGAGCTTCGATTAGCAGTTCAGGGGGATTGGGATGACTAAGGCCAAAATGTAATAGACAATTTAATATTGAGCATGTCACGACGATGCCAAAGTGTCATTAATAACAGAGATGGACCTTCTGGGTACTGAAAAATATAAGTGCTTCCATATCGTTTCGAAAATATTAGTTCGGGATTTTTTTTGTATTTTACCAAATTTTTTTCATAATAGGGGCTTTGGAGAAGTCAAATATTATTCTGTTTTCTTGAGAATACATTATATACAATACATTCCAACAAAAACCGAAAGATTTCTATGAATTCGAATCATCAAATTCATATTTTAACGATATTGGTATATATATATATATATATATATATATATATATATATATATATATATATATATATATATATATATATATATATATATAGATAAAAATCACATGAAAATAATTTATCATGCTTTAGTTGAATCTCAGTTACGATACGGAATAATTGCGTGGGGTGGGGCATATAATAACGTGTTGAATAAAGTTGTAATACAACAAAAATGGATCCTACGTATCATTCACAAAAAAACATTACATTCTCATCAGATTCGTGAGACAGTTATTTTGTTCCTCTATACTAATACATTTAAAAAATTCTTCACGAACATACACTCATCAAACATGATAAGAGTACAAGATTCAGTCAATATTCACTTGCTATCCCTAGTGTAAAAAGAGCAATTTGTCAAAGTCATCATTATTTAGGACCCAGAATCTTTACCAAACTCCCTATTGAAATGAAAATCTTGACTAATGAGAAAAGTTCAGACAAAAATTAAAGAGTTGGCTTTACAGTTCAAATAGAGAATATATCAATGATTTAATAGATATTAAAAATAATTCGTACGCTTAGGTCTCCTTTTTAATTGTGTTTCATTTTGTGTTTTGTAAGTAAAATTAGAGAAAAGAAAAATGGAAAAAAAATTTTTTTGTTTTAACAGTTTATTAGAATAATATATTTTTTAAAGATTCTCACCACAGGTCTTTGATCTTTGTGAGTATTTGAATATTGAATCTTAATTGGATGTTGGAATAATTGCTAATTAATTTTGTTTCTAGTTTATTAAGAGTTTTCATTTCGTGGCATTATATTGTAAATGAGTATTGTGAATGTAACTTCAAATAAAACTTACATGGATCTTTTTGACAGAAAATTCTTTTACTTGAATCACGGAATTACAATTGATCAACTCGATCATCTAAGTAGAATATCGGGGAATCACGAACAGGATGTCTCTTTATAAAATATGTTATCACAAAAATGGACATCCTTTCGCAGACAAGAATTATCTTCAAATTGATATTGCAACTATGTTTCTATCATTTTATTATACTCCCCACGAAAATCTGGTGAAGAAAATATCATCTTGCATTGGTATTTGTTTTTAAGAATAAACTAGCGGCTTGCACTACTATTGAAATCTATTGAAAATGTTGGATTCATAAGAAATTCTCTGATTTGAGTGAATTAAATGTCTTCAATTTTAATTCAATAAAAAATGAAAGTAGTTGTCATTATGCAAAGCTTTATGGTAAACTACGTATTTCGTTTTGTTAACCTTCGTGTAAGTAAACAACAGCCTACAGTCGCGTGAACACGTGGTATACTATTGTGGAAGCGCGAAAACTTGAAAAATCTAAGTTAATTCTACAAATTTCCTACGCCACATCCCCGCGCAAACGTTATGATAAATGTGTTCTAGAACTCCGACCCTCTATTAGAATCATATTATAATTAATAGTTTATTTGTATGATTAATAACTAATTTTTCTCTATATTGTATCATTTGAAAGAGGTATAGTTCTAACTTTTGTATTTTTGCTTTTTCTAGAAGTCATTCAATAAATAGTAGATTTTCAAGGCTCCTCTAGACGATAAAAACGCAAAACCGCGCAATATGAATATTAAAATAATAATATAATGAAGTGCCTTATTTATCAAACCGGCGTTGGTGTAGTGAACTTATGTTACATGTTTGGTGTTATGGGGTGAAATTCACCCCATTTGGTTTTTCGTGTGAAAATTGTTTTCACAATTTGTTTCGGGAATTTGATAATTGACTGCGTTAACAGACACCACATTCTTTCAGAAAAAGAAGTGCATTTGATTCAACCACCTACAGAAAATAATAGAAAGAAAAATTTCACGAGAAATAATTTTAATGAAAAAAAACATTCATTTCTTCGGTTCAGAATATAAAAAAAACGTATTTATTCAGTAGAATCTGAATATCAAATAAATGAACAAAAATATATGATTCAATCAAAGAGAAAAACGCGAACTAGAAATATTGAAAGATATTTCTACAGTGTGCTGTATTGATAGCAATTTTGACATAGAATAAAACTATGCTTCAGACACAAAAAAACTTCACATTTGCCACACTTCTTTTGCCACTTCCTATCTTTACCCCTGGGGCACATTCCTCATAAACCAATAGTTTTCTGGCGTTTTGGCTCTCTTTCATTCTGTTCTAATTCGTTCCCATCCAATGAAGATTTGATTGAATTTTTCAATTGCTAAGGCAACCTCTCATTATCTTTACGAGACAGAAGATGCTTTTGCACAAGCTGCAAGCCCAAATCTAAAAGGAATTCTCTTCTCTTTTGTATATTCTTAGTGTAGCTTTGACTTGTCTAAAGCGTTTGATAGTCTTGCTATCCAGTTTATATTGGATAAATGTTATAATCTTGGATTCAGAGGCGTGTTCTTGAACTGGATTCGTAGTTATCTGGAGGACAGAACTGCCTCAATCAGGGTTCACGACTCGTTCTCAAATGAACAGTACTGTAAATTAGGAGACCCCAGGGTTCTGTCTTGGGGCCACTTCTATTTCTGTTATTCATCAACGATCTGCCACCAAATTTGAAAAAAATATTCTACAGAAAATCTAATATTCGCAATTTATTATCAAAAATAATCTGGTTGATACTGTTCGCTGATGACTCTTCCATAGCTATTACTGCTGAGACTCTTGAGGAGCTTCAAAAGTTATGCGAGCTGCTGGTGGAGAGAATGGTGCCATTTTAATGCTATTATGATCAATGTCAACAAGACGGAATGCATTCACTTCACTCTGTCGTCTTGTGATCAGGGTAGCATAACAATAAGGTATTTAGATACAGTCATCTCTTCGAAGGACACCACTAAATTCCTCGGCGTTCACATCGATAGGAATCTGAAGTGGAGTGCACATATCGATGCGATTTGTAAGAGGCTGAATAGTTCCTATTATGCCCTAAATAGAATCACTACCTCTAAGTTCCCTTGTGAACGTTTATTACAGTTTGGTATATAGTCACCTGTCCTATAATATCTTACTGTGGGGAAATTCCTCAGACGTAGGTAGAGTTTTCATCATCCAGAAAAGAATTCTGCGAATGATGTTCGATACAGCTCCACAATCTTCATGTAGACCGTTGTTCCTGAAGAATGGTATCCTCACATTGGCGTCTATTTTCATTTTGAGATGCATCGTTCATATTAAAGAGAATGAAAGTAACATGACTAAACTTTCTTACTTTCATTCCCACAATACTAGAAATAAGGAAACATTATGTATCCCTAAACACAGAACTTCTAGATTTGAAATGTCGCCCTGTACCAGGGTATCAGATTGTTCAATCATCTTCCACGGCATATACAGGGTCTAAGTGTAAATAGATTTAAGGTAGCAGTTAAGAATTTACTTTTAGCAAAATGTTTTTATACTGTGAATGAGTTTCTATGTGTTGATTTAGATAATGTCTAAATGTCTTTTCTATTGACTTGTCCTATACATACTTGTGATGTCTTAAGGGATCAATAAATTATTAATATTATTATTATTATTATTATATTATTCTAGCACTGCTGGTCCCAACGTTCATCATTAAAAAAAAATGGTTAGTGGCCATCTTCTACTGTTACGTGATACGTCATAATTTCCGCATAGCATCTACTCCGCATTTGATTAAATTATAGAAATCTATTATTTCAAGTTCTTATCTTCTCCAGTTCTTTCAGCTACTTTATCGTCGTGTTGAAGCGTGGAGGCAACCAGTACTACTTTTTTATTCTTCGGTATATATGACAATATGGTAGTCTCCTTTTGAAAACCAAATTTGGTGGAAAAGACTTCTCGATTTCCAGTATCTCCAAACGCAGGTGGAAGCTCAGCTTTATTTTTTTCTAATGGTGCGAACGAAAGTAGGTTTCTGATTTTTCAACAGATGGGTCATCAGTGGAAAACTGGTAAACCAGTTGTCGAAAGTCACATCTCGGTTAGTTTGACTGATGGGTGCCACTAATCTGTCGACAACATCGAACGGTGAATAGGATACTTTGAATGGGCCATCTTGTTATTAACCCGCATATGGTTTCATATTCACCACGTAATATGATTTTGCATCAACTAAAGCGAATATTTTCAATCCGCACTTTGAAGGTTTATTTGGCATATATACTCGAAAAGGACATCGATCACGAAACGCAGGCAGCCATTCATCTATGGTGACGTACTCGCTAGGAGAATAAGCGCCTTGATAATTTTCAACAAACTCAGTGAACAATGCTCTATTGTGGGTGAATTTATCAATTTGTAGCCTAATTTGTCTGTTTTCAGAGTTATCAAAGCGCAAGCATCTGAGTAGTAATTGAAATATTTGCAGAGACATAACTCTTTTGAATATATCAATACCCAAATCATTAGTTTTTCATAGGTCCCCTAGATTCAAACGACTCGTTTTGTACACCCCAGATAAGAAAATGAGACCCAAAAAGCACGAAGTTCGGCAGCATCCACTTATTTGACCACATATTTGTGCTGATCATCATAAAGATCCCGAATAGTAGCTAGATGCTGATAGGTATATCTTATAATACTAGTAATAATTACCTCATCAAAAAAAATATCGAAGCATTCTTCAGCTGTTTTGCGGTTCCTTGCAGCAGGCCGTACTATACTACTATATTATATTTTCCGATCTGGTTCGTGCTGCTCGGTTGGGACAAATTTCTGACCATATGGTTCTCTCATCTCTTCCGGTGAAACAATTATCTGATGACGTTGTATTAGATGATGTTGTCTGATTATCATCTTGTTCATCTTCTGAATGAACGCCTCCGTCATCGTCAACTTGTTCCGAATCATCTTTCTGTTCTGATTCAGAATCATGTGCACTTTCTTGAACTATATCTTCATTTTCAGAATCGCTCGAATCGGCAAAGTCATCATCATTTTCCAGATAATGCCATAAGGCGAGGAGCTTCCTTTGTTGTTCTTCTAACTCATTTCTCTAAATAACCAACAAAAAAATTAATATTACCTAAAATCTAACCCCATAATACAAAACATACCTGTATGACTTGAAGAAAAGAATAGTGTGGTGGGGAAATTATCACAAAAATTGTTTATAATGGATAACGCCAGTGGTGTTGTGGGGTGAAAATCACCAAGTCGAGCTTCGCACTCAAATAACAAATATGGTAACTCACTTAGAGCTAAGAGAACAAAGAAATAGGGAGGGTAAAACGGGAGTCCTGGCGCAGGCTCTGCGGGGAGGTGGAAAATACCTCCGTCAGTTCGAGGCTGCATAGGGTTCTCGCCAGATGCCCAGCGCTCTCCACCGGATCTGTGGAGGGTTCGGATGGTCTCTGGAAAAGAGACGTTAGAGATTCTTGCGAGAACACACTTCCCAAATTGTCGCTTTCTTGATATCAGTGAAAGAGCTGACACCGTCGCCCCGAAGGGCCTTGTGAAAAGGCCAAATAAGGACGATTGGAAGAACCCTTCTCCCATTCCTCATTAGGCTCTTCCGGTCGAGTCTTGCCTGGAATGTTGTCCCGGCCAGCTGGTGAAGAGTCAGGGCTGTTTACATCCCTAAGGTGGGCAAATCGAACTCACAATCGAAGTCGTTTAGAGAGTGGCTATATGTGATGTGACGTATTACGTATGGCTGCATTGCTTGGTGGCAGTGCAGTCTTAAGAAGCAAGATCTCTAAATTACAGAGAACAGCCTTCATGATGATTACAGGAGACTTTCGCTCTACACCCACTGCGACCAGGGAACTGATATTGGGCCTTGCCTCTCTTCATCTTGTGATAAGAGGAGTGGCTAAAATGGCTTACTACAGATTCCAGAGTATGAGGTCGGACATAGCAACACCCAAAACCAACATGGAGAGGCCATTCCAGATCATCATTCCCGACAGACAGGAATTGATCAGCTCCAAGGACAGTCTACTTGAGGGTCCCTGTTGGTACACGGATGGCTCAAAACTGCGGAAGGTGTTGAAGCTCGTGTCTGCGGTGGAGGTGCCGCCAAAGAACAGTCGATCTGTCTTGGTGGGCATACGACTGTCTTTCAAGCAGAAATATTCGCATTGACCACTGTGCTAACCTCTTGGTTGTGGAAATCCTCACCGATACCCAAGCTGCACTGAAAGCATACAGGATACCTGTACTTCACTTATTGTGCAGGAAGGTCGCTCTAGCTTTGCCAAACTAGGAGAGCAGAGCAGGCTCCGTCTAATATGGGTTCCTGGCCACTCGGGCATTGTGGGAAATGAGAAGGCGGACTCATTGGCGGCTCGTGCAACTAACCTGGAGTTCCTAGGACCGGAGCCTAAGCTCGGAATTCCCTGGAAACTGCAAGGATGGAAAACAACCGATGGCTGGACTTGAGGGTACGTGAGCATTGGATGAGCCACCTAGGACTCAGACACGCTCGACGTGCTATTAGTGGACCTTCCACTACAAAAGCCAAGACCTGGCTTAAACTCTTTAGGTTGGAACTGAGAGTTCTAACTGCCATACTAATGGGGCACTACCACCTCAGGAAACACCTAAATAAATAAGGATTGGTTGAGGATCCTTCATGTAGGCTATGTGAAGAAGATATAGAATCAATGGAACATGTTATGTGCGAGTGCCCAGCAGGGGACATGGTCAGGATGGAAGAACTTGGATCTTGCAAACTGAAGCTGACTGAGCTTGTTATAATTATTAGTAGCTATACGAGAAGGATGGAGCTCGTGGATGAAATTTGGGACAGAGTGTGCCACAATAAACCACTGGGTCGCAGTGGCCAGGCTGCTAGGCAGCCCTCACTCAAAAGATAATATCGATCTAGAGCTAAGAGGCAACTGAGACAGCAATATTCAGTTCAACATTTGAAGGTGGTAATTTTAACCTCACCACACCAACGCCGGGATAAAAGAAATGGACGCGAGGCAGAGTTCCATTGTTTTTAGGAAAGAAACATGGGTAAGCGAGTACATACAACAACTATCTTATATCACTTGAATTAAAATGGACAAATTTCTGACAAAACTAAACGTTGTTTCTACGTCTGGTGAAACGGTGAAGAACACATCCAGGTTATACGAGACATTTTTAGAATATGGATTCACCGCACTGAATGGTAAGCTACAATGTGTTGTTTGTTTTCAATTCATATCTGGAGAAATCAAAATATCTTCTTCTGTGTGAATTCTTCGAGCGCAAGCCACTTGTTTTGAAGAATCAATCAAGATAATACAGCATGCATCCACTTAGTCGCGAGAAAATCTGAGCCACAGAGTATTACGGAAAGACTCATTTTACCCGCTGCCATCCATATGGCCAATGTTATGATAAGTCCATAAGAAGCTGAAAACTTAAAAATTATACCCCTTTCAAATCATTTAAGATGAGGCGGATTAATAGAATGGTTGTCGATTTTCACAATCAAATAGCAGAAGAAGTCAAATTAAGTAAGTCTTCTGCAATTTTTGCCGAGTGAACAGATATATCGAATATGGCGAAATTTTTATTGTTTGTTTGATATGAATGTGCGGAGCCTTTTGACGAAAATATGCTTTTTTGTAAGTCAATTTCTGATAGAGCATCAGGCGAAGGACTTTTTGTTTATTGAAAAAGAAACACAAAACGACTGTAATAGATGCTTTGCGGTATGTACTGAGGGGCGTATGCGATAGCGGAAAAAGAAGATGCCGAACCATTTATAAAATGTTTCATCATATGCTGTTAGAATTGTTAATTTTATGAAAAGTCGACCGTTGCAAACTCGATTGTGAAGAATTTGGTGCTAAGAACCATTCTATGCTTTTCCATACTGTGAAATGGTTGCCGCGTCGAAAATTCGTTGCAAGGTTTTTGCAATTGTGGAATGAAAATTTTTTTTACAGATGGAAATGGTTATTTTTCAGTAATTCTACAAAATAAAGAATGTTTATTAGGGGTGACCGGGTCTTGTTGGCGCAATTTCTTCATTTAATTTTTTTACTAATCTAATTCAAATTGTTCAGTAATTTTAGCTTCCATTTTCTTTGATGAATTCGGATGGCAATTGATTTACGAAACAACAAATATAATGAAAAAATATGAAATATAGAAAAGGAACATATGCCAAAAGTATTAAAAGTGACGAGGGTTTTAGTTTAATCAATCTGATCGCAATTGTGACATACATAAATTTTAGAAAGCATAGCTAAAGCACATACTTCGTATCTCCAAAATTTGCAAGTAGAACACTGCACGCAATTTTCACCCGGTTTGCTGCTTGAGAAAGCTTTCAAACCCAAACAAAAATATTCGTCCTCATCAGATTAGTTCTGATCCGTATGTTTTCTGTGCTCTTCAAAGATTAATCTCTTTTACGTTTCTCTTGTTTTTTTTCCGAATTAACTGTTTCAGCTAAAACTTTCTTATTGTTTTCTTACCTTTCGTCTCCCGTTCTGTTTTTGCCTTTTCTAAAGACAACGTCCTCGGACAATCGGTTAGTATGGCTGATGAACATTTTCTCTTAGAGCTGACTGACTCCCTTGGCCCAGCTTTTGGAAAAGATTTGATTTTTTTAATATATTGTCATCAAGAGATTGATCTTGGTTCTTTGAACCTTTATCTTTTCAAGCATATTTTCTTCTGTCATGCGACTCGGTCCAGGCTGTGGACCTATCTTTTCAATACGCACTGGACGGAGTGACCTGTCAGTTACCATATTACTACTATATATGTAGTTAGATATATCAATTCGTTTCATACCGAGTGGGACTGAATCCGCTGCTGGCCTGTCTGTTGTGAAACTTGACAGAATCAGAAACGTTTAAAACGTGTCGGCCACTATATTGTTTGGCGTCAGCTCTAGTGCCAAGGCTATTTTACCAATTCCAGGAATGTCGTATATATTCATGAAATGGTATGTAATCCAGGAGTCACAAGTACTGGTCAAGTTTTTCTTCAAAGGCCCAAAAACAGAAACCTCTAACGGTTGGAGTGTGTGTTCTAGTTTTTGAACTATATCTGTGTGTGAGAACAATAGGGCGGAAATGTTTATAGAGAAAGACAATAGTCTGTCGCAATGTTCAAGGCTTCAAATGACAAATGAGAAGCGTGAATGGCAGGTAATAAAAGAATAGGTCCAATTTTTTAGTATTTGGCATGCTTTCTGAAATGATTCAAGAAATAAATAAAGAATATACTGAAAGGAGAAAAACTTGTCAACATAAGAGACATCTTTCCTTCAAATTAACGAGACGAAGTTATACCAATATAATAATTGACCGATTCCATGCATATATATATATATATATATATATATATATATATATATATATATATATATATATATATATATATATATATATATATATATATATATATATATATATCCACCGGACCGTCCGTCGAAAACTTTTTGAGTTCGAAAACTTTTAGAGTTCAATTACAATATCAAGCTGAAATTTTATACGCGGCCATAACTAGCGATTTCAATTGGAGTGAAATATTTTCAAAGTGATACCATTTCCGGTTATACCAGAAGTGGGTCATCATTTTGTTATTTCAAATGGCAATCTACCTTTTTTATTATACATCTAGAACCGACATTTGAGCAAGGCACAAAATACCCAAGTTGTTGGCACTTATCTTTCAAAACTATCGACAGATTTAATTATTTTGTTATAAACTCGATTTTTGAGGAACATTTAAAAAAATTGTAGCTCGTAGTTCTTTTGCACTATGGTAACAATTTTTGCTTGGGTGGATAGAAGAAGGATTAAGGAATTTTTTAAGCAGTTTACACATGTCAATTGCGTTGTTTTGTATGATTTTTTCAATTTGGCCTTTTTCAAACAGCAATAACTCAATTTTTTTGAATGGCACGTGCCAATTTTTATATCGCCATCAGATGAAGCGTCAATTTTCAGATGGAATTGTATCAGCATGTACTATACCCATCTCTTATAGTTCCGAAATAATTTGGGAATATATTGAATTTTGATTATTTTGCAAGAGCTAACAGAGAATGTTTTGAAATATTTGAATCAAGTAGCTGAACTGGCTACGCTCACCTGACAGGTGCCTAAAATTAATGTACTTGTCACTTCGTTCATTCGAATTTGATATTTCAACAAGAATTGTTGGTAATTTGAAGTGAAAATTTTTGAAAAACACCAAATTGATAATAAAATAGCTAATTATTCAAACGAGGATATGTGTAATCTCTTTTTAATTCATGGCGAATGTCAAAAAGTGGTGGATAGAACTTGTAGGCAATTCAATTACCAATTTCCAAATTTGGCGCCTATGAGTTAAACAAAATTTCGAACGATTAGAAGCAATTTTCTGCAATGTGGAGAAACAAAATACATAGATACTAGAAGAAAACCAATTCTCGAGGACGACGACAATCAAATTATACTTCCATTCAAAGGATCCTTAAGAAACATAACACGCACCAGTATTCTTTTATCAGACTACAAAAATTGAAAACCAACTGACCTTCTCAAGCGGCTAAATTTCTGTGAAAATTTATTAATTCGGCTTCAAGAAGAAGAGACAATTCTGCAAAAAATTATATGGTCTGATGAAGCCAAGTTCAATGGAAGTGGAATAACCAACAGGAGAAATCGACATTTTTGGGCCACAGAAAATCCACATTTCATTGAGGTTATTGATCCAAAATGAATTCAGCGTGAACGTTTTTGCAATTTTGATGAATGATTTGTTGGCTCATCACATTTATGAGGAAAATCTTAATGGACAAAGATACCTGGAAATTTTGAGAGGAACATTAGCAAATTTTTTAGATGGATTACCCTTTAACATTCTGAGGGATTGCTATTACCAAATGGATGGTGCACCAGCACATAAAACACGAGCTGTAGATCGGCAGCTAACAGAAATGTTCGAGGATAGATGGTGGGGTAATCAAGGACCAAATTTATGGCCTCCGCGTTCTCCGGACTTGACACCCCTTGATTTTTATTTATGGGGCAAAATCAAGAGTGAAGTGTATCTTATTCCTGTAAGAAGTAAAGAAGAGTTACTAGAGCGCATTCATAATGCTTTTCGTAATATTGATCCTGAGGAAACTAGGAGGGCAACTCATCTTGTTCGTATACGAGCTGTCAAGTGTATCGAGCAAAATGGGGCCCATATTGAACATTTATTCAGATCGTAAATTAGTTTTCTCCTATGATGTTTGCTATCATTTATTCGTATTAATGTAATTACCTTCGATGATTGGTTTTCGCTTAGTTCCTACAATTTTTATTCATCCGAATTGTAGAAAATTGCTTCTAATGCTTCGAAATTTTATTTTATTCATAGACGGTAAATTTGAAAATTGGTTATTAAATTGCCTGCAATTTCTACCCACTACTTTTGACATTCTAAAAAGAATTAAAAAAGATTAAATATATTTTCATTTGATTAACCAGTGGTTTTATTCTAAATATGTTGTATTTTTTGTATATTTTCAATCTGAAATAACGACAATTCTTGTTGAAATATCAAATTCGATTGAACGAAGTGACAAGTACATTAATTTTAGGCACCTGTCAGGTGAGCGTAGCCAGTTCAGCTACTTGATTCAAATATTTCTAAGCATTCTCTGTTAGTTTTTGCAAAATCATCAAAATTCAATATATTCCCAAATTATTTCGGAACTGAAAGAGATGGATATAGTACATGCTTATACAATTCCATCTGAAATTTGACGCTTCATCTGATGGAGATATAAAAACTGGCACGTGCAATTTGAAAAAATTGAGTTATTGCTGTTTGAAAAAGGCCAAATTGAAAAAATCATACAAAACAACGCAATGAACATTTGACATCTGTAGATTACTTTAAAAATTCCTCAATCCTTCTACTATCCACCCAAGCAAAAATTGTGTCTGTAGTGCAAAAGATCTACGAGCTACAATTTTTTTTTAATGTTCCTTAAAAATCGAGTTTATAACAAAAATATTAAAATCTGTCAAAACTTTTGACAGATAAGTGCCAACAACTCAGGTATTTTATACCTTGCTCAAATGTCGGTTCCAGATGTATAATAAAAAAGGTAGATTGCCATTTGAAATAACAAAGTGATGACCCACTTTCGGTATAACCGGAAATGGTATCACTTCGAAAATATTCCACTCCAATTGAAAATCGCTAGTTATGGCCGCGTATAAAATTTCAGCTTGATATTGTAATTGAAACTCAAAAGTTTTTAACGGACGGTCCTGGTGGATATATGGATATATATATATATATATATATATATATATATATATATATATATATATATATATATATATATATATATATATATTCATTGTTATATATAGATATAACTTTCCAAGCCTTTGAAAGGTTGAGGGTTTCGTCTCTTTTGTTCACTGTTTGTCCACATTTTTCGATTTCCACTGCTTCTCTGATAAGAAGTTTCTGTTGTTGTGTGGTGCTGATTTGTTTTGAGTTATCGAAATCTATTGTATGACCTGTATGTAATTGTGGATAAATGGCGGATGAGATGGATTTATTTTTAGTGTTCTTTTATGTTCCTCTATTCTTTCTCTTATTCGTCTATTAGTTTTGCCGATGTAGATCTCGTCACAATCTCCGCATGTTATTGAGTAAACTCCCTGATTTTCTAAAGGAATGTTGTCTTTCGGGTATCTGAGAATTTTTCCGATAGTGAAGTATGGTTTGTATGCCGTTCTAATTTTGTATTTCCTCAATGTTCTTTCTATTTTATCTGTTACTCCTTTGATATACGGTTAAACAGTTGTGTTCTTTTGTTCTACATCGGCCAAACTAATAGACGAATAAAAGAAAGAATAGGGGAACATAAAAGAACACTAAAAAATAAATCCTTCTCATCCGCCATTTATCTACAGAAATTACATACAGGTCATACAAGAGATTTCGATAACTCAAAACAAATCAGCACCATACAACAACTCAAGAAACGTCTTATCAAAGAAGCAGTGGAAATTAAAAAAGGTGGAACAATGAACAAAAGAGACGAAACCCTCAACCTATCAAAGGCTTGGAAAGTTATTTTACCACCTAGGAAACCGGCATCATCAACAGATAACAATGAAAGCATCCCAACCACCAGGTCCACCGACGCCCAAATAAATAAAAGTAGAACCACCGACAAACCGCTATCAGTTACACTCGAGACATCGTCTACCGAACGCCTGAAGATGACAAGGGACAACTTGTCGAAACGTCGCCACAATCAAAATGGACCACGGAATAAAACCCGTAATACATCAAATCATAAATACTTCCGTGAAAATTCAAAATTTAACAGTTTAGCAAGGTCAATAATTTCTACAGGAGAATCTAACTCAAACCTTATATGTTGAAATTCGTCAAACGATTTAGGCCTTAGAGCGTGTCAAAACCTTGCTAAACTACCCTGTTTAAATGTTGCTTGATTCTACTTCATAATGGTCTTATTAGTCAGATTGGTAAATTGAATTCATACATAACAATACGATTCAATAAAACAATTTGTATGGAAAATTATAGATTTATATAAAATATAAACATTTCATACTGAAATATATAAATTATAGAGAGCAGAACAGGAAAAATTTCAGTAGTTTCTTAGTATAGGTAATTCATGACTCATTTCGGTTTCTTTTCTACGTTTTCTGATATAGCCACAACACATCTTGAGTGAATATATAAATACATATACCATACATGCTGTTATTACAATTATATTTAGGTGATATACAGAATCACGTAGTTTTTCTATCTGGAAACTAATTGCTTCTGAAGAATTTTTCATGTCAAACTCATGCTGAAATTGGATTTTCGATATACCTTCTAGATAATCTGATGGATAGACACTGGTAGTCTCATTTTCATGCTCCTTTGAGTATCTGAGGCTTTCTAAAAGTTTGTTAAACATCAGCTTGTTGTCTAATACGGATTGCTTCTGTTCTCGAATATCATTGCTATGGATATCCTCAAGTAATTTTCTATATTCAAGCAGAATCCTTTTGAGTGACTCCATGTTTTCATCAAGAATGTTTGAAATATTTTCTAGCATTTCTTCTTTTTCTATTTTCCATTCAGCTGAGAAATTGCCCACATATTTTGTGTCGTCTTCATTTAAGTTGGCGTTTTCAGGAAGTGATTGTAAAATTCTATTTTTCTTACAAGGTAACCCCTTGATATTCTGCGTTGAATATACTTGATTATATATTAATGAGAAATTATTAGCTCGAGATTTAGAGATTATCGAAACAATCGCATTACAAGAGAAATTATTTGATTGCAGGTATATTTCTTTGAAGTTGACATAATGATCGAAAATATCGGGATCCAGCATTTCCAAATCATCAAAACTTATATCTAGAGTTTCAAGAGAAACCAATGGAATGAATGTGTGAATATCTACTTCTTTGATTTTGGTATGACTTAAATTGAGAAATTTTAAAGCTTGTAGTCTACTGAATATTCCAGTTCTCAAGCTGTAGATTTCGTTTTGTGATAAATCCAAATACTCCAGATTTTCCAAATTGCCAAACAATTTAATTGGAGCATCTTTTATGTGGTTTGCAGAAATATTCAGTACTATTAGTTCTTTCAAAGTCATGAATGTCAGTTCATTTAATTCAGAAATGTTATTTCCGTTCAGATGAAGATTGTGTAGAGATTGCGGAAAACATGATTGATGCAGTTGTGATATAATATTGCTTTGGGGTAATAATTTGGTAGTATTAGATTTATTGATACAGTTGTCTAGTTTTTCGATGTTATTATGATCCAAGTATAACGTTTTCAAACCTTTTGGTATTGTGAAGTCAACACTTGTTAGAAAATTGTTAGTTAAAATCAACTTATCTAATTTCTTCAAAGGTTCAATGAGGTCATATGAAATGTTTCTTATTTTATTATAGCTAAGATCTATGTTTTCTAAGGAACCTAGTCCCATAAAAGACCCAGATTCAATAAAATCGATTTCATTTTCATGTAAATCTAGAAATTTCAGTGAATAAAGTGAATTGAAAGTTCCTCGGTATATATTTGATATCTTGTTATCCTCCAGATGCAATTTTTCCAATTTCGATAATCCCGAAAATGCACTTATTTGAATTACATCTACTCCGGTACTATTTAAAAAGATTTCTTCAACGGAATTTATCGAAATGAATAAATTCGAACGTAAACTCTCAATTTTACTGTCATGAAAAGAAATGTATTTGCAATTATTATTAGGGCATACGTTTGCACTTATATCGCAATCTTTCGTCATATCTTTGCATGTAACATATAAAAATAAAATCTTCTTCTCATATCGGTATTCATAACGGTACCAGTATTCTTCCATTTTATATTGCTCTTCATTTTGGCAGTGACAAGTTGATGTTGCTGTTGATAATTTCATGAAGAAACTGAGGTAGAACATCAATTCAAGCTTCTCCATGTTAAATGCTGTCCTAAAAAGATGGAAATCATATTAGAATGAGTTCACTTTGACTGGAAATTGAAAAGTTGAAGAAATATTTTGAACACAAAAAATCAGAAACATAAGAAAATACATCATAATTTAAGAATATTCGGAATACGATTGAATTCATGTTAATCGCTTGGACATCAGTTTTTTCAACATTCTGTTGACTTTAAAAGGAAAGTATATATCGCTAGACGCAACATAAAAAAGTGGCAAAGTTACGAGGCTGGATTGATAATTCACCGGCCTGACCAAGAGATGGCGCCACTAGGCTTACTTCGGAGGTGGCTTCCTACAGAACCATCCTTAGATATCTTGTAGGTATAGTTTCAGCCCGATCGCAATGTTAGTTTACGTTTGAGAGCATGCTGAACAAGACGCCTCTGTGTTGTTTGTGAAAATGGAAAAATTGGAAAAGCGTGCTGCCATCAAATACTTTTATTTTAAGGGGTTAACGCCGAAGGAAATTGAAGAAGAGATTGATTCAATACTGGGGACATCCTCCCCATAATATTCAACCGTTAAGCAGTGGGTTTCCGAGTTTAAAATGGGACGCCCCGTTGAGATCACAACTCCAGATATGATCGAAAAAATTCATAATATAGTGCTGGAAGACCGCCTATCAAAAGTGCGTGAGATAACTGAGACCTGTAAGATGTTATATGAACGTGTGCAAAATATTTTGCACCAACATTTGCATATGGAAAAGCTCTATGCAAGATGGCGTTTACTGAAAATTGATTCGAAAAACCATTTCTACCGCCGATTTAGCGCTGTATAGGCAGAATCCAAGTGAATTTTTGAGTCGATTCGTTACTGTTGACGAAACTTGGGTTAACCACTACACTCTTGAAACCAAACAACAGTCTGAAGTGTGGAGTGGAACAGGGGAACCAACTCCAAAGAAGGCAAAAATAATTTTATCGGCAAACAAGGTTATGGCTACTGTTTTTTGGGATGCAAGCGGTATTATATACATTGATTACCTTGTAAAGGATAAAACTATCACTGGTCAATACTATGCAGACCTATTGCTACGTTTTAGCCACGAGGTGCAAGCTAAAAGATCTCATTTGGCGAAGAGAAAATTTTCGTTTCATCACGATAACGCAACAGCGCATTATTCGCACGTTGCCATGGCTAAAATCTATGCTCTGAAGTTCTAATTGACGCCGCACCCTCCCTACTCTCCAGTTCAGAATCCTAGAACCCCCTCAACCGAGAGTAGGAAGATTGAGGCTCGGTTAAGACAACACACATCAGAAGATAATATCAGATCTTTATTCATGGTCCTTCGAGCCGGATAGAGTAATCTATTCGGAATCATTCTAGGATTCTGAGTTAACTGAAGCTGAACTCAAAGGAACCCACCAGTTGTCATCAAGAATATCGAAGAAAAGTCGAACTGTATCATTGATCATCTGCATAACAGATTGTATCGTTCCAGGTGTCACATATATGAGCAAAAATTCAATGGCAAAATCAGGAAAGAGCATTACAGACGAACTCGTTGCTATACATAATCAGTCAGTTACTTTTCAAGAAAATCGATCAGAATTGCTCATAGACCACACAGGAATAGTACGCATATCTCATTATTGTATTATCAAATCGAAGAGGCTCACTCTGACTCCAAAGGTCTTCATTACATCACCAGTCCTTAGTACTGCATGGACTCCACTAAGAATAAACCTGAGCGATCTTCCGACACGGCACGTTATAACAACTCCGATAAAAGAAGAAGGGGTAGTCAAGTTATTCGAGCATTCTGTAGTTCATGAGGAAATGGCTGAAGAGCTTCATCCGAATGTATGGAGGCAAGTCAGAACCCATTCAGCAATAATGAGTATCACATTGTCGGTACTACACTCGGAGGCAAAATTAGCGGAACACTCGAAAATTTAACCAAATTCGAAGTCCGATATTTTTCCTACTTCTCAACCGATTTAGATGATTTTTTCGGCAAGTTATAGATCAACTCTTCTGCTTTGTAGAAATTATAAGAGAAAACAAAAAAATTTGACAAAAATTTTATACGGGGGCAAAACTAAAAGTGTTTTTTTTTGTCAAAAATTCGTAACACCCTGTGGAATTTCGTGGTCCGAGTTGAAACGTACAATATCATGGTTTGTCAAGACACATCTTCCTACAGTAACGCCCTTCTTGTTTCATGCATTTATCTCTATTTTTACAAGAGATATCCAATTTGAAGCGAAAAGTCACAAATTTCAAGAATTTATTTTTAATCTTGCGTAGGTGCATAACATCGGAGGTTAGCCAAAAAATAAAATCAAAATTAGAGAAGCGGAAATCTAACGAAATGAAAATTTTTGAAATTCACTGGCCAATTTCACGCTCCGGGAGAACTCGAAGTACACTGGAAAAATCGTTGATTTTGCACATTTATTTTTGAATTTTTTTGTGTGACACTCTATAATAATTATCATTCCTGTCCAAAATTGAGAGCAGGTGTGTATCCTGGCGATACACTCGTGAAATGAAATGAACATGTTGAGAAAAATGTTCATGATGACCCACAAAAAAACATTTGATTTTAGTAGCGAGTATGACCCCCCCGAGCTCTTATTACAGCTCGCATACGATTTCGCATACTCCCAATGATGTTGTCTATCATCTGTTGAGGTATGTTGTCCCACTCTTCCACCAAAGCCAATGTCAGCTCTTCAACGTTGCCTGGATTCCGTTGTCGAACCCTTCTTCCAAGAATGTCCCAAACGTGTTCGATCGGGTTTAAATCCGGTGACCGCGACGGCCAGTCCATTCGTGTGATCCCAAATTCATTGAGATATTCTATCACTATGCGCGCAGTATGAGGGCGCGCGTTATCGTGCATAAATAGGAAATTTTCCCCTATGTAAGGAGCAAAAGGCACAACATGGGGCTCCAATATTTCTGTTATATACCGATTGGCATTAAGTGATCCATTGCCAATAATCTCCAGTTCTGTTCGTACTCCAAAGCATATGCCACCCCATATCATAACTGACCCTCCACCGTATTGCTCAGTTCCTGCGAAGTTCGCTTGATTGTACCGTTCCCCTCGATGCCTCCATATTCTATCTCTACCATCCACGAAATTCACACAATATCGACTCTCATCACTAAATAAAATTCGTCTCCACTGATTGATTGTCCATGCTACATGCTCCCTAGCAAACGCCAATCTTGCTACCCGATGGGCTCTATCGAGTCTTGGTGCTCTTGCTTGCGCGTATGATCTCAGACCAACTTCATTTAATCGTCTTCTGACTGTCCTCACACTGACGTTAATGTTATCCACTGCTTGTAAAAGGTTACGTGCCTGAACAGCAGTAAGACGAGGATTTCTTATGGTTTGATTGACGATGAAACGGTCATGTATAGCGCGGGTTGCCCGATTTCTTCCTTGTCCTCGCCTCCTCACGTACAATCCAGTTTCCCTGTAACGTCGGTAGATTCGATGGATAACCGACGTCGAGACACCCAACATGGTACCGACTGAGCGGTAGGTGCGCCCTTCCTCGATCAATGTAACTGCCCTTGCTACTGAGGTTGGTGATAAATCTCTCATTCTGAATGAAAAATACCGTTTCGAATCGTAAACAATAAAAGAATCACAAAACACCGCAACCGATCGAATTTGTATCAAATCAAAGAATGGAAAACTCTCATTCTTTAAACAAGTGCAAATGTGGTCATATACAAAAAAACGTGTGTTGTATTTCATATTTGATAAAAAAAGGTGTGCACATGTGTAAATGAAAAGTTTTTTCAATGGTCCCAGAATTCGGTTGTGTATTTTAACACCTACCTACTGTTATCTCCTATGAATTCCTAATTTTCACCAAATTAACCAAATTATCATCAATAACTAATGCAGTTCGAACATAAAAATCGCAAACGACAATTTCGACACGCCTGAGTGATAATAAGAAAATTCCAAATTGATAGACCAATTTTAATGACAATTTCTTGATTCAATGGAATTTCTCCAAAATGGTGATTTTCCACTTGAAATTGAATATATTTTACAAAAATAGAGATAAACGCATGAAACAAGAAGGGCGTTACTGTAGGAAGATGTGTCTTGACAGACCATGATATTGTACGTTTCAACTCGGACCACGAAATTCCACAGGGTGTTACGAATTTTTGACAGAAAAAACACTTTTAGTTATGCCCCCGTATGAATTTTTTTTTCAAATTTTTTGTTTTTTCTTATAATTTCTACAAAGCAGAAGAGTTGATCTATAACTTGCCGAACAAATCATCTAAATCGGTTGAGAATTAGGCAAAATATCGAACTTCGAATTTGGTTAAATTTTCGAGTGTTCCGCTAATTTTGCCTCCGAGTGTATGTACAGCAGTCCCACTGATGTTATATGTATGCTGTACGGGAGCCGTCCATAAGTTGATCAATTGAGAATAGTTATTCATGTCAGCATCAGTCATAGTAGGAGATCACAGTCATGAGCAGAGCTCCCGTTGGAGTCTTCACTATGCGATCCATCGTTTCGCTCTTGGGAAACCCGGCAGTATAATAGAAAATGATAGAAAAATTTATTGCACACTTCAGAAAATATGTACAAAAAAAAAGACATTCGAAATATATAGAAATTAGGTATAAAAAATTCAGTATATAACATACACAGTGGTTAAAATATAAAAAAACAATTTCACATTCTTGGATTTCCATGGTCAATATATTTTCGTAGACCTTTTTGGAGGACCTTAGCGAACAATCGAGAAGACTGGAGAATTCTTCTGTATTCAGCAGACGTACTGAACTTCAAGCAAAACAACACGTGAACTTAGCTGTACTGTGAGGAAAAATTTGAAATCGATTCTCTACATTTCGCAGATGCCTTCCATGAATTGTACTCCTTGGTCTTCACAAGTCATACAAATATTTTGGCACATCGAAGGAAATTATTATTCAAGGAACAATATTCAACATTCCATTGAATGTTAAATATCCTCCCTTGAAGGAGCTAGTTTTTCGATCTACTCTCCATAATCACCGTCAACCGGGGCCACAGAGCAGTGGTACAACACGGTCAGATGTCACGAATAGGAGCAATGGACTGCAGTTTCGGTCTCATTTGACCTCATCAGCATTGTCTGCCCATTCGTAACACCAGGCTATGCCGTTACCTACTCATCTCAATTCGTTGAAGACAACGTAAACCTGTAAATGTCACTACGTCCTCCAAATCAAAATTATGTTTTTTTGAAATAGAACACCCTATATATTTTGATGATTTTAGCTTTGTGAGATCAAATTATGGTGACTTTGTTCGATATTCCCTATACCTAAGTTCAATGGTTTTCGAAATATTTGAGATTTTTCGAAATTTGATGACTTTTTTGAAAGTTTTTTCTTCTCTCGTTGAAAATTTCCGATTGTGATTTTGCAAAAATTATGTTACTAATACTCCATTTCTGAGTAATCATCGTTGGAAAACTCTGAAATTGATACAGGGTGCACAGTACAAAATTTCCGATTCCGCCTTTTTTCGAGCCTCATTTTTTCAATTTTTTTCAAATGACACACCCTGTATCTCATACTCCGTAATGATTATTTATTTTTATGCCTATCGAACGATAACCATGTTCTTTATACCTATCTCTAACGGTTTCCGAGATTTCTCGAATACTTTGTGTCTCAATATTCATCATGTTTTCCTTCGTTTTTGAAGAGGGGGGCATGTCAACAAAACAGGAGTTGGTAAGATGTTCTACTCTAAACACCAGTTTCGAGTCAATAAGTCGAAAATGATCGGTCTGCATGGACCGATGTGAAGGCGATGAAAATGAATATTATATGAAATTCAGTTTTAAAAAATGCAGTGATCGGAGCAGTTGAAAATTGTTCAATTCGAGCCTATTTCTAATTTTCCTCCTTGTAAACTATTTACCTTTTCCGGTGATAGGTTTTCATAACATTTCTTTCTAAATTTTTTTTTTCTTATATAACTATTTTTCGAAAAACATAGATTATTTCATGTTCATGTTCGCAGGTATTTCCGCCAGATCAGCAGTCTTAACACCATTTTGTAAATGTAAAACTCCTAACGCTTTTTGTGATACAAATGGAGTTTTTGATTGGCAACACTTGTCTTTGCTAATTAAGAGATACATAACGTCAATTTTACACAATAGTTATATAAACACTTCAGTAAATTAAAAAAAATGTTGGAGACATCTATGACTGTTAATGCTCATCATCTGCGGATTTTAGAAACAGAAAAAAATATTGTCGAGACGTGTTGGAAAGAATTATTGCGATTGTTAAGAATTTATCTACACAATGCTTGGCATTTCAAGGTTCTTCTCAATTGCTTTTCGAACATGATAATGGAAATTTTCTAAAAGCTGTTGAGATGATGGCCTATTTTGTTTCAGTGATGAGACAGCACGTTAGCCGAGTGTATAACTCCCAAAAAAATCTGATAAAATGACTCATTATTTAGGCGTGCAAATACAAAATGAAATAATTGAATTATTGTCGTCCAAAGTAAGAAATAATATTTTAAAAATGGTTCGCAGTTCAAAATATTTTTCAATAATATTAGATTGTACACCAGACACTAGTCATACTGAGCAAATTAGTCTTGTTCTGAGGTAAGTTGTCCTTAACACCACTTCAAAAAAGGTTAAGAAAAGTTTTATTGCGTTTAATCCAATACTGGACTCTACAGGAGAAGGGATATATACATTTGTGATTGAAAATTTGAAAAAATCAAATTTAGAATGAAAACACAGTAGGGGACAAGGTTATGATAATGGGATAAATATGAAGGGAAAACATGTTGGTCTTCAAAAACGCATTCTTGATGCGAATCCGAAAGCCTTTTTTGTACCTTGTGCGGCTCATACTTTGAACTTAACAGTAAATGACGCTTCTAAGGTGTCAGGTGCTACAATAAACTTTTTTAATCTTGTGCAAGAGTTATATAATTTTTTTTTCGTCATCTACAAAAAGGTGGTTTGTTTCGAGAAAAATGTTTTGAGAAAAAATGTCCCCGGATTAAGTTTAAAGCCTCTAAGTGAGACAAGATGGTCCAGCAGAATTGACGCAATAAAGCCCCTTAAAGTTTCTTTAATTAAGGTTTGCGACAGTCTTCTTTCTAGAAGTGGCTTTCACATTGATGCAATACATACAGCGAGTTCCCTCTTAACGTCTGTACAAAATTTTCAATTTATTTGTGGAATTATTATTTGGCATAACCATATATGTCTCATTCTTGGTATTTATCGAACACTTCAAGAAATTCACTAATGCTTCTCCAACGCATAAAGTCTTATTAGTGCTGGACAATCATTCCTCTCATGTCCATATCAATACCTTGGATTTTTGCAAAGAGACTGGCATTACGCTGCTTTCATTTCCTCCGCATTAATCGCACAAGCTGTAGCCATTAGACCGATCTGTCTTCATACCATTCAAAAAGGCCATAAATGCTGCTTGAGACGGATGGATGCGAAGTCACCCTGGCAAGACCATGACTATATACAACATACCAGGTATAGTCAAGACTGCTATGCCTCAGACATTTACACAATCAAACATTCAGGCAGGTTTCATCAAAACTGGTATTTATCCGTTTAATAGTAATTTATTCGGAGAAATTGACTCTGCGCCATCTTTTGTAACGGATCGTCCAAACCCTTACACTGAGGATAACCATTTAGTGCAATCAACGCTCTGTGCGTCCAAACCCTTACACTGAGGATAACCATTTAGTGCAATCAACGCTCTGTGCGTTTCTAATTCTATTGATAACAGTCCTGGACTCAACAATCAAATGTTGCTACCTACGGATTCTGTATCGGGAGAATCTTCAACTCCATTTACTGACAAATTCAGATAAGGGAAACAACCTTAGTCATGCCACCTGCTTCTTTGCCTGAAATAGTCCGGGTTCCACAGACTGCTTCAATCTCAGCCCCGCCACCTGTTTCTTTGTCTGAAATTGTCCGGGTTCAGCAGACTGCATCATCCTCAGACACACCGCCTGCTTTTTCGCCCGAAATTGTTCGACCTCTTCCGAAAGCTGCTCAAAGAAAAACAAGAGGTGCTAGAACAAAAAAGTCAACCATTTACACAGATACACCCGAGAAAGAGGCAGTTAAGAAAGAACATGAAGAAAAAGAAAAACGTTTGAAGGTATGTAAAGAAAAACCTAACTGACCCAAAACCAAATAATAAAGGGAAAGGTAAAGGAAAAACCAATGGCAAGAAAAAAAGACTTCACAGCAGTCATTCGAAGCAGAAGATTATTTCTGTCTGGTTTGTTTAACCGCATATTCTGAAAGTAGGGCTGGCGAAAAATGGATCAAGTGCCAAGGAACATGTGGCCTCTGGTCTCACATGGATTGCGCAGGTAAAAGTCCCCATTATATTTGTCACAACTGTGATGAATCTGACTAGATCTCAGTATGTTGATTGATATTGAATTGATTGATGTTGAATGATAAAGGATCTTAAAATTAGTCGTTCTGCTGGCGGGGGTGATGGTATTAGTAATGAAATACTTAAGAAATTTGTTGATATTATTGGAGGACCGTTTGTTCACATCTGTAATCGTATTCTTGGCGAAGGTGTCTTCCCGGATAGTTTGAAGATGGCAACAATAATTCCTTTACTTAAATCGGGCGATAGAGCAGATATGAATAATTACAGACCTATATCCCTTACATCGTGTATAGCCAAACTAATTGAGAAGGTCATCAAAAGAGGCTTATAAATTTTTTGATAAATATGAGGTCATTAATAGTAATCAATTTGGATTTCTAAATGGTAGATCCACCAATGACGCGATTAGGAGGGTTGTGGGCCGCGTCTACGAGCTTCTGGACCAGGGACTGTTTCCGATGGCTGTTTTTCTCGATATTACCAAGGCTTTCGATCTTGTACCTCATAAACAACTACTGTGTAAGCTTGATAGAATGGGGTGAGAGGTGTTCCTCTGCGTCTCTTGGCGTCGTATCTTTCAGATAGATGTCAGTGCGTCCGTATAGGTCAATCTGTAAGTGATAGTCAAAATGTGAAAATGGGTGTACCACAAGGTACTGTGTTGGGTCCTTTATTGTTTTTATGTTATATAAACGACTTTCTTAGTTTGAGTGGTGTAGGTGAGATAACATCCTATGCGGACGACACGGTGCTATTGTTTAGTGGGAAAAGTTGGAACGCTACAAGGATTTAGTCCGTAAAGGGCTGATTTTGGCAGGAAATTGGATGAACAGCAATGGTTTAATACTAAATCAGAAAAAACTACTATTCTCCTTTTGCTAGAAGTACAGTTGGATTGCCGCATTTTAATAGTATAAGCTTTTGCATGGAATGCCAAAATCGGAAAATTGTGAAAAATTGTGGATGTGGAACTCAGGTTCTCTTTCTGCAATACACTACGAAGTATTTGGGTGTATACATTGACTCTACTCTCAGATGGGTGGATCAAATAAATAACATGTGCAAAAAATTGCGTCCATTCATTTATGTTTTTCGTATTCTGAGTAAAGTGGCTGATACAAAACTTTATTATCCGCCTATCACGGCTTAGTGAGTCCTATTTTGCAGTACAGTTGCATAGGTTGGGGAGGAGTATATGACAGACATCTTGATGGTTTGAGTGTAGTTCAGAAAAAATTATTAAAACAATCTACAGAAAACCATATGATTTTTCTACTGAACTTATTTTTCAAATGAGTGGCCTGCTAAATATTAGACAACTTTATGTAAGAGCTCTGTTGATTGATTGGTATTATGGTAAAATCAGTGTTAATCTATTATCACATAATTACGATACCAGAGGGTAGCACGCCACCTGAATTACGCCCACAAAGCATGTTTTAGAATAACACAGAGGTTTTTCACATACTATCTGAATAGAGTATATAGTTTTCTCGACAGTCAGTTAAGAAATTCGTCTGTTTCAATACAAGTTTTTAAGAAGAGGGTTTTCAGATGGGTCCAAAGGAAAGGTCTTTTATCAATATTATGTTCATTTGATATTCTGTTTGACTGGGGGAGCCTGTGGGGGAATTTATATTCATATTTTTATTTATATGTATGTATATTTTTATTTTTTTTATGCATTATCTTTGTAATTTTTCATTTAAATGAAGCCTTTTAGGACAGCTATTCTTGGCTCGGGAAAGATTGTTATTTATAAATTTTCGTTTTGTGTCTGAGATTTAGTTTAATAAGTATATTTAGCTGAGTGTTTTACTCTGATTTTTGTTTTCACATGTGTGTTGCTAACAAGGTTTTCCTTCTGCAACACTTCTACTCTGGGTATATGTATGTCAGAAAATGGGGATGCTATTGAATGTAAAGCATTTTTCCATTACATTTTTTAAATCATTAAATCATTTAAATCATTTAAATCATTAAATCATAGATACAATTATAAATGTTTAATTTTTCTTTGTTGTGTTATAGTTCTGTTAAAATTTTTTTCCAGTTAGCTACAGTAATTTTAAGTTAAATTAACAATTTGACTGATTTAAAAAAGACTGTTATATGGTACAGTGCTATATTAGTTTTAGGCTTTGGTCTCGCATAAAGTGCGCAGGTGATAGTCCTCCACATTTTCACATGTGGAATTTGACTCAGTATTTTAATTGGTACATCTATAAATGTTTATTTTTTCTTTGTTGTGTTACAGTTTTCTTAAAATTTTGTAGTAGTTGAGCTAACATTTTGACTGATTATAGAGAAGACTGTTATATGTTACAGTGCCTTATTAGTTTTAAGAAGAGAAGTGATCACAGATTTTCGCTTTTTTGCCATAAAGTGATTGTTAACCTTGTTTAGAAGAATATTATGTTGTGTTCAGTTAATTATTTGTAACAATAAAAGTCATTAAAACTATTTGGATGTATTTTGTATGCCTGTCACTACCGACCCCAACCACTGTCACAACCGCCCTTGGGGTGTGGCCGGTTATGACACTTTCCCTTTTTTTTTTAATTTGATCGTATGCCTAATACAGCGTAGCTTGGGACAATGTTTTATCAAATTTAGGTAGATAAATAATCAAATTAGGTATTTAAGTAATTTTTCTCCCAGATAACTGGTAAATTTACAAAATTATAGGAGATCAAACCAAAATTGTCACAACCGTACCCAGCTTACCCTAATTGGCCACACTCAGTTTAAATTCACAATTGTAGGAATACCGCGAATATGTTTAATACCAACATTCTTCCCTCTGCCTTTTGCCTGTTTAACTCCAATTTAACATAATTGAATTCACGGAAACATAAATATCAATTTTTGTTTTAATCTTTGTGTTTTTTTGTTGAAATCATATAGTTTTCATTGTAATTTAACATTTCGCGTAATTATTTCGTAATCAAGTCTCACTATTTATTGAAAATTCGAAGTTTTTCTCCTAGTATCATACGTGATACCTTTGGCATTCCTTACTGTTTTTGGAATATTTTTCAGGTTCTATATCTGATAGAGACATAGAACGGGGGTCAAATACGATGAGTCAGATAAGGAAGAAGAAAACAGCGATGGTGAAAATGACCTTCAAGCATGCCGAGAGGAAGTCCCCAGCGAAGAAACTCCACTCGCAAATGAGGCGGAATGAAATGAATCGGACGATGAGCCCCTTTCGTCTTTTCATACTTCCTTTTCATTTACATTTGTCATATTTTTGAAACGACTGTCAAAATTTTTCCGCAAAGTTTTCCTTAAATTAAACAAGAACCACGAAGAAATAATATATGGGACATGTCAACCCAAATTATTGGGCTCATAATGTTTCTAGAACATTTATAGATCATAATCGGCATCACTTAGAAGACCGAAACCTAGCCATCGGGGCTCTCTCGGACAAACAGAGAGGGAATTGTTTTTGTTGAGTTTGAATATTGAAGGGATTTTGCGAGATTATATTTCAAAATTGGCAAGCAAGAACAAGGAAGTGATTATGTTTCAGGAGACTCACACTGGGACGGAAGAACATCTCTGCGAAAGAGGAAATATTGCAGGTTATGTACTTTTTGATTATCTCCTTAGTCCCTTTTATGGCTTTGCTTGCTATGTAAAATCCTTTCTTGAATTCAAGTGTGTTTAGACATATAAGAGTCAGGTATGATTGTTGAAATATTTTTCTGCTGGTTTTCTTTTTCCATTGTTACAGATTCCTGCCCCAAACCCCCTTCCTTTCACCCTTGTCTTCGTCTGGAAATCATGGAGTGCAAGATGAGAATTGATTCTTCTGAGCAGAAAAATCTTTGGTAATCTTGTACACACGACACTAACACAACATAAACAGACAAGTTATTACTAGTGCAATAGCGACAGGGAAACGAGTTTTTTCCTCAGATTTTCTCACTCGTTTATTGAATCATACGCAAGATAGTATGGTTCCCCTGTTACATTTTCCTGAGCTCACACTTGTGTTTTTTCTGACACACACTAAATTTATAGATATAAGCATTTATTGTAAATACAATTATTCGAATTTTTGTAAATCTTTTTTATATATATATTCTTTTGAAAAAGATATATATATATATATATATATATATATATATATATATATATATATATATATATATATATATATATATATATATATATATATATATATATATATATATATATATATATATATATATATATATATATATATATATATATATATATAGTAATTTATTCTACCGATTATTATTTCCACAACAGGTGTTATTCCTAGAAATCTTCACAAAAGTATTGAGATTTTGGGTCTGAAGAAAATTTGTTTGAACAGTTACAAAAGATAACAGTCATCAAATCTTGTAATATTCTTCGTAGTTTTCTTTCCGAAAATAATAATGAGGTAGAGTCATAGGTTTTCTCTTTAGTTTATACTGCTCAGAATCTCATTTCATATTTTATTTATTTGTTTATATAAATGTAATATAATTAACTGACAATTTTATCATATTTATATTCAGAGCAGTATTCTATTCGATCGTTCACCACTTCACACAAAGGAAACTCTTAATGAGTAACATTCAGTGTTACTTGACTAAGGTCCGTACACTGGATTTTCCGGGGAGAAAGCCTCTGACACTACTCGTTGGTACATTGATATCATTGCCTGATGATGCTATAGTATGTATATATTCTGGTAGATTGATATATTCTCATAACATTTAACGTTATCCTAATATATAATTATTCCAGGATATGTTTTGATTATAATCATTGCCTGGCAATGGTATTAATTACCGGGTAGTGGATTTATATTTTTCATGAAATCAGTTTGATTGCATGAACAGATATATGGGCAACTCGTCGGGGTAAAACCCTATATATATATATATATATATATATATATATATATATATATATATATATATATATATATATATATATATATATATATATATATATATATATATATATACTTCCTCAACCATCTAGGAACCTAAACTCACGCACGATAGAAACATACCGAAATCTTCGATTTTACTCTAGACAAAGATCAATTGGACGTGTCATTCGACCCTAACGTAAATGGAAAAGGTTGCTTAGATTATTTTGCTCATTATACAGGGATATCCACCGGAACCGTCCGTTAAAAACTTTTTGAGTTCCAATTACAATATCAAAATGAAATTTTATACGCGGCCATAACTAGCTATTTCCAAATGAAGTGAAATATTTTCGAAGTGATACCATTTCCGGTTATACCGGAAGTGGGTCATCACTTTGTTATTTCAACAACATTTGAGCAAGGCATAAAATACCCAAGTTGTTGGCACTTATCTGTCAAAACTTTTGACAGATTTAATTATCTTTGTTATAAACTCGATTTTTGAGGAACATTTAAAAAAATTGTAGCTCGTAGATCTTTTGCACTACAGACACAATTTTTGCTTGGGTGGATAGAAGAAGGATCAAGGAAATTTTTAAGCAGTCTACACATGACAAATATTCATTGCGTTGTTTTGTATGACTTTTTCAATTTGGCCTTTTCACACAGCAATAACTCAATTTTTTCAAATGGCTCATGCCAATTTTTATATCACCATCAGATGAATCGTTAAATTGCAGATGGAATTGTATCAGCATGTTCTATACCCAACTCTTATAGTTCCGAAAAAATCAGGGAATATATTGAATTTTTATGATTTTGCAAGAACTAACAGAGAATGCTTTAAAATATTTTAATCAAGTAGCTGAACTGGCTACGCTCACCTGACAGGTGCCTAAAATGAATGTACTTGTCACTTCGTTCATTCGAATTTGATATTTCAACAAGAATTGTTGGTATTTTGAAGTAAACATTATTGAAAAACACCAGATTGATAATAAAATATCTGATTATTCAAACGAGGATATGTTTAATATCTTTTAAATTCATGGCGAATGTCAAAAAGTGGTGGATAGAACTTGCAGGCAATTCAATAACCAATTTCCAAATTCGGCGCCTATGAGAAAAAAAAACTTCGAAGGATTAGAAGCAATTTTCTGCAATGTGGAGAAACAAAATACATAGAAACTAGAAAAGAACCAATTCTCGCGGACGACGACAATCAAATTAATACGCTAGCGTATTTTCGTACCAATCCACATGCGTCCATTAAGTCAGCTTCAATGGATATTGGATCGAGTTATACTTCCATTCAAAGGATCCTTAAGAAACATAACATGCACTCGTATTCTTTTATCAGACTACAAAAATTGATTCCAATTGACCTTCCCAAGCGACTAAATTTCTGTGAAAATTTTTTAATTTGGCTTCAAGAAGATGAGACAATTCTCCAAAAAATTATATGGTCTGATGAAGCCAAGTTCAATGAAAGTGGAATAACGAACAGGAAAAATCGACATTTTTGGGCTACAGAAAATCCACATTTCATTGAGGTTATTGATTTCCAAAATAAATTCAGCCTGAACGTTTTTGCAATTTTAATGAATGATTTGTTGGCTTATCACATTTACGAGGAAAATCTCAATGGACAAAGATACCTGGAAATTTTGAGAGGAACATTAGCAAATTTTTTAGATGGATTACCCCTTAACATTCTGGGGAATTGCTATTACCAAATGGACGGTGCACCAGCACGTAAAACACGAGCTGTAGATCGGCAGCTAACATTTCTGTTCGAGGATAGATGGTGGGGTAATCAAGGACCAAATTTATGGCCTCCGCGTTCTCCGGACCTGACGCCCCTTGATTTTTATTTATGGGGCAAAATCAAGAGTGGAGTATATCTTATTCCTGTAAGAAGTAAAGAAGAGTTACGAGAGCTCATTCATAATGCTTTTCGTAATATTGATCCTGAGGTTCAGCTACTTGATTCAAATATTTCAAAGCATTCTCTGTTAGCTCTTGCAAAATCATCAAAATTCAATATATTCCCAAATTATTTCGGAACTGTAAGAGATTGGTATAGTACATGCTGATATAATTCCATCTGAAAAGTGACGCTTCATCTGATGGCGATATAAAAATTGGCACGTGCCATTCGAAAAAATTGAGTTATTGCTGTTTGAAAAAAGCCAAATTGAAAAAATCATACAAAACAACGCAATAAATATTTGACACGTGTAGACTGCTTGAAAAATTCCTCGATTCTTCTTCTATCCACCCAAGCAAAAATTGTTTCTGTAGCGCAAAAGATCTACGAGCTACAGTTTTTTTAAATGTTCCTCAAAAATCGAGTTTATAACAAAAATAATTAAATCTGTCAAAAGTTTTGACAGATGAGTGCCAACAACTTGGGTATTTTATGCCTTGCTCAAATGTCGGTTCAAGATGTATAATAAAAAAGGTAGATTGCCATTTGAAATAACAAAGTGATGACCCACTTCCGGTATAACCGGAAATGGTATCACTTCGAAAATATTTCACTTCAATTGGAAATCGCTAGTTATGGCCGCGTATAAAATTTCAGCTTGATATTGTAATTGGAACTTCAAAAGTTTCTAACGGACGGTCCCGGTGGATATCCCTGTATTGACAACGGTTTGTTTGAAATAATGGCCGATTGTACAAATGTTTCCAGCGTATTAAGGACAGGAAAATCATTGAATACGATTCCTGAATAACTGAGACAATTCTTTGGAATTTCAATGGCCATGAGTGTGCTTGGTCTGCCACGAATTAGGATGTATTGGGCATTGGAAACAAAAGTATACTACATACCGAACACTATGACTCATAATCTCTATTTTCGACTAAGGACAAATTTAAAAGCTGTGGACGATGAATTCATTTCACAAAATGCCAGACAAAACGATAAATTTTGGAAAAAGTGTAAACAAAAGCAGATCGCAAAAGGCAAACCAAATCCAGAAGGTATAAAAGTTTTTCTTATGGCTAATCCTAATGGTATTCCACTTGATTTGTACTTATATCAAGGGAAAGGCACAACAATTGAATCGGATTTTTACCCAACACCAGACAAACTGGATCTCGGTGGGCATTTTGTGTTCAAACTTGTAGATACTTTACCCCCAGGTTCCTCAATTTTTATAGACCGTTATTTCCCATCTAGTTCACTTCTTAACAATTTATTGGAAGGAGGAATCTGGAATGTTAATGAAAAACCGGGTGCCTGAATATCAACGGCCAAATGCAAAAAAAACGCGGGCATTGTTCAAAACCGATGCCTCGTTACAAAAAGTTGGAAGAGGTACTTTCGATTGTGTTGTAAGGAGTGACAAAAAGATTGCCGTTCAGAAATGGTTAGATAGCAAACCAATCTGCGTTGCATCAACTGCTGCGGTTGTTCAACCATTAGGAACCTGTCGTCGCTGGAGTAAACTGAAGGAGGTATACGTCGAAGAGCTACAACCTGTAGCTATAATGAATTTATGATAGGCATTGACTTGCTAGATCGTATTATTGGCAAATATCCCATGCGAGGAAAAACCGGTAACTGAACTATTAGGAAAATATATCACTTCTGCAACTTTGCAGCAGCAGCGGGTTGGGTACAGTATCGACTAGATTCCGTGAAATCTGGATGCCGAAGAAAAGGCATAAACCAGTATTTGGACTTCAAGCTAAACTTAGCGAAACAATGAATTTATTCAGGTCCTGGACAATCTCAGCTACTATTATCAAGTCCACGTGTGACGCTCAGTACTCCACAGCAAAGCCCTCGTGCTAGTCCAAGCATTCCCGACAGTCCTGTTTCCACAGTAAATGAAAGACCTTCCACTTCAACTAGAAAACACAGACTTGTTGAGCCTTTTCCTCACCCCGAAAAGAGTCAAAGAAGCAAAACATTTGCCAGTTTGTGCTGAGGAAACTCAAAATAACAGATAAAAATGTCGTAACAAAGGATGCAGGAACTTGAAATTCGTGAAATGTTCTGAATGTAGAATATTTCTTTGTTTTAATGTTAAAAGAAACTGCTTTTTTGATTATCATACATCCCAATAGATTTTTAACGTACAATTTTGATATTTTTGTCATTCTTTGATGTGAATTTAAATTGAAAACAATATTAATATAAACCCGAGGTATCACATACGATACCATCCCTTATATCAATTGGGGAGGGGGAAGATTTTTTTTTCGTGGGTTTCAGTATAATTGAGTGGTACTTATCATTGGAAGTAACAACCATAAATGTGGAGTAAATACTTTAAAATCTTGTGTCTCAGGAGGATAGAATAGCTGTGACCACTTAGCACCTACAAAAATTTTGACAATCGTTTTAAGTGGATTTTTTAGATTCAATTCCCTGTCCTTTTTTGACACTTGAGGAATATCTTATGAAGCCAAAGTGTGGTGAAACGTGTTATAATTGTATAGTGAAAATTAAATTTATCAAATTAAATAACCTAATCTCTAAAATAATGGAATTTTATAAGTTTCATATATTAATTACACCAATTTTCTTCAAGGTTATAACTATTAATTAGTAAAGTAAAACGAAATGAGACACTTTTGTCACTTTTCCACCATTTATTCAATAATCACAATCGGTTTCGACCATACGGTCATTTTCAAGTGAATAACAATATTATACATGAGTAGGCAAGTACAAGTACATAATGAAATTTATCCTAAATTTTGAGTACTGCTCTAGTTGGCTATTGAGGGTAATAAATTGTGGGTTTTTACATAGTTCGTTATTCTCCAAACTTTCCAACAAATTCATCTCTCTCCCTTTGTTATATTTATGAAGGATTTTAAGATTGCTCAATGATAACGAGTGGTTAGTTGATTTTATGTGTTAAAATTGTGGCAAATTTTTATCTGAGGAAATATGTTCCTTGAATCTAGCTTTAAACTTCTCCCTGTTTGTCCGACATAGGCTACCTGGCATTCATTGCATTTGATTTGATAAATTCTGGATTGCTTGAATTTATCGTTCTTTTGTTTGGCATTGAAAAATAATCTGCTTAAGTTGGGGCCGCTTGAGGATGAAGTAGTTATGTTCAATTTAGAAAAGTAGCTAATGATTTTGTGAGAGAGTTCGCTGGTGTATCTGATACTAGTGTATTTTTTTTCCGGGGTTTCTTCGATGCTATATAGTAATTGGGAGGTAATACGTTGTTCTTTGCGGTTAATTATTGTATTTAGAAAATGTTGTGGTATGTTGTTATTTGAGGCAATTTTTCTGATGATATTAAGTTAAGTTTGAAAATTTTCGTTCGAAAGGGGAACATAGTACGCTCTATGAATCATGGAGTTATATGCAGCTAGTTTGTGACTTAAATGACTGAACGAGTCCATTGTAATTAAGTGAGTTCGTTATTTGAATTTGTAATGGTTAAGTCGAGGAAATTCATTCAACCAACTAAAATGTCATCAACATATCTGTACCAGAAAGTAATGTGTTTTTTTTTGCGAAATCTGTGTTTAATATCGAGTTTTTCTCTAAATTATTCATGAAAATGTCAGCTAGTAGAGGGCTAAGAGGTGAACCCATTGGAAGAGCTGAATTTTGTTTGAAGAATTTAGATTGAAATTGAAAGTAACTTTGAGATAGGCGTATTTGAAGAAGATTGCTGAATTCATTAGTGATATATGGCGGTGTGTTAGACTTGGATAAGATATCTGTAACAAGGGGATGACACTCATTCGTTGGAATGTTCGGGTACCTATTTTTGACATCGAAAGAGACTAACTTAATATCTTGGGAGATTGTGAGATTAGAAGGTATATGTATGAGATCTACAGAATTAGAGATAGTATATTGTGCTTGAAAATTCGAGAGGTCTAGAGATTTTTGATTCAAGAATTTTGCTAGTTTACCTGATGGTGTGTTTATATATGACACTACAGGTCTTGCAGATTTTTCTTCCCTATGTAGTTCAATCAATCCATACATTTTTGGAGCTTGAACATTCATTGGAATCAGTTTCCTCTTCTTCCATTCTGTGTGTACTAGGTGTTCTGACAAACTTAGCTCTTCTTTGATTTCTTTTGTGAAAAGTTTGGTTGGATCTTCTGGTATTTCGGTGATATCCATTGTTTTCAGTACATCCTGAATCTTTTCTTCGTATAGGTCTTTATTGAGGCATACTATACGATTGCCTTGGTCAGTTCTAGTCATTATGAGATTTTGGGCTTGGATTTGGCTTTATATTATCACGTACCTTATACCACTTTTTAATTTCTTCCTTGAGCCAGAGAAGTTCCATTTTTGGCTTAATTATATTTAATTATTAATAGACATATACACACATATACATATATAAACACGCCATCAGGTAAACTAGCAAAATTCTTGAATCGAAAATTTCTAGACCTCTCGGATTTTCAAGCACAATACACTATCTCTAATTCTGTAGATCTCATACATAAACTTTCAAGTCTCACAATCTCCCAAGATATTAAGTTAATCTCTTTCGAAGTCTTCCCCTTGTTTCAGATATCTTATCCGAGTCTAACACACCGCCATATATCACTAATGAATTTAGCAATCTTCTTCAAATATGCCTATCTCAAAGTTACTTTCAATTTCAATCTAAATTCTTCAAACAAAATTCAGCTCTTCCAATGAGTTCACCTCTTAGCCCTCTACTAGCTGACAGTTTCATGAATAATTTAGAGAAAAACTCAATATTAAACACGATTTCGCTAAAAAACACATTACTCTCTGGTACAGATATGTTGATGTCATTTTAGTTGGTTTTCGTGATTCAAACAGACAAATTCAGCAATTTTTAAATTTCCTGAATAAAATACATTGCCGCGTCAGCTTCATTTCTGGGTAAAAAAATAATGACTCAATTAATTTCTTCGACTTAACCATTACAAATTCAAATAACCAACTCACTTATAAAATTTACAGAAAGGAAACATTCACAGACGCATCGATTCCAATGGACTCGTTCAGTCATTTAAGTAACAAACTAGCTGCCTATAACTCCATGATTCATAAAACGTACTCTGTTCCCCTTTCGAAAGAAAATTTTCAAACTGAACTTAATATCATCAGAAAAATTGTCTCAAATAACAACATACCACAACATTTTCTAAAGATAATAATTAACCGCAAAGAACCACGTATTACCTCCCAATTACTATATATCATCGAAGAAACCCCGGAAAAAAGATACACTAGTATCAGATACACCAGCGAACTCTCTCACAAAATCAGTAGCTACTTTTCTAAATTGAACATAACTACTTCATCCTCAAGCGGCCCCAACTTAAGCAGAATATTTTTCAATGCCAAACAAAAGAACGATAAATTCAAGCAATCAAAAATTCATCCAATCAAATGCAATGAATGTCAGGTAGCCTATGTCGGACAAACAGGAAGAAAATTTGAAGCTAGATTCAAGGAACATATTTCCACAGATAAAAATTCGCCACAATTTTAACACATAAAATCAACTAACCACTCGATATCATTGAGCAATCTTAAAATCCTTCATAAATGTAACAAAGAGATGAATTTGTTGGAACGTTTGGAGATTAACAAACTATGTAAAAACCCACAATTTACTACCCTCAACAGCCAACTAGACCATAATGGATCCCCACTACTCAATATTTACGATGAATTTCATTCTGTATTTGTACTTGCCTACTCATGTATTATATTGTTTGTTTGTTATTCTTTTAACGTGCTCTATTTCCGCCTTTCGGCCAATAACACGCCGGGGAATTCTGTCACCTCACTAACCCGGGAATTTTGTCGAACCGCTCTCGTATCGAGGGAAAGGATCTTTAATGTCCAATACATCTCTGTTAGACAGGACCGACGGCTTTACATCTCCTCCGAAAGAAAAGTGACAAAAGTGTCTCACTTCGTTTTACTTAAAAAATGAATTTCTATAAAATGAATACATCATCAATACTATCAATGGATACAGTATCGAGTAGATTCCGTGAAATCTGGATGCCGTAGAAAAGACATAAACCAGTATTTGGACTTCAAGCTAAACTTAGCGAAACAATGAAAACATTCAGGTCCTGCTCAATCTCAGCCACTATTATCAAGCCCACGTGTGACGCGTAGTACTCCACAGCAGAGCCCGCGTGCTAGTCCAAGCATTCCTGACAGTCCTGTTTCCACAGTAAACGAAAGACCTTCCACTTCAACTAGAAAACACAGACTCGTTGAGCCTTTACCTCACCCTGCGAAAAGAGTGAAAAAAGCAAAACATCTCCAGTTCATGCTAAGTAAGCTCAAAATAACGATCAAAATGTCGTAACAAAGGATGCAGGAACTTGACAATCGTGAAATGTTCTGAATGTAAAATATTTCTTTGTTTTAATGTGAATAGAATCTGCTTTTTTGATTATCATACTTCCAAATAGATTTTTAACGTACAATTTGTGGATTTAAATTGAAAATAATACTAATATAATCTTGTTTTGAATTAATGTAAACCCAAAGTTAGATTTCACCTACGATACCAACGATCTCTTATATCAATTGGGGAGGGGGAGGGTTTTTTTCGTGGGTTTCAGTACAAATGAGTGGTACTTATCATTGGAAGGTAACAACCATGAATGTGTAGTAAATACTTTAATCGTTGTAACCACTTAGCACCGACAAAAATTTTGACAATCGTTTTAAGTAGATTTTATAGATATTCAATTCCCTGACCTTTTTTGACACTTGAGGAATATCTGATGAAGTCAAAGTGTGGTGAAACGTGTTATAATTGTATAGTGAAAATTAAATAACCTAATCTCTAAAATAATGGAATTTTATAAGTTTCAGATATTCATTACAGCAATTTTCTTCAAGGTTATAACTATGTTAATAAGTATTTATTTTCGAATTGGTGCCAACTAGCAGAATATAATTTGTAGTAGAAGAAAAATTCATGAAACTAAGGTGATCTTCGCTATCAATGATTTAATACTTTTAGGTATGAACTAAAATATATGAAGGATAAGTAGATTAAAAATGTACTTGCCTAATTTTATACTCAAATGGGAAACATTAAAATAAATATTATGATAGTCATTCGTTTATCATTGGCGATTTGTCACTGACTACTTTATTGGGCACCATGTCAGCTGCTAGATAAAATTCTTCGAACTGTAGAAGATAATTGTTATCCAGTGAATGCTTAGATGAAAAATCCGTAGAATTGTACTTGATATCAGCAACAATTGTGGTAGTCAGCACTATACCGGGAGTCCTCGCGAGATGGGACTTTAAAAGTATATGGGGAAAGGAATGACCCATTTGTGAAATTTTTTTGTTGTTGTTTTGAATGTTATTCGAACTAAGTTCCGAAAATATTTTTCAATGCTTTGGCACTTCCGGTTATACCAGAAGTTGACACCATCTTTGTTATTTCAAATAGCATTATGTATGTTTTTCTTTTTTCTTTGTAGACAATTAAATTGTGAGCAATTTTTTCTCATACCACTGCCTTTCTGAAATCAATCGAAAGGTAGATATGAATTTTTCAATCGGAATTTTGTGATTTTTGGTTTGTTTGCTAGAAGGCATCATAAAAATACTAAAGATCATTTAACCTTCATAAAGTCTTCGGGTCAGTTTTGACCATTTTGAGATGAAAATGTAATTTTCTCAGAAAAAAGCGTTCAAGGTTTTCATCCGAGATTTTGCTGTTGCAAATTCATGAATTACATCGCTAAAATTTATACTGTCAAAAATTTCTTGTTCAACTGCTGAAATTGTTAGTTCAGGCAATCTTTCTTGGATTATTGTCGATCTTAAATAATTTTTAATGATTTTTAACTTTGAAAAAGATCGCTCGCCAGAAACTACAGATACAGGCAATGTCAAAAGAATTCTTAGTGAAATGCTTACGTTTGGAAAGGTGGAGATTAAATTGTTTTCGAATATATACTGTAAAATACTTAAGGAGTCAGTATCATCAGGTAATGACAACAACTTTAACGCTTTAATTTCGTTAAACAGATCATTGGAGTCTATATCCTTATTATCCTGATCTGTCAGTCGCTCTTCAAGAATAGAACAATATTTTAAAAGATCACTATCACTCAATTTGAATATGTTGCTAAGAAATCGGAAAATATTATCATACTCATTTAATAAGTCAAATCGGTTCTCCAAAGAGCTTATAGTTTGATCTATAATTCTTAAGAAAAAACTAATTTTAAAGGCGGTTTTTGGATCATGAAGGATCTCATCTCGGTGTTCATAGTCAAACAGTTATGGTGTAAATTTCCTTCTAACCGTTGGTAATGGTGGAAGCTCTTCTTCAATTCCGAGAGAGGGTACTACTTCTTTCGCTCGCACAAGAATTTCTTGAAATGATTGGTCAGATCTTTATTGCTGGAAGTGATCAACTAAATTTTTTAGGAAGGTTTGGCATACTTCAATATTAATTGTAGCACTTTGCATTTGTTTGCTGACAATATTTATATGAAATAAAACGTCATGCCAAATAATAATTCCACAAATAAATTGATAATTTTGTACAGACGTTAAGAGGGAACTCGCTTTATGTCTTTCACCAATGTGAAAGGAATTATCTTCAGCCACTTCTAGAAGACTTTCGCAAACCTTAATTGAATAAACTGTAAGGGGCTGTATTGCGTCAATTCTGCTGGACCATCTTGTCTCGCTTAGAGGCTTTGAACTTAACCCGGAGACATTTTTTCTCAAAACATACCACCTTTTTGTGGATGACGAAAAACAATTATATAACTCTTGCACAAGATTAAAAAAGTTTATTGTAGCACTTGACGTTAGAAGCGTCATTTACTGTTAAGTTCAAAAAGGGCTTTCGGATTCGCATCAAGAATGCGTTTTTGAAGCCCAACATGTTTTCCCTTCATGTTTGTCCCATTATCATAACCTTGTCCCCTAATGTGTTTTAATTCTAAATTTAATGATTTTAAATTTTCTATCACAAATGTATAAATCCCTGGTGTTAAGGACAACATACCTCAGAACAAGACTAATTTGCTCAGTATGACTAGTGTCTGGTGTAAATCAAATATTATTGAAAAATATTTTGAAATGCGAACTATTTCTAAAATATTATTATCACTTTGGACGCTTCATCGGGCTCTGCATCAGTAGAAGCTGTTTTGCTGCTACAACCACTGCCACTTGTTGCAGGACCTGATGTTACTGTTGAAATTTTAGATGGTCCACTCACGGTTATTGATATTACGGATTTAGAATCTTGAGATTTGGACGATTCGGTCGTACCTACATCGATAGTATTCGTGGAATCTCGGTTGTTTTGCAAGAAATGCTTTAAAGATCCAACCATGTTTCCCCTTTCTTGTAGTCTCAGTTTCTTTTGCTCGCGAAACTTCGCACCTGAAGGTCTCTTTCTTTTATCCTAAAAAATAAATAAATAATTAGTACTCATGGGAATTAACTTCTAAAGTAACCACAATAATAAGCACCATGTGGGTTGGGCAGGAAATATTCTTAAAAAGGTTAACTAAGTAGCCAATAGTTTTTAACCCTTTATAGGGCAGATTATTATTGAGTAAGATATGGCCGATTAAAGTTTGCATTTTTGAGTAAGAGGCAATTTGTTCTAGCCCTTTCAGCTTGTAACCTTTCAAAAATAAAGGCAAGAAAGATATTAAACCAATTTGACCTTATAGCCCTTAAAAAACCCTACCAAATGGTTTTTTAAAAAGATCAATAGCATAAAAACTAAGCGAGTTATGGATAAAACAAGTTGCTTTTTCAAACTCGTACATGACATTTCAATTAATGAAAAGATATTCGGCTAAAAAATTAATTATAACCAGCATCCTATAAAGGGTTAATTTTGATAGTATAAAGTAGGGAACACTCACCATTTTATAAAAAATCAAGCCGTTGAAATTGTAGTCAGCAGGTATTCAGCATATTTAAAAAAAAAGTAGTAAACAAAATATTACACAACACAACACTACACTTGACAAAATGACAAAATAAAAATAACTTTATATGTAAAAATTAATAGGATTACTTGTTTTTATTCACTTGTTGCACGGTCCAGTGAACTAACTGATTTAAAAACGCCTGTGGCGATGCATCGCTTTTATAGCGCTCCATGCGTTCTTCATGTCTGAACAGGATAAATCAATAAACTGCCGCCTGACATGTTCTCGCAACATAGGAATCGGCAGTAACTGGATGATATAGTAATAAAATTTCGTGTGTATTCATACCTAATCCTATTTAATTTCACAACTTTCATTTGACTATTTTTTTCGGACTCTGGGTTTTGGCGCCCGTGTGCATTGCACACTTTGCACATATGGTTGCAGGGGCAACCATATGTGCCGGTCTTCGGTTCTGAATTGACCCCAACCAATAACAAACGCACAGCGCATCTGTTATCATCCCAATTGTTTATGTATCGTTTAACTTTTTGAATGAGACGTTCTTTTGTTCTACCGTACCCTAGTTTATAGTGGTGAAAACGTTATTTGCTTATAAAAAATGATAGACAATCAAATAGAAGCGGCGTTATTAGATGAAATGTCTGATAGTAATGAAACTTGTTCTGAAACAGAAGATTATATCGAAGAAGCTGCATCATCTGATAGCTCGGATAGTGACAGTGAATTAGTGCTTGTGCCAACAATGACGTCAAAAAATGGAGAAATAAAATAATCCAGAAACCCCGTCATGCAGTCTTATGGAAGAGCTTTCAGAGAAAACATAATAAACTTGATACTAGGTTTGTTCATAGTATTCACGGTTGCCAATAGCAGCTGGAAGGAAGGTTGCTTAGCAAAACGGCGACACTATTTGAAAAATTTAGGTATGCAATTGGTTACACCGTATTTAAAAAACAGGAAGTCATTACCGAGGGCACCTTTTTCAATAACAATTGCAAAAAAGCTCCGACAATCTAGTGACAATGTACAAATTCCATCAACTTCCACCCTACAAGAAGAAAACAACACTTGTACAGCTAAGAAGGCATCCAAAAGAAGCCGCTGTCAACTATGTTCTAAAACTGACAATAAAACACCTTTGATCCGTGTAGATTGTAAGAAATTCGTATGTAGAAAACATTCAAATACAGTTGTTCTATGTACCCAGTGTAATAAGATATAATTTCATTTACATTTTTTTCTAATTATTTCTCTATAATAAAAATATCTAACAACATAGTATATTCTTTTATATTAGATATATAAAATTATAATTTTACAAAAATAAATAGTAATTCTGTAGAAAAAATATATATGTCAAATAAATCCATTTAACAATTTATCTTTTTTTTTGTTCATTTTCAGAATAATTTCACAACTTGGGTCAGATCTGACCCAAAGCACGGCAACGGTTGTAAAATCAAAGACCCTATGAAGGTTAATATCGATCATCGATCGATGCATTCAATGCATTTAGAGGCTTCATGGTAGGTGAAGCTAGGGACCCTTCGAACGGTTCTTACATTTTATTTTTTTTTCTTGATTATTTTATGAAAAATCTACTAATTGTATATAGCGCTAGTATATTTATTCGAGATCTATGAACAAAGTTGTCTGGTGATTATATCTCATATTTATTGCACAATCAAGATTTAAACTCAATGGAGAATTCGTACGACACTGCCCCACATGTGGGGTCTTTCATACAGTATTGGGGTTACCTTCAGACGCCATGAGGTATTTTCATACAAGCAATTAAAACAATAAAAAAATAATCGAAATTCTTTCATTCAGCTTAAATACAACTAACAAAACTAAATGACAACAAAGAACTAATAACTTTGCTTCTAGTAAATAAAAATTGAAAATCTTCGTGAAAAAAAAACAGTCCAGCAAAACTTTCTTCAATTCTATCTACTTTATAAGAAAATAATTAAAATTAAGAGATGAAGAGATTCATATTGTAACGTTTCTCAGTTCTTGAAATTATTGGTGGGTTCAAATTACAAAACTATAACTAAATTATTTACAAGTAAACTGTACATTAAAACATTAAACTAAACGATTAACTTCTATAACTAATTCATATAACACAATCGATACTGCTTCCACTTTGTCCACTTATTCGCGCTCTTTATTCAAACTGAATTCCCTGCGCTTCGCGCTCTTTTTTATATATGAGCTCGGGGTTTCGGGAATCTTCCGCTTTGTTCCAGATCTTCGTTCGAGAGCCTTCTTTGAACAATAACCTGGTATTTCAGTATTTCGGCGCTCTAGTAGTTTTTAGATCTTTCTCGAGTTCTCTCGAAAGTGCGTCATTCCGCTGGGTAGTGACAGGGTCGGCTTCAGGGACGATTGCAACAATATATCTATTCGGCATTAGTGAGGTCGTACCCCTTCCCGCTATAACGCCATAAAATTATGTTGGATGTTGCTGCATATGTCCTAGAAGTGAAAATAAATCGACACGAAAATATTGTCCGAAATGCTACAGGTATGCTTGTAAAAATCATATGAAGGAAATATGTGTGAATTGTGTAGGTGAACAAAATTGACTCTTCAGGGGGACATAAAAGTGGTTAAAATTGGTAGTTTTTTAGCTTGTGAACATTTCTTCATTAGCTTGTTATCTGTTCTTTTCAGTTTTATACCGTATGTTTTTTCACGTTAATGTATTTTTGAGTAAATGGAAGATATATTGAGTTATGGCAAATAAAGGCCTTATTCTGGACTCTTTGGTTGTTTCAATTCCACAGAGAAAAAATCAATATTTTCATCAGAACTGAAACAACTTCAATCACAAATGATCGAAGCAACTATTTCATTTCAAATACGTATTAAATCGGATGATATGGATTTATTATGTCAAAATGAAAATGGTCTACAATCGTAGACTACGTGAGTAAATTTCGAAAAGAGGGCGAGAGTAACCGAGGGTCAAATAATACGAGGGTTTAGACAATCTTTCAGGCCACATTTGGTGCAACGAGAATCTACTTGAATAACAAGAGCAGCCGACGCATTCTCGAAACGACCGGTAGTAGTAACATACTATTTTCTACCCCTGTTGGAGTTGACTTGGATGACGTTTATTTTTAATAAGACTATGCAGCTTGCCACACTGTGAGAAAGAATATGGAGGAATTTTGAGGATTCTGTGAAAATCGCCTAATTTCACCGCGATGGATGAGAATTGGCCTGCTAGAGCATGCAATTTAACACCATTAAATTTTTTTTCAGCGGATTCATGAATAAAAAGTTCATGTTAATGGACAACGGACTATTTAGGAACAAAAAATAATATCATTGCCTAGATGAATACAACAGAAATTAGCCTGTTGGAAGATCAAAATTTTGACTATCAGACCGACGTAGGTGAAACTAACCTTGAAGTACATTTGAGTGATACCATTTTTTATGTTACACGGCATTGATACCTTTCCAAAAAGTACTAAATGATTAAGAAAATAGATTTATTAATTTGCTGGTCAACCGAATAAATCTTTTCTGATTTAGAAACTAATTTGATAGACGCGACCAAAAAAATATATATCCGCTAAAACCCATCAACAAGCACATTTAGCAATTGAAAAACCCCTTTATATATGGCAAAAAAATTGAATTTTGGACGATATAAACTCAACAGTACCAATTATCTCATACCTCTAGATTTAGATTTATGTTTTCTTATATTTTCCTAGTTGACAGCCATATAAAATGAAACAATTTTTGAACTAGAAATACTTTATTCAAAATATGATTTCATAATCTACATATGTTATTACTTAAACATTAAATATTGATTGTTGTGTTATTCTTTCAGAACTTGCAACTCGTTAGACTTAATTTTCGGCGTGAAAAAATTTCAAATTAGAAGAACCATATAATTTAGCCAAACTAGTTGATACCATGATTAAAATGAGTAAAAATATAAAGAACTTCAATTGATTCAAAGAACTGATCAAGTGTTTGGTGTCTGAAGATGATTTATCTGTATTTTTCGTTTCGTCTTTGAACTTGAACGCCTCTGCGGTTCGATCCAACTTTATATTTTGTATTAGAGTCATTATTTCTTTGGGTTAATTTGTTTGGTCACCGTGGAGTTTATTCGTTAGTGTGGATATTTTCTCAATCAATTTTCCTGAGTGATTGTTCTGATTTTGTATGAATTGTTCCACGTCAGCTTTCAAAATCAATGATAGGTCATTCTGAGTTTGGGTGAAATTCCCTTCTTTGTTGTCTATTTTGAGAACAATGTTGGATAATTCATCAATGACTCTTTGGAGTTAAGAATTTTGACTGATCAAGAATTCTCTAACTTCAGAATTTACCTTATAAGACATATTTTGTGATACTTCATAATGTAACGATTTTATTAAACTTGAAATATTTTCATTCAATGGTTTTGATTTATTATCATAGTCTTTAAAATTATTAAAATATTTATAGAATGCACTCTTCTTGAAGTTCAGATTATTGTATTTAATATCGATTATTTGTGAATTGGTCCACGGAATGGACATATGCGTCTGCAAGTTCTTAATTTCATCAATATTCAAATCAAACATTTGTAAGATTAAAAAGACAAACTGCCAGGAAGACGACGTTTCAACCTACGTTCAACTTTTAAATGCCCTCTATTCAGATTTTGACACTAAGTTTGAGGATGTTTTGACCATGGTAATACCAACGTGGATAATTAATCCATATGGTGACATAGAAGAAACAAATGTCATAATACAAGAGGAACTGACTGAACTAAGTACAAACGAAGAACCCAAGATTCAGTTCAAAAATGGATATCAGCAATTCTGGCTGCAAAACAACATACCCGTTACTTATCCCGTATTATGGAACATAGCGAGGAAATTTTTGATTTCCTTTCCATCGTCATACATAGTGGAAAAGAAGTTCAGCGCTGTTACCAATCTCCTAATGAAAAAAAGAAACAGACTCGACATCATTAGCCGAGGAGATTTAAGATTAACCCTCACAAAATTGACGCTAAATGTTGATAATTTATTATTAAAGCATCATGTTCATCCTTCTCACTGAAAATATTTACTTATTGCCTAGTTCATTTTACGTTACGTATATTTTATATAACAGATACAAAATTTTATTTCGACTAGTTTTAATTTAAATTCAATTGATAAATGTATGAATTAATATGTGTTTTTACTTTAAGTTTTTGACACTAAACTTCGCTACAGTTAGAAATTTACAAAAAATCAATATCAGGTAAGAAGAGGGTCTACCCAAACCCGAAAAACATAGCAAATGGGCTACGACTCAAAAAAGGTAGGGGTCCTATGTACTAAATGATTGAGAAAAAAGATTTATTCATTTGCTGGTCAACCGAATAAAGCTTTTCTGATTTAGAAACAAATTTGATAGACGCGACCAAAAAAAATATATTCTTATAACCCATCAACAATCACATTTCCGGTTCGATCCACCTTTATATTTTGTATTAGAGTCAACATTTCTTCCAGTTGATTTGTCTGGTCGCTGTCAAGTTTATTCGTTAGTGTGGATAATTTCTCAATCAATTATCTGAGTTATTGTTCTGATTATGTATGAATTGTTCTAAGTCAGATTTCAAAATCAATGATAGGTCATTCTGAGTTTGGGTGAAATTCCCTTTTTTCCGTCTATATTAGGAACAATGTTGGATAATTTATCAATGACTTTTTGGAAAGAAGACTTTTCAATATTCAAGAATTCTCTAATTTCAGAATTTACCTTATTAGACATATTTTGTGATACTTCATATTGTAACGATTTCATGAAACTAGAAATTTTTTCATTTGATGGTTTCGCTTTATTATCATAGTCTTTAAAATTATTGGAAAATTTATAGAATTCACTCTTCTTGAAGTCTGATTCAAAGTATTTACTAAGAAAATGTTCATTTTTCCTGAGTTTTCGTTATATTCAGTAGTTCCTGAACATGATATTCCGTTCACATTTTCATGTATTATTGTGTTTCCTTTTGATCATTAGTTTTCTAAATATGCTCACAGAAATTATAGATGCTACCTCTTCACAAGAAAAAGGATTTCCTTCTATGTCCAACGATACAAGTCGTGGGCAATAATTTATAATATCAAACAATCTGAGTGATTTCAAATTATTGTGTTTTATATCGATTATTTGTAAATTGATCAACGGAATAAACATATGCGTCTGCAAGTTCTCAATTTCATTATTACTCAAATCAAACATTAGTTAGATTATTAAGATAAACTGCCAAGAAGACGACGTTTCAACCTACGTTCAACTTTTAAATGCCCTCTATTCAGATTTTGACACTAAGTTTGAGGATGTTTTGACCATGGTAATACCAACGTGGATAATTAATCCATATGGTGACATAGAAGAAACAAATGTCATAATACAAGAGGAACTGACTGAACTAGGTACAAACGAAGAACTCAAGATTCAGTTCAGAAATGGATATCAGCAATTCTGGCTGCAGAACAACATACCCGTTACTTATCCCGTATTATGGAACATAGCGAGGAAATTTTTGATTTCCTTTCCATCGTCATACATAGTGGAAAATAAGTTCAGCGCTGTTACCAATCTCCTAACGAAAAAAAGAAACAGACTCGACATCATTAGTCGAGGAGATTTAAGATTAGCCCTCATAAAATTGACGCTAAATGTTGATAATTTATTATTAAAGCATCATGTTCATCCTTCTCACTGAAAATATTTACTTATTGCTTAGTTTATTTTACGTTACGTATATTTTATATAACAGATACAAAATTTTATTTCGACTAGTTTGAATTTAAATTCAATTGATAAATGTATGAATTAATATGTGTTTTTACTTTAAGTTTTTGACACTAAACTTGGCTACAGTTAGAAATTTACAAAAAATCAATATCAGGTAAGTAGGGGGTCTACCCAAACCCGAAAAACATAGCAAATGGGCTACGACTCAAAAAAGGTAGGGATCCTATGTACTAAATGATTGAGAAAATAGATTTATTCATTTGCTGGTCAACCGAATAAAGCTTTTCTGATTTAGAAACAAATTTGATAGACGCGACCAAAAAAAATATATTCTTATAACCCATCAACAATCACATTTAGCAATTGAAAAACCCCTTTATGAATGGCAAAAAAAATGAATTTTGAACGATATAAACTCAACTGTAACAATTATCACATACCTCTAGATTTAGATTTATGTTTTCTTATATTTAAATAGTTGACAGCTATATAAAATGAAACAATTTTTGAACTAGAAACACTTTATTCAAAAAATGATTTCATAATCTACATATGTTATTACTGAAACATTAAATATTGATTGCTTTGTTATTCGTTCAGAACTTGCAACTCGTTAGATTTAATTTTCCGGCGTGAAAAAAATTTCAAATTAGAAGTACCATATAATTTAGCCAAACTAGTTGATACCATGATTAAAACGAGTACAACTATAAAGAATTTCAATTGATTCAGAGAACTGATCAAGTGTTTGGTGTCTGAAGATGATTTATCTGTATTTTTCATTTCGTCTTTGAACTTCATGGCCTCTGCGGTTCGATCCACCTTTACATTTTGTATTAGAGTCAACATTTCTTTCAGTTGATTTGTCTGGTCGCTGTCAAGTTTATTCGTTAGTGTGGATAATTTCTCAATCAATTTATCTGAGTTATTGTTCTGATTTTGTATGAATTGTTTCAAGTCAGATTTTAAAATCAATGATAGGTCATTCTGAGTTTGGGTGAAATTCCTTCTTTGTTGTCTATTTTGAGAACAATGTTGGATAATTTATCAATGACTTGTTGGAAAGAAGACTTTTCAATGTTCAAGAATTCTCTAATTTCAGAATTTACCTTATTAGACATATTTTGTGATACTTCATATTGTAATGATTTCATGAAACTTGAAATATTTTCATTTGATGGTTTTGCTTTATTATCATAGTCTTTAAAATTATTGAAAAATTTATAGAATGCACTCTTCTTGAAGTCTGATTCAAAGTATTTACTAAGAAAATGTTCATTTTTCCTGAGTTTTCGTTATATTCAATAGTTCCTGTACATGATATTCCGTTCACATTTTCATGTATTATTGTGTTTCCTTTTTGATCATTAGTTTTCTAAATATGCTCACAGAAATTATAGATGCTACCTCTTTACAAGAAAAAGGATTTCCATCTATGTCCAACGATACAAGTCGTGGGCAATAATTTATAATATCAGACAATCTGAGTGATTTCAAATTATTGTATTTTATATCGATTATTTGTAAATTGATCAACGGAATGAACATATGCGTCTGCAAGTTCTCAATTTTATTATTACTCAAATCTAACATCTGTAAATTAATAAGATTATTGAATACACCAGATTCAAGATATTCTATCTTATTTCGCGATATATTCAATTCTGTCAATGCTGATAAATCTTTCAAAGCTCCTAGTGGAATGAAATTCAAATTATTTTGTGAAAGATCCATTATATGCAATTCTGTAAGATTTTGAAAATCATCATTACTCAAAGCTGAAATATTATTGCCGCTTACATTTAAAACGTTTAGCGAATGCAATCCAGTTAATATATGTTCTATATTTGCTATATTATTTTGTGATAAATTTAATATATTCAGAGAGTTGGGACCATTAAAGGCCTCATAAGGAACTGATTGCAATGAATTATTGGAGAGATCAATCACTCGCAAAAGAAAAACATTCTTGAAACAATCGATATTCAATTCAGAAATATTGTTGTTAGCAAGGGATAACTTTTGCAGATATCTTGATGAGCTTGTACTGTTAAAATATGTCAACAAGTTATTTGAAATTAACATTTCCTTAATCATTGATTCACTTATACAATTATCAATTTCAGACAACAGATTATTATTCAAATTTAAGTGAAGATCCTATTAGATAAATGACAGACGCTTTCGTCTAATGAAATCAAAAATTGTTGGAGATGTTCAGTGAAATTAATTGATTTAAGGGTTCAAACAAGTGCTCTGGAATAATACTCAACTTATTGTAGCTTAAATCCAAATATCTTATAAATCCAGAACCATGAAATGATTCGTCTTCAATTCTATTTATTATATTTCTGCTTAAATCTAAGGAAGTTAAATTAACCAACGAATTGAATAAACCTTTCGATATTTCAGATAGATTATTAGATCCCAAATCCAAAGTTCTGAGGTTCATTAGACCTAAAAATGCTCCAGTTTCAATTTTCGACAGTCCAGAGTGATTCAAAAAGATTTCTTCAACGTGTTGAAGTTTCATAAAAACATTTGTTGGAACCCTTGAGATATTACTATTGATAAAATAAATTTTCTTGATTTTGCCGTCGAAAAGTAAATGGTCTATGAATATGTGATTCACATTATCACATTGAATGTAGGTATTAGGTTTTTCTGTTGCTACAGGTTGGTTCTCCGATCGATACACGTCCTCATCCATGTCTTCCGGATTGTAATCGTCATTGTATCGATCGTCAACACGATGAACAACATTATGGTGTATTTCTATATTTTGCTCTGCTTGCATAGTAAATTGCTGACATCCTCCACGAAAACTGTCTGCTGTGTTGTTAAGAAGGATCACAAAAATGCAAAGTATGCTTACGTAGGCAGAAATAGGGCGATTCATTTCCATGCTGAAAAATAACATTAAAAGTTCAATCATCAATGAAAATAGCCATAACTAAAGAGTGGCCTACATACAGGGTATCCCAAGTTGAATGGCCAATTAGACGTTTATGGAGAACTAATAATGCTATCATTTTGAAATTTTGGTAGTTGATTCAGCTGGTTCGTAACTCCATTTCTAAATTTCTAAAATATTTTCATCTCAATGGCACTTCCGGTTATACCAGAAGTGTATACCAACTTCGTCATTTAATATAAAACACCCTATATATTGATGACTGATTCGACAACACTTGTTATTCCAATCACAAAAACACCTAACACATAAGTCCAGCTTGTTTCGTTTTGAATTATCCCAGTTTTACTTGAAAATTATAGAGTTATTGGTTTTTGAAAAAATTGATATATCTCGAGAACGGCGTGAGCTACCAAAATAATGAAAGGTGTTTTGCAAACAAGAAACCATACGAGACATAACTCATATCCGATTGAATATCAGTCACTATACAGGGTGCTCTTTTTCCGCCTCACATTTCGAAACCAAGAAACAAAAAATACTACGTTTTTTCAAATTGTGATCTCTATTTTTTTCAATTCATTAGATTTAACGTAAAAAACTAAATGAAGTTTCCCATACATACCCTGTACATGCGATTTCAAGTTTTCAAGTTATGGCGAAAAAACAAATTATACGCAAAGGAGGCTTAGATTTCTGCACGTACATAGACATATCCCAGAGCATAGACAACGTCCTGAGCAGAGATAACAAACTATTATTGTTTAAACTGTTTAAAATTCATTTGAACAAAATGGCCTAGCTACACAAATTTATTTATTTATTTTTTGTTACAAAACATGGGAACCCCTAGAAGATAGACCCAATTACCGGGGTTCATAAAAAATGATAACAGAAAAATAAACAGAAGTGAAACTGTCATACGAAATGAAAATTATAACTTTCAATAAAAATTCAGGAGAGGAAAAAAAGACTCACCTAAGACTACAGAATCAATTAAAATATCATGAAAACTAAAACTACTACAATGAGTAATAAAAACAAGTAATGTGTTTTAGGAATTCTACTTAATAATTGTGATTCGTAACTAGTTTCACTACACCGTAGCTTCTTCAGACGAATGAATGAATGTACAGAAAATATGAATGAGAATATAAAGGAGAGGTTTACTTTTCTCTCGACCAAACAATCGATTTTTTATTACATTTTTTATAGTAAAATATATGTAGAATGTATTCCCAAAACCGTTTGTCCGAATCTATTTTTTTAATATGGGACAAAAACGAAAAGTATTTTTTGTCTCGAAAATTGAAGTCAAGCGGTGATTCGCGTAAACCATGTTTTATACAAATATTTTTAAGAATAAGGCGCCCATATAACCATACCATGATAAGTAGAGGTACCATATGGTCAACTAGATGTCGACGATACAGATGGCCCATGACTCCGAAAATTCGAAAGTGACGCCCTATATATAGTATTACTAAATCTAACGGTTTTAACGTCGGCAGTTAGTGTACCACGTGTTGCGAGTGAAATTAGTTGAGTATTAGCATATATTTATTGTGTGTAGTAGCTAAGAAGATGCCGAATCTATCGAGGAAAAGGAGTAATTACGCCGAGGGGCATCCTTCTCGAAAAAAGAAGAGACAATTCAGTGGAAATATATTTACTGCAGAGTGCGATACAGAGCAAGTGAGCACTTCTGCAAAAAAATTGAAAGACAGTGACTATGGTTCTGTGCCTGTCGATGCTTCTTCAAATTACGTGCTCTTGCATTTTTTACACGTTTTTTCAATGCTTAGTACCTTCGTCAAGTGTCAGTCTTGTGATGGTGAACTAAAGTTCTTGAAGACAAATGGTGCTGGTGTTGCCTTCAAGATTGTGGCTTCGTGCTCGTGCTCTACGCGTTACTGCGAGTCTAGCCCCAGAAAAGGGGAATGTTATGAAGTGAATCGCAGATTAATGCTGGCTATTCGAATGCTAGGCGGTGGGTTACAAAATCTGCGACTCTTTTGTGCGTTGTTGGAATTGACAGCATCATTTAGTACTATGATATATTACCCGTTCTTAGATAATCTGCACACTGCATCTCATGCTGTTTTCCAACATTTTCAAACCAAAGCAGTAAAAGAAGAAATGGAGAAAAATGCCGACGACGGTAAAGATCCCTATCTCGTGACTGTGTCAGGTGACGGGTCATGGAAAAAGTCGGGGTTTTCGTCTTTATTTGGTTTTGCTACGCTTATTGGCAAAAATACAAATAAGGTTCTTGACGTTTGTGTGAAATCCTCTTTTTGCCAATCTTGTGCCAATTGGAAAGATGAAATAAATACAATTGAGTATGATTTATGGAAAAGCAGCCACGACGTGGTATGCTCCATCAACCATCATGGTAGTTCTGGGAAAATGGAAGTTGATGCAGTGAAGAAAATGTTCTCACGTTCTGTAGAATTACTTGGAATAAAGTACGAATCATACATCGGTGCTGGTGATACAAAAACGTTTAAGGCCATTCTAGACTTGCATCCCTACGACGATCTTGTAGTGAAAAAAAAGAAGTGCGTTGGACATGTCCAAAAAAGAATGGGCTCACGTCTTAGGGCTATTACAAAGCATACAAAAAGCCTTGGAGGCAAAGGTTCCGGCAAACTCACCAACAAAGTAATTTCTGATTTGACAATTTATTATGGCTTGGTCATCCGCAGACATCCATACTCTGCAGAAAACATGAAGAACGCCGTATGGGCTGTTTTTTATCACAACATATCCACAGATGAAAGGAGAGTAGGTGTGGCGCGTTTCTGAAGCCTACGGTACTCTCAAGGCGTTCAAGCACAAGCCGCCTCTTGCAGATAATGTGCAAAAAGCAATTAAACCAATATTTGAGGCTTTGTCGTCAGATGATTTGATGGATCGTTGCACAGGTGGCAACACACAAAATTCCAACGAATCCGTTAACGCCTACGTCTGGAAGTTGGCTCCAAAACACCTTCACTGCGGTGCCAAAACTGTTGAAATTGCAACTCATACAGCCATTAGTTTATTTAATGAAGGCTATATAGGATTGTTGAAAATTATGGACGTTTTGGGGTCAGAATTGGGCTGAAGTCAACAGCGCTGGAGCAGCTGAACTATCGAAAAAAACCGACAAAGAAAGCCAAGAGATGCTTTATGAACGACTCACGTATGGCCCTGGAATCGCCGATTTGCTATTCGCAGGGAGCACGACGAAAGCGACATCTGATGGTAGCGTAAAATCATGCTCGGCAATGGTATGACATGTGAAAGATCCGTATAAATAACAGTGAATTGTTTCAAAAAATGAATTTAAAAATAGATATGTGTTATAAAAATCTGTGATCGTGTTTTTTAAATTGAAAAAACTCATTACGATGGAAAAAGTATGTATAAAAAAATTAAGGAAAAAAAATTCTTTGAAAACAAGCTTTTATTTAAATGCGCTAAAAGAAAAAAATAAACTTTTGCACTAAAACTTTTACCGTTAATTCATAACGTCATTTCAAATTTAACACATTTGACAAAATTTATATGTTATAATATAAAAGCTTGTCGCGAGATATAAGTACTCGTATTTACTTTATCAGTTTGAAATATTAACAGGTAGGCATAACATATAAATTGTGTCAAATGTGTTAAATTTGAAATGACGTTATAAGTTAACAGTAAAAGATTTAGTGTGAAAGTTAATTTTTTCTATTTAGCGCATTTAAATAAAGGTTGTTTTAAAGAATTTTTTAAACTTAATTTCATTTTTAGTTATTCTTGTCAATCTTTCATTTGGTACCCATATTGTAGGAACGAATAAAAGAAAATTATCCGCCATTTCGTTTTGCATTAAGAATAATTGGTCCACCGCCTTGTTGGATTTAGAATGACGTCACATAGTTAATCATGCATTGTCATCCAAACTCAACGTGTATACAACATTTCAGCTCAGTTGGTTGAGATCAAGTGCCTTAAAATTGAGTTGTAAGATTTCACCCGAACATACAAACATACATACATTGCAAGTTAAATAAAAGCTTGTAAATATGTTTATAAATAACTAAAAGGAGTTTTAAGAATCCCATAGGGTTAACCTGTGAAATGTGAACGAATTTAATACATGACAACTGCAATAATGAAAATTACAAAAGTGTTGATTGTTAATATGATTTTCAGAAATAAAATGGAAAATTAATGGCAATGTAATTGCGAATCGTAATTTGAACATACATTACCCTAGTTGCATTGTTACTGAATAATGTTACACACTACTTTGTTTTTTCTTTTAACATCATTTATCCATTTATTTCTTCCATCCATTTATTTCCACTTGGCCACTGGAAATGTGTAAAATTTACATTTACTGTTTCTAGCTGTATTTTTGCAATCAACAACACAACAACTATTATGGATCATTTTTTATTTAATGTTAACGTGTTTATTTATGATAAAAGCATGATTTAACGATAATTTGACCACATCGAGCGCTGTGATCGATTCAGCTGTCCCCACTATATACTCCGCTCCCTGCCAATAAGGTATATCATTATGACTCTACCACAAAGTAATCGTTAATCAAATTTTCAAACGCGTTTGTCTCGAAACCATGTTTTTCGAACTGTTGGCCACAAAAAAGAGCGAAAAAACGAAAGAAGTTCAAATGTTTGCCATTTTTTTTTACTTTTCATGATGGTTGTAGTCCAGGCTCCAACTACACTCATATATTTCAAGAATCTCTTTTATTTTAACATTTTCGATAATTTTTGCAGGTGCTAGAGTGGCCAACAGGGGACCACCTTTTTTTGAGACGGTCGCATTACGGAGCGTGCCATAATGACCAGTCACGTTTTTTTCTGATAAAAAATATTTTTGTATACCTTTTAATGTAATAAACACGCAGCAAAAATTTTGAATTGTTTATTCAAGTCCTTCTATGAAAACTAAATTGTAGAAAAAAACGTCATTTAGGCCTTGAGAAAAGTAAACCTCCCTAAATACAAATGTTCTTAAGTAATTGAGAGCTTATTGGGTTGCTCTTTCTTAAGTGGTTATTGATAACAGGTATATCCCATAAAATTAAGGAATAGATTGCTCCCTGAAGAGATTCAATAGAGGTGAAAGGCTTAAATTGACTTGTTCATTGATGCGTCTACCTGAGTGTTATATCCTATGTGTTTCACCAATATAGAAATTATCACAGTCATTGCAATTCAATCTATAAACACCTGATTTATTGTTTTTATCTAATTTGGTTATTATTATTCATTAAAAAATAAATAATATAACCAAATTAGATAGAAACAATAAATCAGGCTTTATAGATTGAATTGCAATGACTGTGATAAGTTCTACATTGGTAGAACACATAAACGCAGTTTTTCAAATAAAAAATCTGATTCAAATTACGCGAATCATCTCCTAGAAAATAGTCACTTATTCGACCCACAGTTTGAAATTTTGCATATAGATAATAAATATTGGAAGGTAGCTCTTTCGGAAACTTAAGAAATCAACAAACACAAACACTTAGGTAGACTCATCAATGAACAAGTCGATCTAAGCCCTTCACCTCTATTGAATCTCTTCAGGGAGCCATCTACACCTTAATTTTATTGGATATATCTGTCATCAATAACCACTTGAGAAGGAGCAACCCAATAAGCTTTTAATTACTTAAGAACATTTGTATTTATATTCTCATTCTTATTTTCTGTACATTCATTTGTCTGAAGAAGCTACGGTGTAGTGAAACGCGTTACGAATCACAATTATTAAGTAAAATTCCTAAAAAAACATTACTTGTTTCTATTATTGATAATGGAATTTTACCAAGTAAAAGCCTCCCAAATTCAAATATTACAATGAGGATGATTCAGATCTAATAAGATATGCAATAACATTATTTTGGAAAGAAGAAAGAGGTTCATGAAAAATATCTATATTGGCAATTGTACAGAGGCATTATTCGCAAGAAAACAGATAAATAAACAAGTACGGGCCTTCGGAACATAGAAGAGTGCATTTCGACGACTAGGATACACGGGAACATTGAAAATGAGATAATTAACAAGCGGAAAACTAAAAGAATAATTTAAAATTCGATGAAGAAATATAGTGTCGAAAAGGACTCTCCTCTGCTCCAGGTTTAAAATTTTGTGATGACGCAAACTCAATTGATAATCATAGTTCGGACTGAAAAATCTAAAATTGAAACTTTTGACAAACTTTATCTGGACTCGTTCAATTCTGTCAATATACTTTTAATAGTGAGGGGACCAAACAGGTACAGCATATTCCATATTACTCCTCACCAACGAGAAATATAGCATTTTTAAAGACCTCGGATCATTGAAACTTTTAGTAATTATTAGAACGAAACCCAACATTTTGAAAGTCTTAGAAACTATATGATCAATATGATACTCAAAGGACAACGTAGAATCAAGATATATACCAAGATCCTTAATTTGGTTTACCCTCCCAATTACAAGCTCATCAACAGAAAAAATTGCATCGAAGACGTTAACATTTTTTGTAAACCTTATATACTTACACTTATCAATATTTAATTGAAAATACCTACTGTGACGAAAAAAGAAAACTTTGTCAAGATCACTCTGAAACCACAAAATATCATCATAGGACCGAATAGCACTGTACACTCTGACATAAATCATGCTTTGTATAAAGAAAACATTCCGAAATATCATTAATGTAAATTTAAAATAAAAGGGGACCCAGATGTGACCCTTGAGGAACACCAGAGGTGACACGAACGAAACCGGAATGAGTACAACATACTATATCTGTCTATCCGACAGATATGATTCTATCCATTTCAGTGAGGAACCCACAACACCAAAGTTCTCTAAGACCCCAACAAAGTTGCATGATGTACCTTATCAAAGGCCTTAGCCATGTCTGTACAGACGACATCAACTTGAATACCATCATCAAAACTACTACTTATGAAATGAATGTAAGGAACTAAATTAGTTGACACCGACCTACCTTTGAAAAACCCACGTTGATATTGAACCAACTTGGAACTAGATGAATGAAAAAATTTATCAGTTACTATTGCTTCAAAAATTTTACTGAAATAACTCAGTATAGAGACAGGTCGGTAATTACATTTTTCTTACCACTTTTGAAAATAGGTACGATCTTTACCATCTTCCACTTATCTGGAAAAACACCTTGTACTAAAGATTTGTTGAAAATAATTTTAAGTGGAGTCGCCAAACTAGCGGAACAAGATTTTATGAGAAGTGGTGGGATGGAGTCCGGACCTGGACCCTTCGTGACATTCTGTCTCTCGATTTTAGCTTTGACATCCTTCAGATCTATCGTGTTAAATGAAATCGATGTAGAAGATTTATATCTAGTTTGGTAAAGAACAGGTTTATGCGGATCTTCATAAACACTAGAAAAGTACTCAGAAAAAGCATTAGATATAGCCGAACTATTTTCTAATAATTTCTCACCATGACACATGGATTTAGGCATCCTCTGACTATCTCGCCCACATAAGACCAAAAGAGCTTAGGATTTTTCACAATTCCACCCTCTACAGAAGGAATATGTTTCTCATGATCTCTTTCAATTAAGACTTTACATTGTCTACGCAAAATACAAAAATTTTTATACAGAAAACGGTCTTTGAATTTTTCAAATCTTTGATGTAAGTTAGTTTTATCGTTAATACATTGAATAGTGTCGTTACCTAACCACGAAGGGAATTTATTACACTTAACAGATCTATGAGGTACATACTTATCAATAACTTTATTCAAAGCAGAATACAATGAATCAACACATTCATTCGCACCGGTAGAACATAACAAAGTTTTCCAATCCAATCTTGACAGTGCCGAATTTATCGCTACATAGTCCGCGTTGAAAAATTTGTACATCGATCTAGATTTGCTAGGAGTTTTATCCAAAGAAAATTTTGCACACACTTCTAAGGAGGGATGGTGCCGCTCCTCTGGAACGAAAGGCGTACAACATCGAACAGAATTCAGTAGAATTCGACAAAATCAAATCTAAGATTTCATTATAATTGGTGATACCATTGAACTGATTAAGGGAATTAAAAGAAGAAAATCCCTGAACGAGGAATACACATCACCGCGAACAATATCACTGATGAAGCCGCACTCACTGCCATCAGAAAACCAAGATAATGATCCGAGATTGAAATCCCTAACTATCATGAAGATATCATTATGGTGCGACTCCATGAGAGATGTCACACAGTCAAAAAAGACGACAAAATCTTCACTTTTCATAACTGGCGGAAAGTAACAAATACCCAAAAATTGGCACTTTCACCCATACATTCTCCACTAATGACATATTTCTTAATGATACACCATCAGCATTAATTTTTCTGTTGACGCCTACGAATCGCTCCTATAGCGTCGATAGATGTTATAATTATCGCAAATAAATTCAGAGCTGACAACATTTTGGTTGAGCCAGGATTCAGTAACAAATCAAGTCGCAAATACTGTTCAAAGAGAAAATATAAAAGTCTTTGGTTTTGGTTCTCAAACCACGACAATTTGGATAATACAAGCTAAATGAGAGCTCCATTAGTAGGCACGACACAAACGGATAATTCTAGGATCTTTAATATGAAAAAAAGTCATTTCAATAGTTTTGGCAGATCAGCTTCTGATGTTACATGACGAATTTTTGAACTCTGCTGTTCATCCTTTCGCACCAGTACTTTGCCATCTTGTATCCAACAAAATTTGAAGCCATTATCCCTATAAAATTACCTTGTTTCATAAAAGAGTTTTTTGTTATGAGCTGTCAGACTGTCATTGATGGAAACTCTCGAATTCGGGCCTGTAAATCCTAACGCGGTTGTCCTTAAATCCTTAACACGTTTGTAGGCCTTCATGAATTCTGATTTATGTAATGTAGTTTTGAAACTTGCACCGATAGGACGTGATCTTTTAAAATCTTTGGAAACAGAATGAACACGATAGCAATTATTCAAACAGCTTTCAACAGAGACAAAATTGAGTTTGGAAGTTGAAGCAGCGTTCTCAACAATATCAATTATATTTTCGTTCCTTGATTTCCAAGTCGTTCAATGTCAGCTCTTGATGCAAATCCATTACTTCATTTTTCAGCTCAAAATTATCAATTATATTTTCGTTCCTTGATTTCCAAGTCGTTCAATGTCAGCTCTTGATGCAAATCCATTACTTCATTTTTCAGCTCAAAATTATCCTTTTTCACCATACTCTATGGGGAAGATGAGGCAACATCAGGGGAGAAAAGCTAATCGAATACCTCTACAGCACGAACCTAACACTTCTCAACGAAGGAAATTAACCAACTTTCGTCACAATGAATAGAAAAGAAGTCTTGGACCTGACTTTATGCAGTGAACAATTCACCACAAAAATTCGAAATTGGAGAGTAGCCACAGAAGCGGAAATAGTGGAACCAAAAGCTAAGACACCGAAAAACATCAAGCATCTGGAAGCTGCCGTTGGGAAACTGCAAACCAGCATCACCTTGGCGCACAAAAACAGTTGCCTGTGCAATACAATAGAGGCAGGAAGAAAACCCTATGGTGGGCAGCAAAACTCACTGCCCAAAGAAAGAAACGCAGACGCCTCCTAAATAAAGCGATGCGCAGTAGCACAAGAAACGATTGGGACAACTACAAGGAAACCCAAAGAGCATACAAGGATTGATCAAAAAATCAAAAGAAAGAGAAGCATGGCATCTCTACTGAGGGGAAATAGAGGGGGTACTGGAGGTAAACCGTCTTCGTCGCATCCTCTCTGCAGCAGGACGGACGGACATCCAAAGTCTGGATACACCGGAAGATGTAAAAACACGGACGAAGGATAAAACTGAGACACCTGGCAGAAGTTCACTTCGGGGTTTTGTCATCGACAAAACAGCAATCCAGAAATCCAGTGGACATGCTCATAAAGCGAACTGGAACACAGCCTCAATGGAAGTAATAGTAGAAAAGGTTCGATGAGCAGTAACTACCTTTCAACCATATAAATCACTAGAAGTAGATGGTATATACCCTACACACTCAATAAAAATGAATGGACCAAATTGTTATGCATTTAATCCACATCTTCCGGTCTTGCCTGGCTTTGGGATACGTTCCGGACTCTTGGAAAAGGGTTCGGGTTGTCTTCATTTCCAAGCTGGGCAAGATCGTACATAAAATCGCCAGAAGATTTTAGACCAATTAGTCTCACCTCCTTCCTACTGAAGACAATGGATAGACTAGTAGAAAGATGTCTCAGGGAGAACACCCTAGTGGAGCGCCCCCAACATATCACTCGACATGTCTAAGAGCAAGTAGATAAGTCGACTCAGTGCTACACTCTGTAGTAGGATATATCGAGAAGGAACTGGATGAAGACGAATTCACTTTAGGAATATTCGAAAATATCGAGGGAACTTACGACAACGCACCTGATAAATCAATAGATGAAGCTATAGTAAATAGAAAAGTAGACAAAACCATAGCAAGGTAAGTAGAACGTCTGCTGTTGACCAAGCGCATCGAGGCTTGCCTCTACTATCTCCTCTCCTCTGGAACCTAGATGGGCTCCTGGCGGCCCTTGGTGATGCTGGACACTTTGAGATGGGTTATGCCGACCATCTCCTGAAAAAACTTCAGCAACATATGTGAGGTTGCGCAGAATGCTCTGAAAATGACCGAACAAAAGTGCAGAGAGAACGACCTGTCTAATCATCTATACAAAACAGAAATTATTCTATTCAATCGAAAAAAGGTAAGTACCGCCTTTCAAGGCCCCCATTCTCTCTAACGAGGAACTAACGCTAGTTAAACAAGTGAAACATCTATGTGTGATGCTTGACGCCAAACAAAATTGAGACAGTCACATCAAAAGACAAACGAAAAGAGCGCAAAACACACTCTGGGCCTGCCGGAGATTATTCGGCCTGAGATGGGGACTCAAACCAAACATAATATATTGGTTATGCACGACAGCGATAAGACCGCTCCTAACCATACGTCCATCGTATGGTAACCTGCACTGGACAAAGAGATAAAACAGAACGAAATAAACAAAGGCAAGCATGTCTAGCAATCACGGGAGCCTTGATATCTAACCTACGTCCTCTATGGAGTGTCTTCTGGGCATCCCTCCACTACACATAGTGGCAGAGGAGGGCCCCTTTGAGACTGTGGGAAGGAGATATATGGAGGGGCAGAAATCCAACTTCTGGACACTCGACATACCTGAACAAAATTAGAGAACTCCGACTCGACCTTCTCACAAGAGGAGATCAAATGAGAGCCACCTACCACTTCGACGAACCCTTCAAGGTCGTAATACCCTCAAAAAAATTTGGACCACACAACACTTTCCACAGGCCCACACTTGGTTTATGGACGGGTCCAAAACATATTCTGTACTGTATATGCATATACAGAAAAGAAATTTTAATGTCACACATTTGGTAAATGAACCACGAATTTTCTATTTTTATTACACTACGTACGAGAACATATGGAGTTTATAGTTTTTCCGCCATAATTTCCATTCAAAGTGATGTACGTCATTTTCGCTAACAACATATTATTCTCTAAGCTATTCTGCCCATTGCGAAGTAACAATTTGATTGTCACCCACTTGGGGAATAAACCATGAATTTTCTAAATTTATTAATCTACGTAAGAAGAACATACAAAGTTTTTTCCGCCATAATTTCCATTCAAAGTGATATGCGTCATTTTCGCTATCAATATATCATTTTCTCAACCATTATGCTACTCTAGAGTAAGAATTTTCATTGTCATCCATTTGTGAAATGAACCACGAATTTTCTAGATTCATTACTCTACGTACGAGGATTATATAAAGTTCATACACACAACCAAATTTAAATGGAATCTTTGAATTTGGGAGGCTTTTACTCGATAAAATTCCATAATCAATAATGAAAAACAAGTACTGCGTTTTAAGGAATTTTACTTAATAATTGCGATTCGTAACGCGTTTCACTACACCGTAGCTTCTTCGGACGAATTCAACATTCGACATTCGTCTGAAGAAGCTACGGTGTAGTGAAACGCGTTACGAATCGCAATTATTAAGTGAAATTCCCTAAAACACAGTACTTGTTTTTTATCATTAAATGGAATCACTCGGTTTTTCACATTATTTATTGTTTTTACCATGGATCGTCGATTACTTGTGAAAAATGAGATTTTTTGTTGTGAAAAAACTGGATAGAATGATAAGAAATGTTGAGTTATCACCACATGTTCGGTATATTGTACTCAGTCGTCACTGAGATTTGAAACAAATTTTAAAAAAGCCTATAATCATAATTGAAAATGTCTTAAGTTGGATTGTCCGATGTGTAGAGGGATCGAATAATTGCTCAAGAAGGGGTGACACAGAGGGATATAGCGGCCACAATGGCGGTATCACAGGGGGTGATTTCAAAAACCTACGCCCGATACGTGAGATAAAATCTCTGCAAAATAGGCCTAGAGGAAGTCGTAGGAAGATCACTTCTGAAGAAGACCCCTTTTTGTGAAAATCACAAAAGGAGACCCTAGTGCTTCGCACTCCATACTCCAAAGGCAATTTCTGGAAGCAACAGGCATCAGTGTATCAGTCGAAACGATGCGTCAAAGGAGTTTATACAGCAGAAGGCCCTTAATAGTTCCTGAGCTAACCATACAACAAAAAATTGGCGGAATGTTCTTTTTTCGGATGAGATCAGAATTGGTGTACGATCAGACGACCGCCGGATTCGGGTTTTAAGAGATTGTGGAAGACAAGTTAGACTCCAAGCAGCAAGTCAAATTCCGAAATACCAAGGGGGTAGTGTGATGTTTTGGGATGGCATTATGCTGGGAGGTAAAACATATTTGATTTCGTTTCCTACGAGTGTAACGGCTAGTTCAACCTATTGCTGGAACTAATAGTGAGACTGGCGAGGTGTCCAAGGTGATAGTTTCACTTTTATGCAAGATAATGCTCCTCCGCATACCAGTAACCTCGCGCGACATTATCTTGAAACAGAGGGAATCGCTATTATGGACTGGCCAGATTGCTCTCCAGACCTAAATCCTATTGGATATTTATGGGATTATCACAACAGCTCATTCAAGCCGCCATAGAAGAGTGGCAGATTCTCACCCCAGAGGTGGTCGCAAAGCTAATCCAAAGCATGCCTAGACGGATTCAGGCTCGTCTCAGGGCAAGAGGAGATAAATCAAGCTACTGAGGTCGAGAAGAAAATTTTCCAATATATTCACAACATGCGGAAAGTTTCTTAGTTTCTTTTATTCGCTTCTTTCTCAAAATAAACCTCAATTCATTTCTTTTTTCAATTGAAATATCTCAAAAAATATCAATTGTAACAATCATTCGAAATTTCCATAATCCCTTAAATGAAATGTTCAAAATATCAGGTGACTACACACACTTGTGTATAGGTTTTCCACCATATTTTTCATTCAAAGTGAAGTGCATAATTTTCGCTATAGAAACAATGTTGCTATTCTGCCAACTCCAGAAAGAATTTTCAAGCTCACCCATTTTGGGAATGAACCACGAATTTTCTAGGTTTATTCCCTAACTTCCCCGTAAATTTAAGATATATAAGAGAATGTTCATTCAAATCAAAAATTTTCTGTAAAAAATTCTTTCGAATTGATAAATAACATAAAAAACGTTAACCTACCACCTAACGCAAAACTTATTTCGTTTGATATTGAGAATTTATACCCAAGTGTTCCTCCAGGTGATGTCAAAATATTAATCGAAAACATGTTGAATTCGAATCATCAACAACATCTATTACAGTAGTGAAAATTGTTTGATCATGGGAAATCCTTTGAGTCCACTTTTAGCAGAGATTTTTATGAATAATATTGAACAGAAAATTCATACACATCCACTCATTTCCAAATTTCTTTATTGGTATAGATATGTTGACGACATCTTAGTATGTTTCATTGGAACTACTCGTCAATTAGACTTATTTCTTAATTTCATTAATTCCATCCATTTGAACATTAAAATCACGATAGAAATTGAACAGAACGATTCCATTAATTTTTGGACTTAAAAATCACTAAACAAAATAATAATCATGTTTTTCGGTCTTTCGTAAACCAACACAGACTGATACAATTATACATAACTACTCATTACATCCAATTCAACACAAAGTTGCAGCTTTAAACAGCATGGTACATCGGTTACTCAATTTACCTTTATTAGTAGAAGATTATAATAAAGAGTTAAACATCATCAAACAGATAGCCATTAATAATTCATATAATCCGGATATGATAGATCTAATCATTCGTAAAAACTGTATCAGAAAGCAATAAATGAAGTATATCCTATTCATAAAGACTATAAAATATTCAACAGTTTAACATTCTGCGGTTCTGCAAGTACAAATATTAAATCCTTTCTCGTCAAACAAAATCTTAATATAACTTTCAAAACTTCTAATAACTTAGGTAAAGATATTAAAAATAATAAATCTCTTGTTGAAAAATCAAGTAAATCAGGAATCTATAAACTCAATTGCGGTTCTTGTGATAAAATTTATATCGGTAGGACCTATAGGAGTTTTGGCATAGGAACATCTGAACATAAACGAAGCTTCGATAAAAATAAATCTGATTCAAATTATTCAAACCACCTAATAAAAGAAAACCATTCATTCAATAAAAACTTTGACATATTATATATAAAATCAAAAAGTTCAAAATTAGATCTCCTAGAAGCATTAGAAATAAATACATACAAACATTCGGACAAGCTTTTGAATGAACAGATAGATGTGAGTTACTCACCCCTACTTAACTAGTTTAATTAGTTTTTATTACCTTTCATACTAACTGTACAATGGCTCGGTGTGGATTTTCCTGTTATTCATCCAACTTGTTCTCGATCTGTTTATAATACCATACTCTTCGTTCTGTTTTTCATTCTTGATAAAGCTGCTGTGTCAGCGAAACGTCGTCGAATTTTTTCAAATAAAGTGTAGTTTAAAGTTAAACCTTGTGTTTTTTATCTCATTTATATCATGGATCTACATCAAGTAACGGCCTCCACAATTCAAATATAAGAGAATCGTTCACAGACGCAACAATCCGCATGGACTCATTCAACCATTTAAATCATAAACTCGCCATCTACAATTGTATATTCCACAGGGCTTTTACTATATCCCCTTCATCTCGAGGTTTCAGGGAAGGCATGCAACAACAATATTCAAGCCTCTTTCATAAATAAAATCATTAGACGCAAAAAAAAAGCAAATAGAACCAGCAATTATTATATTGCATTCAAGAAAATCCCGACAAAACATACGCTTATTTTAATTATGTCGTCCTACTTTCTCCTACTCTCATAAAATAAATCATTATTTTTTAGAATTCAAAAAAACCGCTTCTGAAGCGGTCCAAATCTAAAAAATTACTTTCTGATGTAAAACAGAGAATATGTGAATTCAAACAATCTGATATTTACAAAATCTAATGTAACATATGCCCTTCAGCTTATGTAAGTAGAAATTTTGAATTCAGATTCAGGAAGCATATATCATCAGACAAGAAATTCCCAATATTTGAGAACATTCAGTCAACAAACCAAGCAATAGTCCTCCATAAATGTCTTGAAGAAAAATTAATCTGTTGGAAAGTTCGGAAATTAATAAACTCAGGGAAACCCCACATTTTCCTCATCTCAATAGCTCACTTAAAATCAATAACTCCCACATACTTAACATTGAAGGCAGAAATATATCTTGAACCTCAGTTTTCAGCATTTAAAAATGGCAGAAGAATTGAAACCGGTTTTTTTTTCTCGTTCATTGGAACAACTGGCGTATGTTCCATCTGGAACAATCATCAATTTTCCTTTCCAGTAAAATCACTAATTAGTATTGGTACTTTGTTGCACCGAAGGTATGATATGTGGAGCTTAATGTAATAATGATAAGAATAAAGTCACTGACACTGACCATATTTCATTATAATATTTTGTCTTACGATTTCATATTTTAGTTCATGAGGAAAATTATAACGTGTCATTAGTGTCATAGTCTTAAAGATACTTCTCTGATTGTGAACATAGTGATCATTATTTGATATTATATGAAAATATTTACCTAATTATTGAAATATTTATCCTAGATTATAAGAACTTGGAAATATCGCACTTATGAACTTGCATCATCTCGATTTAATAACTGATACTGTATGTAAACACAGATGAATGAAAGTGAAAGAATCAAGCATCACAGGAAGTTCTTATCCATTCAGCAAACTATATTACTGAAATTTTATATCATATCACAACTAAATATAGCCTAGATTCTATACATTAAAGGGTCTATATCTGCAACTTTAAATCCAGGAGACAAAGTCCGCATTGGTATTGGTGCATTTATGCTGGATACTACAAGATGAAGCATGCTTATCAGAGCTATCAGTGTTCCAATAGTCGAGCATTTCTTTTTTTTTGAGTCGAATTTCCGAAAATCAGAACAAGCAGTTAACTCTTAAATACCATGGCATAATTGTAACTCGTAAACCATGACCGGGTCAGATTTGACCATGCTTTTATAAAATTGTACACATGATTTTCAATGAATTTTTTCCTTGATTTATACAGTCGACTCTCGTTAATTCGAAACTCGAGGGACTCTTAGAATATTACGAATTATAAAGTGTTTGTAATATCTAATGGTTCGAAATTTGTGAGAGAAAATGAATAAAACTTCGAATTATTAATGTTGATGAACTATTAACTGCTATTCTATAACAATGACGAAAGTTTAGAGCTACATTCATGTATTCATACATGAATATTAATTGAAATAACTCTGTTATACTGGTTTGCTTCAACTAACTGAAATAACTTTTTAACAGAAAAAGTGCCTGAAATGCTTTTCATCACTTTCGTTTTGTAAACAGAAGCTTTGTAAGATATCGAATGAGGATCTTGCTTCCTTAACTGACATCTCTGCCAAAGGTTCTGACGAATCGTTCTCATCTTCATCGTTGCTTTTTTCATTCGTATCTGTCGCAGATAAGATTTCGCCATCGGTTAGTGAACCTGAGACAGCAATATCTTCATCTACTTGAACAAAGTCAGAAAAACTCACACCGCTGATGTCAACTAATGGCTCTCTTACTGGTTCATCATCATCCATAAATATTGGACGATTTTCCTGTCTTCTTTTGAGGACCCGGATTTTTTTGAAGCAATTGAGAATTGTTAGTGGCGTTACAGCTCTCCATGCCTTGTCCATCATTAAAATAGATGTCAGAGCCGTGATATTCGTAGTTAGCTGCTTGTCGAGAGATTCGAAAACGAGCTAAACAATTTTTTGAGATAGAACGCCTTCAAATTATGGATAATCCTTTGGTCCAACAGTTGCAATTTGAAACTTGTATTCGGCGGAAAGAAGTAGGGTTCCACGTTGGACAATGTAGGAAGACTGCTGTGGACAGTTAAATTGTCTAAAATACATAGTAACATTTTCCGCTTTTGTCGTTTCATGTCCCCATTAACTGATAAGAGCCAATTTTTAAAAAGTTCTCTCGTCATCCAAGCTTTTTTATTAGCACGATAATCAGTAGGATAATCAGTAGGAAACGATTTCACTCCTTTGAAACATCGCGGTTTAATTGCTTTTCCTATCACTAAGGGCAGGGCCCCCGTGAGGCTATTGGCGCTTGTGTGCAAAAAAGATTTTGGAGCCCCTTAAGGCATTTTGGTTTTTTTATTTTCTTTTGAAGGTAGGAGGTAGGTAGGTAGGTGCTTGAAGTAAAGCAAAAAAATGAACTTTAGAGGTCATATTTATTTGTAGACTAAAATATCAAAATGAAACAAACATAACAAAATCTTACAAAATTAATTCTTGTTCGCACCCATTTTGAAACATTTACTTGGATACAGACACGTTGACTCGTTGTTTATAATAATATATCTAACCTTAAACTGAAAATGACATTTTTTAGGTATAAATAACAGAAATATTGCCTAATGTCTATATATATATATATATATATATATATATATATATATATATATATATATATATATATATATATATATATATATATATATATATATATATATATATATATATATATATATATATATATATATATATATATATATATATATATATATATATATATATATATATATATAGATATATCATTTCTTATATATATACATATAAACAGAGGCTATATCTACCAAGATATTCATTTGTTTCAGAACATAAAACAGGTCAATTTTTGTTATAAAACATCTTTTGCGCTTGCCTGAAATATCAACCCATTAAGGGTTGCAATCCTTGAACATTTTGAATAGGGAAAATGGGTCGCGTGATGACTCAAAAGAAAGGTGGTATCTTTGTCTCCATCGCCTTGAACCAATTTCCATTTTTAATTGAAAACTGTAAAAGATACAGGGTGAGCAACTGAAATATAGGGAAGACTATTTCCCTAAGACCATTCAAGTTTCAGTGAAGTAAAATGGAACAGATACATGCTGATCAATGGCAGTCATCATCAAGTACTATTTCAACCCCTAGAGCAGGGGTGGCCACCCTTGAAAATTTGGAAGAGGTTAGATGGGTCGAGTGATACCTCGAAAGAAAGGTATCATCTTTGTCTGCATCTCCGTGAAAGAATTTTCATTTTTGATTGAAAACTGTAGAAGATGTAGAGTGAGGTACGGAAAAATAGAGGAGACTATCTATCGCCCTGAGCTATTCAAGTATTAGTGCAAAAAAATGGAACAGATTCACTTCAAATCAAAGTCTGAGATCTTTGATCTAAATGAATCTATTCCAGTTTTTCGCACTAATACTCCAATAGTCTTGGGTCGATAGTCTTCTCTATTTTTCAGTGGCTCACTCTGTATCTTCTACAGTTTTCAATCAAAAATGAAAATTCTTTCACGGGATTGCAGACAAAGATAATACCTTCCTTTCGAGTTATCACTCGACCCATCTACCCTCTTCCAAATTTTCAAGGGTTGTCAGCCCTGCTCTAGGGGTTGAAATTCGAGATGAGGATGGTACTTGATGATGACTGCCATTAATCAGCATGGATCTGTTCCATTTTATCTCACTGAAACTTGAATATTCTCAGGGAAATAGTCTTCCCTATCTTTCAGTTGCTCACCCTATATCCCTTACACTTTTCAATTAAAAATGTAAATTCGTTCAAGGCAATGAAGACAAAGATACCACCTTTCTTTTGAGTCATCAGGCGACCCATTTTCCCTATTTAAAATGTTCGAGGATTGCAACCCCCGCGTAGGGGGTTAATATTTCAGGCAAGTATTGTACCAAGAAAAATGTCCCCCTTGAAACCAAAATTGACATGTTTTTGCGTTTTGATCAGAAATGAATATCTTGGTAGATATAGCCTAAGACCTACCTAGGCTTTTTTCAGTGGTCCGAAAAAAGTTAAGTCCAATGGCTGTATGCGGTGTGAGGTATGAGGAGGTATGCTTATCATAATTAAGCCATTTTTGTGACAAAAATTATAAATAGCTAAAGAGACTTGTATGTCTACCATAAATAGAACAGGATTTTCTCTGCTCGCTTAAATTTACAAAATTTTCCAGCCAGACCTTAGAACAAATCTTAATTAATTCAACTGTTTCTTGAACATTTGTATATAGAACCGGGTGGTTTATTTCATTCCAAGTAAGATCTCATTCGAAGTCGTGCAAATAAACACCTGAAAAAAGTCTAGGGAACACTTACCAATATCTTTAAAATATGAATTTGATGATTCGAATTTATAGAAATCTTTCGTTTTTTGTTAGGATGTATTGTATATAATGTATTCTCAAGAAAACAAAATAATATTTCACTTCTCCAAAGCACCTATTTAAAAAAAATAAAATTTGAAAATGACGAAATTTGGTAAAACAAAAAAAATCCTGAACTAATATTTTCGAAACGATATAGAAGCACTTATATTTTTCAGTACCCAGAAGGTCCACCTCTGTTATTAATGACACTTTGGCATCGTCGCGGCATGCTCAATATTAAATTGTCTATTACATTTTGGCTTAAGTCATTCCAAGCCCCCTGAACTGCTAATCGAAGCTCCTGTACATGATGGAAGACGTTTTGACGCAGGAGATTTCTTTTTAGGGTGTCCCACACATGCTCGATGGGATTCAGATCTGGGGAGCAGGATGGCCACGGTACAAGATCGATATCATTCTCTTCAAGAACGTTCAAGACATCTCTTGCACGATGAGGAGGGGCATTATCTTGTTGGAAGAGTGGATTTTGACCCATTGTTTGGAGATACGGTACCACTACAGGTAAAACTATCTCATTTGCATAAGAATTTCCCGTGAGGTTGTTCAGTATGAAAACGAGGTCAGTTCTTCCACCAAAGCGTATATCCCCCCAAAACATCACTGATCCGCCTCCCTGTCTAACAACTTCTCGAGCATGCTGGAGACGGTTTTGCTTTCCAGCTTCCCTCCATATTCGAATTCTTACCGAATCGGGATAATAACTAAATCTAGATTCATCACTGAAGAGAACTGTGGCCCACCTCTCTTGATCCCAGTTTACGTGTTCTTGGCACCAAGCTAAACGAGCAGCGCGATTTCCATGGGTCAGTTGTGGAACTCTTAAAGGACGTCTGGAGTGGAGTTGACCTTCGTGCAGTCGATTTCGCACAGTATGGTCGGAGATTTGTACATTATGAACTCGTGATAGCTCTTGAGCTAATTGAGATGCTGTGGTAGTACGATCTCTTCTGGCTTGTAAAACCAAGAATCGATCTTGAGCGACTGTACTAATCCTGAAACGACCTCTATGGCTTTCTTCTACACTACCTGTTTCATTGAAACGCGAACATAAACGGTTTATGACACTTGGGATACTTCTCAGAACCCTGGATACTTCCCGTTGTGAGCTCCCAGGTTGAAGCATGCCAACGGCTCGTAACATCTCTTCTTTAGTCAAATGTCGTCTTTCCATGGTCGAATCACAAAACTTGAATCTTTTATTTGTGCTTTCAACAAAAACAAAGTGCCAACTAACTGATTTCAAACATTGAATACATGAATTGATTATAAAGCAGCGTCGCATCGGCTGCATTTTTAGTTTTTTATAAAAAAAACTGAAATCTGTTGCGGCACTCTACACAATTTAGTGAGAAATTGATGCAGGTGTTCATTTCTTAAAATAAATCATCCATCTTGATCGTTCTGGATACGATATATCGATATTCAGAAGTTTTTTTTTTGAGGTGGTTATAAACATTGGCGTCCCGAACGTACCTGTTGCACTCATTGCACACAAGGTTGTGGTTTTCCCTCTTTCGAGATTTGTGATTGCTCCAACTTGTTTTTGTCCTTTGGGCCCTACATTCGCGCAGGTTTGTGGCATGTCGTTATACTTGTTTCATCGATATTAAAAATTTTGGTTGGATTGAATTCATAAATTATAATTACTATAGACAGGCCTAGCCGGCCATCACTCATCTTATGAGTGGTAACTGATAAGATATATAAGGGTTTTGGTAATATGATATCATGTTTTCTGAATAGGTCGTTGATACTCCAAAACTCTGGAAGATTTGCTTTCGAAATTCTGAAGAACACGTCCACAGCTGATAACTGAATTCAGTATTTCGTATAGTATTTAACGTTATATATGGAACTAGAGGTAAGTCTCATGTTACGAACGATTAATTAACTTTAAATTTAATTCCGATTTACACGAGTGAGTAAATTCACTGAGCTTCCAAAACTGAATAACGGAATAATAAGAGTAACTGCACATCCGAAGAAAAATAAATCAATTATAATAATCCCCTAACGTCACAATCGTGATTCTTATATATGCGTGGCCCAGAAGCCCGCACTTCCCTCTGCCTTTGGTACTCAAGTAACTGTAACATGTTTGTTTGTTTGTTTTTCCTTTAACGTGCTCTATTTCTGCCTTTCGGCTAATGACACGCCGGGGAATTCTGTCACCTCACTAACCCGGGAATTTTGCCGAACCCCTCTCGTGTCGAGGGAAGGGATCTTTAATGTCCAACACATCTCTGTTAGACAGGACCGACAGCTTTACATCTCCTCCGAAAGATGGACACTCAAGCGATTCCCAGAATCCGAAAAATCGCACCGACTTTGTGGGGATTGAACCCAGGTAACTCTGCGTAGGAGACGAGTATCATATCCCATACGCCACCGAGCCGGCTAACTGTAACATAGTCTATTAGAAATGCGTTCCTTCGTCGCTACGTGGGAATTGCTGTTTTAGAAAATACCGGATGTTGTCTGGAGTAGTGGATGCGAAAGGGTGCTTTAATAACCTTCAGTGTTTTAAAGGCGAATATCGTTTTTGCTAGATTTCTTTTTTGAGTCAAGATAAATTTCTTCGTCTCGATATTTATGCTTCTAGGTGATTTTAAGCTGCTTTAAAAATACGTAATATTTTACTGTATTGAGAATTGAAAATTATTTCATTGAATCATTCTGGCAAATGGCCGTCTTTTCACTGTTATTTTGAATTCAGATGAACCATATACAATGGTATGCGCGTAGATCTAGAAAATGCAGTTATCACAAATGATAATAAATTCAATTAGATTAAAAAATGAAGGAATATATAGATAGTTTCAGCAAATGAACAAAACAAAACATAGACCCCGGTTCCGGGTCGTCTCAATAAACCCATATAACCAATCCTTTTATGCTAATTTAGTGAACGAATTTGGAATTTTGTTGACTTCAGCTTATTCATACGCAGCTAAACGTAATTGTAGGGGTGTTAGCCCGTAAAACATTTGTGATATTGTTAACAATTGTTCCTTAATTTCTGCTTCCTGTTCTTTACTGAAAACACCTTTTCTTCACATTCTTGGCGCATAATAGCCTTTATTTAAACGGTCTCGTAAACAGCTAAATGGTACAGAATATCTTCTGCACGGCTCTATATTCCTTCCCTTACAGCTTGCATGGCACCTCTCATAGTCTCTCCTGACCAAGAAGCTTCATTAGTTCTATGGACACGAGTCTTTGGCATATTTAAAAAAGTTAAGAAGGAGAAGGTAATTACATAGCAAACGGCGCAATGTGGCTGCTTCGGCGTCAGCGTGTAATGCCGCTTGCTTCGAGTAATTGTGTTCAGAGCGAGCGCAATCACACGGGTAGTCGACATATTCTAAAAACATTGACATAACCTCAAAGAGTTAATTTTATGGAAAATGATTCTGGATATTTCAAGTAGAAAGCCTAACAAGCACTATTGCTAATTAATTTACTGAGAAATAAAGGAAAATGACTTTACTAACCTCTACTGAAGTAGCAAGTCAAATTATAACAGCATTTCACAGAACACGTTTATGTTTATTACTCGAAGATCTTCATTGCAAATGAAGATAGGCGAATTGACAATATACTTACACTTCATTAATATAGATGGCGCGCTATATACAAATCTGGTTATAAATGACGGATGGGTTTTGAATAGGTGAGCGCAATTGTTCGCTGAGCGCTATTAGCAGTCGCTCCTCTATATAAAGGGCTTCTGAAAAAAAAATTTCATCCTCAAAAATATTATGCCACTGCTGATGGCACTACAAGGCATAACTGGAACTCCTTGTAACAACAGAAATTTTATTTAGTTTTCCAGAAAAAGATAACAGATACGTTTTCAAACCTGTTTTTTTTATGCGCGCTTCCCAGGAATAGGCGAACCTGTTATACCACATGAGTTGCCGCCTGTGAAGAATTGAGGTGTCTGTTTACTCGCTTCTTGAAGAAGGCCAAATTGTAGAATGTTGGGAAGATGTTGGACGGAAGTGAGTTCCACAGCTCACCAGCCCTGTAGACGAAGGAATTCTTATAGAGAGAGGTTCGAGGGGTCGTTAAATGTACCGCCATATGAAGAGAACTCCTTGCCAGCCTAGTGTTGCGGCAAAACATGAGTTTTCCCGGAACAAGGTCTTTCAGATCCTTGGAGCATCTTCCGTGGAAGTATCTGTGAAACAGAGGAAGGTCAGCAACTCCAGGTGGTCGATGAGGCACACAGCCCGTTTTTGCACACTATCCAACATCCGAACGAATGTTTTGGTGCAGATCCCTATAATTGGAAACAATATTCCAAAGCAGGTCGAATCTGCGCCTTATATAGAAGCAACAGCTGAGATGACGTGAAGTGTCGCTTGGCTCTGAAAAGAAAACTAAGTTTAGCTGATGCCGATTTAGCTATTGCTGATACATGTTCATGCCAGCAAAACCCGCAGTTGATCGTTATTCCGAGAAGGTGAATCGAATCTTTGGATGCAGTTTGTTGGCCTTGCATCGTAAGAGGAGGTTCTTCAGCAAGGACCTTTCTGGAAAAAGGTAGTTACTTGCGTCTGGCTCGCGTTGAAGCTCACCAAGTTCAGCTGACCCCACTCAGATATCCTCTGTAAGTCAGAGTTTGAGTTATTAATTTGTTGACATATCTGACGATGAGATTCCGCAGCTGTAATCGGCCGCAGACTACTGAAAGACGAAACCAGGATAAAATCGTATGCAAAACCGAAGATCTTGATCTCTGTAAATGACAGAAGATCGTTTTTCTGCAACAGAAACAAGGTTAGCGAGAGAATGGATCCCTGAGGTACTCCTGCTTGCAACCGGAAACAATCACATGTTATACCGTCAACCATAGGTTGTATTGATCTATTTGAAAGAGAGCTACTTATCCAACCCTGCAATTTTTCGGGAAGCTCATATGCAGCAAGTTTATTCAACAAGGCTGCATGCTAAACCCTATCGAAGGCTTTAGAGATGTCGAGGGCTATTGCTCTAGATTCCCCATGTTTTTCCATCGTTGATGTACAAACAGGAGTGTCGTAGGCGAGCGGATCTCCTGTCGATCTTTGCCTGCGAAAACCATACTGACGGTCGTAAATAATTCCCTGCAACTCAAGATATTTGATGAGTTCATCATTTATGACTCTCTCCATCACTTAGGACATAATGAAAAGAAGTGTAACCGGACGGTAGTTTTGGGATAAGGACTTCTTTCCTTTCTTTGGGATCGGTTGAATTCTCCCTATTTTCCAGCTGCTCGGAAAAGTGCGGCTTTCATAAGAAATCTGAACGGTTAAAAATGGGTGCCAGTTCGGTAGCACACTTTCTCAGGACGATTGGCGGTATTTCGTCTAGACCAACTGCATTCTAGCAGTACAGCTGCTCGAGAGCCCATCTCATAGTGCGGACTCTGAACTTGATTTCTGCCATGGAAGAATTTGTAGGTGGAATGTTCGGTGCTATTGCGTTAGATGAATCCAGCACAGAATTCTTTGAGAACAAGGGATCTAAGAGATCGGCTTTCTCTTTCAGGGATGATGTTATACTTCTGTCTCCTCTAACAAGAGGCGGAAACGCAGATTTGCAGTAAATGGCACTGACAGTCTTCGCCATAGACCAGAATTGTCTAGTTCCGCTTGCCTTGTTCAAGAAGTTTATTAGTTATCCCTTCGTAGAAATTGGCCCTTGCTCTTGCAGTTGTCAGGTTGCATACGTTCCGTATTCGTACGAAGGTTGGTGCCAAATGCATCTAGGTAATTTAGATTCTTGTTTTAGCGGAAACACAATAGTTCCAGTAGCAGATATAACGTTGTGGTCTGAGATGCCTAGCGGTGGTGAGACCTCCACTCCAAAATCATCAGGATCTGAAATCAAATAGAGATCCAAGGTGTTCGGGAAGTCGGTTGGGTTAGGTATCCATGTCGGTTCGTCGACTACCTGCGTTTGATTATGGCTGATTGCGAAAGTTTCGGCCGGTCTTCCCTCTTCATGTGCTCTATTGAAGTGGTGGAGCCAGTTGTTGTTGTGAACGTTGAAGTCACCCAGTACAATGATCCCAGCTGCCGGATGATGTGTCTGAATCCAAGATACTGAAACAGTCTAGGGGAATGAATATCGTTTGGCGAGCGATATAGACAGCATAGAAACAGTGTTTATCCTGAATAATGGATGCTATAGAAAGAAAGGAAGCACCCTTGTGTCTGATGCTTGACATGTCAAAGGCATTTGACTGTGTTCCTCATGACACCGATACACAAACTAGAAAATTATGGGAGAGGAGCCAAACAACTCCAGTTAATCAAAAGCTATCTTGCTGAGCGAAAGCAGAGAGTCTCACTCAATATCAAGGGAAAGATATACGTTTCTGGTGAACAAACTGTAGTAATTAGGGTGCCGCAGGGGAGTATCCTAGTCCCGCTGCTCTTTATATTGTACATTAATGATCTGCCGGACTATTTGGAGGCTTTTTCCTTTAGCCCAGTGTTGTATGCTGATGATAGTAATATCCTCTCATTATCACATACGTTAGACTTTGTGGTATCTGGTGCATAACGTGCTCTACATGTAGCACCGGATTGGTGCAACGAAAAATCGATTGGTGCTTAACAAAGGGAAAACAGAATCTTTGATATTCCGTACTACTCGGTCAACTATGAATTTTCCAACTGAAGTGAAGATCAATGACTACAATATTGTAATCGGTGATTATGCTAGATTTCTTCGGATCAATTTAGACAGAAACCTTAAATGGGACCGACAAGTCGATGTGCTTAACTCTAAATTAAATTCTGTAATATACAGTCTGAATGTTCTCAAGCACCAAATAGATGTTGATATCCTCAGGACTGTGTACTTCTCGAACTTCCAGTCTTTGATGCAATATGGAATTATTTTCTGGAGTAATTCTAATTCAGCAGTCAGAGTTTTTGTAACACAAAAGAGGGCAATAAGAACAATTTTCAATCTCAAATACAGAGAAACTCGTAGGGGTATCTTCAAATCAAACGGTCTGTATATCTACAGATGTATAATGTTCATTTTCAGTAACAAACAATTATTCAGTAAATTTCAAAACAAAAATAATATCATCCAAATTAATAAATACAATTTATCGCTCTGTTCTTTGACTTTGACTCAGAAGAGTGCACAGTTTTGTTGCATGAAGCTCTATAATTCCCTCCCGGCCAATTGTAAACTTGAATGTTAGTGAGCGTTTTCGGAACTAAACCAAAAATATATTTTAAATTGTGAACCTTATTCTCTCGATGAATATAGGGGTGATGTTTAAATCATATATATATATATATATATATATATATATATATATATATATATATATATATATATATATATATATATATATATATATATATATACTCTTGAAGATTTCAGTTTTGTTCGAACGGTATTCAGAAAGTAAGAATCTACTTCAGCAATTTATTTTGCAGTAAACAGGGTGCCCTAATTTTTCATAAAAAAAAAATTTTTCAGATTGAAAGACCAATTTTTGTTCAAGATTCAGGAGCGGCCTAGTCTCTGCTATAATGTCTTTAACTAATAATTGCTTCAGTGAGTAGTTTCGTCAGAACATTTTTTTTCCGGAAAAATTCATCATCGCATGCTCCTTCGGCCAGAGAGGATGAATACTTTCTTCCTTTCGTTTTCTTATTGCCCAAGGATAGCTTCATTGATGAATTGAAAAAGATCATCCCCATTTTGTACAGGAGTGATTCATAAAAATTATTGAATATTGTAATTTTAAAAATATCATATCTTGATTCTTTCAAATGGAACACCCTGTATTTTATTATTTATGTCAACGAACAAAATATTGTGCTATATTTTTGCACGAGTAACCTTATCATCATCATTATTCGCACAGAAGTTTTTTTTTCTGTAATGATTCAAGTAGTAAAAATGAAACCTAAACAAGATAACACTTTTAATAAATGATAAAATCAAGATGATTAAAACGTAAATCGAGGTATGTGTTGACATTTTTTTTATTTGTGCATTCTGTCAGGTGTCCGGACATATCATATTCTGCATTTTACATGGTGAACTTATCAGTGTTTCGTTATTAAACATTGTTAAAGTGAGGTTCGAACCCAATTCTCCCAATTGACTGCCATGAAGTTCTCCAAAGAAGAAAAGGTTGATGTGCTTTTTATTCTGGGTGAGTGTGATAGAAATTCTTTGTTGGCAAGTAGAGTTTATGCACAAAGGTTTTCTGATAAAAGGCATCCTGATGCAAAATGCATTGAAAAACTTCTAATTAGATTTATCGAAACGGGTAATATCGCTTGCAAAAAAACATGATAAACCTAAAACTGCTACAGCTGAAGACAACCGGTTATCAGTTTTGTTGACAGTGACAGACAACCCACATAAAAGCCAAAGAGAGATTTCTCAGTTAGTAGATAAAAGTCAAACCTCCGTCCAGAGAATCTTGAAAGTGAATAAATTTCATCCATATCATATACAGCTGCACCCGAAACTGAACAATCAAGAATATGAAAATCGAATCAATTGTTGTAATTGGGCAAGTGACAAAGTAGCGGAAAATCCAAATATGTTTAGCAGAGTTCTTTTCTCGGACGAGGCAACTTACCACAAGAATGGGCTTGTTAACAGGCACAACTTTCAATATTATGCCACGGAAAATCCACACCTCATGAGACAAATAGATCACCAGCATCGTTGGTCCTTGAATGTATGGGCCGCTATAGTAGCTGGATATCTAATAGAGCCGCACTTCTTCGACGGGCACCTCAATAGTGAAATGTATTTAGATTTTCTGCAAAATCATCTACCAATATTACTTGCCGATGTACCAAAGCATATAAGAAAAGGTTTGTGGTTTCAACACGATGGAACACCGGCATATTACTCACATCAGGTTAGGGAGCATTTGAATCATGTATTTCCAAACAAAGGGATAGGACGTGGTGGTCCTGTTAGATGGCCAGCTAGGTTTCCGGACCTTAGAAGTCTAGATTTTTTCTTGTGGGATTATATTAAGGGCATCGTTTACCAGATTCTTTCTACAACACAGTTGGATATGAGACAGAGAACAGTCGACGCCTTTCAGTCAGTTAATTCGCAAATGTTGACGAGAGTTTAAGGTCTTTCGTCAGGAGGATTTAGTTGTGTCTATAAAGAAACGGGCAACATTTTTAACACTTATTGAAATAGTTGCACACCTTGTAGATCATCTCACCGAAAACCAATATATTACGTATTTCATACACGAACACTTTAAAATATCTCCATTTCTCTGATCAAGTATAATGATATGTACTAATAAAATCTTCTTTCGCAACCTTTGATTTTATTATTTTAGTTCATTTTTTTATTTCGAGAATGGAACAGGATGTTTCATTTGAAAAAATCAAGATATGTTATTTCTACAATTACAATATTTACTCCTGTATAAAATGAGGATAATATATTTCAATTCATCAATAAAGCTATCCTTGGGCAATCAGAAAACGAAAGGAAAAAAGTATTCATCCTCTCTGGCCGAAGAAGCATGCGATGATGTGAGATCCTATTTTCATGAATATTCATGAAATAATGTGACGAAACTACTAACCAAAAAAACTTATTACTTAAGGATATTATAGCAGAGTTTAGGACGCTCTTGAATCTTGAACAAGAAAGTGGTCTTCCAATCTGAAAAAACCTCCCAAGATTTCTTTATAGAAAATTGGGACACCTTGTTTACTTCAACATAAATTTCTAAAGTAGATTTTTTCTTGCTGAATACAACACCGTTCGAATAAAACTGAAATTCTCAAGATTGTACGAGCTACAGAGCACCTCGCGTAATAAATATACTATTCTATTCTATACTATTATATTCTATTCTGTATGACGTCTCGTTTAGTAAATAGAAATTTGGCTTCTTCTTTTATCCAGGCCGTTTAAACTATTTTGACTGTTTTCTTCGAAGATATTGATTTAGATTTTGTTCTGATGTTGACCTAGATCTGGGGTTACTTTTCTTCTGATGCACACAAACGAATAAATAGAATACCAGCGAAAAAAACAGACCATGCCTGTTCCTTAATCTGGCATCTAAACTCGCATCATGCCTCCTACGATTGGCCGTAGAGTGTCAGCACAGGAAATGTAACAGGGGAACCATACTATATTGCGTATAATTCAGTAAACGAGTGAAAAAACCTGTGGAATAAAATCTCGTTTCCCTGTCACTATTGCACTAGCAATAGCTTGTCTGTTCATGTTGTGTTAGTGTCGTGTGTACAAAAAGAGTACCAAAAATTTTTCTGCTTAGCAGCTTCATTCTCTCAATGTCATCTTGCACTCCATGATTTCCAGGACTTCTTCACGAAGACAAGGGTGAAGGGGGATTGGGACTGGAAAAATCTGTAACAATGGAAAAAAAACCAGCAGAAAAATATTTCATCAAAACATACCTAACTCTTATATGTCTAAACTCACTTGAATTTAAGAACTTAACTAATGCTCCTCTGTTTTTCAACAGGGAACATCTCATACACCTTTTAGGAATGAAGCCCTAGATGGGTGTAGCCCTTGCCTTATCAACATCGTGTTTTGCTATGGTGTACCATAGGAAAAAAAAACGTAAGGGGGAGCAAAAAATAATCTCCTAAATAGACTTAAATTTCTCCACCCAGTTGATAAAATTATCTGAAACGGAATGAATTTCTTGAAAACCACCCGTAAAATGGTAAATAGGACAATCGAGAACTCAATGACTTATTGTTTCTTCAGCTGGGCCACATTCACATGCCGGACTTTCTATATTATTCCATTTGAACAGCATACTATTATTGCGACCATGTCCTGTCCTAAGACGATTTAACGTACACCAATTTTTCCTACTTGTTTCGAATCCTGCAACCCTTTTGGAAGGATCCTCTATGAGAACTTTATTAAAAACTTCTGCTATTCAGTTTTCCAAAGATCAACAGCCTTCACCCGTGTATGCAAAAAGTCAATCGACCAAATAGGTCGATACAAAATCATTAACGTGCAAACAAGAAGTAATATACTAATTATGATAACAGCAGGTTTATATATGTATGTATTTTCGAGTTTAGTTCAATACGTGTTGTCAGCGGAAGATGATTATTTAATGATAATTCAATTTCTTATTAAGATAACATAAGATAATCTTTGTTCACTCAATTGTAATATACAATAATAAAACAACCAGTAAAGACGTCACATAAGTATTAAAAAGTCTCACAGCCTTGAATCATGTGGCCTACCCCGACACCACTCACAAAACTCAACAACTGAGTAGGGCTCACATTCAATATTAAACCTCCCCAGTTCTCTCCTGAAAATCTTCACATCAACAACTCTTTGCAGAGTTCTTGGAATATAATAGAATAGATTGAGACAAATGAATTGGGCATTATCTTGAGTAAGACTCAAGGAACGAAGAGGAAACAAATAGGGAGACATCTGTCTGGTACAGTTACGGTTCTTAAAGTTTTCAAACAGATCAGCATGCATTTTCAAAAACATGAGGCACCTGAAAATGTAGAGACCACTGAGGGTCATCAGACCATTATTTCTAAAAACCCCACGGCAAGAGTGCCTGTACCTCATCGTATGCATTGTTCGAATTGCAATTTTTTGTGCTAGAAATATGCGAGTAGCATGACAGCTATTTCCCCAAAACATCAAACCATACTCTTACAGAGACTAAAAATTTGCAAAATATATACAGGTCAAAACGTAAGATTCAATCCGAGACTTAAAAATACGTGCAGCATGATTGAACATAAGTTTTTTTTGAGAGCAGTGATATGGTTCTGCCAGCTCAACTTTAGATCAATATGGAGACCAAGAAACTATGTGCACTCCTCCACTTTGATTTCAGATGTTATAAAATCAATTTGAGTGGGTTTGATGCTAAGTGATCTATTAGTATCAAAAAACATACATTCAGTCTTGTCCATGTTGAGATTCAATTTATTATTACAACACCAAGGTTGTGCAATGTGAGGAGCATCCTTCATGTCCCTTATGGCCAGATTAATATCATTAATGTAAATGATAAAGAGTAATATACCAAGGATGCTTCCCTGAGGCACTCTCACATTGATTGTTGCATCCGTAGATACATAATTTTTTCCATCAATCATCGCGGACCTGTCGGCTGTCTCCCAGATAGATTTCGTTAAGTTCTAATTGCCTTCCACGAATTCAAACTGCCTCTAATTTTCTTGAAATTGTTTTATGATCTACAGAATCAAAAGCCTTATTTAGGTCTAAAAATAGGCACAGTGGGATCTCCCCCCTTCAAGCGCCTTCAAAATTGATTGAGTAAGCTCATAAATTGCAGTTTCCATACCCTTACCAGAAATGAAACCATGCTGCTGAGAACAAAATATCTTTAATTTCTTGAAGAAGTGAATGAACCTTTCAACAAGGAGCTTTTTGAATACCTTGGAAAACGATGGAAGAAGACTTATAGGTCTATAATTAGAAAGATTTTCAGTATCTCCTTTTTTATAGAGTGGCTTAACCACAGTAACCTTTAATGCACTTGGAAAAATCCCCTCGGTGAAAGATCTATTGATTATGAAATTTAAGGGCCTAATTATAGCCTGTATTGACCTTTTGATAATATTCATGGGTATGTTATCATAGCTTGAATAGTTACTATTTTTAAGCTCTTCAACTACTGAAAGTACTTCAGCCTGAGAGATCTCGAACATGATAAAGGACTTCTCCAACCGAACAAGACGACCTGAAGAGGTCTCGGATAGAACGCCCTCACCATCACAAGAGTACCCAACAATATTGACAAAATGTTGGTTGAACCTCTCAATAACCTCTCCTGGATCGCCATTAGGAAACAGGGTTCGATTACTGATTAACTTGTTTGTTGAAGAATTTATTTCTTGCCATGTAGTCTTTGATTTGTTATGAGAATTTCTGATTCTTTCTCCATAATGCTCTTTCTTCATTTTACTTATTTCTGCATCATACTTTTCCTTTTTGTTTTTGTACGAGTTTAACAAATTTGGGTTAGCTCTGGAGAAGTCATATAGAATGTCTAAAGCGATTCTTCAATGATTTAATCTCTTCAGCCAAGAAGAACCTTCTCCTCAACCGACTCGTACAAACCGATTTTAAGTGAAAAAATTCCTCAAACGAAGAGAAAAAGTCCCACATGGAGTCAACCTCATGTGGAGGAGAACAATAGACTTCACCCCAATCAATAGCACGAAGCGAACCTACAAACCTCTCAGCGGTCTCCTCCCCAAAGAACCTCCTCTATTTTCAATAGTAATAGGTTTTAACTGATGCTCGAAGAGTTGAGCACAGTGATTAGAAATATGACTCTGAAGCTCAGATGATTTCCCGCCCTCTAAATTTGTGAGTATGTTATCGATACAAGTGGAACTGTTCGAAGCAACTCTGGTTGGTTTCCTAACAGTAACCCTCAAGTTGAAGCTGTCTAGAATTGATTCCAAAGCCTGCTTCCCTCTGTCATTATCATTAAGGAAATCTTTATTGAAATCGCCCAGAATAATGAATTCAGCCTTCTCCTCACTTAACTTCCCCAAATCTCAGTGAAATTCTTCAAGAAAAGATTAAAGTTTCGAGTGGGGTAGGTATCTGGCCTATAAACACATACAATACTGACCTCACAATTAGTTGGTATTGCTAGTTCACATACAGAACATTCAAAGACATTTTTAACCGTGAAATTCTTGAACTTCTTCCTCTCAACGCATGACAGATCTGAGCGAGAAAAAATAGCACATTCACCATCTTCCCCCCTGTCACGACTGTAACTGGTAATCAATGAGTAGCCATTCAAATGGGTCTTCTTCAATTGTTCGTCACTTCTCCAATGTTCCGTGATCGCAACCACCATAGCATCGGTTTGTAGCACCAGAGCATCCAACTTATTGATGGCCTGATTAATGGATCTTACATTTTGATGAATAATTTTTAAACTTCCGGTTGTAACTTCAAAGCTTGAAATATTTATGATGGTTTCTGATTTGTTTCGGATTCGACCCCTAGAAAGAAGTTTGCTTCAAGGTGTCCCGATATTTAGAGAAATTGAATCGTATGATGCCAACGCCGGTAGGCCAGAAACTGGTATCGTACATTGCTTTTTTCGGCATGAATGGTGCAGCTATTATCATCATGATTAACCATCACGTTGTAACGGCAGAATCAATTAACTATTTAACATTTCGCACTAAATATGTGACCCACAGAGTGTTGGCTGAAACAGGCCCGCCGCTAGCGGTTTGAACGCCGGTGTGCAATTCCTATCGTGCCGCCCCTATCTAACTACAAAACCTAGGTGTTTACAAAAATGTGAAAAAAAAATGCTGTACAGTGAAAAACTATGTTATATTAGGTTATTTTATACAAGATAGATACACTAATACGACATTAAATGAAAAAATGAAGGCAAGAAAGGTGCAGTTTATACATATTATGTAGGTAGGTATAGGTATTAAGTTATTTTACAGAAACTGCACCTTTCTTGCCTTCATGTTGGCAAAATCAGCTATAATTTTTTGGTGTCTAGTCTATTTAGAATCTCATGTTCAATTGAAATTATTGCTAAATTACTTAGTCTTTGCTGGTGCATAGTTGATCTCAAATAGTTTTTATTATTTTCAACTTTGAAAATGACCTTTCACCAGATGCAACTGAAACCGGCAATGTAAGTAGTATCCTTAGCGCTATTGCTGTATTCGGAAATGTTGACATTAATTCATTAGCAAAATGTATGGCAATAGGGTTTGTGGATCATTAGACTGGTTTTCAGTTAAATGCAACTTTAAAGCATTGATTTCATTAAACATATCTATACCGTCAATATCTGCGTCACTACTTGAACTCTCTTTTAGCTTCACATTCAAATCTTTACAATGTTTCATTAAATCATCTTTGGAGTAACTAAACAAGTTATTATTGTTGAAAAAGCCAAAAACGTCGGTAAAAGTTTCCAACTCATCGAATCTACGTTTTAAAGAAGTTAAGGTTTGGTCCAGGATCTAAGAAAAACATCTACCTTGTATTTTGTTTTAGGGTCTAGTAAGACTTCATCACTCTGTTCATACTGAAATTGAGTTGGTTTTCTTCTTGGACGAACGGTATCTATAGGCGGAAAATCTGCATCTACATTAAGTTCCCGAGCCACAGTGGTAGCTTCTTCTAACACCCTTTCGAAATGCTCATCTGTGCGATATTCGGTGAATTTATGAATCAATTTATTTAACAAATTTATGCAGATTTGAGTATTTATTGTGGGGTTTTGCATCATTTTGCTAATAGCATTAATTTCGTTTAAAATATCAAACCAAATTACAACTAAGCAAATAAATCTATAATTTTGAATATTCAAAGCAAGCGAATGTGCTTTGTGAGTTGTTGTACAATCCCATTCCGACGAATTGTTATCTGATATTTCAAGTAAAGCGTCAAATATTTTTTCGAGGTGATACCGTAAAGGTTTAACTGCATCGATTCTGCTAGACCATCGCGTGGCACTTAATGCCTTTAGTTTTAAATCAGGTAAATGCTTGCAAATTATGGACCACCTTTTGGTAGAAGACGAAAAGAAAACGTAAATTTCTTGAATTAAGTTGAAAAAGTTGACCGTGTCGTGCGTTATATTTGCCGCATCGTTAACGACCAAATTGAGACTATGCGCCGAGCATGGAACGTAAAATGCACGATTATTCATTTCCAATATTTTTTTTTGTAATCCATTGTATTTTCCACGCATATTAGAACCATTGTCATAACATAAGTTTTTAATATCAAGGTTTAATTGCGAAAATAAATCTGAAACAAAATTTAATAGTCCTTCACCTGTGAAGCTGGTTATCGGACAGATGCCAATAAAACTTTCGCATATTGTAACATTTTTAGTTTCACTGTTTAAAACAACATACCTTAGTATAACTGTAATTTGTTCTGTGTGACTTACATCTGGTGTGCAATCCAAGATGATAGAGAAATATTTTGATTCTCTGGCTTTGTTCAGGATATAATTTCTCATGGTCGTGCCGAGTAAATCAATGATTTCATTCTGAATCTGATCTCCTAAATAGTGAGTCATGCGAGTTGAATCGAATTTCGAGGCTTGAATTCTGTGAATATGTTCCCGCATAACTGAATCAAAGGATGCTATCATTTCTATTGCTTTGAGAAAATTACCATTATCATGCTCATATAATATTTTGGACGAGCCCCTAGAACGCCAGACATTGATGAGATAAAAATTTTATAACAGCTATGATCCTTTCCAATACATCACACCATTGTTTTTTTTCAGATTCTTATTAGAATCTGAGACTATTGTCTCAGTTGCATTTGATTTACAGTAGTGTTATTTTTTAACATATGATTTAGTTGGACCCAACATTTTAAATTTTCGCTATGGGAAATGCTTGTTTCGTGTCGTTTTAAGGTAGATGACAGATGTTGCCAATCGGAAAAACCGCTTGGAGCTGACAGACTACTTACAGTTTTACTGAATATTTTACAACAAAAACAATAGACTAAATCTTTTGACGTAGAGTAAACAAGCCATTCTCTGTTAATTTTTTCTCCATTAGGAAGATTTCTAGAGTAATAATTGTTTGCAAATTTTCTTCCATCGATATTAGCAGGAAAATTGTGGTTAAACAGCTGCACGGGACCACGGCTAACCAAAATATTAACAATATCATTAGTCATACTGGCGGGCCACGAACCGGGATCATCACCACAATCTAAACAGCTACTTGATGACGATAAATTGCTTACAGGTTCTTTAGCACTACTTTCTCTTTTTTTAGTTTCACTGGAGTCTCCTTCTGAAGGACTAACATTTTTCTCTTCAGATACCTCCATAACTTCTAGATTTAAAGCTGCGCTTGTTGAAGTTACATCTACGTCAACATTCTCTTGACATTCAGAGTCCCTATTTTCTGGTTTGCTAAAAAATTTCTCAAGAGATCCCGCTAGTTTCTTTTTCTCTGTATCTTTTTCTCGTTTTTGCCGTCGAAATTGAGCTCCTGAAATTTTTTTCCTTTTTTGCGGTTCCTGGAATTTTTTTGAAAAAGTTTAGTATATGGTTGTACAAAAGTAACTTAAATCCCAAAAGGGGGTCGATCATTCCACCCATTATTGCGAACAACCTTTACTAGGGGGTCAACACTGAAATCGCGAAAAAAAATCAGCTTTTCCATACATTTTGTATGGAATAGTTATTTTTTCGCGATTTCACCGTTGACCCTATAGTAAAAGTTGTTCGTATTTATGTAGAATGACTCCTTTCGGGATTTAAGTTACTTTTGTTACACCCTGTATAGGTATAATTTGAATATTTTTTTATAAATCTTCACTCTTAAGTTGTATAACAGAAAAAATACCCTTTAAATCACAATAATAATCACAATACTACTGCGAAAAAAAATGTTCATACCTACTGCACACAAATGTAATGGAATAACTAATTTTTTTTCGCGACTTCAGAGTTGACCCCATAGTAAAAGTTGTTCGTATTGATTAGATGGAATGTCCCCTTTCGTTACTTAAGTTACTTTTGTTACACTCTGTATTAATTTTAATACATTTTTTAAATAAATCTTTACTTCAAGTTTTTCAGTAAAATAACCTTTAAATTTTACATGAATACCTGCTGTTTATATGAATGCGTCCATATGCTGATTAATTAAACAAAGACACTTACCATAATTATGATTTTTTGCGCCGACGGATAATATAAATAATTTTCTAAATTATTTTATAGTCACACTTCGCACAAAAATATACAGAATATTATTAATTTTAAGTACCCTGGACCGTTTCCGGATCTCACATTAGGGCTATAACCAAATAATTGAAGTTTGTTGTTCACTCACATCACTTTCGCATTTGTGTTAAATAAATAAAACAAAGAAATGAGTATATAGTTTTAAGGAAATTTCCCTGATATCTGTGGGATTTCCCTATTTCGCATAGAGCACGATACGGATTAACTTTGTTCTCATGAATTTCAATAGATGGCGCTATGTAATGCTACGATATAAAAGAAATATTTGGGCGCCGTTCATCATATTATTTTTATAACGATAATCTTTTTAGTATTTTGAGGTGACAATGTCTGAATTTTAGTCGATGATTGTCTGATTTGCCGCCCCCTGAATGCGCCGCCCGCGTGCCTTGCACTCCTTGCACGCCCGCTTACGGCGGGCCTGGGCTGAAACAAAATGCGTTTGTTTTGTTTCACATCGTTTACGCAGTGAGTCTTGTATATGCACCTGTTTCCAGTCACTGTGTTAGGCCGTAGGTAAGTAATTCTTAAAAAAATTAATGATATTCATTGGTTTAACTGTTGATAATCACAATTTATTTTCAAGTCCGTTTCGATCGAAAATAACGGATAAGAGCTATTTAGAATCAGAAATAAATTAAGATATGCAGGAAGAGAGATAAAAATGGCTGAATCTTCAATGTGTAATGTGATAAACTTTTCGATATTGAAATATAAACCGGATAATGCAAATAATGATTAAGGGAATTGAACGAGTCATATCTAACGCGCATGTGCGATAACGCTTCTATGCGTCAGTGATTCCCCAGATTATCTTTCAGTACCAACATTAATTCAAATGTGAATAATATGGTCAATGATTCAACTATTCTAAGGTATGATAATTAAATCTTCTGTTTATATTTTTTATTTATATAAATAAAGGAACCCAAATATTCAAACAAAGAAACGTGTAGTTGAAATCATCGGTGTTCATTATTGATAAAGCTTCTAAAAATATGATAAATCCTAGAGTTCACCGGAGTCGGAATGTCTTCTGAAGACACGTTTTCAGATGTAGTAGTGACCTTATCAGGGTTGCCAATCTGTGGGGAATGTTTGGGGAGAGCTGAAATTCGGGGAAAATGCAGGGATTTTAAGTATGAAAGCAAATACCTTATTCTATACACCAATGATTAATACCCAATTTCTGATTGATTCCTTAAAAATCATTATTCGCAACAGGAATTTATAATAATAACCCTTGTTTGAATCAAATGTGTTATTAGTAATTTGTCACATAGCGACACCTGTCGTCAGATTTTGTTAGTGTTCAGGACTCTCGGCTCGGAGATTCCCTATACATATATTTTAGCTATGCAAGAAAACTTCATTTGGAATAATTTGTTCACTCAGGGTTGTGCTTGACATGAGAGGAGAGTTATCCGTGATAACCAAACGCGCAGTGTTTTAACAAAATGGAAGACTTTTGATTAAAACAGAAATAAAAAAAGCCGCGAGTAGATGGTGTGGTATGTTTTACTTGATTTTCTAAATGTAATGACTATTTAGAATTTAATTCGAGATCTAAAGTGTTGCACAAAAAAGTTTGGCGCTAGAAAAGTGAAACCTTCTTTTGTTTTAATAAATAATAAATGAACTTAAGGACCGGCCGCAGAGAGAATACGTTCTTGATAGGTTGTGAGTTGTGATTTAATAAATAATCTGAATGTATGTATTTGCTTTCAAACGTAAATGTTTCTCTTCGTTGGAGCGTTTTGACGTTGAAAGGTCACGTGTTTTTCAGAGTTGACGCTAGCGAGTTGGGAATTTCCGAACTTAGAGACAAGTGACAGGTTTATATTTTCGATCTTCAAGGGTTGTCAGTAAAAAAACCAACGTAACCAGTATACTTCGATACGAAATGCTATGTGTTTATTTTTCGTCGTTATTACTCCATATCATCTTTCAATACTCCCACAATATTGTTACAGGTTTTGAAAAAGGATTTTGCGTTATAAAAGATTAAATAATACCAAATCACTAAAAATAGATTTCATATTTATTGATTAACTGTTTTAACCTGAAATAAGTGACAGATGTCATATTTTGCCGCTGAAAATACCTTTTCATGTGAGTGTCAAACTAGCGGCGAAACGCACCAATGAAACGGCAGCTTCGACAAATAATATACCTTCACAATGAAAGTAACACTGGTGAGTCATATCTGACATATGTCCAAAATGCACTGTTAGTTGTTTAATTTCTGTTGGGAATTGTCAATTTTCTCTCCCTAACGTGGGACAATGTGTTTGGGGAATTTACTGACAATGTGTTTGGGTTTTTCTATGGATTTTAACATATTACTGTCGGCAACCCTGGACCTAATACTCTATGTACGTCTTTGTCAACCATGACATTTCATCTTCCTTTCAAAACAATTTTTTCTGTTCTTTTCAAAAGTTAACTTTGTTAGCTACATTTTGACAGTTTTCTTATGGTTTTGGAAAAATATAATTTTTTTTAAATTGACAATTAGCCGACTCCGTTTTCAAATACACTGTTAACCGGAGGGTTTGCAACAGATAACCATAGGAAATATAAATAACACTTTAAGCGCCATGGTCAGAATGCTGTTAAATTCTCGACAGGCCACAAGACAAGCAGGCCATGAGGTCAGCCGATATCCCACAAATCTATGCATTCTTAAAGGGATAAGTATACTTCGGGCCTGACTGAAATGTAAGTTTCCTTTACTTTTGGCCTGCTGGGAATCTTCAGCTTTTTTATTGAAAAAACAATTGTTCAAAAATCTTCATTTTTCTGTTTCGCCCATATGTGTCACTGCGGTGACATTTGTGCTTCCGAGTAAGTAAATTAGGAGCACGTTGAATATGTTCTTGCGGTGTTATGTCCATCAACGCACTGCTCAATATTCCGCGGAAAACTGTTATTGTCATTTTTGATTGAGTTCGTTTTTTATAAAGTAGGTATGCATTTACCACAGTAGTTTCTACAAAAATCTCAGAAGCGACTTTGTGATACCAACCAATTGTTTTCTTAACTGCAGAAGAGTAGCTTGATAATTGGTGATAATTTACATTTCCCAGATTCAGCAATCAAATGGAATAGGCTCGATTACAATATACTCGACATAAATTTTCTTATTATCCGACATGTATTGAGAATTACAGATTTTTGCATTTCTATATAGGTATTCTTATGCAATTCTGATTTCTTAAGGCTACCATGCAAACTTTTGGGTATTAACCCAGTCGAAAAATTGATGACAGGAACGATATCTATTTTATCGAGGTGCCACATCTGCTTGATCTCAATGGCAAGGTTTGTGTATTTGGACGTTTTCTCCTGGAACTTGTTCAGCACGTTGTTATTATTCGGTATGGCGACATCCACCAGCATTGCTGTTCTGGCTTTTCTATCATACACCACTATGTCCGGCCTATTATTCGTCACCATTCTGTCAGTGATAACAGGCCTATCGTAGTATAATCTGATAGAGTTACTTTCCAATACGGGCGCCGGTTGATATTTGTAATATGGCTGGAAGGCATTCAGAAGTCCGTACTTGTGTGCAAGTTTCTGATGGATACTGTTGGATTATTCCTATAAAGAGAGTCTGTATTGGCCAGTTGTTCGCAGCCGGACGTAATATGATGTATAGTCTTCGATCTCATATAGCATTTCCTGCACTCATCTAATTGTAATGTTCCGTCCTTAATTATAAATTTGTTGTAATTGTTTGTAGCGATGACTTGGTCTTGAATGGCCATAAGGAATCCTTCTGTTCAAGCGAATAGTTCTCCTTTAATCAACCATTTGTTGGAAACTTCTTTGTCGATGTGTGGTTGATTTCAATCTCATGGTGATGGCGTCCATGCAAATCCTTTCTTGACTATTGATCTTGTTTTTGCGTATCTGATAGAAACGGTAGATTCAGCAGGTCATCACTGGTAGCAAGATTCAGAGGTGTATACTCCTTATCAGCCAACGATACCACTCTATGAAGGTCAGAAGTACGAGCTTTTGCAGAGAAGAATTGTCTGGGATTTTTCATCTGTTCGGTATGTGAATTGACAACATCCATCAATCCGCGTCCCCCTTCTTTCCGCATCAGAGTTGTCACATTTTGGATGGTGATTGTTGTAATTTGTCAGCATCGTTCGGGTCTGCCTTTGAATATCATCCAGTTCTGTCTTTGTCCATCTGACTATTCCAAATGAGTAAAGGAACACTGGAATGGCGTAGGTGTTAATTGCTTTGACTAGATTTCCCGAAATCAACATTGACTTCAGCACAGTCTTCAGACGCTGACTGTACTCTGAACGAATATTCTCCTTTGACTGTTTTCGGTCTAGCAATCTGGCTTGTTGGTATCTCAGATATTTGTACGTTTTGCCATCCCTCATATTTTTATGTACAAGTGTGAGCTCAGGAAATGTAACAGGTGAACCATACTATGTCATGTGTACATAAAGAGTACCAAAGATTTTTCTGCTTAGTAGCTTCATTCTCTCATTCTCATCTTGCACTCCATGATTTCCAGACGAAGACAAGGATGAAAGGAAGGGGGTTTGGAACAGGAATCTGTAACAATGGAAAAAGAAAACCAGCAGAAAAATATTTCAACAATCATACCTGACTCTTATATGTCTAAACTAACTTGAATCTTAGAAAAGGCTTTACATAGCAAGCAAGGCCATAAAAAGGACTAAGTAGATAATCAGAAAGTACATAACCTGCGATATTTCCTCTTTCGCGGAGATGTTCTTCCGTCCTGAAACATAAGCATTAGGTGAATGAGAAATACCTACCAATAGTATTGGGGCTGAACGGGGTATACCACGTTCTGCCCCGCAGCACGGTTGAAGTATTCTACAATGGTATGACTTGTTGAATATTTTTAATTTAAATTATAACGACACTATTAGCTACATAAAAATATGCTTGAGTAAACATGTAGATTGCTGTACGAACAAAAAGGTATATAAGGTATTTACCTCGCTGTTTCACGAAAATTAGTACTTGCAGGGTGTTTTGTCGAATTTTCATGAAATCTTAACCAAACATGTCACATCTTTCAACGTACTAAATTGCCTATAGTCTATTCGGTAAAGAGGTAGAGTAATAAAAGCTCATTAAGTATGCAAATCCCTTAGAAATGTGGTTCGTGAGCAAATTCAAAGATAAATGTAAAACTCAACTACCTGACTACGATCTTCTTTGTCTTTTTGTTGCTTGCGAATATTGCTGTCCTCGTTTTAAATATAATGTTTACTTTAGACGTCTAAAATTTGTAGTCAGTAACGTAGACAAATGTGTTCTAGGATTCTCTTCGAAAGGAAAATTAAATCAATTGAACACTAATGTATTAAAGAACGATAATAATTTAATGTGAATATCTACACTCGGAGGCAAAATTAGCGGAACACTCGAAAATTTAACCAAATTCGAAGTCCGATATTTTTCCCAATTCTCAACCGATTTAGATGATTTGTTCGGCAAGTTATAGATCAACTCTTCTGCTTTGTAGAAATTATAAGAGAAAACAAAAAAAATTTGAAAAAAATTTTATACGGGGGCAAAACTAAAAGTGTTTTTTTGTCAAAAATTCGTAACACCCTGTGGAATTTCGTGGTCCGAGTTGAAACGTACAATATCATGGTCTCTCAAGACACATCTTCCTACAGTAACGCCCTTCTTGTTTTATGCATTTATCTCTATTTTTACAAGAGATATCCAATTTGATGCGAAAAGTCACAAATTTCAAGAATTTATTTTTAATCTTGCGTAGGTGCATAACATCGGAGGTTAGCCGAAAAATAAAATCAAAATTAGAGAAGCGGAAATCTAACGGAATGAAAATTTTTGAAATTCAATGGCCAATTTCACGCTCCGGGAGAACTCGAAGTACACTGGAAAAATCGTTGATTTTGCACATTTATTTTTGAATTTTTTTGTGTGACACTCTATAATAATTATCATTCCTGTCCAAAATTGAGAGCAGGTGTGTATCCTGGCGATACACTCGTGAAAAGAAATGAACATGTTGAGAAAAATGTTCATGATGACCCACAATAAAAAACATTTGATTTTAGTAGCGAGTATGACCCCCCCGAGCTCTTATTACAGCGCGCATACGATTTCGCATACTCCCAATGATGTTGTCTATCATCTGTTGAGGTATGTTGTCCCACTCTTCCAACAAAGCCAATGTCAACTCTTCAACGTTGCCTGGATTCCGTTGTCGAACCCTTCTTCCAAGAATGTCACAAACGTGTTCGATCGGGTTTAAATCCGCGACGGCCAGTCTATTCGTGTGATCCCAACTTCATTGAGATATTCTATCACTATGCGCGCAGTATGAGGGCGCGCGTTATCGTGCATAAAAAGGAAATTTTCCCCTATGTAAGGAGCAAAAGGCACAACATGGGGCTCCAAGATTTCTGTTATATACCGATGGGCATTAAGTGATCCATTGCCAATAATCTCCAGTTCTGTTCGTACTCCCAAGCATATGCCACCCCAAATCATAACTGACCCTCCACCGTATTGATCAGTTCCTGCGAAGTTCGCATGATTGTACCGTTCCCCTCGATGCCTCCATATTCTTTCTCTACCATCCACGAAATTCACCCAATATCGGCTCTCATCACTAAATAAAACTCGTCTCCACTGATTGATTGTCCATGCTACATGCTCCCTAGCAAACGCCAATCTTGCTACCCGATGGGCTCTATCGAGTCTTGGTGCTCTTGCTTGCGCGTATGATCTCAGACCAACTTCATTTAATCGTCTTCTTACTTTCCTCACACTGACGTTAATGTTATCCACTGCTTGTAAAGGTTACGTGCCTGAACAGCAGTAAGACGAGGATTTCTTATGGTTTGATTGACGATGAAACGGTCATGTATAGCGCGGGTTGCCCGATTTCTTCCTTGTCCTCGCTTCCTCACGTACTATTCAGTTTCCTGTAACATCGGTAGATTCGATGGATAACCGTCGTCGAGACACCCAACATGGTACCGACTGAGCAGTAGGTGTGCCCTTCCTCGATCAATGTAATTGCCCTTGCTACTGAGGTTGGTGGTAAATCTCTCATTTTGAATGAAAAATACCGTTTCGAATCGTAAACAGTAAAAGAATCACAAAACACCGCAACCGATCGAATTTGTATCAAATCAAAGAATGGAAAACTCTCATTCTTGAAACAAGTGCAAATGTGGTCATATACAAAAAAACGTGTGTTGTATTTCATATTTGATAAAAAAGGTGTGCACATGTGTGAATGAAAAGTTTTATCAATAGTCCCAGAATTCGGTTGTGTATTTTAATACCTACCTACTGTTATCTCCTATGAATTCCTAATTTTCACCAGATTAACCAAATTGTCATCAATAACTAATGCAATTCGAACATAAAAATCGCAAACGACAATTTCGACACGCCTGAGTGATAATAAGAAAATTCCAAATTGATAGACGAATTTTAATGACAATTTCTTGATTCAATGGAATTTCTCCAAAATGGTGATTTTCCACTTGAAATTAAATATATTTTGCAAAAATAGAGATAAACGCATGAAACAAGAAGGGCGTTAGGAAGATGTGTCTTGACAGACCATGATATTGTACGTTTCAACTCGGACCACGAAATTCCACAGGGTGTTACGAATTTTCGACAAAAAACACTTCTAGTTTTGCCCCGTATAAAATTTTTTCAGATTTATTTTGTTTTCTCTTATAATTTCTACAAAGCAGAAGAGTTGGTCTATATTTTGCCGAACAAATAATCTAAATCGGTTGAGAATTAAGAAAATATCGAACTTCGAATTTGGTTAAATTTTCGAGTGTTCCGCTAATTTTGCCTCCGAGTGTAGATAGTTACATTTATTGAAAATAAATATTTCATGAATTTCATGCATTCTCAACTTGTGCTTAATTCTATCATACACCACTTTCAAAATAATTAAATTACATTTATTTCATATTATAGTAGACTTAAGCAAATTTTCCATATTAGTTTTAACATTACCTAACAGAATGTTAAACAATGTTTATAAATAATTTCATGATTCAATAAAAGTCTAGTTCTAAATTCAATTTTTTCTACACTTTAAACATAAAAATCAAAATAAAGCTTATCAAAATGCTCATATATATTTTAAGCTGCAATATTTTTATAAAATATTTACATCATCTTCTGATGTTGTATCTTCATTACCTAAATTCATGGCATTCATAATATGATCCAGATCCCACAATTTATTTTCTTTATTAATGAAATGGTCTATACAATTTTTCTAGTTTAGGGATGTAACACTTTTTATTGCACTGATAAAATCCAGTTCCGACGTCTTTAATCTTAAAACCCTTACCTGTGCCCATATTAGTTCAATCGGATTCAATTAGCAGAGGTAAGGTGGAAGTTGGAGTATATCAAATTCCCGGTTCTTGTAATTTCGCAAATGTTATATTTTTTGTATGCTTTTTTATGTAATTTTACAATTGATGATAATTCTTTTTTTACATATTCTCTTCAGAAGAAATATTTTTATCCGTCAGACTTCTGAAGATGTCTGCTTTACGCCATGAAGATATTGGCGTTAATTCAATCTGTCGCGAAACTTTAATAGATCCTAATGGAATCAAATCCAATAACTGTTCAAAATGTTCTTCGAAAATATCCGCATTCATGTCCTCATGATAATCTCCAGTACTTACATTTTGAAATCATAATAATCCCTCATCTACAAAAACATTAACACTACCTATATGCGTTATTATACGTCGACCTTTTCCTGACGGAAACAATCCTTCGAGGAATTCTTGTCGATAATCCTTTATGTTTTTATCATTCTAAGTTTTCTGAACCTTGTACCCTTGATTAACCCAAGTTCCATCCAGATGAAAAATTTTCTTACTTTGAGCACGATATTTTTTAATTGTTCTTAAATAATTTCTTCTCCAGCAAACGATTTATTCGTTATCTATGAGAACTGACTTCCTGTTGAGCTTTTCCCATGAAAAATTCAATTCATGCAAAATTTGCCACAATTTGTTTTTTGATATTAAAGGCAAGTCTTGATCTCCTACGAGCACAGCGCATTTTTTCACAGTGAGAATTTCTTTCTGAAAATAAAAAGATTACACAGTTTTTCGAATACGATTCCTAAGGTCTTCATCAATAACCATTCGGGGTCTTCAAGGAGAAGTTTTTGGAGGTTTCACTATAAATCCATTTTCAGATTTTCTTACTTGAGAAGCTTGTATATTGTGGACTGTCCACTTTTCTTCATCTCAGAACACATTTTAACATTTTCATCGGTTGAAGGAAAATGGGATTGATGCCTTAAAGCCGGGGTCTCCAAACTTTGAAGCCTTAGTGCCATAATATTTTTTTCGGTACGTTCCGAAGGACAAAACAATTCCAATTTTTCTGCGCACCTAAGCAAACATAGGCGTTTCGCATTTCAATTACTATTGATTGTGAATTCAGTATATTGTGACAAGTAGGGATATCTAGTAGCGAGGCGTAATACTATGCAGGTCTGTGATGCAGGTACTATCTATTTCGGCTACTCACTAACTACTGACAGGTGGCATGTTTGTAGGTATAAAAAGGCTAGCGGTGCCTTTGCGAGTCAGTTTGCGTGAGAAAGGCGAAGAAAGCGAAACTACCAATTTGGAAATAAAGTAACACCCGTGCATAAGTAAGAGTATTCTGATTAGACTTGTTTTATGTTTAATTTATTACTATGGAAAGGAAGCGAAACATATACGGTAAATGTAGAACGTTCCAAGATTAATGGAACTTTGAGTTTTTTGAGATTGAGTGCAATAATAAGGCGCTATGTCTAATTTGTAATGAAACCATAGCTGTTCTCAAAGAATATAACATTAAACGTCACTATGAATCGATACATTTTCAAAATTACTCTAAAGATACAGGAAGTTTGCGGAGGGAAAAATTTGAAATTTTGAAGTGCGGACTGAAATCGCAGCAATCTTTTTTTACCGAAGCAATGGCTGAGCAAGAGTCTGCAACTCGCGCCAGCTTTCGTATGGCTCTTGAAATTGTGAAACGTGGAGAACCATTCACCGATGGAGAAATCATAAAAGACTGCTTGATTTTAGTAGCGGAAGAAATATGCCCTGAAAAGGTAAATTTATTGAAAGGTGTCAGGTTGTCAGCAAACACCGTGACTCGGAGGGTGCAAGACATCGCAGAAAATATATCATCTCAGCTGTCTGACAAAAATGGACATCTTGAGAGGTTTTCGATAGCCTTGGATGAGTCAACGCATGTGTCAGATACTGCTCAGGTGTTGATTTTAATTCGTGGAGTAGATAAAAGTTATGTTGAAAATGCCATTAATAAAAAACCTCCGATGGAAAAACTTAAAATATATCACCACCGATGGAGGCAAAAATATGTGTGGAAAAAATAAAGGAGTGGTCGCACTTGTGTCAAAGGCTGTAGAAAATGATGGTGATTCAAAACCATTAGTCTTACATTGTATTATTCATCAACAGTCCTTGTGCGGAAAATGTTTGGATTTGTCTGAAGTTCTAAAACCAGTCATATCAGTTGTTAACTTCATCAGATCCACAGGACTGAATAACCGACAATTCCGCGAGTTAATTGAAGAGATTGGAGAAAATGACTTGCCGTAGCATACTGCCGTACGCTGGCTTAGTTGCGGAAAAGTCCATAAGCGTTTTTTTGAACTCCGAGCAGAGATCGAATTTTGTTTGAATGAGAAGCATCGCCCTTGTGCCTATTAAGGAAATAGTGAATGGCTGTGGAAATTAGCATTGTATGTTGATTTGACAAATCATATGAGCGAACTAAATTTGAGATTACAAGGAGAAAATCAGCATCTTCCTGATTTATACACCAATATCAAAACTTTCAGGCAGAAAATAATACTATTTCAATCGCAATTACGTGAAAAATGTTTCACTCATTTGAAAACATGTGAAATATTCAGCCATACTACAGAGACTGAATTTCCCGTCGATTTTGTAGTCGAAATTTTGAATGCTTTAAAGATAAATTTCGAATCTCGTTTCTCAGACTTTGATGAGATTGCGAATGCAATTAGGCTTTTTGAAAATTCTTTTGATTCTGACGTTGGGACCCTGGCTCCGGAAGTCCAAATGGAAGTTATTGATTTACATTGCAATGACATATTTAAGAACAAATATTGAAATTCGTCTTTATTGGAATTTTACAAGAGTCTTCCACTGGTACATTTTGATAATTTGCATAACTTTGCTCGTGGATTGTTTTCTGTATTTGGTACTACGTACTTGTATGAGAAAACGTTTTCCAAGATGAAGTACACAAATAACGTTTACAAATCTAAATTAACTGATGAGCATCTTAAATCTCTTCTAATAATTGGTAAAAGTGAAATTAATCCACAACTACAAACAATTGTCGCTGGAAAATCACAATTACACAATTCTCATTAGAGTTTTTTTTATAAGTGTGATTGATTTCATATTAATTATTCATTAGAATAATCTTAAGCTGAGATACTTAAGCTTAGGTTTCTGCGTGATAATTTCTGTCGTCAAGTTTTACCTTGCGAGTAAATAAAACCGAGTAATTATCATACTGTGTTTTCATTTTCTTCCATTCAACTTATCACAGCATTAATAACAACAGTAAAACATTGGCTGTCGTAGGCCAGATTGATGACACTGGTGAGCCGGATTTGGCCCGCGGGCCGTAGTTTCGAGACCCCTGCCTTAAAACATCATATACATTCAATATAAACACCTCAAAAAAGTCTAAGGAACACTTCTGAATATCGATATATCGTATCCAGAACGATCAATATGGATGATTTTTTTTGAGAAATGAACACCTGCATCAATTTCTCACCAAATTATGTAGAGTGCCGCAACAGATTTCAGTTTTTTTTATAAAAAACTGAAGATGCAGCAGATGCGACGCTGCTTTATAATCATTTCATGTATTCAGTGTTTGAAATCAGTTAGTTGGCACTTTGTATCTGTTGTAAGCACAAATAAAAGATTTCAGTTTTGTGATTCGACCATGGAAAGACGACATTTGACTAGAGAAGAGATGTTAAGAGCCGTTGGCATGCTCCAAGCTGGGAGCTCACAACGGGAAGTATCCAGTGTTCTGGGAAGTAGCCAAAGTGTCATAAACCGTTTATGGTCGCGTTTAAAAGAAACAGGTAGCGTAGAAGAACGCCATACAGGTCGTTTCAGGATTACTACAGTCGCCCAAGACCGACTTTTGGTTTTACAAGCCAGAAAAGATCGTACTACCACAGCATCTCAATTAGTTCAAGAGCTATCACGAATTCATAATGTACAAATTTCCGACCAAACTGTGAGAAATCGACTGCACGAAGGTCAACTCCACTCCAGACATCCTTTAAGAGTTCCACAACTGACCCATGGAAATCGCGCTGCTCGTTTAGCTTGGTGCCAAGAACACGTAAACTGGGATCAAGAGAGGTGGGCCACAGTTCTCTTCAGTGATGAATCTAGATTTAGTTATTATCCCGATTCGGAAAGAATTCGAATATGGAGGGAACCTGGAAAGCAAAACCGTCTCCAGCATGCTCGAGAAGTTGTTAGACAGGGAGGCGGATCAGTGATGCTTTGGGGAGGTATACGCCTTGGTGGAAGAAATGACCTCGTTTTTATACAGAACAACCTCACAGGAAATTCTTACGCAAATGAGATAGTTTTACCTGTAGTGGTACCGTATCTCCAAACAATGGGTCAAAATCCACTCTTCCAACAAAATAATGCTCCTCCTCATCGTGCAAGAGTTGTCTTGAACATTCTTGAAGAGAATGATATCGATCTTCTACTGTGGCCATCCTGCTCCCCAGATCTGAATCCCATCGAGCATTTGTGGGACACCCTAAAAAGAAATCTCCTGCGTCAAAACGTCTTCCATCATGAACAGGAGCTTTGATTAGCAGTTCAGGGGGCTTGGAATGACTTAGGCCAAAATGTAATAGACAATTTAATATTGAGCATGCCGCGACGATGCCAAAGTGTCATTAATAACAGAAGTGGACCTTCTGGGTACTGAAAAATATAAGTGCTTCCATATCGTTTCGAAAATATTAGTTCAGGATTTTTTTTGTGTTTTACCAAATTTCGTCATTTTCAAATTTCAATTTTTTTTTATAACAGGTGCTTTGGAGAAGTCATTTTGTTTTCTTGAGAATACATTATATACAATACATCCTAACAAAAACCGAAAGATTTCTATAAATTCAAATCATCAAATTCATATTTTAAAGATATTGGTAAGTGTTCCTAGACTTTTTGAGGTGTTTAATTAATTTTTCACTCTGGGAAGGTGGTATATTTTTAGCACATTCAACAGGGGTAAAATTAGAAAACTTTTCCATTATTTGTGAAATGAACAAAACACTTTCACTAAATACTAACTGATGCACACAAATAATAAAACTACTTCAAGAACTCTTCTTAATACATATCTATGAACGGGTCGACAAGAACATCTGTGCAGGTGAAATAAGCCCCTCCCCTTGTTGAGCGTTAACTTTGGCCAAGAACTCAGTTCTCAATGAACCTTGGAAGCTTTAAGAAGAGGCAAGCAAACAGGACCGGATTCTGCAAATTTCATTGCAATATTTGTAAGTTTTGGTGAGTATGAAGTTCGTTTCCAAGGTGAAAGGAAAAAATTGAGTGAGCAATCCAAGGAAATATTAGCGAATGTCATTCATTCCATGAAACGAGAAGGGGTGCATAATGAACATATAATTTCTTTGAAAAAGGTTCAAGAACGTGTAGCTGTCACAACAGGAGTAGGTTTGCCAACGGTGCAACAAATTTCGAGCGAAGTGAAGAAGATTGAAGATGGCAAAAATATCAGCTTTTCAACTCTCGATAAAAAAGAGAAGAAAATCAGCGATGAAAACAAATCTCGATTACTTCGATAGAGTTCTGCTCCGTAAGTTCGTTGGCAATTCTTACATCGTCGATAAAGTCGTAGCCCCATTAAAGCGAATCCATCAAAAGTTCGTCGATCAGATTGAATATGCAGGATCACGAGGGAGCATTCGAAAAGTTTTGAGAGGAGTGGGGATCCGTTGGATTAACCTGATAACCTGAAATACAGCAACTACGTTTTAATTATTTAAGAAGCATCAAACGATACCGTCAAGAGAAGATACCAATAATTTATATGGACGAACCAATATTCATTCCTCCTACACACACAAGAAGGCTTGGAGTGACGAGACAAACGACGACCTACGTCAGTCTGTTTCAAAAGGACCAAGACTGATAATTTTGAACGCCGGTAGTGAATATGGATTGTTACGAATGCATATCTGTCCATCAAGTCCAATTGTAAAACCAGTGATTATCACGATGATATAAATTTCGCCAACTACGAAAAATGGTTGAGAGAAAAACTTATTCCAGATTTACTGGGTCATATAATACAAGGAGACAAATACCGCTGTCTTCAGTTGACCATGGAGGGGAAAATAGAAGCAAAACAGTCGAAAACAGATGTCATGGCTTAATAACATAAGAGCGTAGACCGGCATTCGAAATGCAGGTGACCTTTTTAGAATGGCAGAAGATAGAGATGCACTCTCCACAGTAATCGCCAACGCTTGGGGGACCGAGCAAGGCACTTGAAGAAGAAGAAGAAACAGAAAAACACCCGAACATGGCTTCTCGAAAAGAAGAAATGAATGGTGGAATACTCAAAGCAGAACCTTATAATCTGATTAAATTGCATAATCCCAGATATAAAACGTATCCTATTGACAAATAGCAGCCATGAAAGTTTAAGTAGCTGACAGGAATGTTGATTTCTCAATGAAAAATGTGGAAAAACTGTGCGGTGAGTTTTTCTTCTTCTCCAGATCAGTGGGAATCATTCTGCGACAATATGCAGAAAATTGAACAAACTTTTATGGAGCAAGAAGCTTTGCTGGATGACGTTATCGACAATTTCATGATTACTTTGCAAGCAGACGATAGGGACAGCAACAGTGAGTCTTGTAGTTCTGATAAAGAACTATTCGACATAGTGTTTCATATTTGAATTGTTTGCAAAAATTATCTAGAAAAATAGAGTTTTTACCATTTTTAATGAATTTGTATTATTAAACTCACAACCAGGTAAATCTAAATCATTCGTCCCCACGATAGCACAATACGCACCTCTTAAAATTTAGTTTTCTTTATTCTGTTGTTGATCCGATATATATAAACCCATCGAAGTATCACAATGATACTAGGTACTTCGGAAAAAATATTTACTAATCCTTTGTCTCAAATTCCTAATGAATATCAACTTTCAATTACTATATTTCATCCTATTGTACAGATTCCAGGTATTCTTGAAAATTTGAATATTAAGGAGAAAACAATAGTACCTATTATGATGATTCAGTTAGAAAAACCCCTGCCTCGAAAATTTCCTGTATTCTAACTGGTGATGAGTCTAAGACTCACTTCTTTGTAATAGAAATTGACCTGAACGAGTACCTTGAAATGACATATGCGTAAGAGGGATAATTTTCTCAAAAAGCCCTTACGCCGACCCTGATAGCTATTTGACATTACATTGCAGAACGTATTATTCATCTTACCTACTCTTACAGATATTCTTTTATTTAATACATATGTATGTATGCCATACATTGTACACATAATAATGAACGGTACAGCCCACTTGAAACAATAAACACCACCATAACAGCATAGGTATTACATGTAATCCCATAGTATAAATAACCCAGTAACTAAACTATTTGTGAATGTTTATATCTAATGCTCACAATATCAATTGAGAATAGAAATGCAAGAATAAAGACCAGACGTACTAACAAGCAAAAGTAAAAAGCAGTGATTATTCAATAACATAAAACAATTTTATAACTGAAGCTGCCATAACGAAATAACAACAACTTTTTCAATTTAAGACATGGGACACCAAAGTAATTCAACTCAGGAGAAAGAGCGTTACTTAATGACAGATCATATTATAGCAGAGATATTAATGCTAATCATTATTTTTGTTGATGACACTTCATTTGGTCTCACAGCGCGGAATCCTGAGGAGCTGGCAAGTGCTTGTAAAAAAATTGTTAACTCTTTCAACTGTTGGTGTCATAATAATGCTCTAATTTTAAATGTTGGTGAAACTGAATGTTTGTTCTTTGGTTTGAGAAATGCTGATAAGAGACATCTGATTGTGGACAGTGCTTTAACATCTAAATCATGCACAAAATTTCTTGGTATTCATGTCGACAGTGGACTGACATGGTCAGAACAGGTTGAGCATGTGTGTAGGAAATTGAATAAAGCTTATTTTGCTTTATGTAAAATAAAAGATTCGCTGCCAGTTACGTCCCTGATGACAGTGTATTACAGTCTTGTTCATAGTCATTTGTCTTATAATGTTGTATTATGGGGAATTCAGTGGATGTAATAGGGTTCTCATTCTTCAGAAACGAATTCTGAGAATGATGTTCAATATAAACCCCAGAATGTCATGTAAACCTGTTTTCATTGAGAATGCCATTTTGACATTTCCATGTGTGTATATTTATAGATGTTTAGTGTATTTAAAGGATAATGAGGCTAACTTTTCGAAACACTCTATGTATCACGATTATGCAACTAGAAGTCAGTCAACTCTTCTCTTGCCGAAACATCGTACTTCAAAATTTGAGAACTCTCCAACATACCAGAGTATCAAATTTTTCAATACTTTACCTCACCATCTGAGAGTTAAGCCTACAAAAGTGTTCAAATCTGTTCTTAAGACTTTTCTTCTGAGAAAGGCATATTATTCTATTAAAGAATATATGGAGGATGATACTCTCTCATTGCATGTCCTATATACCGATGTATCTTGTTGGATAAATAAATATTATTATTATTATAATGCTCGACCAAAAAAGGAATTTTTACAATAATTAATACTAACTGAATACGTGTAAAACATCTGAGGAATGCGGGAACATAATCTCGGTACATTAAAATTTACACGATTAAGTAACTCACCACCAACTTCATTATTTAAGATCCTTAAGAGAAAGCTCAGATCAGCTCAAGATATACGAATGCTAAGAGCGGAAAGTCCAATTTATAACCTTAACTGCTCATAAACACTTTTACCCCTCGGAATATACAATTTAAAAGCCACCAATCGTAGAAAACGATTCTGAACTCAGTCAATGTAAATAGAGTAGGAAGGGCTCCAAACTACCGAAGCAAATTCGAGGATACTTCTAACAAAGGCAAAGTACACCATTTTAAAGGTATAAATTGAAAACTTCATAATATTCCTCTGTACAAACCCCAATAGTCTGGGGCCATTCCTAGCAATACCGAAAACATGATCTCTAAAAATCAAACGAGAATTCAGCGTAACACCCAGATCTTTAATAGTATTGACGCGACTCAAGGCGAAATTATCAATATAATACTCATAGATCTTAGGAACACCCAGTGTGAACGTTATAACATCACACTTGGAAATATTGTGCTCTAAACGGTTAAGTTCGCACCAGGTGTTGAAGCGGTCCAAATCCGATTGGAAAAGTATCGCATCATCCTCATCAGAGAGAGTCCTAAATATTTTTAAATCCTCTGCAAACATCAAGAATTTACTGTGTGTACAGGAGGGGTCCCAAATGTGAACCCTGGGGTACCCCAGAAGGAGAACTAAATGAACTGGAAACGAAACTTTTATAGCGAACACAATAATTACGACAACGCAAAAAACTAGCTATCCAACTATGCATGGTCCCCCTGCCACCCATCCTGTAAAGTTTGTCCTGCAATAATGTAATATTTACACTGTCGAATGCTTTACGGAAATCCGTATACACAGCATCGACGTTGAAATGCCTTTCCATGAAAGAAGTAATATAATCAGTAAAAAGTAATAGGTTCGTTACAGTAGATTTCCCCTTTAAAAAGCATGCTGCTCGTCAAGGACGCAAGCCATGCATTTCCAAAACAGAAAACGACATACTAACTTATTCAACAGCTTTGGCATAACCGAAGGAATGCAAATTCTTATACAGTTAGAAACATCATGCTTATCTCCTGACTTAAAAATGGAGAGAATAAAGCTCTCCTTCCAGATATTCGGAAAAACACCTGTGCTTATAGATGAGTTGAATAAACTAGACAATGGATTGGTGAGCGAATATATGCATTTTTTAATCAAGGCCGAGAGAACACTATCAGGACCACATGAATAACTAAGTTTCAGAGTAGTGATTGAAGGAAAACTTCAGACGGAGAAAAGATAACTTCGTGATATCAAGAACCTCTGGAATGTCAAAATTTGGCGGAACAACACTTTGTTGAAAAAATCGACAAATAGTTGAGAATTTTCGTTACCATCTTCACCCCGTTTATTGCCAAAAAAATTTCATCAAGCATGCCATTTGAATTTTCAAAACCATTTACATATTACCAAAAATATTGTGGTTCTGATTCAATCTTAGACTCAATCAAAAATAAATGGCTCCTGTAGCATTCATTGGCCTTAACTTCACACTGAGCTTTCAGATCACTAAAAATCTGGTAATCGTTACGTGAATTCGAAATATTATACCTAGCATGAGCTTATTTCTTATTATAAATTAATTTAATTAAGCTTTTACTAAACCATACTGGGTAATATTTACCTTATTTACTTACGGAGTCTTGCGACTCCGAAAACATCACTGAAAATGAATATCCGTAATGATGAACAGAATTATGAAAAAGAAGCTCTTCCGCACAACTAACCACTACGTCAGGGGACGAGGTATTAACCCATTAATGCTTATGATATGATATATCATATCCCAGAGACGACCGCTTTACAGGTGACGACATGTCTGAAGTATCCGTTGTGTTCGATATTCGTGTAACGAATTAGAATTAGTACAAGTCTGTCTTCGATTCGGTGCGGGACGGGGAAGTTTAATGCGTAAAAAAAATTTCTACACCCGAAGGAGGTGAGGAGAGATTTTATTTCGCTTCAACGATGCCGCTAAGGTGAGATTTGATTCATTTTTCCCTACAAAAATTGATCTCATTCTATTTCCATTCTGGAATTTCAACAATGAAGGTTCATTTTATCAGATTAAGAGCTCAGAAAGTTCATTTTTGGATATATGTATGAGCTAGGAGCTCGCAATTGTAGCACATGATACATCATATCATAGGAAGTAATGGGTTCGTTCTATTGCAGGAATCGCAAGTATAACCCAGAGGATCCTCGAGATTTGGATGAAGATTATTCAAATGTAAAAAATTGTTATCATCTCGACTTTGTGTTATTGCCACCTGAAGATATACAAGACAACGATAGAGATGACTGTCCAAGCGACGAAGAAGAAGATTTTGGACTAAAGGATATTGGCAAAGGAGTTCTGAGACAAACGATGGAAATATACGCAGTTGGTGGAGATAATGGTACTGAAATGGTTGAGTTGAATATTCCTCAGAATAGTGATGATTATGGTACTGAAATGTTTGAGTTGAATGTTCCTCAGAATAGTGATGATAATAACTTACCTTTGATAGAGTTAGCAAAAAAATTCAAAAAGAGTACTAATACAAACGAGCACCCACCAAACGAACGACGTCAGGGTGAGCGTACAATAAAGAATAGAAAGAAGAGGAACTGATATAATTACATTTTGAACGAACGCGAAGAGAGAACTTCTCTCGAAAAAACTCCGGCGCCCAACATAGTCAACACTATAAGGGATCAAAATTTAATACCACTTGATTTATTCAAAATGTTTTTTTCTGAAACATTTGTTCAAAAAATTTGCCACGAAACACAAAGGTATGCGATCTTCAAAGGCAATCATTCGTTTCCTGTTACCACTCGAGAAATGTATATCTATTTGGGAATATTGATGTCATCTGGTTATTGCAAGGTGCCGTCCAGGAGATTGTTTTGGCAAACAAAGTCTGATACTTTCAATTCCCTAGTGAGTAACAGCATATTACGAAACCGAGCTATAAATCGTTACTTACACTTCAATGACAACAACACAATAGATCAAAATAACAAACTGTATAAGGTTCAACCCCTGATAGATCAACTGAACCATATTTCTCAGACTTTGGCTATACCGTTGGGAGAAAATTTTTCCTTAGATGAACCAATTGAGCCATATTTCGGTCACCATCATATGAAACAATTCATAAGAGGGAAACCAATTAGATACGGTTTCAAATTTTGGTGCCTAACAGCAATTGAAGGCTATTTATTGAAATTCCATCCATACTGTGGTGCAGAAAATAAAAAGGAAGGGAAAACTTTGGGTTCGTCGGTATCAGAAAATTTATGTCTACACTATTTGCCCCATGGTAGTAGGGGGAGGGGGGGCACATTGATTCACGGGGCACATTGGTACAGTATCTATATCTCAAAACCGATAAACGCTACACAGTCCGGCACATCACTAGAATGCTCAAGGACATTCACAAGAATGACAGTTGTGACGTCGCTCGCCGCCAGTTTGCCGTTGGGCCTCAACGGTCACTAACGTGTTGGAAGTGGCGTGCGCGGCTGCCTACAAAAAAAATACGTGAAATGTAATTGTGTCTCAGGAGGACACTCTTAGTTGTTTTTGTTATTATTTGATACTAAAGGTAAGTAAATATAGTTATTATTGTATTTTAAAATGTTTTTGATTGCAAGATTATTATATATTTGATAAAATTAATTGTTTGTGGAAAAGTCCTTTGGGGCACTTTGATACGGTAATGTGCGGGTACAATGATACGTATCAATCTGCCCTCTAGTGTATTATAGTGCCCCGTCAAAAATAATAGTTTATTTTATTGTTTTTTTCCTTTTTTTCAGAAAATGGTGCGCACTTACAAACCCAAAACTGATAGAAAAAATATCAATGAAGAAAGCATTGAAGATGCAATACGTGAAGTATTGTCAAAAACTTTATCTATACGCAAAGCAGCCGACAAATATGGCATCAAAACTGCAACCCTACAACATCGCATCGAAAAGGCCCGAAAATCATTTGAAGCTACCATACCATTATCTACAATTGAAGCATCCTCTTCATTACAAGCAGAATCTTCTTTATCACAAGCAGGTCCATCTTCATCACAAATAGCACCATCTATGGAGATGGCACAAATAGCATCATCTTCAGCACACACTACTACTGCAGCTTTATCACCACACACTGCTACAGCTACTTCATCAAACATATATGGTTCCAAGTATACCGTTGCACAAGTTTTTTCAACCGAACAAGAAAAGGCATTGACTCAATATTTATTGAATTGCAGTAAAATGCACTACGGCCTTTCATTGAAACAGCTTTTGACTTTGGCATACGAGTACGCAGAATCCTCAGGGTGTAATTATCCAAAATCCTGGAAAGAAAACAAATGCGGTGGAAAAGATTGGGCAGCTGGCTTCAGGAAGAGAAACCCAGAATTGAGTCTACGAAAACCAGAAATCACAAGCGCAGCAAGAAGCTTTGCCTTCAATAAATCTGCTGTAGCTCAATTTCATGATAATTACGAACGCATAATGAGACAATACAATTTTACACCTGATCGAATAATAAACTTAGACGAAACAGGCATAAGCACAGTCCTTTCTACTCCTAAAGTTATTGCTGGAAGAAAACAAAGACAAGTGGGACAAATAGTTTCTGCAGAACGCGGAGAGTTAGTTACTTTCTGTGGTATTATTACTGCAACTGGTTCTTCCCTTCCTCCAGTATATGTCTTTCCAAGAGTTCACTATAAAGATCACTTCCTAAATGGTGCTCCTGATGGAAGTCTAGGGTTGGCAAACAGAAGCGGCTGGATGACTTCAGAATTGTTTATAAGAGTTTTGAAACACATTCAACGCCTTACTTCGAGGAATAAGGATAACCCAATCCTAATCATTTGTGATAACCACGAATCTCACATTTCAATAGAAGCTGTTAACTACTGTCGTGACAACGGTATTGTTTATTTGAGTCTTCCCCCACACACGTCGCACAAATTGCAACCGCTTGATGTCAGTGTGTTCGGACCCTTCAAAGGCAAATTGAAGATAGCTTTCAACGACTGGCACATTCAAAATGTTGGAAAAACTTTGACCATATACAACATTGCTGAACTGTCCAAATTAGCATATTTGGAATCATTTACACCAAAGAATATCATAGGTGGTTTTTCCAAACCTGGAATATGGCCAATTAATAAACTGGTATTTGGCGACGACGACTTTGCACCGATAGACATTTTCAGCACAGGTTATCACGATTTGACAGATGAGAACACTCACAACACACAAGATTTACATTTTGTAGACTCAGAAGCAAGTCAAAATAATGAGGTTGTTGATAGAGAACAAAATAAAACTCCTACTTTGGATGCCGACCCAGTTTCAGTGTCTGATGCTGACGATCCTTTACATGTTTCTTCATCAAAGGCTATTCTTACTCCTGAAGTAGTTAGACCTTATCCAAAAAGGCGATTACTGACAGTGTCTTAAAAAGAAAAGGAAGAGAAAAGGACGATCAAGAATATACACTGAAACACCAGAAAAAATAGATTAGAAAGCTTACGTAATGAAAAGAACAGGAAAAGAGAATTACAAAAGCAAAACAGCATGCAAAAGAATTGAAAACAGCGAAAAATCTGTTGGGATTAACTGAGCCAAAAAAAAAAGAGAGTGACTTCTTTGCCTTCAGAAATAGATTCCGATTCTAGTCAAGATGAAGTCGTGATGACGAGTGATAGTGAAGACATTGAAATGCCGTCGGAATCGGAAGAAGAGGTAATTAATGAAGAACCAGTTAATCCTGAACACATAAATATTGGAGATTTTCTGCTAATTAAATTTGAGAAGAAGAAAACTGTGATTCACTACATAGCCAAAGTTGTATTTAAGTATAGTGTGACAGAATATGAAGTATTATATCTCAGAAAAAAAGCAGGGTCTTCTAAGTTTATATTTCCAATTGTGGAAGACAAAGCAAGTGTGGATGTTAGAGATGTAGTTTTGCAATTACCAAAACCAACTTTCTCCAAAGGCACATCTCGAACATCGTCGCTTTATTCATTTTCGGTAGGTTTAACTCGATATAATGTCCAGTAGATTGTTTTGTAATTTTAATATGAGAGTTTTATGATTATTTTTGTTAAATTTTTGATGTTTGTTTAATTTTTTAAGAAAAACATTGTTAATTACGATAGAAGGTTTTAATATTATATTTTCATTAACAATATTCAATGTTAAAGTCTGATTACTTAGTAAGTATATAACTGATTATATAATTAAGAAAATAACAGAGAATTTAGTTTTGTTGTATGATGACAATATTGTTTTTTGTGATTTTATTCCTTAAGTAACTTAAGAGACTGATTATGGCTAATGTGCACTCTGAATAAAAAGTATTTTATGATCTCAATCAATAAAATTGTTTTATTTCTTAATTTTAAGTAAAAATACAGTTTATATTGGGTTATTAGTCAGTTTAAATTTGCATTTCATATGGATCTAAAATACGTATCAAACTGCCCCACCCCGTGTATCAAAGTGCCCCACTGGTGGGGCAGAATGATACAAAAATGATTTTTCTTAAAATGAGTTTATCTCTATACGTTGCCAGTTTTTGCGGTTTTTGCGTAGCCAAAATATAAGCTGACATATCAGCCAATGCACACATCAAAACAAATATTTAAATATAATGGTTTATGGTCCTCAAAAAAGAGATTGAATTTTGTGTATCAAAGTGCCCCCTCCCCTACTGTTTTCATGGACAATTTCTTCAACTCCTTGCTAGATACATTGAAGGAAGAAAACATAAATTGCATAGATACCATTCGTTCCGATAGAGTTGAAAAAGTGCCCTTGTAAGAATTGAAGAAAGAACCACGAGAAAGCTTCCATGTTCTACAAGATTCTGATAAGTCAATTTCATTGATAAGGTGGAACGACAACAATGTTGTCAACATCGCAACGAACATAAATAACGATCAGCTGTGCCTAAGTAAGGTAAAATGCAAGCGTTGGTCAAAAAAAGAAAAATCATATACTCAGGTTGATCAACCTACTCCCATAAATATATATAACCAAGGAATGGGCGGGGTCGATATTTTCGACCAAATGAGGGGACTTTACCGTATACGTTCCGAAAAATGGTATCGGCCATTTGTTCGTTTTTGTATAAACGGAGCAATGGTGAATATGTGGATCCTTTATCGACATGCTTTTCCAAAAATCAGTTCAGGAATTCACCAGAAGAGTCGTTCTATCGATTCTGACTAGTCCTGAACATATGTCTGGACCAAAACTAAAATGCAATCGAAATGTTTTGACAGAAGTGAGGTTTGATAGGGTAGATCACTTTGTTTCTTGGATTCCAACTCAGAGAAAATGCGCTCAGTGTAAATAATGTACGAAGTTCATTTGTTCCAAGTGCAATGTTGGACTTCACCCAAAAGATTATTTCATGTTATATCACAAACGACAATGAATTGTGTCTTCATCATTTCAGAATACTTTCCTAGTTTTTCATTATGACTAATCATTAGTTCTGTTATAAATTCTTCCAATAGAATATTTTTGTATTAGACTCGCCAATGCCTATGGTATGATATATCATATGTCAATTAAAAGGTACTTTCAGTAGAATGGTGTATCTCAAAGTAGTGTTCTCGTATTCTGTATCAATAAAGGAAGGAGTATTTTCAATTTCATCAATTTTCGCGAAAAAAAATTACTCAGGCAATAATGGGTTAATCAAATCCAAAAACACACCACGACTGTTAGGTAGCCTGTTGACTTGGTATGAGTCCATAAAGGATAAACAGTCAATCATACAATAAGATGAATTACCTGGACTATTAAGAACGAACTCACCATCAATCCAACTGGCTTCTGGAATATTATAATCCCCACAAAGAACGAATTTAGCATCAGGATTCTCCAAATAAATATTCTCAAGTGCATCACAGTGAGATACAATTAAGTCGCGGTGTGAACCTGGAGGAATATAAGTACCACCCAGAATTATTTTCAAGGTACCAATATTAATTGGGACAAATAAATGCTCAATATTAAGAATAGAGTGTCGTAGCAGAGTTGGATTAAGCACAGTCTTGACCAATATTAGCACTCCACCTCCTCTCTTATTTGAGCTAGTTAAGCAATTCTCATACTAGCGAAAAACAGAAAAAACTGGGACCGCAACCTCACCGTCAAGCCACTCATCACTGAGGAAGGTTTCAACAATCATTGTAATGTTATAATCAGAACTATAATCAGCATTCTTGAAAGTTTCCAAACGCGTTCTTAATCCACCTGCATTGTGATAATATATGTTCAAGTAGGGTGCAGCTAGTTTTTTGGTTTGCACGATTTAACAATTGTTGATGATCCGCAAACATATTTTATTGTGATGTTCTCGCCGTTCTCTTTACGCCGACTTAAATCACTTCTCAGACCCTTTAACTGTTTGCGTTGCATTTCAGTGAAATCTTCATCAATTCGCATCGTGGAAAATCTTCCGGAATTTTTAACGCTTGCTTTATTTTTTAACACAATTTTAACCTTTGATGCAGATGACGTAACAACCTTTAAAGCTCGTGGATGATCAGGTGTAGATTTACCTACACGAAGCACTTTAACAATATCAATAGAAGTGACATCCACATCAGATACACCATTCGTTAATTCATTTATGATAGCATTAACCATTCCAACATCGTCTCGTTTACGGTCTTCAACTCTTTTGGAATCACTTTCTTTGAGATTATAGATCTAAAGGTTGTTAGATCTTGAATGCCTATCGTTAATTTCCGCAACTAAGGCATCAGGTGAAACAAGGGAATCTTTGTTTAAAACGTTAATGTCTTCTTTAAGAGATTTCAGCTCAACTTTGATTTCATCATAGCATCGCAAAATATGAGGCAGCCTTTTTATGGCTCCCTTACAGTCGTCGCAAAAGAAGAAGGGCGATCGTTGTTTTCTCTGCTGCATACCACGGAGTTTATTACCCCCAATAAGTAAACATTTGTTGTGAAAAGCCACACTACATGAGTCATAACATCTAGTTGAAGGAGAATACAAGTCACTATCTTTGTTGCACTTAACACAGGTGGTATTCATTTTTCTCGATATGATATAAAATAATAAAATTGACGAAATTAAATGTGTGTGATTCACAAATCAACTGAATTAAACGCATCAGAAAATCAAATTTCAAACTTTGTTGATCCCAAAATCACTGTTCGCGCCTTGAAAGACATTCTTTTGTTTTCACATTGTAGTAAATTTTCCTGATCGAGTTTATTTTTGATTAGAATAATTAGAGGGCGCATGTGAAGTGACAAATACGATAACACACCTTGGCGCCACGAACGTGTCCTGCACGCATCATTCTTATAGTTTCTTTCTCCGCATCTCAATCAGAGAAGAGTTCGATTGTTGTTTATATCGATTAAACGCACATTTCGTTGTTGACTTGAAAATATAGTTTCGACCGCAAATATATAGTGAATGCTATTCCTATTCATCTCCGCAGTTAATCACAGAATTGTTTTATTTTCATCGCAATTAGAATAGTGAAATCCTCAATATAGTGAACCCGCATAGATTCGTAACAATCTAGTGGAAGGTTGAGAGAAAAACCATCATTTCTCTGATAGTGAAGATACTGCGCTCACAAAAATCAGTTCCACATTCTTCATTCTCTTTTCCTTCTGTACCTTCCCTCTTCACCTTTAACAAAGGATTGGTGCCACATGAATAGAGCCGAACTAGGGTTGGTGGTCAGTTATTTTTTCTTCTATCTTGATTGTCCACTAGACTTTAGAACGTACAGACCAAAACTGTAATAGATCTTTGAGATTCTTTCGGTCAAGCTTTCATTGTTTTTAAGCCACCAAAGACTCGAAAAATCACTATAATAATTAGCTAACGGATAAGAGTGTAAGAACTGCGTCGATTGAACTCAAATCCGGAAAAAATATAGGTTGACAACATCAAAAATGATACCAACAAACGCTTTCCAGTATCTGCAAAGTCTGGAAGAAATTAATCTGTCATTATCAAGAGTTGAAAACATCGAAACTGCGGCTTTTTTGGGATTATTGAAGGTAAAAGTGATTCAACTTGATGGAAATAAAATATCCAAAATAAGTAGAGGCTCATTCAATGGTTTGTTCAATTTGAAGACTTTGAATTTAAGCAATAATATTATTCAAGAAATCGAGGATGACTCGTTTCATGGTTCAAGCGCCATCCAATATTTAGATGTGAGTTACAATAAGTTGACAACAATTCCAGAAAAGTTATTGGAACCTTTGACGATGCTCACAATGCTGAATATATCGAATAATTTGTTACAATCCTTACAAGGTAATTTATGTTATAATTTTATCAATCTTCAATTCATCATGTTGAATAATAATCAATTAAGTGAAGTTGATCCTTGTTTGCATCTATTAAAAGTCATTGAGCTATCATTATCTAATAATCTTCTGAAAAATTTGAGTCAATCTCTGCTACCAAAAAATGTTCAGAAACTTTGGATTGCTCATAATAACATTGAAGAACTCGACGAAGATCTTTTCGCAAATACACATTCTCTATCTATTCTTGATATTTCAGGAAATGTTTTAAATTTTATACCTCAAAATATTTTTGAAGCATGCATTTCTCTGAAATTTTTAGACATTTCAGAAAATATCATAAGTATTTTCGATCCTATTCCTTTTATAGCTTACGAAATTTATTAACTTTGAACATGAGGAAGATTAATTTAACTACATTGCCGGATAAAAGTTTTCAATATATATCAAACTTGAAAATAATCGATCTTTCTCTAAACAATTTAGATTTAATTTCTGTGGGTGTTTTCATGAATTTATCTCATCTAACATCTCTTAACATTTCTGGAAATAATATCTTGCATTTGCAATCAGGGTGTTTAATAATTTATCAAACTTAAGGGTACTAGATGTAAGCCACAACAAAATAAGTAATTTACAAACACATATATTTTTTTTCCTACATAATTTGAAGTTTTTGAACATTGGATATAATAAACTAAAGTCGCTTAATATGATAGAATTGTTCCCAACTAATTCTTTATCAGTCGTTATAGATGGTAACTCCTTTTCTTGTACAGAATTGGCATCCATAATTTATTCAGCTCAGCAATATGATATTGACATAGAACATGGTCGAACTGAAATTTCTGAAAATATTAAAGGTATTGCATGCTCAGAGACACGAAACTCAGATAATGTTGAAGATAATAATTTAAAGTCATTTTTAGAAAACGACTTTGAAAAAACTGCTTTTTATAAATTTTTCAACAGTTACAATTTCACTTCAGATACGAAATTAGCAAGTCAAGATAATTCCCATAACATAAACTTTATGGAAAAAACTGCTTTGAAAAAGATTTCCCAAGATATTCACGATGAACTCAAAGAATTTCTGAAATATCAAAACTCATCGTTTTCATTGTTCATCAGAACAATGTCCGAAACAATTCAAAAACTAAAACACTCTGAAAATCATATAACACAGAGCTTTTAAATTCTATTTCATCAATACTTCGTTCAGAAATGAAAAGTTTCATTGAATTCGAGAATACTTCGTTAGAAAAATTCCTTCAACACTCGTCAAAAATTGAAGATGACGTTGAAAAAAAAAGTAAAGTACAACTGGCAGAAATTTATAATTTGCGGGGAGTTTTCTCAGAAAAACAGACCTCTGATCATGAAAACAACATGAAAAATATGAACGAACTTTCTTCGGCCACCAAATATATGACTAGTGTATTGAGTCAAATAGAATTCTTTATGGTTTTAGGTACTTTTGCTTTATCATGCTTTTGTGCTTTGAAAATTTACGGAAAAAAGTCATTCATTAGGTCAAGAGAAGAAATTTCGGTTCATGAGATGCCAATTCTTCAATAGGCAGACTATCATTTCAGAAATAATGAACTTCTTATTCTGCCAATTGTTCAGTATAACTTCTCTCAGAAATTATGATGAACTTTTTCATAAAATATAGATGACTATAACATAGATAGGGTTGTCAAAATATAAATAAATGATACAGATAAACTATATCGAATATAACCATTTTGATTTAACTGATTTTTCAACAATAAATTCTCTAATGTTTCCCAATAAGAAAATACCTGTAAAACTTCATGACTAACAAATTTATTGAGTTATTAATTTCTGTTTCGGCTGTAAATTTAATATTGGCATGAACGTCATTCTGAAATTGCAGCAATTCATCAATTTGCCTGTTTGGGAGATGGAAACCTACCAAAATATCATCTACATATCGGTTCCAGAACACTATATACGTTTTTGCTAAGTGGCTATTTGATATTACTGTTTTTCCTAAGTTATCCATGAATATATCGGCCAAAAGGAAGCTAAGAGGTGATCTTATGGGAAGTCCTGATGTTGGTAAAATTTTGATTGAAATTGAAAATAATTTTCATATAACTAGGTTTTTAGAATGTTACAAAACTTATGAGCAACGTGTGGCAGCGTCTAAATTTTGGTGAATATTTCGGACTATCCACTATCGGGAGAGCATTCATCTGTTGGAATTTTTGGATACATGTTCTTTAAATCAGATGAAACTAATTTAATATTTTGTGTGTGTATTTTGGAGCCTAAAATTAACCAGGCTCGACGAGTGGCTCGATAACTTGAGCAACTATTTTTCCAAAATTAAAATAACTACGTCTTTCTCAAGTGGTCTGAGGTTGCGTAAATTATTGTTCAATGCTAAACAAAAACAGAGAAGTTACAAAATCAGGAGTTCACAAAATTGTTTGCAATGATTGTACAGTAGCTTATGTTATGTACACTGGTAGGAATTTCGAGACTAGATTTAAAGAAAACACTTCCTCTGATAATGATTCTTCAATATGTGTACATATAGAAACCACAAAATATTCAATAACATTTGATAATATCGAAATTCTTCATAATTGCGACAAAGGAAAGAAAATGAATCTGTTCGAATGCTTGGAAATCAATACGCTTTGTAGAAACCCAAGTGCTATCACCCTCTATAGCCAGTTAGACATTAATACCTCTCCGAAATTTAATTTATAATTAGGCTAGTATCTACATAAGTAAGTTCGTTGCCTGTAGTTGGCTACTTGTAAATGACTCGACGTTCGAAACGAGTCGTGTTGGTGCAAATAAAATTGTGGAAGGTATAAAATATATTTGGAAATGTTTACTAAGCGGGCGTTTAAGAATAGTTTTTTCAATGTTATCCATGAAGATTTCTGCTAAAAGAGGGCTTAAGGGGTTTCCCATTATAAGTCCCTCATCACTTTTATAGAAACAAAAGTTAAATAAAAAATAATTTTGATATATGCAAACATCTAATAAATCCATAATGTCGTATTCAATTCGTGGATTCGTAATAATTTGTGTTAACAAATTATTAATTATATTATAGGGATCTTTCGGTGGAATATTTGGAAACAAATTCTTGACATCAAAAGAGACTAACTTTGCATTACTTGGAATGACAATATTTTCTATTTTCCTTATCAAATCATTTGAATTACGAATAGAAAAAGACGGTTTAAAATTACAACATTTTTCCAGAATATGTATTAAAAATTTGGAAATCTTGAATGCTGGGGCATGTGTGAATGATACCACTGGTCTTATTGGATAACCATTTTTGTGCAATTCAACTGAAGAATGAAGTTGAGGTGGTAAAGGATTCGGTAAGATAAGTTTAAATTTTTCGCTATCTGTAATGATGGATTTTGAATTCTCAATGACTGTCTTCACTTCCTTATTGAATTTATTAGTTGGATCTCGGGATATGACTGAATAATAAGAATCATTAATGAATTCTAATGTTTTGGAAAAGTAATCTTGTTTATTCATCACTATAACTGTATTGCCTTTATCTGTTTTTGTGAAAATAATGTCATTCGATATTGATTTAACTTAATAACCTCATTAAAATAAACCTAAAATTAAAGAGATTAACACCAACTTGTCATCAATCAATCATCAATTTTTCAAAAGATTCATAAATTTAACCGAAACGAATTTCACCATTGATGAGACGGCGTCATTGGAGAAAGGATTCAAATACAATATTAATAATAATACAGTTTATTCAGATTTGAAGAATGTATAACAAATAATATGAATTTCTTACCTAATAACTATTATAAGTCTGAATAAACGTTTAATCACAGAGACATTACATAATGTCTGTACGTGAATTGAACTTAAATAAACAATATATTTCTCCCATAAGTACCAAAAATAAAAATATAAGCAAACAACAAAAACAAAACCAACATTTCTAATTAGTACCATTGAAATTTCATAGTCACCACGAAGAAAGTTACTATCAATGTCCCTTGTTATGTCGCTATCGTTGGGAAAGTCACCATCGGTGTGAAAGTTACTATCGGTGTGAAAAATCACTATGTTAAGTCACTGTCGGTATAAAGGTCACGATCGGTATAAAAAGTCACTATCGATATGAAGAGAGACTATCAGCATCAAAGTCACTAATTTGGTATTTTATTGTCACATATCTGATTAAGGCAGCTGATTTATAACATTAAAAAAGATTTGCCTGCCACTTCGTTGTATCCATCTTCTTATTTTTCTCTTGAAATTCTTATACATATAGGCTGTTCTTAATTCTTGAGGCAACATGGCATATATTCTTGGTGCCAAATAGGTAAAGGATCGTTGCCCAACTCTTTTCTCAGCTCTCGGGGTTTCAAATCTATTTTTCTTGTTTCTGGTAGAATAAATATGTTCTATTGAATTCAATTGTATTTTTCCTTGAAATGTGTGAAACAAAATGTGAGCCGAGAACAACTGATGAATGTCAGCTATTCCTGATAATCTATACAGTTCGTCTCCATCAGAGGTTAGTGGTCTCTCAAAAATAATCCTCAACAACCATTTTTGCATTGTTTCAATCTTTTTTAGTTGATTCTCGTAAGCACCCCCCCAACCTATAATACCATATGATAAGTGGGATTCCACGAGAGCAAAATAGAGTATGCGTAGGTGCTTGACGTCAAGAATCTTCCTTAAATATCTGAATTTATAAAGCAGCCCTCTTAACTTCTTAACTATATTATCGACATGTTTATTCCATCTCATATGTCTGTCGAGGGTGATTCCTAAGTATTTTATACTCTCCGCTGCAGGTATGATGGTGGAATTGTCGACGTGTAGGGGACCCATTTGTGGCAGACCAGATGCATATGATACAAATGGTAAGTAAAATGTCTTTTCTAGATTGAGAGTCAGCTTATTACATTCGAACCACTTTTTAATTTTTAGAAAATCACATTCTGCATATTTTTTAACTCTTTCCAGGATTTACTTTCATAAAAATAGCAGCGTCATCTGCAAAACATATAATCAGTCCTTTTGTTTCCATTAACAGAAGATTGTTTATATATATTGTAAATAGGATCGGACCTAGTACTGTTTCTTGTGGTACTCCGTATGTTACTTCTTTCACACTGCTTCTATATTCTCCGATTTCCACCATTTGTTTGCGATCTGTTAAATAACTTTTCATCAAATCATATCCTTTTCCCTGAAGCCACACCGGTAAAGCTTATCTAATAGTTTCTTGTGAGATACAGTATCAAAGGCCTTAGCAAGATCTATAAATATGCAGAGGGCTGGGATTTTTCATTTAGACATTTGTATATCTTTTAGTTAGTTCTCCGATCACATCTTGAGTTGATTTACCCCGTCTAAAACCAAATTGATTTTCGGCAATAATTTGATATTTGTCCATAAACCCAATGATACGTTTTTTTATAATCTTTTCTATAATTTTATTTATATTCGACACTAGCGATATGGGCCTGTAATTTTGTAGTAAAGTTTTGTCACCAGATTTATAAATAGGTTTAATTACTCCAATTTTAAGTATATCAGGATAAACTCCAGTTTCGAAACAAAGGTTGGACATATGTGCAATAGGTTCTGATATATATTCCTTTATATTTTTCAACACCTCTGATCTAATGCCATCGTGTCCAGATGCCTTTTTGTCTTTAAGTTCTGTTATGATCTTTTTCACTTCTTCTGAATCTGTTGGGTAAATAAATAAAGTTTTATTTAAAAATGGCTCGACCTGTTCAAATCCCCCCGGATCTTTTATTTTTTCCGCATATTTTTTTCCTAGAGAACTAAAATATTCATTGAATTCATCAGCTATATTTTGTTTATCACTAATTAATTCATTTTCTGCATTTTTTATTTGTTCTATTTTTAATTCATCTTTCTTTTTGTTACAGATCTTCCCTACACAATCCCACAAAGCTTTCGATCTGGACTTGTTTTCTGTTATTTTATCCTAAACATCATACATCGAACTTTGAACAATTAGCAATAGATACTGAAATTTGCCTCAGAAATGTTGAAAACAATAGCTCCCTGAAACACCAAACTGCGTCCGTGATTAAGAAAGAACATCTAAAAAAGCTTAATAGACCAATTAGAGATCACATATTAATCAAAAATATAAAAATTAAATCAACATCGAATGACATTATTTTCAGAAAAGCAGATAAAGGCAATACAGTTATAGCGATAAATAAACAATATTATATCTCCAAAACATTAAATTTCATTAATGATTCTAATTTTTCAGTTATACCCGAGATCAGTAATAAATTCAATAAGGTAGTGAAGACAGTCATTGAGAATTAAAAATCCACCATTACAGATAGCGAAAAATCTAAACTTATCTTACCGAATACTTTACCAACTCAACTTCATTCTTTAGTTGAATTGCACAAAAATGTTTATCCAATAAGACCAGTGGTATCATTCACACATGCCCCAGCATTCAAGATTTCCAAATTTTTAATACATATTCTGGAAAAATGTTGTAATTTTAAACCGTCTTGTTTTATTCGTAATTCAAATGATTTGATAAGGAAAATAGAAAATATTGTCATTCCAAGTAATGCAAAGTTAGTCTGTTTTGATGTCAAGAATTTGTTTCCAAGTATTCCAACGAAAGATACCTATAATATAATCAATAATTTGTTAACACAAAATATGACGAATCCACGAATTGAATACGACATTATGGCTTTATTAGATGTTTGCATATCTCAAAATTATTTTTTATTTAACGATTGTTTTATAAAAGTGATGAGGGACTTATAATGACAAACCCCTTAAGCCCTCTTTTAGTAGAAATCTTCATGGATAACCTAGAAAAACTATTCATAAACACCCGCTCAGTAAACATTTCTTATATTGATATCGATCTGTCGATGACATTATTGTGTGTTTCACAGGAACAAACAGACAGTTCACTGTAATCGAAAATTTCATCAACAACCTGCACCCAAAAATAAAATTCACTTCTGAGGTAGAACAGAGCGATTCGATTAGTTTCCTAGACCTAACAATAACTAGGTCATATAATAAACACCAGTCTTCAATTTATCATAAGCCTTCTCATACAGATATCATCATTATACTTCGTCACATCCTTACCAACATACAGTTGCCGCATTTAACAGCTATATACATAGACTCTTGAACATACCGATGTCTAATGATTATTATTTCAAAGAATTGAATTTGATAAAATAGATCGCAATAAATAAAGGTTATGATACAAATTTAGTTAGCAGCATACTACATAAGAAAAAACAAAATTAGATTTACAACACATATATCCAATGGGTGAACACCAAGACAAGACATTCAATAGTTTAACATATATAGGCAATATTAGCAATAATGTGAAATCCTTCTTGAAAATACAAATTTAAATATATCATTCAAAACATCAACAAATTTAGGTTCATTCATCAGGAATTATAAATCTCCAATTAATGGAAAAAATATATCTATTCAAATCATTCAAATCATCTTAGGAAAATGGTCACTCTTTCAATTCCAAATTTAAAATCCTACATTCTGAGAAGAGAGGTATAAAACTCAACCTTCTAGAAGCACTTGAAACTAACAGATTTAGGAATTCACCGGAAATTCCTAATGATCAGGTAGACATAAATAACTTCATTTATTAAATTTATTTCCTAAACATTAGTTCAAGTACGAATAGCTCTGAGTGGATTGCCTCTTTATATATATATATATATATATATATATATATATATATATATATATATATATATATATATATATATATATATATATATATATATATAAATTTGTCAGTAAAATATATTTGTAGTGTTCATTCGCTCTTGATAAAGATACTGTGTACCGAAACGCGTCGAGCATTTAATAATATATTTTAGTTGATATCATCGTTTACTTGTATTAGGAAACTCATTCTGTATTTCAGTTTTGGGTACATTGTTGTCAATTATAATATTCAGGTGTTCATAGAAAGTTTCCAAATCCAGATTCACATCACTATTGTTCAACAGATCGATCCAAGGAATTTGAGTTATCTTTTCATTTATTTGTTCATAATCGGCTTTTTTGAAATTACTGAGTTTAGATTCGAACGAAAATTCCAAAGATGGGTGATGATTATCCTCGGGAACCAAGGTACTATCACATCTGATTATATTATTGATTCTGAAGGAGTAGCTTAAAACTAAATCCAAAATTTTGTTATCAGGGTTTAAAATATTATTAGACTGTTGTAATTCTTACAGCGAAAAAGAGTCATTCAAGTCAACATGCCTTGGTTCAACATTGAAAGCGATATCTCAGCAATTTTGTTTCAGTTTCTCTTATTCAACCATGACCATGTTACGCGTATATGATGCAACCAGTTTAAAACTCCTATTTCTACGAACGATCCTTCATTTTTCAATATAGATACAAAAATTATTTTACCTAATATTCGTTTAGAATGTAAGTACTGGAGAAGTTTTGTTATGTTTATTAATCATTTTCTCAGAGAAAGTATATACTCGATCAGAACAAAACTTTATTTTCCAAACTATCAATTACAAATCCTATATACTATGCTAAACTATACTATACTAGATCACAGATTTCGTTGTAGGGATAAAATTAATAAAATTCATTTAGAATTATTTGGAAGCTTTGCAATTTCTTTTGTTGAATCAGATTTCAAAAGCCTCCTCATCAAAATTTTGGTCAATAGAATAAAAGGTGACTCGAAAAATATCGAAATAAAAAAGGAATAAAGGAAAGTTATCGTCGCTATCCCCATGGCGGAGAAATACTGAAACAGAAAACAGTATGAAAAGATCGGAAAAATATTATGAATAATCTAGGTAATGATTAGTTGGCTATTTTTCTTATAAGTTATTTCGAATTGGTGGAATTCAGCCAGTTTTTTTCCGAAGATCCTTATTTATACATTCAGTCGACGTTTCGGCACAATATTTTGCCTTCTTCAGGACTCTAAAATTCTATCAGAAAATAAAATTTTCTTCTTTAAGAAAAGTGAAGCAACAGAACATATATGTGTATAAATTAAACAGACTCTCCTCTATCGAAAATCGAATTGCTAGACATTACGCGAAACACTCACAAGCTCGAACAAATTGAAAACACTATGAAATGTATATATAAAAACTGCAATAAAATACAATAAATAAATAAACAGGATAAAATTTTCTTTTAGAAATAAAAAAAAACAGGTACTCACAAGGTATATACAGTTCTCCCATATAATAATAAAACGAAAGATACATATCTAGATAACTCAAGGGCTGCTTAGTCTTACTGAAAGGTAACAAAGAACACGGAGAAGATGCGTCTTCCACTCTCGAAATCGAACTGATATTCGGGAGCAGTTGGCAAAACATCGAATATGTACGGTCTGATATTATTATTATTTTTACGTTGTCATAATCTACTAAGGAAACGATTGATACACACGGCATTTCAAAACGAATAATGGTGGTTTCAACTTCAAGAATTGATTCTCCTTATAAGATTGAAATATGAATTACTAAGACCTTCTGTATTCTGTTTTGTGTTGACACTGTTTGTATGTTTTTGTATGTGTATCATTTCCTTAATGGGTCTTCTTTTATAATAAGATTCTCTATCCAGAACCATTGCATTTTCAAAATCGATGCATGATTCATAGATATCGCATGCTCTGCCAGAGCGGTTTACCTGTTGAATTTCCACGGTTTGCTGAATTTGTACTTCGTTTGTGTTCTGAAATTCTTGTACTTAGATATCTTTCCGTTTGCCCTATATAAACTCCCTCGCATTGTTCGCATGGAATTCTATATATTACGTTACTTTCTAAATGTGGTGGGGTTCTTTCCTTCAATCTAGTGAAATACTTATGCAACGTGTTTTGATTTTTAAAAGCGATAGTAACGTCATTTGAATTTAAGAGCTTCGCAATTTTCTCAGATAAATTCTGTACATACGGAATTTTGCAATATATCCTTTTGTTCTGACTTAAGTTTGTTTTGTCAGTTTCATTTGCTCTCCTGAGGGCAAATTGAGGGCCATCAATTTGTCTGATACCGTTTTTCATGAGAAAAAAAAGTCTTATCTCGTGAAAATGGTTATTCAGTAAAACTAAAATAAATCACCCAGGAGAGCAAATGAAACTGACAAAACAAACTTATGTCGGAAAAAAGGATATATTGCAAATACATTTCATAGTGTTTTCAATTTGTTCGAAGTGTTTCGTGTAATGTCTAGCAATTCGGTTTTCGATAGAGGAGTGTCTGTTTAATTTATACATATATATGTTCAGTTGTTTCACTTTTCTTAAAGAAGAAAATTTTATTTTCTGATAGTAAAATTCATTTTAGAGTCCTGAAAAGGCAAAATATTGTAAAACGTCGACTAAATGTATAAATAAAGATCTTTGGAAAAAAACTGGATGCCACCACCAATTCGAAATAAATTATGAATAATTGTTTTCTATATAGCACTCAATCAAAAAAGATTCATAACAAGGTAAAAAATTACTAGTCATAGACAGTACTAGATCAGTATTCAGTGCATCCTAATGATATCGAACCACTGTGAAAAACTCAGCTGGTTTGATTTGCCTGCGAATTTCCTGAAACAGATTGATTTTTCATTGAAGAGGATATTTTTTATTACATTTTTCTTTCTCCCTCTATTAAACCCCATACCCCTGGTAGTATCTAACGAAAACTTTTGGAATTCTTCTAGGTGGATAGCGTTTTCGATATCGACGAACTTCTGCTTCCGCATCAAAAAATCCATAACAAAAATTGATATCTGCATATTCGTTGTTACATAAACACATTCCCAGAATAATACTTAGAACACTTATAATAAGGATAACGATATCGATAACTAATAATGACAAAATAACAATAAAAACAAAACAAGTTACTAGAGAGCTAACCAATTTTTACTCAGTTTTTTTTTTTTTGCCTTTATTTAAAGTCGCATCTACATCGAGGTCATTAGCGACTGCTCATTCAACAATATCACAATGGTTTATTCATACAGTAATAGGATAATAAATACTTAAGCAATTTCTTGTAGACTGTTTTAAATAAGTGTGTATAATCCTATGGATTTGAGAAACTGTATCGTCTTTAGGCACTGCTGTTGTTTTTTCAGGTTGTCCTTGAAGTTGTTGGTCAAAAATTGGTTACGCTGATTATAATACTTGAGGCATGTTGATAATACGTGTTTCACCGTTAGTGGTTCTCTACAGACGTCGCAGATTGGTGGTTCTTCGTTTAACAATAGGTGTAAATGTGTTATGTTTGTATGACCTATTCGGAGTCTCTGGATGATTGTTTGGTGCCTGCGGATTTCCAGATGTGGAAAAGCTTCGTGGACATTGCTTCTAACTTCAGATATTCTACTCGGCATGCCTTCACCCCATTTTCTGTTCCATAATTCATTAATTTCAGTTTTAACTATTTTTGTAGCTCTTGTATTGTCCTATCTACCCCTGCCCTTGTCCCATGTGTTATGGAAGTTTTAGCCCTGTCATCCGCTATTTCGTTTCCTCGGATACCCATGTGGGACGGGACCCATACTAACGTAATTTGTTTGACCGTCTGATATTCATATAGGATATTCTGGATTTTTTTTATTAATATATTCGTTGAGTGATAATTACCTATGGCTGATAGAACACTTTTCGAATCGGTGAGAATTAAGAATTTTTCTTTTTCACGCGCGATCTCGAGAGCTTTTAGAATGGCGAAGGCCTCGCATGTAAATATTGCTGTGTCACTGGGTAATTTGAAAGACCACACCTGTGGTTCAATGGTATCGAGCACTATTGAGCATCCCGCGCCTTCATTGGTTTTTGATCCGTCAGTGTAATAGTAACTGTGGTCTGGATGGTTTTTGCGGATTCTGTCGTGCAAACGTTGGTAGTGGCTTGGTTTGGTGTTGGCTTTCGAGCCGAGTGCTTCCAGTTGCAGGTTTACTTTAGGTGCTTTCGTCGTCCAAGGAGGCCGAGTTTGTTGTCTCTGTCAATTTTCATAAATAAATGTGTTCAATTGTTTTCCAAAGATCATTATTTAAATTTTTCACTTTATTGTTTTCAGTTTACAAATACGTAGATATTAATTTTTGTTATGGATTTCCTGATGGTCATGCGTGAATATCGAAGACGCCATTCAACTAGAAGAATTTAGGATTAATTAAGGTTTCACACCCACAAAATGACGAAAAGAGTTTGAGATTTTGACCAGTAAACTGAACGGAAGAAAATATTTTAAATAGATTTCTTTGGACAGATTAATGTATTTTCACGAGACGTGAAGTAACGAATTACCATAATATCTATGTTTGGGCATACAAAAATTCTCAAGAAATTTGAGTCAAACAGAAAAATTGAAAGAGTGTTTTTTTCTTCCAAATTAAATGGAGCATTCAAAACTGATTTTTATTTTGTGGAAAACCGTAGCGTATCAGTTTTTTCTTCAAAAGTATCCACAAGTTTTATTACGGTTACCAATGGTAAAAATAAATATTATTTTCATTGCTAAATATAATTCCTTGACGGTAGCTATGGCTCACAAAATTTCAGTCAAATATCTGCAATCTTTTAGCAACAATTACTAAATTTTGTTTTTTTATCAAACTTAATACCCTGTATTTCTTAATGAAGAAATTTTCGTATATAGTTTATACAGGGTGTTACATAATAGTATGTCACAACTTGAGGTGGTAAATCTATCTGCAATTTCAAAAAAAAAAATTTCATATGAACATAGGCACGCAAAAGTTTCGTAAGGAGCTACAGTGTGTCGAAATTTCCGAAAAGAATTGTTTTTTTCTTCAGAACTCCTGCAGTTTTTGAGAAATTCAGCCCAAATTTGGAATGCAAGATATTTTTCACAGCCTCCATCATTACACGTTCTAAATTCAAACTAGAATCTACAAGGTGTTTATTTCCGGAGCCATGTCTCCTTTTGCCTTTCAAACTTTTTGCAGTACGCCACTAATCAGTGTACAATCCATTTTCGTCATCTTTGTTCAATTTTGAAACTTTTTTGACACCTGTAATTTTTTCGTATCTCCAACCGTTCTCGAACAAAAAATTATTAAGCGATTGTATGCATTCGCTGAATTGAAAGCACTTCTAATTAAAAAAATTACTAGTAGGCTTTGATTTTTTTCATTTATTAATTTATTTTGTCAGTTGCTAAAGTTGAACTAGTGTCTGTTCGAATTGTTTATTTAATTAACGAGTAATTTTTAGACTTTTGCAGTTATTGCTGTTAGAAAGAATTTCTAATTTTACTAACGCCGAATTGGCTGATATCCATTACATGTACGGTCTGGCTGACAGAAACACAACAGAAGCTAGGCGATTATATCAGGTGCGCTTTCCAAATCGAGTCACACCAGACAGGCAAATATTTTCAAATTTCCGCAGAAGGTTGAGGAAAGCTGGTACTTTTACTGCAAATAATCATTTGAAAGGTGCAATTCTAACTATGAGAACTCCAGATATTGAGGAAGCAGTTTTGAATTGTATTGATTTGAATCCTCATGAGAGTACAAGAAAAATTGGAAATGACTTGGATATTTCACATGTTCTAGTTTGGAGGATTCTCCACGACTTTTTATTGTACCCGTTTCATATTCAACGCGTCCAAACTCTACTTCCTCAAGATTTTCCTTCAAGATTTGTTGGTTCTCAGATAGTATTAGAGAAAATTATTGATAATTATTTTGATAGTGAAATAATGTTCACAGATGAAGCTAACTTTTTGAGAACTGCTATCACAAATTTTCACAATAATCATTATTGGGCTGAGAAAAACCCCCATTTGATTGAAGAATCTCATCATCATGAACAATTCTCACTAAACGCCTAGGTCGAAATAATTGGAAATTACTTGATTGAGCCATTTTTTTTGCCTAACAGACTAAACGGTTCCGTTATCGGCAATATCTTGAGGAGGAGTTACCTTCATTGCTCGAGGATGTGCCACTTTTGGTATACAATAATGTGGCACCAGCACATTTTAGCGAAGAAGCTAAACAATTGTTGAATAATACATTCAACAACCGATAGATAGATCGGAGGGCCAGAACCATGGCCTCCTAGGTCCCCAGACTTGAATAGTTTAGACTTTTTCAGAACCATGGCCTCCTGAGGTCCCCAGACTTGAATAGTTTAGACTTTTTTAGTTTTTAATTTTTTTTTAGTTTGATATTGAATAAGTATCTTATGGGGATATCGCATTCCAAATTTGGGCTGAATATCTCGAAAACTGCTGGAGTTCTGAAGAAAAACCAAATTTTAGGAAAGTTCAACACCCTGTAGCTCCGTAACGCAGCTTTTGCGGACCTATGTTCATATGAATTTTTTTCTTAAAGTTGCACGTAAATTCTCCCTCAAATTGTGAAATACTACTACGTAACACCATGTATATCGAACCAATATCATTTGTAGATTCTCTATTGGTATCTAAACTTTCCCTGATAGCAACTGGATCACCTGAACAAAGTGTTTGGGAAAGACACGGCAAAATTTAAGGAGGTGATTGCTGAAGTCATTTCATGAAAAAAGTTCATATAAACATAGGTCCGCAAATACTTTGTTACCGATTTACAGGGTGTTAAAGTTTGATCGAAAGATACGGGTAAATTTGAATTTATCGTGAACCGCTTGAGATATTGGGGTAAAATTTTGGAGGGTATCGAAAACTTTCAAAGACGCATAATTTTCAATACGGAACAATATTTTGGACTCACTAGTGGCGCGCGTACGAGCACAACGCAGGTTATTTAAAAAAACTAGAACGTTGCTGATATTTTCAAAAATAAAGAAAATTTTTGAATTTTACAATAATTCTTCAAGAGGAACATTTTTTCGTACGACGCCAAGTTTTTATGTAAAAAAGTGTTGAAAAGAATAAGAAAAAAGTTCATACATTTCATTGTACGACAGGTAGTCTTCGAGAACCATCGTAGTGTATTTCTTTTTACCATTAAATAACTTGTGTTTGAAAATCAAAAGCTTAATTCAGGGGCAAAACAAGGACCTTTGCGCATCACCAATAACTCTTAAAAATTACAACAGCTGTTCAAAATGACCTACTTCAGCTCGAATTCAAGATTCCATTGCAAGAATTGAACGGCGAATTTTTTCAAAAATACCAGAATCAGTTCTTATCGTGTTGCACCCAGTGATGATTCTATTTCTTGAGTCCCCAACATTTGCCACGGGGAAGTGTAAACCAAAGACTTCAAATGACTCTACAGAAAGCAATCAAGGGGGTTTATGTCTGGCGACCGTGTAGGCCAACCTCAATCCATTCTAACCCAAGAGTACAAAAATTGCTTTTTCTGAATTCTTGAGTTAGAAAGTCACGAGCAAGCTGACTAAAATGAGCCGGTGCGCCATCCTGCGTGAACCACATCATTGGCAGATCCTCCAAAAACTCAGGAAGCGTGTATTCCAAAAAGTGGCGGTACACCTCTCCCGTAAGTTGCCTGGTAGAAATACTGGTTCAATTAGGCAGTTATCTACAATACCAATCCAAACGTTCAATGACAACTGATGTTGAAATCGATCTTCATATGTTTGATGTAGATTCTCTTCACACCAACTATGATAATAATGACAATTCCTTATGCAATTTCTTGAAAACTTGCTTCATCAGTGAATTGGATCAGCATAAGAAATTAACTTATGCAAAAGCTATAGGCAATACGCAAAACGGGCAGGCAAATCGGTAAGAAGAAGTGCTTGTACGCGTTGTAGGCGAAATGGATATATCAAATTTTCATGGAGAATCTGCCAAAAAGTTTTATCGCTGACCTGAAGCGTCAGTAATTTTTCAGGTGGAGGTACCAGGATCGGCTTGAATTATTGCAAGAACCTCATCTTCCATCAACCGTTCTTATTTCCTTTGGTCTTCCTGCTGCTTCATATCCTCTGAATGTGCCTTTTTCATATAGGCGTCAATGAATGCTTTCAAAAGTTTTCTATGGGGAGCAATACGGTTTAGAAATCTCACAATGTACAACCGCCAAGCTGTAACGTGTCAAGTGTAAATTTCAACAGTATTCAATAGATTTGCTCGTTCACCAGAGTTTCAACTCCACATTCTATCGATTAATTGCAATTTAATTACATTTGTTTTTTGTGCGCTGCAACCCGTGAGCCACTTCTGTGGTGTGGTGGTTGCCTGACTTCAGTGTCGTAAAACTGAAATGGAACTCATTCATTCGATAAAGAAATATTTGTTGTCTTTTTTGCATTCATTGAAGGGTTAGAAAGTTTTCAGTTGACAGCTTGTGTTTCCTTCTCAAATTATTGTAGTATTGGGGAATGGTGGATTTTATTTGGCTGAAAATACCGGAAATTCGGAAAAGTGTGCGGAGAAACATCAATGTAAATTGTAGTGCTTTGCACAGGAAATGTTCTTGTTCTTGGCAAACTAGTGCTTCGTGGAAAACGAAATTTGTTCAAGCCTCCTTTTCCATTTGTGACTTCGTGAAAGAAGTTGAGCCTTCTTTTTGATACCATGTCAAATCTATCTATCAATATCTTTACTTGTTGATTCTTAGAATCAAGTGTTTATCTTTGTGAAACCTTCCGATAAAGAGAAGGGTGAGTATTAATTTTATATATTCTCTTGAACTTGCTTTTACTTAGGTACACTCACGTTTTTCATGAACTAAGCCATTTTCTCATTTGAACTGAAAACTGATTTCAAAGGGTAACTAAATCGACACTTTCTGTTATAATACTAATCTAATCCTTAACTCTCTTCCCTTCTGAATAGCTCAACCCCTCTGAATGGCTCAACGAGTGAATTTCTAGATTTTTCGTGAAATATCGATGGAAATTGATATTTCAAAGGTAACCACATGTTCTAGTTCTACAAATAGAGTTTTCCTTTCATACCATGGGCTCTTATGCTTGATAAGGAACCATTATCATATCCTTTAAGATCACGTTTTCTAAATTCCGTATTTTTCATTGAATAACATCTGTAAAATATAATTTTTCTGAACTTTTGCACTGAAGCCATTCAAGATAGCTCTCGCTATTATCTCATTTGTACTAAGAGAAATATTTTGTATAAATTTATTTAAGCCATTCAAGATAGCTTTCGCTATTATTTTTTTTTCGTACATAGAGAAATATTTCATATAAATTTATTCATTTCAATTGAGTTCAAAGTGACTTTTCGTTAGGGGGGACTATTCTGTGGTGCCTATTCGCTTAGTTGAACGTTTAATACTCTCGCTTGGACATTGTGTGATTTTTCCCTATACAGTTTCAGGTCTGGGCTTAAAGACACCTTATCTTATCTCTTGGAGTTGATACAATATTGCCAGTTTCTACGAACCTCTCCGAGAAACTCTTGTTAATGCCTGAAGTGAATCCATACCTGTGAGTTGTAGGAATCCATCCTACGAACATGAGGATGTGGGAGCACAAGCCATCAAGTAACCCAACACTCCACCGACAACCTGAACCGTCAACATATTCCCTTCGGTTAATTTAAGTAGTTATAATTGTAGATCCCTATTCTATTTTTTTATCTGCGCAGAACAGCTTATTTTGTATTCAGACAATAGACATAATTTACGTAAATCCTTCGTTTTTCTCTTATCTTGACTGGAGAGAGTGGTGCGGTACTCTGGGGAACACAGATTAGATTATTAGGTGAATCACGCTCTTATTTTTTTTTGTGCCAGCTGGGGCAAAAATTGAAACAAACCCTGAGATCACCCCATAAGGGGATGTAACGTTTCAGAGCCTCTTACGCATTTCCGTCGGCACAACAATGCATGAAGAGCATGTCGGTCGTCTCATCATGCAATTTCAATATATTCAAAATTATTGAAAAACAGAAACACTCAAATGATGCTGAAGTTAAGAATTTTTGAACACATCTATCACTGAACATAGAACAGATATTATCAATGAATTGTAAGGATTCCTAGAAAACTTTTCAACATTTTTTTACTCGAAAATATCAGGAGATTGGTTTTGTTTAAATATAATTTTCTTTGTTTTTAAAAAAATTAGTAACCTGCGTTGTGTTTATACGAGCACTACTGGTGGGTCCAAAATATTGTTTCTTATTGAAAATTATGCGTCTTTGAAAGTTTTCGACTCCTCTAAAATTATACCTCAATATCTGAAGCGGATTAAGAAATATTCAAATTTAACTGCATCTTTCGATTAAACGATAACACCCTGTAAATCGGTAACGAATTATTTGCGGATTTATGTTTATGTGAAATTTTTTCTTGAAATGACTTCAGCTACCACCTCCATAAATGTTGTTCTGTCGTTTTCAAACACTCTGTATATGGTTCAATTGAAAATAAAAAATTACTGCATGAAAATATGTGGTGCATTCATCAAATAGCAATAATCAGATAAAAATGGGGGAATTATTGCGATTGGTCTATCATTTAGAAAACATGCTGTTCAATGATGAAGTTTAGTAATTTTTGATTGATGATGATTATCCACTGTCCATTATTGGAGCATTATTCTTGACTAGTGATATTTACCTTATACACCCCACAAAAATTGTCACATCACCCTACTTTTACGACAATACTATATGAACTTTTAGGTTGGTCATTCAAGAGTCGCTTGGTAATTTTCAGAAGTGTAAATAAGAAGATATCATTCGAAAGAGATGAGTTTATGACGGAAAATATCAACAATTTTCGAGGTGATGAAGATTTAAAAAATTCTACCATCTTCAAACATTCGCGAAGAGACCAATCAAGTAGCATCGAATGGTTACTAATCATTTTCAAAATCGAGTGTTTCCTCCCCGGGCCCTAATTTCTGCCAGTATACGTCTCGGAAGCCACTCAAACAAATTTTGGATGTACTCTTGAGTCACTCAGTTCCAAAGTTCAGGTAGCAGATTTTATAGTTGTTGGAGTGTTCAACAAGGCATCCTACGTTGCTGAATTTGCCACCCCATGTTGTCCCAAACATGTTCCATGGAATTCAAGTCGGGACTTCTGGCTGGCCATCTTAAAATATCAATTTCGGAATTTTCAGAAATTCTATAACTACTCTAGTTGCATGAGGCCGAGCAGTATCATGCATATAAATGAAGTTTTCGCTAATCAATGAGCCAACAACGATATCTGCGATGTATCTGGCCGCTGTCATTCTTCCATTATTCATTAGGACTAACTCAGTTCGACCATGGAAAGAAATGCCTCTCCACATCATTACTGAGCTCCCTACGAAGTTTCCGGTTTGCCGGATATTGCATTGCTGATACCGTTCCCCAGGTCGTCAGTATACAGGCATGCGTCTATCATTTGATACTAGACAGAACCTGGACTCGTCGGAAAAAAGAACATTCGACCATTCTGGAATACCCCAATTTGCATGTTCCCTCGCAAACTGAAGTCTTGTAACTCGAAGCTCTCCGGTGAGACGCGGGCCGGTAGAAGCCACCCTTGGTCTCATATCGTCTTCTCTGAGCCTGTTCCTAACAGTTTGCAATGAAATATGCACATTTCTGGAAAGTGCAAGTTCATTGTGTAGCATTCTCGCCGTACAGTGCCGAACTTTTAGTGCAGTTAAACGAAGTCAACGATCATCAACTGGTGTTGTTATCCGATTTCTTCCCTATCCGGCCCTTCTTCCATATTCCCCTGTTTCGTGGTACCGATTAATTGCTCTTGAAATAGTGCTTTGGTTAACATTCAACAAGTTAGCCACGTAGCGTTGGCTTCGCCCTTCTCTAGAAGTGTTACAATTCTTACCACTTCATGATCACTCAAATAGCGTCCACGACTTTCAGCAGCCATTACAATAAATTCAAAGATTTGAAAATCACCAAGAAACAAAGAAAACTTGCATTAATTTAGCGTGAAAACTGAAGAGAAATTGAATTAATCAAATAAACTGATTCCTGTTTCAGACGTGTTTGAGATCATATGGAAACAAATATTACTAAATAGATAACATTTTTTCCCCTCATATGTCCAAAAACATATGTTGACAAAGAAACTGTGATCGAGCTGATTAATGGATTCTGGAATTCAGAATACTAGGTGGTGCGACAATTTTTGTGGTGTGTGTATTTCTTCATGAAAATCAGATATGGAAGATATTGATTAACCTCAAGTATCATGATCATTCTTAAGTGTATTTCAAGTACTTGTATACTTACTCCTCCAAATGTGGATGAACCATATGCATTCTCAGTTATAGCGTACGTAGTAGTGACTAAGGGATTCAGCAAATAGGCGCAATATGTCAATCTGCTCAACGGTATCCATCCGGGATAAGAAAGAAATTTATTTATCATTTCTGAAAAAGATGATAAAATATCATAAAACATACATCTATAATTTGATGAAACAAAGTGCCCTTATATCTTTAGGCATTGAACAAACAAAATGATTTTGTCTAACATGTTCGGTGTTTTGGAAGAACCGTAATTGCTTAATACGATTGTCAAAATTTTTGTTTGTGTTAAGTTGGCACAACTGTTTTCTATGCTGACGCGGAGTTTGAATGCTATCTGTCATTTAGTTTGTTGTAATAGCAAATGACATCCATTAAAATTCTATGTAGATAACTCTGTGATTTTCAATTGTATTCCGCCACAGAGCTCACTACACGAATAATTTGAATCTTCTGTTATGTTTTGACTCGTTTTGAACCTAAAATACGAAATAATGTGATGTATCGGATTTGAAATAATGACGAAAACACTTCATAGAAGAGAAAAATTTTATCACTAACTCAAGCAGACTCCTATTCTAAGAACTACATCGATGAATTGGAAATGTTCCTCCAAGATTTTTCTATAATTTCTTTTTCTCGCGTTTTAAATAATACTATTTTCGCAGAACGTAGTCAAAGTTGAGTAAGTAATTTAAAAATAATGTGTTTTTATGACAAAGATACGTAGATGATATCTTTTGTATTTGGATTGGCACAGACAGATAACTCAATAGTTTCTTACAGTTTTTAAATTCTTTTCATCGATGATAATGAAAATTGAATTTCTTGGACTTGACGATTAGTAGGGTGCATGACTCACTCGCTTTTAAAATATACAGAAAACCAACCTATTCGACTCATAACAGTAGTTCCCAATACCAGAGTATCAAATTGAGTGCTTTTCATTCATTTGTGCACAGATTGCTTTCTACCTATTCCTTTGTCAGCTGTTGATTTTGAGAATGAAATTCAAGTTTTAAAATTAATCGCTAAGACCAACGGCTATGAACCAAAACCAATTGATACCTTAATAAGACAAAAACGACATAAAATTTTATTTCAGAACATTTCTCCGTTGCATACTGAGAAACCTAACAGAAAATTTCCAATTAACTATATTCCTAATATTGGCAACAAGATATGTAACAGATTACACAGAAATAATATTAACACCATCACCAATGATCAAAAGAATTTGGGTCCATTCTTAGTTAATAATAGAGATAAAACAAAATTATTGGATAAAAGTGGAGTATACAAAATACACTGCAGTGAATGTGAGACATTCTATATAGGCCAAACTGAAAGATGCATCGAGAAGAGAGTTGAAGAACGTAAAAGATCTATTCTCCAAAATAAAAATTCTACGGGGACCACTCCATCAACAAAAATCATTTCACAGATTCCGAGAATATCGAACACATGCATCCAGGTAATAAAGGAAAAAGGAGGGATATTTTGAATATTATCGAAATTACGATCGCTCATAGGAAAAACCACCCAATTTGCAAAGACTAGACTTCAATTTACCTCTTGTTGGGAATGGCGTTATATATAAGTAAAATCACTCATTTTGAATTTAGTATTGTATTACTCTTGATAATGGGCTAATAACCCGAAACATATGTCGAGTATTTTTAATGAATATTTGACAAGTGAGAAAACAATAATTTAAAAATAAAATACGATAAGAGGTTACTTTTAAGAAAGTCGAACTGGAGGTTACTATCCGGTATTTCCGAAAGTGAAAGATCAATGAAGTTGCTCGAAACTTTTGAAATATAATTCAAAAGGTGATTCGGTTTTTATTTCACTGAAATCGATCAACAATTGTAGAAGCTACAGCTTGGAGCGTTTTGCACGGATCACCCAATATCAAATTCTTTGGATTGGCAAACAAACAAACAAACCAATTCATTTTCTGGAAGTGTGCTTCTATATTGAACATCTTTCTGGTCATTCTACTCAATGCTCATCAACTCTATCACTAAATCTGACTAGGAAATCACCAGAAATCAAAACCCTTTTAGAAGAGAAAATCTGAAGGTCATCAACCAAAAATAAAAAAGACGTCCACAACTGAGAATAGAGAAATCTTATTGAAAAGCCTCAGATCTGACGTTCCTTCTGAACGAAGTGGCCCTTATCATGGAAATCATAAAAGCTTGCCGCTCTTATGAGTTACAAACTTTAACAAAAACAAAATTTCCAAGAAAATTCGATGTATCTGGGGAATTTCACAAAATTTGTGAAATAGATATGAGCTTATGGCTACTTACTTTTTTCTGAATTATCAATCTGGAAAATGTATATTTCAGATAATCAGAATTGATCGCATTGATGGGATAAAACATTATTATTTTCCTTAACCTAAAATATACGTAAATGGGACACTCGTTTCGTAGATCCTCTGTAAATATTTGTGTGATTCGAGGAATCTAGGGTATAAGTAGGACTGGCATAAATATAAGAAACGAGTTTACTATGGACAATAAAGATACTGTAACGATATTCAATAGTCCCTGAAGCCGACCCTGTCACTACCCTGTGGAATGCCGAATTGCCACGCACTTTCGAGAGAATTCGGGAAAGATCTAAAAACTACCAGCGCGCGGAAATACTGTGTGTTATAAGTGAATAAAAAAACACTCTAGTGAGTGTATGCTTGTTACCCGTTTGCAACAGAGAACTATGGAGACGAAAGCGTTGACATTCCTTCAGCAGTTCCTGATGGACCTCAATAAGAAAATGGACGAAAATTCAAGTAAGTTGAAGGAAACGATGTTGGCGAATTCGAAAGAATTAAAGGAAAAGATGCAGGATAATTCAAATAAATTGGAGCAAAACTCGAACATACTGCAGGAAAATAACAATAGACTAGAGGAAAAATTAGCTGAAAATTCAACTAAACTAGAAGAAAAAATGATGGAAAATTCAAATAAATAAGAGCAAAATTTGAACAACCTGAAAAAAGAATTGAATGATGTATAAGGAAAAATGGATGAAAATCTGAACAAGATTTAAGAAAAGATGAAGGAAAATTTGAATTCTGTGAAAGAAAACTTGGGAGGAAATTTGAACAAGGTTAGGGACGAAATGGAAGGAAATTTTAATTTGGTTAAGGAAAATCTGAAGGAAATGAGAGATAGAATAGAGGAAGAAATAGAGGAGAAGATCAACGGAAAACTGAGTGGCTCATTCGAACATCTAGATGAAAATGTAGCGAAACTAATAAGGTTGGAGCAATCATATAGAGTGGAAATGAATGATAAGCCAATTTTGTCGAAAGTGGAACATAATGTTGGAACTTCGACGAGAAAATTCCTTGGTCGACGTACCAGAAAGAATTTGAGACGGCAGCCACAGCCAATGGATGGAATGAGCAGGAAAAAGCAACGTCTTTGATTGTAGCTTTACGTAGAGAAGCGCTGAACATGTTGCAGACAATACCAGCATGTCAGCAGGTATGCTACGACACGTTAATATCCAAGTTACAAATAAGGTACGGGGATACTCATTTACAACAAGAATACCACGCTCAAATCGAGCATCGTAGCCAGAAATCTACAAAGAGCTTGCAAGAATTCGAGGCTGATATAGCGAGATTAGTAGGATCATCCTACCTACTGCTCCTGATGAATTGATGATGCTCTGGCCCAAGCACTTGACTTTGAAGCTGCAAAACAGGCATCCAATAGAGAAGGTAGCCGTGCTATAAGAAACATCGCTGAGGAGAAGAAACTATAGAATAGGTGATTTTCGCCTTCTGGATCAAAGGAAGAAGAAAGAAATCAGATGCTGGAACTGCGATTACACTGGTCATATAAGAAGGCAATGCAAAAATCCTCGTAAGGAGCATCGAGCAGGAACTAGTCACAAGAACGCAGATGCCCTATCACGAAGCCCCTGTCCAGGAAACTGCTGTCATTGCTCTCAATTGGACTGAAAGATAGGCTTAATGACGACAATTGTTGTTGATGAGAATTGGTTGCCAGCAGAACTAAGGCAGGAACATGAAACAGACCCTCAATTGAGTGTAGTTCTGCAATGGAAAAGAAATAATGAACGACCGAAATGGGAAGCTGTCTCCAGGATGAGTAGAAATCAAGGTTTATTGGGCGCAATGGGAAACACTGTTAATGGAAGATGGTTTGTTGAAACGACGCTTGTAAAACGAATATGGAGATGATGAGCGGCTTCAGTTAGTTGTGCCAAGAAGCAGAGTGAAGGCAGTTTTGGAGAAGTTACATAATGAAGCTTCAGGTCCGAGCTAGATTTCATTGGGTCAATTCAAAGGCAGATGTCCGAGAGTATTGCAGGAAGTGTACTACTTGCGCTTCGATAAAAGGACCTTATGGAAAACAACAGATACTAGTTGCCATGAATTATTTTACCAAGTGGGTTGAGGCTTATGCTTTACCAAATCAGGAAGCCGTAACTGTCGCTGATATCTTGGTGAAGGAGTTCTTCAGCAGTTTCAGAGTTCCCTTAGAGTTACATTGCGATCAAGGGAGAAATTTTGACTCAAAGCTGTTTCAAAAAACGTGCGAAAGACTAGGCATCAGAAAGACCAGAACAATAGCGCCTCATCATCAATCGGACGGTATGGTTGAAAGAATGAATAGAACGATGGGAAAATACCTGGCTAAAGTGGTATCGGATCATCAGCGAGATTGGGATCAATACCTGCACCTTTTTGTAATGGTCTACAAATCTTCAGCGCAAGAGAAACGCCAGCTCGGGCTATGTTAGGTCCTGAGATGAGGTTGCCATGTGACCTGGAATTCGGGTGTAAGCCTGGAGAAGATTTTGCTGGAGAAAAATGGATTATATCCATAATAAGGTCAGACAGTACATGCAGATTACCAGTGACAGAATGAAAAACCGCTATGACCTCAAAGCTTCTGATCGCGGATATTCTGTAGGAGATGTAGTATGGCTTTATAACGCACAGAGAAAACGCGGCTTGTCTCTAAAACTACAGAGACATTGGCAAGGTTCTTATGAAGTCACGAAGAGGATCAACGACATCGTGTATCGCAGAAGGAAGTTGACGAGGGGGAAGCCTAGAGTAGTCCATTTCAATCGATTAGATCCTTTCGCAGGAGAAAATGAAAATAACGAGGAGACACGTTTTATCACAGAAAAGCGAAAAATCATCAAGTGAATGAAGCAAGGGACTAAGATCGTTTCATGGATAGGCGTCACTGGAAAAGCTAGATTTGGAGTCGCCACATAAATACGACAAGTAGGCAAGGAATACGCCATTGCACATTGTGTCGCTGAAGATCTTCGAATGGATAAGGGCAGAGTTTTCAAGGATTGATATGAAAGAACTTTTGAACTAAGGCAGCAACTGTCTATAGTAGGCAAGACCTTGAAACTAGATGTTGAAGGAAGAACTGTCTACTACTTGGTAACTAAAGAATATTTACACCAAAACCCTGCTATGAAGATTCATGGTCAGCCTTACTAGACTTAAAAGAGCACTTGGTCAAGCAGGGTGTGACTCGCCATACTGAAACTTGGTTATGGGTTGAACCAATTAGATTGGAGAACAGTACGGAGTATGATCGAAGTTATCTTCCAAATGAATGTTATTTCCATCGACAAGGGAGATGTAAAGCTGGAAATAAATGCCGATTCCGTCATAGTGACCAAAGACTCAGTATGTTCTGGGACAGAACAATTTTAAAGGGGGGGGGGCAGTATAATGATATCCAATCGTCCCTGAAGCCGACCCTGTCATAGCCAGGCGGAATTCTGAATCGCCACGCACTTTCGAGAAAATTCGGGAAGACCCATAAACTATCAGCGCGCCGAAATACTAAAAAACCTGGTTACTGTTCAGAAAAGGCTCTTGAATGAAGATCTGGAACAAAGCGGAAGATTCTCGAACCCCTGTGCTCGTATATAAAAAGAGAGCGCGAAGCGCTGGGAGTTCAGTTGGAATAAAGAGCGCGAATAAGTGGACAAAGTTTGAGAAATGAATTAAGCAGTATTGATTGTGTTATATAAATTCGTTATAATTGTTCAGTTTATGTGTAAATAAATTGGTTAGAGTTTTTGTAACGTTGACGTATTTAATTTGAACCCACCAATAATTTCAAGAACTAAGAAACAGTGCCATAAATTTTGAGCAACCTAAGTAAATCAATTGAATAAATAATAATGTTAATGGAGGTTAATGAAAGTATTTCTATATATGGACTTGCATAAATTTAGAAAAAGAATTTTCTTTTATTCAATCTCCTCTCATGATACAAACATAAGTCTCTAGCCTCATCCATGCATAAAATTTTAGTATTCGATGATTTAAATTTCGAAAACCGATAAGTTAATAACATTTAAACATTAATTAAATTAAAAAACACAAACTAGTGCATCTACACTCGGAGGCAAAATTAGCGGAACACTCGAAAATTTAACCAAATTCGAAGTTCGATATTTTTCCTAATTCTCAACCGATTTAGATGATTCGTTCAGCAAGTTATAGATCAACTCTTCTGCTTTGTAGAAATTATAAGAGAAAACAAAAAATTTTGAAAAAAATTTTATACGGGGGCAAAACTAAGAGTGTGTTTTTTGTCAGAAATTCCTAACACCCTGTGGAATTTCGTGATCCGAGTTGAAGCGTACAATATCATGGTCTGTCAAAACACATCTTCCTACAGTAACGCCCTTCTTGTTTCATGCGTTTATCTATATTTCTGCAAAATATATTTAATTTCAAGTGGAAAATCACCATTTTGGAGAAATTCCATTGAATCAAGAAATTGTCATTAAAATTCGTCTATCAATTTATTGATAGTTATTGTTGACAATTTGGTTAATTTGGTGAAAATTAGGAATTCATAGGAGAAAACAGTCGGTAGGTATTAAAATACACAATCGAATTCTGGGACCATTGACAAAACTTTTCATTTATACATGTGCACACCTTTTTTTATCAAATATGAAATACAACACACGTTTTTTTGTATATGACCACATTTGCACCTGTTTAAAGAATGAGAGTTTTCCATTCTTTAATTTGATACAAATTCGATCAGTTGCGGTGTTTTGTGATTCTTTTACTGTTTACGATTCGAAACGGTATTTTTCATTCAAAATGAGAGATTTACCACCAACCTCAGTAGCAAGGGCAGTTACATTGATCGAGGAAGGGCGCACCTACCGCTTAGTCGGTACCATGTTGGGTGTCTCGACGTCGGTTATCCATCGAATCTACCGACGTTACAGGGAAACTGGATTGTACGTGAGGAGGCGAGGACAAGGAAGAAATCGGGCAACCCGCGCTATACATGACCGTTTCATCGTCAATCAAACCATAAGAAATCCTCAGGCACGTAACCTTTTACAAGCAGTGGATAACATTAACGTCAGTGTGAGGACAATCAGAAGACGATTAAATGAAATTGGTCTGAGATCATACGCGCAAGCAAGAACACCAAAACTCGATAGAGCCCATCGGGTAGCAAGATTGGCGTTTGCTAGGGAGCATATAGCATGGACAATCAATCAGTGGAGACGAGTTTTATTTAGTGATGAGAGCCGATATTGTGTGAATTTCGTGGATGGTAGAGATAGAATATAGAGGCATCGAGGGGAATGGTACAATCAAGCGAACTTCGCAGGAACTGAGCAATGCGGTGGAGGGTCAGTTATGATACGGGGTGGCATATGCTTGGGAGTACGAACAGAACTGGAGATTATTGGCAATGGATCACTTAATGCCCATCGGTATATAACAGAAATCTTGGAGACCCATGTTGTGCCTTTTGCTCCTTACATAGGGGAAAATTTCCTTTTTATGCACGATAACGCGCGCCCTCATACTGCGCGCATAGTGATAGAATATCTCAATGAAGTTGGGATCACACGAATGGACTGGCCGTCGCGGGCAACGGATTTGAACCCGATCGAACACGTTTGGGACATTCTTGGAAGTAGGGTTCGACAACGGAATCCAGGCAACGTTGAAGAGCTGTCATTGGCTTTGGTGGAAGGGTGGGACAACATACCTCAACAGATGATAGACAACATCATTGGGAGTATGCGAAATCGTATGCGGGCTGTAGTAAGAGCTCGGGGGGGTCATACTCGCTACTAAAATCAAATATTTTTCTTGTGGGTCATCATGAACATTTTTCTCAACTGTTCTCAATTTTGGACAGGAATGATAATTATTATAGAGTGACACACAAAAAAATTCAAAAATAAATGTGCAAAATCAACGATTTTTCCAGTATACTTCGAGTTCTCCCGGAGCGAGAAATTGGCCAGTGAATTTCAAAAATTTTCATTTCGTTAGATTTCCGCTTTTCTAATTTTGATTTTATTTTTTGGCTTACCTCCGATGTTATGCACCTACGCAAAATTAAAAATAAATTCTTGAAATTTGTGACTTTTCGCTTCAAATTGTATATCTCTTGTAAAAATAGAGATAAATGCATAAAACAAGAAGGGCTTTACTGCAGGAAGATGTGTATTGACAGACCATGATATTGTACGTTTCAACTCGGACCACGAAATTCCACAGGGTGTTACGAATTATTGACAAAAAAACACTTTTAGTTTTGCCCCCGTATAAATTTTTTTTCAAATTTTCTTTGTTTTCTCTTATAATTTCTACAAAGCAGAAGAGTTGATCTATAACTTGCCGAACAAATCATCTAAATCGTTTGAGAATTAGGAAAAATATCGGACTTCGAATTTGGTTAAATTTTCCAGTGTTCCGCTAATTTTGCCTCCGAGTGTATTATCAAAGTTTGATTGTATTTTTCGTGAAATAATTTAAAAATCCTAAGTCAATGTATAGTTCACAATTTTGAGCATCAGCCCTAACCGTGAATGACGACATTCAAGACATTCTGTCAAAATAGTACCGGAGGTTAATTATTTAAAAGAATATGCTTAAAACGATTGTCAAAATTTTTGTTGTTGCTAAGTTGGCACAATTCTTTTCTATACTGACGCGGAGTTTGAACGCGATCTGGAGTTTGAACCGGAGATAAATCAGTTGAATACGGTGGTTGTTCGATGGTATTCGTTGAGTTTTTTGTCAGAAATTCATTCACAATAATATCCTTGTTCTATGGTTCCTTATCGTAGTGCAAAATTCATGAGGTTTCTTCCACAAATCTGGCCTTTTACGACAAATTCGCTCACTCAAATGCTGCGTTACGCTCAGGTAATAATTTCCATTCACTGTCTAACCTCCTGATAGGAATTCCGAATACGCAACAACACAGTAATCAAAGGAAAAAGTCAACAGTAACTTGACTTTGCGTGGTTTTTTCTGTTTCGATTCAGTTGAAAGCCGCTATTCCGATGCTTGTTGACTAGTTTGCATGTCAAACTCATAAAGCCATATCTCATTACCAGTTATATAATGCGTTTTATGAATTTGACTCGTTCTAAAAGGTCTTCAACCACCTTTACCCGATTCAATCTGAGAAAATTCAGTTCTTTTGGAGATAGTCGAGCGGCAACGCGTTTCATGCCTAACCAATCGTTTAAAATGGTACGAATTGATTCATGAAACATAGAAAGTTCATTGCCGTTTTCTCTCTAATCTAAATGAAGATTTTCAATTACCATTTCCTACACTTTATCGATGTTAACTCCAGATGAAGATGTGGCCGATCAAGGCAATCAACATCATTTGCGAAGCAAATCTTTCACCGATTCGCCGATTCGTCACACGAAATTCCATTTGCAATACAAAATTTGGGACAAATTCTATGTTCGAAATTTGTATGCTTAGTAAAAAACGCAAAACACACTTGTGATAACTGGCAAAATCGAACACTGTAAACAAATTAAATGGCAGATCGCATTCAAACTGCGTGTGAGTATAGAAAACAGTTGTGCCAATTTAGCAATGACAAACATTTTGACAATTGTTCTGAGCAGATTTTCTGAATAAACGGTACTTTTTTTGACAGAATGTACAGTCAGTCAAATAAGACGTAATATCTCTAGACATGATAGTAGGTCAAATATTACTGCGGATGAATATAATAATTATTTCACTTATATAACACACAAAATTGTTAGTTCAGTTGTTTCAGACAGTAACAATGATGTTCCCTTTTGCAAAAATTCACCTGATAATATTAGTTTTTCATCCAGGGAGGTTAGCTACAATAATATAAGGGACATCATTGGTGACTTAAAAAACTTTAGTTCAAGAGATATTTATGATCTATCAATTTATGAATAAAAAAAAGTCTCAATAATATAATATATCCTTTGACGGATCTAATTAATAGATGACTCACGCAGGGTGTTTTTCCCAGCTGCCTTAAGAATACGAAGACCGTTCCTGTTCACAAGAAAGGTGATATCACAGATGTTGGAAACTATAGGCCCATATCTCTCGTCCCTGTATTCTCGAAAATTCTCGAGAAGGTTATGTTCGATCATATTGTCAATAACTTCGAAATTAATAACCTATTTTCAACTAATCTGTACGGTTTTTGAAAAGGAGGAGTACCACTGATACCACTGATGCTATAATTGAATTCATTAAAAACACCACTAAATGCTTTGAAATGGGTTTATATTCGATATCCTTGTTTTTGGACCTTACCAGGGCATTCGATTTTGTCTCTCATTTTGCTCTTCTGCTGAAACTGGTGCACTATGGCTTTGATGAGATTAGTAGAGAGCTGATTTATTCTTTTCCTTCTGACCGAACACAGAGTGTGTATGCGGATGGCGTCTGGTCTGGTGCTGAGAAAGTTGCGATAGGGTTCCATTATGGCCCCTTACTGTTTCTAATATTTATTAATGATTTTCTCAGTACCTTCTTGACGATTTTATTTGGTGATGACATTAATGTCTCGGTTGGCTGTGGTGACCCAGGAAAAGTGGCGGGGATGTTTGAGGAGATGGAGTCGTATACCTTGAGATGGTTCTCGAGGAATGGATTGTGCATGAATGGTGCGAAGACTGAAAAGGTTGTCTTCAGCTTGAGACAAACAGAAATTGCAAATGTTGAATTCCTTGGTGTTTATCTTGATTTTAGACTCAATGGTAGTGTACATGCTGACTATCTAAAAAGCTCAGTAAACACATCTTTGTGCTGAGAAATCTGGCTCCATCCGTATCCGGTTGTGTCCTCAAAAAAGCCTAATATGGGCTCTGTGAGACCTGCGGTATGGTTTCGTGGTATGGGGAAATTGTAGTGAATTTGAAAGAATATTTTGCCTTCAGCGACGGGCGATCAGAGTAGTTGATGGTCTCAAATATAGGGATTTTTGTAGAAACTCTCTTATAAAGTTGAAAGTGCTCGCTCTCCCAAACCTATTTATTCTTGAGTGTCTAATTTATATACATAAAAAACAAAAATATTTAATACAAAATAGGGACTTACATACCCACAATACAAGAAATAGAGATGATATACATGTCCCTTATCTTAGATCGAGCAGATCACAGAATGGACCAAACTTTTGGGCCTTTAAATTTTATAATAATTTACCTTTGCGTCTCAGGGGCCTTGTCCTTGATAAATTCAGAGCCCAGATAAAATGTGTTTTGGTAGAAAAAGGTTATCTTAGCTATGATGAGGTTTAAATGACAACTTGTTTCTGTTGTAATTTATTATTTATGTTATATTGATTTTACTTCTTATGTGTTTGTTCTTGTGCATATACATAGTTATTCTCTATTTATACTAGTTGTACTCAATTGAGTGCTACATATTTATATTTGTTGATGTTCATTCTATTTTTCTGATGCCTCAATTTAATCTTGTGTAAAACCATTGGCGAGTGTATATACGTACATGTATCTGATCACAATAAAGATTCAAGAGCGTGGTCGTGTTTATTAATGAAAAAATTCATTTGATGAAGCTACATATTTATATATGCATTGTACACATTACAAACGATGATGCAATTCTGTCAATAATGCGTTCAGTTACCACCGGCGTCGATAATTGCCTGGCATCTCCGAGGCATGCTTTCTACTAATTTGGCGGCGTATTCTAGTGGCAACGATCTCCAGATCCAACGACTTTCGTAAGACAACTGCTTCAAGGTGTGTGTGCTTCTTCCACGAAGCTTCTGTTTAATGAATGCGTACACATTTTCAATAGGGTTTGCATCGAGCGACTGCGACGGCCAATCAAATGTAACGATGCCAGATTGAGTCTTCCACTCAGTGTTTAGGATCGTTGTCCTCCTGCAGAATCCAATTTTCATTTTTTCTGATGAACCATCGTTTTGTAGATAGCAGTTAAGTTTTTTTTAGATTTTTATCGTTTCTCGGCATGTAGGTTAAGAGGTGCAAAGTGCCGAATGCCTGCTTTGAGAACCAGCCTCAAAGATACAACTTTATTCCATTGTTTCATGGTCCGCTGAACTAGTCTATTGGTGGAAGTAGACCAGGCTCGCGTGAGGACACAACGTGCCCATATAGAACATTCATCTTTAAAAATGACATTTTCAAAATCTCTATCAATATTCTCATATCCCCAAGTGAGTCGCTTTGTCACATGTTTCTCAGTCAACAGAGGATTCTTCATTGGTTGCGCCATTTCAGGTCATAAGTACGAAGATGAGTTCGGATAGTTTTGTAAGATATATCTAAACTTTTTGCCTTTATTTTGCTTGTCCTTGCCGCAGTGTTAAAGCAGGATTCCGCGAAAACAGATTCATTATTCTTTCTTCTTCTTTTTTATTATTATTATTAAGTTTCATAAAGAGCTGAGATTTTGAAATCTATAAACTCAAATATGACACTAAATATTCAGTGACAAAAATAAAAGTGAAATGACAAAATGAGAATTAATACTTAAGATAACTAAAAACTAAAAGCTAAAGAAAATAATGTGAAATAATTATTGGCCGATTTGAAATAAACTAAGCAACTCTATTATTAATGAACCAATTGTCCAAAGAATTCTTAAAGGCATTCACTGATGCAGAACTAACTACACTATCCGTTAGACGATTCCAAACACTGAAGGTCCTATTCGAAATGAAGTTCTAGCAAGATGCCGTACGGAACCGTTCACGTACTAACTTAAACTGATGTCCACGTAAGTTATTCATATTAAGTTCGAAAAGGTCACTTAAGTCACTGTTGAATAGGCCATGCATAATTTTGTAGACTACTATCAGATCTCCTCTTTGTCGCCTATGAACGAAAGTAGGAATCTTCATAATCGACAAGCGCTCCTCAGAGCGTCCACTTTTTCTATCGAGCCACATTCTGGTAAATCATCAACATTTTCATCGCCTGTACCCACTTATGTATAAATGCCTTCGACTTTCTCATATATTCAGCTGCCACTGATTGCTATATTTTGGGACCTTTCGGGTGGGTGTAAGAGACGCATACTTAGCACTCATGGCATTTAACGTGATTATATTTCAAAAGATTAACGACAACTGAACCTTTGTTGACAATACATCAATGACAAAGCTTCCCTCTATCGGCTCGCGATGAAATTAGAGCGAAATCTTTCTTTACGTGTCAGAAGAGTCGACCACGCTTTTACTTGACTGAATTTACATTTCAAGAGTCAGACAAATAGGTCAGTTACAACATGCGGGCAGACAAAATAATATTTTCTCTCTTGTGCTAATGAAGGTGTATGATATTGACTATCTCACTCTTCATCTCATAGGAAACTAATGTTCAAGCACTTTTGTAGAAACGATGAACAGGGTTTGTTGAATAAACACAAGTCATGTTAAAGTTTCTTGGAAAGGAATAGTTGTCTTTCTTTTCGATTGAAAATTAAATTGTAGAAGCTTACTCAGCTTTCATGTTGAGAATTCAACTGTGATTATGGATCAGCAACTGAACCCGGAGAAGCCTTGCTACATCATCAGTAAGATGAAATGTATTAATTTGATTGAGGAGGTCGTTACTTGATGAAAATCGATATACATATTTTCAATGAAATAAAACTAAAGTATTTAGATTTTCACTATATTAACAAAACTATGACCGTTTTCACCACACTCTGGCTTCATCAGATAGATACAAACCAATGAACAGAGTTATTCCTTATATATTAGTCTTAATATTACAATAGGTACAAGAGGTATGTTGGAAAGCCCATCGGAGTTGCTTACTTCATGAATTGAAAAGATTGAGTAACGGAGAAGGATTTAGATTTAATTGACTATTAATTAACCTACCTGAATTCTTTTCTTTGTTGATCTCTAAAATTTCCAATAGATTGAGTTTTTGTCTGTTATTTTCATTGTGTAAAATTTTGAAATTATCATTGAAGTTATGGTTTTCTTCGAGTAAGTGATTAGAATAATGGGAATCTGATTTATGATAATTAAAACTACGTTTGTGCTCGGATATTCTAACTTTGAAATTTCTGAAAGTTCTACCAATATAAATCTTATTAGAATCCCCGCAACACAGTTTATAAACGCCGGATTTATTACTTTTATCAATTTTAGATTTGCAGTTTTTGATATGTCGGCTTAAAGAATTATCAGTTCGAAATGCTATATTGAAACCGGTCATAGTTTTGTTAATATAGTGAAAATATAAATACTTTAGTTTTATTCCATTGAAAATATGTATATCGATTTTCATCAAGTAACGACCTCCTCAATCAAATTATTGAAAGAAGCTGAAACAAGCTTTTTTTTATTTCAAGCTAATTCTAAGATGTGTAACCAACACACAGAATATCTGGTTCATATCCAGTTGTTTGAAGAACGAAGTATTTCCGAAATATATAAAACTGAAAACACATAGTATCAGCCCCGCAGCCCGAAATGGAGTACTACAAGGCAAAAAGAAATGGTTGAAGTTAGACATCAAGTTTCAATACAGCCAACGAGACAACTACAACATTTTTTTAAAGGTAATCCATTCGGAGTTGCTTCATAGATTGCATTAAGTGGAATTTGACATTTTAGATTCCGGAACAAGATTCAAAGTTCATTCATTAATTCACAAAAAGTATAAAATTCAGTTGCGAAAATTAAATAAATTATTGAGTAATAAACCTGAAACTTCAAAAATCAAGTCCAAATTTTCCGATCACCAATTTTATCAGTTCAGTAATCTTTCAGATGCTAATTTTTCCGAAGATGAAGTTTCACTTCAAGAAAAGGGTTTTAAACACAATTTAGAGTCAAATAACGGTCGTCTCCATTTCGATCTGCTAGGAATTGAAACCGAAACAGCCCTAAATTATTCACCACAAACCAAACACCTAAAACACTCTTCAGCATTACTACTTCAAAAAGAGATCAAAAGTTGTCAACCTAAGAAATTCGAAAATACAACTTTAAAGTCCATTAAATCTAAGTCCGCATCTGAAGATATCATATTCACCAAAGCAGACAAAGGTCATACAGTCATAGCCTTAAATAAAGCAGATTATTCATTGAAAACCCAAAATTTCATTGAATCAGGTTGTTATGAAGAAATTGATAAAGATCCAACTAATAAATTTGAATCCATAGTAAAAAACGCTTCAGAGTATGCCAAGTCTATAATATCTACCAACCAACTTTTCATTGACAAGCCGCAATCACCAAAACTTTACTCCCTCGTCAAACTCTATGAAAGAGGGCATCCCATTAGACCAGTAGTTTCATATTTTCAAGCTCCAGCTGCAAAACTTTCACGCTTTCTCATAGACATCATTCAACAGTACGCTAATTTTGAACCTAAATTTTCAATAAAAAACTCTTCAGTCCTAATAAATAAAATTCAGCACACGATACTACCACCGAACGCTAAACTTATGTCATGGGATGCAATAAATCTCTTCTCTAGTGTTCCACCTAGTGATACAGTGAAACTCATCAAGAACGCCCTTCAAATTAAGAAAGTCAATGCGATAATTCAATCAGAAATCTTACACCTTTTCAAAAATTTCATTCAGATCAAAATTATTTTAACTTCAATAGAGTATTATATAATAGTAAAAAGGTTTAACCATGGGTAATCCTCTGAGTATTCTGCTCGCTGAAATTTTCATGGATAATTATTGAAAAATTATTTTAACTTCAATAGAGTATTATATAATAGTAAAAAGGTTTAATCATGGGTAATCCTCTGAGTATCCAAGAACATCCGTTATTCAAACACTTTATTTATTGGTTTAGATATGTCGACGATATCATTTGTTGTTTCACTGGCACAAACAGACAATAAGAGTCATTCAAAGCATTCATTAACAAAATTCACGATAATATTAAATTCACGTTAGAGTTAGAAACAGAAAACTCCATAAACTTTCTGGATTTAACTATTACTAAAATTAACGACAAACATGATTTTTCTATTTTCATAAGCCATCGCATACAGATAGTACTGTTCACAGCTCATCTACACATCCTTATCCACATAAATTAGCAGCTTTCAATAGTATGGTACATAGACTCATTAATATCCCAATGTCACAAAATAATTTCAAAAAAGAGCTAAATATAATTAAACAAATAGCAGTCAATAACGGTTACAGTCCAACTATGATTGAGAACATGATTTCACGCAAAAAATTTCAAAAAGCAATCCAGGAAGTATTTCCAAGTATAAAAAGTTCTGACACATCTAAAATTGAAATCATTCCTCTAGCATTATAATTTCAATATAGCATTTCGAACTGATAATTTTTTAGGCCGACATATCAAAAACTGCAAATCTAAAATTGATGAAAGTATAAATCCGGTGTTTATAAACTGTCTTGCGGGGATTGTAATAAAATTCATATTGGTTGAACTTTCAGAAATTTCGAAGTTAGTTTATCCGAGCACAAACGAAGTTTTGATTATCATGCATCAGATTCCCATTATTCTAATCACTTACTCGAAGAAAACCATAACTTCAATGATAATTTCAAAATTTTACACAATGAAAATAACAGACAAAAACTCAATCTATTGGAAAGTTTAGAGATCAACAAAGAAAAGAATTCAGGTAGGTTACTTAATAGTCAATTAGATCTAAATCCTTCTCCTTTACTCAATCTTTTCAATTCATAAAGTAAGCAACTCCGATGGGTTTTCCAACATACCTCTTGTACCTATTGTAATATTAAGTAGGAAATATGACAATATATAAGGAATATCTCTGTTCATTGGTTTGTATCTATCTGATGAAGCCACAGTGTGGTGAAACATGTCATAGTTTTGTCCATATAGTGAAAATCTAAATACTTTAGTTTTATTTCATTGAAAATATGAAATGTATTAGCTGATTATTGATCTAGGAAGAAAATTGTCATAGAAGAATACACAATATCTGTTTGGAGTCAGTTACATCTGCTTTGGGTAATCCTCAATTATAAATACTGAAACCATTCAATAATTAACGATTCATTATCAATTTATACAACCGGGAGCAGTTCAGGTATCTTGATTGAAGGAATTAATTCGTTCACCAGTGAGTACAATATTGATTATTGAATAGAATATAAATACTCACCAGCGTTTCCTGTAGAGCATGCAGTTAATGTCCAAGCTATTCCAATGCCCCAAAGAGTTCTAGATACTCCCATATAAATTGCGGAAAACTCTACTGATAATTGCCGTGTGTATAAGGTGAAGAGAATCCATAAGTTTAATAGCGGAAAAACAGTCCACAGAATGGCCTTTGTAACCTATAATTAAATATATCAAAATAAAATATATATTATAATGTGCTAATAATCTAACATAACGGTTCCGGGGTTCTAGTGGAAAATACCTAGGCAATTTTTGCAGAGTTTCCCCATTTGCTAATAACAGTTACTACGTTGGCGATGCAAAATATTTGTTCATACTTATAATATTCTATGATCATAAAAATGTCAGTGTAACATGTCAAAATTCCATTGTTATTAATTAGCTACATTGCGAATAAGTGAATTCAGTCTTGAGTATGAATCAATACACTTAGTGTGACATGTAAAAATTCCATTGTTGTTAATTATCGTACTTTGGGTGTATCGATTCATACTCAAAACTAAATTCACTAATTCGCATTGTCGATAATTAACAACAATGGAATTTTGACATATCACACTGATATTTTTATGATCACAGAATATCATAAGTAAGAACAAAAATTTTGCATCGCCAACGTAGTTATTTTCATTAGCGAATGGGGAAACTCTACAAAACTGGCTAGGTATTTTTTACTAGAACTCCGGAACGGTTAAGAATAGAATGATGCAAGTGGTATAAAAACAAGATGAAAAAAATAATGTTTCTGTAATACCGGGTGGCCCGATATGGTTGTCTCAAAAGAAAACCTACTTTTTGAGGAAACACTGAAATTTAAAACTTTGACACCCCGTAAAAATGAGCAATTAAATTTTTAGATACAATCTTAAATTTTCCTGATAGGAGACGTTGAGCTAAGCCAATTAATTGTCACTGTTCATGGCCTTCTAGAACGAAAGACGAAAATTGCAAAAAAAATTTGTTTCGTTTTTCTTTCGAAAATAAGTCGAAAGGTTGTAGGATGAGATGAACAATGAAGATAAGCAAAAAAATACAGGGTGTCCCATTTGAAAACGGAAAGTTGATATCGTTTCCAGCATAACCATAAACGGAATGTCAGATATATTAATGTTATCAAATCCAAAACGTTGTCTTCTATCCGATTCCCAAATTTCATCAAAATATTCCAGATAGAAGAAAAGTTACAGGGTGGCCCTAGTTTTAGTTACACCCGGTATACGAAAAGTCGTAGTTTTTCAATTTTCTGTTTCGTCGCGACTTCAAACATTAATAATAAATATAGGCCTGACTACAGACGTCTCTTATGAGAGCTAGTCAAATGATGACTAATACGGCCATGATGACACTGCGATGTTGCCAAGACGCCTGGCAAGCGTGGCAACTCATTGCCAAAACCACCTATCGTATCAAAAACGATGATAATGATGATCTTGAAACGAACGGGTAGGACGAAACATCCAAAATCCCACACCAAGAAACTGGTCAGCCTCTCGGATTCTGGGGAGGCAAAAGATCATCGCAAATTCCAATATTACTACAGATACCAACTCCAAAATAAGTAAGAAGAACACATTGTTAATAGCAACATATAACATAAGATCAATGGCAACTGACGAAAAAATTGGTGGAACTAGAGGAAGAACTGGGTCTGTCCGAGGTGAAGCTCAGGGCTGAACGGTGTGTGGACTTGGAATCAGGTAATAGACTTTACTATAAAGGCAAAGAAGACAAAACACACGGAGGCATAGGTTTTCTCATCAGGAAAGAAATGAAGACAAGTGTACGAATGTTTCAAACCATATCTGATAGAGTGGGATTCATAACGATGGAATTGAACGCACGGGAAAAAATCAAAATAATCCAAGTATACGCCCCAACCAGCTCATGTGAAGATGAAGAAATAGAATCCTTCTACGAAGACCTAACAAAAGCAGTAGAGGGTGACAAAATAAAATCCACTATCAATATGGGAGATTTCAATGCAAAGTTGGGAAAGAAACTAGACGAAACTGAAGATAAGTTCGGAAACTTTGGATTTGGCATTAGAAATGATCGTGGTGACCGCTTTGTACAATATCTAGAACAACAAAGCTTAAACGCAATGAGTACTACAAAAAGAGTAGCAACAGAAAATAGACATGGATATCACCAAATAGAGAAACTGAGAATGAAATAGACTATCTACTCACAGATATTATACAAACATATTTGAAGATGTTACAGGGCTTAATAGGTTTACAACGGCTAGTGATCATCGACTAGTGAGAGCAAGGATACATTTCAGCAGGAAACAACAGAGAAAGAAAATGAATTCAAAAACAACATCGGTGAGCTGTCAAAAAATAAGATACAACAGCGAGAAGTTCAGAGAAACTTTACCGAAGATCATATCCGAAGACCGACAGCGGTCAGATGAGGAACACCACGACATCGATAAAATGAACCAACTGAGACGAGCAGGTGAAAAAGTGGGCAAACCCGAAAACAAGAGAACAGCTAAGCTCAATACCACGACGAAGGCACTAATGGAGAAAAGAAGAAAACTCTGGAGTGAAGGTAAATACAAAACAGTAGAATATGCGGAACTCAATTAAACAATCAAAAAGATGATTGAGAAGATTTGAGGAAACATCAAGAAGAAGAAGTGCAGAAGATTCTGAAGAGAAATAAGGGATTCAATTGCTTGAGGCCGCAACAAAGGAATCTTATTATTATAGCTTTAAAAGACAAAAACGGCAGGGAAGAAAGAGATATTGAGAAAAAACACATATAGTAGAATAATTCTATAAAGACCTATACACCTCAGAGAAAAAGCCAGGCGATGAATCACGGGAAAATATCAAAAGAGAAGACTTGATCGAAGAAGCTTCAAAAGGCTTAAAAAACAACAAAGCTGCAGGTCCCGACGGCGATGCTACAAGAAGGAAGGGAAATTATACTACCCACTTTGAGGACATTATTCAATAAATGCTTGCATAGCGGTAGGATTCCAGAAGACTGGGCTAAAAGTGCCGTCGTTTTGCTATTTAAGAAAGGCGAAAAGAGTGACCTAAAAAACTATCGCCCCATATCACTACTGTCACAGATCTACAAGCTATTTATGAAAATAATCACTAACCGATTTGACGGCAAAGATGGACTCCTACCAACCCGTTGAATAGGCTTTCGAAATGGGTATTGTACAGCTGAACATCTCCTTACTATGAGAACTTTGATAGAGAAAGCAAACGGATAACATCTGACTTTATACATGTCGTTCGTGGACTATGAGAACGCTTTCCATATGACTGAGATATGGGCCGTAGAACAAGCTGTAAACAACAGCAGAATTGATTCCAGTTATAAACAACTGATCCATCTATCAACAATCCTCAATTATAGTAGGACTAGAACACGAGACCAAACCTATAAAAATCCAGAGAGGTGTAAAACAGGGAGACGTTATATCGCCGAAGTTATTCACCTTAGCATTAGAAGATGTATTTAAATCATTGAGTGGGGAAGGAAGGGGATAAACATAAACGAAAAAACACTGAATCATCTTAGCTATAATAATCTATTGTCCTGATTTCCACCACTCTCGAAGAGTTGCAAGAAATGGCTACAGAATTAGGTGAAGCATCGCAAAAAATTGGTATGAAAATGAACATGCGGAAGACGAAAACCATGACTAACACAGAAGATAACAGAAGGATTACTGTTTGCGTACACTCTCTGGGCATGGTGGATGAATATGTTTACCTAGGTCAAATAATCGAACTTTATAGAGAGAACCAAACAGCAGAAATTACGAGAAGAGTTCGGCTTGCTTGAGCTGGATTTGGAAAATTAAAATGGGTCCTTCAAAGTCGTAAGATACCACAATACCTTAGAACTTGAGTCTACAATCAGTGTATTTTGCCTGTAATCTTACGGCTGCCAAACATGGACACTAACTAGAGCCATTATGGCCAAAATGTGCAATACACGAAGAGCAATGGAACGCAGGATGCTTGGAATAAGACTAACAGACAAGAAAACAAACACATGGATAAGGAAAGTCACGAAAGTTCGCTATGTCAGAGAAGAAATTGCCAGACTCAAATGGGGCTACGCGGGTCATAATGCAAGACAAGGAGATGGCAGATGGAATGCCGAAATACAAAAATGGAGACCATATTTGGGCAAAAGAGGAAGAGGTTGCCCTCCAATGAAATGGGGAGATGACCTGAAACGCATTTGAGGGCTCAACTGGTATCAGGTAGCACAGAACAGAGACAGTTGGAGAGAACTGGGGAAGGCCTTTGTCCAGAGTTGGATGACAGATGTCTCAAGATAGATAGATATCACTTTGCGAGGGTGCCCTAACAACATTTCAAAAAAAGAAAATTCATGAACGAATAAGGACCACCGTAAAATACACGCTCATATATTCTTTGAGAAAGCTTGATAACGCTTTGGTTTAACACCGCTTATCGCTTTTACTTTCGGGTGACCCCACGATACGCATTTGGTCGTCCGAGGATGATTGTGGAAGCTGCTGCTGCATCTTCCGCAGTCAACGTGATAATTACATTATTTGGGTGTTTTATCTTTTATGGGCCAGTGCATTAAATTTAAGTATGGAATATTGCTCTTTACAAGTCGTCTACTTTTGGAGAATATATAAAGATTCTCAGAGGTTTAATTTGTAGCGATAAAAATGCGAATTTGTTTCAAATGTTATTTCAACCTTACCTTTCCCAGAGACAACTGAAATTTCAATTTAACGACCAGAAGATAAGCAGTAGCCATTCCAACTAGATATGGTCCTATTCTATTCCAAGGTAAATCATATATATCGTCTAAACGAGCTAGCTGTTCATCCATGCTGAAAATTTGAATGCTAAATATTAGAACTAAACCTCCAGAAACAAATATTAAACATTCTTCGGAAGGTTGAATATTGCAGCCTGAAGGAAAATCTGCAATGTGTTTACACATATAACGATAATGCTCGCAAACAAGTTGTATTGAAGTATGAAAAGACAGGAGGACAAGGGAAATATGATCAAAAAAAAAACCATCGTACAGATTTTCAATGTGTAGAATATCGAAGTGGGACTAAAACAGTGACCTAAATTTCAAATTTGAGGCCAATATCTCGAGAATTAAAGACTTTATTAATAAAAAACGTCTTGCTACATAAAATAGTCGTTTACGCTTTTATATACACTTGAATTTCGCGACCTTCGCGGTCTTTTTGGCGGCAACTGTGAAGTGAAAATTTCGATATAATAAATACTTACGTGGGAATATAGCCAATTGAATAAGATTTGTACGTTGTCACCATCACACTCCCTAATATCATGAACAACAGAGTGAAAGATGCAGCCTTGAAGGCACTGAAATAAATTTACTCCAATCAGTTTTTTCCTTATAGACTAAATCGAGATATCAAAAGATACAGAGATAACTTTTCATTACTCTGAACATAATAACAAAAATGCTAAGTTTTCACATCAACTTGAGGTATCATTTCCTCGAGTTTCTAGTACTGCAGCTACTGTGAAAAGTGGAAAATTAACCATCAACCGTGATCTCTTTGCGTGAGGAATTCCGTAAAACGCTTTCCAGCTAGTTCTTTTCATTCTAGAGTTATTTGAAACATTTTAAAATGTTATAAAAAATGGTTCAGACATTCTACACGCACTTTCTCGCACGCAGAATCAGGAAGGAATATCCTCGACAAAGTTTTATACGTGGAAGGCTTTAAAACTATGAATGGATGAGGCTCAGAAAATTCTGAGGAAAAATCAGAACTGGAGCTATCAATACTACGCGGAGGGTTTACAATGGTCCTACTAACAAAAATCTATGCCATGAAAATCTCTGTTCAAAAGTGTATAACAAGAAGCCATTGTTATAAGAGGGAAATAATACAACTCAGCAACACACTTTCTTCAAAGGGCCATGAAAATGAAAAGAGAACTGATGTAACAGTGTTGATGTTGATGAAATCCCAGAAAAAGTAGAATTATTACGATTTACACTGTAGAAGAACCATACTTCTACGATCGACATATACTAGTCAGTATTGGTAAAATACCTGAGAGTCACCACGTATACCAAACTGAATCGAACAGAAATATGTCAGAAGATACAGGACATATCAGGACAAGAACAAAAAAGAATCACCCGAAGATTCAAGTGAACAGCTATCAAAAAAGCCTCAGAATCAATTGTCGACCGACATTTACTAGTCTTTATTAGGGAAAAATACCTGAGAATCACCGCGTACACAAAACTCATCTTGAACAAACACTTTAAAAACACCGCTCAAAAAACGCCAACTTGCTCTCACATCCGCTATACGCGTTTCTGAAATGACCTAAGAACTGAAGACAAATATGGTATAATCGATATACACATCGATAGTGAGATACATGCAGATCTATGCCGCACGAGTGTGATTGCTGAAGGTATTACAGATGGAAGGGTGCAAATAAAATCCGAAGACTTGCTTGACTGTATAGGAGTAAGCATAGAGATGAATGTGATCATGTATCCGTTGGACCTATGAAAGCAAAGGTCTGATAAGCAGCCTACAGGCTAATCTTAAATAACAACTGGAAGTCTTCCTACAAAAGACTCTTCAAAATGACGGAATTGATCAAAGAACATGCAGAACGTAAACAACGGTTCTACTAACAGAAATATATGACCTAAAAATCTCTGCTGAACAGTGCATAAAAGGGACCGCCAGAGGAGATTAATCAAGATCCTCACGCACAGCAGTGCTGCTCTTATGGCTGGCTACTAGATCCAAACTAGTCTAACTGACACTAAGAAACAGGGTAAACTTAATCTGAATGCCAGGACAAAAAGGCATTGCGAGAACAGGAAAAATAATCGACTAGTAAGAAAGAAAGACATCAACTAAAAGATTTGTAGAACCAGAGTCTACCATTTGAAATATGACGAAAGGTGTACAGGATTACCTTACTACCTGAATCAAACGATACAGGACATACCAGGTCGAAAACAGAAAAAAATTCACTCGGAATTAAGTAAACAGCTGGCAAAAAAGACTTAGATTCAACTAGATACTGACAAAGTATAGTGACAGATCTCTTATCTACCCACTATTAACCGACATGTACTAGTCTGTATAAGGGAGAAATACCTGAGAATCCTGCATACACAAAAGTCACCTTGAAATACGGTTCAGAAAAAGGCACCTTAGCTCTCACCTCCGCTAAACGCGTTTCTGGAATGACCTAAGGACTGAAGACAAATATGATATATTCGATATACACATCGGTATTGAGACACAAGCAGATCCATGGAGCACTAGCGTGGTTCCTGAAGGTGATACGGATGGAAGGACCTAAATAAAATCTGAAGAGTTGTTTGAATGTGTAGGAGTGTGCATAGAGGTGAATTTGAACATGGAGACGAAGGTTGGATAAGCAACGTACAGGCTAATCTTCCAGGTCAACTTGAAGTATCTCTACAAAAGTCTCCGCAACATAACGGAATTGATCAAAGACCACAGGGAAAGTAAACAACGGTCCTACTAACCGAAATATATCCATAAGAACCTCTACTCAAAGGTGTATAAAAGGGGCGTCCAGAGCAGACGAATCAAGATCCTTGCGGACAGTAGTGCTGTTCTTATGGCACTGAAAATAAACGCTTGGTAAGAAAGGTATCAATTGAAAGATTTGTAGAACCAGAACCTACCATCAGAATTACGACTCAAGGTGTGCAGGATTTCCTTACTAACTAAATTAAACAAAAATATATCACAAGGTACAAGGACATATCAGGACAAAAAAGAAAGGAATTACTGAAAGAATCAAGTGATCAGTATGCAAAAAAAGGCTTGAATCAATTAGGGACTAAAGATAGTGAAAACCTCTTATCTCCCCACTGTCCCTAAGAGTATATCTGCAACGAATGTATTCTATGAAAGGATCAGGTTGAGAAGGAAAAACTATAAAAAGAATATAACATGTAATTATAGTTTAATCTGAAGGTGAAAGTTGCCAATAAATCACCTAAAAAAAGTAAGCAAGCCTGAAACTTTAAGAGTGACATATTAACAATAAAAGAGTTATATACTTACAAAGTGGAAACTATTAATAAAAATGCTGCTATCATAAAACACTGGGTATCGAGTGACAGGTACCAAGACCAACTCAAGCACATTTCACTTCTTGGGAAGAGATTGTTCAGGTATAAAACATTTCTCCACCAGTATTTTGAGCATAATTCATCCAGATTTTCACTAATCTCTAAAGACGATGTTCTTCGAATATATGTAAAAACTACATCACATAAAAGTATCACGATGAAGTATGCTGGAGTCAATCTGTAAGATAAAAATCATAATATTAGTCAGGAAAAAGAGCTTCCATCGAGAGAGTTGTGCGAACAAGAGAGAAATGGTACCGAACAATTTTGTTTCTGTAATGTCAAAAGATGGTTCACTTTAGAATTATACGATGTTAAAATTCCGATTTTTTTTGTTTTTCTCAATATTTTCCCAATTTTTCGAGTAATTTGGATCGATTCGATGCGAAATGTGGTGTGTATTCAAGGATATAATAACAAGTACTGTGTTTTGAGGAATTTTACTTAATAATTGCGATTCGTAACGCGTTTCACTACACCGTAGCTTTTTCAGACGAATGAATATACAGAAAAAATATAAATGAGAATATAACTATAAATGTTCTTGAGTAATTAAAAGCTTATTGGGTTGCTTCTTCTTGAGTGGTTATTTATGACAGGTATATCCAATAAAATTAAGGAATAGATTGCTTCCCGAAGAGATTCAATAGAGGTGAAGGGCTTAAATCGACTTGTTCATTGATGAGTCTACCTGAGTGTTTGTATTTATTGATTTCTAAATTTTCTCAAAGATCTACCTTCCAATATTTATTATCTGTATGCAAAATTTCAAACTGTGGGTCGAAAGAATGATTATTTTCTAAGAGATGATTCGCGTAATTTGAATCTGATTTTTTATTTGAAAAACTGCGTTTATGTTCCGATATTCTTATATTAAAATTTCTATGTGTTTTACCAATGTAGAAATTATTACAGTCATTGCAATTCAATTTATAAACACCTGATTTATTGTTTTTACCTGGTTTGGTTTTATTATTTTTTATATATTTGCCTATATTATTATTAGTTTGGAAAGCTATGTTGAAATTATTCTTATTCAAGAATGATTTTAGTTTCTCACTTGTAATGCCAACGTAGGTTAAGGTGTTGAATTTTTCTTTCAATTTATCGACAGGAAACTTCATTCAATGCGATCCTACTTTATTTTTATTTAAAATATTATTTATTAGTTTGGGATTGTACATCCAAAATTGCATTCACAACCGAAATAGAAAGCAATAATTCGATAAATTTCTTAGACGTAACAATTTCGAATGAAAATGGAAAACATATTTTCGCAATTTACCATAAGCCGTCACATATAGATATTATAATACATAACTCGTCGTGTCATCCATATCAACATAAAATGTCAGCATTCAATAGTTTTATTCATAGATTGATTAACATCCCGTTATCACCAGAAAATTTCAACAAAGAACTAAATTTGATTGAACAAATAGCCAAAAATAATGGTTACAATCCCCAACTAATAAATAATATTTTAAATAAAAACAATGTAGAATCGCATTGAATTAAGTTTACCCTGTCGATAAATTGAAAGAAAAATTCAACACCTTGCCTACGTTGGCATTACAAGTGAGAAACTAAAATCATTCTTGAATAAGAATAATTTCAACATAGCTTTCCAAACTAATAATAATTTAGGCAAATATATAAAAATAATAAAACCAAACTAGGTAAAAACAATCAATCAGGTGTTTACAGATTGAATTGCAATGACTGTGTTAATTTCTACATTGGTAATACACATAGAAATTTTAATATTAGAATATCGGAACATAAACGCAATTTTTCAAATAAAAATCAGATTCCAATTACGCGAATCATCTCTTAGAAAATAATCATTCTTTCGACCCACAGTTTGAAATTTTGCATACAGATAATAAATATTGGAAGGTAGATCTTTGAGAAAATTTAGAAATCAATAAATACAAACACTCAGGTAGACTCATCAATGAACAAGTCGATTTAAGCTCTTCGCCTCTATTGAATCTCTTCGGGGAGCAATCTATTCCTTAATTTTATTGGATATACCTGTCATAAATAACCACTTAAGAAGAAGCAACCCAATAAGCTTTTAATTACTCAAGAACATTTATAGTTATATTCTCATTTATATTTTTTCTGTATATTCATTCGTTTGAAGAAGCTACGGTGTAGTGAAACGCGTTACGAATCGCAATTATTAAGTAAAATTCCTTGAAACACAGTACTTGTTTTTTTTATTATTGATCATGGAATTTTACCAAGTGAAAGCCTCCCAAATTCAAATGTGCCTTCAAGGATTTACATGATTCGGCGTGTTACTATCTATAGAGTTACATATCTCTTTAACTAAGAAGATCTTTGTGCTACGCCACTGCCTTACTATGCCTGCCACTGTTCTCACTATGATAAACTCACTATTTGTTCTGTTCACACACTGTTTTGTCAATTCAAAAATTTTGACCAAACGTCTAGTTTTGGAGTAGGCAGTGGAGATTTCGACAGCAATTCATCTTTACTTAATTTGTTTCGGGCTGAATAATTCAGATAATAGTTCTGTGAATCAGCCTAAGGTAATTTTTCTCACCTTCAATCAAATTATATAGATCACAAAGAAATTGATATCCGTTAATTTATTTTTGAATTAGTATTTGATTGATGTTGCCGAAGAGCTTTAAAACTTCTGAATGAAAAGGGATCTTGAACTGAGGAGTCGTTAATAGATGGATAAATTCCAGTTTATCATTCTCTCTGGTCTGTTTTCTTATATTTATACAAACATACTCACCTTACAAATCTATGGAAGCACATAATAAGGAATTCAGAGATTTTTCGTGAATAATTCACATTCTGTTCATTCAATTTCTTCGATTTGTAGAAAAGATAAGCGATTAAAAATCCGCTAGAAACAAAAAGAAAAATTAATAAATTTCGACTGAAATTTTCACATTGTCATATAAAATAAATTCAGTTTTTATCGACCCGTTGTATGGAACCATGTCTATATGCAAAGCAGTACCAACTGTACCAGTTCGTATTTCTAAAAATTACTGAATCATCTAAAATAAATTGATTTCCATAATTAATTAACAAACCTGCGCAACGCTAGCGATGTGGAACAACATATATCTTCGATTTTAATCTGTATTCGTCACAATGTGCGAGATGTCATGCAAATGGACTTGATGCTCACGACATGACCCATCTTTTGCTAATATTTACTAACATGAAACAAGAAATAAGATATATTGAGTTACCAAACGATCTAAAATAGCGTTAGATTTGCGGAAATGCTATCCCGTGAGTTTTGTTCAAATTTACATGGAAATTTTCTCTTTATCTCACTTTATCAGTGGCTTTTGACCCGTGATTTTTTGAGGAGTTCGGAATGTAGAAGTTCATGCATGCAAAAATTACTTCAGTTACGGATTAAGTGCAGACATTGGTCTGGATCAGAAAAAAAGTCATCATCAAAGAGAAAAGACGAGAAAAACCCGCTCAGCCCCTACCTGCTTTTAATGCCATATCTGGAAGGCGTTTGATTTTCATTGCGTTGCTGTACGAACTCACCACTAGCAGAAACAAGGTTGTGGTCGAACTTGGCAGTTTATGTCGGAGGTACCAATAGAAGGATGAAGGAGAGAATAGAAGAGTACAAAGGATCGGTAAAACCAATCAACCAATCAAGGTCATACAATAGATTTCAAATATATATATATATATATATATATATATATATATATATATATATATATATATATATATATATATATATATATATAACAGCTCTTCAGGCCGAGTAGGCCCATGGCTTCATTACACGTTCTTCTCCATTTCATTTTATTCATAACTGCTCCTTCCAGTCCTTCACTCCTAGCTCTATCTTTCTCCACCATCTTGATCCATTCTGTGCGTGGTCTTCCCCTGCCTCTTCTTCCCGTTATTCCCTTGTCAAAACTTGTCTTGTTGTTCTATCTTCTCCCAGTCGGAAAACATGGCCATTCTTTGTGCTCTAGCCACATTTGTTATTGAGGGTTGTCCATACAATTCTTGAAGCTCGGCGTTCGTTCTCCTTTCCCAACGATTTTCTACCTTTTTTCCACCATATATTCTTCTGAGTATTCTTCTCTCGAAAACTTCTAATGTATATTATCCCTGTGATTCAACTTCCACAGTTCGCAACCGTATGTTACCACATGCCTGATGATCTTCTGATAAATTTTCTTCTTCGCGTTTTTCGATATATTTTTGGACCTGAGCACTCTGTATAATCCTCCTAAGCATTTTGTTCCTTTAGCTATCCTTTCCTGTATTTCTACTTTCTCCTCCCCTGCTCTCGTCAATGTTACACCTAAATAGTTGAACTGTTCTACCTTTTCAAAGCAGTATGTCCTATCTTCACTAATTATTTGCAGATTTGAGTGCGTTTCATTTTCTTGTTATCCTCCTATCATATACCTGCTTTTATTTTTATTTATCATTAAACCCTTTCTTCTTGCAGCGGTTTCTAACTTCCTGAATTCATTCACCAAATGTTCTCTTGTTCTGGTCACAATAACTATGTCGTCTGCATACGCTAAAACTTGTGTCTTTTGACTGTATATGGTACCTTTGCTAGCTATACTGCTCTCTTTATAATTTTATCCATCACGATATTGAAAAGTGTAGTAGAAAGGGATCTCCTTGTCTCAGGCCTTTATCAACACAGAATTATTTCGACAAATGCCTTATTAGTTTGTCAATGTAATTCTTTTTATTTTTTTAGTTCATCCATTGCTTCATATATATATTTTCTCATTATTCTATCATGAGCCTGTTTATAATCGATGAAAAGCATATGGAGTATTATGTTTTGATCAATAGTATTATCTATAATTTGCTTCAACACAAAAATCTGATCCATGACTGATCAATTTTTTCGGATCCCACACTGATATTGTTCTAGCTTTGGTTCTATTATTTCGTTTAGTCTATTTTTGATAGATATCGCCATAATCTTGTAGATAGTGTCCATTAAGGCAATCCCTCTATAGTTCTCGCAATTGGTCGTATCCCCCTTCTTGTGCAACGGACATATTAGAGCTTCCTTCCACCTACTTGGCATTTTCTCCTCTTCCCAAACTTTAGATATTATAAAATATATATTGTCCTCCATTTCTTGTCCCCCTATCTTCAACATATCCGCCGTGATGACATTTTCACCTGGCGCTTTGTTGTTTTTAAACAATTTTATGATTGATCTTATTTCTTCCTTATTTGGTGGTTCCTCATACGCTTCATTTAGGAAAGCCCCTTCATCGTTCGCATTTTCACTAGTCTCTTCACTTTCCCCGTCTAACAACTCTCTGAAATACTCACTCCATCTCTTCAAACTTTCTTCTATTCCTTCTACCAAGTGCCCGTTTTTGTCTTTACAGAATAATATTTTATTTTGCTGATAGAGCCTCCTCTGATATTGTATATTTTTACAGAATTGTCTCGTCTGTTTTCGCATATAGTTGTTTTCCAGATTTTCCATTTCAGTCTCTATATATTCTCTTTTCTTTCTCCTGCATGTGCTTTTTGCTTTTCTTCTCTTTTCCCTATATAGCTTCTGGTTCTCTTTTGTGTTGTTTTTCATCATATTCATTCTGGATTCTTCTCTTTCAAGTACTGCTCTCCTGCACTCTTCATCATACCAACCTCCTTGATCTGCTTTGCTATCATCTTTTAGCAGCATATCTGCTCCTTCTTTCATCATCCGTTCCAACTGTCTCCACTGGTCTTCAACGTTTTCCTCTTTAGTACTGGAAATTCTTTTGTTAATTCTGGTCTGAAACTCCTTCCTAATATTCTCATCATTCAATTTTTCCACTGCATATTTGATAACTTTATTGCTTTTACTTTCCTGATGTTCTGGTTTCCTATATTTTATCTTGGCTCTTACGAGCATGTGGTCTGTGTCCACGTCTGCTCCGCGTAAACTCCTAACATTCATTACATACTTGGCGTGTTTACTCTCTATAACCATGTGATCTCTTTGGTTAACTGTTCTATTATCAGGTGATATCCATGTACCTTTATAGATATCCTTATGCTGAAAATAGGTTGTGACTACTCGAAGATTCCTCTCTGTTGCTAGTTCAATAAGTTTTTTCCATTCTCATTACTTTCTTCGTGCTTACTGTACTTTCCTATAGCAGGCCTGTATATTTCTTCTTGTCCCAGTTTCGCATTGAAATCTCCCAGAATAATTTTAACATCATATTTAGGGGTCTTGTCGTACTCTTCTACTATCATTTCATAGAATTTTTCCTTTATTTCATTCTCTTTTTCTTCTGTGGGACAGTGAACATTTATAAGAGTCAACTTCCTGTACTTGCTTCTTACTCTAATTTTGCATAATCTATTCGTTACTGGCAGGAATTCAACTACTTCTTGTTTTAAACTTCTATTAATCAAAAATCCCGTACCGAACCTCCTATCTTCGCCACCGCTATTAAAGAATATGTAATTCCCACTTCTTTGACAAAATTACCTAGTTGTTTGATTTCTTGTAACGCAAGTATATCGATTTCGTATTTTTTCATGATTTCTGTGAGTCTTATCAATGTTCCTTCCACATAAGTTGTTCTGACATTCCATGTACCTAGGTAAATTTGATCCTTTTTCTCTATTGTCTAATTTTCTCTCTTTTTATGCTTCGTCTGTTGTAGATGCTCCTCATCATTTTCTATCTTCATCTCTCTTTACTCTTATCCTTTTCCTTAGCCAATTTCGTCATGGGGACTTCACAAGTGCTGGCCTCAATCAGTTTTTTGGAAGTACTTGAAACACAATGTTCCGGTCAGCTTCCTTCTCTAATCGTGCCTGGTTGTCATTCCACACCCATTTTTCCTCTTCAATAAATAATTTTCGGTATCCAATTTTCACGTTTTTCCCATCTTTCCTTTCTGCACTTGCAATTCCCCTGATGTGGCCCTGTATCTCTCGATCTTTCTTTGATAAATCATCGTTTATATAAATCTTTACTCCAACTAGTCGGCCAAGCTTGTTCTTATTCATCATGACATTTTTCTTCACCTCTGCATTTTCCAACTCTACTCAGCACGTTTTCGGTCCCAATTTGCTGGCTCCTGTTATCTTCACCTCAATTCCTAAATGTTTTTCAATTGTTTCCGCAATTTCAGTTGTGAGCTCATCTTTATTCTCGGAGTTTATCGTCAGACCTTGTACAATTAAATTGTTTCGCCTTTTTTCGTTCTCCAGTTTATCAATTCTATCACCCAACAACTCTAGTTTGCATTCCATCTCCCTATTCTATTCTATGAGTATCTTGTTCTCTTTTTTCAATTCTATTATATCATTTCTATAATCCTTCTGTTCTTTTCTGAGCTCTTTCACCTCTAAAGACAGATCCCTAAGCAAATCCAGAATTTTTCCAAGTTTTTCTTCATGCTTTCCATCCTTATCAGGTGTTCTGTGGGTTTTTCTCACTTCAATTTGTCCATCCGGATCATCATTGAGCCCTCTTTTTCTTTTTCTGTCGTCGGTGGAGTATTCATCGTCGCTTTCTCCCACTAGCCGTCCAGGGTACTTTAAGGATTCTGCGGTATATCCACATCTCGAAAGCCTCTAATTTGTTTATTTCATTCGCTTTTAATGTCCAACCTTCCATACCATAAAGAAGCACCGACCAAATGTAGCACTTAGTGAATCTTAGCCTTAGGTTAAGGTCAAAGTCGGAGCAGGTGAACACTTTTCGAAACTTTAGGAATGCCTGTCGTGCTTGCTCTATGCGATATTTTATCTCTTTTTCTGATGACCAGTCTTGAAACAGCCAGATTTCCAAGTATTTAAACTTTTCTACTCTTTCTATGAGCCTTGCGTTAAATATTAGCGTAGAGTCTTCGAACATTTGCTGGTTTCTGGAGATAATCATAAATTTTGTTTTTTTTTACATTTATATTTAGGCCCATTGATTGGCTTTGTTCACCAACCCTATTGACCAGTTGTTGCAGGTCGGTCATGTTGTCAGCTATTAAGACCGTATCGTCAGCATATCGGATATTGTTTATCCACACTCCATTGACTTTGATTCCCATTTCCATGTCTTCTAGTGCCTCTTGGAAAATCGTCTCTGAATACAAATTGAATAGGAGTGGAGAAAGCACACATCCCTGTCGTACTCTTCTTCTAATTTGGATGTCATTAGACATATTATTGTCTACTTTTATTTGTGCTGTTTGGTTCCAGTATAAATTCTCAATGCATCGTATGTCTTTTTGGTCTATATCAAGCCTTTTTAGAAGCTGCATTAATTTGTGGTGCTGTACACGATCGAATGCTTTCTCATAGTCTATGAAACATAGACAGACATCCTTTCTCTGATCATGGCAATTCTGGACGAGCACTTGTATGGCGACTATTGCTTCCCTTGTAACTAACCCTTGTCTAAACCCAAACTGCGAGTCACTTATGTCTCTTTCACATTTTTTGTAAATTCTCTAGTGTATGATTTTAAGAAATATTTTTAAGGTATGGCTCATCAATCTAATGAGTCTGTGGTCTTCACATTTTCTTGCATTGGTCTTCTTAGGCAGGGGATAAAACTTGAGCACAACCATTGCTTGGGATAGTGTCCTGTCTCATATATAGTGTTAAACACTTTATGTAGAGCTGTGATGCCTTTTCATCTAGGAGTTTGAGTATTTTTGAAGGAATTTCGTCTGGGCCAACTGCTTTATTATTTTTTTGCGTCGCGTATAGCTTTTTCAATTTCGTCTTTAGTTATGGGTGGACCGGTTAGTGAAATATTGACATCAGCTGGAGGTCTGTCATCGTCAAATAGTTCTTTTATATACTTTTCCCAAAACATTGTTTTCTCTTTGCTGTCGAGGACTTTCTGGTTGTTATTATTGACTATTACAGTTGTTCTCATTTTTCTATATATACTAGCAGTTTTCTTCAGTTTTTGTGCATGTTAAAGTCATCATGTTGGTTTTGTAGTTGTTCGATTTCTTGGCATTCACGTTTAAGCCATTCGTTTTTGCTATTCTAATCTTCGACCTTATAAGTCTTTGAATGTCTTTGTACTTACTATCTTTCCCATCTTTCCTTTCTGCACTTGCAATTCCCTGATGTGGCCCTGTATCTCTCGATCTTTCTTTGATAAATCATCGTTTATATAAATCTTTACTCCAACTAGTCGGCCAAGCTTGTTCTTATTCATCATGACATTTTTCTTCACCTCTGCATTTTCCAACTCTACTCAGCACGTTTTCGGTCCCAATTTGCTGGCTCCTGTTATCTTCATCTCAATTCCTAAATGTTTTTCAATTGTTTCAGCAATTTCAGTTTTGAGCTCATCTTGATTCTCGGATTTTATCGTCAGACCTTGTACAATTAAATTGTTTCGCCTTTTTTCGTTCTCCAGTTTATCAATTCTATCACCCAACAACTCTAGTTTGCATTCCATCTCCCTATTCTGTTCTATGAGTATCTTGTTCTCTTTTTTCAATTCTATTATATCATTTCTATAATCCTTCTGTTCTTTTCTGAGCTCTTTCACCTCTAAAGACAGATCCCTAAGCAAATCCAGAATTTTTCCAAGTTTGTCGTCATGCTTTCCATCCTTATCAGGTGTTTTGTGGGTTTTTCTCACTTTAATTTGTCCATCTGGATCATCATTGACCCCTCTTTTACTTTTTCCGTCGTCGGTGGAGTATTCATCGTCGCTTTCCCCCATTTTCAAAACTCAATCTAAACTTCGACTAGAAAATTACAACAATTCCCTTTCAATCCTAACGCCGGCCCTGTCCGATTTATCGCCGTTTATTTCAAAGGCTCCAATCGAATCTGCAGAATACAACACCATAGTAAGCACCTCATCCAAGAAGCAGTGAAAATTGGAAAAAGCATTACAATGAACCAAAGAGACGAAACTCTAGAATTATCGAATACTTATTTCAGGATATATAAAATCATCACATCAACAGAGAATAATGTAAGTGCCTCCACCACCAGTACTACCGACGCTCACAACGAGATATTGAAAAGAGAACCACTAAGGAACTGCTCCAACGAATGTCTACCAACCGCCTGAAGATAACAAAGAATAACTTGTCGAAATGTCGCCAAAATTGACAAATTAAATTGGATCACGAAATGAAACCAGAAACAATCTTATAAATATTTTATTGCTTTTTCCTATTTACTATAAAAGAATGATATCCAATGATTCCAAATCAAATATTCAGATTGTTCTCCATTTATCTCCACACCATAATATAATGTCGACTGAAAACGAACTGCAACATGATTCAGTATATTAGGAGTTATTTGAAGATACTGATCAACAATTTGCTGGGATAGATTGTCCAAATTCCCAGGCTGTGTAACACAAATTTTCGACTTTAGATATCCATACTAGAAGAAAGTTTAGAGGGTTCAGGTCTGAAGATCGGCCAGGTTACTCCAAAGGATCTCTCCTTCGAATCCAACAGCCAGAGTATTGCAAATTAAGATTGTGGTAAACTCATGCGGCGTAGTAAGGAGGAACTACATCTTGTAGGTGGTGCAACTGTTTTACGAATAAAAGGAGATCGTTTTTAATTTTTCTGTTATTAATGGATCTATCGAATGGGCCAACAAATTTGAAGAGGCGTTTCAGATTGTTTGAAATAACAAGGCCGGTGCGGCAGCACCTACCTGGAAAGCTGACCCTTTTATGCACCTGCCTATTGTAAATGCTCCCTTCTTATGTATTTAGATACGTGTAACAACAGTGTGTTAGTGTTTTTTTACACCTGAAATGCAAATACCAATTCTTCTATCCCAAACTGGAAAATATTTAAGAGTGGTGGTCAGTATAAGCAGCTAAGCCAAGCAATAAAGTTGTGAGTTCGTTCAAATTTTTTGTGTAATTTCTTCATGAAAATGAAGTCCTCCAGAGAAATGAGAAAATCTCTTAACATACTTAAGTCGAGAACAAAAAAAAGCAAAAATGTTTTTATTAAGAAACATCTAAAATGGATGAAAGTTATTTATCCTATGCCAGGGGTGCTCAAACTTGAACTGCTGGCCTTCTACCTCAATATTTTTAGAGTACTTACAATCGACTCTGAGAGACTGCAAGTATGTGTGATGCAGGGTTGTCGTACATACACGATACACTCTACCTACCTATCTACCTAGGTAGAGTGTACCGTAGCATATATAGATATTAGCTTTCCGCACAATATACATTATCTTAGTCGAGGTTTTGGTTATGTTTAGTAAAGTTCTTCTCTATAATATCATTAAAAATTAAAATTGCGAGTTTATTGGTTGTTATAAAACAAAAGAGTTACATATGGTGTTAAATTTAACTAAGGAGTCACTTTGGATGTTGAAGCGTGGTACTGCATGTCCTCAGCATACTTTTCATAAGATGGTACGTAACCACTGAGTGCTAATCGCAAGCATGATGACATATGATCGTCCAATAGTCGATTGCGATATTTTGACTTTATTATTTTCATTTCAGAAAATGCAGACTCGCACAAGTAAGTTGACCAAAAAACATTGCCGTCAGTTGAAGGGCGATTTGCCTTAGATTCGTATATTTATCTTCAGATATAAAACACCACCTTGAAGCTCCAAGTTAATGGTGTTTAATCCTAGATCACTAACCTTCGTCGAAACGACGATGCGGTCCCAAAAAAAAAGTAGTATAAGTTGCGTCGTTGCATGCATTTCAGATTCCGGATCATCCCAGTCACAAATGTATTCATCAATAGTTTTTTTCTGAAATATTTGTTTCTTTTGTTGATTTTATTACTAAATTTTAATATTTTAATAATTTTTAGTCTTTGTTTTTTCTATTTCGTAAGATTTGAACATTTAGAAAAACAGAAATGTTCAAATGAGTAAAATGTCTGATCTCAATTGAAAGACTGTCAAAGGATTAAAATGTGATTTTAGTAAATAAAACTTATAAACATGTTAACAAATAATTATAGTAATGAATAAGTAAAACACATATAAATATTTTATTCCATAACTCTTTAGAAGCCACTCTTTTATACGTCGTAATCGAAACTATTAAGGTTAGTAATAAGCGTTATAAAATAAGGTTAGTGATCTAGGGCTGAGTGCGTTTTGATGTCAGTCAAAAGTGCCAAATCAGTAAGCCATTTTTCGTTTTTCAACATCTGAGTGTCATCACCTCTTTCGTCTAGAAAAGCTGTTATTGCGAGCAATAGTTCCCGAAACCTTTCTAGGAATTTTTCGCGACTCAACTACCTGCCGTCCGTGTGATGAACTAAATCAGTGTGTTCAGCTGACTCCCTATCTTCCAACGGCAACTTGAAGAACCGCCGTTGCAAGCTACGTGCACGGATGGAATTCATAATTTCTGTTGCAATGTCCATAATTTCCTCCGTGTTCAAAAGTTTTGAACACGAAACTTGATGAGGTATAATGCTGGAATGAATAAAAAGAAGGGAAATCTTCATTAGCTCAACACATTTCCTCCAAACCATTTATATTTCCAGTCATTGCTTGTGCTCCATCGATTGGTATGCACACTAATTTATATATTAGTAGTTTTTTACAAAATTGAAGAAAACGTCATATATATCTTCGCCACGGGTCTTCCTCTTCAGAGGAATGATTGTAAAAATTCTTCCCTAGCCAACACGTCATTGACTACCATCCGAATAAAAATTCACAGCTGTAAATGTAAAGAATAGTATGCACATTTCATGATATCATGTTTCAGTTTATCTCCCATGTGCTGACTCAAGACTTCAATACGCCTTGTGACAGTCGGATGAGATAACTGGAGTTCTCTAATAGCAGACATGATTTCTGTTTTATTTTTAAAATCTCCAAATAAAGTATCACAGGGTTCAATAAATGCTTCCTTCACAACCGATCCATCTTCGAATGGTTTCTTGTGTTTCGCCAATATATGAGATATTTTAAATGACGCGATCGTAGCAGCTTTTGATTGTTTGGCTGGTCTTGTGAACATGATTTGTTTTTGTTTCAAACAAGATATCAAATCACGTACTCTTTGTTTTCTTAATTTAGTCTGTGGCGGAAAATTGTTTCCATAGTTTTTATGAACCGTTTTATGATGCATCTCTAGGTTACCACGCTTAGGTGTTACAATTGACGCACAACAAATAAGACAAATGCAATTATCCTTCACCATAGAAAAGAAAAATCGTTCCTCTTACTCGTTATCAAAATGATACGTTTTAGTTTTCTTCGCTGCATTCACTTTGTACTATTTAATAATAAACTTTGTATTGACGTAGTTTTTCCTTCAAGTTACAATTCAGAATGACTCCAATTCCTGCAAGCGCAACATTTATACAGTGTGTTCCAACGAAAATTTGACTCCCCCTATAACTCCGAAATGAGTAACATTAGCGAAAAACACCAAGACACGTCGATTTTTGTTTCGAGGGGGAGCATTTTTCGAAATAATTCGAAACTTGTCAGATCAACCCCCTACCCCCAGCAACCCTAATTTCGAAATTCATCATAGGGAATAAGGGTCGAGTGGCACCTTACTGTAAAGGTCTGTCAATTCTCCATTCTGATTTGTCATTTTTAGAATTTTAAATTAACATACAGGGTGTCCCAACCGAGGGTAAAGTTGAATTCCTGCAAATCCCAAATACTAAATGAAATCGATTTATTTTGGCATAATGCAAGCGCAGGTTTATGCTCGGTCTAGAAAAACGACCTACACTTGTGAATTTGGAGTTGGTGCAATCAACCCTCTATTTCCAGCATCCCCAACTCAAAAATCATTCGATCGAAAATAGGTCAAATGGCACCTCGTTGGAAAGGTATTTCAATTTTCTCTTCGAATTTGGTATTTTCGAAATTCAGAATCAGCATACAGGGTGTCCCGGAGCAGGAACACTGAAAATCCAAATAACTTTTTGAAACTGGTTCATTTCGGTATAATACGAGAACATGTTTATGTTTGATTCGAGAATAAGACTCTCTTGCGTGAATATGGAATTTTTGCAATCAATCTCTTCCATTCAGCATCCCCAACTCAAAAAATCATACAAGTGATTACAGGTTGAGTGGCAAAGTTCCAGAAAGATTTTTCTATTTTCTGAATCACTGAGGCATTGGTTTCAGTTTGGCAATCGAGGTTTTCTGGCGTGAGGATTAGGATGAGGGGATGATGGAGAAACTGATTGGATGCTCATCTAAACAGGAAAACGAGATTTATTGAACTTGTATTCAATTGAAAACAAAAAACTAACTTGATTATTACAACAATTGTTCAAAATGACCTCCGCCCACCTCCATACAGTTATACAGACGATTTTCGAACTCTCTTCTCACATTAGCGAAAACTTCAGGAGTCAAAAGTCGGCATTCTGTGATAATCCTCATCCGCAGCTCCTCCAGGTTTTCTGGTCTTGTGGCATAAACTTTAGATTTTAGATGGCCCCACAAAAAAAAAATCTAGGATTTAAATCTGGTGACCTGGCTGGCCACTCAACAGGTCCTCTTCTACCAATCCACCTTCCTGGGAAATTTTCGTCTAAATATTGGCGCACCCGAGCATCATAATGCGGAGGAGCACCGTCTTGTTGAAAACGCATTTCGTCCTCAGAAAGAGTTGGATCGTTCTGTAAAATTTCTGTCAATCTAGGATGTATGTGTTCCTCTAACAACTGTAGGTAGCCATTTCCATTCAGATTACCCTCAATAAAGAAAGGCCCAACTAGATGATTGCCAAAAATTCCTGCCCAAACGTTCAACTTCTGAGGCCTTTGCGTGTGGGCCTCTCTAAACCAATGAGGATTCTGTGTGTCCCAATATCGACAATTATGTCTATTCACTTCACCACTGAGCATAAAGGTGCTTTCATCAGAAAAACAGATGTTATTCAGAAAATTTGGATTGGCGTTTAGGTTTTCACTTAGATTTTCACAAAACTGTAAACGACGATCTGGATCATCTTCGTTTATTTCATGCACTAATTTTACCTTGTATGGGTGAAATTTGTGATGTTTCACGATTCTATGGACAGTTGTAGCTGATACACCAGTCAGACGAGATAGTTTTCTGATCGAAGTAGTATTCTCCATTTGTAGATGACCCACTACTGCCACTTCCGTTGCCTCATTTCTGACAGGACATGCCACTTGATGTTTTTTGTTTGCCACCGAACCCGTAGCTAGGAATTTGTCAACCAAATATTTAACGTAGTGGTGACTGACTCCCCTTTCTCTTTCAGGATGGTTCCTATCGAATATCCTTGCCGTTTCTTTGGCACAACTGTTATTTCGAAAATACGTCGATACAATTTCGACCCTTTCCTCAGTGGAATAAACCATTTTCAGATTAATTTCAACTGACGAACAACAACAATAATGAGGAACTGATCTGAATAATAATAATATTTCATTGCAAAATGAGAAATAACAGATGACTGCACGCCAGATGGAAATGAAAAAATGTGAACATTTTCAATGCAGAAATCAGCTTTATTTCTTCGTAATTGATGCTCAACACATCGTACCCCAATACTTTTAACAGTTTCGAATTAATTTTAGTTGATAATTTCAAATGACGATATTGAATTTTTCGAAAGCGACATCCTGTATGGAGAGCCGAACTGAATGAAATGCTTTAATCATTCTGGAATTCAAAAACCTTTCTGAAGATATGCCACTTGAATTATTTGTATGATTTTCAAGTTGGGGATGCTGAATGGAAGGGGTTGATTGCAAAATTCTATAACCACACAAGAAAGTCCTATTCTCGGATCAAACATGTTCTCGTATACCGAAATGAACCAGTTTCAAAATGTTATTTGGATTTTCAATGTTCCTGCTTCGGGACACCCTGTATGATGATTCTGAATTTCGAAAATACCAAATTCGAAGAGAAAATTGCAGTACCTTTCCAACGAGGTGCCACTTGACCTATTATTGATCGAAAGATTTTTGAGTTGGGGATGCTGGAAATAGGGGTTGATTGCACCAACTCCAAATTCACAAGTGTAGGTCGTTTTTCTAGACCGAGCATAAACCTGCGCTTGCATTATGCCAAAATAAATCTATTTCATTTAGTATTTGGGATTTCAGGAATTCAACTTCACCCTTGGTTGGGACACCTTGTATGTTAATTTAAAATTCTAAAAATAACAAATCAAGGTGGAGAATTGACAGACCTTTTCAGTAAGGTGCCACTCGACCCTTATTCCCTATGATGAATTTCAAAGTTAGGGTTGCTGGGGGTAGGGGGTTGATGTGAGAAGTTTCGAATTATTTCGAAAATGCTCCCCTCGAAACAAAAATCGACGTGTCTTGGTGTTTTTCGCTAATGTTACTTATTTCGGAGTTAGAGGGGGTCAAATTTTCGTTGGAACACACTGTATGGGCGTGAACGAAAGTCTCGAATGTTCTCGTCAAAGGCGCCGCCCGAAATTTCTGGAAAAGCGGTAAAAATAAAAAATGCGGCTTTTTTTTGACAAATACCGCGCGTTCCTTTGATAAAGCCTCTATTTGCCGCTAGCACAGTGTTATTTTATTACGTAATAAATTTTTGTAGTTTAATTACCTACTTAAAATTTTTTTCCTCTCGAGATCTACTCAAAAAGCACTTGCGATCGACCGTTTGAGCACCTCTGTCCTATGCAAAGTGCATTCGAAACTTTGAACGCGTTTTTCTCAAAATGGTGTTTTCAAAGTCAGTGACCAACATTACTCGAAAACGGCTGAACCGATTAGTCTCAAATTTTGACACGAGCTTCTATAATATATTTTTCAGTAATTAATCGAAGAGTTTTTCCCACCGATGAATTTTTCTTTATAAATAATTTAAGACCGAAATTTTGATCAAAAATTGATTTTTCTCTTTGAGAAACCACCATTTTGTCAATAAATTTTATTTTGCTTATTACTTCGATAAATTACTAGATTTAACATTACATTAACGAAATCTGTTTGGTTTTTAATTTCAGAGGATCCAGTTCAGAGATATAGTGATCACCGTTTCTGAGATATTAATTATTGAAAATAATCCAATAGTTTTCCCATATCGAAGCCATGGAGATATTATCTTAATAACTGATGCAATTTTTCAGGAATTGAGCTAAAATTTACAACAGATATCTCCTTATTGTATGTTTATAACAAAATGAGGCAAAAATTCCTGACAGTATACAGGGTGTTATTTTTTCACGTGCATTTTCCTCTTTTTGCCCCCTGAACTTCTTTGTGGTGTGCTACTGGTATATTCCGAAAACAGAATCAAACAGATTATTCAATGCGAAAACTTTTCTGTTCTTTGTCTTTTCTATCTTTTCGATAGCGAAATCATCTTCACAGATGAGGCGTCCTTCTCGAGAAATGCAATCAGGAACTTTCATAACAATCACTATTGGACTGAAGAAAATCCCCATATGATTGAGGAATGTCACCATCAAGAACAATTTTCGGTTAATGTCTGGGTTGGAATAATTGAGGATTTCCTGATCGGGCCATTTTTTTTGCCAGACAGGCTGAATGGAGCCTTATATCGCCACTTTCTAAAAGAGATTTTACCTGTGTTGCTAGAAGATGCCGCTGCAAACTAGAAATAGAATGTGGTTTATGCATGACGGAGCACCACCGCACTTCAGCATGGAAGCTAGAGAATATCTGAATATGACATTCAATAACAGCTGGATAGGGCGTGGTGGACCAGAAGCTTGGCCTCCAAGGTCGCCAGATTTAAACAGTTTGGATTTTTTCTTTGGGGACATCTGAAAACTTAGGTTTATAGCTCTCCCGTGAATACACTTGAAGAATTGAGGAATAGAATTACAGCATCATGTGACGTCATCATAAATACCCCAGGAATATTTCAGAGGTTGCGCACTAATATGCGGAGACGAGCAGAAGCATGTATTCTTTCAGGTGGAGGACATTTTCAACATCTTCTTTGATTTGTTCTGTTTGTTCAATTTTGTTTTCATCATTATGAGTTTTGTTATTGAAATCATTCGAAAATCACCGCAAAACGTCTTTTTCGAGAGAAGCTCTAGCTGATATTTGAAATGAATATTTTACTAATACTAAGTCTTAAAATATAGTGAAAAGATACCATAATATGTGTACAAATTTGTGGATCAATAATTTTAAAGTTTTCCCAGAAAAAATTCTGGAAAACCTAACCTAACTGTATATAACTACGTAAAGTTATTTCGTAGTCCTCATTCTTCCGTTCGTTAAATCTTCTGTTATATACAAACATACCTCAAAAACAAATACGTATCCACACTATACGTTGAGTTGGTCATAATCTGAAGTAGAAATGTTTCGGAAATCCTGAAGGCATATGGAGGATCCGATGTAAAATCCGCCTTGAAATATAAAGAGTGAATCAAGATAACCCATAACATTCCAAAGAATTTAATTCCATGAACACATCGTACGGAACCTTCACCTATATTTGTGTTCACCAGAGCTTTAACATTCGAATACACAGAGAAACATTTCAATATTTCCCATAGGAGACTCCCCTCCTTCTCGATTGGATCTTGAGGTATTCGGACTAATTCAACTCCCCCTGAAACAACAATAATTGAAACAGAATGTTGGTATTGTGTTTTCGAGAAATAGAATATGGACTTTATTTATTTTATATGTCATACACTCCCCACAAAAATTGTCGCATCACCCTACTTTTACGACAATACCATAGAAACTTTTAGGTTGGTCATTCAAGAGTCGCTTGGTAACTTTCAGAAGTGTAAATTAAGAAGAGATCATTCAAAAGGAATGAGTTTATAATGGAAAATATCAACAATTTTCGAGTTAATGAAAAATTAAAAAATTCTACCATCTTCAAACATTCGCGAAGAGACCAATTAACTAGCATCGAATGGTTACTAATCATATTAAAAATCGAGTGTTTCCTCCCCAGGCCACAAATACTGCCAGTATACGTCTCGGAAGCCTCTCAAACAAATTTTGGATCTACTCTTGAGTCACTGAGTTCCAAATTTCATGAAGCAGATTTTCTAGTTGTTGGAGTGTTCTACAAGGCATCCTACGTTGCTGAATTTACCACCCCATGTTATCCCAAACATCTTCTATGGGATTCAAGTCGGGACTTCTGGCTGGCCATCTTAATATCAATTTCTGCATTTTGCAGAAATTCTGTAACTACTCTAGCTGCATTAGGTACAACATGGGGTTTAAGGATATCTGCGATGTATCTGGCCGCTGTCCTTTCAGTTTCAACGAAAACTAAACCGAGGCTATATCTACCAAGATATTCGTTTCTGATCAAAACGCAAAAACAGGTCAATTTTTGTTTCAACGGGTACATCTTTTGGGGTACAAAACCCCCTAAGCGGGGGTTGCAATACTTGAACATTTTGAATAGGGAATATGGGTTGAGTGATAACTGAAAAGAATGGTGGTATCTTTGTCTACATTGACTTGAACGAATTTCCATTTTTAATTAAAAACTGTAAAATATACAGGGTGAGCAACTGAAAGATAGGGAAGACTATTTCCCTGAGACTATTCAAGTTTCAGTGAGGTAAAATGGGACAGACCCATGCTGATCAATGGCAGTCATCATCAAGTACCATCGTCATCTCGAATTTCAACCCCTGGAGCAGATGTGATAACCCTTGAAAATTTGGAAGAGGGTAGATGGGTCGAGTGATACCTCGAAAGAAAGGTATTATCTTTGTCTGCATTCCTGTGAAAGAATTTTTATTTTTGATTGAAAACTGTAGAAGATACAGAGTGAGGCACTGAAAAATAGAGAAGACTATCGCCCCAAGACTATTGGAGTGTTAGTGCGAAAAACTGGAATAGATTCAATTTAGATCAAAAGCTGTCATCTTCCGAATCACCCTCATCTCGAATTTCAACACCTACAGCAGAGGTAGTACTTCGATCCAGTGATACCTTTCAAGTAAAGGATTTCGATTGCCATCATGACTGCTCGGAATAATTCTATTCTCATTGAGTTCCATAGGAGTTAGATGATGCTAAACGGAAAAGTGACTGAAGATGCAATGCATGGTATACCATCTATCTTCGACCAGTATCACATCTATCTTCGACCAGTATCAAACAGGGGTTGATTTTTCACTGAATAAACACCTTTTGAAAGACAATTACTCGTTCGGGACATCCGGTTTCAAATGTAATAGATAAAAAAACTAATACAATGGCTGGAAATGAAGAGGGGAATAAACGAAAGGAGAAAATTAACGAGTCGAAGTTGTACTTTAATACCCGATAAATGAACGGAACTGAAGTCACTAAAACTTAACGTAAATGTTCGAATTGGCCACCAACCTCCATGCACATAAACAAATTTTGGGTGAAATGTTCACGGACATTAAGTAAAATTTCAGGTGTGATTTGGTTACACTCATTGACGATGCGCTGTCTCAGGTCAAACAAATCAGCAGGTTAAGTTTTATAGATTATACTTTCGAGGTAGCCCCATAGGAAAAAGTCAAATGGATTGAGATCCGTAGATCGTGGGGGCCATTCTGTTGGGCCTCTGCTTTTAATCCAATGACCAGGAAAATGAACATCCAAAAATACTCGAACTTGTTGTGCAAAATGCTGGGGCGCTCCATCCTGCAGAAATACATCCTCGTTCTCCGAATAGCGGGGGTCATTATCAATCATCTCCGTTATTGCTGGGTCGATAAATTCTTCCAATAGTTGATAATACAACTCTCCGGTAAGATTTCCAGGAATGAAAAACGATCCAATGAGGTGAGGTAAATACCAACCGAAACATTTAGTTTCTGATGCTGCTGAGTGTGAATTTAGTGGAATATTTGCGGCTCAGAATCTGCCCAATAACGGCTATTGAGGCGGTTTACGGTTCCATTCAGAAAAAATGTACATTCGTCCGAAAAACATAAGTGAAATAAATAATGAGGATTGTGTATGACTCTCTCACTTATGGTCTCGCAGAATTGAAGTATTCGATCGAAATCATCTTCGTTCAGTTCTTGAACTAATTTGATTTTATATGGATGAAACTTATGCCCCTTCAGAATGCGGAAAATACTCGTTTGGTTCACACCACTTACATCTGCCAATTTCTGCAGGCTTAGAGTAGGATCAACCACCGCTTGACCAAGCAACGCCACTTTCACAGCTTCATTTCTTACTGGCCGCTCAATTACGCGCTTCTTATTTTGCACCGATCCAGTTTCACGAAATTTGGCAACTAATTCTAGTGCATACTTCGAAGTCACTTTAGCACCTTCGTGGCGTTGTTTGAAGATATTGGCTGTTCTGTTCGCTCAACTATCAGAACTGAAAAATAGTTCAACCATTTCAACCCTCTCAGCTATCGAGTAAACCATGACGATTTCATGAAGACTAAATTTCGAAGAAATGAGAAACTATTGTGATGATGCAAAGGAACTAATGTGGAATAAAATTGGGACGATGAAATTTAATACAAAAAGTACGAAAACATTGGGAATCAATTTTTTTGTTGAAGAAATCTGATCATTGTAACATCTGCGTTCCTGATTCGTGGTGTTGATTCGTATCGTCAAATAAGAGTCATTTCACATGAGGACGATGATCATACAGTATCACCTGAGAAAACAAAAAAGTTTTACTTTCAGTCAACTGATAAAAAGGCATGTACATGTGAACCCAACTCTAGATGCATTGCTCGCATATCGTACAACGAATATTCAAAGATCAATGGAGTTACTATGACTGATAGTTTTATCGTTTTCTTTCAAGATTCATAATCCTTCATAATCATTCCAATGTTTCAGCTGCTTCCCCAGTAATATTCATGAAGAACGAAATTTGCACACCATTGTGGAGACAAACAAAATCCTTTCTCAGAAGGTTATAACTGGACCTATCTTCTGCTTTGAAAATAACACAGGGTGGTCTCCCCTGCTCTAGGGGTTGAAATTTGAGATGTGAATGGTGTTTCGGAAGATGACAGCCTTTGATTTGGAATGAATCTGTCTCAGGGCGATAGATAGTGTCCTCTATTTTTCAGTATCTCACTCTGTATCTTCTACAGTTTTCAATCAAAAATAAAAATTCACCGCGATGCAGACAAAGATAATACCTTTCTTTCGAGGTATCACTCGACCCATCTACCCTCTTCCAAATTTTCAAGGGCGGTCACCCCTGTTCTAGAGGTTGAAATTCGAGATGAGGATGGTACTTGATGATGACTGCCATTGATCAGCATAGATCTCTTCCATTTTACTTCACTGAAACTTGAATAGTCTCAGGGAAATAGTCTTCCTATCTTTCAGTTGCTCACCCTGTATCTTTTACAGTATTCAATTAAAAATGGAAATACATTCAAGACGATGTAGACGAGTGATGGGTCATCACTCGACCCATCTTCCCTATGAAAAATGTTCAAGGATTGCAACCCCAGCTTAGGGGGTTGATATTTCAGGCAAGTATTGTACCCCAAAAAATGTACCCCTTGAAACAAAAATTGACCTGTTTTTGCGTTTTGATCAGAAATGAATATCTTAGTAGATATAGCCTCTGTTTAGTTTTCGTTTAAGAACACTCTATATTGCTGCATATCTTCTTCTCGATGCTTGTAAGGAATTACATATACAGCGTTAGTAGACGTAATATATATCGATCATTTCTAAATTTGAATAAAGATCCACCTCGAAGAGAATGAACAAAAAATCTCTTACAATAGTTGTAAGAGAGTTTTGCTGAGAATCAGCAAAAATCAACGGGTGTAAATTAATGATAATTACGTTAGAACTGTCACAAATATAAAAAATGTACAAAGCTAAAAAGGATTCAAAATGAAAAAAGGTTCACTTATTATCATATCATATATTCAAGGTATATCCTGAACCTTCTTGGAGCAGTTTATTCAACACGTTGACTGCCATGTGAGTTACATATGACTCAACCAGCGTTTGCCCAGAGCGCTATGTGAGTTAGATAAAACTCACAGGCTATATTTGATTTCTATGCCTCGTGAATAGCTGGTGTCTCACGGATGGTGTTGTTTTATAGACGATTAGTTAACAGAAGCGTCGGGGAACATGTAGATGTATTTAGCGCAGAAATTGATGGATACGTTTAGAAAATATGTATGTATCAACACATTTGAGATTTATGCGCTTCCTAATTATAATTTATTTGGACTAGATCTACATGATAGTAGTCATAATTGAATTTAAAATAAAATATTTCCTATTCAAAATAAACTGTTTTATTAAATACAAACTACACTCGGAGGCAAAATTAGCGGAACACTCGAAAATTTAACCAAATTCGAAGTTCGATATTTTTCCTAATTCTCAACCGATTTAGATGATTTGTTCGGCAAGTTATAGATCAACTATTCTGCTTTGTAGAAATTATAAGAGAAAACAAAAATAATCTGAAAAAAATTTTATACGGGGGCAAAACTAAAAGTGTTTTTTTGTCAAAAATTCGTAACACCCTGTGAAATTTCGTGGTCCGAGTTGAAACGTACAATATCATGGTCTGTCAAGACACACCTTCCTACAGTAACGCCCTTCTTGTTTCATGCGTTTATCTCTATTTTTGCTAAAATATATTTAATTTCAAGTGGAAAATCACCATTTTGAAGAAATTCCATTGAATCAAGAAATTGTCATTAAAATTCGTCTATCAATTTGGAATTTTCTTATTATCACTCAGGCGTGTCGAAATTGTCGTTTGCGATTTTTATGTTCGAATTGCATTGTTTATTGATGACAATTTGGTTTATTTGGTGAAAATTAGGAATTCATAGGAGATAACAGTCGGTAGGTATTAAAATACACAACCGAATTCTGGGACCATTGATAAAACTTTTCATTTACACATGTGCACACCTTTTTTTATCAAATATGAAACAAGGAAGGAATCGGGCAACCCGCGCTATACATGACCGTTTCATCGTCAATCAAACCATAAGAAATCCTCGTCTTACTGCTGTTCAGGCACGTAACCTTTTACAAGCAGTGGATAACATTAACGTCAGTGTGAGGACAGTCAGAAGACGATTAAATGAAGTTGGTCTGAGATCATACGCGCAAGCAAGAGCACCAAGACTCGATAGAGCCCATCGGGTAGCAAGATTGGCGTTTGCTAGGGAGCATGTAGCATGGACAATCAATCAGTGGAGACGAGTTTTATTTAGTGATGAGAGCCGATATTGTGTGAATTTCGTGGATGGTAGAGATATAATATGGAGGCATCGAGGGGAACGGTACAATCAAGCGAACTTCGCAGGAACTGAGCAATACGGTGGAGGATCAGTTATGATAAGGGGTGGCATATGCTTGGGAGTACGAACAGAACTGGAGATTATTGGCAATGGATCACTTAATGCCCATCGGTATATAACAGAAATCTTGGAGCCCCATGTTGTGCCTTTTGCTCCTTACATAGGGGAAAAATTCCTTTTTATGCACGATAACGCGCGCCCTCATACTGCGCGCATAGTGATAGAATATCTCAATGGAGTTGGGATCACACGAATGGACTGGCTGTCGCGGTCACCGGATTTAAACCCGATCGAACACGTTTGGGACATTCTTGGAAGAAGGGTTCGACAACGGAATCCAGGCAACGTTGAAGAGCTGACATTGGCTTTGCTGGAAGAGTGGGACAACATACCTCAACAGATGATAGACAACATCATTGGGAGTATGCCAAATCGTATGCGCGCTATAATAAGAGCTCGGGGGGGTCATACTCGCTACTAAAATCAAATGTTCTTTTGGGTCATCATGAACATTTTTCTCAACATGTTCATTTCATTTCACGAGTGTATCGCCAGGATACACACCTGCTGTCAATTTTGGACAGGAATGATAATTATTATAGAGTGTCACACAAAAAATTCAAAATAAATGTGCAAAATCAACGATTTTTCCAGTGTACTTCGAGTTCTCCCGGAGCGTGAAATTGGCCAGTGAATTCCAAAATTTTCATTTCGTTAGATTTCCGCTTCTCTAATTTTGATTCCATTTTTGGCTAACCTCCGATGTTATGCACCTACGCAAGATTAAAAATAAATTCTTGAAATTTGTGATTTTTCGCTTCAAATTGGATATCTCTTGTAAAAATAGAGATAAATGCATGAAACAAGAAGGGCGTTACTGTAGGAAGATGTGTCTTGACAGACCATGATATTGTACGTTTCAACTCGGACCACGAAATTCCACAGGGTGTTACGAATTTTTGACAAAACAAACACTTTTAGTTTTGCCCCCGTATGAAATTTTTTCAAATTTTTTTTTGTTTTCTCTTATAATTTCTACAAAGCAGAAGAGTTGATCCATAACTTGCCGAAAAAATCATCTAAATCGGTTGAGAATTAGGAAAAATATCGGACTTCGAATTTGGGTAAATTTTCGAGTGTTCCGCTAATTTTGCCTCCGAGTGTAATATTATGTATAATTTAAAAAAAAAATACATAACTATCTATCGCACAGTTTCAACATGTTTACGAAAAAATGAGTCCCTACAAAAAAAGCATTACAGTTTGCACACTTATAGGTTGTTTGCTTACATTTTTGTATTGCATATAAACGATTATGTTCATTTTTTAATGTTTAATTACATTCTACACATCTACGTCGAATTTGGTTCATATTCTGATGACTACACTGTTCTACTGCTCCAGATGGATTCCCGATTGTTTCTGTGGCTTCACTATGCAGAACCTTTAGAGCAATTTTTTTGAAACTTGTGATTTTTATTTTATTCCAAGAAAGTATTCCATATTTGATATGGACATTGACCAATGCAGATCCAGTTATCAGTTCCGCGCCTAATTTTATTGTAATCTACTATTATCTCCGGCTTCATTTATCGTTTTTCAGTATTTTTCTGTTAGTGTGAGTGGTGCTCAAAACTAAGAAGTCATATTTGTCATTCCATTCCAGAATAACCACCCATGTGCTAGACTCATGTGCAATTGGTTGACCTTTTTATTATTAAACGGTTTTATTTAGCTCACCCCGTTTGTTTTATTTATTCTTGGGTCAAATTTAGTAATTCAAATTTCACTCTCTTCCTGTCAACCGATTAATCTGAACTTTTGTATACACTTTGGATTTTGGTGACAATACAATTATATTTATTCATTATCATTATAAATACAAGATGGCCGCCTGTTGCGGCAAGCCGCTGCAATTTAATTATTATTATTTCAAAAATATTTCAAGCACTAGACTACTCGTCGGATTGCGTGTTGCAGTACGCAGTAGACATTTCTGTGCAATCTTCAAAAAGTGACATTCCGATTTTGATCTTCAGCTCTCGAAGATTACGCTTATTTCGCTATTTGAGTTTTCGAATATTTTCCCAAATTTTCTCTACTTGAGATCCACAATTTGTTTTATGTTTACGGCTTGTGTAAACCGCAAAGACTATTAGTGCTATAAACTATAGAAATTCAGTGAAATTTCGCACCACAAATTCAAGAAGATTGGATTCACAAGATCAGCTGAGAGTACTCTCAAGAAGTCCATCCTCAGAACAACGGTGAGTTTTCTAGTGCGAGTATTTTTTGTTTTGTCTGTTTTTTTACATCAATCTTTTTTAATTTAAAAGTACAGTCCACAAATTTTCTCTTAACTTAAGAGCTACCGCAACATTTTTTGGTCCTTCGGGCCGGATCGCTTAGTTTTCGGTTTCACCGAATTTTCATTTGTTTGAATATTTCCATTCTCAATAAAGAAGGTTGTGTAAATTATATGCAGATAATTCAATTTTTAAGTCGATTTATTTCATTCATTTATCGCTGCGCCATATGTGCAGTTGTTATTCCGCATTTTTTGTGTGGCTTTCCGTTTAGCAGTGTTTATTTCGCTTCTTCGTTGGGAGGAACACTCATCAGCGTTCTGTAACAAGGGATCTTTCTTTATTCTCGAGTCTTAGTATTTCGCAAATATTATTCTAAATTAATAATCTTTCATATTCATTTTCTTTCTTCGAAAAATGTCGAACCTTAAGATGAAAAGAGCTAAAGCTTATCGTAATACAGCGATCACTGAAATTCAGTTGTTACTAAATTTTGCAAAAAGAGCGGAATCTGATATAAATCAGTACAATATTTTCAAAGCTAGATTTTCTGATATAGAAAGAATTCGTGATGAATTTGATCATCAAAATACTACCATCGTTGATTTAATACTCCAAGATGAAAATAGTGATATAACCTTGGAAGATACCTTAAGAGAGGGTTTTTTGGCCGATTATTATTGCGTTAAAGCAATTTATGATACAATAACTTCAGAAATTAGTAATTCTGAAACTGTTCCAAATTCATCTTCCTCAAGTTCAAAATTACATGCGAATGTGAGGTTACCAAAATTAGAACTCCAACGGTTCGAGGGTGATTGCACCCAGTTTCCAACATTTATTGGCTTGTTCAATGCACTAGTCCACAATAACGCTTCTCTAAGCAAAGATGAAAAATTTCATTATTTAGTTTCTTCGCTTAGCGGACCTCCCTTGAATCTAATTCAACATTATGAATTTTCCGGAGATAATTATCAATCCGCATATGATTCTTTGGTTCAGCGGTACAACAACAAACGATGGCTCGCTAAATGCCATTGGCGTCGCATTGAGGGAACAGAGAAAATTAAATCAAACGTTCCTAACGCTTTAAGAAATTTACTTGATACTTTTCAAGAGAATATATGCGCTTTAAGAAATTTGAAGTTTCCGACAGATGAGTGGGATTTTATTCTGCTTATGATGCTTTACGATAGGTTGGATGATGAAATAGTTTCTCGATTTGAACATGCTTATGGTTCCAAAGTATATTGATCTCACACAATTTCTTGAACGCGAGTGTATTGCTGTAGAAATGTTAGGCGACAAGAAGATCGTTAAAAGTAATTTTAATTCTCAAGTAACTGACAGTACTAGATCAAAACCAATAAAAAATAAAATGTCGAATTTTTTTGTGAAGAACTCAAGCAGTACTAATAAAGGTGGTTTCTCTAAGTGTCCAGTTTGTAGAGGAGACCATTCAATTTTCAAATGTAGTGATTTTCTCAAAATGAAACCTTTTGAACGATATAATTTAGCACGAAAACTACATTTATGTTTCAATTGTTTGTCAGACTTACATGATATTCGTTCATGTAAATCTAAATCAACTTGCCGTAATTGCGCTTTGAAGCACCATACATTTCTACATTTCAAACAAGAGGAAGGTGTGAAACCAGAGAGTGAAAATTCGTCTGCAATCCCTGAAAATGAATCAGTGCCTCAACCACAAAGCTCAAAATTTTCTGGAGCTGGTGTTCTCAGTTCTAAGAGAAAATCTTACTTCCTATTAGCTACCGCCCTTATAGACATAGCAGATTCTAACGGCGTTTATCATAAAGTCAGATGCCTTATCGATTCTGGCAGTATGACTTCTTTCATCACAAAAAGACAGTTTCTCGTTTAGGTCTTAAAACCGAAAATATTTGTTTGGAAGTTACAGGTTTGAACTCTTCCAAATCATGTACAAGTAGCGGATTAGTTACCCTTACTTTGAAACCGGTTGATCAAGTTACACCTATATTGTTTACTAACGCTTCAATAATTAATGAAATTACAGAAAGACTGCCTACTTTGCCTGTACCTGCAAATGTAGCTGATGAATTTAAAACTTAAATCTTGCCGACAAATCTTTTATATTCCTGGTCAGGTTGACGTTTTACTTGGCGCTGATATGTTCGCAAAAATTCTGCTTGACGGCCAGATTACTGGTTCAAATGGCATCACTGCCTTTAATTCGATTTTTGGTTACATTCTTATGGAAGTGGACCGGACTCTCCACAAAATTCTATAACGTCATTCTTTTGTGACATTAATTGTCAGGTTGGTGACAGTTTATTGCCGAATATTTTGAAAAATTTTGGGAGATCGAATCTGTGCCTTCAGCAAGCACTCGTTCTCCCGAGGATAAAATTTGTGAAAAATTGTTTGTTGACAATCATAAACGCGACTCATCAGGCAAATATGTAGTTTCCTTGCCTTTTAAATCAGATATTTCTAATTTTAACGGCATGGAAGAAATCGCTCCACGAAGATTTATTTCGTTAGAACGTAGACTTTTGAAAGATCCTCTTTATATGAACAATATTCAGCTTTCATGCGCGAGTATCTTGACTGCGGACATATGGAAGTTGTACCTGAAAATTCTATTAGCCAAAACCCATATTATTTAATTCATCATTGTGTTTTAAAACCTACCAGTGTTCACACAAAATTGCGTGGGTGTTCAACGCAAGCGCAAAAGTTCCGTCAGGATCATCTCTTAATGATAATTTGTTAACTGGTCACAAACTACAAGCGGATATAGTTTCAATTCTCTTAAAATTTCGGCTTCATTCATATGTATTGTGCGCTGATATTAAGCAGATGTACAGGATGATTTGGATTGACTCTTGTCATTACGATTTTCAAAGAATTTTTGGAGATTTTCTGTTAACGATCCTTTAAAATTTATCGTTTGAAAACGGTAACATACGGTGTTTCATCTGCACCTTTTTGGCGTTGCGGTGTTTGTCTCAGTTGGCACATGATGAAGGAAATAACTTTCCATTAGCGGCAAAAGTATTGCGAGAAGATACTTACATCGATGATGTTGTGACTGGCACCTCTCCTCTGGAGGAAGCCAAAATCTTACGAACCCAATTACTCCAATTATTTGAAAAGGCAGGATTTCAACTAAGAAAATGGTCGAGTAATAATCTCACCCTAATAGAAGATCTCCCGAATCTATGCGCAGTATGCATCCTTTAGATTTTGGAACTGAATCAAATTCTTATCTTTTAAAATATTGGGATTGTTGTATAATCCCCTCAAAGATATGTTCTCATTTTCTGTTGATTGTCATGACAACGCAATTTGTAGTAAAGACAAATTTTATCACAATTAGCTCGGATATATGATCCATTAGGCTTTCTATCGCCAGTAACTTTCTTGATAAAATATCTCATTCAACGGCTCTGGATGTTCGGTTCAAATTGGGATGATGAACCCCAAATGAAATTTTACGTGTTTGGAATCGCTTTAAATCTCAAATGCAATGCTTGTCTGAATTTTCTATTAAAAGACAACTATTAACCACTTCGCCTCTCGCTATTTTTGAATTACATGGTTTCTGCGATAGCTCGAAAAGGTTATTGTGCTGTTTTATATATGAAGACTGTTTGTTCGGATGGCAATGTTTCTGTAAATTTTGTTATGTCAAAGAGTAAAGTCGCTCCTCTGAAAAAATCTCCATACCACGATTAGAACTATGTGGTGCAGTTCTTCTCGCTAAATTGTTCGATTTTGTGCTTAGAACTTTTCTAATGAATTAACTTTTTCAAGCATTCGCGCTTGGTCAGACTCGCAAGTGGTATTGGCTTGGCTTCGTTCACCGTCGTATAGATGGAAGAATTTTGTTGCAAATAGAGTTGCGTATATACAGGAAAAATTCCATTTGCTCACTGGAATTATGTGAACTCTGACAATAATCCCGCTGATATTGGAACCCGAGGTATTTTTCCTTCAGAAATTATTAATAATGAATTTTGGTTGAAGGGTCCAAACTTTTATCTGAATCAAACTATCAGTGTGTTTTCGATGAACCTTCTGAAACCTCAGTATCGAATGATGTGAATAGTGAGGAAAGAAAAATTTCTTTAATTACATCTACACAAATAGAACATTTTGTGAAGAAATTTTAAAATCATTCAACAAATTTTCAACTTCATTACGCATTTGTGCTTATGTCTTGCGATTCGTGCATAATATTTCTCATGTTAAGGAAAAGCGCCATGGTCCTCTCTCTACTGCAGAACTTCAATCTGCTATAGTAATCTTTGCGAAACATACTCAGCAATTTACATTTTCTAACGAACTGTCGATGGAAAAATTTCCAAAATTTTTGAGAAAACTCAAGGTTTTCAAAGATAATGACGGTTTGCTTCGTGTAGGAGGACGACTAAAATATTCTGATCTTCCTTATAACGCAAAACATCCCATCCTTTTACCAAGAAATAGCTTATTGACCGCACATTTAATAAACCACTATCACCAAAAGTATTACCACGTCGGACCACGCCAACTACAGTTTTTGTTAACGCAACAATTTTGGATATTGTCTCCAAGGAGAGCTATCAACTCTGTATTATCAAAATGTATAAAATGTTTTAAGATGAAACCGACGGCTTATCAACCTCCTATGAGTGATCTGCCAAAATCCAGATTCTCCACAGTAAAAGCTTTCTTACATTCCGGATGTGATTATGCAGGTCCGTTTACTATAGCTCCGATGAGAAAATATCGAGGACAAAAAACCTCGAAAGCGTATATTTGTATATTTGTCTGTCATTCTACCAAGGCTCTGCACTTGGAATTGGCGAACGATCTATCCTCCGAGTCATTTTAGCCGCTCTTCAAAGATTCGTTTCTCGAGGCCGTTGTACGGATCTTAACTGTGATAATGGAACTAATTTTGTGGGCGCAAATCGCGAATTAATCAAATTGTTGAATGATGCGGCTGAGCAAGAAACTATTAAATTTCATTTCAACCCGCCATCAGGAAGTCATTTTGGCGGACTTTTTGAGGCAGCGGTTAAATCAGTGAAAACGCACCTTTTCAGGGTCATTGGATCGCAAATTTTAACATACGAAGAATTTTACACACTTTTGACATTGATTGAATCAATTCTCAACTCACGACCTCTCTGTGCGGTAAGTTCTGATCCAGATGACATGAATTGTTTAACGCCTGGTCATTTCTTAACATTAGAACCGCTCACTGCCATACCTGTTCCAGATATGACAAATGAACCGATGAGTCGGTTGTCTCGCTGGAAACTTTTACAAAATCTCCATCAGCATTTCTGGTCGAGATGGCGAAAAGAATATCTGCACACTTTGCAGCAAAGAGGTAAATGGCTCAATCCTGCTACACCAATTGATATAGGAAAATTGGTTCTTATAAAAGCTGATAATGTTCCTCCCAATCAGTGGCGTCTGGGTCGTATTGTTACACTCTTCAAAGGGGGTGATGGAGTTTCGCGAGTGGCTGAGGTGAAAACTCGTGATGGTGTTTTTACAAGGCCTCTTGTGAAGCTGTGTCCGCTACCTGATAGCGATTAATATATTTTTTTTCTCTTTCATTAACATAAATGTTATGTGTACATATCTGCATATTAGTTTCCACAACATTCCTTTATCAATTTCATATTTTTTCTTTCTCCTTTGATTAAAAAATGCTAGAGCATTTTGGGGGCAGGGAAATGTTGCGGCAAGCCGCTGCAATTTAATTATCATTATTTCAAAAATATTTCAAGCACTAGACTACTCGTCGGATTACGTGTTGCAGTACGCAGTAGACTTTTCTGTGCAATCTTCGAAAAGTGACATTCCGATTTTGATCTTCAGCTCTCGAAGATTACGCTTATTTCGCTATTTGAGTTTTCGAATATTTTCCCAAATTTTCTCTACTTGAGATCCACAATTTGTTTTATGTTTACGGCTTGTGTAAACCGCAAAGACTATTAGTGCTATAAACTATAGAAATTCAGTGAAATTTCGCACCACAAATTCAAGAAGATTGGATTCACAAGATCAGCTGAGAGTACTCTCAAGAAGTCCATCCTCAGAACAACGGTGAGTTTTCTAGTGCGAGTATTTTTTGTTTTGTCTGTTTTTTTACATCAATCTTTTTTAATTTAAAAGTACAGTCCACAAATTTTCTCTTAACTTAAGAGCTACCGCAACACCGCCGCTACAAAATGGCGGATAATTTATGTTTTATTAATCCCATCAATATGGGTATCAAATGAAAGGGCTCAACAAGCAGAATACAATATACTATAAAAATTGAAATCCAAGATGGCGGCCGCTACAAAATGGCGGATAACATAGCTTTTATCAATCCCATCAATATGGGTATAAAATGAAAGGGCTCAACAATCAGAATACAATATACTATAAAAATTGAAGTCCAAGATGGCGGCCGCTACAAAATGGCGGATAACGTAGGTTTTATCAATCCCATCAATATGGGTATCAAATGAAAGTGCTCAACCAGTAGAATACAATGTATCCAGCCTGAATTCACCACCCAAGTCAAGATTTTGTATCGTGCTGAGGACTGTGTGGCGTTAGGGTGGCTAAAAATGATACGTCGTTAGCGGTACACCACCCAAGTTAAGGTGAAAGGTTAAAACGCGCCGAGAACTGTATGGCATTAGGGTGGATAAAATGATATGTCGTTAGCGTTTTCCCTCAAGACTCAGGCGCATCTTGTTGTACATAGCCTTGCCCTTTATTGGACCTCTGGGGGTCGACCGTTTAAATGTCCATTACTCGTGGGAACAAAATGTTAAAAAAATATAAAAATACAAACATAAATAAAACAGAAACTGCAACACAACGTAAACGAAGGCTTCAAAAAGCGAAAGAAAAGTATCAAGCAAAACGAGCTAAAGAAAGTGAAGGTGATAGAAAATATGCGTCAGCAAGGTGACCAGATTTTCATTGATATTTTGAATGCTTTGAGAGTCGGTGAGCTAACAACCCAACATTTTAGTATTTTAATGGGAAGATTTCTTCAAGACACGAGTGATGAGTTTGCAATAGACAAAGCGTTAAGGGTATACCCCACAAATCAGCAAGTTAACGACCACAACTCTGCTGTATTGAATTTGTACAGAAATAATGGTGCTCGCATTTATAAAATAAAAGCGCAGGATCAGCTAGTACACGCCACACGAAATGCAGACAATGTGGATATAGCTACAATAATACCAGCTGATATCAACAAAACTGGGGGTTTACCAGCGGAACTGGAAATATTTGTGGGGGCAAAAGTCATGCTACGGTCCAATATTGACGTTTCAAAGGGATTAGTAAATGGCGCTATAGGCTACATCACCGAAATCGTTTGGCCTTAATTTCGTCGAACTCAGATGTATGCAACAGATGTACCTTCCGTCCGAATTGATTTCGCAAGAGACGGAGTACATCTTATACACCGAAAGCCATACAGTTTCCAGCTAAGTACAATTATGGGACAGCTGAAAGAAGAATGTTGCCTTCAATACTATCATGGGCTTCTACAATACATAAAATGCAGGGCAGCACTGTGGATCACGCAGTCGTATACTTAGGTGCGAAACTGTTTGAAGAAGGTCAAGCCTACGTGGCTCTTAGTAGAGTAAGATCTTTGCAGGGACTACGTATAGAGGAGTTGGATTGCAATAAACTAAAGGGCAAGAAACCTTGCAATAATGAAGCACTAAATGAATTAAAAAGAATGCGAAATAAAAACTAAAAACTAGAAAATAAAAATAGGTAAAAAAACTTTTTAAGTTAAACGGTTTTATGTTAAACATACATTGCACTGTTTAAGATAAATGTACTAAAACCAAAAATAATAAAATAGATACAGTCGTGGGAATTATAAACATATGCATAGACTAGACTAAAATAAAACCGTGGGGCACGTCAATTGTCTACAAATTATCGACTTGATGTGCGATAGAAGAATAGTTTAATTCGTCGTTAGGCAGTTGGCCCGCAGACGGTGAGGAAATTATTTACTATTTTCTTGCTCATGGAAATTCTAATAGTTATACACTCCATGTAAATAAAATAGATGTTTTAACTAGTTTATCGTTGGACATTCACACTGCTGGCTGGCGAGGAATCGTTTCACTGCTTGTTGTTTGTCTTTAATCGACAAAACATATGACAAAAGTACTACTCGCTCACCACTATGAAACCCTAAAACTCGCTTATAATCGAGCTTGCTAGCTTGTTTCCACATTCTAGCCCTACTTATCACACGTCCATCGTTGTCGGTTGCACAACTGCCTAATAATTATAGTGTAACATTACAAAACAAACATTTTAATCAACGATTGTAGACAATTGACGTGCCCCACGGTTTTATTTTAGTCTAGTCTATGCATATGTTTATAATTTCCACGACTGTATCTATTTTATTATTTTTGGTTTTAATACATTTATCTTAAACAGTGCAATGTATGTTTAACATAAAACCGTTTAACTTAAAAAGTTTTTTTACCTATTTATATACCAATTTTGCGGTTGTAACTTCTTTGTGGTTTAGTTTTCTATTAGTGTATCCACTGAATTTGTCGACCTTTTTTGGAGTTCATGAGCTAGATGGACGCTAGTATAGCATTTATCCGTGTACAAGATTCTTCCTTGATCTAGTAAACCTTCCATCAGACACATTACCACAGAATTTGATACAGATATTCCTGGAGTAGCTTCTTTTCCACAATAAATTTTGATATTGTAAGTGTACCCGTCTTCTACACATAGTTTGAACATTTTAATTCCAAATTTATGACGCTTATTCTTTATATACCGGGTGAGTCAATAAGGCGAGGAACTTCTATATCTCGAAAACTATTTGAGATAGAAGCGTTATTTTTTCTGATTATTGTTTTATTAGTATGTGTGCATACCTTAAAATTATTTTCGTACATACAGGGTGTTCCATTCTTGCTCCAGGGACAAACATAGATTTTTTTTAAATAGCACGCCCTATATTTTTCATCATATTTTGATTACAATTTGGATGCTCTCTTCAACGATATCTGTTTTGTGCCCAAACAACTATCGGTAGATTTAAAATTAATTAAAATATCGATAATTTCGAGAATTTGGAAATTTTTTCAAAAGTTCTCAAATGCCTCATTTCGCATAATTTACGCATGACATTTTTTTTTCTTGGGGTAAAAGTGATGTACCTTATTATCGAATGAAGAAAAGGAGATAAACCCTGTATCTTTTTCACGTGTTCTGTTTCCACTAGAAGAAGCTTTACAACGATACCTTTTTTTCAAAAATCCGATAGAGATTTCCCAGAAAATTTCGGAATTAGTGTGAGGTTTAGGTATTTCTTGCAATAAACATGCTGTTCATGAAATTCAGACATTGAAATATACAAATTTCAACACAAAATTAGATTCTTTGCTGTTCAATGAATCTTAAACATCAAAACTCTCAAGGTGTATCGAAATTTCTTCACAAGAAAAGATTCATTTGCGATATTATCATTTGTGCTCAGAGCTAAGTCTTCACATAAATTACTCAGTTCGAAATTATCTCAATAAATGTTCAAAAAGTCAAAATATCGAAAAGATTGAGAATTTGGAAGGTTCTCACAATATTCGTTCCGTATCATTTGGGTGTGACAATAATTATTCTCTGAAGAAAATATGTTCCTCATCATCGAAGTAAGAGATCAACTGTTTTTTCATACCCAGTGTTCTTTGTGATCCAACGAAAATAGAACTTTTCGAGATAAAAGAACTTTTTCTAAATGTAACACCCTGTTCTTTTCACTGAACTTGTATTACTTTATAATTGCCCAAAATATTCAGGAATTATCATTAAGAAACGAAATTGAACTGCTTGTCGTGAATGAAACATCCACTGAAAAAAATGCAAATCAAAATCATAAACACTAATTTAATTCTATTTCAATAAGTTTTCAAATCAAATTAGATGTTCGAAATGTCCCCTATTTGGACGAATACATTCTCGAACACGATTGTTAAATGATTCGGTCACTCTCTGGAGAACATTCGGCGTTTTACTTCTAAATGCTTCTGTAATTCTCTCCATCATATTTTCCCTGGTTGTTGGAGGGTCTCAATATACCTTCTCTTTAGCATATCCCCCACAAAAAAAGTCCAATTTATTCAAGTCCGGAGACTTAGGAGGCCTTCCTACAGGACCTCCACGGCCTATCCAATTGCCCTCAAACCTATCATTTAAAAAATCGCGGACATTGCCGCTGTAGTGTGCTGGTGCCCCATCGTGTTGGAACCTTATATTGTTTTTTATGTTTTGGGGAACTTTCATAAGCAAAGGCTCCATATCATGCTGGAAAAATTTGAATAACGTTCGCCGTTCAAATGTTCTTGGAAAAAAAGGGTCCGATCACATAATCATCAATTTTACCACCCCAGACATTTAGAAACCAACGATGTTGATGGTCAATAGTTCTCCTGAAATGAGGATTTTGAGTATCATAATAATAAGAATCATGCCGGTTCACCAATCCATTCTTATGAAAGGTGGCCTCATCAGAGGAAAGTACCCCACTGAAAAAATTCGGTTGGACTGCTATTTTATTTAAAGACCATCTACAAAAATCCAATCTCCGCCTGAAGTCCAGGGGCTCCAACTGTTGGTGGAGTTGAACATGAAAAGGATGGAACTTTTCCTTCCTCAATATTCTTGATACAGATGTCTGACTAATGCCCAAGTCTCGACTAACATCTCTTGTACTAACATGAGGATTCTCTACTGCGCTCAAAACAACCTGTATGCTATTCTCTTCATTGAGTACACGCTTAGCTCTCTCATTCTTCTCATATCCAACTTGTCCAGTTCTTTCAAACCTTTCCTTCAGTCTCTCGAATACCTCTCTTTCCTAGGATGTCTACCGTTGGTAACGCGAGATTAAATGCGTACATGTCTAGAAACAATACTATCTGACCTAGCCGATAGCGAAACGCAAGCTAAGACACGTTTGTGCCGTGAGACATATGATACACGTGGCATTGAACCACCAGCGGCGCGTGGGTTAGGTTAGGTATACTAATGATGCACGGGGGTTGATCAAAATTAAGTCATTTTTGGCTATCGGATGGTTATTTAGTTCAAATTATTTTAATTTTATGGTGGTAAACTCACAAAAAACTTGCGGCCCTAGCGAACAAGTTTTATCAATGCACTACGGCAGTCAACGTGTTAAAGATGTTGACTGTATGTTCAAGAATGTATCAATTTACCTGATTTCCCATTAATGTTTCCTATCATATGCTGCGGAAATACTGAAGCGAATTTCTTGTCACGATGATGTTTTTTAACATCATGAGTCGTACCAGCTATGGAAAGTAGAGCAGTTATACCAAAAATTATCCTGAAATGCAAAAATGTGTTATTGAATATAAAATTGAAATAACAAACTCAAAATACAAAATGTGCAAATAGTTCATGAATAGGCTGTGATTTATTCTTCCTCTTTTGAGTGAATCACACTTCAAGCAACCTGTGATATGAGTTTTACTGAAATTTGAAAAATAACTGCTGAAGATAAGTCCTTAATCTTGGAGTATAATACAGAGACCCGTGAGCAAACAATTAACAAATGCTATAATGTCCAAATCGCAATTGAAGTCAAGTCTGATCGTGAATAATGAATAACATGTAACGTTTTAAAAGACCAAGTACAGATCTGATATTTATTTTGACTGATTCGGTTGAGAAAATATTTTAATGCTTTAGTTAATAAATTTTAATCATTCGAATACCTAGTTAGTGTTCCTTTTAGGAACAAACTTCGATTGTTCACACACGATTAAGCAACACTTGTCGATGTTTTGTTTTGAATATTCTATAGGTTAGTTTAAATTTTTTGTTTGTTTATTTGGTCTTTTATATGTGCTCGAGAATATTGCCCATTTATACAGTGTGTTCCAACGAAAATTTGACCCCCTATAACTCCGAAATGAGTAATATTAGCGAAAAACACCAAGACACGTCTATATTTTTTTCGAGGGGAGCATTTTCGAAATAATTCGAAACTTCTCAGATCAACCCCTACCCCAGCAACCCTAACTTTGAAATTCATCATAGGGAATAAGGGTCGAGTGGCACCTTACTGAAAAGGTCTGTCAATTCTCCACCTTGATTTGTCATTTTAGAATTTTAAATTAACATACAGGGTGTCCCAACCAAGGGTGAAGTTGAATTCCTGGAAATCCCAAATCCTAAATGAAATAGATTTATTTTGGCATAATGCAAGCGCAGGTTTATGCTCGGTCTAGAAAAACGACCTACACTTGTGAATTTGGAGTTGGTGCAATCAACTCCCTATTTCCAGCATAACCAACTCAAAAATCATTCGATCGATAATAGGTCAAGTGGCACCTCGTTGGAAAGGTACTGCAATTTTCTCTTCGAATTTGGTATTTTCGAAATTCAGAATCATCATACAGGGTGTCCCGAAGCAGGAACATTGAATATCCAAATAACTTTTGAAACTGGTTCATTTCGGTATACGAGAACATGTTTGATCCGAGAATAGGACTTTCTTGTGTGGTTATAGAATTTTTGCAATCAACTCTTTCCATTCAGCATCCCCAACTTGAAAATCATACAAATAATTAAAGTGGCATATCTTCAGAAAGGTTTTTTGAATTCCAGAATGATTAAAGCATCTCATTCAGTTCGGCTCTCCATACAGGATGTCGCTTTCGAAAAATTCAATATCGTCATTTGAAATTATCAACTAAAATTAATTCGAAACTGTTAAAAGTATTGGGGTACGATGTGTTGAGCATCAATTACGAAGAAATAAAGCTGATTTCTGCATTGAAAATGTTCACATTTTTTTCATTTCCATCTGGCGTGCAGTCATCTGTTATTTCTCATTTTTGCAATGAAATATTATTATTATTCAGATCAGTTCCTCATTATTGTTGTTGTTCGTCAGTTGAAATTAATCTGAAAATGGTTTATTCCACTGAGGAAAGGGTCGAAATTGTATCGACGTATTTTCGAAATAACAGTTGTGCCAAAGAAACGGCAAGGATATTCGATAGGAACCATCCTGAAAGAGAAAGGAGTCAGTCACCAGTACGTTAAATATTTGGTTGACAAATTCCTAGCTACGGGTTCGGTGGCAAACAAAAACATGAAGTGGCATGTCCTGTCAGAAATGAGGCAACGGAAGTGGCAGTAGTGGGTCATCTACAAATGGAGAATACTACTTCGATCAGAAAACTATCTCGTCTGACTGGTGTATCAGCTACAACTGTCCATAGAATCGTGAAACATCACAAATTTCACCCTACAAGGTAAAATTAGTGCATGAAATAAACGAAGATGATCCAGATCGTCGTTTACAGTTTTGTGAAAATCTAAGTGAAAACCTAAACGCTAATCCAAATTTTCTGAATAACATCTGTTTTTCTGATGCAAGCACCTTTATGCTCAGTGGTGAAGTGAATAGACATAATTGTCGATATTGGGACACACAGAATCCTCATTGGTTTAGAGAGGCCCATACACAAAGGCCTCAGAAGTTGAACGTTTGGGCAGGAATTTTGGCAATCATCTAGTTGGGCCTTTCTTTATTGAGGGTAATCTGAATGGAAATGGCTACCTACAGTTGTTAGAGGAACACATACATCCTAGATTGACAGAAATTTTACAGAACGATCCAACTCTTTCTGAGGACGAAATGCGTTTTCAACAAGACGGTGCTCCTCCGCATTATGATGCTCGGGTGCGCCAATATTTAGACGAAAATTTCCCAGGAAGGTGGATTGGTAGGAGAGGACCTGTTGAGTGGCCAGCCAGGTCACCAGATTTAAATCCCTAGATTTTTTTTGTGGGGCCATCTAAAATCTAAAGTTTATGCCACAAGACCAGAAAACCTGGAGGAGCTGCGGATGAGGATTATCACAGAATGCCGACTTTTGACTCCTGAAGTTTTCGCTAATGTGAGAAGAGAGTTCGAAAATCGTCTGTATAACTGTATGGAGGTGGGCGGAGGTCATTTTGAACAATTGTTGTAATAATCAAGTTAGTTTTTGTTTTCAATTGAATACAAGTTCAATAAATCTCGTTTTCCTGTTTAGATGAGCATCCAATCAGTTTCTCTTTCATCCCCTCATCCTGATCCTCACGCCAGAAAACCTCGATTGCCAAACTGAAACCAATGCCTCAGTGATTCAGAAAATCTTTCTGGAACTTTGCCACTCAACCTGTAATCACTTGTATGATTTTTGAGTTGGGGATGCTGAATGGAAGAGATTGATTGCAAAATTCCATATTCACGCAAGAGAGTCTTATTCTCGAATCAAACATAAACATGTTCTCGTATTATACCGAAATGAACCAGTTTCAAAAGTTATTTGGGTTTTCAGTGTTCCTGCTCCGGGACACCCTGTATGCTGATTCTGAATTTCGAAAATACCAAATTCGAAGAGAAAATTGAAATACCTTTCCAACGAGGTGCCACTTGACCTATTTTCGATCGAATGATTTTTGAGTTGGGGATGCTGGAAATAGGGGTTGATTGCACCAACTCCAAATTCACAAGTGTAGGTCGTTTTTCTAGACCGAGCATAAACCTGCGCTTGCATTATGCCAAAATAAATCGATTTCATTTAGTATTTGGGATTTGCAGGAATTCAACTTACCCTCGGTTGGGACACCCTGTATGTTAATTTAAAATTCTAAAATGACAAATCAGAATGGAGAATTGACAGACCTTTACAGTAAGGTGCCACTCGACCCTTATTCCCTATGATGAATTTCGAAATTAGGGTTGCTGGGGTAGGGGTTGATCTGACAAGTTTCGAATTATTTCGAAAATGCTCCCCTCGAAACAAAAATCGACGTGTCTTGGTGTTTTTCGCTAATGTTACTCATTTCGGAGTTATAGGGGTCAAATTTTCGTTGGAACACACTGTACAGGGGAACTACAGTTTTAGTCCAAAACCGTGCAATGATAACTGCCACCACAAGGATTACAAATTAACTGGTCTTGGAAATTTGACCTTTAGGCGACTATTGCAAATTGAACACTTTTTTGTTCAAGGACGACATCCATGATTTGAATATTCAAACCGAGCAAATGGACTTAGCAAATTTAAATTGTAAAATAAAGATCTTTTTCGCACCACTGTCACGTTGCCGGCGGTAAGAACACTTCTGCTGATTTCTGATTTTTAACGATCTAACGTAGATAATAAACGTTTCTGTCGTTCATTTATCCATTAAACTCTTGATGTGTGGTTCATTGGTTCATTCGATAGGACCTGTAGTTATAGTTGTTCCATCACTCCGACATAAATTGTAACAGGTATTGGGTGTTTATTTGCTCTTGCGATTTGTCCGTAAATTTTATGGTTTTTTTAGTCAAAATTAAATTGTGAGTTTTCAAAAGTTGTGAAACGAGAAAGCTGATTTATTGACCGAGTTGGTGCTGATTATATCATTCTGATTGCATTATAATTTCTGAAATTGATTTTCGATATTAGGATCCACCGGCTTATCTTGTGGAGGACGATTACCACCAGGTGTTAAGTTTTCGACGTTTCGCAATTGATAACAACGTCAAGAATTCTTTTGGGAATCAGGACCGTATTAATTAAAGATTTGATTTTATGCTTAATTCAAAATTTGCGGATTGTTCCCTGAAGATGTCTTCCAGTTGCAGACAGTGTAAAGAGAAGTAGGGTATAAAAGACTTTAAGGTTCAATGCAGCGATTGCCATTCTTGGTTCCACAAGTGGTGCATTCAGATTGAAAGAGATGTGTTCGAGGACTTAAGGGCAGGTAAAGGACGTGCCTAGACTGTATGCCTGACTTGGGTGGCGCTAATGCGCTCCGTCGCTCCCGGGACCAGTGCGGTTACTCTGGAGGATATTTAAAAACTTGATGAACAATACTGCCCAAACTTATTAGAATGGAAGAGAAATACAATAGTTTGATGGAAGAGTTTGATTAAGCAGGATGTCGATTTGGTAAAGGAGTTGTTGGCTGCTGCTGCTATTGCTTCGGAACAGGTTTCTAAAGTTTTACATTTGGGCAAAAAAGGAAAGGTACCAAAAATCAAACAACTGAGGTAGTTTTCACTAATTCTGCAGCTGCGTCAAAGGCACTAAAACTTAGATCAAGTATAATAAAGGCTTGCAAAAGTAAAATATCCCTTCAGTCGTACCAGACAGATATGAATCGTAATCATTATAGAACTGTTCGCGGTCAATTGGAGCAGCGAAATCAGAATAGAGAGGACAATTTGTCTATAAGATTTTATAATGGGATTCGAACCATAGTGACCAATAAGCAAAAAACTTAATCTCCCCCATCTGATCTTTCTGTATGCTATCAAAATATGGGTGGTTTAAGAACCGAACTAAAAGATTTTTCTTTTCGGCCTCACTTCAGAGCTTCACCAATGATATTTTGATTCTGGTTGAGAGTTGGTTGTGTATTGACATTTTTGTCCCTCTACATATAGTGCCTTCAGATTGCTCAGAGACACGACTACAAGCTCCAAGAAGAGGGAAGGTGGAGTGGTAATTCTTTTGCGTTGCTCTTTTAAGGTGGAAGTCATTGAGCACTCTCATCTTGATGTTGGACATTTATTTTTGTTAGTGTCAAGTCGTGATAGCAAATGCATAGTTGGTGGGTTCTACTTGCCACCGAATTCAAGTGAGGATAAATATGCCTCTCATGCCTTGGCTATTGAGGAAATATCTCTTCTTTATCGCGACGTGCCTATGTACATCTCGGGTGACTATAACGTGCCTAGTGCGACATGGATGGATAATAAGTTTGTGTTGTGCAATGACGATCACCCAGCTTCTGGCTTTGATGAGACGACCCACTTTGTTAATCTATCACAAGTGAGTAGAGTGATGCGATGTTCCGTTGGACCTTGTTTATTCCCACGATGACTCTCTTAGTGTTGCACTCGTTTTCGAGCTGCTTCTGAATAACAGTGTTCATTATAAATGGTGTATCTGGTTCGGATGGTCAGGCGACGGTTAATCTCTTTGCTAATTTTTTCTCCGAAGTATATAATAATGAAATGTTGGTTCCTCCATGATTTGAGTTTGCTAATACCATCCATTCTCGCCTTTTTGGAGGTCGTCTGGGGTGCGAAGCCAAAGTTGAGTTGTGGACCACATGGGATCCCCTGTCTCTTTTTTAGTTAGATTGTTAGTGTCTTGGCTGAGCCTATTGGTAGGCTCTTCGATATATCTCTCAATATGGGACAGTTTTCGTCAGTTTGGAAGCAAAGCTTTATCGTCCCCATTTTCAAATTGGGACAGAAATCAGATGTGAAAAATACCAGAGGAGTCGCTATACAATCAACCATTCCTAAACTACTGGATAGCTAGGTGTGTAGCTCTCTGTCGTGGAAATGAAATGAAGCATTAATGAGCGAGCAGCATGGTTTCAGAAGAGAACGTTCCACCATCATGAACTTGACTTTATACATTGAGGATATTGTGGATTCATTTGAACGAGGCTTTCAGTTGAATCCAGTTTATACAGTTTTTTCGAAAGCATTCGATCGGGTTGACCTTAATCTATTCATTACTAAATTAGAAGCATTTAGGATTTCAGGGGCGCTTCTGGCATGGCTGAGAAGTTCTTTGTAGGGAAGATCACTCATTGTGAAAAACAAAAAATTTTTATCAAGGGTGTTTTGTGCAATGTCTGCTGTCCCCCAGGGTTCTCACATTGGTCCTATTATTCTTAATATATTAATTAATTATGTCAAGTCCATTATTTCTGGGAAGTTTATGAAATTCTTTCTATTCGCTGATGACATGAAGATTTGTCAGCAGTTCGAGATGACTCTGACGCTGCAATTTCGCAGGCTTAGATTGACCGCTTCTCAGAATGGGCCTTTGAGAACGCTTTGGGCTTGGCTGTGTAAAAGTGCCAAGTTATCAGCTTTCACAGATCAAATTCTCCTCTATTAAGGGAATACAGCTTAAACGGCCAGACTTTCAAGAGAATGTCCACTGTGCGGCATCTTGGTATTATCCTTAATTTCAAACTTGATTTTGAGGATCACCTGCTTAGCATTACGGCCAAGGCCTACCGAATGCTTGGTTTTGTGGTCAGAAACGGTAGGTATTTCTCAGCTGAGACAATGAAGACATTTTACTGTTCGTTGTTCAGATCAAACTTGGAGTACTGATCATGTGTTTGGTCACCATATTATTTTTGTGATTTGAATAATTTAGAGAAGATTCAACATAAGTTTCTGCGGTATATATTTTACAGGTCACAAATAAATGTTACAGGGCAGGGTCTTTATGTTGTGCGGAGTTCATTCGGTCTCGATACTTTGGAGAATAGACGAATTGTATTGGACTTGTGTTCATTTTATAAGATTTTGAATGGATATGTTGATTGTTCGTAATTATTACGATCGATTAATTCTAATGCACTCGGAAGACTAACTAGATTTACACCTTTATTTCGTTGCAAACTATGTAGACATTATTACAGTTCTAATTTTTTCCTTTATCATTGTTTTTCTTATGTGAATTTTTGGAAGTTATGTGGATATTTTTTCTTTTTGTATTCACAGTTTTAGGACTGATGTAAGAAATTTGTTAAGGCAATTTTAATGAATAATTTACCTTGTACTTTTAGCAATAGGGCTTGTTACAATTTGTAAATCTTTATTGTATTATTTTTTAAATGTTTCGCGTCTATTATTGTACACAAATTTGATGTATTCTTTTGTCTATAATAATCGGATATTATTATTAATTTTTATCGTGGACTTATGCACTATCTCAGCTGTTAGCTGGATATAATTTACCTTTCCCAGATTCAGCAATCAAAGGGAATAGGCTCGATTACAATATACTTGACATAAATTTCCTTACTATCCTACAAGTATTAAGAATTACAGATTTTTTCATTTCTACATAGGTATTCCTATGCAATTCTAGTTTCTTAAGGCTATCATGCAAAGTTTTGGGTATTAACCCTGTCGAGGATACGATGACAGGAACAATATCTATTTTCTCGAGGTGCCATATCTGCTTGATCTCAATAGCAAGGTCTGTGTATTGGGACTTTTTCTCCTAGAACTTGTTCAGCACGTTGTTATTATTCGGTATGGCGACATCCACTAGCATTGCTGTTCTGGCTCTCTTATCATACGCCAATATGTCCGGCCTATTATTCGTCACCATTCTGTCAGTGATAACAGGCCTATCGTATTATAATCTGATAGAGTCATTTTCCAATACGGGCGTCGGTTGATACTTGTAATGGCTGGAAGGTATTCAGAAGTCCGTACTTGTGTGCAAGTTTCTGATGGATAATGTTGCACACTTGATTATGCCTGTGAAGATAGTCCGCATTGGCCAGTTGTTCGCAGCCGGACGTAATATGCTGTATAGTCTCCGATCTTATATGACATTTTCTGCAACCATTCTGTTTGTATCCGTCCTTCATAATAAATTTTTTGTAGTTGTTTGTAGCGATCACTTGGTCTTGGATGGCCATAAGGAATCCCTCTGTTTCCGCGAATAATTCTCCTTTCATCAACCATTTGTTGGAGGCTTCTTTATCGATGTGTGGTTGATTAATCTCATGGTGATGTCGTCCATGCAATTCCTTTCTTGACCATTGCTCTTTGTTTTTCAGTATCTGATAGGAACGGAAGATTCAGCAGGTTATCTCTAATAGCAAGATTTAGAGGTGTATATCCCTTATCAGCCAACGATACCACTCCATGGAGGTCAGACGTCAGAGCTTTTGCTGAGAAGAATTCTCTGAGATTTTTTATCTGTTCGGAGTGTAAATTGACAACATCTATAAATCCGCGTCCTCCTTCTTTCCGCTTATTATTCGGTATGGCGACATCCACCAGCATTGCTGTTCTGGCTCTCTTATCATACACCACTATGTCCAGCCTATTATTCGTCACCATTCTGTCAGTGAAAACAGGCCTATCGTAGTATAATCTGATAAAGGCATTTTCCAATACGGGCGCCGGTTGATACTTGTAATATGGCTGGAAGGTATTCTGTATATATATATATATATATATATATATATATATATATATATATATATATATATATATATATATATATATATATATATATATATCTCTCGTACCTCCATATAATGACGAGAACTATTCTAGAATTCTATTTTGCCATTATAGAGAACTTCTGGTGTCAAAATCTCGGTGACGATTTTTCTCCTCCGCAGCAAGTTTTCAGGTTGTGTAGCATAAACTATCAATTTTAGATGACCCCATAAAAATAAATCTATAGGATTCAAGTCAAGTGACCTGGTTGGCCACTCAACTGTTTCTCTTCTGCCAATCCACCACGGACCTGAGTTTGCATCCAAATAGTGTTGCATAAGAACATCAAAATGTGGAGAACCAAGATCTTGCTGGAAACTTCTCGTTCTCTGATAGGGTGTCATCATTATCCTAAATTTCTGTGAGCCTGGGTTTTCTTAATTCTCTCAACAACTGCAAATGAGTGTCCCCATTGAGATTAACTTTGTTGAGAAACGTCCTATAAACTGATTTCCATAAATCGCAGCCCTAACATGCAATTCTTGCATGTTGTACTGTGAGGACGACAAACGACAACTGTGATCATAATTACTGCGAAATTGAAAGACAAATGTGAAACAGATTTTATCACAACCAGATGGTTTTGATAAAGACAATTGTGCGTTTCCTGCAAAACATTGATGACTATCAATATCTCACATAATAACATGAAGCTTGGGGGAGCTGAGGACAAGAATCGTCACTTGAAATCGATAGCAGATAATTAGAATCGTATCATTGAATTGATGTCGAAGGAGGTCATTTTGAGGACTTAATTTGATTTTAAGTATTATCGAATTTTCGTTGGAAAACAAACTTTTGTTGCGTTCGGACTGTTTAAATGATTCAAAACGTTCATAAAGATGATATTTTTGAATAGAAAATTGAAAGATCTTTTCAAAGATATGTCACTCGATCCACTTTCGCAAAGATGAATTACAACTTAGGAGCTACTGCGGGGGTTGATTTCACATGTTGCCAATCAAGTTAAAAATTGGTCCCCTCTAAACAAAATTGACTTATCCCAGCTTTTGCCGCTAAAATTAGTCCATCTTGAGATAGAGGGAGTCGCAAATTTTTGTTGGAATACACTGTATATATAGGATATAGAATGTAGACTGTGGACCAGTGTGGATCTAGTTAAAAAAAATCCCAAGGATGTATTTTCCTTTCACTTATGCACGTATATTCGCTACTGCCTCTGGAATATTACATAAAATGTCGTTTCTTATTTTCGAACCTTCAATAGCACAATTCTACCATCAAGATGTTTTTAATCTAATAATAACACAGTGCGTGAAAATGACACTTCAAAATTCTAACACGTGGGATACATACCTAGTAAACTTATTTTGGGTACGCTGAATCCAGTGGTAGCCACCGTTTTTGAAAGTTAGCTCTTGTTTAGGAGATATTCGCCTTTGAAGTTAGCTGATTTTAGTAGGGTTCGTTGCTTATGACTTCAGTACATTATATGCTTGTAATTCCCAAACCGTTCGGAATATCGCTTCACTGTCTTCGGCAAAGATTTAGCTTTTGTCATGGCCAACAACTTTTCTGAATATACCAACATAAAAAAACCTCATTCAAACACCGTTTCTTAACAAAATGTTCAAAAAACTCCATTTCTTTGCCATTTTTCGTTAATTTTCGTCTAAATAATATAAAAATCAAGGTTTTTCGTTTTAAAATCTTAAAATAAGAAAAGGAAACACATTTCGTATAGTTAAATCAAAAATTTGAACGCACAATCATGATTTTAACTCAAATTTCTCACAGATGTCACTATTAATACGTATTTATTAGTATTGTCACTGATGTTACTACGTATTTTGCTGTGTATTTGTGTGCCATTGTTCATAGTCTTAGTTCTGATATTTCTTAATTCGACATTTCTTGTTGAAGTTTCTTCGTTTACACAAGTTATATATTTGGTAAAAATGTCAAAAATGAATTCGTGCAGTTAATTTAATAAATTTTGCTACATTTGTGGAAAGTTTACTATAAAGACAAGCAAGCGATCAATTTCTGAAGAAATTGCTGAATCGTACATACAATATTTCAATCAAAGATGTGAACTGGGCTCCAAAAATCGTTTGTACTGGTTGTGTCATAAGATTGAGTGGATGGAAAAGAGGTAAAATGAAATGATTTATCATTTATTTCAAAATTATATCAATCGAAGCTATTTTTATTACAGGTGAATTCCAATCTATGTCTTTTGGCATTCCAGTAATTTCGACAAATCCTCAAGAACATAATCCAGATGACTGTTTTGCTTGTGTTAATGAAATTGTCGAATTGAACATAGCTAAAAAACGTAAATTTGAACTCAGAGGAACTCGGTTTGTTCAGTTGCCGTTACCACATTCGGAATCCATTCCAATACCGAAAAGACCCAGTCCGCCAGAAGAGTACATTCCATCTAATTTTGATACTATTGGCGAAACGTCTGCATCGGTTTATGTACCATCAAATGTATCTCCACAATGTAATCATGCCGAAGTTTCTCAAAAAGATCTGGATAAAATTATTCGTCGATTGAAATTATCGCAGCGTCAGTTCATTATTTTGACTCAGGAATTGAAAAAAAAGAATGTCTTAGCACCTGATGTGAAAGTATATGGAGCAATCGGCCGTCATAGACAGTTCACTGCTTCATTCAAATCCATCGAAGACAATTCATTCGCGTACTGCACTGATATCAAGGAATCGGTATTAAAAATGCATCATGAGTATAAACCAGAAGACTGGCGTCTTTATCATCGATTCGTCCAAAAGTAGTCTCAAGGCGGTTTTGCTTCATATCAAAAACTCAAAAAACAGTGTCCCGATTGCCATCACCACAAAAACGAAAGAAAATTACGAATCATTGAAAAAAATCCTTGATTTGCTGAAATATGAAGACCATCGTTGGAAGATTTGTGCAGATTTGAAGGTGATAACTCTTTTGAGAGGAATGCAGTCGGGATATACAAAAAACATGTGTTTTATATGTTTATGGGATTCTCGATATGCCGGCGACCAATATGCCAATAAAAGCTGGCCTATGAGACAAGGGTTCAGATTGCGTCGAGAAAACGTCGTTGAAATTCCACTTGTGCCAATCGAAAAAGTGTTGCTTCCACCTCTGCATATCAAGCTTGGGATTGTTAGAAATTTCATCAAGGCCCTAGATCCTGAAGGCAATGCATTCAATGAGTTGAAGCGAATTTCCCCAAGATTGAGTGGAATGAAAATGAAAGAAGGTTTGTGTGAAACTATATACGTACCAATCAACCTAACTTTCAATTCAATTCAATATTTAATACATATTTTTCGAATTATTTTATTACAGGCATACTCAATGGACCTGATATTCGACGCTTGATGAGGACCAACAATTTAAAAACAGTTTGTCGAATTTGCAGCTCGTTGCTTGGGATTGCGTCAAAGGAGTCATCGAAAACGTACTTGGAATTCATCGTGACGAAAACTGGCGCATACACGTTAAAAATATGCTCGTTACTTTCCGTAACATCGGTGGAAAATGTCTCTGAAAATTCATTTTTACATTACCATGTAGACAAGTTTGCTGAACAATCACCATGTGAATCAGATGAGCATGGTGAACAGTTTCATCAGGTGACGGCTAGGCTTGAGCACTGGCATAGCGGAAAAAAACTTGATTCTCTATTAGGAGACATTCGCTGGAATTCACAGCAAGATGAAGATGAAGAAAAAGAAGAATGAACATGAATTTATATGTTTATTTGTTGCAAATTCTTGGAATTGGAATAAAAATTTAAGTTAAAATCAAGATTGTGCGTTTAAATATTCTGATTTAACTATAGGAAATGTATTTTCTTCTCTTATTTTGAGATTTTAAAGCGAATTTCCCTCGATTTCTCTATTATTTGGACGAAAATTAACGAAAAAGTGGCAAAGGAATGGAGTTTTTGGACATTTTGTTAAAAACGGTATTTGAATGAGGTTTTTATGTTGGTATATTCAGAAAAGTTGTTGGCCATGACAATAGCTAAAACTTTGCCGAAGACAGTAAAGCGATATTCCGAACGGTTTGGGAATTACAAGCATATAATATACTGAAGGCATAAGCGACTAACCCTACTAAAATCAGCTAACTGCAAAGGCGAATATCTCCTAAACAAGAGCTAACTTTCAAAAGCGGTGGTTACCACTGGATTCAGCGTAACCGATATAGGTTTACTAGGTATGTCTCCCGCGTGTTAGAATTTTGAACTAGCACAGTGTAATTTATGATTTGAAACTATAACATAACACATTATTATTGATCAACGCTTCCAAGAAGCAAGTATTTCTTGGGCGTAGTGGAAAGAAGAACAAAACAAGGCCTCACAAATATCATTTTTAAATATCATCATTTTCAGATGATTAAAAGAAATAGCGGATCTCTTAGCCTCGCATGGAGGTTACCCTCACAACAAACAAGATCTCTTCCACTATGTCACCTTGGTAAAATTTCAAGAGTTTTTACTCACAGTAAAATCATTGTTTTTGGAAGTGACAGCATAAACATTGCACTCTCTTCTATCGTCTTCACTCTCTCCACTTTCAAATCGATGTTATAAATCTGCTGGAAATTCAAATATTTTCCGGTAAGATATAATTCAATTAATTGAAAGATGTCGTGATTGGAACAGCTCCTCGGAACGCATAATCCTAGTTGAATGGTAAACTGCAACAGAAATTGATTTTTATTAAATTTGAAGCCGATAGATATAGGTTCTGTCGACAAAGTATCGTGAATTGATCAATAAAACACAAAATATCCCCACACAAAAAAACAGTTCTTTTGGAACCGGTTTTACCTTAGCAGTGCACTGTTTGGAATATATGGTTGTTTCTGGCGTATAATGGTGTAGCCAAATTTCATCTTCAGTAATTAATCGGCGCCAAACTTCGGTTTTTTTGGGCCCAAACTGCTCTAACAAAGCCTTCGAAATATTAATTCCATCACGTTTTTGGTCTTACGTCGGAAAATGCGGCACCAAATCACGAACAGCTTTCTCATGTGTAAATATTGATTCAATATGTGACGAATACGTCCTTCTTACATATTCATAACCTATGCTATCCCTCACTTTAATTTGGTGGTCGTACAACACCATTTGGTATTCTTTGGTGATGTTATCGTCACTAGTTTTAGTTTTTGGATGTTCCAAACATTCATTGTCTCCCAAGCTCTTATGGTCACGTTTCAGTTCGGCTGCCCAAAATTGATAAATAATGGTGCAGAGTCCCCGTACATAGAATCTAAATCATCTTTGATTTGTATAGGCGTATTGCCTTTCAAAACAAATATTTAATAACACCTGCATTCTTGACTCTAACCATTTTCACAAAAACACTTATGTCAACTCACTTAAACGACGAAAATTTTCTAGATCATCGTCTTCAATCTATTTGGTAAAAACGTAAAGTAATAAAAGCTCACTAAGTATCCAAATCCTTTGAAATTTGGTACGTTGGCAAATTCAAAAATAAATCTAGTTTCTATGATTTTGTTTAGAGCAGGCACCAATCTATTCTCGAATGGTATGACTTGTTAAATATTTTTAATTTATATTATAACCACACTATTAGTTACATCAAAATGTGCTTGAATAAACACTCAAATTGCTGTACGAACAAAAAATTGTATATAGGGTATTTAACTCGCTGTTGCACGAAAATTAGCACTTGCAGGATGTTTCGTCGAATTTTCATGAAATCTTAACCAAACATTTCACTGCCATCATACCATTCAACGTACTATATCCGATTTTCGCCTATAGTCTATTTGGTAAAGACGAAGAGTAATAAAAGCTGATAAGGTATGCAAATCCCTTAGTTTCTTTTATTTTGTCTTAGAACAGGCACCAATTTATTTCAGGATCTTTGATAGAAACCTTTGTAGAAATCTTACTGGAAGAACCCAACTACCGGACTAAGAGCTTCTCTTGTTTGTTGCTTGCAAATATTGCTTTCCTTGTTTCAAATAAAATGTTTATTTTGTACGTCTAAAATTTATAGTCAGTAACGTAGACGAATATGTGTTTCAGAGTTCTTTTAGAAAATAAAATTGAGCTAATACATACGTGTAAGTATATAATAATTAAATAATGTTTTTGATATTTCAGATAACTAAATAATTTAAGTAAACTATGGAAATGAACATTTATTTTATATTATAGTAGACTTAAGCTAAATTTTCCACATTTTCAACATTACCTAACAGAATGTTAAACAATGTTTATGCATAATTCCATGACTTTATAAAACGTCTAGTTCTGAATTCAATTTCTTTCTACACTTTAAAATTAAAAGAATCAAAATAATGATTTTCAAAACCCCGTGCCTGCGTCCATGATTCATTACCCTTTGATCACCTCAAAAATTTAACCAATTTTAAGCAAAATGTTTTAATTGCTGGTGACTTCAACTTAAGTGAACTTAAGTGGCCTGTTACTTCTTGTCCCTCAGTAGTATCGCCTTTCATTGAATTTTTGAACATGCTGAGTAACTGCAACCTCCAACAATTAATAGATAAACCGACTCGATATCGACTCGACCAAATCCAAAGAACTTTGGATCTTTTCCTTGTCAATAATAGAAACTTGTTTTCTTCACTAGAATATCAGCCACCAGTTGGAAAATTAGATCATGTAGTTCTTAATATGAAGATGCAGTTTTATGAAACCCTTTACTACTCAAATAATGTGAAGAAGATAGAAATTACTAATTTTCAGAGAGTCAGTGAGGCTTTGCTGTTGGTGGATTGGAATGAGCTGTGGAATCCAGACGATGTCAACGACATGTGGGACAAATTTTGTGCTACTGTCAAATTTCATGTTGCCAGAAACACATCTTCAAGATTTATGCGTCTGAGTCCTACCAAACCTTGGATTGATGATGGCATCATCCGAATGATTCGCTATAAAAAGTCTCTGTGGCAAAGATATATCAGAAATAGACGCGATACTGATTTCCAAGATCATCGACAATTTTCCAACCGTCTGTCAGTATGTATATCCCTTGCTAAGAAGAACTTTGAGGAAAAGATCTCTTCCAGTAAAGATGAAAGAAATTTTTCAAGTACATTCGTAGCACTTTCAACGCCAAAGTATCTATTCCTTTAGTTCGAGACAACGTTAGGAATTTATCCACTGATAATAACACATCTGCCAGTATTTTCGTTGATACTTTCTCCGAAGATTTCTCTAGAGAACCTGTAGGCCCTCTGGCAAGGATCTCCACCAGAAGAAACCAAAATACCATAAGTGATGTAACCATAAATCCAGAACTTGTGGAAGCGGCCATCAAGGGACTGAAATCAAATTCGTCTCCTGGACTAGATGGAATATCCGTCAAATTATATAAACCTTGTAGCAGTTCGCTGATAGGTCCACTGTCCCAGATAATGTCAACATCGCTTAAAACGCACTCACAGTTGTTAGACGAAGGCATCTGTAACTCCTGTGTTTAAAAAAGGCGACAAATGCTCCTCAGACAATTGTAGACCAATTTCAATAACTTCTGTTGCTGTCAAAATTATGGAAAGGATAGTTTTCTGCTGCCGTTTTTCATGAGTAATAATATCATCCCCAAGGAGCAGCATGGCTTCATTCCAGGAAGGTCCGTCATGACGTGTCTGCTTCAATGTATTGACCAGTGGACGAGGTCTCTGGATAGAGGATATCCAGTGAACATAGTCTACTTGGACTTCTCTAGAGCCTTTGATCGTGTTCCTCTAAAAAGACTTCTCCATAAACTTCAGAATATTGGTATTCGAGGACAATTGCTACTGTTGATTTCTTTCAGGAAGAGAGTTTTCAGTTAAGGTTGGTGGTGAAAGATCTGTATTCGCTTCTGTAGAAAGTGGGGTACCCCAAGGCTCAGTACTGTTTCTGATCTACATTTCTGATTTGCTTTCTTTTTTGAAATCTGCCTGCTTCTCATATGCTGATGATATAAAAATTTTCAATTGTCCCATCTTGCATCACATCATCCTACAGAATGACTTGAACATTATTACTCGTTGGTGCGAAGACTGGCTCCTGCCGCTAAATACCGAAAAGTGTAAGGTTCTCCACTTGAGCAAAAATAATCCTCGGTTGGTATATTTCGTTGATGGTCACCAAATAGAAACTGTAGAAATGCACAACGATCTTGGAGTAATTGTATCGGCAGATTTATCCTGGAGCCATCATGTTATGCACTGTTCTAATAAGGCCAAATGTAGGCTTTACTTACTTCAAAGATCTTTTCATGGATGTGATCCTTCTACTGCTGCAGAACTATACAAGACCTACGTCCGCCCAATTTTCTCTGGTTCAGTATGACATCCTTGGCTAACTGAAGACGTGAAGCTTTTAGAATCCATTCAGAGAAGGGCTAACAGGATGCCGTATGGTGTCGTACGCCCAAGCTATGAGGAGCGCTTGTCGATTCTGAAGATTCCCACTTTCGTTCATAGGCGACTAAGAGGAGATCTGATAGTCCTCTACAAAATCATGCATGGCCTCTTCAACAGTGACTTAAGCGACCTTTTTGAACTTAATATGAATAATTTACGTAGACATCAGTTTAAGTTAGTACGTGAATGGTTACGTACGGCATCTCGCGAGCACTTCATTTCGAATGGGACCTTCAGTGTTTGGAACCTTCTAACGAATAGTGTAGTTAGTTCTGCATCAGTGAATGCCTTTAAGAATTCTTTGGACAATTGGTTCATTAATAATAGAGTTGCTTAGTTCATTTCAAATCGGCCAATAATTATTTCAGATAATTTTCTTTAGCTTTTAGTTTTCAGTTATCTTCAACTATTGATTCTCATTTTGTAATTTCACTTTTATTTTTGTCACTGAATATTTAGTGTACTATTTGAGTTTATAGATTCCAAAATCTCAACTCTTTATGAAACTTAATATCTATAATAAACACTCATATATATTTTAAGCTGCAATATTCTCATAAAAGGTTTACAGTTCATCTTCTGAAGCTGTATCTTCATAACCGAAATTCACTATAACAGGATCGATCATGGCATCCATTATATGATCCAGTTCCACATTTTATTTTCTTCCTTAATGACCTGGTTTAGACAATTTTTCCAGTTTTGGGATATAACGCTTTTAATTGCACTGTTGAAATGAAGTTCGACGTCTTTTTTCTGAACACTTGTATTCTTTCTATCCACTTGACCTGTTCTCATATTAGTTCAATTTCATTTAATTGGAAGTAGTAGGGTGGAAGGCGGGGTATACCATTTTCCCGGTTTTTTGCCATTTTTTCAATCTTATATTTTTTGTATGATTTTTTATGAATGATTACAATTGATAATAATTCTTTTTTTAACATACTTTCTTCAGTAAAAATATGTTCATCCTTTAGCCATCTGATGATGTCTGCTTTACGCCATGAAGATGTTGGCGTTAATTCTATCTGTCGCGAAAGGTAAATCAACCGATCTGGCACTTAACCACTTAGTCGGGAGGATCACACAGTCTCTGGACCGCAAGGAGACTGCAGCTGCAGCCTTCATAGATATTGAAGGTGCGTTTAATGCGGCCCCCACTGACTCACTGTGTGGGGTTGTGTGAGCCAGAGGAGTACCAAATATTATTGCAGAATGGATGCTAAATGCCCGAGTGATCAACATTTCACTGAAAGGCGAAGTAGTCACTTTTGTGGCTGGCAGGGGCCGCCCACAGGGAGGAGTACTATCCCCTCTGCTGTGGTCTCTGCTAGTTGATGTCCTTCTGGCAATAATTGGCACACTGGATGTTTATGTACAAGCATACGCTGATGACATAGTCATTCTGGCTGTTGGAGATGATAGCGATATTTCTGCCAGACAACAGGACGCTTTGTCTGCAATTCAGGGGTGTGAAGGAGAGAAACTTAGTATTAACCCCTACAGAACCCTTATGGTACCGTTTACCAGGAAGAGGAGGATATTTGTTTCCCCTTCCACCCTGGGCGGGGTGTTCATTCCGGTTGTGGAAGAAGCGAAATATCTGGGGATGACCCTGGATAGTAAACTCACGTGGAATTCGCACATGGAAAACACAATACACAAGGCTAGACATTCCCTATGGGCATGTGAAAGGACCTGTATGAAAAAGTGGGGTGTTGCCCCAAAGCAACTCCGGAGGTTATATGTGATGGTGTTTAGACCACGTATTACGTACGGCTGCATTGCTTGGTGGGAGTGCAGTCTTAAAAAGCATTGCCAACTCAAGCTCTCTAAATTACAGAAAACAGCCTGCATGATGATTACAGGAGCCCTTCGCTCAACACCCACTGCGGCCATGGAACTGATATTGGGCCTTGCCCCTCTTATCTTGTGATAAGAGGAGTGGCTAGAATGGCTTTCCCCAGATTGTATCATCTTTCCCGTGATGAAGCGGGTAACTTCGGCTTTGTTCCTGGCGCCCTACAGTCTGAAATTGAGAACAATGAAGGCCTGAGTATGAGGTCGGACATAGCAGCACCTAAAACCAACATGGAGAGGCTATTCCAGATCATCATTCCCGATATACAGGAATAGATCAGCTCCAAGGACCGTCTACGTGAGGGTCTCTGTTGGTATACATGGCTCAAATACTGCGAAAGGTGTTGAAGCTGGTGTCTACGGTCGAGGTTCCACCAAGGAACAGTCGATCTGTCTTGGTGGGCATGCGACTCTCTTTCAAGCTGAAATATTCGCTGTGCTAACCTCTTGCTTGCGGGGGGATTAACAAATAGGTCAATTAAAATCCTCACCGATAGCCAAGCTACACTGAAAGCATTTGCATCCGACACCTGTACTTCACTTATGGTGCAGGAATGTCTTGCCAAACTAGGCGAGCGGAGCAGGCTCCATCTAATATGTGTTCCTGCCCACTCGGGCATTGAGGGGAATGAGAAGGCGGACTCATTGGCCGCTCGAGGAAGTAACCTTGAGTTCATAGGACTGGAGCCTAGGCTCGGAATTCCCCTGGGAACTGCAAGGATGGAAAACAATCGATGGCTGCACTTGAGGGTACGTAAGCATTGGATGAGCCTCCCAGGACTCAGACAAGCTCGACGTGCCATCAGTGGACCTTCCACTACAAGAGCCAAGGCCTGGCTTAAACTCTCTAGGCTGGAACTGAGAGTTCCAACTGCTATATTAATGGGGCACTGTCGCCTCAGGAAACACTCAAATAAATTAGGATTGGTTGAGGACCCCTCATGTAGGCTATGTGAAGAAGATACAGAATCAATGGAACTCGTAATGTGCGAGTGCCCAGCAGGGGACAGGGTCAGGATGGAAGAACTTGGATCTTTCAAACTGAAGCTGACTGAGTTTATTAAGCTCTCACCCACGAAACTCGTATCCTTTACGAGAAGAATGGAGCTCGTGGATAAAATTTAGGACAGAGTGTGCCACAATAGACCACTGCTTTGCAGTAGCCGGGCTGCTAGACAGCCCTTACTCAAATATAATATCTATCTTTCTATCTATGGTAGCTTGCGTTATCCATTATAACAACAGATCCTAATGGAATCAAACCTGTTACCGTTTCCACTATGGTATCTCACCATAGATCGCTCTAGGCCCCTCCGAATAAGCGTGTTATCATGTTAACCACGCTTCCTTAATCACAGATCGCCTATTAGGCCCTTTGACCAGGCTAGGCACAGAACATACTCTGGGCCTACCTGGACCGAGGGTTTAAATATCCGTGCATTTCGGAGACTCCCTCACTTTTCTCTTCAACGACCTCTTCGAATTCACACTGTCTTAGAAAACCGGCTGCAGCACGCGTTGTCACGAGCCGGCTTTCCGTACCACGCCATATTGCCAAACCGCCGTTGTTTACCAACGAACCACGTGTTTTTATTTCATTTTAATTCCACGTTTACAAAGAGTGTTTGTGTTAATCATCAGTGTTTCCATCGTGTGTGTGACCCCATCCCGGTAGCAAACCCAACAACTGTGCAAAATATTCTTCCAAAACATTGCATTCATGTCCTCATGATAGTCTCCAGTACTTTTACTTTGAACAGAGCCTGAAATCCTGTAGACAACCCTTGGAGGAAGGATTGTCGACAATCTTACCTGTTATTATCATTTCAAGTTTTCTGAACCGTGTGCTCTTGATTAACTCAAGTTTCATCCAGGTAAAAATTTACTTTACTTTAGCACAATATTTTTCAATTGCTCCTAAATAATTCCTTCTATAAGAAACGATTTATCTTTATCTATAAACTGACCTCCTGTTGTGCTTTTCTCATGAGAAATACAATTCATGCAAAACTTGCCACAATTTATTTTTTAGTATAGGCAAATCCTGATCTTCTTCGAGCATAGCATGTATTTTTTCCACAGTGGGAATTTCATATCGAAAATAAAAAGAATGCACAACTTTTCGAACAGTATTCCTTAAGTCTCCATCAATAACCATTCGGAGCCTTTCTGGAGAAATTGTTGGAGGTTTCACTATAAATTAATCCCTTAGACCATCATATACAAGTTTAATTAATTTTTCTTTTTCGGAAAGTGGTATATTTCTCGTACGTTCAACGTACGGGTAAAATTAGAAAATTCTTCCATTATTTGTGAAATAAACAAAACACTTTCACAAACTTCTAACTGATGCCTACAAATGATAAAACTACTTCAAGAACTCTTCTCAATTCATATCTATGTAGTGACTGGGGTAAAATTCGGAGAATAAACTCAATAATACCCTTCAATCCTTATACGAGTGGACATTTGTCTCAACATACCTGGCGGGCGGTGGTACCTGTGTACCAGTGAGTAATCAAAATTGTTTTGTTCATTGTTAATCATTCATGATAGGAATTATTCATCAACTTTCAACTTTCAAATCGACTATAGTTAAACTCATGCCTGCACATTTGAAAATCAACGCTATATTCGATTAAAAAGCAAAACCCGAGCAACGATCTAACGCCCATAGCCGTTCTGCAGTCTAGTGATGGATTACTCTTCATCTCTCCTAAATGTATCTAAATGGTATCAAAATTAAGGATTTGAGACGATTCCAGTAGGTACAGATGATGTTCGAAAAAAAGTCATAAACTGTCGATTAATTGGAAAACGGTTCAGTAGAGGTGCATTCTAATCTGAATAAAAACACCTTACTTCGGGTTGAAAAATTAAAAAATTTTGAGGAACATAGGGTGTCCCAGTTGAAAGCACACTGATGTGAATCTCTAAATGGAACACTCCATATATTTGACAATAATTTGAGGGCATGCATCAAATTAGCAATTGACTTTTTTCTACAGGGATATCCACCAGGACCGTCCGTTTAAAACTTTTTGAGTTCCAATTACAATATCAATATTTTCGAAGTGATACCATTTCCGGTTATACCGAAAGTGGGTCATCACTTTATTATTTCAAATAGCAATCTACCTTTTTTATTATACATCTAGAACCGACATTTGAGCAAGGCATGAAATACCCAAGTTGTTGGCATTTATCTGTCAAAACTTTTGACAGATTTGATTAATTTTGTTATAAACTCGATTTTTGAGGAACATTTAAAGAAATTGTAGCTCGTAGATCTTTTGCACTACAGATACAATGTTTGCTTGGGTGGATAGAAGAAGGATCAAGGAATTTTTTAAGCAATCTCCACATGTCAAATGTTTATTGCGTTGTTTTGTATGGTTTTTTCAATTTGGCCTTTTTCAAACAGCAATAACTCAATCTTTTCAAATTGCACGTGCCAATTTTTATATCGCCATCAGATGAAGCGTCAAATTTCAGTTGGAATTGTATAAGCATGTACTATACCCATCTCTTATAGTTCCGAAATAATTTGGGAATTTATTGAATTTTGATGATTTTGCAAGAACTAACAGAGAATGCTTCGAAATATTTGAATCAAGTAGCTGAACTGGCTACGCTCACCTGACAGGTGCCTAAAATTAACGTACTTGTCACTTTGTTCATTCAAATTTAATATTTCAACAGGAATTGTGGGTAATTTGAAGTGAAAATTTTTGAAAAACACCAGATTGATAATAAAATGGCTGATTTCTCAAACAAGGATATGTTTAATCTCTTTTTAATTCATGGCAAATGTCAAAAAGTGATGGATAGAACTTGCAGGCAATTCAATAACCAAAATTTGGCGCTTATGAGTAAAACAAAATTTCGAAGGTTTAGAAGCAATTTTCTGCAATTTGGAGGAACAAAATACATGGAAACTAGAAGAAAACCAATTCTCGAGGACGACGACAATCAAATTAATATGCTAGCGTATTTTCGTGCCAATCCACATGCGTCCATTAAGTCAGCATCAGTGGATATTAGATTGAGTTATACTTCCATTCAAAGGATCATCAAGAAACATAACATACACCCGTATTCTTTTATCAGACTACAAAAATTGAAACCAACTGACCTTCTCAAGCGGCTAAATTTCTGTGAAAGTTTATCAATTCAGCTTCAAGAAGATGAGACAATTCTGCAAAAAATTATATGGTCTGATGTAGCCAAGTTCAATGAAAGTGGAATAACCAACAGGAGAAATCGACATATTTGGGCCACAGAAAATCCACATTTTATTGAGGTAATTGATTTTCAAAATAAATTCAGCGTGAACGTTTTTGCAATTTTAATGAATGATTTGTTGGCTTATCACATTTATGAGGAAAATCTTAATGGACAAAGATACCTGGAAATTTTGAGAGGAACATTAGCAAATTTTTTAGATGGATTACCCCTTAACATTCTGAGGGGTTGAAATTACCAAATGGATGGTGCATTAGCACATAAAACACGAGCTGTAGATCGGCAGCTAACAGAAATGTTCGAGGATAGATGGTGGGGTAATCAAGGATCAAATTTATGGCCTCCGCGTTCTCCGGACCTGACGCCCATTGATTTTTATTTATGGGGCAAAATCAAGAGTGAAGTGTATCTTATTCTTGTGAGAAGTAAAGAAGAGTTACTAGAGCGCATTCATAATGCTTTTCGAAATATTGATCCTGAGGAAACTAGGAGGACAACTCATCAGGTTCGTATACGAGCTGTCAAGTATATCGAGCGAAATGGGGCACATAGTGAACATTTATTCAGATCGTAAATTAGTTTTCTCCTATGATGTTTCCTATCATTTATTCGTATTCATGTAATTATCTTCGATGATTGGTTTTCACTTAGTTCCTAAAATTTTTATTCATCCGAATTGTAGAAAATTGCTTCTAATGCTTCGAAATTTTATTTTACTCATAGACGGTAAATTTGGAAATTGATTCTTGAATTGCCTGCAAATTCTGCCCACTACTTTTTGACATTCTAAAATGAATTAAAAAAAGATTAAATATATTTTCGTTTGATTAACCAATGGTTTTATTCCAAATGTGTTGTATTTTTTGGATATTTTCAATCTGAAATAACGACAATTCTTGTTGAAATATCAAATTCGAATGAACGAAGTGACAAGTACATCAATTTTAGGCACCTGTCAGGTGAGGGTAGCCAGTTCAGCTACTTGATTCAAATATTTCGAAGCATTCTCTGTTAGTTCTTGCAAAATCATCAAAATTCAATAAATTCCCAAATTATTTCGGAACTATAAGAGATGGGTATAGTACATGCTTATACAATTCCAACTGAAATTTGACGCTTCATCTGATGGCGATATAAAAATTGGCACGTGCAATTTAAAAAAATTGAGTTTTTGTTGTTTGAAAAAGGCCAAATTGAAAAAATCATACAAAACAACGCAATAAACATTTGACATGTGTAGATTGCTTAAAAAATTCCTTGATCCTTCTTCTTTCCGCTCAAGCAAAAATTGTGTCTGTAGTGCAAAAGATCTACGAGCTACAATTTTTCTAATTGTTCCTCAAAAATCGAGTTCATTACAAAAATAATTGAATCTGTCAAAAGTTTCGACAAATAAGGGCCAACAACTTGGGTATTTTATGCCTTGCTCAAATGTCGGTTCTAGATGTATAGTAAAAAAGTTAGATTGCCATTGGAAATAACAAAGTGATGACCCACTTCCGGTATAACCGGAAATGGTATCACTTCGAAAATATTTCACTCCAATTGGAAATCGCTAGTTATGGCAGCTTGATATTGTAATTGGAACTTAAAAATTTTTCAACGGACGGTCCCGGTGGATATCCCTGTATATATACTTTTTCAGTATATTCAACAATAAGAAAATATAATTCATCTTGCAATAAATCTATACTCACATCCAATGGAAGTCTGACATGAAGTTGCAAAGTACTGTTGTGTTTCAAAAATACTTTCACAAATTTCATAGCGTATGGAGGAAAATCGAAATCTGTAGTTGAGTGGGTTACTTTTTCATGGTTGATTTCCAGTGGTTTCTCGTTTGATATATCTGAGCAGTGTGTATGGGATCCTATCCATAGATTATTTCCATAGAGAAAACTTGTTTCCGGTTGACCACTTGCATCTATAGCTGAAACAAAATAATTTATCATCTTAAATGTCAATACTATGTATACCTACGGTAGCTAGTCAAATTTTCAGGGACAGTGCTCATATTAAGGATATTTCTAGTACAAAATAATTGTTTCAGTAAAAATAGCTGTGAATGAAGTACCAAATTATCGAGAGGTACAATATTACAACAGTTGGCACTAGTAGTACTGTTTTATTCAAACAGTTCACTTAATTCTGGAATGAAGGGTCTATACGCGTTACTGAAAAAGAGTTTTGACAGATAAACAGGCAGAAAACGAATGATTCTATTAAGAAACCTTTTTTTAAATTTGGGTACATAGTCCTAGAAATTATTCGCTTTCAGCGCTCAGAAAAACAGCTGCAATTTATCCAGGCAAATTTTCTTGTTTCTGAGTAAAAGAGATTTCATATTTGAATTGAAAAGATCATGATCAAAATTAGAAAAGGTATTATTCGAAATAACTTGGGAAAGATTAATTTTCGTGTCTTGTTTGTAACAAAAATCTGTACTTTTCCAACTAATGTTAAAGTTTATTTTTCAAAACCATGTATCATGCAGAATATTTCATAATTATATATAATATGCTGGTGTTTATAGATAAGTAATTTCTGAAAAATTTATTTTATTATTAATTATCGCTTCAACGTTTTTCCAAGTAAACATAATTCAAAATGAAATATATTACATTCAGCGTTGAATATAATGAAAACAATAATTTTTTTATTTTATGTTATGCGGATATTTTCACTCGACTAATTTTATACCCGGATTTTGTCCTTGCATTACCGCAATTAAAACGTTAGCTTTTAGTTATTTTATATAAAAGTCGAACAACAAATAATATCGTGAGCTTAAAGTGCGGAAATATATCTCATTCACCGTGTGTGAAAAGAGAGTTCCCTCAAATTCGGGTCCCAAATGATTCCAGGACAGTGTATTGCGAAAACTTCGAAGGAAACCTGAATGATGTGTTAATCGTTCAAGAAGCCGAGTTTGCGGAGATCAAGTACAAATCTGGACAGGTCAGTCTGGAAAATCACTATTTAAAAGAATTGCTGAAAGAATCGCAAGAAAAAAAGCAAAATACTGTTATAAAACAACAAATTGTTAGTTCAAATTATACAAGATATCGAAGAAAATACTCCTACGAAAAAAACAATATAGTGATATTACAAAAAATCAATCAATGACCGAAAATGTAAACAAACAAGTGAAGGTCCAGACGCGTGTCCCACTTGTCCCAGTCCCAGTCCTGAGTGCGAATCTTAATGTTGGTGTTTCTAACGCACCACAGAATTTGAACCAGAAGACACATGAAGAAGATAGGAACATATATAAAGTTAACCTATCCCGTTCACAGAATAATTATAAACAGCTAACTAAGAACTCAAAGACGAGGACCCGGTTAGATACCTTGGCACCTTTCAAATCACTCAGACGATTCGCTGAGTAAACACAATCAAAAGTACAACAATCAGCGCAGACCGAAAAAGTTTAGAACAGCACCAGCAGAAAATAACCAGACCAACTCAGGTTTCCTTGGATGTGAACGAAAAGTGTGATTGTTCATCAATAGAATTCAAAAGCATGTTTCAGAAAAGGATATACAGGAGTATATAAAAAGAAAAGAAAAATTCGAAAACATCCAAGTCGAAGTGAAGGAAATTTCTGGTAATCCTGAAGGTGGAACAAGGAGCTTGCTCAACTCAAAGCTAGAGCCAGTAAAACAATCAATAGAGAGAAAAAAAACAGGTGAATGGGTCGCCTACCGAGAAGCGCTATCTAAGTACAACAAAGAACTCAGCAATCATGGAAATCCTATTGCGAGGGGATCAATGATCTTGCCCCAGCTGCACAGCAAAAGGTTTTAGCCAAAGACCATTTGAATGCACTTGGTCTCATTAAGGAGCCTGGAGGAAAGTATCCTAAAAACTTCGGCGGAAGCTTGAGGGTACTTTTAAATACCCACTTCCCGGATTCGAAAATACTCCCTATCAACAACACCCAACAATAGGAGCTAGAACTGTATAGCTCCAGCAGGGAAAGCAGAAATCTAGCGGGCCGAATCTTCACCCTAGATAGGGTAAAGTGGGCCACCAAAAGCTTCAAACCCTACAAATCACCAGGGGCGGACGGAATCTATCCGGTCATGTTGCAAAGAGGCAATACATATATAGCCCCGTGTCTGAGAGCTATATACAAAGCCAGCTACTCACTGGGCTACATACCCCAGTCAGGGAGGAAAGTCAAAGTATTATTTATAACGAAAATGGGAAAGAGGTCTCCAGATGAACCTAAATCATATCGCCCGATAAGTTTACCCTCCTTTCTCCTAGAATCAATGGACAAAATTCTCGACAACCATATGAGAAGTTTCATAAAACTTCATAGAAAACAATTGATGCCCTACACGATCTAGTCAAAGAAGTGGAAGGAGCACTAGAGGCTAAAAAATAGCCTTAGTTCTATTTGGAGACATTGAAGGAGCCTTTGATAATACCTCCTATACATCCATTAGCAATGGTGCAAACAATAAGGGTGTCAAAACACCCACCATCAAATGAATCAAAGAAATGCTCAAAGGCCGGATCATAACGGCCACTTTTGTAGATACCGAAATATCGGTGTCAGCAGCGAAAGGATGCCCTCAAGGAGGTGTCCTATCGCCGCTACTATGGTCAGTAGTAGTTGATGACCTCTTAGAAAGACTGAACAACGCTGGCTTCAACGCACAAGGCTATGCTGATGATCTAGTTATCATCATTAGGGGAAAGCATGATGAAATCTTATCGAACCTGATGCAAAAAGCCCTTAACATCGTAAATGAATGGTGTGCTGAAGAAGGACTCAGCATCCATCCAGACAAAACCATTCTAATTCCATTCACAAGACGTAGAAAGTTGAACTTAAAGCCCCCCTTTCTGAATGGACATACTCTGAAATTTTCGGAACAGGCTAAGTATCTAGGGTTAACCCTAGATCAGAGACTCAACTGGAATTTACACATTGTCAAAACTCTTTCCAGGGCTACATCGTGCCTATGGGCATGCCGTAGACTCTTCGGAAAGACCTGGGGACTACAGCCAAAAATAATCTACTGGTTATACACATCGGTTAGATGACCCATTGTCACATATGCATCGTTAGTATGGTGGACGAAAACATCAGAAATAACTACGCAAAACAAGCTGCAAAAACTGCAACGGCTTGCGTGCTTGGGCATAACAGGTACTATGAGAAGCATCCCGACTATTGCCCTGGAGGTAATCCTAAATCTCCCTCCTCTTCATATAAAATTGAAAAGGGAGGCGTTGATGGCGGCATTACGGCTCCAAGACACAAAAAAACTATTACCTGGTGATCTGAAGGGACATCTGGGGATTCTGGGTTACATAGCGCCAGAAATCTTATCACAACCATCGGATATAATGCCGCCTAAGTTTGATTTTCACACCCTTCGAAGTGGTCATAAAAACCAAAAATCCTCCATTTGGTACACGGACGGATCAAAAACGATTGATGGAACAGGAGCAGGCATATATGGACCCAAGTACTCTTCATCAGTGTCTCTGGGTTCTACTCTACATCATGCAAGCAGAAACACTTGCTGTAAACCTTTGCTGCCAATAGGGACTACGAAGGAAACTCAAAGGGGCAAACATTTACATTTTAACGGACTGTCAGGCAGTGATAAAAGCTCTTAACTGTTCCAAATATCGGAGCATCTCTGTCTGGGAATGCCGTCAATCCTTGAAGCAACTTGCTGAGGGGAACAAACTTTTCCTGTGGTGGGTGCCTGGCCACGAAGGCATACAAGGAAATGAAGCCGCTGACGAACTGGCCAAATTAGCCATGTGTAAAGAGGGCGATGAAAGTGCCGAACATATTTTTTGCAGTTGCATCGCAGTTGTCCGTCAAAGACACTTCGGTAGTGACAAACTAGAGCCGCCCGAAGTAAAAGCGAAAGCTCCCAGGGAGATCCTTAATTTTGTAAGGGATCTAGACCTACAGGGAAATGAATAAGAAGGGTTACAAATAAAAGATCAATTTGGTCGCAGTTTGAAAAGGCTTGCAAAGCCAATCGACCCTCACGAATGTAATGTAATCCTGAAGGTCTTAAACGATTCATGGTATCTGCTACTTTTCGCTTCAAGGAGGATATGTACTCTACCGATTTCTGGCCGTCTGGTGTGGAAATAAAGCGTTTTATTTGCTCCAAATACAAGAAGAAAATGGGCAAGGATAATTATTTTTCCAAAGAGCCCTTACTATCAATCGAACGTAATTGATTTTGGACATGATAAAAAAACAGAGCATACATTAACAAATATTACAATCCTGAATCACAATCCCCGTTCTGGTAATGCATGTAACAGAATGGATGCACTCCTCATGGATCATACCAGGTTATTCAATAAGTTTTGTCGTTCGATAAGAAAAACACAATGTTATGGTTCAAAATAAACTTTATTTTTCAGTATAATCTCCCCGAACATTAATACACTTGCTCCTACGATCCTCCAATCTGTGGATACCATTCCTGAAGTGAGAATCCGGAAGTTCTGCGAAATACGCTTCAACAGCCGTTATAACCTCTTCATTCGATGAAAAACGCTTGCCACGCATAAATTTTTTGAGATCGGGAAACAAATGGGAGTCGCTGGGTGCCAAATCTGGTGAATCCGGTAAATGCTCCAACAATTACCAGTTTACAAGTAATCCACAAACAACTTGTTTTGATTTAGGATCATGATGATAGACCCAAGTCTCATCCATAGTGATGAATCGATGCACAAAATCCACTTTATCCTTTTTAAAACGCTCCAAATGTTGCTGAGAAAGTCGCATTCGAATGTGTTTTTGTTCCATTGTTAGCCAATGTGGCACCCATTGTGTACACAGCATTCTAAAACCCAAAATTTCACTTAAAATATGGCTTACACTGCCTAATGAGTTGTGTAGAGCCTCCACTAAATCCCTCTCAGTCAATCGACAACCTTCCAAAACCATACCCTGTATTTTAACTATGATTTCTGATGTTGATGCGCTTTTTGGACGTCCTTCACGTGGATCGTCCTCAAGGCTTGTACGACCACGTTTAAATTCAGCAACCCATCTTTCTACTGTTATATTTGTAGGTGCACAATCATTATACGCTCTTAACATTCGTTCGTGAACTTCTTTTGGTGCTAAACCTTCCAAAAATAAGAATTTTATCACTCCACGATACTCAATTTTTTCCATTATACAAAAATACCGTGACACGGCGACACTAAATGGCTTGTAAACAAAGAATGAATGAACAGATTGAAATGAGCCTTCACATATGTTCATATGTGTGTGTGGCAAAGTGATTCACAGACAGTTTGGCAGACACTGGATGGCTATGAGGTTGTCTCCTACGTCTACCGGGAAGCTAGTCATTATGGAGGAAGTGCGATCTTTGCTAAAAAGGGACTAAATTGCAACGAAAGAATGGATTTCAAAAGTTTAAGTGAAAAAAATGTAATTGAATGTTCAGCGTGTGAGTTTTGTCATTCAAGTGGTCATACAATTGTAATAATTTACCCTACGTGTGATGTAGATATTTTCTGTGGGGAGCTTATACTAATACTCGAGCAGCTTTGTAGGGAAAAGAAAGATTTTGTCATAGCAGGTGATTTCAACATTGATCTGCTTGATCAAAACAGCTAGGAAACACAGAACGTTCTGCTGATACTTGAAAGTTTTAATGTAAGGATAATGAAACGCGAACCAAGAGTGACAGCAACTAGCAAAACCTGCCTGACAACTTTTTTACAAACATGGAGGGTGGTAAGTGCTCAGTAATACACAGTCGTATTTCAGATCACAGTGCTTTGGTTTTCAATACTAAATTTGTTATATCCAAACCTCAAACACATAAGATAGTTCATGTGAGAGAATATAATAAGCATGCTGTAGATGCTTTCACTGAAAATCTCCAAACTATAAACTGGAGTGACATATATGAATTTCCTTCTCATAAATTAAATGAAATGTGGAATGCTTTTCAGGAGCGTTTCAATGCAGTTTTTGAAGAATTTTTCCTCTAATTAAGAAAAGGATTCCTCTTGCAACTACAGCCTTCAAAAACACACAATACATGATTAATCTGAAAAATAACTTCGATAAATTGTATATAATATCAAGGATGAATCAGTCATATTTAGATTTATATAAACAAGCCAAAAATGAATATGACATAGCAATTGTCAAAATGAAGCAAACAATTATTATTACCGAAATTAAGTAAATCAGCAACTGCCATAGTTTGATGAGGAGAAGCTCCATCATGTTAAAAATAGATATTTTTTCTCTCAGCAAGAGAAAGTTCATCAGTGCATTAGTCCTTTCATGCAATTTCTCGATATTATTCCCCTACGAAGGTTTTCATCAAAAATCACATATGAGATTATCTTTTTTTGCACACCATACATGGAACCTATATCAGCCTTGACATTGAATATGATATGACGATGTGAGTTCACATCCAACCACCCATGTTCATTTTGATGATTCGATTATCCATACCTACTGATATGAATTTCATCAGTCGAAATTATTTCTCTCAACTACTTCATATTCTTTTTTCTTTGGGACGTTGAATGTACCATGGTTCATGAGGTTTTCCCTTCTGTTTATCGAATGTTCTTTCAAGAGGTTATCGCCTCTCGGGAAAGCGATCCAATCCAGCTTCTGCAGCATCTGCATCATAATCATTTCGAATTTCAATCATAATGAACCAAACTAAATATTCAAAATCTTCGTATGGTATGCTCGCTTCGTTATTACAAACGATAGCTCATTTATACAGGGTGTTTCCGAATAAGATGTCATAAATGAAGGATGCGAATCCCTGAATGATTTGAGCAAAAAAGTTCGAAGAACCAATGGTCACAAAATGCTTCGTTGCCGAGATACAGGGTGTTAAAGTTGAAAAATTTTCGATTTTCTCTCGATAAAACCTAGACTTCTCAAGATTTCGGGCTCAAATTTTCCACAAAGCTATTAAACACAATCTGAATCACCAGGTGAGGCCAAATTTTGGAACAGTATACAGGGTGATACTTTTCATGGGCCATGTTCCATTTTACCCTCGGAACTTTTTTGGTACGCCACTGGCACTAACAAAAATAAAATCGAATAGATCATTCAATTTGAAAATTTTTTGACTCATGCATTTTGATCGTAGCTATCACCGTTTCTGAGATATTAATTATTGAAAATAATCAATAATTTTCCCATATCGAAGCCATGGAGATATTATCTTAATAACTGATGCAATTTTTCAGGAATTGAGCTAAAATTTACATCAGATATCTCCTTATTGTATGTTTATAACAAAATGAGGCAGAAATTCTGACAGTATACAGGGTGTTATTTTTTCACGTGCATTTTCCTCTTTTTGCCCCCTGAACTTTTTTGTGGTGCGCTACTGGTATATTCTGAAAACAGAATCAAACAGATTATTCAAAGTGAAAACTTTTCTGTGCCTTGTATTTTTCCGTATCTGCCACCATTTTCGAAAAATTAATCAACAACGCCCGAACAGGCTACCCCAGGAATATTTCAGAGGGTGCGCACTAATATGCGGAGACGAGCAGAAGCATGTATTCTTTCAGGTGGAGGACATTTTCAACATCTTCTTTGATTTGTTCTGTTTGTTCAATTTTTGTTTTCATCATTATGAGTTTTTGTTATTGAAATCATTCGCGATTATTTATGTTGTTTATTCATTTACTTCCGATTTATACACTCAATAAAACACATTTTTGAATTCGAATTCAATGATCAGGGAAATGATATCACCCTTTATACTTTCTCATAAATCCTACCAATCTAGTGGTGCAGATCTTAAAATGTGAACTTCGTTTGAAATTCGAGCTCAAGGTCTTCACAAATTGCCGAAATAACATGAAAAATATCTTCAAGCTTTCAATACGGAAGGGACTATACGATTACTTTTCTCGAATAATATCTCGAAAATGGTGGCAGATACGGAAAAATACAAGGAACAGAAAAGTTTTCACTTTGAATAATCTGTTTGATTCTGTTTTCAGAATATACCAGTAGCGCACCACAAAAAAGTTCAGGGGCAAAAGAGGAAAATGCTCGTGAAAAATAACACCCTGTATACTGTCAGGAATTTCTGCCTCATTTTGTTATAAACATACAATAAGGAGATATCTGATGTAAATTTTAGCTCAATTCCTGAAAAATTGCATCAGTTATTAAGATAATATCTCCATGGCTTCGATATGGGAAAACTATTGGATTATTTTCAATAATTAATATCTCAGAAACGGTGATAGTTACGATCAAAATGCATGAGTCAAAAAATCTTCAAATTGAATGATCTATTCGATTTTATTTTTGTTAGTGCCAGTGGCGTACCAAAAAAGTTCCGAGGGTAAAAATGGAACATGGCCCATGACAAAGTATCACCCTGTATACTGTTCCAAAATTTGGCCTCACCTGGTGATTCAAATTGTGTTTAATAGCTTATGTGGAAAATTTGAGCCCAAAATCTTGAGAAGTCTAGGTTTTATCGAGAGAAAATCGAAAAATTTTCACAACTTTAACACCCTGTATCTCGGCAACGAAGCATTTTTTGACCATTGGTTCTTCGAACTTTCTTGCTCAAATCATTCAGGATTCGCATCCTTCATTTATGACATCTTTTCGGAAACACCCTGTATAATAGTGAACTTGATAAAAAATAATTTATTGGATTGAAAGATTGGTATAATAAGAACACATAACAAGCTTAAGCTATTTCAATAATTCCGTGTAAATTCTGTGGAAAGACATAGAGTCACTAGATAAAATTAATGGAAAATTATAAAATTTTAGTTTTCATTAATGAAAAATTGAGGGCATATATGATATATTTTTGAAAATGAAAGAAACTCTTGTGAACGAAATCTAAGTTACTTATGATTTATATGTAAAGAACGCAATTTTGCGATATACCTTAAAACTGTTGGACAAAAAAGAATTCGAGCACGTAATTTGATTTTATGTAATGAAGTGCCCATAAAAGTTCAACACCATTCTCACATATTTTAAAAACAATCGAGATATTGGCATTTAACTTTCAAAAGGGAGAGTCGATTGAAGATGAACCACGAAGCAAAAGTGCCATTACCGATAAACATGTCGACAGACTCCGGGATATTCAAATCGTCGGTTGATAGTCAGAATAATCGCTAAACAGTTGTATTTGAATCACACCTCCATTCATCAGATTTTGCCCCAAGAATTGGAGATGAGAAGAATTCCCCAAGACCAAAAGATCTTGGATGTTAGAACACGACCCAGAAACAAAACGTCCGAGAATAGAGTGGCACATTGTAACCTATTCGAAGATCATGCTGCTTTGTTTTTATAGCCACGAAACCATCCATAAAGTGTTTGTGCCTCAAGACCGAAAGTTAATAAACACTTCTACCGAAAAGTCCTTGAAAGACTTCGAAAAAGAGTCTCGTCGTGTGCAACCAAAAATCATAACAACTAGTTGCTATCTAAATATTGGAGTTTCTAGCCAGTAAAAACATCTTTGTGGCTGCTCAACCTACGACATGAGTCCTTGCGACTTCTTCCTGGAAACTGAAGATTACCTCAAGGGAACTTATTCTAGGACACTTCAAAACATCCAAATAACTATAACCTACCAACTGAAGGCTATTCCAGTATATGAGTTCCTGCACTGTTGATTCGAAGGAACTATTTTGAAGGAGCAAATTGCATTGTAATTATATTTGATAAAAAATTGAAGAAAGAGCAGTCTCATTACTTTATCTACACACCTCGTACATATTCACATTGTCTTATCGTTTACAATAATTATTTCATCACTTTATACCAGTAGCTAAATTATGAACCAAGAAATACCTTCTTGCCTTCTGGCCTTCTTGCCATGTGTCCTAGATTTCAAATATATTGAAATATGACTTGTCATAATCGAATTAGCTAATTAATAATATTTTTCAAAAATATCTTACTTGAGCAGATCACAGTAATTACATAATTAAGAATCTTTTCCTAATAATGTGATGTTATTCTCTGGAAAATGAATGAATAATTGGAACAGGTGATCATTATGAACTTCTTATCATTCAGATAAAATTTTGGTAAAACCTTAGATGTTATAATTATTTGATGACAGATTAGTTTGTTGTGGAATTTTTCATTCATAAAACCATTTGAAACTATTAATATTAATTGTTCAGAGGTTTAGTAATCAGTTATTTGTATAATCGATTAGCTTCTACCCGGTGCTTTGCAGCCGCATATATTCTAATTAATAAGTTTAAATCGGTATTTGTTCTTGATAAAGTTTTCAAAAATAAGGGCAGTGGATTCAGAAAAGCGCCTGGAAAAGGGTGAATACCTCTACTTGGCGAATTTAATTTACAAAAGTTACCGAACTGTTAAAAGAACAGTACTACTAGTGCTACTTGTTGTAATATTGTACCCGTCTATAACTTGGTACTTAAAAATTTCATGGCATTTGTATGTGAACAACTAGAGTTATTGCGTCATGTTTGTTAGTGCGTTTACTACATCAGCCAGAAACTTTGTTAAACTTGGTAAATCCTTCACCGAAAGGCACCAAATGCTACAAACTGCATATGGCTATGATTGTATATCCCATAAAGCAGGGGTGCTCAAACTTGAACTGCTGGCGATCTACCTCAATATTTTTAGACTACTTACGATCGATTCTGAGAGGCTGCAAGTATGTGTGATGCAGGTCTGTCGTACATACACGATACACCCTATCTACCTACCTGCCTAGGTAGGGTGTACCGTAGCATATATAGATTTTAGCTTTCCGCACAATATACATTATTTTGGTCAAGGTTTGGATTAGGTTTAGTTTGGTTCTTCTCTATAATATCAATGAAAAACTCATAGTTATTCAAAATTGCGAGTTTATTAGTTATTACAAAACAAAAGAGTAACATTAGGTGTTAAACTTAACTGAGGAGTGACTTTGGATAATGAAGCGTGGCACTGCATGTCCTCAGCATACAAGCATGATAACATATGATCGTCAGCTAGTCGATTGCGATATTTTGACTTAATCATCTTCATTTCAGAAAATGCAGATTCGCACAGGTAAGTTGACTAAAACATTGCCGTCAGTTGAAGGGCGATTTGCCACTAAGGATATCTATCAACTGCAGGCTTTCTATTGAAACAAACTGAGCATCATTTATATACCTTCAAGCTCCTGATGGAATTTCTCCCTTCTTAAGGTAACATCGTTGTTTTTAAAAAGTGAACAGGAATCTCACTATTTATCTCATGAAATCAAAATCATGAAAAAGATTACCGTTCCTATAATACATGTCAGACTCTGTCTAGTCCGATTGTTCATCGTGTTCTAATTTTTACTAGCTGTAAGAAGAGAATACCAAGAAGACTCACGACTTTCTGGAAAATACACCCGTAATTCCTATCATTACTAGACCTGTACTTTTTCAGAACATTTTTCGTTGTTATTTATTCTATTTACGCCCTCTACAGATCTTCAAGAAAGAGTTTAATTACAATAGATAAGAAAATAATGTTATTTCTTGAAATTTAGGACTTTATCAAATATTTACTGAATCATCTTTTCTTTTTTCATAAACAAGATGCTATTTCAATCCTCTCCATGCTACTTTTGATTCCTCTTGTATTTTTTCTGGAGTTTCAATAACTGAACGATTAGTTTCTTCGTCGTACGTTGGCTGGGCTAAACCAAAATTGAGACCTTTTCGGAAGCGACTTGGTTTCTACAAACTTGTTAATAATCGTTTCCATATATGTAATTATAACTATATACTATCAGGTAGTCTATTATGCATTGAAGGTCTCTTGTCTTTTATTTCCAAGTATATTTATGTATATTCTTGTGTTGGTAATATCCATTTAAACTCTGTAGATGATTTTGCTCGCAGAGCGATATGAGTCTATCTCCATTGTCATTCACAACATTCTCTCCATATGGTCCTACCACTTTGTCCTGCTGTCTGGAACCAGTTCTCGCATTCATATCTCCCAACATGATGATTTCTCTATAATTTCCAATCCTCAGAATCTCATCATTCAGCTGTTCATGGAATTCGACCTTATTGTTCATGAATGCATCCTCGTTTACTGCGTATACCCCTATTAGTGTACCGGGTGAGTCAATAAGGCGAGGAACTTCTATATCTCGGAAATTATTTGAGATAGAAGCAGAGTTTGTTCTGATTATTGTTTTATAAGTATGTGTGCATTGCTTGAAATTATTTTCGTACATACAGGTTGTTCCATTTATGCTCCAGGGACAAACATAGATTTTTTTTAAATGGCACGCCCTACATTTTTTATCATATTCTGATTACAATTTGGATGTTCTCTTCAACGATATCTGTTTTGTGCCCGAACAACTATTGGTAGATTTTGAATTAATTGAAATATCGATTTTCAAAAGTTATCAAAAGTTCTCAAATGCCTTATTTATGCATGATATATATTTTTTTCTTGAGGTAAAACTGTTGTACCTTATTATCAAATGAAGAAACATTTTTTTATACCGAGTATTCCTAGTAACCCGGCGACAATGAAATTTGTCGAACATGAAAAACTTTTTTTTCAAATGTAACACTCTGTATTTTTTCACGTGTTTTGTTACCACTTGAATAAGTTTTACAACGATACCTTTTTTTTAATAATCTGATGGAGATTTCCCAGAAAATTTCGAAATTAGTGTGAGGTTTAGGTATTTCTTGCAATAAACATGCTGCTGATAAAATTCAGACATAATAATAATAATAATAATAATATAGTTTATTCAGATTTGAAGAATGTATAACAAATAATATGAATTTCTTACTTAATAACTATTATAAGTCTGAATAAACGTTTAATCACAGAGACATTACATAATGTCTGTACGTGAATTGAACTTAAATAAACAATATATTTCTCCCATAAGTACAAAAATAAAAATATAAGCAAACAACAAAAACAAAACCAACATTTCTAATTAGTACCATTGAAATTTCATAGTCACCACGAAGAAAGTTACTATCAATGTCCCTTGATATGTCGCTATCGTTGGGAAAGTCACCATCGGTGTGAAAGTCACTATCGGTGTGAAAAATCACTATGTTAAGTCACTGTCGGTATAAAGGTCACGATCGGTATAAAAAGTCACTATCGGTATGAAGAGAGACTATCAGCATCATTAAGGCAGCTGATTTATAACATTAAAAAGATTTGCCTGCCACTTCGTTGTATCCATCTTCTTATTTTTCTCTTGAAATTCTTATACATATAGGCTGTTCTTAATTCTTGAGGCAACATGGCATATATTCTTGGTGCCAAATAGGTAAAGGATCGTTGCCCAACTCTTTTCTCAGCTCTCGGGGTTTCAAATCTATTTTTCTTGTTCCTGGTAGAATAAATATGTTCTATTGAATTCAATTGTATTTCTCCTTGAAATGTGTGAAACAAAATGTGAGCCGAGAACAACTGATGAATGTCAGCTATTCCTGATAATCTATACAGTTCGTCTCCATCAGAGGTGAGTGGTCTCCCAAAATAATCCTGAACAACCATTTTGCATTGTTTCGATCTTTTTAGTTGATTCTCGTAAGCACCCCCAACCTATAATACCATATGATAAGTGGGATTCCACGAGAGCAAAATAGAGTATGCGTAGGTGCTTGACGTCAAGAATCTTCCTTAAATATCTGAATTTATAAAGCAGCCCTCTTAACTTCTTAACTATATTATCGACATGTTTATTCCATCTCATATGTCTGTCGAGGGTAATTCCTAAGTATTTTATACTCTCCGCTGCAGGTATGATGGTGGAATTGTCGACGTGTAGGGGACCCATTTGTGGCAGACCAGATGCATATGATACAAATGGTAAGTAAAATGTCTTTTCTAGATTGAGAGTCAGCTTATTACATTCGAACCACTTTTTAATTTGTAGAAAATCACATTCTGCATATTTTTTTAACTCTTTCCAGGATTTACTTTCATAAAAAATAGCAGCGTCATCTGCAAAACATATAATTTGTCCTTTTGTTTCCATTAACAGAAGATTGTTTATATATATATTGTAAATAGGATCGGTCCTAGTACTGTTCCTTGTGGTACTCCGTATGTTACTTCTTTCACACTGCTTCTATATTCTCCGATTTCCACCATTTGTTTGCGATCTGTTAAATAACTTTTCATCAAATCATATCCTTTTCCCCTGAAGCCACACCGGTAAAGCTTATCTAATAGTTTCTTGTGAGATACAGTATCAAAGGCCTTAGCAAGATCTATAAATATGCAGAGGGCTGGGATTTTTTCATTTAGACATTTGTATATCTTTTAGTTATTTCTCCGATCGCATCTTGAGTTGATTTACCCGTCTAAAACCAAATTGATTTTCGGCAATAATTTGATATTTGTCCATAAACCCAATGATACGTTTTTTATAATCTTTTCTATAATTTTATTTATATTCGACACTAGCGATATGGGCCTGTAATTTTGTAGTAAAGTTTTGTCACCAGATTTATAAATAGGTTTAATTACTCCAATTTTAAGTATATCAGGATAAACTCCAGTTTCGAAACAAAGGTTGGACATATGTGCAATAGGTTCTGATATATATTCCTTTATATTTTCAACACCTCTGATCTAATGCCATCGTGTCCAGATGCCTTTTTGTCTTTAAGTTCTGTTATGATCTTTTCACTTCTTCTGAATCTGTTGGGTAAAAAATAAAGTTTTAGTTAAAAATGGCTCGACCTGTTCAAATCCCCCCGGATCTTTTATTTTTCCGCATATTTTCTTCCTAGAGAACTAAAATATTCATTGAATTCATCAGCTATATTTTGTTTATCACTAGTTAATTTATTTTCTGCATTTTTTATTTGTTCTATTTTTAATTCATCTTTCTTTTTGTTACAGATCTCCCTACACAATCCCACAAAGCTTTCGATCTGGACTTGTTTTCTGTTATTTTATCTTGAAAGTATTGTTTTTTGATTTATTTATAAGTTTATGTAATAGATTTCTATAATTAATATATTCCTCTCTGAGTTCCAGATTATTTAAATTCTGTGAAACTCTTTTATATAGCTCATTCTTTCTGTTTATAGACTGAAGAAGGGCTGGCGTTATCCAGTCCTTTTATTGGATTTTTACTTTTTTTTATTTACTCTAGATGTATTAATTGTTATCTGCTCATTTAATATGTTAATAAACCACTCAGTAAAAGTGTTTCGTCCTCTCCTGTATCCCTTTTGTACCAATTTACTGAATTTAGTGATGTTTTTAATCGGTCATAGTTTATGAATTTTTTATTTTAAGTTTGCCTGCAAAAGATTTGTTGGTGGTTTAATATCTTTAAGGCATAATATTATTGGATAATGATCTGTGATATGTTGCTGAACTATAAAGGCTGCCTGACTCTCCAGGGAGGTGTTTTCATCAGTTTTAGGAAAATATGATCGAGACAACTATTACTAGAGGGTCTGGTGTAGCTATTAATGTAAGATTCGTATCCAAAAGAATTTAAAATATTTTTATATTCATCAACATATTCATCAACAGCTGATAAGTTTATATTCATATCCCCAATTATTATATGATACTTTGCTGTATTAGATTTTCTTATATAGTTATATAAATTTTCATGAAACAATTTTATATATTTTATATTAGAGCTTGGTGAGCGATAAATGCTTGTTATTTTCAATGTTTTATTCAATAATTTGATATTTACTTCTAACCTAGTGACACAACATCATACTTGAATTTCAGTTCTTTTGCTATATATACAAGAACTCCATCATTTCTGTTGTATTGCTCATTGCTGTAAACACTTGTGTATCCTTCGATATTGAATAATTCGATATTTCCTATTTGAAAAGTTTCTGAAAGTATAATTGCATGAAATTTTGAGAGCTTCCTCTAAGAAAAGCCTGAACTCATCTAAATTTTTTCCACACTCCTAATATTTATGTGTAAAATCTTTAGATGTTCGGATACACTGTAAAGTTGTAGTTCCGTTAAATTATCAATAAGTATTGTTTTGTAAGTATGAGTATTATAATCCCTTATATAAGAATCCATTTCCTTTTGAAGAATTATTTATTTATCATTTGTTTACTATTTTCATGCCGAATCTATTCTTCCTCTTTGAATTCCAGCTAATCTAGCGCTGGTCTTAATTGGTTGGTTTTGACCTTGTGCTTTTCTCTATTGCTAGAAGGTTGACTCCAAATTTGTGATGCCGATGATTCTGCCTCCACCACACTCTCACCGATATTAGGTTCACCTCCAATCTCCCGTTCTAATTGTGCGATTTTCAGCTCTTTAATGGTGTACGACTTCTGGCCAATGTGTAATATATTTCCTTTAATAAACGACTTAGTAGAAGAGTGGGCTCTGGCTTCCATCAAGTGCTTTCTCAGAATTTTGTTATCTCCTCTTTGCCTAAATGTTAAATCTGGAGATATTGTAATGTTTGTTCCTTCAAGAGACTTCCTTAGATAGTATCAATTTCTTCTTAAAATAAGAGGTAAATTCAACTTTAATTGGAGAACCTGGGTAACCTCCAAGTGAATACAAATCGGATATGTCAGTGTCTTTAATTTCGACTTTAAGCAGACTTTTTAGAGTTTCTGAGATGGATCCCAAAGAAATATCACGAGGTTCTTCGTTCAGACCGAAAACTATCAAACTTTTTTTCTTCGAGTTCCTCTCTAATATTTCCAACTTTTCTTTAAGTCGACTATTTTCCTTCTCTACTTGTTCTAGTCTCTCCTGTAAGGCCCCAAGCTTCAGAAGAATATTTGCCTCACTAGCCTTAATCGATTTTGTAATTTCTGCTTTAGACCTTATTATTTCATCGAATACGTCCTGTATAGACAAATTCTTCTCCTGTGGCATATTCAGGCAGGTACTGTAGTGTATGGTACTTTTAGAGAGACCGTACAGATGTCCCAGTTTGTTATTATTTATTTCAAGATAATGGTAACCCTGGCAAGCACTTGAATTGTAATAAAGTCTTATTATTAATGCCGGTTAAAGAACTAGTAGTACAGCATTAACTATAGTTGCAATTTATTTGTTAGTATTTTGTACAACTCACTGCGTGATCTTATAATTTTCGGTGAAACTTTTCCTACATTAAATTGCTTATTACTTCGAACACTTAATTAAAATACTATTTGATACTAAAGGTCAACATACATACATGGAAATATGCACATTTCAACACAAAATTAGATTCTTTGCTGTTCAATGAAACTTAAACATCAAAACTCTCAAGGTGCATCGAAATTTCTTCACAAGAAAAGATTCATTTGCGATATTATCATTTGTGCTCAGAGCTAAATCTTCACCCTGTCTGTACGAAAATAATTTTAAGGAATGCACACATACTTATAAAACAATAATCAGAAAAAATTTTGCTTCTATCTCGAATAATTTCCGAGATATAGAAGTTCCTCGCCTTATTGACTCACCCGGTATATTCACATTCATTGTGATTATTCTTTCGTTAACTTCTTCCCATGAGGTTATATATTTCCTATGTTATTCACGTAGAAATTGAGATAAAGGTAATAATTAAAAATGTAGAACTCTTGGATTAACTCAAACTCTCCGAAAAACCTATTTACGCCGGATATTTCCATTCCTTGGGAGAAATACTGCATGACCTCTACGATTCATACAATGACCTGATAGCATTCTGATCCATACAATAATAATACTTTTTTTTTCAATTTTATCTTTATAATTCAAAATCTTAGTCGCGTTGTTATTTATTATTTTGGTCAAGTCGTATTTTGAAATTTTTTTTCACGAAATACATAAAATTTTTCTTCGAGGGGCTTTATATTTTGAAGTCCACTACTTCTGCTGTGTATCTTCTGAAGCTAACACCATATATGTCTTTTTACTTTGAACTATGTTCAGTATCTACCCGTTTAATACCGTATTTTCAGTGATCCTGAAACCGATCATTTTGCATATGAAAAATAACTCATTCCAAATAAGTCTTATAATCATCACGAATTTATTCATCAACCTAAGAATAAATAAATGCGTTTTATCGGTATACCTATGCATATCTAACCTAACCATACATGCTCATGAACGAAAAAATTAGAAAACAGTTCATAACATGTTTCTGTTCCTAAAACTCAAATTTGTAAAAATTTCCCAAGAACTCCTGAATTCAATTGAAATTTTTCGAATTATTAATCAAAACTGGAAAATTGATAGGCATTTATGTTTGACGATGAATATCTCGTAAACGCTTAACTTAACCGAAAGATTATAGGAAACTATTTTAGTAGAGCAGTAAATTTCCTACAGAACTAAGAGTTTTATGATTTACATTGATTTTTTTCATTGACTTATAAAATTCATAAGAAAAAATTACCTTCAAATAATCAAATTTCAACTGTTAATATTTTTGAACGGTTAGGTTTACGAAACAATCGTAGGAGGCTTTCCTTGTAGAAAATTCAATTTCCTACGAAATCTATTGAACGATATATTTTCTCGAATAGTTGGAAGCGAGATATCAATTATTTTATGTGATAACAAGAAATAAATAGAAAACTATAAGGCAGAGGACCTTCCCGTTACAATTAAGAGCTCATACTTGGAGAGACTAGGAACCTATTTTTCAGAATACCAAGTGAAAGAAAATATTCGTATTTGAAGAACCGTCTCCTAGCCTGTGTGGCTTCCCAAGGGAACCATTTGAAGGAGACAATATTGCATTATAATTGCATTTTGATAAGAAAATTGGAGAAAATCAGTGAAGTTACTTTATTCACACTTCTCGTGCATCTTCAATATATTCAACAGGAACAAGTAATGGTCCGACTACGCAATAAATGAGCTCCCTGTATAAGTTTTCACGATCTTCCTAGAAGAAAATCGGTTATTATCCCGTCTGAAATAATCAGTTCAATTTTCAATAAAGAATTCAAACTCAAGACTTGATTATCGCCATGGTCTGTGTGAATGATATGTTTATTCTTAATTCCTCATTGTTATAATGATAACTTTTGAATACCTGTTTTCGTAAAACAAAATAAGATAAGATAATAAGAAGAAACCGATAAATGTTATGCTCCAAAAATAGATTGGAATGTATTGCAATTGAAAATGCAACGATATTATTGCTTTATTTATCTTATTGAAATAAATTCATTAGAGGTTTCAGTCAATTCTTCTTTGGTTTTGGTTTACCAAATACTAGATAATTTTATCAATTCATTTCAAGATTACCTAACTAATCGACTTGAAACTGGTGGAACGTTTTACGAATCAGAGTTTAGATGCTCGAAAAATAGGATGAGAAAACCGGGTCTTCTTTCAGGTTTTACAGAAACGATATCCATATATGAGAGCTTCAGGAGTGACTCACTAAAGTGCAGTTTCTTTTTATCTTTGATTTGTACATATCACGCCAGCCACTGATTTTGTTATAGTTGTATAGGTTATAGCTGTTTGTTAAAACAGAACACTTTTTGAAACGTCCCTAACTTCTCAAAACAAAAAGTTACTAATTGCTAGATTTCGCAATGTGTAGACATATCGAAGAAAATTTTTCTCAAGGGACAATATTCAACCTTCCGTAGAATGTTAAACACCCTCCCTTGAAGGAGCTAGTTTTTCGATCTACTCTTCATAATCACCGTTTACCGGGGCCACCGGGAAGTGGTACAGCACGGTCAGATGTCAGGAATACGAACAATGGACTGCAATTTCGGTCTCGTTTGACCTCGTCAGCATTATCTACCCACTCGTAACAAAAGGCCATGCCGTTACCTACTCATCTCAATTCGTTGGAGTGAACACAATAATATAAATATCACTGCGCCCCCCAAAGAACCGAAACAGAGGTTACCTCACCAGCGCCCCGCAAAACGGTGAAACCAAAGAGCAGATGGAACAAGAAAAGGTTAAGTGGTCACACTAGTTCGATAACATACCGCCATGCGACACTCATGTATCAGACAAAAGCGGCTGTCGAAGGACCAACGCTCCTTATTACTATGTGGTTTACAACCACGCATACACAAACATCTCAAAACAAAAAGTTACTTATTGCGAGATTTCGCAATGTGTAGACATATCGAAGAAAATTATTCTTCAAGGGACAATATTCAACCTTCCGTAGAATGTTAAATATCCTCCCTTGAAGGAGCTAGTTTTCCGATCTACTCTTTATAATCGCCGTTTACCGGGGCCACCGGGAAGTGGTACAGCACGGTCAGATGTCACGAATAGGAATAATGGACTGCAGTTTCGGTCTCGTTTGACCTCGTCAGCATTATCTACCCACTCGTAACAAAAGGCCATGCCGTTATCTACTCATCTCAATTCGTTGGAGCGAACGCAATAAAATAAATACAGAAACAGAGGTTACCTCACCAGCGCCCCGCAAAACGGTGAAACCAAAGAGCAGATGGAACAAGAAAAAGTTGAGTGGTCACACTAGTTCGATAACATACCGTCATGCGACAATCATGTATCAGACAGAAGCGGCTGTCGAAGGACCAACGCTCCTTATTACTATGTGGTTTACAACCACGCATACCCAAACATCTCAAAACAAAACGTTTTCTTGTTTCATCTGCTCTTTGGTTTCACCGTTTTGCGGGGCGCTGGTGAGGTTGCCTCGGTTTCGGTTCGTTGGGGGGCGCAGTGATATTTATATTATTGCGTTCGCTCCAACGAATTGAGATGAGTAGGTAACGGGATGGCCTCTTGTTACGAATGGGTAGATAATGCTGACGAGGTCAGACGAGACCGAAACTGCAGTCCATTATTTCTATTCGTGACGTCTGACCGTGCTGTACCACTTCCCGGTGGCCCCGGTAAACGGTGATTATGAAGAGTATATCGGAAAACTAGCTCCTTCAAGGGAGGATGTTCAACATTCTACGGAAGGGTGAATATTGTTCCTTGAAAAATAATTTTCTTCAATATGTCCCTAACTTCCTTTCATAGGAAGGGAGATTGAAAATTTTTAATTCGCCATATCTCCGATAATACATGATATCCATGCGGTTTTAATTTGATCCTTAGATATATTATTATTAAAGACTCTAGTCTAAGAGGTTTTTGAATACAATCAGAATTGAGAAAAAATACAATAACTGCTAAACTATTCCTTTCTGAACAAACAGCAGAAAGATGTCAACTTTTGTCTGAAGGGGGACATCTTTTAACACACGGTGATTTTATTTTACATCTACGCCCTAAGCAGGGGTGCACAATACTCAATTTTTTTAATAAGGAAGATAAGTCGAGATACCTCATTGGAAAGCTCTTTCGATTCTCAACACAAAGGTGTGATGATTTTTGAGTTGACACATTCGGAAGAAGATACAGGCTGGTTTGTCGAAAGACGAGTTATTTTCAGTGACTACAAAATCTATCGATTTCGAATGAATATTCACCGAAATACTGTTGTATTTTAGGAAAACTATCTTCGAGCAGTGGTGCTTCCACTACATCGCCTCAAATAAGGGTGTAAACCCCTCAAATCTTCGAGTTGATCAGTTAGTTTGAGTTCAAGAAAGGTTTTAGAATTTCTAAAATATTGTCGACAACATTTTTGCTTCATCTGCATTGTGATGAAAAACCAGGATGCAATACAATGTTTGCGAGGTCTGCTGATTTTGGATGGAGATTTAGAACACATGCCCAACTGATTTTTTAATAACATCCGGTTAGTTTAGAATAAAATCGCAACCTTCCTCACTTCTTTGCATGATGTGCTCCCGGTTAATTATCTCTCATAGACAAACAAAACTCTTCGGGTAACTCCACAAAAAATACTTCAAACGCCCCTCATGGTTACCACTAGGGATGGAGCTGTTGAATCAAATTTGGAAAGATAATTGTCGATGTTATTAGGCAGGTAGCCAATGTAAATCAGACAAACAAAATGAGATAAGATAATGAGAAGAAACCGATAAATATTATGCTCCAAAAATAGATTGGAATGTATTGCAATTGAAAATGCAACGATATTATTGCTTCATTTGTCTTATTGAAATAAATTCATCAGAGGTTTCAGTCAATTCTTCTTTGGTTTTGGTTTACCAAATACCAGATAATTTTATAAATTCATTTCAAGATAACCTAACTAATCGTCCTGAAATTGATTGAACGTTTGACGAATCAGAGCTCAGATGCTCGAAAAATAGGATGAGAAAACCAGGTCTTCTTTCAGGTTTTACAGAAACGATATCTATGTATGGAAGCTTCAGGAGTGACTCACTAAATTGCAGTTCCTTTTTATCTTTGATTTGTACATATCACGTCATTCACTGCTGTGTTGTTATAGTTGTATAGGTTAGATTTCAGCTATTTGTTAAAACAGAACATGATATTGTCAACAACTTGTGTTTGAAAACACACAGAAATTTCCATGCGGTTTTATTTTGATCCTTAGATATATTATTATTAAAGACTCTAGTCTAAGAGGTTTTACGATCAGAATTGGGACAAAAAATTTCAAAACGAATACCGGGTCGAGAACTGAAACGAAAAAGACTCAATAACTGCTAAACTATTCCTTTCTGAACAAACAGCAGAAAGATGTCAACTTTTGTCTGAAGGGGACATCTTTTAACACATGGTGATTTTATTTTACATCTACGCCCTAAGCAGGGGTGCACAATACTCAATTTTTTTAATAAGGAAGATAAGTCGAGATACCTCATTGGAAAGCTCTTTCGATTCTCAACACAAAGGTGTGATGATTTTTGAGTTGACACATTCGGAAGAAGATACAGGCTGGTTTGTCGAAAGACGAGTTATTTTCAGTGACTACAAAATCTATCGATTTCGAATGAATATTCACCGAAATACTGTTGTATTTTAGGAAAACTATCTTCGAGCAGTGGTGCTTCCACTACATCGCCTCAAATAAGGGTGTAAACCCCTCAAATCTTCGAGTTGATCAGTTAGTTTGAGTTCAAGAAAGGTTTTAGAATTTCTAAAATATTGTAGACAACATTTTTGCTTCATCTGCATTGTGATGAAAAACCAGGATGCAATACAATGTTTGCGAGGTCTGCTGATTTTGGATGGAGATTCAGAACACATGCCCAACTGATTTTTTAATAACATCCGGTTAGTTTAGAATAAAATCGCAACCTTCCTCACTTCTTTGCATGATGTGCTCCCGGTTAATTATCTCTCATAGACAAACAAAACTCTTCGGGTAACTCCACAAAAAATACTTCAAACGCCCCTCATGGTTACCACTAGGGATGGAGCTGTTGAATCAAATTTGGAAAGATAATTGTCGATGTTATTAGGCAGGTAGCCAATGTAGATCAGACAAACAAAATGAGATAGGATAATGAGAAGAAACCGATAAATATTATGCTCCGAAAATAGATTGGAATGTATTGCAATTGAAAATGCAACGATATTATTGCTTCATTTGTCTTATTGAAATAAATTCATCAGAGGTTTCAGTCAATTCTTCTTTGGTTTTGGTTTACCAAATACTAGATAATTTTATAAATTCATTTCAAGATAACCTAACTAATCGACCTGAAATTGATTGAACGTTTGACGAATCAGAGCTTAGATGCTTGAAAAATAGGATGAGAAAACCAGGTCTTCTTTCAGGTTTTACAGAAACGATATCTATGTATAGAAGCTTCAGGAGTGACTCACTAAATTGCAGTTCCTTTTTATCTTTGATTTGTACATATCACGTCATTCACTGCTGTGTTGTTATAGTTGTATAGGTTAGATTTCAGCTATTTGTTAAAACAGAACATGATATTGTCAACAACTTGTGTTTGAAAAAACACAGAAATTTCCATGCGGTTTTATTTTTATCCTTAGGTATATTATTATCGAAGACTCTAGTCTTAGAAATTTTTCAATACGATCAGAATTGGGAAAAAAAAATTTCAAAACGCCACATACCGGGTCGAGCAACTGAAACGAAAAAGACTCAATAATTGCTAAACCATTCGTTTCTGGACAAACAGCAGAAACAAGTCATTTTTTCGTCTGAAGGGGGACATCTTTTAACACATGGTGGTTTCATTTTACATCAACCCCCTAAGCAGGGGTGCACAAAACTCAACTTTTTGAATAGGGAAGATAAGTCGAATGATACCTCATTGGAAAGCTCTTTCGATTCTCAACACAAATGTGTGATGATTTTTGAGATAACACATTCGGAAGAAGATACAGGCTGGTTTGTTAAAAGACGAGTTATTTTCAGTGATTACAAAATCTGTCGAGTTCGAATGAACATTCTCCGAAATACTGTTGTATTTTGGGAAAACTATCTTTGAGCAATGGTGCTTCCTCAGATAAGGGTGTTAACCACTCAAACCTTCGAATTGATCAGTTAGTTTGAGTTAAGGAAAGGTTTCAGAATTTCTAGAATATTGTAAACATAATTTTTGCTTCATCTGCATTGTGATGAAAAACCAGGGTGCGATACAATGCTTGTTGGTTTTCAAATAATAGAGCTCCTCCTCCCTCTTGTACCCATATCCTCGAGCGAGCTGCCGGATGCCCAACTAATTTTTTAATAACATTCGGTTAGTTTAGATTAATATCGCAACCTTCCTCACTTCTTTGCTTGATGTGCTTCCGGTTAATTATCTCTTCACCATAGACAAAATTCTTCAGGTAACTCCACAAAAAATACTCCAAACGCCCCTCATGGTTACCAGGGGGGAAGGAGCTGTTGAATCAAATTTGGAAAAATAATTGTCGATGTTATTAGACAGGTAGCCAATGTAAATTAGACAAGTGCTTTCCCCATAATAAAATATAGTAATTGATAATTTTTTCTGTTCTTTGAGCTTAATTATATTGTTTATGTGGGAGACTGGAATAATATTATTTGCTGCAATTTTCGTAATGATATTGATTTCCGAATTAAAGTCAGTTATAGATAACTCCTGACTCTAAGAATCATTGGCTTTTTTTTCGAATATATTTTGGTCAATGGTAAGGTTTCTGGACAAATTTTCGTTCTCAGATATTGATAAGAACATACATTTAGTTCTTTCACATTAACATACATATCCCGAGCTCGTTTTTCTAGTTCTTGCTTGACTTCAGTTATTTTTTGTCCGCGTATGTACATAACTGATTTGATTTGTTGAAGATTATTACCTGCTAGTTCAGGTCTTGTGGGACTAAATGGAAAGCCAATGCGAACAGAGTCGTAGATCGCTCTGTTCGAACTCTGTTTAACACCTATATTGACAGCATTCTCATAAGTAAAAATTAGCAGATGAACCATATGACGTTACAGGGAATTAAGTTTGAGACTTTGTCTCGCAGCACGTGGTAATGCTTTTACCGTCCCACATTAAAAAGCCCGATTGAATTTCGCCAAGGAACATACCAATTGGTTCGAAGGTAACTCAGAGAGGGTTTTGTTTAGTATTATTATTATTAACAGTAGATGAGAGTTTAGGCAAGAACCTATAAACTCACTAACAAAAAAAATACATAATGTTGCAAACTGGGAAATACATAGAGTTCAAACGGTAGCAGCATTCTGACTGTTCCACACCCGTTTTGATATGAAATGCTCCCGACAAGGAAGCTTGAAATTTTCTCTCGTAAGTTTCAAATTATGTCCGCGTAAGCGATTATCCTGTTTAAGTTGGTAGACACTTCTGAGGTCAACATCGAAGAACGAGTGAAAGCTCTATAAGTTATTATGAAATCGCCACGTAGTCGACGATCAGCCAATGGAGAAAGGTTAAGGAGTTTCAGCCTTTGGTTGTTGTTTGGTCGGGGACGTGAGACATAATATGAAATTCCCGTTGCTCTTCTCTGGATATTTTCGAGGAGTTCGATATCTCGAACCAGCCAAGGGCACCATACAGGACCCCCATATTCGAGAGTTGGGCGAATATATGTCCGATGAAGGGGATAACATATAGGAAGGTCACATCCAGAAAAAGAACACTGTAACATGAAGAGAAGACGCTTCGCCTTTGCTGATGTGTGCGAAATATGTTCAGACCAGGATAAATCGTGAGAAATAATTACGCCCAGATTTGAGTGACTACTGCAACTAGTGATGGGTTGACCCGCGAGAAAAAAGGAGTTCGTCGGGTTATTTCTCCCCATGTGAAGAGTACGACAGTTCGAAAGATTCAATGGTAGAAACCAGTCGTTAGACCATTCGAAAATTCTGTTCAGATCATTTTGAATAGTCGTAGCGTTGGTGAGAGGATATTTATAAAGCTTAGAGTCATCAGCGAATAAAAAACAGTCAGAAGTGACAATCGAGGGGACGTCAGCTGTATATAAAAGAAACAGCATAGGTCCAAGTACTGAGCCTTCGGGGACTCCACTAGACACAAATCGCAGTTCTTCAGCCAAGAAAGAAGTCTGCCACGAATTCATAGAAGCTCTAGCTTGAGGAGAAGACGCCTGTGAGGAATACGGTCAAAGGCTCCGTAAAGGTCGAGGTATATCACATCGACTGTGGTGAACTCCTCGTTCAAGCCTCAGCGCATTTCAGTCAAATTGTTATAAGTTAGCGGCCAAGGAGGAAACCGTGCTGGTTGTCAGGGATTATTTCATTCAAGGGGGCAAATTCTACAATTTTCTCGAGAATGACTCTCGCATATTTTCGCTATAATAGAGACGAGACTAATAGGCCGATAATTTTCCGCATTCAATTTGTCCCCCTTCTTGAAAATGGGTGTGAACAAAGCACATGACTATGCAGATGGAATAGTGCCTGCTGCAAGAGATCGGTTGAGGATGACGGATAGAGGTGACGAGAGAGATGACTCACAGTTTTTGAGTACAAAAGCCGAAACTCCGTCTGACCCAGGAGTTGGAGTTGACTTATCAGGCTCAACAGTAAACGAGGAAGCGAAGAAATCTGCAGAAACTTCAACTACTTCAAAAGGATCTCTGCATAAATTTCCGGCTGAGAGCTAATCCAACCTCACTTGGGGAGTTGCTACTTTCGATGACACAGATGACCGTAGATATTTAAAGAAACGTTTTCGGTTGTTGGATGACATCAGGTGAGATTCGAACTTTCTTTTGGCTTCTTTGAGCTTAGCAGACAACAAATTGGAGTAATTCCTGTGCGCCGTGTAGTCAGCACCATTCCTTCTCCGGCAATACCTCAGCCAATTCGATTTTTGTGTCGAATCATTCTCAATATGTCGCGATCAATCCAAGGTTTCGTAGGAATGTCTAAAATAGTGCTAGAAAAAGAACATCGATCGATACAAGCTGATAGAATCTCGGAGAAGACCTTCCACAAATCGTTCACGTCGACACAGGGGAAAAACAAGTCGTGCCAGTTCACCTCCTCCAGACAGGAGTTAAGGGCTATGTAGTCGATTTTTTTAATGGTTCGGGTACATTTTTTACTAGCAATTGGGAAAGAGAGATGAAGTTTTGAGACAATGGCGACCTGATCGGACCTGCCGAATGGTGGGCGATGAGAGAGATCGTAAACCAAATTTCGGTCGTTGACCAACACTGAATCAAGGAGAGATGGATTATGTCCTGTTCTGAATCTGGTTGGTTCCTTGACTAGTTGGACCAGCTCGGCATCCTGCATCATTTCTACGTAAGGACGAGACGAGAAACCATACACCCTAACCACCTCACATCCGGCAAAATGAAATCATTCGCAACAATTAGAATTTCTCGAGAACTGAACAGATCGTTCAAGTAGTCGCACATTAAACGGTCGTTTGGACACTCGAGGGGTCTGTAAATGCATCCGATGGTAATCAAAGACTTTCCTTTCTCAGAGATATCAATGAAAATGTCAGCAATACCGTGGAATTTGGCCGATCAGTTTTACTGATCTTTTTCATTTCAGTTAACGTTGCCTAGTGAACAGACATCGAAAAGAGAGATATGCCCAGTTCAAATTTTTGCCTACCAAAGGTTTTGGTGGCATTATTTCTTTGAACGTCTGCACTGATCTACTCATCGTAAATAATCGAACCCTGAATACTCAGAGTACGTTACAGATATTTAAGAAGAATTTATTGTATTATTTGTGATAAACATAAGTGAAAACTTTTCGTTTATGCATGATAACGCCAGACCTCATCAAGACTATATCATTAGGAACTACATTCAAGGTCACGAAATTACTTCAATGGAGGGGCCTGCACGAAGTCCAGACCTTAATCTCATCGAACATGTATGAGATATTCTCAGTAGAAGATTGAGAAGCCAACAAAACCAGCCTGCTACCGTGCATGAGAGTCGGACCAGACTGATCGAAATTTGTTTTTCGTTGTAAAAAAACTGGATAGTATGATAGGGAATGTTGAGTTATCTCCACATGTTCGGGATATTGTACTCAATCGTCACTGAAATTTGAAACTGTGAATTCCAAAATTCAAAAAAGCCTATAATCATAATTGAAAATGTCTTACGTTGGACTGTCCGATGTGCAGAGGGGTCGAATAATTGCTTTCGTTGAGGAAGGGGTTACACAGAGGGATATAGCGGCCACAATTACGATATTACAGGGGGTGATTTCAAAAACCTACGCCCAATACATGGTCGCAGGAAGATCACTTCTGAAGAACAAGACAAATTGACGACAAATTGCAAAAAGATACGCTAGTGTGTCGCACCACATACTCCAAAGCAGTTTCTGGAAGCAACAGGCATTAGTATATCAGTAGAAACGATACGTCAAAGACTTCGTTCAAGGGGTTTATACAGCAAAAGGCCATTAAGAGTTCCAGAGCTAACCAGACAATAAGAAATTAACAGATTCAATTGGTCTATCGAGCACCAAAATTGGAATATTGAGAATTGGAGAAATATTCTTTTTTCGGATGAGACCAGAATTGGTGTTCGATCATATGTCCGCCGGATTCGGATTTTGAGGGGACGTGGAAGACAAGCTAGACTCCGAGCAGCAAGACAAATTCCGAAATACCAAGGGGGCAGTGTGATGATTTGGGGTGGCATTATGCTGGGAGGCAAAACAGATTTGATTTCGTTTCCTGCGAGTATAACTCCTAACTCCGAAATATAACAACGAAAGACTCATACACAGTGTACCAAATAATATACATTCATCTTTGACAAGTCATATCGGGAATACACTATCTTTCTTTAGAATCGCCAATCTACTATCACAAATTTAGCAGAAAAAAATAGTTATATAATCTATAATTCATCTTTATATGTGTATCTAACTAAGCCATTTGCCGGCTCGGTGGCGTATGGGATATGATGCTCGTCTCCTACGCAGAGTTACCTGGGTTCAATCCCCACAAAAACGGTGCGATTTTTCGGATTCTGGGAATCGCTTGATTGTCCATCTTTCGGAGGAGATGTAAAGCTGTCGGTCCTGTCTAACAGAGCTGTGTTGGACATTAAAGATCCCTTCCCTCGACACGAGAGGGGTTCGGCAAAATTCCCGGGTTAGTGAGGTGACAGAATTCCCCGGCGTGTCATTAGCCGAAAGGCAGAAATAGAGCGCGTTAAAAGAAAAACAAACAAACAAACTAAGCCACTTGCTTATAACGCAGTGTGGTTGATGCAAAATAAATAATAAAAAGTGCTTCTATAATTAGAAAAAACATTGGTAGCGGGTTGTTAAATCGAGGGGGACTACTTGAATTTATGCCACAAGCTACACGACGTAGAATAACATCGGAGAAGAAATACAGAGTTAGGTTGTATACTTTTGGGATAATCCCCGTATATGAAACTAGTCCATAAGATATAAAACAAGAATGTTTCAATCGTGCAATAACTCTCCATGTAACAATAGATGTGAAACCAGTCATATAATTACTTATAAAACCGTAAAATCTGTCCTCATCAAATCAATTTAATACTGATAATCCTGAATAAGTTCAGAATATAAATTATTTGAATACAATATCTGGTGGGTGATTTTTGAGATACAAAATTCAATTGTGTTATAAAGTAGATGGTTTGGAAGTTATGTTAGGTTATGTGTTGTAAAGTTGAAAGAATCAATTTTCATTTTTTAGGTTTCATCAGTATTTTATAGACAAATTTTTCAATAAATACTACATAACCAACCGATCCAGAATGACTCATTTTCAAACTGAAGTTAGATGATGAGTATCAAATGAACAAATCTGCATCTGAAACTTCAGACAAAACAAGATCAACAAATCAAACAGATGCGAAAACGTAAAATTTCTGGCTCCAAGTAGGATTACTTTTCTCGATCGAATGAGAGTGAGTCTCGCATGTACCTAAGGGATGCATTCTAACTGAATCTAATTTAGAAAGGTACTGAAGGAATCTAATAGGTTATTTGTACCTGTAAAATAAGACATGATGTCATTTACATATGTAAACCAAAATGATCCTTTTGTTTGCTGATGATTATGAATTGAATTCTCAATGTTGTTCATGAAAATTTCGGCTACCAATGGAGTTGTTATAATAAAATAAATAAAATTGATATGAATATAATAATAGTAAATACTAATTGCATTAAGTTACACATTTTCTGTATGAAGAACACCAAAAGTTTCATTTCATCCTTAACCTGTTAAATGAGGTATATAAACTCATGTCCCGTTTTAATATGATGAATAAATGATCAGTTGAGCCTAAGAGGAAACTTTCTGCTGTACTCTCACGCCATTGCTGAGAAATTTTCATTTGTGAAATCATAACAAAAATGAATACAGGGATTTACATAATAGTATGTCACAACTTGATGGGGTAAATTTACGTGCAATTTTAAGGAAAAAAGGTTAAACAAACAAAGGTTCGATACATTTTTTATAGCCTTCATCATTACACGCTACAAGTGTAACAAGTTACAAGGTGTTTTCTTTTACGGAACCATGTCATCATTTGCCCTTTCAAACTTTTTTGCAGTACGCCACTGATCAGCGTACAATCAATTTTCGTTCTCTTCGCTCAATTTAAAAACTTTTTTGACACTTGTAATTTTTTCGTATCTCCGACCGTTCTCGAGCCAAAAATTATTAAACGATTGTATGCATTCACTGAATTGAAAGCACTTCTAATTAAAAAAATGACTAGTAGGCTTTGATTTTTTCATTTATTTATTTATTTTTACAGTTGCTAAAGTTGAACCAGTGTCTGCTCGAATTGTTTATTAAATTAATAATTAGTTTTAAAACTTTTGAAGTTATTGCTGTAAGAAAAAATGGCTAATTTTACTAACGCCGAATTGGCTGATATCCATTATATGTACGGTCTAGCTTACAGAAACACAACAATAGTTACCCGATTATATCAGGTGCACTTTCCAAATCGAGTAATACCAGACAGGCGCATATTTTCAAATATCCACAGAAGGTTGAGGGAAACTGATACTTTAACTGCGATTAATCATTAAAAAGGTGCAACTCAAACTATAAGAACTCCAGATATTGAGGAAGCAGTTTTGAATTGTTATGATTTGAATCCTCATGTGAGTACAAGAAAAATTGGAAATCAGTTGAATATTTCACATGTTCTAGTTTGGAGGATTCTCCACGACTTATTATTGTACTCGTTTCATATTCAACGCCTTCAAACTCTACTTCCTCGAGATTTTCCTTCAAGACTAAATTTCTGCCGATGGTTCTTAGATAAAATTGGAGAAACTGCTCATTTTGATAGTGAAATAATGTTCACAGACGAAGTTAACTTTTCGAGAACTGCTATCACAAATTTTCACAATAATAATTATGGGGCTGAGATAAACGCCCATTTGATTGAAGAATCTCATCATCAAGAACAATTCTCACAAAATTTCTGGGTCAGAATAATTAAATATTATTTGATTGGGCCATTTTTTTTGCCTAACAGACTAAACGGTCCCGCTCTTCGGCAATTTCCTGAAGAGGAGTTACCTTAATTGCTCGAGGATGTGCCACTTTTGGGGAGAAACATAATGTGGTTCATGCATGACGGGGCACCAGCACATTTTAGTGGAGAAGCTAGGGAATTCTCAAATAATACATTCAACAACCGATGAATAGGTCGGGGTGGGCCAGACCCATGGCCTCCTAGGTCCCCAGACTTAAATATTTTAAACTTTTTCTTATGGGTATATCTCAAAAGTTTAGTTTATACCACTTCAGTGATCACTGTAGACGAATTGAGAAATCGAATAATAACCTCTTGTGACACGATAAGAAGTACCCCAGGAATAATTCAATGAGTGCGTGATAATATGCGAAGAATGACAGAGGCCTATATTCTTGCAGATGCAGGACACTTGCAGCAATTTATTTAGTTTTTGATTGTTCTTTTTTTAAGTTTAATATTGAATAAGTATAAGTTGAGTCTCAGAAGACGAGCTGTCAAAATAAAAAGCAAATTTTGGCATAGTTATCAAGTATTTCTATTATTTTTTTTTATTTAGCGAATAACATACAATTCTAATAATTCAAATTCAATAACTTTTCACTCGAAAACGGTTGGAGATACTAAAATATTACAAGTGTCAAAAGAGTTTCTAAATTGAACGAAGATGACGAAAACTGATTGTACGTTGATCAGTGGCGTACTGCAAAAAAAATTGAAAGGAGATTTGGCCTCGGAAAAGAAAACACCTTGTGAATTTCAGTTAGAATCTAGGACGCGTAATGATGGAGGCTGCGAAAAATAGCTTGTATTCCAAATTTAGGCTGAATATCTCAAAAACTGCAGGAGTTTTGAAGAAAAAAAACAAAAATTTCAACACCCTGTATTTCCGTAACGAAGATTTTGCGGACCTATGTTCATATAAACTTTTTCTCTTGAAATTGCATCTAGATTCACCCTCTCAAGTTGTGACATACTATTATGTCACACCCATATAACTTATAATTGTTGTGAATTAAAAAATCGTAATGAAGAAACGAGAAGGAATAAAATTTAATACAAAAAACCCTAAAACAACAGAAAATGAATTTCATAAGTACACTATTATTTGAAGAATTTTGTCTTTTTCGAAGTATCGGAAAATCTTTTCTTCTTCATTATTTCCCATGAATCGAAATCGGTAAGTCGTCGAATTTTTTAATTTGAAAAAGTCGAACAATTTTCCAAGACTGATATCAAGCATTGGTTTGGAAAATGTAAATCAAATGGTCGACAGTCTATTAAACGTCGTTTCGAATTATGACTTCAATAAGAAGGTCACAATTTGATCATTTATTATATATTTTATTATTTGAGTTGATTGTTATTGCTAAGTATCCATAAAAATTACAAAAGTTATAACGAGAAGAAATATTTTTTTAGAATTTGGATACTCTGTATCTCTAAATAGCAGCGTTTGTAAACCCGAGTTTATTAGAGGAAAAGGTTCCAAAATAAAATAAAATAATAATAATTTTATCGAGCGTAGTAGTACAGGTATCAATTATACCTAAATGGTCATTGTTACGAACTTTCACTATCGATATATTGAAAAACTACGTTCGTTTACCTTTCAAACATATTTATTTATCATTTATTTTAACACATGGAATTCAAGACTAATTGAAATTACGTTGGTATACATGAATATTTTATTCCTTCTCATATTCTCATGCAGAAGAGAGAGAACATTATATTCCAGTTATTTGTAGTGCCGAAATTATGTTGGTGGATCTATAAGCTACTGACTAATTCCATTTCAATGTTCTCATCCAGAAGAGACAGAGCATTATAAACACCTCAAAAAAGTCTAGGGAACACTTCTGAATATCGATATATCGTATCCAGAACGATCAATATGGATGATTTTTTTTAAGAAATGAACACCTGCATCAATTTCTCACCAGATTATCTAAAGTGCCGCAACAGATTTCAGTTTTTTTTATAATAACTAAAAATGCAGCAGATGCGACGCTGCTTTATAATCATTTCATGTATTCAGTGTTTGAAATCAGTTAGTTGGCACTTTGATTCTGTTGTGAGCACAAATAAAAGATTCAAGTTTTGTGATTCGACCATGGAAAGACGACATTTGACTACAGAAGAGATGTTACGAGCCGTTGGCATGCTCCAAGCTATGAGCTCACAACGAAAAGTATCCAGGGTTCTGGGAAGTAGCCCAAGTGTCATAAACCGTTTATGGTCGCGTTTCAATGAAACAGGTAGCGTAGAAGAACGCCATACAGGTCGTTTCAGGATTACTCCAGTCGCCCAAGACCGATTTTTGGTTTTGCAAGCCAGAAGAGATCGTACTACCACAGCATCTCAATTAGCTCGAGAGCTATCACGAGTTCATTATAAGTTCCGACCAAACTGTGAGAAATCGACTGCACGGAGGTCAACTCCACTCCAGACGTCCTTTAAGAGTTCCACAACTGACCCATGGAAATCGCGCTGCTCGTTTAGCTTGGTGCCAAGAACACGTAAACTGGATCAAGATAGGTGGGCCACAGTTCTCTTCAGTGAAGAATCTAGATCCGAGAAGAATTCGAAAATGGAAGGAACCTGGAAAGAAAAACTGTCTCCAGCATGCTCGAGAAGTTGTTAGACAGGGAGGCGGATCAGTGATGCTTTGGGGAGGTATACGCCTGGGTGGAATAACTGACCCCGTTTCCACAGAACAACAGATAGTTTTACCTGTAGTGAACAACCTCACGGGAAATTCTTACGCAAATGAGATATTTTTACCTGTAGTGGTACCGTACCTCCAAACAATGGGTCAAAATCCACTCTTCCAACAAGATAATGCACCTTCTCATCCTGCAAGAGTTGTCTTAAACGTTCTTGAAAAGAATAATATCGATCTTCTACCGTGGCCATCCTGCTCCCCAGAACTGAATCCCATCGAGCATATGTGGGACACCCTAAAAAGAAATCTCCTGCGTCAAAAAGTCTTCCATCATGAACAGGAGCTTCGATTAGCAGTTCAGTGTCATTAATAACAGAGGTGGACCTTCTGAGTACTGCAAAATATAAGTGCTTCCATATCGTTTTGTGTTTTACTAAATTTCGTCATTTTCAAATTTCAATTTTTTTATAATAGGTGCTTTGGAGAAGTCACATATTATTTGTTTTCTTCAGAATACATTATATACAATACAATACAATAATCTAACCTAACAAAAACCGAAAGATTTCTATAAATTTGAATTATCAAATTCATATTTTGAAGATATTGATAAGTGTTCCCTAGACTTTTTTGAGGTGTTTATACTACACTTTGGTAAAACGGAATACCAACTCCGAGGAGAATCTGTGCCGGTGACATCGACTTTGGCACCTTCAATATCGTACCAAATTCGAAAATTAAGTCTTAGAGTGACGATATTTCTTCGTGAACCGGATCTTGAGATATTTAGGAATCGTTCGTTTCTCTCGCTAACCCCGTATAAGTAGGGCGGATGAAAAAACCAATATTTTGACAGCTTTTTGTGAAAGTTAACCGATAATCTTTCGTTGGATCGAAGTTCTTCCGTTCTTTCTATGGTTTTACGGAAACCAAAATATTGCGGCGCAACATGCAAAACTCGAGGCTTCGTCCTCGTCCCGGTTTCGACACGATCGAACTAGATAGAAAAATTTGTATAGACATAAAAGTCCTATGGAATTATCCCCTCCACTCGCGAAAAATCGGAGAATCTTTCCAATTTCGTTTTTTCGATCGTTCCAATCGCCTTCGGTAACAACGGAGTTTCCGATTCCGACTAAATCTCGCCATTTGGACTTTCCGTTCGCTCTTGGTGACGTAGAGGCTCTAAATTTGGTATGTACCTTCCTCCGACCCTTCTATACCGGAAAAAAAATATTCGCGGCAGCCTACGCCTCCCGTTCACTCACCCCATCTCTTCTTCTCTGCCTGGTTCAAACTACCGTTTTCCCCTCGGTTATTCTCGTTATGTTATTAAACAGGGCGAAAGTACCGGAAAGGTTAATTATCTCAGTTATTTACCGAGCGTTTTTCTTTTGAAAATTGGTATTCCTACATTGCTGAACATAAAGAATTCAGTGTTGATATTTTTTGCTCGCTAGTGTTTCCGGTGTAACCGGAAATGACCAAAAATTGTGAATTTCAAATGTAACACCCTATATATTTATTCAATTTTAGATTCAGAGAAAAAAATTTTTATAGAAACAATCAACAAAGAACATTTCCTTTCAATGTCGAGTTCATAAGAAATTAAAATAATAAAAACTATATCACCTAAATGAAATTACTTTTGCATTAATAATCAATGTTTGACAAATAATGCCAAGTATTTGTCGAAGTTTAGATTTTTGCAACAACACAAGGTTGGTCATTCAAGAGTTGCTTGGTAACTTTCAGAAGAGTAAAATGAGAAGATATCATTCGAAAGAGATGAGTTTATGATGTGATGTATGTAAATTGAAACAGAATTTTGGTATTGTGTTTTCGAGAAATAGAGTATGGACTTTATTTATTTTATATGATGTCATACATTCCCCACAAAAATTGTCGCATCACTCTACTTCTACGAAAATACTATATAAACTCTTAGGTTGGTCATTCAAGCGTCGCTTGGTAACTTTCAGAAGTCTAAATTAAGAAGAGATCATTCAAAAGGGATGAGTTTATAATGGAAAATATCAACCATTTTCGAGTTAATGAAAAATTAAAAAATTCTACCATTTTCAAACATTCGCGAAGAGACCAAACTAGCATCGAATGGTTACTAATCATTTTCAAAATCGAGTGTTTCCTCCCCGGGCCCTCATTACTGCCAGTATACGTCTCGGAAGCCCCTCCAACAAATTTTGGATGTAATCGTGAGTCACTGAGTTTCAAATTTCAAGAAGCAGATTTTCTAGTTGTTGGAGGCATCCTACGTTGCTGAATTTGCCACCCCATGTTGTCCCAAACTTGTTCTTTGGGATTCAAGTCGGAACTTCTGGCTGGCTATCTTAAAATATCAATTTCGGCATTTCGAGCAAACTCTATAACTACTCTAGCTGCATGAAGCCGAGCATTATCATGCATATAAATGAAGTTTTTGCCAATCAATGGGCCAAAGGGTACAACATGGGGTTCAAGAATATCTGCGATGTATCTGACCGATGTCATTCTTCCATTATTCACTAGGACTAACTCAGTTCGACCATGGTAGGAAATGCCTCCCCAAACCATTACTGAGCCCCCTCCGAAGTTTTCGGTTTGCCGGATATTGTATTGCTGATACCGTTTACCAGGTCGTCTGTACACAGGCATGCGTCTATCATTTGATACTAGACAGAACCTGGACTCGTCGGAAAAGAGACCGTTGACTATTCTGGAATACCCCAATTTGCATGTTCCCTCGCAAACTGAAGTCTTGCAACTCGATGCTCTCTGGTGAGACGCGGGCCGGTAGAAGCCACCCTTGGTCTAATATCATCTTCTCTGAGCCTGTTCCTAACAGTTTGCAATGAAATATGCATATTTCTGGAAAGTGCAAGTTCATTTTGTATCATTCTAGCCGTACAGTGCCGAACTCTTAGTGCAGTTAAACGAAGCCAACGATCATCAACTGGTGTTGTTATCCAATTCCTTCCCTGTCCGGCCCTTCTTCCATATTCCCCTGTTTCGTGGTACGGATTAATTGCTCTTGAAGAAGTGCTTTGGTTAACATTCAACAAGTTAGCCACGTAACGTTGGCTTCGCACCACAATAAGTGCCATTACAATAAATTTAAAGATTCGAAAATCAACAAGAAACACAGAAAACTTGCATTAATTCAGCGTGAAAACTGAAGAGAAATTGAATGAATACTGATAGTCAAATAAACTCATTCTTGTTTCAGAGGTGTTTGAGTTCATATGGAAACAAATGTTACTACATAGATAAGATTTTTTTCCTCCCATATGTCCAAAAGCATATGTTGACAAAGAAACTGCGATCGAGCTGCTTAATCGATTGTGGAATTCAGAATACTAGGTGATGCGACAATTTTTGTGGTATGTGTAGTTCCTGATAGAATGACGTGAGACGTGTCAACAGCATCGATTCCATTTCAAGTGCAAAAAACCACTACTAATGAAGTGCGCTTTTGGATTGAAAAATGTTTAGAAAGCCATTTAATTTGATTTCATTTTTACTACGTTGTTTATGTTCACCATTTTTGCTAATTTATGATTCATAAATGTTAAAAATTATGTTTCATGATTCAAATTGCCAAACAAACAACATCTAACGTTACTCATTTCAGTTTTCTGAATTTCATAAGTGAGAATATTGGATTGTAATTTTCTAAATTGTTTCCTGCAAATTAGTCATAAATTCCGGTACCTTTCGTTTAATGTTCTGCAAATTCGACTTGTTATTTGTTGACATTGATCATGAATGCAAAATAAATTCATGATATCGTCTGAGAATTATTTGCCATTTTATTGACCGAAGGAAAAATTATTCACAAATGAAGTTAGTGTTATTACTACCTCTAAATATTCTTCGAACGTCATATTGGAGATGGAATTCATAAAACTTTACTTAGAACATTGTGGAACATAGAAACTGGCATCGGAATTAAATCCACTCTGTCTGTTTTCATCTTCCACAGCCTATTAATTCAATTATCTGAAAAATCTGCAGGTTTTCGAAATCGCCAATAAAATGAAAACGAGCGATTTCAGATATAGCGATATCTAATACCAATCAATACTTATATAAAATGCGGTTCTAATGAAGTAAAGAAAATTTCGTATTTAAAAAAATAGTTTTTCGGCAACTCATTTTCATTGAGTTGATTTTTGAGAACCCTGCATATAAAATAACATCGGTAGGTACATTGCCCTAATAATAACACCATTATCGTTTGTGACCTACCTTTAATACTACAAAAATATGGATTGAGTTATTTTCCTGGATAGGGCGTGGTTCAAAACAGGTAGCAGAATCCCAGAAAAAAAATAACATGAAAATCCTCCAATAGCTATATAATCGAATTAAATACTAGATGTATTACATTTGTGAAATTTTAAGGGCGCCACTAGTTTGTTATCTAGAAAACCAGAAAGGTTAAGTAAAATAAATGATAACGTAATGTTACAAGTTTTTAACTTCGGATAGTAGTTTTGGCCAAAACCTGTAACCCTTACAGTTGTTTAGGTTAACACATTTAAAAAGCCAAAATAAAATATGCAAGAAATCAATATACCAATTGAATACACTCTTTTCTATAATTGCCCCAATTCAATTCATTCCGATCTTTCATCGAAAATAAAATTATACACAAAATTTCGTAGATTTGTACACTGAGAATAAAGATAAATTCGGATACCCCTCGTATATACGAGGCAAATGAGTAATATCAGTATAAGGATCGGAATCACTTAATGAAAATAACAGAATTATACATAATAATTACGATTGATAAAGAACTAACCGGACTTAGATATCAAATGAGTGAATTATACTGAATTCGATTTTGCATTCAGTGTATTCTGTTGGTAATACAACTGAATATTGAAAAGGAACTCACGAAAATTAATAATCTCATCCCAAAAAAAAACTTTTGCACTAGAATTGTTTAGAGAAAATACATTCTCTATAGAAGTTTGGCAATCAAAATGTTTATGAAAAATAAAATGGAGTCGCTGAGGATTAATTTACCAAACGAACAAAAGTCTGATAACTTGCGTGAAAATTCAACGGCGCCTTCATAGGAATATCGGCAGATATATAACCTGGTTGGTATTTTTGTCTCCAGAATAATGTCACTCAGTACTTCTTTTGAAAGTATTATCGTAGCTACTTTCTCAGCAACAATGACAGCCAATTATGACCCGTAATATTAAGAAATGTACACAAGTACAGGTTCCCAATCCTTTTGGGAAATCAAAATCATCAACGAATGTTGAAGTCACCAGCAAACTATCAATGAAAGATGAAAAATTCCTTTTCGAAACACCAAAATGAAGAGATCACTGAAATATAACTATATTCTTCCAGAATTCGACACAACCGTGTTCACACCAAATCTCATAATCAATTCATCAAAAGCATCGAGAAGAAAAACTGACCTCCTGTAGTGGCTACCATGATAAGGTTCAAGAAGTGGTATCGGGCAACTCGAATGTAGTGCATGTTTTACGTCAGCCGGGATATGATGCTCGTCTCCTGCGCAGAGTTACCTGGGTTCAATCCCCTCAATGTCGGTGCGATTTTTCGGATTCTGGGAATCGCTTGAGTGTTCATCTTTCGGAGGAGATGTAAAGCTGTCGGTCCTGTCTAACAGAGATGTGTTGGACATTAAAGATCCATTCCCTCGACAGGAGAGGAGTTCGGCAAAATTCCCGGGTTAGTGAGATGACAGAATTCCCCGGCATGTCATTAGCCGGAAGGCAGAAATAGAGCACGTTAAAGGAAAAACAACGACACATGTTTCACGTCCTTTATTCAAGCGAAGCGGCTATCTCCCTCATGAGTTATTCTTTGCAAGTAAAGATGATCGATAGATTCAACTATAAATTGAGTACTGTTGCGTTCAAAATTAATTCCTTAATTTTTGAACGTGACACGTTATTTTTTTTGGGGCAAAGATGACACTACAATTCCAAAAATTGTGGAAAGAGCTCAATGGTGGATAATTTCAAGCAAGACAAATCTTAACAGAAGATGCTTGAGGAAGGATGCCCTTCACTAAAAAAAATTAAAAAGTACACCACGCCATCTAAATAAGGAAGGTTGGATTGGAAACCCACCTAACCTGCTGTGAAAACAATTGCAAATTATAGATCAGTATCTACTCTAATGCCAAAATTTGAAATTGATCGATACACCCATCCCTAGATAATCCTAATGGGCCCTTTAGTGGGGACACCTGCATAATCGTCTTATCAAATAGACAGGATCATTTCTTGAAGTGGACCATCAGCATATATTTGACTTCGATATGTTCAAGGAGTTTGAAATATTGCATGCGATCTCAAGTTTTGTCTCTCAAGCTTATCTCTCTTTGTGAAAATACACCACACACATAAACCCGAAGCTACAAGGTACAGAAACGAAGTACGAGGAGCAATGAAAACTTTAAAAGGTGTCAGATAGAAATTCATTGACAGAATAATATTCCTTTGATGACAATAATTTTTGCATGGTATTCTTCAATGGTTTGTCATGCAAGGTTCTCACAGTCTTCGGCAGTATATTAAACATCTTTTTATCAACGTGATATGGCAATTCTTAAAATTTTTTGAGATTATGTATACTACCAGAGAAGTAGCATTTTTGGTATGATAGCCGTGGTAATCAAAATTCGATGCGTATTTGATGAGATTATTTTTTGTAAACAAAAATATCAAACGTATGACTCTTTTCTGAAAGATAAAAACTCTCTGTGGTTGTCGACTACTTCCCCAGAGTATTATATTGTAGCTCAGGTGACAATAAATGAGTAATAGATGTTCATTAAGTCACCCATATCGAATTTATATTTTATTCGAGATATTGCAAAAAGCCCTCTGCTGACTTTTTTAGAGAGCTGTTTTATATAAAAGTCCCATTTCAAATATTCGTCGAGATGAACACCTAGAAATTTGACAGTCGATTGTTGGTAGAAGCCATCCAGATTAATAGGGTCTTTTTTGATAATCCGTTTTCTTCAGATTGAGTATCAAATTATTTGTTATACATCATTTTTGGAAATCATTATTTCCTGTGCTAACCTTCTTCTCAAGATCCTCAGATGATCGAGCAGATACCACCATTTACCTATCATCGACAAACAGAATAATCTTTGATGTGTCCACCATGTCATTGACTTAGAGTAAAAACAAGACAGGACCGAGCTCGGATCCTTGAGGAACTCCAATGTTAATATTTCTCAGATCAGATGTCTCCCCACACACTCCAACCAAAAATCGTCTAGCCTCCAAAAGTAACTCAAACTCTGAGATACAGAGGATGTCTGAGTGGGGTCAGTTGAACCTGGTGAGCTTCAACGTGAGCAAGACGCAAGTAACTACGTTTTCTAGAAAGGTCCCAGCTGAAGAACCTCCTCTAACGATGCAAGGCCAACAAATTGCATCCAAAAATTCGATTCACCTTCTCGGAATAACGATCAATTCCGGGTTTTACTGGCATGAACATGTATCAACAATAGCTAAGTCGGCATCAACTATACTTAGTTTCCTTTTCAGAGCCAAGCGATACTTCACGTCATCTCAGCTGTTGCTTCTATATAAGGCGCAGATTCGACCTGCTTTGGAATATTGTTTCCATGTATGGGGATCTGCGCCAAAACATTCTTGCGGATGTTGGATAGGTTGAGTCCTCGACCACCCGGAGATCACCCGCGATCTCCAACCGTTTAATCTCAGAAGACAAGTTCTCTGTTTCACAAATATTTCAACGGAACATGGTCCAAGGAGCTGAAAGACCTTGTTTCGACACTAAGCTTTCAAGGAGTTCTCATCATAAGGCGGTACATTTAGCAACCCCTCGAACCTCTCTCTATAAGAATTCCTTTGTTTACAGGGCCAGTGAGCTGTGGAACTCGCCTCCGTTCAACATCTTCCCAACATCCTATAATTTGGCCTCTTCAAGAAGCGAGTAAACAGACACCTCAATTCTTCCCAGTCATGTGGTGTAACAGGTTCGTCTGTTCCTGAGAAGCGTGCATAAAAAAAATTTATACTTCTTCTGAATAATTTTGAATTTTCGATTTTGTGCGTAAATTTGTTGGCGCAGTGTTGTTCGGGTTTTTGAGGATCTGTCAATCCCTCAGAATATGTGAAGTAATTCAAAACATGTTGCTGACATTCCTATACAATAAAGTCAGTCGGAAAAATGCGATTGAGATGGATATCAGCAATATACTCCAATTTTTGTTTTGCAGTGTATTTGAGACTGATTCTCTAGAATGGATCTGAGGTAGGTCAATAAGGCTGTGAGAAACAAAAGGATTCAAATACGCTCATCTTTACTTTGCACTAATGCTGAGAGATTTACAGAATTCAAAATCATTTGTTTATTCATTCATATAAAATCGAATGAAATGCCAAAATTTCTCATAAAGTCCTTATTTCTTAACAGAAAATATCGAAAATAAAGTAATCAAAATAAATAAATGGTTAATTGAAAATAAAAATATTGGTTGAATTTCCTCACGAAATTAGTTTTTATTCAAAAATTTGTTTCCTATCAAAATGGAAATTGATAAAATGATTATTGCATATTGCAATGTTGGGAAAATGTGATAAACCTTCATTCTTTCTGCTGAGGAATCTCAACCTAAAGTAGGTCGACATGCTAAAAGAAGCACTTTGTAGTTCAAAATATGTAAGAATGAATTGAACATTTTTCAGTTTCAATCTGTAAAAGTTCTAAAGAATAAGAAACCGATGAGATTGATTGTAACATTTTCTCATCACGTTCTAATATAATAAATATCCTTACCTTTTAATGCCCAAACATGTCTATCCTCAACTCCATTGTAAAGGACATTCAGGTCCTCCGAACATTTTGTCGGTCCATCTCCAACTTGATTTTCCGTCAAAGATGCAACTCCATATAAAATTGATTCACCACTTAACTTTTCACTAAATCCTTGCACGTCATTAAAATTAAATATAAAAATAGATACAAATATTATATTCCACATTTCCGAAAAAAGTATTGAACGGATTTATGAAACGGTTAGAAACTTTGATGATATATTGATTCAGTGTTGCGTCAAATCATTTGAATTATGCGTTTCCCACTCTTTAATACCTGCAGCGAAAGAAAGGGGGGCTCCAGTGTTTGGTGGGAATTGATAAGAATTTTTTGTTGTATTGGGAATAACATCTTGATGCGTAGGACTTAAGAAAGAATTAAAATGAAATTAAAATATGATTAAAATAAGAGTATTCGTCAGATTTTCCAATAAAATAAATTTCAGAATGAAACTGATATATGAGTTCGTGGGATATCCGTATTTCTAACTGTTATCGCCCTTATTTCAATATTCATTAAATTCTGATTAAAATAAATTATTCAAAACCGATTATATGGATGATTGCAATCATTTAGTTGACTTTACAAGTCCAGAATCGACATGAAATGCAAATCGGTGAAAGTGTTTTCTCAGGTAATCGCAAACTGATAATTTAATGATGTGAATTATATAAGAGTTATGTATTTGTTTTTGCGATGGATTATATACTTAGCGGTGAAGCTGCATGCATTTTGGTGCTAGCCTTAATGATCAAGGAAAAATTCAATTTGATGCTCCGTTTACGTGATGTAATTATTTAAATGATCGAATAAAAATTTGATTGAAAGGTTCTTCATACTAAGAAAATGGCATATACAGGATGCGACAACAAAAAACGCAACGGACACATTAAATAATCCGGGCGATGCATGGAATTGAGAGTGGATATTATGAGTTTCGCATTTTGTGATTAGGTAGGATTTGAGAAAACCTTTTCATTTTTATTTATTTTCATGAACCTTAATTCAAAAACTATCATTTTGTTTCAGTCACATTCAGTTTTTTGCTGAAACCTATACAGGGTGATTCTCGAGTGATCTTACATATAGTCTGTTCACGTTATGTTTAAAGTGACGTCATAGCTAGGGATGTTTGGTTGGAAAAGATTGCAATGGACAAAAATAAAATAACTAGTCTCGCGAAAAGGGACTACTAGTGACATTTGGTTATGACAGTAGGCATTGAAATGCGGCGTTGACGTATTTTTATTGTTTATTTTAGTTCGCTTTCTTGTGCTGATTGAGATTGGATTGAAGTGTTTTCCTCGAAGTTTGATAATATTTGAATCATAAAATCAAAATCAGTTCTTTTCAGAACTCAGTGTTTCGAACATTTATTCTATATAAATAGTGAAAATGCCAAGAGCTTTCTCGAGCCAAGCCCAAAACATGATTGCATCATTATGCAATTGTTTCCAACAAGAACGGGATAATGGGGGGCCTCACAGCTGTAAGAGATGTAAGTACCACTAAAATTATTAACAAGAGGGGCCTTCAACCCTTAGAAAAGACATATTATGATACAAATTAACTTGTTCATCTGTTGGTTTCCAAATTGTCTACACATCTACATACTATGAACTTTTTTGCTTACAGAGGGTAGCGAGTGCTTTACAAGTAAGCATTTCATCCATTAACAATATTATGGCAAAGACAAAGAGTGGTGATCCACTGAGAAGTCCAAGGAAAAAAAGGAATCGTGAAAACAATGTAGTACATATTGACAATTTTGATCAAACTGCCATAAGAAATACTATCTATGACAAGTTCCAGAATAGTGAGTAGTCATTATAACCTTTGTCTAAATCAAGTTCAATATTATATACTTTGTAAAGGAACATAATACGTTGTCTGCATTGAAAAAGAAGCTCCACGAAAAAGATATATTCAATGGGTGTGAATATGTTTCACAGGTATAAGCCAAAACCAATATTTTCGATTGATAATCTAGCTGAAGAATATGGAGGACATGAAGTATTACGTCTACCTGCCTAATACTGCATTTTCAACCGAATTGAAAATATTTGGGGTATAACCAAAAACTATTATTGGGACCATGTGGGGAAGGAAGGTAGTTCCGCTGAACAATTTCTTTCTGTATGGAAAAAAGGTCTTCAGAAAATTACTCTTGAGGTACGGAGTAAAACTATTGAACATACAGAAAAAGAAATTCAATATTGGTGGGAACGCGAACTTCATTTTGATCTTGAAGATGTTTCCCTTTGATAATAAATATGGACAAGAATGACAGTGACAGTGAAACATTTTAGAAGAACTTTCAGAATGAAATAGATTATTTATTTTTTCAATTAATTTTAAATATTCAACATTTCCTTTGTAAAATTTTCATTAAATAAATGTGTTGCTTTCTGTTATTAGATAGTTTCACCCAAATTCTAGTTTCTGTTGAAAGATTGAGATATTTCGAAAATAATTATTATTTCATGGCCTAGTAAAAATAATTTTTATCAGGCAAAAAGTAACATTTTGATGTAAATTTTGGACTTATTCAAAAACCTGATTTTCTCTGAATCCTTATTCATTTCCATTGTATTTCAAATTCAATGAGATGGCCAGTTCTCAAAACCTTGATTGAACAAAGTGCATAATGAAAATTTCTTCTTTTTCCTGTTTTTATATTAAAGAAAAGTGAACACAATTAAATTGAATTATGCCTCATGTGTTGCATAGGTAAGTACTAGTATTCTGAAGATCCATCATGATCATCAGGTCAATTTTTATTTTCAACTCAAAATTTTTTTGGCCGAAAATTTTTTTTTCTTACGTTTTTTGAAAGGTACAGAGATTATTTTTCTGAATATTTTGATACCCCACACTAGGTGTCTGCGATGCGTAGTTTTCGATATACAGGATGCTCCATTCAAGAGGTATTGATATGAATGATTATTGAAAAAATTGAAAAACTTTATTTTCAGGAAAGGAAGGTCGCGAATTAATTTCATATGCCTCAAATTGATATTAGACAAAGTTTCCTCAAGAAAAAAGTCGAAGTGACAATCGAATTTATTCTGAGAAAAATTCATACCACCACCTCTTGAATGAAACAGCCTGTATTTCAGAAAATACGCATCTCAGACCCCTACTATGGGGATCAAAACACTCAGAAAAATAATCTCTGTAGAATAATGATCAGAAAATATGGGTTGTAGTTTTTTAAAAATGGTAATTGCGAATTACAAAAGAAAGAATTTTATTTCCTTCCAAATAATTTCGAGTTGAATGAGAAAATTTTACCTAACCTAACCTGTCTGAGCGTTTTGCACGAAAAATCAAAAATAAAGAAATTATAAATTTTATTCCATACTTTACAGTCAAACTGAAAAGGAATTTTGGGAAACATTCGTAATTTCCGAGAAAACTGGTTGATGACGTCACTTTAAACTTAACGTGAACAGCTTAACTATAGTTAGTTTTCATAACAAGGTAACGCTATTGGTTTTCGATATACAAGCTGTTTTATGGATGTGGATGAAATTTTACAATCGCAACGAATAGACCGAATTCCTCGATATTTCGTGACATGGCTGATGTTAACAATACTAATTGTAGATGAAATCAAATTCCAGGGCCGTACTAAAAATATGTCTTTTTTCCTCGATATAACTAAGTAGAGACCCTGTACACAACTTTTCGAAAACCACCTTAATTAACAAGAACTGCTCTTAAAATGAGAATACTACGAAAACTGTCGCATTCTACTAAACTTTTTAACTAAGATATGATTATGAGGTAAACTCATTTTGTTTTCGTTTCGGAAAAATTTCGCGATTACCAAAAGTAACGCACCTTCCTACCAATAATTCAACATTAGGATTTATCGTTTTTGTCCCGGTAATACTTCAGCTAATTATCTCCCTACAAGATGAAATCAAGGAGGAATTACAGGGGCGTATTCCGGAAATTATTCTTCAATTTTTTTATTGAAAAATACAGTGTGCGTTCATCTCTCAGGTTTTCAATTTTCCAATCCCATGTCATTTAAAAGACATCAATCGAAGACGAATATTTTTCGTTGATAAAAACTCAAAATGTAAATGAAAAATTCTAATTCAGATCAACAACTAACAAAACGAGAAATAACGAACACAAAGTTAAATTAAAAAATTTTACAAGTTTTCAAAATTTCCCTTTCTCTCGTACACATATCTACGAGCGAACTGCCAGAAGCCCAACTTATTTTTTTATAACATCCCGTCGGTTTCGAATAAAATCGCAGCTTCCTCAATCCTTAGAGTTAGGTGTTTCTGGTTAATTATCTCTTCACCATAGACAAAATTCTTCTGGTAAACGCACAAAAAATAGTTCAAACATGTAAGGTTCTGTGTTCCACAAATTTGTCTAAATTATTGCTCATAATTGGCTCTGTGAATCACTGACTGCGAATCATAGAAAATCGAAGGAGCCCAGAATCAATTTTGACAGATCTGTGGAGTACAGAATTGATTCTCGATGGTCTACTTATCGTGCCCATGAATTTTCCAATTGGGTGATTTACGAACAATCACTATGCTGATATGATGTTCGTTTATGTTGTCGTTGTAGTTCTCGAGCAGCAGTCACAATATATCAGCGGCGATATCCACGACCGGTTGTCATGCATCGCCAAATTTTCGAAAACTGTAAGGCTACCATCGCCTCCAAGAAGAGAGAGGCATGTCCAGGCGATCGCAAGACAGCAATACGATATTATTGAAATTGTAGAGGACAATACGAACATAAGTACACGACAAGTGGCGTTTACATTTTATATGAGTCAAAGTGAAGTATGTAAAGTCCCGAAAAAAGAAAACTGCATCCCTACTACTTCTACCCAGGCAGCCACATCCAGGAGATGAGGTAGTAATAATGCAATTAGCACTTTGTTCACTGATGAGGAAAAATTTACAAAAAATTGATTTTTTATATGCGAAACACGCACGTCTGGGTAAAGAACAATCCTCACTCGATAAGACCACGTCATTCCCAAGTACGATTTTCTGTCAACGTTTGGAGCGGTGTTTATAATAACACCAAAATTGGGCCTGTTTTTATTTCCGACCATTTGATTGGAAAGAGTAATTTGAATTTCCAAGAAACCAATTACCCGATCTTGTTAACAATGCTAATATCTACAGAAGAGGAATGTACCTTCAGCATGATGGTGCACCTCCCATTTCAATAATGATGTGGTGGAACATCTGAACAATGTGATTCCGCTAGATTGGGTTACATTACATTCGTGGGGGTCGATTGGCTTTGCAAGCCTTTTCGAACTGCGACCAAATTGATCTTTTGTTCGTAACCCTTCTTATTCATTTCCCTGTGGGTCTAAATCCCTTACAAAATTAAGAATCTCCTTGGGAGCTTTCGCTTTTACTTCGTGCGGCTCTAGTTTGTCGCTACCGACGTGTATATGTCTTTGCAGACAGTTGCGATGCAACTGCAAAGAATATGTTCGGCAGTTTCATCGCCCTCTTTACACATTCTGCATGTTGATATTTCCTATTTGCCCATTTTATTGAGATGGTATCTCAGTGGGCACTGTCCAGTAAGGAGGCCTGTTATGATCCTCAGTTCGTCCCTAGAGAGATCGAGATGTTTTCGTCTTCTTTGGCGAATAGTCAATGAACTTTGTCGCTTGCCTTTCGCCTGGAGTTTTCCTCCAGTATTCTTTTTTACTAGATTCTTCCCATCATTTCCTGTCGTCTGTGCGGTTTACTTAGACCGCAGAACGGTTCAGGTCCGATGAGTGGGATTCCAGTAGCTGATTTGGCCAGTTTGTCTGCGGCTTCATTTCCTTGTAATGTTTCCCTCAGCACGTTGCTTCAATGATTGACGGCATTCCCAGACAGGGATACTTCAATAACAGTAAGAGTTTAGAGCTTTTATCCCTGCCTGACTGTCCGTTAAAATGTAAATCCTAGCACCTTTGATTTTCCTTCGTAGTCCTTCCTGGCAGCAAAGGTTTACAACAAGTGTTTCTGTTTGCATGATTGTGGGAGAAGAGCCCAGAGGCCCTGATGACGAGTACTTGGGTCCATATATGCTAGCTCCTGTTCCATCAATCGTTTTTGATCCATCCGTGTACTAAATGGAGAATTTTTGGTCTAATTGATTAATTTTTCCCTTTACGATGGTTCGGTCTTCTATGGCCACTTCGAAGGGTGTATGGAAATCAAACCAGTAGGTTATTTTTGGCTGTAGCCCCCAGGTCTTTCCGAAGAGTCTACGGCATGCCCATAGGCACGAAATAGCCTTGGAAAACTTTGTCAATGTGTAAATTCCATTTGAGTCTCTGATCTAGGGTTGACCCTAGATACTTAGCCTGTTCCGAAAATTTCAGAGTATGTCCATTCAGAAAGAGGGGCTTTAAGTTCAACTTTCTACGTCTTGTGAAAGTTTTATCTGGATGAATGCTGAGCCCCTCTTCAGTACACCATTAATTTACGATATTAAGGGCTTTTTGCATCAGGTTCGATAATATTCCATCATGCTTTCCCCTAATAACGATAACCAGATCATCAGCATAGCCTTGTGCGTTGAAGCCAGCGTTGCTCAGTCTTTCTAAGAGGCCATCAACAACTACTGATCATAGTAGCGGCGGAAGGACACCTCCTTGAGGGAATCCTTTCACTAACACCGACATTTCGGTGTCTCTAAAGGTGGCTGATATGATCCGGCTCTTGAGCATTTCTTTAATCCATTTGATGGTGGGTGTTTTGACACCCTTGTTGTTTGCACCATTGCTAATGGATGTATAGGAGGTATTATCGAACACTCCTTGAATGTCTCCAAATAGAACTAAGGCTATTTCTTTAGCCTCTAATGCTCTTTCCACTTCTTTGACTAGATCGTGAAGGGCATCTATTGTAGACTTGCCCGGTTGGTAGGCAAATTGTTTTTCATGCAGTTTTATGAAACTTCTCATATGGTTGTCGAAAATTTTCTCCATTGATTTTAGAAGAAGGAGGTTGAGCTTATCGGGCAATATGGTTTAGACTCATCTGGAGACCTCTGCTAGATTGGGTTGGAAGAAGGGGTTCTTATAGCTAGCCTGCATGATCTTTACGTGTTTCGACTATTTTTGTTTGGTTACCTGAAGAATTTTGTCTATGAAGAAGGGATAGATTACCGCGAGCACCTCATTCAGAGAATTGAGGAAGGTTCCGATTTTATGTGAGACCAGCCGCATATTATTAAAAAATTAGTTGGACAGTTCGCTCGACAATATGTATACTAGAGAGATATCTTGAGAAATCTTTGTGAATTTATTTTTTGTTCATTTGTTTTAATGTTTCTGTTCTCGACTGAATTTTTCATTGTCATTTTGAGTTTTTACCAACGTAAGATATTAGTCTTCGATTAATGTATTTCAATTGATGCATTACTTATCTTCTAAATATTAATCGAAATGTCTTCTAGGGATTGTTAGTATGTACAGGAACTGCTTTAATTAACAGCAAACCTTGAGGAGGAAATGTTGTTGTGGTACTTCCATGGAATTGGAAAACTTCCTGAGGAAAGAAATAATAATAATTATAATACGGAAACGAATATTAACATGGAACGCCCTCCTGAGCCGAATCAGCAAACGAATATATTTATTTAGCAAGATCAGAACTCAACAGAGCAACAACTGAATTCAGTGGTAGTAACCCAACTAAAAGACCTAAACTGCCCAAACTCAAGACGAGCAAGAACACCAATATCATCCTAGCAAGCGTAAACGCAGCGTTTGAAGAATATACCGACCTGAACACCTTGGAGAAGATTCACACTTTGATTTACTGTGGAGCAGTAGCGGTTCTTTGACTCCACAAACAACAAATCTCCACAACTCTGATTCAAGCTGAGCCAAAAAGCGTCAGAAAACCACCATGGCAAAAACGACTGGAGAAGGATATTGATAATATTAGACCAGAAATCGGTCGCCTCAGAGAATTCCTGAGAAACAGAAAACCCTCAAGGCGCTTGAAATCACATCTACGCAAAATTTATAGGAAAATTGGTACGAACACAAAACACCCTGATCACAAACAACACATCGACGTTTATATGGACACTTTGAAACAGAAACTCCAAGCAAAAGCAAAGAGGCTTTCAAGATACGTCAAGTGTACTGAAAGGAAACACCAAAACCAATTTCTCCAAAACGCGGCCAATTTTCATGAGGGAAATAACAAAACTGCGACCAACAATAACAAAGAAGTACCTGACGCACAGTGCTTGACCGACTATTGGTCATCACTATGGTCGCACACCAAAGAACACAATAGAGATGCGGAATGGATCACGAATGAAAAAGAATGCCTCGATATCAGACATATGGACTTCGATGGGATAACGGAGGAAGAAATCATAATAGTAGTTCGAGCGACCAACAATTGGAAGGCCACAGGTATAGATAATATCCACAACTACTGGTACAAGAAGTTTGATAAGCTCCATGGAGCCCTAGCGAAACAGCTCACGTATGTTCTTCAACATCCCAAGAAAACACCCACTTTCCTAACGCAAGGCTTAACATATATGCTACCTAAGAGCGATAGAACACAGGATCCGTCTCAATATAGGCCAATCACTTGCCTGCCAACACTCTACAAAATACTCACCTCATGCATATCTAATCGAATATACCAACACCTTGACGACAACAATATATTAGCAGAGGAGCAGAAAGGATGCAGAAAGAAATACCACGGGTGCAAGGAACAACTCATCATCGATTCTGTGATAATGAAACAGGCACACGTAGGGCATCGGAATGTTCATTCGGCTTTTCCCGATTATCTGAAGGCATTCGATAGTACCGCCCATTCTTGGCTTGTTGCAATATTGTAGATATACAAAATTCACCCAGCCCTGGTAGAGTTCTTGAAGACAACAATGACACACTGGCGCACGTCTCTGCAGGTCAACATGAACAATAAATCAATTAAATCCGACGAGATACCCATACGTCATGGAATTTCTCAAGGAGACTCTTTGAGTCCACTATGGTTCTGTTTAGTTATGAACCCATTGTCCTCAATGCTCAATAGAACAGGATACGGATTTAGGATAAAAGCAGAAAGGAATCATCATACAATCTCCCACCTGCTGTATATGGATGACATCAAATTATATGCTTCGAACAAGAAGCAATTGGATGATTTGCTGAAAACTGTCAGTGAGTTCTCGGCAGATGTTCATATGAAATTCAGGATTGAAAAATGTAAGACCCTGAACATTCAAAGAGGAAAGTCATAGATGGTGAAACACAACTTCCAAACGGTGATATAATACAGTGCATGAGAGATGGCGAAACATACAAATATCTGGGATACCAACAAGCCAGATTGCTAGACCAAAAACAATCAAAGGAGAAGATTCGTTCAGAATACAGTCAGCGTCTGAAGTCTGTGCTAAAATCGATGTTGAACTCGGGTAATCTAGTCAAGGCAATTAACACCTACGCCATTCCAGTGTTGCTTTACTCATTTGGAATAATCAGATGGACTAAGACAGAACTGAATGATATTCAAAGGCTGACCCGAACGATGCTGACAAAGTACAACAACCATCATCCAAAATCGTCTGTGATACGAACAACTTTGAAGCGGAAAGAAGGAGGACGCGGATTAATAGATATTGTCAATCTACACACCGAACAGATAAAAATCTCAGAGAATTCTTCTCAGCAAAAGCTCTCACTTCTGACCTCCATAGAGTGGTATCATTGGCTGATAAGGGATATACACTTCTAAATCTTGCTACCAGAGATGATCTTCTGAATCTACCGTTCCTATCAGATACTGAAAAACAAGAGCAATGGTCAAGAAAGGAATTGCATGGACGACATCACCATGAGATTAACCAACCACACATCGACAAAGAAGCTGCAATAAATGGTTGATGAAAGGAGAATTATTCGCTACAAACAATTACAGAAAATTTATAATCAAGGACGGAACATTACAAACAGATGAGTGCAGAAAATGCCATATAAGATCGGAGACTATACAGCATATTACGTCCGGATGCGAACAACTGGCCAATACGGAGTATCTTCACAGGCATAATCAACTGTGCAACATTATCCACCAGAAATTTGCACACAAGTACGGACTTCTGAATACCTTCCAGCCATATTACAAGTACCAACCGGCGCCCGTATTGGAAAATGACTATCAGATTATACTATGATGGGTCTGTTATCACTGACAGAATGGTGACGAATAATAGGCCGGACATAGTGGTGTATGATAAGAGAGCCAGAACACCAATGCTGGTGGATGTCGCCATACCGAATAATAACAACGTGCTGAACAAGTTCCAGGAGAAAAACTCCAAATACACAGACCTTGCTATTGAGATCAAGCAGATGTGGCACCTCGAGAAAATAGATATTGTTCCTGTCATCGTATTTTCGACTGGATTAATACTCAAAACTTTGCATGGTAGCCTTGAGAAATTAGAATTGCATACAAATCTATCCTGCTCATCGAGAATATCGATATTTATGTCACCAATAAATATCGAGACATCATATCTACCTTTACAATCAACTAGAAATTGTCTCAAGTTCGCAGTAAAGTTTGATACTTCTAAAGAAGGTGACCTATACAGCGATAATATTTGATAGGATAAAGTATCATTGATGTGAAAAATAAGTTGTATTACTTTAATTTTCTCAATTTTTATGATTAAATTTCAAAGTGTTTTTAAGAATACAACCGTTCCATCATTTTTATTAATTTCTCCTTCATTATAAATTATATTATATCCTAGTATTTTGAAGAGATGAGGATCTTCCAGTTGAAAAGTTTCAGTTAAGATGATTAAATCAAATTCAGTCACCAGAGTGTGGAGAGTTATTTTCAATTCCTCCATATTTTTCGCCAAACTTCGAACATTGTTGTGAAAAATGGAAAATGATTTAGAGCCGTCCCTCGGTTCCAGTACCCCGTCACAGCCCACGCCATCCTTAAAGACTAAAGTATTAAAATTTTCGTTTCCGAGTTTATTGATATAATCCATGACTTTATTTAAACATTCGAGGATTATTTTTTCAAGGCGGATCGGGTCTCAGGTCGTTGAGATTCCTGCAGATTAGGCACAATATTTTTTGTTACTTTGGGTACCACATCTGAATCCACTGAACAGTCCGAAATTGATTCCTTGTAAACGCATTTACATCCACAATTAAGTTATCACCTCTAATTCGTGCAGTTCGACCTTTGTTCCTAGCTTCTTTCATGTAATTGATTAGTAATGATTCTCTGTTCAGGTGAGAGATCCTGAGTTATATAAATTCCTGTACGCACATTGTATTTTTTCAATGAAAAAATTGACGAATAATTTTTGGAATACGCCCCTGTAATTTTTTTCGACTTGCTTCTGTGGGGAGAAGAGTTGCTGAAATATTCCTGGGGCAAAAACGCTCAATAGTTAATAGGATGGTAAGTTACATTTGGTGATCGCAAAATTTCTCCAAAATAAAATGAATTATATCTTATTAAAATGTTCAGTGAAATGCGACAGTTTTCGTAGTAGGCTCATTTCCAGAGCAATTCTTGCTGATTCAGATTGTTTGCATGAGGTCTCGCAAAGTTGTGTTCAGGCTATTTGTTCAGTTATTTAGAGAAAAAAACACATTTTTTCACTCCGGCTCTGGAATTTGATTAACATCTACACACAGTATTGTTAACATCAGCCTTGTTATTTGTAGTAAGAAATATCGAGGAATTCTGTACATGCATTCAAGAAATGTACACAACCAAATTTATATTGAACCACCCGATATTTTGAATATTACCTCAGGGATTTTGGAAATTTTGGAGATTTCTTTTTAGGGTGTCCCACACGTGCTCGATGGGATTCAGAACTGGGGAGCAGGATGGCCACGGTAGAAGATCGATATCATTCTCTTCAAGAACGTTTAAGACAACTCTTGCACGATGAGGAGGGTCATTATCTTGTTGGAAGAGTGGATTTTGACCCATTGTTTGGAGATACGGTACCACTACAGGTAAAACTATCTGTTGTTCTGTGAAAACGAGGACAGTTCTTCCACCAAGGCGTATACCTCCCCAAAACATCACTGATCCGCCTCCCTGTCTAACAACTTCTCGAGCATGCTGGAGACGGTTTTGCTTTCCAGGTTCCCTCCATATTCGAATTCTTCCCGAATCGGGATAAAAACTAAATTTAGATTCATCACTGAAGAGAACTGTGGCCCACCTCTCTTGATCCCAGTTTACGTGTTCTTGGCACCAAGCTAAACGAGCAACGCGATTTTCATGGGTCAATTGTGGAACTCTTAAAGGACATCTGGAGTGGAGTTCTCCTTCGTGCAGTCGATTTTTTACAGTTTGGTCGGAAATTTGTACATTATGAACTCGTGATAGCTCTTGAGCTAATTGAGATGCTGTGGTAGTACCATAAACGGTTTATGACACTTGGGCATCCAGGGTTCTGGATACTTCCCGTTGTGAGCTCCCAGCTTGGAACATGCCAACGGCTCGTAACATCTCTTCTCTAGTCAAATGTAGTCTTTCCATGGTCGAATCACAAAACTTGAATCTTTTATTTGTGTTTACAACAGAAACAAAGTTCCAACTAACTGATTTCAAACACTGAATACATCAAATGATTATAAAGCAGCGTCGCATCTGCTGCATTTTTAGTTTTTTATAAAAAACAACTGAAATCTGTTGCGGCACTTTTCATAATTTGGTGAGAAATTAATGCAGGTGTTCATTTCTTAAAAAAAATCATCCATATTGATCGTTTTGGATACGATATATCGATATTCGGAAGTGTTCCCTAGACTTTTTTGAGGTGTTTATATCAGAATTCCTTTTTTCATAGAACGGCAAAACTCTCGAACTCCCTTCCATGTAACGTATTTCCTCATGACTATAACCTGTTAGCATTCAAGCGAAATATTAACAGTCTATCCTTTCTAGGTACTCACAATGTCGTCAAGACATAATATGATTTGCTTCCTTCGCGAGTAACTTTCAGATAAAAAAAAATAATTTGTCTCTTTTTTTTCCAAAACTCAGATTATCACTTCGAGGTACTCGTTTCGAATAGATAGAAGTATATTTATACTTTGTACAGTTGAGATTCTTGATTTTCATGAAAATATATTTCCTTTTTCTTTATTTTACTGAAATAAATCAGAAAAATATTTCTGCCAGGGTCACTGACTCCTCAATAAAAACATACTATCTGTTGTCATCTACAAATACTAATGATAATAAATATATTCGAAATATTATGTCATCTTATTTCCATATCTGTGGAATTGATAGAATGGATGGACCAGTTTCTATCACATTTGTGAGAAATACATGATATTTCAAAAAAAGTTTACTAATAATACATTCATCCTTTGTTATCCTTGAACTGCATATGATCTAACATTTTCATCATGGATCTTATATAAACTAGTCAAATTTTGTAGTTTTATTATTTTATCATTTACAAATTCTTATAAACCAACAGTGAACTGGCAATGAAATTGCGAATAGATTAAATCGAACTTTTCATTTCATAATACGTGAAAACAAATCGATGTCATTATATTCTTACTTTTTATCTGTAATAGGGAATTAAATTCTGGCTGCTCATATTTTTAGGGTCTTATGGACTCGGGCGGTGATAAATTCGAACCTGGATAGCAGCGACAAGACAGGTTCATATCTATGTGGTAGTTCTCAGAAGATTTCGAACTGTTAAAATAGTTAATTGATTCTTCCGTTACTACGTGAAAGATAATCATGGTTAAGAAATAGAGCTATGTATTATACATATTATATCACAACAGTTTATTGACATTCAGCATTGCAATGTCGGTTTCTCGATCATTTTCAGCGGACAACAAAAAAAAAAAATATTATTAGATGAAGATATTAAATATGGACGAATAAACCGGGCCATTTTTGATGGATTCTAAGAAATCTAAATCTAGGTATTCTATCAATAATTTGAAGTTGAAATATTCGTGGAAAATGATGGCCTTATTCGATATAATGTGAAGCGAAAGTAGATTCGTCGGATCTTTGGTTCTTTTAATATGATTGATGCTCTTTGTATCTAGTTTCGAATGAACGATTATTCTGACCTATATTTACGCCTTCACAATTTATACAGGACAACTTGTAAACTCCAATATAGCTAAATCTATCAGTTTTATCTCTACTATTGAAAAACTATTGGGGAAGTTTGATGTCGAAAGCTAGTTTTTTATGCTGTTTTGAAATGATATTCGCAATATTTTCGCTGCTAGTACCAAAATAAATATTGATGATAAGTATTTATCTTTATTATTTGATTCTATTCGTAGGTGAACATTATACAGGTATATCCACCAGGACTGTCCGTTAAAACCTTTTAAGCTCCAATTACAATATCAAGCTGAAATTTTATATGCGGCCATAACTAGCGATTTCCAATTGGAGTGAAATATTTTCGAAGTGATACCATTTCCGGTTATACCGGAAGTGGGTCATCACTTTGTTATTTCAAATGGCAATCGACCTTTTTTATTATACATCTAGAACCGACATTTGAGCAAGGCATAAAATACCCAAGTTGTTGGCACTTATCTGTCAAAACTTTTTACAGATTCAATTATTTTTATTATAAACTCGATTTTTGAAGAACATTAAAAAAAATTGTAGCTCGTAGATCTTTTGCACCACAGACACAATTTTTGCTTGAGTGGATAGAAGAAGGATCAAGAAATTTTTTAAGCAATCTACATATGTCATATGTTTATTGCGTTGTTTTGTATGATTTTTTCAATTTGGCCTTTTCAAACAGCAATAACTCAATTTTTTCAAATGGCACGTGCCAATTTTTATATCGCCATCAGATGGAGCGTCAAATTTCAGATGGAATTGTATAAGCATGTACTATACCCATCTCTTATAGTTCCGAAATAATTTGGGAATATATTGAATTTTGATGATTTTGCAAGAACTAACAGAGAATGCTTTGAAATATTTGAATCAAGTAGCTGAACTGGCTACGCTCACCTGACAGGTGCCTAAAATTAATGTACTTGTCACTTCGTTCATTCGAATTTGATATTTCAACAAGAATTGTCGTTATTTCAGATTGAAAATATCCAAAAAATACAACACACTTGGAATAAAACCACTGGTTATTCAAACGAAAATATATTTAACCTTTTTTTAATTCATTTTAGAATGTCAAAAAGTAGTGGGTAGAAATTGCAGGCAATTCAATAACTAATTTCCAAATTTATCGTCTATGGGTAAAATGAAATTTCGAAGCATTAGAAGCAATTTTCTACCATTCGGATGAATAAAAATTGTAGGAACTAAGCGAAAACAAATCATCGAAGATAATTACATTAATACGAATAAATTATGGCAAACATCATAGGAGAAAACGAATTTACGATCTGAATAAATGTTCAATATGGGCCCCTTTTTGCTCGAAACACTTGACAGCTCGTATACGAACATGATGAGTTGCCCTCCTAGTTTCCTCAGGATCAATATTACGAAAAGCATTATGAATGCGCTCTGGTAACTCTTACAGGAAAAAGATACACTTAACTCTTGATTTTGCTCCATAGATAAAAATAAAGGGGCGTCAGGTCCGGAGAACGCAGAGGCCATAAATTTGATCCTTGATTACCCTACCATCTATCCTCGAACATTTCTGTTAGCTGCCGATCTACAACTCGTGTTTTATGTGCTGGTGCACCATCCATTTGGTAATAACAATCCCTCAGAATGTTAAGGGGTAATCCATCTAAAAAATTTGCTAATGTTCCTGTAAAAATTTCCAGATATCTTTGTCCATTAAGATTTTCCTCATAAATGTGATAAGCCAACAAATCATTCATTAAAATTGCAAAAACGTTCACGCTGAATTTATTTGGAAATCAATAACCTCAAAGAAATGTGGATTTTCTGTGGCCCAAAGATGTCGATTTCTCCTGTTGGTTATTCCACTTTCATTGAACTTGGCTTCATCAGACCATATAATTTTTTGCAGAATTGTCTCATCTGCTTGAAGCCGAATTAATAAATTTTCACAGAAATTTAGCCGCTTGGGAAGGTCAGTTGGTTTCAATTTTTGTAGTCTGATAAAAGAATACGGGTTCATGTTATGTTTCTTAAGGATTCTTTGAATGGAAGTATAACTCAATCCAATATCCATTGATGCTGACTTAATGGACGCATATGGATTGGCACGAAAATACGCTAGCGTATTAATTTGATCGTCGTCGTCCTCGAGAATTGGTTTTCGTCTAGTTTCTATAGATTTTGTTCCTCCAAATTGCAGAAAATTGCTTCTAATCCGAAATTTTGTTTTACTCATAGGCGTCAAATTTGGAAATTGGTTATTGAATTGCCTGCAAGTTCTATCCACCACTTTTTGACATTCGCCATGAATTAAAAAGAGATTAAACATATCCTCGTTTGAATAATCAGCCATTTTATTATTAATCTGGTGTTTTTCAAAAATTTTCACTTCAAATTACCAACAATTCTTGTTGAAATATCAAATTCGAATGAACGAAGTGACAAGTACATTAATTTTAGGCACCTGTCAGGTGAGCGTAGCCAGTTCAGCTACTTGATTCAAATATTTCAAAGCATTCTCTATTAGTTCTTGCAAAATCATCAAAATTCAATATATTCCCAAATTAATTCGGAACTATAAGAGATGGGTATAATACATGCTGATACAATTCCATCTGAAATTTGACGCTTAATCTGATGGCGATATAAAAATTGGCACGTGCAATTTGAATTGAGTTATTGCTGTTTGAAAAAGGCCAAATTGAAGAAATCATACAAAAGAACGCAATAAACATTTGACATGTGTAGACTGCTTAAAAAATTCCTCGATCCTTCTTCTATCCACCCAAGCAAAAATTGTGTCTATGGTGCAAAAGATCTACGAGCTACAATTTTTGCAAATGTTCCTCAAAAATCGAATTTATAACAAAAATAATTGAATTTGTCAAAAGTTTTGACAGATAAGTGCCAACAACTTGGGCATTTTATGCCTTGCTTAAATGCCGGTTCTAGATGTATAATAAAAAAGGTAGATTGCCACTTGAAATAACAAAGTGATGACCCACTTTCGGTATAACTGGAAATAGTAGCACTCCAATTGGAAATCGTTGGTTATGGCCGCGTATAAAATTTCAGCCTGATATAGTAATTGGAACTCAAAAAGTTTTTAACGGACGGTCCCGGTGGATATCCCTGTATAATATATGCTATTGGTGTTTTTTCATTTCTGATCATTCCGTTTATTATATTTGAAGGATAACCATTGCTATATTCCTTTAATAGTTGACCTTTCTCTAGGTAGATTTCCTTCAGATAATGGCCGAGAGTAATCTCTATGAACCATTGAATTAAACGCAGCTTAATACTATCAACAAGGTACTGGCTTCACTAATAAAAAACCGACTAACAGAAGACATCGAAATGATCTTACGACCGAACCAAGCTGGTTTCAGACCGGGTTTTTCCTGCACTGAACATATTAACATAGTCCGAATCCTCATTGAACAATCAGTGGAATGGCAAGTGACGTTATACCTCATTTTTATGGATTTCAATTGAGCCTTTGATGGACTGTCAAAAAAGGCAATTTGGAGAGTACTTGAGCTGAGAGGAGTGCCTGAGAAAATAATAAACCTGATGAAATGTATCTATAAATACGCAAAATGCTGCGTCGCTCACAACGGCACAAGTACTGACAAGTTCGACCTCTTGTCAGGAGTGAGACAGGGCTGTGTGCTCTCCCCCCTCCGATTCAATATCATGCTCGATTATGTCCTTGAAAAAGATAACGTTTGCATGCGTGGAGTTAGATGGACACTATATGACCACCTGAACGACCTAGAGTATGCTGACGATGTGTGTATTGTTGGTCAACGATTTATGATACCGCGCGACAACTTCGAGCGCTAACCGACGAAGCCAAGAAGATTGGACTGCAAATTAATATATATAAGACCAAATCCATGAAGCTGAACACCAACTGCAGCAGTGCCTTTCGTGTAGGAGACGAAAACATAGAGGATGTCAACGTATTTACCTATCTTGGCAGCGTTATCACCCGGAGTGGGGGAGCCGTAGCCGATATAAGACACCGACTACGTAAAGCCCAACACGCCTTCAGCATACTCAGACGAGTGTGGAATTCCAACCATTATTCTACACAAAACAAATTGCGTCTATATCAGTCTAACGTGAAGTCTGTACTGTTGTACGGTTGCGAAACTTGGAAGGTAACGAAAACTCTAGCGGATCGGCTACCGGTTTTCGCGAATAAATGTCTTAGAATTATACTCAGAATTTTCTAGCAACAGACAATTGCAAACGAGGATCTCCTCCACCTGACCAATCAGAGTAAAATAGAGAAGGAAATCAAATTACGGAAATGGGGCTCGATCGGACACACCCTCCGCAAGGATAACAATTTTATTGCTAAGAACGCACTGGACTGGAACCCATATGGCAAAAGAAAAGTAGAAAGGTCAGCGCATACATGGAGAAGGTCAATTATAGAAGAATTGAAGAAGGTAGGAAAGACATGAAGTTACGGTGAGAAATAGGGTCCGCTAGCGAGCACTTACTGGAGCTCTATGCTCCGCGTAGGAGTGCCATTGTCCGAAGGAAATATGTCTAGAGAAAAGTCAACTAATAAAGGAATAGAACAATAGTTATCCTTCAAATGCCAATAGAACTTTTATCACCTTTCTCATGTATAAGCTTTATTACAGATTTTTGAGATTGTTTGGAAACACACCTGAATCCAACGACAAGTTGATCATATGACACAATGGGCCAATAACGTGCACTGAACAGTGCTTAATCAATTTAATTGGAATCTCATCATATTCTACTGCGGCCGTGTTCTTAAGGGATCGTTTAATGTTGTAGACTTCCGATGGCGATGTACTCTGAAGAAAGATAGTCTGATTGCTATGTTTGATCAACCGTGTATTTGCTCCAATCAAGTGTCGATTTATAGAATTCAAGCATTCCTTTACAGATTGCGTGAAGACAAGTGCTTCTGACTCGTTTATTCAGAAGATTACATTCAAAACAGATTCCATCAACTGAAGAACTGAAGAATATAAAAACAAAATGAGTGAAATTGGATCATAGTTACTAATGACCTTTGGGCTTGCATTTTTGCTCTTGCATTGATGCTCACCACTATCTCAGGTTCTCTATCATTCAAATATTTTTTTGAGCTTGTATGCAGTGGCTCTAAATCCAAAGTTTTCTAGGGCCGTTCGTAGTTCTAAATGGGAACAGTGTTGAACGCTATCTTTAAGTCTAAGTAGCTCCATCATTAAGAGTCCCAAACCTGCAGGAACAGTTACTGAATCCAGCAATCAACAACCTACACCTGCAAAAGTTAATTCCAATAAAAGTAAAAATAAATATAAAAATAACTCAAACGCAAATGATACCAATTCTGGCCAACCTGGTAAAATCACATTTGCAGAAGTCAACGCTAGGATAAACCAGGCAATGAAGAATATACCGAACGTCGAAGGCAATTTTTCATCGTCCAGTATTCTTCTGAAATATTCAGATGTCGCAAAGAAAGAACCCTTAAGTCGCGATCCAATTCGTCCACCTCGTCGTCAGCCTCTAATTGTAGGAAAATCTGGTTCAAATGCCCTGAAAAGCATCCCCAAAACAACTCTCGTCCATGTATCACGAGTGGATCCTCACACCAGTGAGAATGATCTGAAGCAGTTCTTGAAGAGCCTAATGCTTGTGTCTGCATGTGTAAGTCTCAACTCGTGGTATCCAGATATTTACTCCTCTTTCGAGATCGGAGTTCCTGCACACCGAATGAGAGAAATTTTGAAGGCGGATATTTGGCCCGAGAGTATAACAGTTAAGCGGTTTTGCAAAAAGGAAACGGGAGGTTCAGGAAGGAGTCCACGTGAGTAATAAAGACAATATATCTGTGCACTATCAAAACGTTCGTGGCTTAAACACTAAATTAGTGGAATTTCGAAAGTCTGTTCTCATTTCAACTTATGATGTTATTATTCTAACAGAGACGTGACTGAACGATTCCTTAAAAACGAGTGAGCTTGATTTACACGATTACATAGTTTATCGAAAGGATCGTTCTCAAGAAACTAGTCATAAAAAACGCGGTTGTGGTGTACTGATATCTGTGTCAAATGAGCAACTTTCTAGTGAGATCTCCCTAAATTCGTCAGATGAGAATGTTGAACAATTATTTGTTATTTATTATTTTTGGTTCTGTATATTTGTCTCAACGATGTTTACCAACAGCATTACGACTCTGTAGAGTCCATCATGTATAATAATCCTCAATCCCAAATGTAATTTTTCGGTGATTGCAATCTGAGAAATTTTAGTTGGTCTAATGATGAGTTGGGCGTCTCTGTCTCTCCCAGATTGGACCCCGGGCTGATAGTTGGCGACACTTTTGAATATTTGAATCTGTTTCGAAAAAATTTTATCAAAAACACTAATGAATTTATTCTCGATCTATTATTCACTAGTGATTCAACTGTCTAGATAACTTTAGCAGATCATAATTTGTTGCCTTTGGATATGCACGGTGGGCATCCAGCCTTTTATGTCGATGTATTTTGTTGACCTATCGGTAGATTGAACTTCAATGAGTCGATTTTTGATTTTACAAATTGCAATGCTAATGCCCTCGATGACCATCTTTATAAAATTAATTGGGAACGAGAAATTTCCAATTTAAACTTGTCCGATCGAATACGAACATTTTACAAATTAATTGATGATATTTCTCTACCAAGCAAGACTATTCAACCGTCAAAAAACCCTCCTTGGTTTTCATTTGAGCTCAAAAAGCTGATGGTTCAGAAAAAAATTGCTCATAAGAAATTCCAATATACAGGAGCAAATTCTGATTACTTATCTTTCACAGAACTTCGTTCACAATATAAGGTAGCAATTGATGAATGCTATATCAATTTCATAAAGAACCACGAAGCAGCTATAAAATCAGATCCGAAAAAATTTTGGCTCTATATTAATAAAAGAAAAAAAGACTTTTCACTTTCTTCATGTATGTTTCTTGAGGATAAAATGGCTGATACTGGCGTAGGCATTGTAAATTTTTCTGCCAAACATTTTCAAAGGTTTACAATGACGCTAATCCCACTTTCATTCCTTCCAACGTAAATTATGTTACCACTTCGATCTTGAGTGAGTTGTCGATAACCGTTGATGACGTATGATGAATAAAATTACTTATTTATCCCCTAGGAAATCTTCAGGACCTGATGGTCGCAGCCCTGTTTTTCTGAAGCTATGTGCGAAGTCATTATGTGCTCCAATATGCAGTTTATTTAACTTATCACTATCTAACAGAGATTTCCCTGAAAAGTGGAAGTCAAGTTTCATAACGCCGATCTTCAAATCTGGAGATAAGCAATGTGTGGCGAACTATCGACCACTTAGTATAATGAGTGTATTACTTAAGATATTTGAGAGTATAGTTCTAGATAAGGTCAATTTTTCCATTAGTCAAATTATTTCTGGACAACAGCACGGATTTATGAAGGGAAGATCTACCATGACTAATCTGATTTTAAATGTACAATATATTTATGATGAGTTACAGAAGGGTGGCCAGGTCGATGGTTGTTACACTGACATAGTCTAGGCCTTCGATCAGGTGAACCACATAATAATGGATTGTGTTATCGAGTCTGCGGGTTTCATGGGTAGTCTTCTCAAGAGGCTGAAAAGTTATTACAGGGGGCGTACCCAAATTGTCAAAATCAAGAACTTCAAATCATTCATTATTACTATTTCCTCTGGTGTGCCCCAAGGAAGTCATTTAGGCCCCAATCTTTTTATGCTTTACATTAACGGAGTTCACAGTGTTGTCCGTTATTCGAGAGTATTGTTATTTGCGGATGATCTCAAATTGTTCAAATCAGTTTCCACCCTGGCCGATGCTATTCAGCTTCCAGCTGTCGTAGCTTCTGTGATACAGTGGTTTTCGGATCATATGCTCACAGTTAATATAAGAAAGTTCGTATGTATTTCTATTCATCGTAAGGACGATCCTGCGACCTTCGACTACTCTATCAATGGTTTCAATGTTGAAAGCTTGCGTTAAAGATCTTGGAATTTTTTTAGACTATCGGTTAACTTTTAAAAGTTGTTTTGACTATATCATTTTTAGGTCTTTGAGGATGATTGGATTCATTCGTCGGCACTCGGCCGATTTTTATCGGCACCGATACGAATCTTTAGAATGGTCACCCTTCTACCAGTCTGATTCGTACAACATTGAAAGAGTTCAGAACAAATTTTTGATTTATGTCTCGTATAAAATGTGTATTCCACGGATCAATTTCTCTGCTTCTTTTATGAGATCTGAGCTAGAACTGAAAACTTTCGCTGATAGAAGGGTAACAGGGGACTTGATATTTTTTTTTAAATGCTTGAATGGATTTTTGGATTGCAGCGAGATACTTGAGAGGGTTACTTTTCATGTTCCTCCAAGAAGAAAGAGAAGTGATGTAATATTTTCGATCGCTGTGTCGTACTAATTTTGCGATTAACGCCCCAATAGAAAGAATTTTGAATAATGTTAACTCTTTCTTTAATATCGATTTATGCTTTTGTCTTTCTTTGAAGGAATTCTTGAAAAAAAATTCAGTGTTTATAACATCTTAACATTACATTACATTACATTCGTGAGGGTCGATTGGCTTTGCAAGCCTTTCCGAACTGTGACCAAATTGATCTTTTGTTCGTAACCCTTCTTATTCATTTTCCTGTAGGTCTATATCCCTTGCAAAATTAAAAATCTCCCTGAGAGCTTTCGCTTTTACCTCGTGCGGCTCTAGTTTGTCGTTACCGAAGTGTATGTCTTTGACGGACAGTTGCGATGCAACTGCAAAGAATATGTTCGGCAGTTTCATCGCCCTCTTTACACATTCTGCATGTTGCCGTTTCCGATTTGCCCATTTTATTGAGATGGTATCTCAGTGGGCAGTGTCCAATTAGGAAGCCTGTTATGGTCCTCAACTCGTCCCTAGAGAGATCGAGAAGCTGTTTTGTCTTTTTTGGCGAATAGTCAATGAACTTTTTCGCTTGCCTTTAGCTGGCCTGGAGTTTTCCTCCAGTATTCTTTTTTGCTAGATTCTTCCTATCGTTCCAGTTCCTGTCGTCTTACTTAGATCGCAGAACGGTTCAGTTCCGGTGAGTGGGATTCCAGCAGCTGATTTGGCCAGTTCGTCAGCGGCTTCATTTCCTTGTATGCCTTCGTGGCCAGACACCCACCACAGGAAAAGCTTGTTCCCCTCAGCAAGTTGCTTCAAGGATTGACGGCATTCCCAGACAGAGATGCTCCGATAACTGGAAGAGTTTAGAGCTTTTATTACTGCCTGACTGTCCGTTAAAATGTAAATCTTTGCCCCTTTGAGTTTCGTTCGTAGTCCCTCCTGGCAGCAAAGGTTTACAGCAAGTGTTTCTGCTTGCATGATTGTGGGAGTAGAGCCCAGAGGCAATGATGACGAGTACTTGGGTCCATATATGCCTGCCCTGTTCCATCAATCGTTTTTGATCCGTCCGTGTACCAAATGGAGGATTTTTGGTCTAATTGATTTATTTTTTCCTTTACGATGGTGCGGTTTTCTATGACCACTTCGAAGGGTGTGTGAAAATCAAACTTAAGCGGCATTATATCCGATGGTTGTGATAAGATTTCTGGCGCTATGTAACCCAGAATCCCCAGGTGTCCCTTCAGATCACCAGGTAATAGTTTTTGTGTCTTGGAGCCGTAATGCCGCCATCAACGCCTCCTTTTTCAATTTTATATGAAGAGGAGGGAGATTTAGGATTACCTCCAGGGCAATAGTCGGGGTGCTTCTCATAGCACCTGTTATGCCAAAGCAGGCAAGCCACTGCAGTTTTTGCAGCTTGTTTTGCATAGTTATTTCTGATGTTTTCGTCCACCATACTAACGATGCATATGTGACAATGGGTCTTACAACCGCTGTGTATAACCAGAAGGTTATTTTTGGCTGTAGTCCCCAGGTCTTTTCGAAGAGTCTACGGCATGCCCATAGGCACGATGTAGCCCTGGAAAGAGTTTTGTCAATGTGTAAATTCCAGTTGAGTCTCTGATCTAGGGTTAGCCCTAGATACTTAGCCTGTTCTGAAAATTTCAGAGTATGTACATTCAGAAAGGGGGGCTTTAAGTTCAACTTTCTACGTCTTGTGAAAGGAATTAGAATGGTTTTATCTGGATTAATGCTGAGCCCCTCTTCAGCACACCATTAATTTACGATATTAAGGGCTTTTTGCATCAGGTTCGATAAGATTCCATCATGCTTTCCCCTAATGATGATAACTAGATCATCAGCATAGCCTTGTGCGTTGAAGCCAGCGTTGTTCAGTCTTTCTAAGAGGCCATCAACAACTTCTGACCATAGTAGCGGCGATAGGACACCTCCTTGAGGGCATCCTTTCACTGCTGACACCGATATTTCGGTGTCTCCAAAAGTGGCTGTTATGATCCAGCCTTTGAGCAATTCTTTAATCCATTTGATGGTGGGTGTTTTGACACCCTTATTTTTTGCACCATTGCTAATGGATGTGTAGGAAGTATATTATCAACATCTTAACATACTATAATTTTCTATATTTCTATCTTCAAATTATTTTTGCATATCCTGCGCTTTTGTTAAAAAGAATTTGATGTCTGGACATTGTGGGCATCTATAATTCTTACTATGTGCCTTCATGTATAATAAATAAATAAATAAATAAATATCTTCCTGGTGAGATCAGCCATTGCATACTTGCATACTGTGATATATTCAGTTGATTTGGAAAACAAGTATTGAGAAAACTTCGATATTTTCCACCTTCATCAATCACTTCATTATTTTAAATATAGGCATTTAGGATTCAGAAATATACCAAGAGGTGCAGTCAATCAGAACCTGAATGCAACTTAAATTTTATTTTTATGTAACCAGTATATACAGAGTATTACTTAAATTAATTCACATAATAGGAAGGTAAGAACAAGTAAAATAATACAGAATATAATACAAGAGTAAATAATTTACAATAAATAATATTGTCGTTCAATATTGGCATCACAAAGTAATATTGTGATGTTTATTTGCACTAATAATGTATCACAAAAATTGGCAACACTTATACTCAATAATAGGATCAACTACACGTTCATGTAAAAAGCATTCTATAGCATATAAATTAATCCATATTCTAAAATTTCAAACTAATCATTAATACTGTACAATTTGATAAACCTACAAGCAAAAGAAACATCACACTCAATTTTAAAAATTCACTCTGATTTCAATCATATAGCCATCTTTATGAATCAATAGGATTCATGATGATAATTCATATGATTTTTCATAGACAAATTTGAAAAGAAACATAACATGCTTTTATTATATGCAATTTTTGTGAAAATAACGGTTCATCTCCGTATCTACAATAACATGCAGTACTTGCTTTTATACACTTCAATTGTCAAATCTACTTATGAAAATAATTTGGTATTGAAAATATTAATAAAAGTACATCTCAACCTATCAACACAAATTCCCTCTCTGTAGATACTTAAACACAACAAATTTTATGCAGTAAAAATTCAATTGATAACCTTTTTATAGATATAGCTTAAAAACTAAAAATGCTCATTCTTGAAAACGAGTAGACGTTGAGAAAAGTCAAGTTCATGAAAAACTGAATTTAAGAATTAAGTTCTTCATGAATCTTTCATCTCTTTGAATATCTTAGAGAAATGTATTTTATTACAAACATTGCCAACAAATAGATTTTAATTGATTCAATAAATCACGCAACGGAATTCATTTGCAATAATTACCAAACAAATTATAGTGAAGTACGCAGTGTGAAGATATGCAAACAACAAACCCTGCAGACTATTCCTCCTAGTTGATTCTATTTCTCCATTCAGTGCAATATAAATTGAAAAAATGTGTCAAAAAATGACTCACTTTTACAGTGAGGTGTTTCTTCTGAATGTGATTATAGTAGATAGAAAATTGCTACAGAATATTTTCAACAATAACAATACAGCATATATCCTCAAATGACAAACCGATGAGAATACCTACTGGTCTGGTAATTGTACCATGTAGTGCAATAAAATTCAATCGATTGATATAAATTCTTAAAAGAAATGCCTGATCAATGAAGTAACCATACAAAGATTCATTCATTTTTGGATTTATATTTTACTAGTGGAATCAGGTACTGCATTCAGTTATGTCAAAGAACGCGACCTTGAAAATCGATTACTTGAATTTTAAATTTAAATTTAAATCCAGATTGACAGAGAAGATTTGATATGGTTATAGTGTGGGGCTATAGACTAACTTCATTTGGCCAATCAGATGATGTATTTTCAGTATTATCAAAGATATTCCATCAATATCATTACTCAATAAAGAACAAGTATTTTATCTATCAATATTCGATAATAAAATACCTGTTGAACAAATAGAGATTCACTAATGATCGGTTGAACAACATTCAGCTTCCCAGAAGCCCATCATTTGAGGATACGCAATGTGAACATTCATACAATTATATTTTAGATATTTTAGCCTTCAGATTATGATCTACAGATCTATGTAGGCTACCTGTTATCATCCATAACAACTTGTTTGAAGATTTGCACGCCCGTCGACATTTGAGATTTAACTTCATGGTTTCCTAAAGCGGCTGTGCCATCTTTGGCTATAAACAGTTGAAGTCCAGAAGCTGAAACAGAAATGCAATTGAAATATTTTGATCGTTTATTACCACAGTCTGATACTTAGTCGGGCCCTACACAATTACATAAATGTGAGCAAGAACAGAGTAATAATGTCACACTGTAGATACAGAGTGTCCCCAAGCTCTATGACTATTACCTGGTGATTCGAAGGGACACCTGGGGATTCTGGGTTACATAGCGCCAGAAATCTTATCACAACCATCGGATATACTGTCGCTTAAGTTTGATTTTCACACACCGCACCATCGTAAAGGGAAAAATAAATCAATTAGACCAAAAATCCTCCATTTGGCACACGGACGAATAAAAAACGATTGATGGAACCGGAGCAGGCATATATGGACCCAAGTACTCGTCATCTTTGCCTCTGGGCTCTACTCCCGCAATCATGCAAGCAGAAACACTTGCTTTAAACCTTTGCTGCCAGGAGAGACTATCAAGGAAACTCAAAGGTGCAAAGATTTACTGTTTGAAGGACAGTCAGGCAGTGATAAAAGCTCTAAACTCTTACAGTTATCGGAGCATCTCTGTCAGGGAATGCCGTCAATCCTTGAAGCAACTTGCTGAGGGGAACAAACTTTTCCTGTGGTGGGTGCCTGGCCACGAAGGCATACAAGGAAATGAAGCCGCTGACGAACTGGACAAATTAGCCCACTGAGACATCATCTCAATAAAATGGGAAAATCGGAAACGGCAACATGCAGAATGTGTAAAGAGAGCGATGAAAGTGCCGAACATATTCTTTGCAGTTGCATCGCAACTGTCTGTCAAAGACATATACACTTCGATAGTGACAAACTAGAGCCGCACGAAGTAAAAGCGAAAGCTCCCAGGGAGATTCTTAATTTTGTAAGGGATTAAGACCTACAAACGACCCCCACGAATGTAATGTAATGTAAGCTGTATGACAAACTTTGACAAGTGATTTTTGAAGCAATTCTAAGACGAATTAGAAAATATTACGGTCCTAATCTTTTCAAGTTCGATGATTTTCAGCTTCGAAAACTTGATCCTCACGGGTCCTGAAATCACAATTCAATCCGCATACGAGAGCGAATCTGAAGGTGAAGTTCGTAACCATAGTAAAATGATTGTCAAAATCATTGAGTTACTTTTGATAGATGAATATCGAAATATTTGTTTTGAAACCTTGAATTTCTCGAAATGTAGTAATAAAAAATATGCATATATGATCTATGTGTATGATTTTTGAAATTGAAACGAACGATAAGTTGCTAAAGAATACCATCGAAGAATTACTCAAAGACATCCTCCTGTTCGTATAGTTTTTATTTCGGTATTTAGGAAACTCAGAGAAACGAGAACACATGAGCCAAAACACATATGACTCCTTCAAATCAACATACCAAATGAGGAGAACATTATAGACTGTGTTGAAGATAATCCTTACAAATGCAAGAAAAGAGGAACTGCAGCCTCCTCATCGACATGGAGTGCGGGCATTGAGTGCAGGGGGCGAGTAGCATCGATTCACATTTTGCCGCTGGATTCTGCCGCAACATACTCAAGATCCAGATTTCATTTCCAACATTTTATGGTCTGATGAATCAAGTTTCACAAGAGATGGTATAGATAACTTCCATAATTATCATTTACGGGCCCTGCAGAATCCAAATGCGACTAGTCAAAGACATTTCCAGAAGAGTACGACTTGAGGATCAAACGTTTGCAACTGAATATCTCCGAATATGAAAAGTTTCGGACCCTGCTATTCTTACTAATTTGTCATAGAATTTCTTCAGGAACCACTTCTCCAAGTTTGGTATAGAGCTTGAGGAACACCTCGTATGTTAAATTTTAAGTTGTGTGAAATTTTATATTCCTAAACAAAGTCAATCGTAAAATTGATATTATACAGTCAAAATATAAAAGAAAAATTACAATTAGTCATTTCGGAAAAAATATTTTTGAATCTTTGCCTATTTGAAAATTTGATTGTTAATAGTTAATGGAGTATCTGGCAAAACTTGACTCTACTTCAATCTATGTGTCTATAATAAATATTTTGCTTTCTCAATACAAAATCAAGGTAGATGATGATCTTATCAACTTGAGCTATCTAGATACGCTTATACAAATGACAAAAAACTCACTCTCAGCTTCATCATCAGCAGGTTCCAGATTGGTATTCTTTAATAAATCTTCTATAAGATGATCAGGATTCACTCTGGTATTTTCAACTCTTCCTGCAACTGGTACAGCATCAGCATCGAGAAGTTGAGTCTTTTTCCGCCTCTCATATGCGGCCTTAGCTCTGTCCAAGGAACCAGTTTCTGATAACGCCAGGCTACTCGAACTGGGGTTCCTTTAAAAAACTTCAAAGTAAGAAAATTGATTGGTATGGAAGTTATTTGAGATCATTCCCATAGAGATAGTAGGAAGAAATGTTGGTTCTGAATAGCAAACAATAAAGCAACATTCTACTGAAAGCTTAAAGAATAACTTAATGTATGATAATAAATTATTTTAACTGTTCATAACTGAGGTTTACACATCATCTACTATCTGTAATCATTTTAGTAAGATGATATCATAGTGGAATATATTGGCTTTGTAGCTTCGAATAATGAGAGAAAGCAATAAAACTTGTTTCATTTGGAGTTAAATTATTGAATAAGTGGCTTAGAAAGCGTGTCGAAGGTACACAGATATCTTCTATAGACGATTTAAGGCCAAGGCAACCGCGACACAGGTTCAGTTAGTTTACTAATAAAGAAATAAAGATTCATTTATCGGTTGTGCAACACATTGTAGTTTGAGGTTTTCGAAGAGTTAATTCGTTGAAACAGCAAGAATTCGAGATCGTCGTGCAAATTTCGGGGTGGTCTAAACATTCATGTTCACGAATGTGTACTGAATATAGAAGCAGTAGTGAAACTCCTCCAAGGAAACAAAAATGAGAACTGATATCTATCAGGCGCTTTTGGCTGGCCTTTTGTAACACATGAGATGATGTCAATAGTTTTTGGAGCTTGCACGAGTCATGACGATTAGCCCACAGTAAACGCTACCTATTACTATGATCTTCGTGAGCTGAATTTTGTGCAGCATATTGATCGAAAAGAAACCGTCAGCCAATCATATACTTCCTGCTGCTGCATGACAACGCACTGCAATCATAAAAACTGCTGCTGCGAATTAACTACATCTCTCTACAGTCCTATTCTTTCACTATTCTATTTCCATATGTTGGACTTCTCAAGACGAAACAGAAAACTTAATACACAAAAAACTCAGATAATTTACTTTGGATACTAAAAGCCATCAAAATAACTTTTTATTGATTACAGAAATGAAATCATCAAAGCTGAGGATACCGTTACTTTCATGGGGATCAGAATCGACTCCATGCTGAACCGGATGTCCCAGGTGGATCATGTAACTGAATATATAAGTAAGACATATTGTGCGCTGAGGATGTGAATAAGACAGTTGCGCTCTTATCGTATCATGCCTATAGAGTCTCACCTCAGATATGGTGTCATTCTGAGAATGTGCGTGGGAAACTCATTGGGATTAAACGTCAGGGAAAGTTGTAAAGGCCATTTTATTGCTGTAAAGATCCTCACACTTCCGAGAACCTATATTCTGGAGTACTGTTTCTACGTGAGGAAGAATCTTAACCTCTTCCATTCGTGTGGCACTGAACATCGGTACTTTAAAAGATTCGAGAACAACTTAACAACCGATTGGCATAACTACACCTATCTTCAGAGGAACTTAAGATTCACCTCGATACAATTATACAATAGGTTACCTACAGCAATTCGAGCATTACCAGTCGTGGTATTCAAACGTAAATTGAGGCAATCCCTGGTGGAAAAAGCATACTACGTGGTACTGGATTTCATAGATGACAAGTTTGAATAATAAATTTTGTAGTAGCACCTTTTAAATCTTGTTTCGACACGTTCACTGTATTTTTACATTTAAATTTATTGAACTAATAAAATCTATCTATCTAACATAATTCATTGGAAATTGCTTGAAGTCATTCTTCAGAAACGATAATAAAAAGAACAGGAACAATCATTCTATAACAGCATGAAGAAACTTGCTATTCGATCAAGAATAGGTTATAATATCTGTTCGTTCGTTCGTTTTTCCTTTAACGATGTGCTCGGGAACTAAGCACATTTACACAGCTGGACCTACTTATGCTTATGGAAGATTCCGAACCACTCTCCTAGACCGTGCAATGATAACTGCCACCACAAGGATTACAAGTTATCTGGTCCAGGAAGTTTATGCCCTCTATAGGCGACTCTGTCAAATTCAAAGACCCATACAACACCCTGTCCTTCGCTGGAATCGAACCTGCAGCCGCATAAACACCTCAAAAAAGTCTAGGGGACACTTACCAATATCTCTAAAATATGAATTTGATGATTCGAATTTATAGAAATCTTTCGGTTTTTGTTAGGATGTATTGTATATAATGTATTCTCAAGAAAACAAAATAATATTTGACTTCTCCAAAGCACCTATTATAAAAAAAAATTGAAATTTGAAAATGACGAAATTTGGTAAAACACAAAAAAAATCCTGAACTAATATTTTCGAAACGATATGGAAGCACTTATATTTTTCAGTACCCAGAAGGTCCACCTCTGTTATTAATGACACTTTGGCATCGTCGCGGCATGCTCAATATTAAATTGTCTATTACATTTTGGCCTAAGTCATTCCAAGTCCCCTGAACTGCTAATCGAAGCTCCTGTTCATGATGGAAGACGTTTTGACGCAGGTGATTTCTTTTTAGGGTGTCCCACATATGCTCGATGGGATTCAGATCTGGGGAGCAGGATGGCCACGGTAGAAGATCGATATCATTCTCTTCAAGAACGTTCAAGACAACTCTTGCACGATGAGGACGGGCATTATCTTGTTGGAAGAGTGGATTTTGACCCATTGTTTGGAGATACGGTACCACTACAGGTGAAACTATCTCATTTGCGTAAGAATTTCCTGTGAGGTTCTGTATGAAAACGAGGTCAGTTCTTCCACCAAGGCGTATACCTCCCGAAAACATCACTGATCCGCCTCCCTGTCTAACAACTTCTCGAGCATGCTGGAGACGGTTTTGATGTCCAGGTTCCCTCCATTTTCGAATTCTTCCCGAATTGGGATAATAACTAAATCTAGATTCATCACTGGAGAGAACTGTGGCCCACCTCTCTTGATCCCAGTTTACGTGTTCTTGGCACCAAGCTAAACGAGCATCGCGATTTCCATGGGTCAGTTGTGGAACTCTTGAAGGACGTCTGGAGCGGAGTTGACCTTCGTACAGTCGATTTCTCACAGTTTGGTCGGAAATTTGTACATTATGAAGTTGTGATAGCTCTTGAGCTAATTGAGATGCTGTGGTAGTACGATCTCTTCTGGCTTGTAAAACCAGAAATTGGTGTTGGGCGACTGTAGTAATCCTGAAACGACCTGTATAGCGTTCTTCTACGCTACCTGTTTCATTGAAACACGATCATAAACGGTTTATGACACTTGGGCTACTTCCCAGAACCCTGGAAACTTTTCGTTGTGAGCTCCCAGCTTGGAGCATGCCAACGGCTCGTAACATCTCTTCTCTAGTCAAATGTCCATGGTCGAATCACAAAACTTGAATCTTTTATTTGTGCTTACAACAGAAACAAAGTGCCAACTAACTGATTTCAAACACTGACTACATAAAATGATTATAAAGCAGCGTCGCATCTGCTGCATTTTTAGTTTTTTATAAAAAAAACTGAAATCTGCTGCGGCACTCTACATAATTTGGTGAGAAATTGATGCAGGTTTTCATTTCTTAAAAAAAAATCATCCATATTGATCGTTCTGGATACGATATATCGATATTCAGAAGTGTTCCCTAGACTTTTTGAGGTGTTTATGTGCAAACTGGGAAGCGTGTGATCTTCCCACCTGGCCACAGCGGTGGTTCTATAATATCTGTGGAAATATTTATCTGTAACTTAATAAGCATATGATTACAATTTGCAGTGAGTGCAAAATAATATTGGTCTTATTAAACTTGTGCATTGAGACAGAGCAACCGTGCAATTTAAGCTTATGCAAAATTAACTGTTAAATCGATATTTGATAATTTCTCACGAGGATTGATATGCAACTAAGACTTGACCACCTTCTAACTCAGAAGAAGGCAAAGACAATAGAAAACATTGAAACAGGTCGATTTTAGTTTCGAGGGGAATGTATGTTCTGCATGACACATCAATGCCCCCACTCCCCCATCTTATATCTATAAAATCATCATAGGGAATATGGGTCGAGTGGCACATCGTTAAAGAGGTAATTTGATTATTTCTATGAATCGATAATTTTGACGAGTTTAATTTTCGATACAGTGTTCCAACTTCAAAAATTATTATTATTATCATATACTATTGGAACAACCCTTTGAACCCGACGATTTTGAAACGAGTTAAATTTTCGATACGGGGGTTCCAACAACAAAAGGTAATATCATATAATATTCGTACAACCCTTTGAACTCGACGGTTTTGAATGAATGGTAGTACACATCGATGTCAGTATTGAAGAACGAAGAGTGGAATGTCAACTCTCACTCGACAACCATTTGCAGTATGCCGTACATATGCAGCCGAGAAGAAAATAAACAGACCGTTTAGCAACAAAAAGTTTTATCATAGTTTTCGGAGGTATGAAAATGGAGAATTTGATTTCTTCGAAACGTCGTCAAGGCGGAAGAAACGTAAGTTCCTTCTTCTTTAATTAAGGACAAAAACCTAATTTTCTTATATATATATATATATATATATATATATATATATATATATATATATATATATATATATATATATATATATATATATATATATATATTGGTCCTACAGCCTTTACCGCTTCCCGCATTTCGATCGACATTTTTCTCGGTCTAGCCAGTCATTTTCACGGAGTGCTTGGTCTTCCATAGTTTTCTGTATCCCTTGTAACAATGTTGTTGCTTGTCTTCCTCGTCTTTCTTCTACTGTTTGGTACATATTCCAAAGCTCTTTAGGGCTATCTCTCATTTCCATTCTCTTGACGTGTCCGTACTATATTAACTATCTGGCTTAAATTCTATCTGTGCTGTACTCAGTGTGTCTTGCGCTTTATTTCTTCATTTCTAATGTGCTGCAACCTGGAGATCCGACATGCTCTTCTCATAAAATCCATGTCTACAGTGTCGATGAGTCTCTCGTTTTTTCCTGTAAGTTGCCAACATTCTGAACCATACGTCGAAATCGGTTCTACAATCGCTTTATAAAGTTAAACTTAAGTTGTAAGTCTAATCTGATGCGACCATAATAGGGAGTTCAGGATGCGAACGCTTGCTTTGCCTTGCTGCGCTCTGTTCTGAATGATACTTCCCAAATATTTATATTGTTCACATTCTTTAATTTCTTTGTTTATTTGCAATTCAGGATCATTCGTCGTTCCATCGATAACTAAATACTCTGTCTTTCTCAGATTCATTGTTAGTCCCCAGTTTCTATATTCATCCTTTAGTCCATGTCAGCTTCATCAGTCCTCACAATCACCTGATCATCTGCGTAAAAAAGAGTTGTCAGGCAAGAGTTACCGAATTTTATTCCCATTTCAGAGACATGCCTTCTCCATGAATGTAAGGCTTCTTGAACATAGATCTCAAATAGTGTTGGGGATAAACAACAACCCTGCTTAAGACCCTTCGTAATAGAGAACGTTGTAGATATCATATTTCCTATTTTAATTACGCTTTCCGAATTACAGTACACATTCCAGACAGAACGAACATACACCCTATTTATGCCGATCATTGTCAATGTTTCAAAAAGTTTATTCCAGGGTACCGTGTCGTATGCTTTTTCTAGGTCGACGAAAAGAAGAAAGGTAAGCAAGTCTCTCGCCTTGCGTTTTTCTATGATTTGTTGCAGAACAAAGATATTGTCCATGCAGGCTCTAGCCGCACGATATCCTGCTTGTTCTTCAATATCTTGAATCTCTTCTTCTATTCTTCTCTTTATAATTTTGCCGTACAACCTCCCAACCGAACTAGTTACACTTATTCCTCGATAACTTTCACAAGCTTTTTTATCTCCCTTCTCAAATATCGGTGTTTCGTCTTCAATTTTATGTTTAAGAATTTTTAATTTTTTTTTTCACATTTAACTTTGATTGCGTACAAACCAACTTATTTTTTAATGTACATTTTTTCGTTGTGTTTGCTTTCATGAGACTGGAAGTTAAGCGAGAGAACTTTTTCTTCCGATTTCGCGGCATTCAAAATTCGTTATATTAAATTAAAATTCAAATACATATTGTCTTGGCGCTCTTTATCGGTTTTCAATTTCCCGCACATCTGTAAATGGAAATCGTGCCTCAGGGTAGCGCGCCAACCAGTCTGCTACAGAGAGTACTATCGACCGTATAGTGCCGCTCGAAATATAAGACTCGCTTATATGAATTGCAGTTGCGCCAAAAAACCTCGTTTTCACTTCCATGTGGAATCAAGTTTGTCTATTGTGACATGAAAGACTATTGAAATACATTTACCTTATAAATCATTAAAACCCAAACTAAGACATTTTCCAGGCCTGGACTACAGTGAAACTACAGTGCATAAAACCTAGTGCCCTATAGTGATTGTGAACTGAGTTTGAATGCATAGCTGTTCGCATCCTGGGTCTCCTCTATAAGTAAGTCAAGACAATAATTGAACAATCTCGTTACATTCGTTTCTTTCAATCTTTCGTAAATTTTATATATTTTTTTGTTCAGCACTCATAACTGAATGATACAATTTAGCGTATCAGTTTCTCCTATGAGTTTTTTATATACAGTCCACAGAAATCATCAATATTCTCGCTTATAATACTCCAATCGGAGTAATATAAGCCAAATTCCATTCTTGTGGAATTTCATCTCCCTGTATCATACATTTGTTGAAAATAATTGCAAGGATCTCAAGTAGGATGTCAGGTCCATTCTGAATTAGTCAGACCGGAATTTTTCCAGGCTCCGCCGCACTTCTGTTCTTCATTTCAGCTAAAATCACTCTTATTTCTGCTACTGTTACATCCTCCACATTAGCTTCATTCAAATCAAAATTAATTCTTCTATATTCTTTTCCATTTGTCTAAGGTTATCAATGAAATGTGATCTGACTGCTTCCCTTCGTTCCTTGAATTTTTCATAGTTTTCCAGGCCTCATATTGTCACCGTGTCCACTACGGTATCTAACTATAGATCACTCTAGGCCCCTCCGAATGAGCGTGTTACCGTGTTTACCACGCTTCCTAAATCACAGATCGCCTAGTAGGCCCTTCAACAGGTCTAGGCACACAACGTACTCTGGGCCTACCTGGACCGAGGGTTTAAATATCCGTGCATTTCGGAGACTCCCGGCTCTTTCTCTTCAACGACCTCTTCGAATTCACACTGTCTTAGAAAACCGGCTGCAGCACGCGTAGCCACGAGCCGGCTTTCCCTACCCACGCCATATTGCCAAACCGCCGAAGCACGTGTTTTTATTTCATTTTAATTCTACGTTTACAAAGAGTGTTTGTGTTAACCATCAGTGTTTCCATCGTGTGTGTGGCCCCATCCCGGTAGCACTATACTCTCGTACCTCCCATTTTTCGTTCTAGATCCTCGCATTTCTTCTTCCATCTTTCGGTTTTACTTTTCATAACTTCTTTTTTGACGTTTCTATTTCAGTAGGCATATTCTAGTCTGTCATCTTTCCCCCGTGTTCTAATCCACTGATGATATGCCTTTTTCTTATTTTTACCATTTCATCTAGACTTTCTGACCGCCATTCTAGTTTTTTCTTTCCAGTTCTTTTCCTTTCTCCTATGGCTTCTATGGCCGCCTCTTATATAGATCGTTTCATATTTTCATAAATTTCATTGGTTCCAACTTCTGTTCGAACATATTGAAGTTTGTTTGCCAATCTGAATTTGTACAAAAATTGGCATGATTCATCTTTCAGGCTGTCCAAGTTGAATGCCATAGTGTCAGGCTTTCTGATGTCACTGTCTTGCTCAAGGTCGTTTGAGATTTTTTTTTCTATAACTTACAATTACCTTTGCCATCAGCAGATAATGATTGTAACGTGCTAAAATCACGTCACAACAATTTGAGTTAAAACACCTGATTCCTGTCAACTCTCTATCTGTGTCACGCCACTGGTTAACAATCTGATGCTTAGCATTCTTCAAATTCGTCCTGCGTTCCTTTTCTTTGCAGACCTTCAAGCGAATTAGTTGAACTTGAAAATCCTCCTAAATTGCAGCTAAAATAATTAAATTACATTAAAATTCATATCTTTATCTTGTGAACTGTGTAGTGACCTATATCAAAATAAAGTCCCAGATGAGGAGCACTAGACAGGAATTCCTAGGTGGAGACCCATAGATAGAAAGTCCTAGGTGGAAACCCGTAGGCTGAAATTTCTAGGTGAGGAGCCTTAGATAGAAAGTCCTAGGTCAGGAGCTCTAGTCAGACATTTCTAGGTGGGGAGCCCTAGATAGAAATTCGTAGGTGGAGAGTCCTAGACTGAAATTCCTAGGTGGAGTCTCCTAGGTAGATACTCGTACGTAGAGCTCAACAGCTGAAATAGAGGTTTTCCCCAAAGGCAGCAGTAAGACCAAGAACCACCAAGATCAGTCTTATTGCCTGTATTAACATATAAAGAAGTATTTGTGACACTATGTAACATTATCATAATTTATGTAATTGATTAAATATCTAAGCAAAATTTTCTTGACTTTTCTTCCAAGATTTCAGTGACGAATATTGATTTAGAGTCTCATTACTCATTTTTCTCTGGGCTTGACCAGAGGATAAAAGTTAATTTTGTTACATGATCTGACCCGCACTCTGAACCACGGTACACCCTCACGTCCGTTATATCTTCTACAAGTTCTAATCACATTTCGTCTCTTATCTCCATGAATGAAAAATAAATTAAGTATTTGCTCATTTGTGTAGCTAGCCTTTCTCTTCGAATTAATTCGACTGACAGTTCAAACAATAATAGTTTGTTATCTATGCTCAGGAGCCTTTCTATGCGCTGGGATATGTCTATGCACGTACAGGAATCTAACCTAACTTTAGGTAGGTACGTAAAATTCGTTTTTCGCCATAACTTGAAAATATGAAATCTCAGGTACATGGTATGTATGGGGAACTTCATTCAGTTTTTACGGCGAAACTAATAAATTGAGAAAAACATAGGTTACAATTCGAAAAATCGTAGTTTACGATGTTTCTTCATGTTGAAATGTGAGGCGGAAAAAAGAGCACTCTGTATACTGACTGAGATTCAGTCGGATATGAGTTATGCCCCGCATTGTTTCTTGTTTGAAAAACACCTTTCATTATAATGGTAACTCACGCCGTTCTCGAAATATATCAATTTTTTCAAAAAGCAAAAAATCGATAATTTTCAAGTGAAACTACGATATTTCATGAACAAAACAGGTTAGACTTATGTGTTAGGTGTTTTTATAATTGGAATAACAAGTGTTATAGAACAAGTCATCAATATACAGGGCATTCTATATTAAATAACGAAGTTGGTAGAGTTTCGGACCAGCTGAATCAATTATCAATATTTCAGAACGATAATATTATTTGTTCTCCATAAACGTCCACTCAATGCGGAATACCCTGTATAGCACATCGAATTTGGTCAACCCTGTACTTCAATGGCAATAAACTATGAGAATATTCGACATATGTACATCGATTTTTATGCATGCAATTTACGAGTATCAACCGCAAAACATCCAGTAACACAGATAGAAAGCTCGTACCATTCTCTATTATCATATAACGGTAGTTGAGTGCAGATTTGAAAAAAATTTATTGCAATATAACATGAAATGGGGTTCTATTTATAATCGAACGATGGCATTAAACTGAATTGCTTTCGATACTGAGTGTAGTTTTAGAATCGATTCATCTAGTTGAAATATCCTTCCATTTATTTTCTTGTTTTTCCTTCGATTTCTGAAATCTTAGCTTAATCATGGAATTAAATTGATGATTCTTATTTTATATTACGGAGAAAACAGTAAATCCTCTAAAATTTAATATTGAACTATGTTATTTTTGTGGTAGGATGAGATGTTTAATATTGAGTAATTATAAACATCATTATCATCATCATTAGACTATAAGTTTGTCCACTGCTGGACGTAGGCCTCCCGTGAATGCTTCCAAAACTGTCTATCCGCGCACTCTGTATCCATTCAGTATGGACTCGTCGCAGGTCGTCAGCCCATCTGGTTGGTGGTCTGCCTTGGTTTCTCAACGCTTCCTGTCTAGGCCTCCACTCTATGAGCCGTTCTGTCCATCTATTATCGCCAGTTCTGGCAACATGCCCCAGCCTATTCCACTTCAAAGTTACGATCACTCCAGTTCTTCTGCGGATTTCTATATTGGAAATTATATCCCTAAGCTATAAACCTAGCATCGATCTTTCCATTGCACGCTATGTAGTTCTTATTTTATTCACAGATTTCTTGGTCAAAGTTAATGTCTCTGCACCATATGTGAGAACGGGGAGAACACATTGGTTGTAAACCTTTCTCTTCAGGCATATTGGAAGGTGAGATTTGAAAATATGTCGCAGGTTACCGAAGGCTGCCCATGTCAACCCCACTCTAATCTAACCTATAAATTTCACATATCTGATTATCTTCACCTAACCGTATTGCATGACCTAAGTAATTATAAGATGTTGTCATTTCTAATGGGCTGCCATTAATATTCATTTTTTCGCTTAAAACAAGATTTGTCATCAGGTGAGTTTTACGAAACATTTATCTTTAGCCGTACTTGTTGGGAAGCCTGGTTTAGTCCTTCGGGAATTTTCTTAGCTTTTTCAATGCAATCTGCAAATAAAACCACATCGTCTGCAAACCTGAGATGAGTCAGCATCTCGCCGTTAATATTTATACCAAAGTCTTTCCACTGGAATCTTTGCTGTATTTTCATGAAGTTTGACACTTGCAGTTGCATTTTCATAAATATATTTTATGATTGTGGTGTACCGATAGTCCATTCTACAGTCTGCTAGGGCCTCAAGCATCTTGTGTTGACTAATCATATCAAACGCTTTCTCGTAGTCAACGAATATAAGGACTAGTGAATTATAACTGATTTCTCAATAAGATTTTTACACTTTGAAAAAATGTAGTTTTCGATGTTTCTTCATTTCGAAATGTGTGGCAGAAAAAAGAGCACTCTGTATACTGACTGAGATTCAGTCGAATATGAGTTATGCACCGCATAGTTTCTTGTTTGCAAAACACCCATCATTATTCTGTTAACTCACGCCGTTCTCGAAATATATCAATTTTTTCAAAAAGCAAAAAATCGATAATTTTCAAGTAAAACTACGATTTTTCATGAACCAAACAAGCTAGATTTATGTCGAGGTGAAAATATTTTTGAAATACCAGCTGAATCAACTACCAAAATTTCAGAACGATAGCATTATTATCTCTCCATAGGCCACTCAACTTGGGATACCCTGTATAGATACCTTCACAATTCACACAGGACAACGTGTAAACTACAGTATTGTCAAATCTATCAGTTTTATATTTACTATAGAGAAATTCTTGAGAGAACTTCATGCGAGTTTCGAAAGCTACTTTTTCAATACAGTTTTGAAATGACATTTGCAATCTTTTCGCTAATAGGACCAGTATATGTTAATGAAATATATTTATCTGTATTAGTTGATTCTATACGTGGGTAAATATTATGATATGCTCTTTGTGTTTGTTTCTTTCTGATCGTTTCGTTTATTATATTTGAGGGGTAACCATTGTTATTAGCAATTAAAGACATAGCTAAGAACAATGACTTTCCTCAAATATGATAAACAGAATGATCAGAAAGAAACAAACACAAATAGCATATCATAATACACACCACAAAAATTGTCGCATCACCTGGTATTCTGAATTCCACAATTCTTTGTCAACATATGGTTTTGGACATATTAGGGGAAAAAATCTTATCAATGTAGTAAAATTTGTTTCCATATTATCTCAAACACGTCTGAAACAAGAATGTTTCTATTTGACTATCAGTATTTATTCAATTTCTCGTCAGTTTTCACGCTAAATTAATGCAAGTTTTCTGTGTTTCTTGTTGATTTTCGAATCTTTGAATTTATTGTAATGGCTGCTGAACGTCCTAGACGCTATTTGAGTGATCATGAAGTGGTAAGAATTGTAACACTTCTAGAGGAGGGGCAAAGCCAACGTTACGTGGCTAACTTGTTGAATGTTAACCAAATCAATATTTCAAAAGCAATTAATCGATACCACGAAACAGGGGAATATGGAAGAAGAGCCGGACAGGGAAGAAATCGGATAACAACACCAGTTGATGATCGTTGGCTTCGTTAACTGCACTAAGAGTTCTGCACTGTACGGCTAGAATGCTACAAAATCAACTTGCACTTTCCAGAAATGTGCATATTTCATTGCAAATTGTTTGAAACAGGCTCAGAGGAGACGATATCAGACCAAGGGTGGCTTCTACCGGCCCGCGTCCCACCAGAGAGCATCAAGTTGAAAGAGTTCAGTTTGCGAGTGATCATGTAAATTGGGGTATTCCAGAATGGTCGAATGTTCTCTTTTCCGACGAGTCCAGGTTCTGTCTAGTATCAAATGATAGACGCATGCCTGTATACCGACGACCTGGGGAATGATATTACAATGCAATATCCGGCAAACCGATAATGGAAGAATGACAGCGGCAGCGGCTAGATACATCGTAGGTATCCTTGAACCCCATGTTGTACCCTTTGGTCCATTTATTGGCGAAATCTTCATTTATATGCATGATAATGCTCGGCCTCATGCACCAAGAGTAGTTATAGAATTTCTGCAAAATTCCGACATTGATATTTTAAGATGGCCAGCCAAAAGTCCCGACTTGAATCAAATAGAACATGTTTGGGACAACATTCAGCAACGTAGGATGCCTTGTAGAACACTCGAGCAACTAGAAAATCTGCTTCCTGAAATTTGGAACTCCGTGGCTCAAGAGTACATCCAAAAGTTGTTTGAGGTGCTTCCGAGACGTATACTAGCAGTAATTAGGGCCCGAGGCGGAAACACTCGATTTTTAAAATGATTAGTAACCATTCGATACTAGTTTATTTGTCTCTTCGCGAACGATTGAAGATAGTAGAATTTTTTGATTTTTTCATTAACTCGAAAATTGTTAATATTTTTCATCATAAACTCATCTCTTTTGAATGATATCTTCTTATTTCACACTTCTGAAAGTTACCAAGCGACTCCTTAATGACCAACCTAAAAGTTTACATAGTATTGTCGTAAATGTAGGGTGATGCGACAATTTCTGTGAGAAGTGTATTTGCCCAGCAACAAATACAGATAAATACATTTTATTAATATATTTTGGCCCTTTCAGCGAAAATATTGCAAATGTCATTTCAAAATAGCATAAAAAGTAGCTTTCAAAACCCACATGAAACTCTCATAAGAATTTCTCAATAGTAAAGATAAAACTGATAGATTTGACAATACTGGAGTTTACAATTTGTCCTGTATGAATTGTGAAGACGTCTATATAGATCAGACTGGTCGTTCATTCAAAATTAGATACATAGATCATCAATCAGATTACAATAACCAGAGAACCGACGAATCTACTTTCGCTTCACATTGTGTCGAGAATGGCCATAATTTTCCACCCTTAGATCAACTTCAATTAATTCACAAATATCCTAAAAGACGAAAAGTACCTTTCTTTGAATCCATCGAAATTTTCAAACTCCAACAAACTCCCCATAGTGAAAATCTTCTGAACGACGAGTAAGGCCCGGCTTATTCGTCCTTATTTGATATCTTTGAATAATACCTGCTTTTATCATAATTCGTGTATTACCTTTTTTTTGCACCTTTATTAGTTTTGTATCTATCTGTTTATGTATGTATCTTCAACTTTATTTTAGTACTTGTTGTCAGCTGAAGATGGTCACGAGACCGAAATTGTAATCATGATTTTCAATAAATCTCTTGTACTAGTGTTTCCTGGAAATTCAAGGTTCTAAACATACTACTGGCTTTGGAAGTGATTTTCCAATATTTCCCTTCGATTTCGAAGAGTGGTAAGTTTCTTATCTCTGAGTGGTAGCAGTGTTACCATTGTCAAAATATGCATTTCCAATGCTAAAGGAAATAAAGAGTTTTTACGTTTAAATAAGTAATAATTGGAAGGTGATGTATTTGACCAGATTATTCCCAAGTTATTGTGATTATATTCATATTAAAACCCTATGAAGACTTGTCAAATATCATTTCAGAGTATCATCAAATACCAAAAAAGAACACAATCGCAGCAAATACATCAATAAAAAACAAACAGCAAAATGCAACAACAATAAAAGCAGCTTTAGCAGCACACCAATACACAGAAAATGCACTAACGTAGTGATACTAGGACGTCGGACTGTGACCTGTGACGAATTTTGCGTAGTGCAATCAGACTGTTGAACGGCCGAAGTAGCATCATCTGGACTGATGGCCACCGGTGCTAGCTTACCTCCAGCTGAGCCACCTTCAAGCAGCTTTCGATGCTGTCTGAAAACCATTGTACATTTCTACTTTTCGGCAGAGACAAGAACAGGAAATGTATATTATAGTGATATCTGCATGTAAGAAGAATAACATCTATACCCCAGTTCGGATTTAGTTGTCAGTGACTCCGTTCGGCATACTGAAAATCAAAAATAATTCACTTTTCTTCTGTACTACTTGATCGCATATCTACTGTCTCAATACCCGGTGGCTGAATTCAACGTATCGATAGGATCCGGAGACTCATTTTATTATTTGATTATCACCGATTCTCGCTGCTCGCTTTGTTTTTATAACTCGCGGCAACGGAAATATCTGTCACTCACAACTGAATACGAACTCGAGAATATTTCGATTTTGTAGATTATAGAATCAAAAACTGTTACGAATATTATGGCTCAATACTTGATTTATACACTGGCGAAATAAAAAATGAGGTCATTTCAAATTATTTAAAATTTTTCTGCGCTTTTTTCCTCACCTGTTGTATTTTCGGAATCGTAAACAATAGAGGAGGCTTCGTACAGATTGGTCGTTCTGTGTTTTGACATATTCGACAGTTGAAAGTTTTTCAGCATCGTTTTTGATAATTTCGTGGAAATAGCATTATTTTTTCACATTGAAGAGTAGCAATTTGGCGATTATGTTTGAGTTTTGAATCTTTTTGTTTAGTTGATTCAAAACGTGGAGTTTGTCGTTTAAAATGTCGTTGAATGCTATCGTAGTAGCAAAAATGGTTGCATTTGAATTTGGAAGGCTTTTACTTGGTAAAATTCCATTATCAATAATAAAAAACAAGTAATGTGTTTTTAGGAATTTTACTTAATAATTGTGATTCCTAAACGCGTTTCACTACACCGTAGCTTCTTCAGACGAATGAATGTACAGAAAATAAAAATGAGAATATAAATACAAATGTTCTTAAGTAATTAAAAGCTCATTGGGTTGCTCCTTCTTAAGTGGTTATTGATGTCAGGTATATCTAATAAAATTAAGGTATAGATTGCTCCCTGAAGAGATTCAATAGAGGTGAAGGGCTTAAATCGACTTGTTCATTGATGAGTCTACCTAAGTGTTTGTGTTTGTTGATTTCTAAAGTTTCCCAAAGATCTACCTTCCAATATTTATTATCTGTATGCAAAATTTCAAACTGTGGGTCGAAAAAGTGACTATTTCCTAGAAGATGATTCGCGTAATTTGAATCTGATTTCTTATTTGAAAAACTGCGTTTATGTTCCGATATTCTAATATTAAAATTTCTATGTGTTCTACCAATGTAGAAATTATCAGTCATTGCAATTCAATCTATAAACACCTGATTCATTGTTTTTATCTGATTTGGTTTTATTATTTTTATATATTTGCCTAAACTATTATTCGTTTGGAAAGCTATGTTGAAATTATTGCTACTCAAGAATGATTTCAGTTTCTCACTTGTAATGCCAACGTAGGTTAAGGTGTTGAATTTTTGTTTCAATTTATCGACAGAATTTTATTTAGAATATTATTAATTAGTTTGGGATTGTAACCAATATTTTTGGCAGTTTGTTTAATCAAATTTAATTCTTTGTTGAAATTTTCTGGTGATAACCGGATGTTTATCAATCTATGAATAAAACTGTTGAATGCTGACATTTTATGTTGATACGGATGACACGACGAGTTATGTATTATAATATCTGTATGTGAGGACTTATGGTAAATTGCGAAAACATGTTTTCTATTTTCATTGGAAATTGTTACGTCCAAGAAATTCATTGAATTATTGCTTTCTATTTCGATTGTGAATCCAATTTTGGATGTAATGAATTTATATGATTTTCGAAAGTTTTACTCTCTATCTGTTCCTGTGAAGCAAATAATGAGATCGTCTACATAGCGATACCAGTATAAACAATATTTACTAAGTGGATGATTATGAATTAATTTCTCGAAATTATTCATGAATAATAACAAAGAATTAAATTTGATTAAACAAATTGCTAAAAATAATGGTTACAATACCAAACTAATAAATAATATTTTAAATAAAAAACAAAGTAGAATCGCATTGAATGAAGTTTACCCTGTCGATAAATTGAAACAAAAATTCAACACCTTAACCTACGTTGGCATTACAAGTAAGATACTGAAATCATACTTGAGTAGCAATAATTTCAACATAGCTTTCCAAACTAATAATAGTTTAGGCAAATATATAAAAATAATAAAACCAAATCAGATAAAAACAATAAATCAGGTGTTTATAGAGTGAATTGCAATGACTGTGATAATTTCTACATTGGTAGAACACATAGAAATTTTAATATTAGAATATCGGAACATGAAAGCAGTTTTTCAAATGAGAAATCAGATTCAAATTACGCGAATCACCTCCTAGAAAATAGTCACTCTTTCGACCCATAGTTTGAAATTTTGCATACAGATAATAAATATTGAAAGGTAGATCTTTGGGAAACTTTAGAAATCAACAAACACTCAGGTAGACTTATCAATGAACAAGTCGATTTAAGCTCTTCGCTTCTATTGAATCTCTTCAGAGAGCAATCTATTCCTTAATTTTATTGGATATACCTGTCATCAATAACCACTCAAGAAGGAGCAACCCAATAAGCTTTTAATTACTTAAGAACATTTGTATTTATATTCTCATTTTTATTTTCTGTACATTCATTCGACTGAAGAAGCTACGGTGTAGTGAAACGCGTTACGAATCACAATTATTAAGTAAAATTCCTAAAAACACATTACTTGTTTTTTATTATTAAAAATGGTTGCGTTGTTACAACATGGCCGAGAACAACGTGAAACACATAAAATATTTGGAGACTCTTTGTGCAGTTGAGAAAGTGTACCAGCGGTATCGGCTAACAGAATTGAGAACCACTCTAGTCGAAGAAAAATCACCTCCCAAACAGATGACCGCTTTTTGGTATCTGCGAGTTTGCGGAACGTTAACTGCAGTTTATCTATGAAATCAATAACAAGTGACAATACGAATGCTAGATGGACAGTTACAAGAAGGCTTCGAGTAGCAAGACTGAGTTGTTGAAGAAGAGCTTCAGATCCACCATTTTAGCATCAGACATAGAGTTGGAAGATTGAATTTTTCCTGAAATCACTACGCGGTAGCACGATCGAGGGGAAAGATTGATTTATTGAAACACTCGGAACGGTTTCATAAAAATATTCAACATATGTTTTGGAGTATCAGCACATAATCAAGAGTAATACAACACTGAAAAACAAAACGATTAGTTTCACCTGAATATAACGGCATTTACAACAGACTAAAGTCTATTTGCTCGTTATAAATTGGCTGGTTTTTCCAATGAGCGGACGTGATTTACATCATCTATGAAATGTTCATCTTCTTCCCTTTATTACCTTGATATATAAGTTCAATTTCCTCGAAATCTATGAAATGATTTTAATTTATACAATGTTCAGAAAAAACCGTAAAACTTTTGTTTTGAATGATGGATCTTTTCCTTTGATAGCTGTTGATTTCGGGAATAAAGTTCAGATGTTATTTCACTTAACACGATTGATCTGAACGATGTCGAAGCCAAAGTAGATTGAATGTTAGGAGAGGTCCAGGTCTGGACTCCATCCCACCTATTCTCATCAAGCCATGATCTGCTAGCTAAGCCATTCCTCTTCCAATGATTTTCAACTTTCTAACACTTGGTGTTTTTCCAGAAAAGTGGAAAACGGCAAAGATTGTATCGATTTTCAAAAATGGTAAGAAAGATTAAGTCAGTAATTACCGACCTGTCTCTATTTCAAATTATTTCGGCAAAATTTTTGAAGCAATAATAATTGATTAAACCATTTATCCAGTTCCAAGTTAATTCAATTTCAGCATGGATTTTTTGAAGGTTGGTCGGTCTTAACTAATTTGAATCCTTACATTCATTTTGAAAGTAGTCATTTTGATAAAGGTATTCAGGTTGATGCTGTTTACACGGACATGGCAAAAGCGTTTGATGAGGAGTATCATGCAACTTTGCTGCGAGTTGTAGAGGACTTTGGTATGGTGGGGTCCCTATTGAAATGGATCGAATCTTATCCATCGAATAGAATACAATATGTTCCGCTCATTCCGGTTCTATTTGTGTTACATCCGGTGTGACCCAAGGGTCGCATCTGGGTCCACTGTTATTTTCTATCATGATTTGTATGCTCAGAGTTTATAGTGACATTCGGTCCCATGACGATATTGTGCTGTTTCAGAGAGATCTGAACAGACTTCTCTTTTAGTCGGGCCAGGTATTTTTCATTAAACATTATAAAATGCATATAACTTTTACAAAAAACATAAATGTCTTTGATGCTTCTTTTTTGTTGATGGGCCTGTGATTGCGAGGGTGAACAGGATAAAGGACCTCGGTATATATCTCGATTCCAAACTGTTTTTCGAGTATCACGTGGATCATATCGTTTCGAAGACTTTCAAAATGTTGGGGTTCGTTCTTAGAATAACCAGAAGTTTTACTGGTTCGAGATCTCTGAAACTATTATACTTTTCGTTGGTTGGAAGTAATGAAGAATTTTGTGTGCCTGTTAGGTCCCCTCAATTGAGCGGGTTCAGAAAAAAAATTTCAAAAATTTCAACTTCAGAATCTCCATTACAAAACAAGATTATAGTTTGAGTTTGCGTCGTCACAAGATTTTAAGCCTGGAGCAGAAACGAGTGCTTTTCGACACAGTTTTCCTTTATCGAATATTAAATAATTCTTTCAGTTATCCGCTAGTCAACTATGTCACTTTGAGCGTTTCAATTTATCCTAATCGTCGCAATGCACTCTTCTATGTTCCAAAGGTACGGACTGGTTCGTTTTAACATTGTGTTCTTGAATTATGTGTTCATATAACTGGCATATTGCCGGCATTGATATTTTTTATGTTTCTGTTTCATCGTTCAAAAATGCAGTTATCACATACCTCATCAGATCTGAGTCAGCATGATCTTCGAATTTTGCTGATTCTCACGAAAATTTCCTTGATTTTGTATTTTTCAATAGTTCATTTGTTTCAATAGAAGGTTTTTTTGACTTGATTCTTGCTTGATTTAAGTTACTTATAGTTAATATTTCTTAAGGCATGTTTCACATCTGCAAACTTTTCTTGTTATAATTTTTTGTGAACCTCTATAATTGGATAATTCCTGTTCGGGTTCGTTTGTTTCATTAAATAAAAAAATATTGACATAAATCGCCAAGAATAACGGCTATGAACTGTATTCAAACAACACCATAAAACAAAAACATAATAGATTTTTACTTCACAGCACTTATCCATTGCTTACTGAGAAATCGAAGAGAAAATTTCCAATTAGTTATATTTCCAATATAAGCAACAATATATATGTAATAGATTGCGCAAAAATAATATTAGCACCATCAGTAATAATATAAAGAATTTGGGTTCGTTGTTAGTTAATGACAAATATAAAATAAATTTATTGAATAAAACCGGTGTATACAAAATACACTGTATAATTGTAGAACATTTGAACAATTATTCAAAACAGAAATTCTATTGGTTTTTCTGACAATTGTATAGATGAAAATCATTTCATAGATATTGAGAGAATTGAACTTACACATTCAGATAATGCAGGAAAGAAGATTAACATTTTAGAGATGATGTAAATCACGCCCGTTCGTGGGAAAAATCAGCCGCCAATTTTTAATGAGCATTTCGGTCTATCTCCCGACGTAATTACTTTTATATTTAAGTTAAACCACACATTTTGTTTCAGTTTTGTAATACTCTTGAAAATGGGCTGATAATCAGGAACATATGTCGAGTATTTTCATATATTTTTGCCAAGTGTTTCAACTAAGCATTTAATCGTTATGTTTCACAAAGTGTTACGCGAGAATTCCATATATGATTCACGAGACCTGAAGAACGATACGCTCCAGCTTGTATGGCATAAACAGTTGGTCTTCATGGACCTTTGGCAGCTCAAAGGTTTCATTCCGAGGTTCTCAAAGACCACGTAATATTACTTTTGATTTATCGGCGATGGTGGCACTTTTATGCAAGACGCCAGGCCACTTACAACCAGAAATGAAATGGAATATCTATATGAAAGGGCTATAAGCTGATTTGATTGGCTTGCGTTTAGTTCAAGTTCAAATCCTATTAAGCGTGTCTGAGATGAGGTATAGAAACGTAATTGAACCCACATTTCAGCTCCAACAAATGCACAGCAGCTTGGAGAACTGTTGTAGTATGAGTGGGACAATATCTCCAAAATGTTTGCATCAATTTATTGAACAGCATGCCTCGCAGACCCAAGAAGTAATCAATGCAAGATGAAGAAATACTCGTTACTACAGACAAATAATTTATCGTACCTCATTCCTTTCTTTGTAAATAGATATAATTTTTGAGATTGCCTTAGCAAAAATGCGGAGAAGTATGGAATCATTCATATCGAAAAAACTGAGGTCCTAATCAAATATTACAAAAAACACAAGATTTCCATAATGACCTCAAGTTTTTGCTCACCAGTGTATTATTCCAGTCAAAATAGCAATAACTGATAATTAGAACAGGTAAATGCAATATTATGTCTTTTCTCGATCAACTAAAAAATTTTATTCAAGCTAAAAAAAATTTCATTTCTGCTTCATATCCCTTGTACTGTTGTAAATAAAATAATTAGTCAAAACTTCTCCTATTTCATGTTTCAGACGCGAACGCCTTAGCAGGTAATTGCAAAACGTTCCCGAGATCAATATCAGCAAGAAAGCTATCCGAACTGGCACACCTTCAAGAGATACGTTGTTACGTATGAATTTAACACTTCACTTATGAATCATTCTTGTGAATTGTATTTGTTTGCAATAACACCTCCTGTTGTTTCTCCAATGTTCATATGTAAACATTAATCAACTCTATAAGTAAAACAATAATGTTATTACCAAGACTTCATGCCGAATATCAAACGCAAGTCAATAATGGCGTGTGAATCGATTACAAAATCAGACCACCAATCCATCCAATGAATCTTCTCAGGATCCTCGAGATACAGATCAAAATCAGAAACCCGAAACTATGATGATAGGATAAAACCACAAGTATCTGCGATTCAAACGCCGATAGATTTCAGATAATCACGCTCTTTAGAAGCATTGCAACATCTTAAAGAAGCAACGACGTGGTGCGACGAGGGATATCTGTGAACTATAACGAAAGGTCAGAGTATCATTCAATACAAAATAATTGGACTCAATTTCAACTGGCAAAAGTTCAGAAGGAATCAAAGAGATGCATTGGGGGCTAACTGCGAGTGTATAATTCGATTCTCGAAGGTTTAAGATTAGGAAAACCCTTGCTGAAAATAGAAATCAGGAGGCTACTTCTTCTTCTTCCTGCACGGCGCACATATGGGCAGCACCCAGGCCGTTTGGCCCATTATGCTTGCCGGGTGTTGTTGAGTTGTTATTTGTCTTGCAGAAACTTCCTGATGAAGCTTGCAAGACTGTTGTAGGGGGCCTTCTGGATCATCCAGGCGCTGGGTGTTCCAGTGCTGAAGGTGTTCAGTCTGGTTTCCTTATGGGCAGGACATTCGAAGAGTATGTGTTCCGTTGTTTCGTCATTTTCTAGGCAACCACGACATTGCGTGGTTTCTGATAGTTTCATGACGTGCAGATGTTTGTTGAGTTGGTGTCCCGTCAATAGTCCCACTCCCATCCCAACATACTTTTTTTCGAGGGACAGTAATTCATGTACCCTCTTCTTTGATTGCGGCATATTATGAGCCTTTTGACTGTCTCAGTCCCGAGATAGCCCAGTAATTTTGGGCCTCGGTGGTGGTCCAGTTTTGAAAGAAAGAGAGCACATTGGTCCATAGGATGGTCAGAATTGATTCTGGTCCCATCGGCCTGATAGCTGTTGCTTTTATAGCGAGGCTGTCTGCTATCTCGTTTCCTTCGATGCCTTGATGGGCTGGGCACCAAATCAGAGTGACTCTGTCTGTAGCACTGAGTTGTCGAAGTGCTGTTCTGCATTCGTCAACCAGTTTGGATGTAACCTTCGTATCTTCAAGATATCTAAGGGCGTTTTGGCTATCAGAGCATATGTAGATGTATGCGTATCTATAGTTCCTATGTAGGTTTTTCTGTACGCATCGGAGAATAGCAAATATTTCTGCGTGTGTTACGGTGACGTTGTCTCCCAGCGCGATCATAATGTTTGTCCTAGGACCGTGAACGCCGATGCCATTACTCGTCCGTTTTGGACCCATCCGTTAACCAGGTGGGGCCCTGTGGTGTGAGTAAGGCGTGTGGTATGGTCCAAGTTTCTTTTGGTGGAATGACGACTTTGTAGGGTTCGTCAAAGTAGTAGGTGGCTCTTGTTTGATCTCCTCTTGTGAGAAGGTCAGGTCGGAGTTCTGTGATTTTGTTCAGGGATGCGGAGTGTCCAGAGATTGGACAGAGAGGAGGCTACTTACAGCAGAGCATGACAAGCTACAGGAGAGCTTGGAGTTGCACACGCAATTCCCACAAATCACGACTACGAGCTAAGAGGAATGGCCTAACATATTGAACGTAGTCCAAATAACAAAGAGTGACAAAAAGTCGATTTGATAGTAACAAGGGGGAGAACTGCACCTGATAAGACTGTGTGCCTTGCATACCATCACATTCTGCTGAGGTAGAGAGAGTCGTTTATTTCACCCCTAAAGCGCACCAGTCATCTAGCCACATACTTTTTTCACATAAAACTTTCAGTTTCCCAGGCAGTTATCTGAGATATCACTTGATTACCAATCAACTTCATCTCAAACAGTAAAGTCACCAGAAAAATTCACGCAGTCATTAGGAAGATTTGATAGTCCACAGACAACACTGGCATTTGCGAATATAAAAGCTGCTCTCGAAAAAACTACCATCTCTAAAATCGAATCAAAACTGACGTAGAGAAATGATCTCCTTCGATCAGCGGTTGGATTGCCAATAATTTAATCAGAAGAGCGGCATAAATAAGTGTTTGGAAACACAAAGTAAAAGGAGATGGATCCAAAGGCTCAAAACGATTCAGGGCTCCACACGACAGCTTATGTAGATGTGTAACTGTCAAACTTCCCAGGAATTTTCCGCAACATGTAGCAGATACCTGTCCGAATTATAAAAAAATGGCGCAGAGAAAACGATCTCTGTGATCTCTCAAGAAAAACCTCTGCATTGAGAGATCTTCGGGAACTTTGTACCTTTTCTCCACCATGCATTCTAGACGCCAAACTTAACTGGGACACACACCTCAAGGAAAAACTAAAGATGTCGAGGTTCATTATGAAGAGTGCCGCTAGTCGGTGGGTGATGTCGAGGTTTATTATGAAGAGTGCCGCTAGTCGGTGGGTAAGACCCAGAAAATGCAGCATGTGGTGTGAGTAAGGCGTGCGGTATAATCCAAATTTCTTTTGGTGGAATAACTACTTGGTAGGGTTCGTCAAAGTGGTAGGTGGCTCTTGTTTGATCCCCTCTTGTGAGAAGGTCAGGTCGGAGTTCTGTGATTTTGTTCAGGGATACGGAGTGTCCAGAGATTGGACAGAGAGGAGGCTACTTACAGCAGAGCATGACAAGCTACAGGAGAGCTTGGAGTTGCACACGCAATTCCCACAAATCACGACTACGAGCAAAGAGGAATGGCCTAACATTCTGAACGTAGTCCAAATAACAAAGACTGACAAAATGTCGATTTGATAGTAACAAGGGGGAGAACCGCACCTGATAAGACTGTGTGCCTTGCATACCATCACATTCTGCTGAGGTAGAGAGAGTCGTTTATTTCACCCCTAAAGCGCACCAGTCGTCTAGCCACATACCTTTTTCACATAAAACTTTCAGTTTCTCAGGCAGTTATCTGAGATATCACTTGATTACCAATCCACTTCATCTCAAACAGTAAAGTCACCAGAAAAATTCACGCAGTTATTAGGAAGATTTAATAGTCCACAGACAACACTGGCATTTGCGAATATAAAAGCTGCTCTCGAAAAAACTACCATCTCTAAAATCGAATCAAAACTGACGAAGAGAAATGATCTCCTTCGATCAGCGGTTGGATTGCCAATAATTTAATCAGAAGAGCGACATAAATAAGTGTTTGGAAACACAAAGTAAGAGGAGATGGATCCAAAGGCTCAAAACGATTCAGGGCTCCACACGACAGCTTATGTAGATGTGTAACTGTCAAACTTCTCAGGAATTTTCCGCAACATGTAGCAGATACCTGTCCGAATGGTAGAAAAATGGTGCAAAGAAAACGATCTCTGTGATCTCTCAAGAAAAACCTCTGCATTGAGAGATTTTCGGGAAATTTGTACCTTTTCTCCACCATGCATTCTAGACGCCAAACTTAACTGGGACAGACACCTCAAGGAAAAACTAAAAATATCGATGTTTATTATGAAACGTGCCGCTAGTCGGTGGGTAAGACCCAGAAAATGCAGCATAAAATTGTCATGTAGATATAAAACGCCATCATAATTCAAATGTAGCTATCATCTGGTGGTCTGAGACAAAACGGACGACAGTTCTGCTTAAGCTCCGTCAAGTAAAAAGGAGTAGCCTGGTGAAGACGACTGAGCTCGGGAAAAAGCGATGTGGTGTATATGGTAAAGAACAAAAATCTACAAAGACGGTTCGAAGAAGAAAGTAGAAGTGGAATGAGGAGTTTTCTCGAGATCTCTAAGCCCTCAACAGACATGATCTTTGGACATAAACTTTAACACAACAGTGTCTTACACACAGAGTTCACTGGTTTAACCATAGCTGTAATGGAGATACTATGACGTACAATAGAAAGTAAAATAATCAGAATTTGCACAATACTATCCTAGTGAAAATATCGAGTATCTTCAGGTTAACATGGGAATGTCATTAAGCACTGACAGAGGTCACTTTCACCAACATTTTACTACGTTAGGTGTAGGGAAACGAATAGGCAAAACAAGCTAGATTATTTCGGTCAACCATCGAGACAAGCAGTTAATCTTCAAAGACCACAGCCTAGAAATGTCTAGAATGCTACTGGATGAAACGGAAAGTTTCAGGTTAGTCAGAGAAATTGTGGAGTATCACCAACTTAGAAGAGAATTCGAAAACCTTATATGGTTGATGATTAATCTTGAGTAAAATTTTTTTCAGTCAAATAATCCGTGCAAAATGGTATTTTTAAAACCTGCTTTTCAGTTATTTTCGGGAAATTTTCTGTACTTGAGTAACTATTATGACTGGACTTCAGGAAATGTATTAATATCATTAAAATAATTTCTAGAGTTCTTGAAGTGTTGAACACATTAAATAGTAGATATTTGTATATGAGTAGAGTATATAATTTGATGATCGTTGGTCGATGATTTAACTTATATTATATCATAGTTTATGGAATTCAGATATACTGAGAATCATAAAAATAAAACCAGATAAAATTCAATCAAAGTTGTCAGTGTGTCCTTTGTAAGTATAAATATTGTTTAGAATGAAAAATTATCACTTGAACACAAACTTAAACACCCACCTTCTGAAAAGTTGATGGTACACATAAAATTAATATATTATTATAATGTTAATACGTACGATTAGTTGAAGCCCAATGCCAGGCCTGGAAATTCGCAAAAAGCATAGAAATACTAAACAGATTTCGAAGTAATAAAAATGAACTGGTGGTACGGAATGGATATCAAAAGAGATGTATCATCAATGCAATAGTTCAAGTATTATCCGAAAAAGTAAAATTTCGTGTATTTGCAATATCAGTAATAGTATGGAGCTCCATAAATATCTCTGTAATTTTTTCACTTTGTCTAAATCAAAGAGTGTAGCCATATGCAAAACCATTACGTTCATCATCAGTTCAACGTCGTTTCCGTTTATGCCATAAAAAACACTATCTTTGTTGTTACAAATACTTTTATATATATATATATATATATATATATATATATATATATATATATATATATATATATATATATATATATATATATATATATATATATATATATATATATATATATATATAGGTGCTTCAACGAAAACTAAACAGAGGCTATATCTACCAAGATATTCATTTTTGATCAAAAGCAAAAACAGGTCAATTTTTGTTTCAAGGGGGACATCTTTCAGGGTACAAAACTTGCCTAAAATAACCCCCTAAACGGGGGTTGCAATCCTTAACATTTTGAATAGTGATGGCTCAAAAAAAAGGTGGTATCTTTGTCTACATCGCCTTGAACGAATTTCGATTTTTAATTGAAAACTATAAAAGATACAGGGTGAGCAACTGAAAGATAGGGAAGACTACTTGCCTGACACTATTCAAGTTTCAGTGAGGTAAAATGGAACAGATCCATGCTGATCAATGGCAGTCATCATCAAGTACCATCCTCATCTCGAATTTCAACCCCTGGAGCAGGGGTGACAACCCTTCAAAATTTGGAAGAGAGTAGATGGGTCGAGATATAACTCGAAAGAAAGGTATTATCTTTGTCTGCGAACGAAAATTTGCACACCATTGTGGAGACAAGCAAAAATCCTTTCTCAGAAGGTTATAACTGGACCTATCTTCTGCTTTAAAAATAACTCAGGGTGGTCACCTCTGCTCAAGTGGTTGAAATTTGAGATGTGAATGGTGTTTCGGAAGATGACAGCCTTTGATCTGGAATGAATCTGTTCCATTTTTTTGCACTAATACTTGAATAGCTCAGGGCGATAGATAGTCTCCTCTTTTGTATTCCGAAAGTGAGAATCTACTTCAGCAAATTGTTTTGCAGTAAACAGAGTGTCCCAATTTTCTATAAAAAAGTCTTGGGCGGTTTTTTCAGATTGGAAGATCACTTTTCTGTTTCAGATTCAGGAGCCGCCTAAACCCTGCTATAATGTCTTTAAGTAATAAGTTTTTTGGTGAGTAGTTTCGTCATAACATTTTTTTTCCGTAAAAATTCACGAACATGCATCATTATTCGCACAGAAGTTTTTTTCTGTTATGATTCCAGTAGTAAAAAATGAAACCTAAACAAGATAATTCTTTTATCGAATGATAAAATCAAGATGATTAAAACGTAAATCGAGGTATGTGTTGACATTTCTTTTTATTTGTGCCTTCTGTCAGATGTCCGGACATATAATATTCTGCATTTTACATGGTGACTTCTCAGTGTTTCGTTATTAAACATTGTTAAAGTGAGGTTTGAACCCAATTTTCTCAATTGACTGCCATGAAGTTCTCCAAAGAAGAAATGGTTGATATTCTGGGTTCTGGGTGGGTGTGATAGATATTCTTTGTTGGCGAGTAGAGTTCATGCACAAAGGTTTCCTGATAAGAGGCATCCGGATGCAAGATGAAAAACTTCTAATTAGCTTTATCGAAAAGAATAATATCGCTTACAAAAAACATGAAAAACCAAAAACTGCTACAGCTGAAGACAACCAGTTATCAGTTTTGTTGACAGTGACAGAGGATCCATATAAAAGCCAAAGAGAGATTTCTCAGTTGACAGATATGAGTCAAACTTCCGTCCAGAGAATCTTGAAAGTGAATAAATCTCATGCATATCATGTATAGCTGCACCACGAACTGAACAATCAAGACTATGAATATCGAATCAATTTTTGCAATTGGGCAAGTAACAAAGTAGCGGAAAATCCAAATATGTTTAGCAGAGTTCTTTTCTCGGACGAGGCAACTTTCCACAAGAATGGGCTTTTTAACAGGCACAACTTTCATTATTACGCCACGAAATATCCACAGCTCATGAGACAAATAGATCACCAGCATCGTTGTTCCTTGAATGTATGCGCCGCTATATGGTAGTAGATGGTTATCTAATTGGGCCGCACTTTTTCGACGGGCACCTCAATAGTAAAATGTATTTAGATTTTCTGCAAAATCATCTACCAATATTACTTGCCGATGTACCAGAGCATATAAGTCAAGATTTGTGGTTTCAACAGGATGGAGCATCACATCACATTAGGGAGGATTTGAATCATGCATTTTTAAACAAATGGATAGGTTAGGTTAAATGGCCAGCTAGGTTTCCGGACCTTACATGTCTAGATTTTTTCTTGTGGGGTTATATTAAGGGCATCGTTTACCAGATGCCTTCTCAACACAGTTGGATATGAGACAGAGAAAAGTCGAGAGTTCAACAGTCTTTCCTCGGAAGGATTTAGTTGTCTCTACAAAGAAACGGGCAACATTTCGAACACTTATTGAACTAGTTCAACACCTTGTAGATCATTTCACCAAAAACCAATCTATTACGTATTTCATACACGACTACCTTAAAATATCTCCATTTCTCTGATCAAGTATAATGATATGTACTATTTAACTCTTTCGCAACCTGTCATTTCATTATTTCAGTTTATTTTTTTATATTTCGAAAATGAGCGAGAATAAAGATGAGGTTGTTTATGCGAAAATATGGCACAATATTTTATGCGTTGACATGAATAATAAAATACAAGATGATCCATTTGAAAAAATTAATATTTATTTTTAAAATTACAATATTCAATAATTTTTTCGAGTCACTCCTGTATACAATGAGGATAATCTATTTCAATTCATCAATAAAGCTTCGTTGGGCAATGAGGAAACGAAAGGAAAAAAGTATTCATCCTCTCTGGCCGAAGGAGCATGCGATGATGTGAGAGCTTATTTTCATGAATTTTTACAGAAAAAAATATTGTGACGAAACTACTCACCAAAAAAATTTATTACTTAAAGACATTATAGTTCAGGCCGCTCCTGAATCTTGAACAAAAAAGTGGTATTTCAATGTGAAAAAACCTCCCAAGATTTTTTTATAGAAAATTGGGACACCCTATTTACTTCAAAATAAATTGCTGAAGTAGATTTTCACTTTCTAAATACAATACCGTTTGAACAAAAATGAAATCTTCAAGTGTATGAGATACAAAGCACCGCGCCACTGGCGATTCACCCAGTATATTCATACGCCTGCTTACCTTTTTACCTCTTCAAATGCAGGAAATTCATAACGGCTTGATACTTTTTCTTTCTGCGATTTCAGTGTACCTTTTTAGTTTTTAAATTTTATCTGCGTTATTCTGGTTTGAGTTTTAGACGTGAACCATGACACTGATACCTTAGACAGGTTCATTGCATTATTTACTTCATCCACGAAACACTCATATTATCGCAGTCTCTTCCTTTCAGATCACCACATTTATTTTCTATGGATATAAAGAATACACTTGTTGCATCCAACGCGAGTTCTCTCTACAACGAATTCGATAGTCTATTAAGTCTATTGACTTTTATCACTCAAACGAAATGTTAGTTTATCTGACAAGATATCTTTCCAGACGAAGAGTGGATTACTACAGACGAGCTTTCAGCAAATTAGTCGTAAATTCGGGAACTTTTTGTTAAAAGTTCGGCAAGTTTGAGTTATTAATTGTTGACATTAACAATGGATGATAAATAACAACTATACACAAACAAGTTGGTGTTATTGCTATTTTTAAATAATATCCGAACGTCGAATTGAGGCCGGAATTTATAAAACTTTACATAATGTGGAATATAGAAACTGGCATCGGAATTAAATCCACCATGTCTGTTCCTATTTTCCACGGCGTAATGATTCAATACTCTGAAGGAACTGCAGGTTTTTCATAAAATTGGGAATAAAATGAAAACGAGCCAATTTAGGCATAGGAAAACCTATTACCAATTCATACTCATTTGAATAGAGGTGTAATTAAGGGAGAAAATAGGTACTCGTATATGAAAAAAACTATTGTGCCATATTTTCGCAGAAGTAACCTTATCTTTATCTTCGACCATTTTCGAAATAAAAAAAAATAAACTAAAATAATATGATCACAGGTTGCGAAAGAAGAGTTAATTAGTACATATCATTATACTTGATCAGAGAAATAGAGATATTTTAAGGTAGTCGTGTATGAAATACGTAATAGATTGGTTTTGGTGAGATGATCTACAAGGTGTTGAACTATTTCAATAAGTGTCCGAAATGTTGCTCGTTTCTTTGTAGACACAACTCAATCCTTCCGAGGAAGGACTGTTGAACTCTCGACAATCAATTTTCGTCATCTTCATTCAATTCAGATACTTTTTTCACTCTTGTAATTTTTTCGTATCTCCGACAGTTCTCGAGGTAAAAATGATTAAACGATTGTATGCATTCGCTGAATTGAAAGCATTTCTGATTAAAAAAATGTCTAGTAGGCTTTGTTTTTTTCATTTATTTATTTATTTCGACAGTTGTTTAAGTTGAACCAGTGTCTGCTTGAATTGTTTATTAAATTAACGATTAGTTTCAAGACTTTTGAAGTTATTGCTGTAAGAAAAAATGTCTAATTTTACTAACGCCGAATGGGCTGACGGAAACACAACAGAAGCTAGGCGATTATATCAGGTGCGCTTTTCATGTCTGTTCCTATTTTCCACGGCGTAATGATTCAATACTCTGAAGGAACTGCAGGTTTTTCATAAAATTGGGAATAAAATGAAAACCAGCCAATTTAGGCATAGGAAAACCTATTACCAATCAATACTCATTTGAAAACAGTTGTAATTAAGTGGGAAAATAGGTACTCGTATATGAAAAAAAAACTATTTTATTGAGTTGGCAAGTGAGTTTTGAGCACCTATACAGGGTGTTACATAATAGTAAGTCACAACTTGAGGGAGTAATTCTACGTGCAATTTTAAGAAGAAAAGTTCATATAAACATATGACCACAAAAGCATTGTTACGGAGCTACAGGGTGTTGAAATTTCCGGAAAAAATTGTTTTTTTTCTCAAAACTCCTGCAGTTTTTGAGATATTCAGCCCAAATTTGGAATGCAAGTTATTTTTTACAGCCTCCATCATTACACGTCCTAGATTTAAACTGAAATTCACAAGGTGTTTTCTTTTCCTAAGCCATGTCTCCTTTTACCCTCTCAAACTTTTTTGCAGTAGGCCACTGATCAGCGTACAGTTTTCGTCATCTTCATTCAATTTAGAAACTTTTTTGACACTTGTAATGTTTTCGTATCTCCAACCATTTTCGAGTGTAAAATTATTGAATTTAAATAATTTGAATTGTATGTTATTCGCTAAATAAAAAAAATAATAGAAAATGCCCAAACTTTGCTTTTATTTTGAAAGCTCATTTTCTGAGACTCAACTTATACTTATTCAATATCAAACTAAAAAAAAACAATTAAAAACTAAATAAACTGCTGGAAGTGTCCTCCACCTACAATAATACAGGCCTCTGTCCTTCTTCGCATATTATCACGCACTCTTTGAAATATTCCTGGGGTATTTCTTATCGTGTCACAAGAGGTTATTATTCGATTTCTCAATTCGTCTACAGTGTAAGCTGGAGTGGTATAAACTAAACTTTTGAGATATCCCCATAAGAAAAAGTCAAAACTATTTAAGTCTGGGGATCTAGGAGGCCATTGTTCTGGCCCACTACGACCTATCTATCGATTGTTAAATGTATTATTCAAGAATTCCCTAGCTTTTCCACTGAAATGTGCTGGTGCCCCGTCATGCATGAACCACATTATGTTTCTCACCAAAAGTGGCACATCCTCGAGCGATAAAGGTAACTCCTCCTCAAGAAATTGCCGATGAGTGGGACTGTTTAGTCTGTTAGGCAAAGAAAAAGGCCCAATCAAATAATTTCCTATTATTCCGATCCAGACATTTAGTGAGAATTGTTCTTTTGATGATGAGATTCTTCAATCAAGTGGGGGTTTTCCTCATCCCAATAATTATTGTGAAAATCTGTGAAAGCAGTTCTCGAAAAATTAGCTTTGTTTGTGAACATTATTTCTCTATCAAAATGAGCATTTTCTCTAATTTCATCTAAGAACCATCGGCAGAAATTCAGTCTTGAAGGAAAATCTCGAGGAAGTAGAGTTTGGACGCGTTGAATGGAACGGGTACAATAAAAAGTCATGGAGAATCCTCCAAACTAGAACATGTGAAATATTCAACTGATCTCCAATGTTTCTTGTACTCACATGAGGATTCAAATAAATACAATTCAAAACTGCTTCCTCAATATCTGGAGTTCTCATAGTTTGAGTTGCGCTTTTTTATGATTATTCGCAGTAAAAGTACCAGTTTCCCTCAACCTTCTGTGGATATTTGAAAATGTTCACCTGTCTGGTGTCATTCGATTTGGAAAGCGCACCTGATATAATCGCCTGGCTTCTGTTGTGTTTCTGTAGTCCAGACCGTACATGTAATGGATATAAGCCCATTCGGCGTTAGTAAAATTAGCCATTTATTCTTACAGCAATAACTTCAAAAGTCTAGAAAAAAAAATCGAAGCCTACTAGTCATTATTTTAATCAGAAATACTTTCAATTCAGCGAATGCATACAATCGTTTAATCATTTTTTGCTCGAGAACGGTCGGAGATACGAAAAAATTACATTTCTCAAAATAGTATCTGAATTGAATATAGATGACGAAGATTGATTGTACGCTGATCAGTGGCGTACTGCAAAAAAGTTTGAAAGGGCAAAAGAAGACATGGCTCCGGAAAAGAAAACACCTTGTAGATTCCAATTGAAATTTACGACGTGTAATGATGGAGGCTGTGAAAAATAACTTGCATTCCAAATTTGGGCTGAATTACTAAAAAACTGCAGGAGTTTTGAAGAAAAAAACAATTTTTTCGGATATTTCAACACCCTGTAGCTCTGTAACGAAGCTTTTGCGGACCTATGTTTATATGAACTTTTTTCCTTAAAGTTGCACGTAGATTTACCCCCTCAAGTTGTGACATACTTTCATGTAACACCCCGTATATAAAATAGCATTGAAAAGGACGGTACCTTAAAAGTAACACTTTTCTCGTAAAACTGAAGGAAAATTATAATCGCACTCAAGTATGAATCAATTTTTGCAGCGAAAATGACAATATAATTCCAAAATTATGATGCAAAAATCATAGCTAAATAGTAGGTTATTTGAGATAGAACAAATCTTAGAAAATATGCATGAAAAATGCTTAAATGTTTAAAAGTACACCATACTATTTAAAATAACAAAGTTGTAGTCAATTTCTGGTATAACCGGAAGTGGACCGTTCTGAAAACAATTGCAAATTGTAGATCAGTATCAATTCATTGTTACCCCATAATTTGTAATTCATCGATAAACCCGTTCCCCAGATAGTTCCGCCCTTCAGCGCGAACACCCTGCATAAATATCAATGAGTAACATTAGCGAAAACACCAAGACACATCGATTTTTGTTTCGAGGGGAGCATTTTCGAAATAATTCGAAACTTGTCAGATCAACCCCTACCCCAGCAACCCTAATTTCGAAATTCATCATAGGAATAAGGGTCGAGTGGCACCTTACTGTAAAGGTCTGTCAATTCTCCATTCTGATTTGTCATTTTAGAATTTTAAATTAACATACAGGGTGTCCCAACCGAGGGTAAAGTTGAATTCCTGCAAATCCCAAATACTAAATGAAATCGATTTATTTTGGCATAATGCAAGCGCAGGTTTATGCTCGGTCTAGAAAACGACCTACACTTGTGAATTTGGAGTTGGTGCAATCAACCCCTATTTCCAGCATCCCCAACTCAAAAATCATTCGATCGAAAATAGGTCAAGTGGCACCTCGTTGGAAAGGTATTTCAATTTTCTCTTAGAATTTGGTATTTTCGAAATTCAGAATCAGCATACAGGGTGTCCCGGAGCAGGAACACTGAAAACCCAAATAACTTTTTGAAACTGGTTCATTTCGGTATAATACGAGAACATGTTTATGTTTGATTCGAGAATAAGACTCTCTTGCGTGAATATGGAATTTTTGCAATCAATCTCTTCCATTCAGCATCCCCAACTCAAAAAATCATACAAGTGATTACAGGTTGAGTGGCAAAGTTCCAGAAAGATTTTTCTATTTTCTGAATTACTGAGGCATTGGTTTCAGTTTGGCAATCGAGGTTTTCTGGCGTGAGGATCAGGATGAGGGGATGATGGAGAAACTGATTGGATGCTCATCTAAACAGGAAAACGAGATTTATTGAACTTGTATTCAATTGAAAACAAAAAACTAACTTGATTATTACAACAATTGTTCAAAATGACCTCCGCCCACCTCCATACAGTTATACAGACGATTTTCGAACTCTCTTCTCACATTAGCGAAAACTTCAGGAGTCAAAAGTCGGCATTCTGTGATAATCCTCATCCGCAGCTCCTCCAGGTTTTCTGGTCTTGTGGCATAAACTTTAGATTTTAGATGGCCCCACAAAAAAAAATCTAGGGGATTTAAATCTAGTGACCTGGCTGGCCACTCAACAGGTCCTCTTCTACCAATCCACCTTCCTGGGAAATTTTCGTCTAAATATTGGCGCACCTGAGCATCATAATGCGGAGGAGCACCGTCTTGTTGAAAACGCATTTCGTCCTCAGAAAGAGTTGGATCGTTCTGTAAAATTTCTGTCAATCTAGGATGTATGTGTTCCTCTAACAACTGTAGGTAGCCATTTCCATTCAGATTACCCTCAATAAAGAAAGGCCCAACTAGATGATTGCCAAAAATTCCTGCCCAAACGTTCAACTTCTGAGGCCTTTGCGTGTGGGCCTCTCTAAACCAATGAGGATTCTGTGTGTCCCAATATCGACAATTATGTCTATTCACTTCACCACTGAGCATAAAGGTGCTTTCATCAGAAAAACAGATGTTATTCAGAAAATTTGGATTAGCGTTTAGGTTTTCACTTAGATTTTCACAAAACTGTAAACGACGATCTGGATCATCTTCGTTTATTTCATGCACTAATTTTACCTTGTAGGGTGAAATTTGTGATGTTTCACGATTCTATGGACAGTTGTAGCTGATACACCAGTCAGACGAGATAGTTTTCTGATCGAAGTAGTATTCTCCATTTGTAGATGACCCACTACTGCCACTTCCGTTGCCTCATTTCTGACAGGACATGCCACTTCATGTTTTTGTTTGCCACCGAACCCGTAGCTAGGAATTTGTCAACCAAATATTTAACGTACTGGTGACTGACTCCTCTTTCTCTTTCAGGATGGTTCCTATCGAATATCCTTGCCGTTTCTTTGGCACAACTGTTATTTCGAAAATACGTCGATACAATTTCGACCCTTTCCTCAGTGGAATAAACCATTTTCAGATTAATTTCAACTGACGAACAACAACAATAATGAGGAACTGATCTGAATAATAATAATATTTCATTGCAAAATGAGAAATAACAGATGACTGCACGCCAGATGGAAATGAAAAAATGTGAACATTTTCAATGCAGAAATCAGCTTTATTTCTTCGTAATTGATGCTCAACACATCGTACCCCAATACTTTAAACAGTTTCGAATTAATTTTAGTTGATAATTTCAAATGACGATATTGAATTTTTCGAAAGCGACATCCTGTATGGAGAGCCGAACTGAATGAAATGCTTTAATCATTCTGGAATTCAAAAACCTTTCTGAAGATATGCCACTTGAATTATTTGTATGATTTTCAAGTTGGGGATGCTGAATGGAAGGGGTTGATTGCAAAAATTCTATAACCACACAAGAAAGTCCTATTCTCGGATCAAACATGTTCTCGTATACCGAAATGAACCAGTTTCAAAAGTTATTTGGATTTTCAATGTTCCTGCTTCAGGACACCCTGTATGATGATTCTGAATTTCGAAAATACCAAATTCGAAGAGAAAATTGCAGTACCTTTCCAATCTCAATAAAATCGCTTCAATTTTCGGATTGCATTTGATACAAATACTTCGACATCTTTTTTGATATAAGAACCATCCGACCAAAAATAGGTTAGTATGAAAAAAGCAACAGAAAATTTGGTACACGAAACCCAAAAGTCCTTAAAACCATAATCCTACCTTCTCATCGACTGAGTACCCAAATGCTTTCCATTGGCCTCTCCCGTAGCAGTCCCACCAATTTGCAGACCATTCAAGGAAGTGGTGCGGGAACTTTCCGGTAAACTGTGAAGGGGTTGTTTGGTTAATGGGGAAGGAGGAACTTTGAGAAAATTTGAAATCGTAACTGGACGCGTTGGTGTCGAGTGAACCATGTTTTTACGTTTAGGACTAGGAGTCAAAAAGGCGTATAAACTTTCCGGAATTTTCGCTGATAACCAACTACTTTTCGACGAAATTGGACTCAATTCATAATCGCTCTTCGAACGCATGACTACGTTCTGTAATTCGCCCGGATTTAAATACGACATTTCCGAATTTTTCATATTCTTATTCACCTCGTGATCTCTACTGGTCATTCTCTTAAATTCTACGAGGGTCGTTGAAAACGATTTTTGCAATTCGTTGAAATTTTGAGAAAATACGTCCTTCTTCTGATTGAGAACAACTTCGGGCGTTTTGTATTCCTCGTTACTCGAACTACTGATATTGCTATTCTGTTTTTCTAGAGAATTTTTCGGTGTAGAATAAATCGAGTCTTCCGCTCTGAAATTCATAGAAGGTAGATTGTTGCTTTTGGAAAGATTTTGATCCACCTTGTATTCGCTCGGGATCGAACTTGGTATGGATGGAATAGTTGTATGGGGACGGGGCGATATTTTTGTGGGAAAACTTTGAGTTCTGGTGAATTTTGAGGAATTGAGGGATGATCTATAGATAGACGCTATCCTGAGGGACGAGTGAAGATTCCTACGTAAAGAAAAATAAAAAATACATGCATGAAGCCCTCGATTATTAGAAATGAAGCAATGGAAAACTAATTACAGGTATTACCAAAATTTGACCATACATACAATTTATTGTATATATTGATTTGAAATTCAAGCTCTTGGAAAATTAAAGTTTTGACTTGAATTAATTGCCACCCAAAAGGTTGACTTGAGATCCACCTTTTTCAAGCTGCTTGAAAGCTTGATACTTGTAAGAGCATGAAATTAAATTCACTTGATTTTCGCTTGTTGCCGCACCTGTACAGGTACCATAAAAGTATTTAGTATCTCTAGTTATACAGAATTTTTTAATTGGCTGCAACCCACTGGGATTTCAAAACTTGGTTGATTCAAACGAAAGAGAGAAAAAATCAACCTGCATTTTCTACAGAAATGTAAAGAATTTCTATATTCAAAAAAATATGGATGTCGCCTACAGCCTAATATAGATCTCCATATAAGATAGAATAGATTAGAATAAAATGATTCTTGCAGAGGTTTTTCGATCGTTTGTTGAAAACTCAATATTCCTTAAATGGGTAAATAATACACTATATTTTATCAAATTTTACTACTTATTGTTTAGGTACACGACTAGTTCCGAATAATATTTTATTTTCAAGTGTTTGTACCAAATTACAGTTTCCTATTTATATTAATGCTAGGCCAGGAGGGGTGAAATTATTTTAGATTAAGTAATGGGAAATTATTTCCATCTAATTGATTCTTGTGTCTTTGACAATGTGGGTGAATTCCTAAACACTTCAGGAGGTTCAACCATTATAACAGATATATAATATTTTTATGTCTTCAGATTTTATAATATGATTTGTATTTGGATATGTGCGAAAACAGAGACATTTTGTTCGTATGCTTATGCTCTTTGAACCGAGTTTAGAAACCTCCACCAGTTTAGCCTACATAATTTTCCAAATTTAACATAAAAGTTTCTTCACCAGCGCACCTAACCAAGTAAATTATTATTCAATTAAAATCTGGAGTGTACAAAATCGAATGCAAAGAGCATACACATACAGACGAAACTCCTCCATTCCACATATCACAAACACAAATCATATTTTAAGTTCTGAAAACCTGAACATATAGGGTGCGACAGAGAAAACCGGACAATTTTTTTTCCATTATAACTTTCGCAATTGTAGAGCTAGATCATTCGTACTTGCTTCATTGGAAAGCCAAAGGACTAGGTTTTTCCGAAATTGTATCGAAATTTCACTTCTGGTGAAATCCATTATGGCTGACTCATTCGAAAATGAACAATATTTAATGATCGGTGGAACGTTTTTTGTTTTCACTAAAAAATTGGAACGGGGTATTCAGTCGATAATTCAGTCTTTTCTGAACAATTTGACCCATTAATTTCGAAAATATTCCAAGAATGGGTAAAACAGTAGCGTGAAGAATTTTTTTCATTCTGATTTTCAGCTGAAATCAAAATATTTTTTTCACCACATGTCGTTGTCACTCCTGAAGTTGTTGAGTTTTTCATGGATGTTCTTGGCAGGCCCGCCGTGAGCACTATTTTATATATCTGTGACGAAGGAAAGAAATAGAACTAACCTAGAGGTTTAGAAATTAAAATAATTAGAAAAGACACACATTGTCAAACACTCAACAATCAATTAGATGGAAATGATTGCTGATTACCTAATCTATAATAACCTTACCCTCTCCTAAGACTAGCATTAATATAAATACCGAAACTGTAATTCAGTATGAACACTAGAAAATGAGGAAACATTCGAAACCAGTCGTGTACCTAAACAATGAATGAAAATTTGACAAAATAGAGTCTATCATTTACACATTTAAAATGGATCTTCTCTAAATAAATCAATCAACAATACTTGAATACTTCGTATTCCTTGTGACCAATAGCAATCCTCGCCGAGATTTTGGCACTTAGATTGACACTGTACTTATTTACGCGACAGTTCCATTATGTAGATAAAAATGGCGAATGCGCCAGTCACAGCAAGGATTCGCTATTAAACTGGATAGCTCATGAGACAATGAAAGCAGATATTTTGGAGTGGAACATTTATGAAATAACACCAAAGTGAGGATAAAATATAGTTCCAAATTTTTTCTTCGAAAAAAAAATACAATCTGCTTGAAATCCTGTGGGAATCATAATTATTTTCTCAAGTCCCGTTTCAATAGAATTTTTTTCGTCTCTTGTGTACCTCTCTGAAAATGCATATTATTTGAGGAAAAAATTATGTAATCACCTTCAACTGAAATTTCAAGAAACTCGGAATGGGATAAATTCAAGTGAGCTGCTGTCATTTATAACGATTAAAATAGTTTTTCCAACGATTCGCGTGGCGCAACATAGTCTTCAGACTTCAGATAGCACCATAAGAAGAAATCGGGAGGCGTTAGATCGGGCGATCTGGCCGGCCACTCTATAGCGCCTCTCAAAGCAACCCAGTTATTCAGTGTGGTTTGTTTTCTTTGGAAAACACTGTATTTTGTATTCTAGAAATATATACCGAATTCACAGTTGTTTATTCTAAGTCGAAAAAGAATGTTATTTAGGAAATATTATTATTACTATTTACAATGAAGGGCTGAAGACAGTACTATGAAAGCCCAATAAGACAAAAAGAGAAAAAAAGAAAAAACAATGTAAGCAAATATTCATTTTCAATCAAACAAAAAAACAACACAACTTCTTTTTTACTGTATATATGGAACTCTTGCTTAACACTTATTGAAACATAATGAAAAAATGATTAATTGTATCACGAATATACTGGGTGATTCACCAGTGGCGAGGTGCTCTGTAGCTCGTACACTCTTGAACGGTATTGTATTTAGAAAGTAAAAATCTACTTTAGCAATTTATTTTGAAGTAAACAGGGTGTCCCCCTTTTCTATGAGAAAATCTAGAGAGGTTTTTCAAATTGGAAGACCACTTTTTTGTTGAAGATTCAAGAGCGTCCTAAGCTCTGCTATAATGTCTTCAAGTAAAAAGTTTTTTCGGTGAGTAGTTTAGTCACATTACTTTTTTTCCGTAAAAATTCATGAAAATAGGCTCTCACATCATCGCATGCTCCTTCAGCCAGAGAGGATGAATACTTTTTTCCGTTCGTTTTCTTATTGCCCAAGGATAGCTTTATTGATGAATTGGTATAGAGTATCCTCATTTTATACAGGAGTGACTCAAAAAAATTATTTAATATTGTAATTTTAAAAATATCATATCTTGATTTTTTCAAATGGAACATCCTGTATTTTATTATTCATGTCAACGCATAAATATTGTGCCATATTTTTGCAGAAGTAACCTTATCTTTATCTTCGACCATTTTCGAAATAAAAAAATAAACAAAAATAATAAAATCAGAGGTTGCGAAAAAAGAGTTTATTAGTACATATCATTATACTTGATCAGATATTTTAAGGTAGTCGTGTATGAATTACGTAATAGATTGGTTTTTGCTGAGATGATCTACAAGGTGTTGAACTATTTCATTAGTGTCAGTAATGTTGCCCGTTTCTTAGTAGACACAACTCAATCCTTCTGAGGAAAGATCGTTGAACTCTCGACAACATTTGCGCATTAACTGACAGAAAGGCGTCGACTATTCTTTGTCTCATATCCAACTGTGTTGTAGAAGGAATCTGGTAAACGATGTCCTTAATATAACCCCACAAGGAAAAATCTAGGCTTGTAAGGTCCAGAAACCTAGCTGGCCATCTAACCTAACCTATCCATTTGTTTGAAAATGCATGATTCAAATGCTCCCTTACCTGATGTGAGTAATGTGCCGGTGCTCCATCCTGTTGAAACCACAAATCTTGTCTTATATGCTCTGGTACATCGGCAAGTAACATTGGTAGATGATTTTGCAGAAAATCTAAATACATTTTACTATTGAGGTGCCCGTCGAAAAAGTTCGGCCCAATTAGATCTCCACTTACTACCATATAGCGGCCCATACATCAATCCCATTTGTCTCATGAGGTGTGGATTTCCGTGGCGTAATAATGAAAGTTGTGCCTGTTAACAAGTCCATTCGTGTGGAAAGTTGCCTCGTCCGAGAAAAGAACTCTGCAAAACATTTTTGGATTTTCCGCTACTTTGTCACTTGCCCAATTGCAAAAATTGATTCGATTTTCATAGTCTTGATTGTTCAGTTCGTGGTGCAGCTGTACATGATATGCATGAAATTTATTCACTTTCAAGATTCTCTGGACGGAAGTGTGACTTATATCTGTTAACTGAGAAATCTCTCTTTGGCTTTTATATGGGTTGTCTGTCACTGTCAACGAAACTGATAACTGGTTGTCTTCTGCAGTAGCAGTTTTTGGTTTTTCATGTTTTTTGTAAGCGATATCACCCGTTTCGATAAATTTAATTAGAAGTTTTTCAAAGCATCTTGCATCAGGATGCCCCTTATCAGGAAACCTTTGAGCATAAACTCTACTTGCCAACAAAGAATTTCTATCACACTCACCCAGAATGAAAATCATATCAACCATTTCTTCTTTGGAGAACTTCATGGCAGTCAATTGAGAAAATTGGGTTCAGACCTCACTTTACCTATGTTTAATAACGAAACACTGATAAGTTCACCATGTAAAATGCAGAATATATGTCCGGACACCTGACAGAAGGCACAAATAAGAAAACAGTTTCAACACATACCTCAATTAACGTTTTGATCATCTTGATTTTATCATTGGTTAAAAGAATTTTCTTGTTTAGGTTTAATTTTTACTACTTGAATCATTACAGAAAAAAAAAACTTCTGTGCGAATAATGACGCATGTTGATGAGTTTGATACGCTTTGTAGAATTTTCATCAAAAATTTTTACAGATAATCGAATATTTCGAAAATGACCAAAGATAAAGATAAGGTTACTTCTGCGAAAAGATAGCACAATATTTTATGCGTTGGCATGATTAATAAAATACAGGGTGTTCCATTTGGAAAAATCAAGATATATTTTTAGAATTACATTATTCAATAATTTTTTTTCAGTCACTCCTGTATACAATGAGGAAAATCTATTTCAATTCATCAATAAAGCTATCCTTGGGCAATAAGAAAACGAAGGGAAAAAAGTATTCATCCTCTCTGGCCGAAGGAGCATGCGATGATGTGAGAGCCTATTTTCATGAAAAATATTGCGACGAAACTACTCACCAAAAACACTTATTACTTAAAGACTTATTACGTGAAAGAAAAAGTGGTCTTCCAATCTTAAAAAACCACCCAAGATTTTTTTTATGGAAAATAGGCGCACCCTGTTTTCTGCAACTTTATTGCTGAAGTAGATTCTTACTTTCTAAATAGAATACCGTTCGAACAGAAATGAAATCTTCAAGAGTATACGAGCTACAGAGCACCGCGCTAGTGAATCACCAAATACACTAGAAATACTTGACATACGGTTTATCAGTCCATTATCAATATCATTAAATGAGTGGTTTTACTTAAATATCACGGCATTTCCAACAGGAGATACACTGAAGTTTGTCTATTATTACATATTGGCTGGTTTTTCCTACGAGCGGACATGATTTCCATCATCTCTAAATTGTTCAACTTCTTTCCTTTATTACCTGGATGTATAGGTTCCATTCCCTCGGAATATATGAAATGATTATTATTCATATGGTCAGAAAAACCAGTAAAATTTTTGTTTTGAATAATGTATCTTTTATTTTCTTCAATTCTCTTCTCGATACATCTTCCGGTTTGGCTTGTATAGAAAGTTTCGCATTCACTGCAATATATTTTATATAATCCGCTTTTATAGAGTAATTTCATTTTATCTTTATAATTAACTAACGATGAACTAAATTCTTTCTATTAGTACTGATGGTGTTTATATTATTTTGTGCAATCTATTACATATCTAGTTGCTAACATTAAGAATATAATTATTTGGAAATTTATGTTATATTTGTTTCATTAAGGTGTCAATTAAAATCGTTATTCTTGGATTTTATTCTAGAAATCTATACCTGACAGAGGAATAGAGAATAAACTGTGAACTAATGAAAAAAGCACTCAATTCAATATTTTGGGATTGAGAACTTTTGTTACAAATCAAGCAATCCGCTATATTCGAATACGAAGAGTCACGAGCCCTATTAATTCTTACAATTTTCAAATTCTTTTCACTGATCGATTTAATTTGCAATGAAAATTGAATCTTTTCACAGAATACAGCAGTTGATTTCGAGATATATATATATATATATATATATATATATATATATATATATATATATATATATATATATATATATATATATATATATATATATATAATTTTGTAGACTCCTTGCTTTTCAAGTGGTATCCGATCCTTTGGTGTTGTTAGGTTTTGCGTATCGTATTGTGGTTTGTAGATCGATTTTATGTTGTGTTTTTGTAAGATCCTACCAATCTTGTCGGTTCCACCTCTTATAATTCGCAGGAAGGCTAAACTTCTTGGCTTTGTATCCTCTTCTGAATCTTTTCTGAGAGGTTTCTTGTACTCCATAGCTTTGTGCATTGTTCTTCTGCTATGTCCATTTTGTTGAAGAATATTTTTGAGCTTGGTCAATTATTTGGTTGTTTGTTTTTCGCCTGCAGAAGCCAACTTATTCATGACAAAGTTTGAAACGGAAGCACTGGAACAAGCAGAACATAAACCGAAGATTTGGCTGAGATATGTAGACGACATTTTCATAATCTGGCAACACGGAGAAGAGAAACTAGAGACTTTCGTACAACAAATGAACAAACACCACAAGAAAATCAAATTCACCCTCGAACTGGAATCCAACGGTCAACTACCATTCCTGGACGTAATGATACAGAAAACAACTAATGGCAGATTGAACTTTGATGTATACAGAAAACCAACACATACCAACCGATACTTGAATGGAAACTCACATCCCATCCCGCCCACTCGCTCACCGATCAAAAAGTATTCGCTCTCCAAACAATACAACCAAAGAATTGACCAAGCTCAAAGATTTTCTCAACAAAATGGACATAGCAGAAGAACAATACACAAAGCTATGGAGTACAAGAAACCTCTCAGAAAAGATTCAGAAGAGGATACAAAGCCAAGAAGCTTAGCCTTCCTGCCATTTACAAGAGGTGGAACCGACAAGATTGGTAGGATCTTACAAAAACACAACATAAAAACGATCTACAAACCACACAATACGATACGCAGAAACCTAAGAAAACCAAAGGATCGGATACCATTTGAAAACCAAGGAGTCTACAAAATTCCGTGTACAGGCTGTGAGCTCGTCTACATTGGGGAAACAAATAGAAGAATGGAGGTTCGGATACAAAAACATAAGAACTCAGAAGACCAACAAACCAGTACATCTGCTGTGTTTCAACACTCGCACAAAACAGGCCACAAACTCGATTACGACAACACTACACAGGTAGCCAACATAAAACAACTCCGAAAAAGAAAATTACGAGAAGCCATTGAAAGAGAGATGACGCCCTAAACATACCAACAATATGGAAATCTATGTTGAAACCTGTAAAAGCAGGAACAAGAGAACCCAACGCAGACACAAGTAGGGAGACACCGAGGACAGAGCCAATCATGCAACGCAAACGGGTCAAGCCACCGACCAATAGGAACGCGCCACCGCCACCGCACCACAACCTGAGACCGCGAAGGAATATAAATTCAGCATACAGTGGCACATAGAGCAGTAAACCAATATACTCCGACATGAAGACGGCTGGTGCGATCCAGCCGAAACGTCGTTAACAACAACCAACGAATGGTCATTACTAGGATCAACGGTAGAGAAACCGGAAGCACGAAGAAACCACATATATATATATATATATATATATATATATATATATATATATATATATATTCTTTCGAAATATATATATATAATATAGAATATATTGTATTCACAATATAATGATGAGAAAACAAAAACCAGAATAATTGATTCACAATAAATATGGAAAAGGAAAACCAGCAGAAAAATATTTCGACAATCATACCTCTTATATGTCTAAACAAATTTAAGAAAAGATTTTACATAGCAAGCAAGGCAATAAAAAGGACTAAGGAGATGATCAAAAAGTACGAAACCTGCGATATTTCCTTTTTCGCGGAGATGTTCTTTCGTCGCAGTGTGAGTCTCCAGAAACATAATCACTTCCTTGTTCTAGCTTGCCAATTTTGAAGTATAATCGCAGAAAATCTCTTCAATATTCAAACTCAACAAAACAATTCCCTCTCTGTTTGACCGAGAGAGCCCCGATGGCCAGGTTCAGTCTTCTATGTGATGCCGATTATGATCTATAGATGTTTTAGAATCATTATGGACCCAATAAGGTTGGTTGACATCGCCCATATATTATTTCTTCATGGATCTTGTTTAATTTAAAGAAAAAATTTTGACAGTCGTTCTAAAAATATGACAAATGTCATAAAGACAGCTGATTTTTTCTTATCTTATCGAAATGGAATTTTCTACGATTCACATTTGAGATAAAAAGTTATAAGTCGAGAATGAAGTTCAAATATCAAAATTGATCGCTGAGAATAGCGGCTATGAACTGCATTTAATTGACATTCTAACAAAACCAAAACAACATAAAGTTTTACTGCAGAGTATTTATCTTTTGCATACTAAGAAATTAAATAAAACATTTCTAATTGATTATATTCCTAATATTAGCAACACGATATGTAATAGATCCATGAAGGAGAGAATTGAAGAAATACAAGATCCATTATTCATAACAAATATTCTACATTTGAATTGTGGAGGCCGTTACTTGATGTAGATCCATGATATGAATGAGATAAAAAACACAAGGTTTAACTTTAATCTACACTTTATTTGAAAAAATTCGACGACGTTTCGCTGACACAGCAGCTTTATCAAGAATGACAAACAGAATGAAGAGTATGGTATTATAAACAAATCCTAGAACAAGTTGGATGAATAACAGGAAAATCCACACCGAGCCATTGTACAGTTAGTATGAAAGGTAATAAAACTAATTAAACAAGTTAAGTAGGGGTGAATAATTCCCATCTACCTGCTCATTTTAATGAAATTTTGTTCAATACAAACGTCCAACAGATTAAATATTTCTGATTTAATTATGTGGTTAATATGATTCGAATTCAACATTAAATCAGAAATATTGAATATGTTGACGTTTGCATTGAACAAAATTATTTTTCTTTCAACATCTATTACAGTAGTGAAAATGGTTTGATCTTGGGAAATCCTTTTGAGTCCACTTTTAGCAGAGATTTTTATGAATAATATTGAACAGAAAATTCATACACATCCACTCATTTCCAAATTTCTTTATTGGTATAGATATGTTGACGACTCTTAGTATGTTTCATTGAACTACTCGTCAATTAGACTTATTTCTTAATTTCATTAATTCCATCCATTTGAACATTAAATTCACGATAGAAATTGAACAGAACGATTCCATTAATTTTTTGACTTGAAAATCACTAAATGAAATAATAATCATGTTTTTTCGGTCTTTCGTAAACCAACACATACTGATACAATTATACATAACTACTCATTACATCCAATTCAACACAAAGTTGCAGCTTTGAACAGCATGGTACATCGGTTACTCAATTTACCTTTATCAGTAGAAGATTATAATAAAGAGTTAAACATCATCAAACAGATAGCCATTAATAATTCATATAATCCGGATATTATAGATCTAATCATTCGTAAAAACTGTATCAGAAAGCAATAAATGAAGTATATCCCATTCATAAAGACTATAAAATATTCAACAGTTTAATATTCTGCGGTTCTGCAAGTACAAATATTAAATCCTTTCTCGTCGAACAAATTCTTAATATAACTTTCAAAACTTCTAATAACTTAGGTAAACATATTAAAAATAATAAATCTCGTGTTGAAAAATCGAATAAATCAGGAATCTATAAACTAAATTGCGGTTCTTGTGATAATATTTTTATCGGTAGGACCTATAGGAGTTTTGGCATAAGAACATCTGAACATAAACGTAACTTCGATAAAAATGAATTTGATTCAAATTATTCAAACCACTTAATAAAAGAAAACCATTCATTCAATAAAAACTTTGACATATTACATAAAAATCAAAAAGTTTAAAATTAGATCTCCTAGAAGCATTAGAAATAAATAGATACAAACATTCGGACAAGCTTTTGAATGAGCAGGTAGATGTGAACTATTCACCCTACTTAACTTGTTTAATTAGTTTTATTACCTTTCATACTAACTGTACAATGGCTCGGTGTGGATTTTCCTGTTATTCATCCAACTTGTTCTACGATTTGTTTATAATACCATACTCTTCATTCTGTTTGTCATTCTTGATGAAGCTGCTGTGTCAGCGAAACGTCGTCGAATTTTTTCAAATAAAGTGTAGATTAAAGTTAAACCTTGTGTTTTTTATCTCATTTACAAATATTCTACTTATTATTGTATAAACATCATTTCATACATCTCGAGGAAATTGATTTCTTACATCCAGGTAATAAAGGGGAGATGTTGGACATTTCAGAGATGATGGAAATCACGTCCGCACGTAGGAGAAATCAGCCAATTGGTAATAAGCGAACATATTTCGATCTCCTGTTGTGAATGCTGTCATATTTAAGTAAAACAACCCATTTTGTCTTTCATTAATGTATGACTCTTGATATTGGGCTGATAACGCGAAACATATGTCGAGTACTTTAATATATTTTTGTGAAACCTTTGTCAAGTGTTTCAATTAATCATCAACTTCATTTAACTGATAGGAAATCTAGCTTTATCATCTAACTACACAACTAAAAAACTCATTTTGCGCACCTTTCATTCAATTGGTAATCGACCCTGGATATCGTTCCCCACGTTGATAAGCAGCCACTGTATTTACTAATGAACACACGCGAGTCCATTCAATAATAATGCAGCAAACAACTGATAAATAAAAAATATCCTCAATTATCTCATTAATGAATTTCTGGGAAAACCGAATTAATCTTCCATTGCTTCTGACTTAAATAAATACAAACCAACCTGATTTATGTAAAAAAAAAATAAAGATGGTAACTCAACCAGAAAATGATTACTTTATCCCAGATATACGAAAATATAATTTCATACATCGAATTCGAAATGATTCTGATTTATCAAACATAAATCGAGTTTTTACCTTATGTGGCCCGAATCCCCGGAACTTGATTGTCTACTGTGAGAATGCGAGTGTATACTGCTGTAACCTGATGCCTTCGAAAGTTGACTGGTATTAGACGAATTCCTGGAATGGCCGGGTTCGCCTAGTGGAATCTCTTCCTGTTCCGAGGGAATTTGTGCTGGATCTGCCGAGTCTGCAGGCACGCTTACTGGAATGTTGTTTTCGGATAGCGTTTGTCCTATAACCAACTCTGTGAGAACAGAAAGCCTTAATTAAATCTGTAATGTATTCAAATGAGGTTATTTAGTGGTTTCTCAGATACGAATCTTTAGATCCACAGTGTGTGATTTTTAATGCAACCAATAAAAGCAAAAATTTCCATAAGACAATATTATATTTAACAAATTTATAATTGCAGATGATGTTGAAACTATCGTAACCTATCACCAAATTAGGCATTCAAATTGAAATGCATTAGGCTCTTGATACGGTTCAAATTTTCACTATATTTATAAATTTATGATAGTACATTCAAAAGAAGAAAAGCTTTAAGCTTGAAAAAATACGGTTCAGTCAAACTACGCGAAGAGGACAATCTCGACAGCCCAGTTGAACCATACATAAACATAACTGCAGGTAAAATAGCAAGCTTCATAAACGACAAATTCATGGAACTCACCAACTTTCATTCGCAATACACCATTTTAAATTCTATAGACCTGATAGATAAACTTTCTCCTTAACAATACTAATTTCAAATTTTCTCTTCTGATATAAATAATATGCACCCAAACATTTCAACAGATGAATTTGTTTCTAATGAAAGAAATCTTCAATCAAAATAACACCCTTCACATTATAGATGAGTTTTGTAATCTTCTGGAGACGTTGGTCAAAATTATTCCCAATTTGAATCAAAAATTTTCAAACAAAACTTAAGACTTCCATAGAAATCCCATTCAGGTCCTTATTAGCAGATATTTTCATGATCAATCTTGTAAAATCTATAATTAATCATATGTTAGCACAAAAACATATCATTTTTCGATACAGATGCGTTGATCATATTTTTATGGGGTTTCAAAGCTCAGACAGACTAATGGACCAGTTTCCTTCGTCTGAACAAAATGCATAATAAAATAACCTTCACTGCTGAAATTGAAAACAACAATTCAATAAATCACCTTGAGATAACCATTGCTAAACTCAATAATAATCTCTCCTATAACATATATAGAAAAGGAACGTTTTTAGGCTCAACAATCCCAATGGATTCTCTTAATCACATTACACATAAATTATAATTCAATGATTCATAGAGGCCTTTCCATTTTCCCATTCATGACAGACTTTAATACATAAATCAGTATCATTAAGAGAAATGCATCAAATAATTATAGTCCTCGTCATAATTTATCAAAAGCATAGAATAATATCAAATTTCTCAATTACTATATTCCATTCTAGAAAAACAGTGAATAAATACGCATGTCCAACTTACACTGATCTCCACTTTGATAACCTTAGTAATCATATCGCCCCAACATTAGCAAATTACTATTCAATGCTCAACAAAAAGTAATATATTCAAACAGTCTAGAATATACAGAATTGAATGTCCAAAAGCTTATGTGAGTCAAACAGATCGAAATTTTGAATCTAGATTCAAAGAACATCAGTCCTCAGATAACAAATCGAAAGTTATTGAAATATTTAATCTACAAATCATAAAATTCTATTAGATATTTCAAAAACTCTCCACAAATGCAATAAAGGAATGACAATACATTGTTTGGAAAACCATGCTGACGGTCGTTAATAATTCCCTGCAACACAAGATATTGGATGAGTTCATCATTTATGACTCTCTCCATCACTTTGGACATAATGGGAAGAAGTGCAACAAGGACTTCCTTCCTTTCTTTGGGATCGCTTAATTTCTTCTATTTTCCAGATGCTCGGAAAAAGTCTGGCTTTCATAAGAAATTTGAAACAGACGGTTAAGAATGGGTGCCAGTTCGGGAGCACACTTTCTCAGGACGATTTGCGGTATTTCGTCTAGACCAACTGCCTTCTTGGAGTTCAGCTGCTCGAGAGCCCGTCTCACAGTGCGGACTCTGAACTTGATTTCTGCCATGGAAGAATTTGAAAACGAGAGAGCAAAGAGATCAGCTTTCTCTTTCGCAGATGATGCTATAGTTCCGTCTTCTCTACCAAGAGGCGGAAACGCAGATTTGCAGAAATTGGCACTGACATTCTTCGCCATAAACCAGAATTGTCTAGTCCCGCTTGCTTGTTCAAGGTGTTTATCAGTTACCCTTCGTTGAAATTAGTCTCTGCTCTTGCAGTTGTCAGGTTGCATACGTTCCGTATTCGTATGAAGGTTGTTCTTCTTTCCTCTGTTGGATTTATCTTCTATGACTTTAAGCTTTGCTCTTGGCTGCAATGGCTCTTTCGTAGTCTTTGTTGAACCATGGCTTTTATGCTGTTGTTCTTTTCGTGGAAAGAGGGATGTAGAGATCCATTTCTGCATAAATGATTTCTGTAGCAGATTCAGTGCACACATTGATGTCAGGATCTGAAAGGCAAACATCACTGAATGGGAAGCACGAAAAGAATTCATGCAGATCATCTCAATTAGCACGGTTATAGTGCCAAAAGCGTTTGGGTGGTTTAGGTTCTTGGTTTAGCGGCAGCAAAATGGTTTCAGTAGCAGATATAAGGTTGTGGTCTGAGTTGCCTTGCGGTGCTGAGACCTCCACTCCAAAATCATTTGGATCAGAAATCAAAAAGAGATCCAAGGTTTTCGGGAAGTCGATTGAGTGATCAGGTATTCTTGTTGGCTCGTCGACTAGCTGCGTTAGATTATGGCTGATTGCGAAAGTTTCAGCCTGTCTTCCAGCTTCATCTGTTCTATTGGAGTGGAGGAACCAGTTGGTGTTGTGAACGTTGAAGTAACCCAGTATATTAACCTCAGCTGCCGGATGATGTGTCTGAATCCAATCCACCCTATCCCCTAGATACTGAAACAGTCTAGGGAAGTGAATATCGTTTGGAGAGCGTTATAAACAGCATAAGAACAGTGTTTTATTCTGCAAACAGTGTATTGAAAATAAACATTGTGGAAATCAGACAGAACTGTTTCATCTTCATATATATATATATATATATATATATATATATATATATATATATATATATATATATATATATATACATTTAAAAGCATGATGTTCCTTATGTACTTTTACCAATGAAAATATACTTTGCTCAAAGTAGGTGCTTAGCTCAAAAGGAGGAAAATGAAAACAGGGTGACGAATTTAATTCTAATTGACTATTAAGTAAACCTCCGGAATTTTCTTCTTTATTGATTTTCCATACTTCCCATAGGTTCGGATTCATTACTTTCATTAAGTGAAATATAAAAATAATTATAAAGAATGATTTTTTTTCTGAAGGTATGTCTTTAATAAAGTTTGATGAGAGAATAAACTTCTGGTGACAGGATTATCAACTGATTCACTGATTCACACTCCAGCAGCAAATCTTTCACGTTATCTTATGGAAATCATTGAACATTCATGTAATTTCATTCCAAAATTTTCGATCAAAAACTATGATTATGATGATCGTTATGACAAATATGTCCTTGGATTTACTTAATCTCTACCCAAATGTTCCACATCAGAATTCAATGAAATTACTTGATTGAGAATAATAATGTTAATGCCATTCTACAATCAGAACTTGTGCATATATATATATATATATATATATATATATATATATATATATATATATATATATATATATATATATATATATATATATATATATATATATATATATATGTGTGTGTGTGTGTGTGTGTATGTGTTGTTTATCACAACATTAACTTAATGAAGAAATTTACGTGTGCAACAACGGCTCAATAATAGGTAATATTCTCAAGAGAAATTTTTATGGATAACATTGAAAATTAATTCATCATCCGCTGTCGAAACACTGCATTTATCAGTTTAAATGTGTGGACGACAATCTTTTGTTTCACTGTAAAACAGACAATTAGATTCCTTCATGAATTCAATTCACCAAACTATACTCTGTTCACTCTGGACATAGAAAGTGAGAATTTTATTAACATTTAAGATCTAACCAAAATCATTCACAGACATTACCATTCATAGTTCTTCCGCACATCCACATCAACATAGAATAACTACTTATATACGTATTATACATAGACTTACCACAATATCGATGTCAGAAAATAATTTCGTGAAAGGGCTCAATATTATAGAACAATTAGGAATAATTGTTATAATTGTAGTATGATTGACAAAAGTTTTTTGTAAACAATTTCAACACGTAATCCATGAGATTCTTACTTGCATTAAAGAGTTCAAGCAAACATTAATATATCCACTTAAATTTAAAAACCAGTATAAATTTAAAGTCACTCTTCTCATCCCATTATTCGAATATAGCTTTCAGAACGGAAACTCTCTAGGTCGTCATGAAGGAAACAAATCAAGTATGTATAAACTCTTTTGTGGAAGTGGTGATATAATTTGTATTGGTAGAACTTTTAGAAATTTCAATATTAGTTTCAGGGCACGAACGCAGTTTTGAGAAACAAACATAAGATTCTCTTTACAAATCATCCACTAGAAGAAACCCATACTTTTAAGAGTAATTCCGATATTTTACTCAATGAAAATAATAGATTGAAAATGAATCTGTAGGATGCATTGGAAAACAATGAACAAAAAAAATTCGGAAATTAACTTGATAGGTAAATATACCTAAAACTAAACCTTTTCAGTTCTTAAAATGAGCAACCCTGTATGGATTTCCTACTGTTGAGCTAAGTACCACCTTTCACCAATGTAATACAAGGATGGTCTGAAAAGTATCCGACCTCTACGTGAAGATGACAGCACTCGTAAATTAAAGCTAGTGACATTTCATCGTTCATCTGTTAACAGTTGTACACATGATAAAGGTGCCGCGTTTGCTCACGTTAGACCAAAAAACGTGTTCGAATGAACAGCACCCTGTTGGCGCAGTTTAGGCACAATACATCCGAGTTTTTGCGGTGATAAAAAACTGTAGATGAAACCTTATATGCCACAAACAAAAATACTGTCTAAACAGTAAACTGTAGAGGAGGAACCGGTTCCAAAAAAGAAGCTTATTCGGCTAGAAGAGTGATCGCGACTATTTTTTGCGTCATTGAGTTATTTTAATCGATTATTTTTGAAAAACAAGAAGCAGAATTTGAGGTAAAACAACCACATTTACAGAAAAAGAAAATCCTGTTTCACCAAGACAACGCATCCTCTCACACCTCAGCGGTTACCACGAAAATCCACGAATTACGATTTGAACTGCTTGGCCATCCGCCTTACTCACCAGATCTAGCTTCAAACTTGAAGGACAGAGATTTTCGTCGAATAAAAAGTCAATCACCTTCGTGGACAACTATTTTGCAGGGGAAAACGCCGAATCCAATATGGACGGGTTACAGATATGGAAACATCGCTGGAAAGTGTGTAGAGTCACAATAAGACTATGTTGAAGAATGAAAAAAAATATTCAGAAAAATATATTGTATCTCTAAGGTCACTTTTCCGACCAACCTCGTATATATGTATGACTTATCTGATGAAGATACAGTGTCGTGAAACGCGTTATGAGTTTGTGAATATAGCAAAAATTTGAACATCATTGTTTAATCAGAGAATTAAACATTTCAAATAACTGGAGTAGGAGTAGGCATGATATCGATCGTTCTTCTACACCTAGACTAGGGGTGCTCAAACGGTCGACTGGTCGATCGCGAGTGCTTTCAGAGTAGATCTCGACAAGTAAAAAATTTTCAATGACTAGGTAACTAAACTACGAAAATTTATTAAGTAATGAAATAACATTCTGCTAGCGACAAAAGGCGGCTTTGTCAAAGGAACGCGAGGTACTTGTCAAAGAAAATCCGCGTTTTTTATTCTTGACGCTTTTCTAGAAATTTCAGGCGGCGCGTCTGACGGGAACATTCGAGACTTTCGTTCATGCCTATTTTGCGCCTGCAGGAATTGGAGTCATTCTGAATTGTAACTTGAAGGCAGTACCAAGTCGATACAAAGTTTATTATTAAATAGTACAAAATGAGTGCAGCGAAGAAATCTAAAATGTATCATTTTAATAACGATTGGGAGGAAGAATTTTTCTTTTGAATGGTGAAAGATACGTGCATTCGTCTTATTTATCGTGCGTCAGTTGCAATATCTAAGCGTTGTAACTTAGAGGGGCATCATAAAACGGTTTAATAAAAACTTTGAAGAGGATTTTCCGCCACAGAGTGAATTAAGAAAACGAAAAGTACGTGATTCGATATCTTGTTTGAAAAAAGAACAAAACATGTTCACAAGACCAGCCAAGCAATCAAAAGCTGCTACGATCGCATCATTTAAAATATCTCATATATTGGCGAAACACAAGAAGCCATTCGAAGATGGATGGGATCTGCGGTTTAAGTAAGCCGTACATACGACAGGAACTGGAACGATGGGAAGAATCTAGCAAAAAAAGAATACTGGAAGAAAACTCTAGGCCAAAGGCAAGCGAAAAAGTTCATTGACTATTGGCCAAAGAAGACAAAACAGCTTGTCGATCTCTAGACAAAACAGCCTCTCGATCTCTTTCAATAGGGCAACGAGCAGAATATGTAAAGAGGGCAATGAAACTGCCGAACATATTCTTTGCAGTTGCATCGCAATTGCCCGTCAAAGACATATACACTTCGGTAGAGACCAACTAGAGCCGCACGAAGTATATGCGAAAGCTCCCAGGGAGATTCTTACTTTTGTAAGCGATTTAGACCTACAAGGAAATGAATAAGAAGGGTTACGAAAAAAGACCAATTTGGCCGCAGTTCGGAACGGCTTGCAAAGCCAATCGACCCCCACGAATGTAATGTAATGTAATATAATGGGTTGTGGGGGAAGCATTTATTGAAGCGAGTGAGATTTTATTTGGAGATTTCAAAAATAAAACAGAAATCATGTCTGCTATTAGAGAACTTCAGTTATCTCGTCCGACTGTCACAATGCGTATTGAAATCCATGAGTCAGGACATGGCACATAAACTAAAACAGAATATCATGAAATGTACATACTTCTCTTTACAGTTACCGATATGACAGACACTGCCCAGATGTGTATTTTTATTCGGATGATATTCAATGACATGTTGGCTAAAGAAGAATTTTCGACAATCATTCCTCTGAAGGCGAAGATATATATGACGTTTCCTTCAATTCAATTCAATGGAGCACCAGCTATGACTGCGAACAAAAACGGTTTTGTGGCATTGTGTCGAGCTAATGAAGATTTCCCTTCATTTTTTTCATTCCATTGCTTTATACATCAAGAAGTTTTGTGTTCAAAAGTTTCAAACACGGAGGAAATTATGGGTGTTGCAACAAAAATTGAGAATTTCATCCGTGCACGTAGCTTGCAACGGTGGCTCTTTAAGTTGCAGTTGGATGAGAGGGAGTCAGCTGAACACAACGATTTAGTTCTTCACACTACGTCAGGTGGTTGAGTCGCGAAAAATTCCTAGAAAAGTTTCAAGAATGATTAACCGAAATAATAGCTTTTCTAGACCAAAGAGGTGATGACACTCAGATGTTGAAAAACGAAAAATGGCTGACTGTTTTGGACTTTTTGACTAACATCACAATGCACTCAAACACCATTAACTTGGAGCTTCAAGGTAAAGGAAAAAGTATTATTGAGATGATTAGCGCAGTAAACGCATTCAAAAGTAAATTGCAACTTATGATAGATCAACTGAAAAGAAAGGATCTGAAACATTTTCCGTCTTTGACAGCAAGGATTCCTCAGTTGAATATGATACGTATGAGGCTGAATTATCAAATATTTTGGGAAAATTCGGAATGTGTTTTGATGATTGCAGTGAATTGGCAAATATAGCATCATTTATGAGTTATCCTTTCTCATGTAAAAACATTGGGGAATGAGCTACTGAAATAGCAAGTCAGTTTAATATGAACTCATGTTCTGTTGAAAATGAGTTGGTGCAGATTATATCGAATATACATCTCAAAGCTACAGCATCTCATACAAATTTCTGGTGTTTTATATCTGCAGATAAATATCCGAATCTAAGGCAAATCGCCCTTCAACTGACGGCAATTGTTGGGTCAACTTACTTCTACAAGTCTGCATTTTCTGAAATGAAGATAATTGAGCCAAAATATCGCAATCGACTAACTGATGATCATATGTCATCATGCTTGCGATTCACTCAGTGGTTACGTACCATCTTATGAAAAGTATGCTGAGGACATGCAGTGCCACGCTCCAACATCCAAAGGCACTCCTTAGTTAATTCGAAGATCATTCACAAACAATTCTCATTTCAATTGTATTTTAATGTAGAATATCAGCTGAAAAGCTACAAACCTGAAGATAATAAAGCTGGTCTCTTCTTAGGTAAACTTCCAAATCCTGAACTTCCACTAGCTATTGAACCTGCCAATGAGCCTCCAGAATATTCCTCCGTTCGTTGCTCGGGTGGAGGTTCTTCTGCAGTTGTTGATTTGGGTCTCAAAGAAGGAGAAGGTCTGAAAAACGAAACGAAATACGTCAAAACAACAATTGTTATTGGAAATTTTTATTCAATTCATTACGATAAAAACTAATAAAGGCTCATCCATCAGCAGGTTTCATTTCAAATTTGCCGCCATTTCTGGAGTGTCAACATAGAATTACATAAAGATTTGATAAGTGAAAACTAGGAGAATTTCAATCATGGAAAGTTTATTCTCGCACAACGCATTGAAATGGTAAAGATTGTCTACAAAACCGGTGAAATTCGCGAACGCAGTTCGAAAAGTTCGTACTGCTTCTGGTCATCATCGAGTACCTACTCGCCCATCTGTAGTGAATTTAATCCACAAATTCGAACGTTGCGCGCAAGTTAGTGATGTGCAGCATCGCACTACTGCAGCTGGTAGTGTGGCTGAAAAGCGAAATTTAATAATTTCTGGACGACCACAGGAATTGAGCATTTAACCAATCACTTTGCACCGTATTTTGCATTTTAATCTGCATTTTGTTCACGCAAAGTAAATAAACACATACATTTTATTTTTCTTTCTATGATCCAGCTGTGAAATATGTAGTTATCTCTCTCTGCACCCGACAAGGAAATACGTTTTCTTTATTTTTCAATTTGTTATTTCAAGCCAGTCGAATGACATACGCATCTGTATGCACACTGTTATATCTGCTTCCTAATTATTCATTCATAATTTCGAAAAGTCGAAATTTTCGTTCATTCATTGAACTTCATTTCGTTCAACACGAAAGTGCTTCCATAAAGAACATTAAATATTCCTTGAATATTGACTTCAAAGACTTTGGTTCGTGTCGTGTTTTTTTTTTTCTTCACATTCATCAGTGGCGTTTTGTGCCAATTTTTAAGGATAAGTGGATTCTGATTGACACCTTGCAGCTTTTTCACAACAAGGATCTTCCACCTCGGGTACGGTTGTTGAGCTCAATCAATTTGTCCCTGGAGGATGAGTACTACTACAAGATCCATTTCCATCTATTTTCTGCTTATCAGGTAAGAAAATATTGTTACTTTCTTGAGTTCATTTATCCTTTCTTTACTGTGTTGGGATTCGGCCTATTTTAATTAATTCTTACAGTCCAGCAGTTCATAATCAAATTTTTTTTGTTTTTATACTTTTTTCCTCTTTCGAGTTCAATCGTGAAGACAGGTGAACCGTTTCAGTATCAAACTGAATTTTCCCCAACACCATCCCTATAAAGTGCAGTTAACACAAGAATTGAAGCCAAATAACCACGAGCAATGCCGTATATTTGCTTATTGGGCGCTGGAAATGCATAGTCGAGATCTTGCTTTTTTGAACCAAAGTATTCTGAGTTATGAGGCCCAAATGAACAGCCTCTTCTTACAGAACGAGTGACTGTTTGGGGCGGTTTTCATTAGGGCCACATATTTTTGGAAATGAGGCTAGCGCAACCGTTGTAGTGAATGGAAACCGTTACAGAGCGATGTGGACTGACTTTTTTTGGCCCGAAGTGGATTCTCTTGGCTTGCAGAGATGGCGCTATATGCCACACAGTTGGCGAAGCAATGGCTCCATTGCAACAACAATTTCCTGAACGTGTGATTTCTCGAAATGGAAACGAGAATTGGCCCCCTAGATCATACAATTTAACACCATTAGACTTTTTTCTTTGGGGCTACGTCAAAGATAAGGTCTACGCCAATCCTCCAGCAACGATTGAGACACTCAAAGAAAATATTCGAACTGTTATACTCGAAATACCACCGCAACTATGCGAAAATGTAATGAAAAATTTCCTCGAAGAATGACCATTTGTGTGGGGCGTAATGGAAGGGCGTTTTTGAGATGAGAATAACTCAGCTGTTCTTCAACGTAGAACATTTTTAATTATGTAAAATGAAAGCTTAAATGTTACCATTCAGTGAAGAAAAAGTGAAAAGAATAATGTTCTGAAAATGACATCACGCAGATCACGTCCTTAAGCATGATGAGCCCTTCTGGGACAAAATCATCCGGAGTTAAAACAGTCTCCCATTCGGAACTCCGGGGTGCTGGGGTTGGGATACGGGTAAGTCGAGTACTCTTCCGGCGAATTCACTAATTCATTCGCGTTCTAGAAAAGAAAGCAAACTCTTGATAGAGTTCTGCAATATCAGAGGACTGGGGCACAACTACGTGAATGTCGATGCAATGCACCAGCATCTGCAAAACGCACAACCCCATGTGCTGGCTCTAACCGAAACCCAAATAAATCAAACGTTTCAATCGGTATGAGTTACATACGAGATTCAGGTTTAAAGGGGGACTCCGTATTTTCGCCTGATCGGATGTTGCATGCCAGAGAGGGGACAAGATGGAGGACGACGCTTTCGACCTTGCGTGGTTTAAAATTTGTTTGCAGGATAAAACACTGTTTATGCTGTCTATATCGCCTGCCAAACGTTATTCACTTCCCTAGACTGTTTCTGTGTCTAGGTGATAAGGTGGATTGGATTCAGACACATCATCCGGCAGCTGAGATCATTGTACTGGGTGACTTCAACGTTCACAACACCAACTGGCTCCGCTACTCCAATAGAACAGATGAAGTGCGAAGACAGGCTGAAACTTTAGCAATCAGCCATAATCTAACGCAGATTGTCGACGAACCAAAAAGAATACCAGATCACCCAACCGGTTTCCCGAACACCTTGGTTCTCTTTTCGATTTCAGATCCAGATGATTTTGGAGTGGAGGTCTCAACACCGCTAGGCAACTCAGACCACAACCTTATATCTGCTACTGGAACTATTGTGCTGCCCCTAAAAAAAGAGCATAAACCACCCAGATGCATTTGGCACTATCACGTGCTAATTGGGATGAGCTGCGTGAATTATTTTCGAGCTTCCCATTCAGTGATATTTTCCTTTCAGATCCTGACATCAATGTGTCCACTGAATCTATTACAGAAATGATTCACGCAGGAATGGATCTCTACATACCTCATTCCATGAAAAGAACAACAGCGCAAAAGCCATGGTTCAACAAAGACTGCGAAAGAGCCTCTGCAGCCAAGAGTAGAGCTTACAAGTCATGGAAGATGAATGCAACAGAGGAAGCAAGAATAACCTTCGTACGAATACGAAACGTATGCAACCTGACAACTACAACAGCAAAGGCCAATTTCAACGAATGGGTGACAATTCTGGTCTATGGCGAAGGCTGTCAGTGCCAATTTCTGCAAATCTGCGTTTCCGCCTCTTGTTAGAGAAGACGGAAGTATAGCATCATCTCCGAGTGAGACAGCCGATCTCTTTGCTCTCTTGTTCTCGAAGAATTCTGTACTAGATTCATCTAACGCAATACCACCGAACATTTCACCTTCAAATTCTTCCATGGCAGATATCAAGTTCAGAGTCCGCACTGTGAGACGGGCTCTCGAGCAGCTGAACTGCAAGAAGGCAGTTGGTCTGGACGAAATACCGCCAATCGTTCTGAGAAAGTGTGCTACCGAACTGGCACCCATTCTTAACCGTCTGTTTCAGATTTCTTATGAAAGCCAGACTTTTCCGAGTAGCTGGAGAATAACGAGAATTCAACCGATCCCAAAGAAAGGAAAGAAGTTCTTACCCCAAAACTACCGCCCTGTTGCACTTCTTCCCATTATGTCTAAAGAGAGTCATAAATGATGAACTCTTCAAATATCTTGAGTTGCAGGGAACGACCGTCAGTATGGTTTTCTCAGGCAAAGATCGACAGGAGATCTGCTTGCCTACGTCACTCATGTTTGTACATCAACGATGGAAAAACATGGGGAATCTAGAGCAATAGCCCTTGGCATCTCTGAAGCCTTCGATAGGGATTGGCATGCAGCCTTGTTGAATAAACTTGCTGCATATGGGCTTCCCGAAAAATTGCGGGATTGGATAAGTAGCTTTCTTTCAAATAGATCAATACAAGTTGTGGTCGACGATATAACATCTGATTCGTTTCCAGTTGCGAGCAGGAGTACTTCAGGAATCCATTCTTTCGCCAACCTTGTTTCTGTTGCAGATAAACGACCTTCTGTCATCTACAGAGAACAAGATCTTCGATATTGCAGACGATTGTACCCTGGTTTCTTCTTTCACTAGTCTGCATCCGATTACAGCTGCGGAATCTCATCGTCAGAGATGTCATTAAATTAATAACTTGAACTCTGACTTACAGAGGATATCTGAGTGGGGTCAGTTGAACCTGGTGAGCTTCAACGCGAGCAAGACGCATGCAACTACGTTTCCTAGAAAGGTCCCCGTTGGAGAACCTCTTCTAATAATGCAAGGCCAACAAATTGCATCCAAATATTCGATGCACCTTCTCGGAATAATGGTCAAGTCCAAGTTTTGCTGGAATGTACATGTATCAGCAATAGCATCATCGGCATCAGCTCAACTTAGTTTTCTTTTCAGAGCCAAGCAATACTTCACGTCATCTCAGCTGTTGTAAGGCGCAGATTCGACCTGCTTTGGAATATTGCTCCCATGTATGGGGATCTGCGCCCAAACATTCGTTGCGAATGTTGGATAGTGCGAAAAACGGACTAGAAGCCCATCGACCACCTAGAGATCACCTGCAATCTCCAACCGCTGGCTCTCAGAAGACAAGTTGCTGACCTTTCTCTGTTTTACAGATACTTCCACGGAAGATGCTCCAAGGAGCTGAAAGACCTTGTTCCGGGATGTTTTGCCGCAACACTAGGCTGGCAAGGAGTTCTCATCATATGGCGGTACATTTAACGATCTTTCGAACCTCTCTCTATAAGAATTCCTTCATTTACAGGGCCGGTGAGCTGTGAAACTCGCTTACGCCCAACATCTTGCCAATATCCTACAATTTGGCCCTCTTCAAGAAGCTAGTAAACAGACACCTCAATTCTTTCTAGGCGCCCACTCATGTGGTGTAACAGGTTTGCATATTCGCATAAAAAAATATCAAATAAGTATTTTCGTTGAGACGTAATTATTACCATCGATAAGATTTTCATTCACACAGTCCCAAGGAAAACTGCACCTACCCAAATTCTTAGCAATTTTTCAATACTAGCAAAAAGGAAAAGTACAAAATAATTGTGGAATAACCTCATCGATATTGTGCAAGTCTTATCGAGAAATTTACTTAAATATCCGACTTCAAGCAAATAGACATCTTTCTTACCTGCACCATTTTAATAAGCTCCTGAATATATAAAAGTAATAAGTTCAATTGAAGGGAATTTCATCCAATCTCACTTTTATGGATTACAATAAAACCAGGTTCATATTATCCTCGCTTTACGTTTCGACTCCTGTCGCCACTAGACCATTCCGTTAAATTGGCTTTAAACTCACCGCTGGAAGTGAAGGATCATAAAAGAGACGGTAGGCAATATGAATGTGTTTTACCTCAGTCTTGCGTCACCATATTCATGAAGATGAATGATATATGAATGCCAAGGATTGAGGTATTTCATCATTGACGAAATTCAAATTGCTTCACTTTAACCAGATTTTATTGTTCGCCCTAAATTTTTTTATATCGTCCTTAAACCATATGGTAGAGACATGAGATTGGAAAAGTGTATTTTGTCGGGATTTCTGTACCATTTACAATTTGTAGAAACAATTTTGAGAAATGTTTTTCAAGTTGTACGCTCTGCATTAGGCACATCGTTGAATGAACCATCAAATTTCCTTTTCATTGATCCAAGGTTGTCTGTACCGGGTGTCCACGAGGGGTGAGATATTATCAGAATATAGAGAAAGGAATGACCGATTGGAGAAATTTTTTGTTGTTGTCTTGAATGCTGAAATTGATACCATCTTTGTTATTTCAAATGGAATAATGTATGTTTCTATTTTTTTTATTGTAGAATATTCAATTCTGAACAATTTTTTCTCATATCATTCCAACCTAAATCAACCGAAAGGAAGATATGAATTTTTCAATCGGAAGTTTGCGATTTACGGTTGTCTGTTGAAATGCAACATAAAAATACTATATATCGATTGTTTCTAGCTCGTTATAAGTAAACAGGCTCAGTCAGTAGAATTCAATGCATTTAGAGGCTTCTCGGTATACAGGATGATCCCAAATCATGTGGCAAATCGTAGTACATTCAAGGGTACAAAAATCCGTTTTTTCAAATTAGACTACCTATTTCTGTACACACCATTCAACTCGTAATATTAATAGGCATCGATCTGTTAACGTTTTCCTTTACCTAAAATGCATCGTTTCCGAGTTATGTGCGATTTTATTCCAAAAATAACGATTTTTCGCGCGAGTACCCTGAAATTCGCAGATTATCTGACCGGAAATCTTTCAAATAATGCATTTCTCAATACGAGACCCATCTCAAAATCTTCATCAAAGTAATTCTGGTCAGAATTCCGGGAGATTAATAATAATAAATAATAAAGTTTATTTGCAGTTCATAGATTATAAAATTAACAGAAAGAGTATTTCTTACACTCAAAAGTACCGTGAGTACAAATTCCTTTGTGATTCAATCCACATCAGAACTCAAGCAATAAAGGTGGGATAATATCAAGTCCATTCGAAAGAACTTTATTCTGGCCAACACCCAAAGAAAATTGCTCAAAAGAAAGAATGAAAAAGTACCCTCTGCTGTATCTTCATTGCAATGGCATGAGAATAAGGAAAAGAGGAAAAATAAATTAGAGGAAGAGAAACGGAAAAGGTTAGAAGAAAAAGCAACAAATTCAAGAGACACAAAATCTGAAGACTGCTCAGAAATTAACCTTAAAAAACCTAAAACTGACAGAAAAAAGGCAAAAAGAACTGATCATGATCATGATACAAGTACAGAGTAAGAGAAATTGGAGAAATCTGTCGACAGTTTAGAGGATATATCTGATGATATTACGTCTGCTGAGCATGAAATCGACAAAAGTAAACTGAAGCAGGGTGATTTTGCTATCATCACTTTCCCAGAAAGAAGAAATTCCACAAGTTTGTTTGCATAATACAAAAAGTTTCTAGAAGAGTTGTTGAAGTTATGGCGATGGTGAGCTGCGACGAATTTGAAACTGTGTTCGAAGAAAATGAAAAAGACATAAGTGAAATAAGTATATCTCAAATAATAAAAATCCTTGACGCCCTAAAATGATAGTAACAGGAGATAGAATCAAAAACAAATTTGATATTTTATTACCAGTTGATAGATAGATTATCTATTCATCTTATGTATAAGTCGAATAATATCCAATCCTCAAGTTTGGTCTTTCCTTCATGTCCAAAACTTTGTCAAATAAAAGTTACTTTTTCTGTCTAATTTCTTGATATTAAATTAGACAAGTTATGTCAACCCTTAGCGCTTGCGGATGTCTACCACTAGTGGTTTCGTTTTTAAGTGCTGTCATTTACTAGTTCACTTGACGAACTTGAAAAAAATCATTTGAAATGAAAAATGATGAAATGAGTTTTTCGTTTGAAAAATATAATGTTCGAATGTTGTTCTATTAACGAAAATAGTCAGAATTGTAAATTTTTGGCTAATGAATTTTATTTGATGCATTGTTCTTGAACTGTCTAGCATTAGTGCTTTTACCATATTTGTGAAATGGACAAAACACTTTCACCAACTACCAACTGATGCATACAAATGACAAAACTACTTCAACAACTTTCTAATATATATCTTAATAATAATTACTTCTCTTAGAGTTGAATTCGAAGAATATACTTAATAATATGGAATTTATCCACTGATAGTGAAACATCTGCCAGTATTTTCGTTGATACTTTCTCCAAAGCCTTCTCTAGAGAACCTGCAGGCCCTCTGCCAAAGTTCTCTGCCAGAAGAAACCAAAACACTATAAGTGATATAACCATATCTCCAGAACTTGTGAATGCGGCTATCAAGGGACTGAAATCAAATTCGTCTCCTGGACTAGATGGAATATCCGTCAAATTATATAAATCTTGTATCAGTTTGCTGTTAGGTCCACTGTCTCAGATAATGTCGACATCGCTTAAAACGCATTCACTTCCAAGTTGTTGGACGAAGGCATCTGTAACTCATGTGTTTAAAAAAGGCGACAAATGCTCCTCAGACAATGAAAGACCGATTTCAATAACTTCTACTGCTGTCAAAGGTATGGAATGGATAGTTGTCAACACTCTGCTGCAGTTTCTCATGAGTAATGATATCATCCGCAAGGAGCAGTATGGCTTCATTCCAGGAAGGTCCGTCATGACGCGTCTGCTTCAATGTATTGACCAGTGGACAAGGTCTCTGGATAGAGGTGATCCAGTGGACATAGTCTACTTGCACTCCTCTAGAGCCTTCGATCGTGTTCCTCTTAGAAGACTCCTCCACAAACTCCAGCACGTTGGAATTCGAGGAGATTTGCTACTGTGGATCAAAAGATTTCTTTGAGGAAGAGAGTTTTCAGTTAAGGTTGGTGGTGAAAGATCTGTATTCGCTTCTGTAGAAAGTAGGGTCCCCCAAGGCTCAGTGCTGGGCCTCCTACTGTTTCTGGTCTACATTTTTGATCTGCCTTCTTCTTTGAAATCTGCCTGCTTCTCATATGCTGATGATACAAAAATTTTCAATTGTCCCATCTTGCATCACATCACCCTACTTGATGATGACTTGAACATTATTACTCGTAGGTGCGAAGACTGGCTCCTGCCACTAGATACCGAAAAGTGTAAGGTTCTTCACTTGGGGAAAAATAATCCTCATTTGGTATATTTCGTTAATGGTCACCAAATAGAAAGTGTAGAAATGCACAACGATCTTCGAGTAATTGTATCGGCAGATTTTCAATGTTCTAATAAGGCCAAAAGTACACTTTACTTACTTCAAAGATATATATTTTCATGGATGTGATCGCTCTACCGCTGCAGAACTATACAAGACTTACGTCCGCGCATCCACATCCTTGGCTAACTAAAGACGTGAAGCTTTTAGAATCCATTCAGGGAAGGGCTACTAGGATGGCGTATGGTGTCGTACGCCCAAGCTATGAGGAGCGCTTGTCGATTATGAAGATTCCTACTTTAGTTCATAGGCGACTAAGAGGAGATCTGATAGTCGTCTACAAAATTACGCATGGCCTATTCAACAGTGACTTAAGTGACCTTTTCGAACTTAATATGAGTAACTTACGTGAACAAGTCAGTACGTGAACGGTTCCGTCAGCATCTCGCGAGCACTTCATTTCGAATAGGACCTTCAGTGTTTGGAACAGTCTAACGGATAGTGTAGTTGGTTCTGCATCAGTAAATGCCTTCAAGAATTCTTTGGACAATTGGTTCATTAATAATAGAGTTGCTTAGTTTATTTCAAATCAGCCAATAATTATTTCAGATTATTTCCTTTAGCTTTTAGTTTTCAGTTATGTTTAAGTATTGATTCTCATTTTGTCATTTCACTTTTATTTTGTCACTGAATATTTAGTGTACTATTTGAGTTTATAGATTCCAATTCCCTCGGTTAGCGAAGGAAGCAGCGTAATACCGAGTAGGGATACTGCAACACAAAACCAAGTGGAAAACAACATCAATACCTCCCAACCGACTCTTGATGTTTCAACGGCGGCGCAAGCCATTATGCCTACGACCACGAGAGCCGGACTCCCTAGGAAACGCATGAAGTGGACCCCAGAAATGAATTCCTTCATTATGCGTTCCTATTACAAGATTACAATCTTGGAATCGGAAATGACAGCATATAGATACGCGTTACATCTTGCGTTCGTAGAAAAATATCATGAAATACAGCACATATCCGAGAAGAGAATTTCGGATCAACGAAGAACAATCGTTAAAAACAGACTACTTTCTTCAGAAACGCTGCAAAGCATACGAGAAGAGGTCATAATGGATCTCAGAAGCGAAAATGATACTCATAATGGTATACCTGCTGGAGTCAATGAAAGTGTTACAGATAACATCGAAGCCACAGAAACGAATATAAATATGGAACGCCCTCCTGAGCCGAATCAGCAGAACGAATATATGTATTTAGCAAGATCGGAACTCAACAGAGCAATAACTGAATTCAGTGGTAGTAACCCAACTTAAAAGCCTAAACTGCCCAAACTCAAGACGAACAAGAACACCAATATCATCCTAGCAAGCGTGAATTCAGTGTTTGAAGAATATACCGACCTGAACACTTTGGAGAAGATTCACACTTTGATTTACTGTGGAGCTGTAGCGGTTCTTCGACTTCACAAACAACAAATCTCCACAACTCTGATTCAAGCTGAGCCAAAAAGCGTCAGAAAACCACCATGGCAAAAACGACTGGAGAAGGATATTGATAATATTAGAGCAGAAATCGGTCGCCTCACAGAATTCCTGAGAAACAGAAAACCCTCAAGGCGCTTGAAATCACATATACGCAAAATTTACAGGAGAATTGGTACGAGCACGAAACACCCTGATCACAAACAACACATCGACGTGTATATGGACACTTTGAAACAGAAACTCCAAGCAAAAGCAAAAAAGCAAGATACGTCAAGTGTACTGAAAGGAAACACCAAAACCAAAGGTTCCTCCAAAACGCGGCCAATTTTCATAAGGGAAATAACAAAACTGCGACCAACAATAACAGAGAAGTACCTGACGCACAGTGCTTGACCGATTATTGGTCATCACTATGGTCGAACCCCAAAGAGCACAGTAGAGATGCGGAATGGATCACGCATGAAAAAGAACGCCTTGATATCGAACATATGGACTTCGAAGGAATAACGGAGGAAGAAATCACAACAGTAGTTAGAGCGACCAACAATTGGAAGGCAACAGGTATAGATAATATCCACAACTACTGGTACAAGAAGTTTGATAAGTTCCATGGAGCCCTAGCGAAACAGCTCACGTACGTTCTTCAACATCCCAAGAAAACACCCACTTTCCTAACACAACGCTTGACATATATGCAACCTAAAAGCGATAGAACACAGGATCCGTCTCAATATAGGCCAATCACTTGCCTGCCAACACTCTACAAAATACTCACCTCATGCATATCCAATCGAATATACCAACACCTTGACGACAACAATATATTAGCAGAGGAGCAGAAAGGATGCAGAAAGAAACACCTCGGGTGCAAGGAACAACTCATCATCGATTCTGTGATAATGAAACAGGCACGCGTAGGGCATCGGAATGTTCATTCAGCTTTTCTCGATTATCTGAAGGTATTCGATAGTACCGCCCATTCTTGGCTTGTCGAAGTATTGCAGATATACAGAATTCACCCAGCCCTGGTAGAGTTCTTGAAGACAACAATGACACACTGGCGCACGTCTCTGCAGATCAACATGAACAATACATCAATTAAAACCGACGAGATACCCATACGTCGTGGAATTTTTCAAGGAGACTCTTTGAGTCCACTATGGTTCTGTTTAGCTATGAACCCATTGTCCTCAATGCTCAATAGAACAGGATACGGATTTAGGATAAAAACAGAAAGGAATCATCATACAGTTTCCCACCTGCTGTATATCGATGACATCAAATTATATGCTTCGAACAAGAAGCAATTGGATGATTTGCTTAAAACTGTCAGTGAGTTCTCGGCAGAGGTTCATATGAAATTCGGGATTGAAAAATGTAAGACCCTGAACATTCAAAGAGGGAAAGTCATATATGGTGAAACACAACTTCCAAACGGTGATATTATACAGTGCATGAGAGAAGGCGAAACATACAAGTATCTGGGATACCAACAAGCCAGATTGCTAGACCAAAAACAATCAAAGGAGAAGATTCGTTCAGAATACAGTCAGCGTCTGGAGTCTGTGCTGAAATCGATGTTGAACTCGGGGAATCTGATCAAGGCAATTAACACCTACGCCATTCCAGTGTTGCTCTACTCATTTGGAATAATCAGATGGACTAAGACAGATCTGGATGATATTCAAAGACAGACCCGAACGATGCTGACAAAGTACAACAATCATCATCCAAAATCGTCTGTGATACGAACAACTTTGTAGCGGAAAGAAGGAGGACGCGGATTAATAGATGTTGTCAATTTACACACCGAACAGATAAAAAATCTAACTCTTGCTACCAGAGATGATCTGCTAAATCTACCGTTCCTATCAGATACTGAAAAACAAGAGCAATGGTCAAGAAAGGAATTGCATGGACGACATCACCATGAGATTAATCAACCACACATCGACAAAGAAGCCTCCAACAAATGGTTGATGAAAGGAGAATTATTCGCGGAAACAGAGGGATTCCTTATGGCCATCCAAGACCAAGTGATCGCTACAAACAACTACAAAAAATTTATTATGAAGGACGGAACATTACAAACAGATAGGTGCATAAAATGCCATATAAGATCGGAAACTATACAGCATATTACGTCCGGATGCGAACAACTGGCCAATACGGATCATCTTCACAGGCATAATCAAGTGTGTAACATTATCCATCAGAAACTTGCACACAAGTACGGACTTCTGAATACCTTCCAGCCATATTACAAGTATCAACCGGCGCCCGTATTGGAAAATGACTCTATCAGATTATACTACGATAGGCCTGTTATCACTGACAGAATGGTGACGAATAATAGGCCGGACATAGTGGTGTATGATAAGAGAGCCAGAAGAGCAATGCTGGTGGATGTCGCCATACCGAATAATAACAACGTGCTGAACAAGTTCCAGGAGAAAAAGTCCAAATACACAGACCTTGCTTTTGAGATCAAGAAGATGTGGCACCTCGTTGAAATAGATATTGTTCCTGTTATCGTATCCTCGACTGGGTTAATACCCAAAACTTTGCATGATGGTCTTAAGAAATTAGAATTGCATAAGAATACCTATATAGAAATGCAAAAAGCTGTAATTCTTAATACATGTAGGATAGTTAGGAAATTTATGTCAAGTATATTGTAATCGAGCCTATTCCCTTTGATTGCTAAATCTGGGAAAGGTAAATTATATCCAGCTAACAGCTGAGATAGTGCATAAGTCCACGATAATAAATACTCTTCAACCCTTTTCCGAGTGAACATTTGTCTAAACAGTACCTGTGTACCATTGAGTAATCAAAACTATTTTGTTCATTGTGAATCATTGATGATAGGAATTATTAATTGAATTTTACGTCTATAATGGTCTCATATACAGGTTAGGTTAGGTTAGGTTATGTAAAGATATTGTTTAGGATGAAAATGGTTTCCATAACAATTAATAGGTTTTCAACTACAACTAAGTGCTTACGAGTTTTTGAGAAAAATAGAAATGAAACCCACCTGAATTGCCAATATTATACCCAGGTACCCATGATTTAAATATGTAAGAATTGATGGCACGCCTATGACATCCTGTCACTTGAAGATTTATTACTCTACGGCTTTACAAAATCGACTATAGTGACAAATCAATGAAAATGTTGCACGCTATCAGAATATCATTCAAGATGCAAGTAGATGTTTGTTCCATTGAAATCGATCAACAATAGTAAGAGATATATCTTGGGAGTTTTTCACGAGACACCCTATATATTTAACCAGAATTACTTCATATTTGCTTCATTGTTTTCTTTTGTCATCAGTTTTCACGGAACACACGGAACATATAAACGAGGACAATTTTATATGAATTTATTCAATCGTCTACCCTAGAATTCAATTCAATTAAATCGTATTCAGACACGACCAATTGCTGAAAATATTAACAATAAATATAATTTTATTCATAACTAGTTGACCCAATCATCTTATCGAAATTTCAATAAATTTCAAGATTTTCCTGCAGATCGTCCAGATTTTTGAATTCAGTTATTTTCATCACACAAATGGAACTAACGAACGAAAAAAAGAATATAAAAATCAGTTATCTATTAATTTAACTTATTTGTTGGTAGCAAAATCATAGTAAAATAGAAACTAAGACTTGGGATTATTTGAATATCTAACATTCAATCTATTTTCCTTCAGTGAATCATCTAAATAATGTCTGACGCAATTCGTGAACGAGAACGAATTTATTTCTTCCATTTATCTCAATTGTTTCTGGTCAAATGATTAAATGCATGTCATTTTTGGCTGCGAATAAACCTGCTGATCCCCTGGGCTCGAATAATCTAAATGGAAGCGTGATCCATCCAAATATATCTTCAACATTTACTAATTGAAATCGCAAAACCAGATTAACGATTCTTTTTTTCAACAACTCCTCCCCGAACAAATTCCTTGTGGGTCAAGAATGTTTCATGCAGTTAAATATGCATAATATTTGCTATGAGAATTTGCTAATTCGTTATCTGATACTTCATAGACCGGATCGAGAATGCAAATCCAGATGTTGAGTGGTATGATATAAATTAACTTCTATTATATCATTAATCACATGTGGTGTTGCTGACATTTTAGAGATTATGGCTACTATGTACAACGCGAACATTAGAGGTCGTTCGTTGCTATCGTTACATAAATACAGAGGCGGCCGACAAGCGGCCTTTCGCTTGTTAGCACAGTCAATAGAAAATGAAAAAACCTACTTCAAACTACACAAATTTCTCATCGCAAAAAGAAAACATTTGGTGTCAAAATAAGGGATCCACTTTCTTGCCCTGAAATTTTGTTCCGGTTCTCGTTGATAAACGAGTGTAATAAATGATATCCAACGCTTTTTTGTTTGTTTGTTATTCCTTTAACGTGCTCTATTTCCGCCTTTCGGCCAATGACACGCATTGGGAATTCTGTCACCTCATCAACCCGGGAATTTTTCTGAACCCCTCTCGTGTCGAGGGAAGGGATCTTCAATGTCCAACACGTATCTGTTAGACAGGACCGACGGCTTTACATCTCCTCCGAAATAAGGAGACTCGAGCATTTCCCAGAATCCGAAAAATCGCACCGACTTTGTGGGGATCGAACCCTGGTAACTCTGTGCAGGAGACGATCATCATATCACCTACGCCACCGAGCCGAATTCCAACGCTTTTGCTGAGATGAAAAATGTAGATAATTTAATTCTCTACAATTCTACTGTCCGCTATTTTTCTGGAAAAAAGCAAATTTGAATTTTAGGTTTTTTGCGGTTATCTCGTGAAATATGCGTTTTTCGAGAAAACTGGCGCAGTAAAAATGTAAGAACAAACAGGAGCCCGCTCTACAGAGAACTAGCCGCATAACCAGGTACGAGGGATGTTCTTTATATTTACATTCTAGGACATAGCGGACAGTATTCAAAATGAATCTCTATGATTTTTCAATATAAATCCAAAATTTCAGTTCTATGCGTGCTCTACTCTGCCATAACAAACTCTCAAACTTGGCAACTTAGTTGAAAAATAGAATTAAACAGTGAGTATTTTCGTGCAATAATTTTCTACAAATTTCAAAGGCAAATGCGAAATGTTTGCCGAAAAATGAAAGACTTCTACTGTGTTACTTCTGCAACCTCATAGGGGCACGTCGATGCAAGAGCGACTCGCGTAACTCGTGAAACATCTGAAGGCGAAAACCTATATACTTAGTTCTCTTGATTCTCAAAAAATTATCCCTTCAGTCAGAACGATGTTTGAATCGCCTTGAACGAATTGGAAATTCAACTTACATTGTTATGAAGCTTCTCAAGTGAGGCTCCTAATGAACAGAAATATGGCTCATAAAGCAACCATTTGAAATCAGGACCGGCGGTTGTAGATCAAATTTTGTTTTTTGCGTGTCTTTACAGAATGTGTAAAGTTAGGATTGATCGAGAACTCTTTATGAGACTATGTGAGGAGGAAAAAGAATCAATAGAACACGTTATGAGCGAACGCCACTTGGAGATAGGCTAAGGAACTTGGATCTAATAAACTGAAGCTGATTGCGCTTATTAAGCTGTCACCCACAAGCCTGCACAAGAAGGATGGAGCTTGTAGATGAAATTTGGGACAGAATGTGCCACAAAAGAGCACTGGGTCTTAGTGGAAAGGTTGCCAATTGGCTCACACTCAATTTGCATAAATATATGTCTTTTTCTGGTCAGAATGTCTCGAGGTTGGTAACACTGGATGACTGTGCGTTAAAGTGACGCAAAATTCAACGAGAATTTTGAATCTCAGCTGTTGACAAACCACTTCGACCTAATATATCATAGCACCCAATCGTTGAATATCTACATATTCTTTCGCAACAATTTATAAAACCATAAAAATTGCAAGCATCATCGTCCGTTACCACTTCATTTTGCCAGTCTTTGCCCATTTTCTGTCCTTCATTCTGATCTTATACAGGGTGCTTCAACGAAAACTAAACAGAGGCTATATCTGCCAAGATATTCATTTCTGATCAAAACGCAAAAACAGGTCAATTTTTGTTTCAAGGGGACATCTTTTCGGGTACAAAACTTGCCTGAAATATCTCGAATTTCAACCCCCAGAGCAGGGGTGACCACCCTTGAAAACTTGGAAGAGGGTAGATGGGTTGAGTGATACCTCGAAAGAAAGGTATTTTATTGTCTGCATCCCCGTGAACGAATTTTCATTTTTGTTTGAAAACTGTAGAAGATACAGAGTGAGCTACAGAAAAATAGAGGAGACTATCTATCGCTCTGAGCTATTCAAGTATTAGTGCAAAAAAGTGGAACAGATTCATTCCAGGTCAAAGGCTGTCATCTTTGATCTAAATGAATCTATTCCAGTTTTCCGCACTAATACTCCAATAGTCTTGGGGCGATAGTCTTTTCTATTTTTCAGTGGCTCCCTCTGTATCTTCTACAGTTTTCAATCAAAAATGAAGATTCTTTCACGGGAATGCAGACAAAGATAATATCTTTCTTTCGAGTTATCACTCGACCCATCTACCCTCTTCCAAATTTCCAAGGTTTGTCACCCCTGCTCCAGTGGTTGAAATTCTAAATGAGTATAGTACTTGATGATGACTGCCATTGATCAGCATGGATCTGTTCCATTTTACCTCACTGAAACTTGAATAGTCCCAGGGAAATAGTCTTCCCTATCTTTCAGTTGCTCACCCTGTATCTTTTACAGTTTTCAATTACAAATGGAAATTCGTTCAAGGCAATGTAAACAAAGATACCACCTTTCTTTTGACTCAACACAAAATGTTCAAGGATTGCAACCCTCGCCTAGGGGATTGATATTTCAGGCAAGTATTGTACCCCAAAAGATGTCCCCCTTGAAACAAAAATTGACCTGTTTTTGCGTTTTGATCAGAAATGAATATCTTGGTAGATATAGCCTGTGTTTAGTTTTCGTTGAAGCACCCTGTATATGGATTATGTACCATGTGTAAAATACACAAATTGTAACAATATTGACAAAGGATATCCAGCCTCAGAAACTATATCTTCTGCGAAATCAACACGGTCCTTTTCTCATTAAATTTCTGACACCAGCCTTCTATATGCAAACCATAGAAGTGCCAATAGACCAGTTTGTCGAATTTATGCTAAAAACAAGCCACCTGAACTTTGACACTCAGCAACACTACAATGCTGCCCTAAATTTAGATGGAGTTGCATTGTCAGGAAAATTTTCAAGTTATTTCCGTTATACCATCAGACGAAATAGTACTTGAGTCTCTTAAATTGGAAATTAAATCAACCAGTTTTTCCGGACATTATAAGAGAAAAAATCACAATTGCTCAAATAGGATGCAAATACGTCTGGTATTCAGTTCATTATTTTAACTTTCATTATATCATTCACGGACAGCTATGCAAAAGATATATTTTATTTCTAAATAATATATGAATCCCATGAAAATAAGAATCCTAGTAATGTTAACTGATGTTTGATGGTTGATGATTATAGATATCAAGAAACCTCGTTAACATTCTTAGTCGTAAAATAATGATAACATTTCCCTGCATAATTTCAGGTGCGCGAATAGTTACCTTGACAATGGACAATATTATCATCAATCCTTGAAACAATGCATACCTAAAGACTGAGGAAACAATGAAGTAAAGTGAAGTGATTTTGCTTAAACATATCGGATGATTCGTGAAAAACGCCACAAGCTATAGCTCCTACAATTGTTGATCGATTTCAATGAAACAAAAACCGAATTGCATCATGAATGATATTCATGGTAAAATTTACAAAAGGAATAATGCGAAAGATAATAGAAAGAATGGAAGCTGAGGCATCGACTCCAAAAAACTACTAAAGAATGGAGATAGAATAAATATGACGCAGACATTGGCTGTAGAAAAGGATGAAGATAATAAGAATGATGATATGAAATTGCGAAACGTAAAGAATCAGTCGGAAACTATACAGAAACAATTGAAAATGAAACAAAGAAAGAAAGATACATGGAAATTAGGAACTTGGAACACAAGGAGTATACAAGGCAAAGAAAAGGAATTGGAATACGAATTTGAGAAATCAGAGCTTGAAATTCTTGCTATAACAGAAATGAACAAGAAAGGCCAAGGAATAATTGAGTTAGAAAACAAACACATTAATATACAGCGGAGTAAACGAAAAAACCAGGGCGACAGCAGAAGTTGCATGTTTGATAAATGAAGAAATCGCAGAGCAGATATTAAGCTGGAAAGCGTGGTCAGCAATTATATTCACAGTTGAATTAAGGAATCCGAACATGAACAAAAGAACAATAATTGTGGTCTATGGACCAAACGAAGACGAATGAGTTAGTAGGAAAATCGGCTACAGAAGAAGCAGAGGGCAGTATTTATACCGCAGATGACTTCAACGGAAGAGTAGGACAGCGAAATAATGATAGTATTTATAGGACAGTTTTAGGCAAATTTGAAGAACAAACAAGAAATAGCAATGGGACGAAACTACTAGACTTTGTGGCAATGAATAACTTGATAATCAGTAACAGTTTCTTCGAACACAAGAATATACATCAATATACGAGATAAGTAGAGAGTAGAAACGAGAAATCATTAGTATACTACATATTGGTAGAGAAAAGTAACCTGAAAAAATAAAAGACATTAGTGTGAGAAGAGAAGCTGAAATAGGGAACGACAATCATTTACTAGTAGCTTATATCAAAAAGGAACTGAAAGACGACGGTAAAGAGATATCAGTAAAAAAAGATCGAACATGAATCGATAAAGGATTAAAAACTCGCCTACCCATAATACGCCAAAATGTTCGAGCAAACCATATCAAGGAAACTAGAAAATATAGAAGATGCAACAGAGAATATGAGCACAGAAGACTTATGGAAGTATTTCAAAAGCACTCGTCTCGATTCTGCTAAAGAAGTATGTGGAAGCAGCAGAATGAGAAATAACGCAAAACAAACGGCATGGTGGACAGATGCAATTAGAGAGGAATTGAGAATTAAGAAGAGAGCATGAGCAAATTATCTCAACTGTAAAACTATAGAGAAATATGAGTTATACAAACAACGAAAAAAACGAGTGAAAGATCTAGTCTTGGCATCTAAAAGAAGAAAATATGTAGAAGTCGAGAGCAAAGCAAACCAAAAGCTATTCTACAAAATAGTTAGATCATGTAGAAGGAAAAAGAACTCTGACATTTATAACATCAAGGACAAAAATGGAGAAATACTTATAGATGACAGGAAAGTAATGGAAAGATGGAAGCAATATTTTCAAGAGCTACTTGGGAGCGAAGGAAACGGATGAGAGGATAGTGAAGTTTGCATAGTAGAAGATAGAGACCAAGAAAAGATAACAAAACAGGAATTACAGGAAGCTATAAAACGCTCGAAAATGAAAAGCCCCAGGCTATGACAAGATTACGACCGAAATGATCAAGAATATGAGACAATATGGAGAATGAAAAATATATAATAGGGTATGGCAAGAAGAACAAATCCCGGAAGACTGGCAGATTTCAATGATGATTCCAATTTACAAATCAGGTGACAAACATGCATGTAGCAACTACAGAGGAATCACGTTATTATTCACGGCTATGAAAATATATGAACAAATGATAGATATGAAGCTGAGGCCACTTATTGAAAGAACATTGGGAGAGACACACAGTGGATTTCAAAAGGAAGAAGTCTTCAAGATCATATATTCAGCATAAAGATATTGCTGGAAAAATCTAACAGGTTGAAGGAGAAAATATACCTAGCGTTCATAGACTTGGAAAAAGCTTTTGTTGGAGTTCCTAGACGAGATTATGGGAAATACTACGTAGAAGAGGAATCAAAGCAAAAATTATAAGACTGATAATAAATATATATGAAAGTAATAGAAATTGCATTATAAGCGGAAACATTCGACAGGGTGGTGGGCTTAATCATCTGTTGTTCATAATCTTTATGGATGAAATAATTAAAAATTGCTCGACAGATGTAAGGAAAATCCAGATTGGATACAGAAACTTACAGCAAGTAGAAGTATCAGAAGGGGCATACGCGAATGATATAATGATAATGGCTAGCAATGAAAAAGATCTTCAGAAAAACTTGAATATATGGAACAGAGAATAAGAGAAGAGTGGTATGAAAATGAACAAAGAAAAAGCTAAGGTAATGGTGATTGGAACAGAAAAGGAATACCAAAATATACAGATAGAGGGGACAAAAATAGAACAAGAGGAAAAATATAATTACTTAGGAGTTGAACTCGAAGAATCAGGAAAGCAAGATGCTGAAATCAATGATAGGATCGAAAAGACCATGAAGGCATATTATGCTATCAGCAACAATTTCGTAAATGAGAAAGAAGTGTCAAGAGCCACAAAAATGAAAGTATTCACATCTATCTATAGGACTATACTGACATTTGGATGTAATTCATGGGTTCTAGATAAAAACCAAAAAAGTGAAATTCAATCTGTCGAAATGAAATATCTTAGGAGGGTAAGGGGAGTGATAAAGAGGGATAAGCTAAAGAATATTGACATCCGAAAAAAATTAGGTTAGATTAGGTGAAATTCACAGAGAAAATGCAGCTCAGCTGGAGGGGACATCTTCAGAGAATGGATAATACACGGCAAGTCAAACGTATATGGGAGACAAAGACTAACGGAAAGTTGAAAAGAGGTAGACCACGACAAACGTGGGATGGAGTAATAGCGGAAATATTGAGACAACAGGGCAAAAATTGAACAGAGGCTAAAATAATCTCGAGACAGAAGATTGAATGGAGAAATTTCATATATGAACAAGATTGTTGATATATCGAATTTTCATGAAATGTTAATATACTGTAGACCCTACACCATTTCAGATGGTAAAAGGGATTTTGATAATACATATATATATATATATATATATATATATATATATATATATATATATATATATATATATATATATATATATATATATATATATATATATTTCATATATATATATATATTTATAATAACCCCATATTTTAATTTTATTTTCGAATACCTCTTCAATTTTGACCTTTTCACTTTATCAAATCGTAATTCATATTTTAATTTTATTTTCGAATACTTCTTCAATTTTCAGTATTATTCACTAACTTAATTCCGTATTTTCCGGGCTCAAAACGTAAAGAATGAAGTAAGCTCTGTGGCGGAATACAATTGAAAATCACAGAGCAATCCTCATAGAATTTCAATAGATATCATTCGAGAATTTAGACTCTATCATGGACGATTTCCAGATTGTTAAGAAGCAGAGCGCCGCAAGTTTTCCACACTCGAAAACGACTTACTCAAAATCGGGTCATTCGAGAAACCGAGAACTCCCAAAAGGAAGATAAAAGAAGAAATGAAACTGAATGTCTTATTGAGTGTCTTCAAAGCTGAAAAATAGAAATTTTTGAAAAACGTTCAAGCTTTTGAGAAAGATGACATTATAAGACGCCTCGAGTCTCCAGATTTTTAATAGGAAAATGCAATCAGATTATTCTTTTTTCAAAACGTATCATTGTATCATTTGATCTAATGAATAAACTTTCCAAAAAAATCGTCGTTTCAAAAGAAATAATTTAGATATAGGAGGCAGTAGAATAACATAATGAACAATAATTTTCAGAGAAGATTCGGTGTGAACGTCAGGTGCGCCATTTATTCGAATCGATTGATAGGACCTGTTTACATTGAAGGAAACTTGTATCAGAACGATTATAATGAAACCCTCCTTCGAATATTGCAAGATTTCCTCGAAGATCTTCCAACGAAAGAACGAAGAAAAATCTACTTCTAACAAGATGGTGCTGCTTCTCACAACGCAACTTTGGATGGAACTGACTGAAGGATAATTTTGGTGATAAATAGTTAGAGATGAATGTTTCTGTAAGGTGGCCAGCCAGCTCCCCAGATTTGAATCCTTCCTAATTCTTGACTCTGGTGTCACAGGATCGAGTTTACAGCACTCCACCAAAACACTTGGACGTCTTGAAAAAAGAGTGAAAACAGCCTATCTAAATATTCCTCCAGATACCGTTCTGAATGCAACACCAGCCATATTCTGTATTCGACAACACGGAGGTCATTTTCAACAATTTTTGGGAAGAAACTTTTGATACAAGTTGACTTTTCGATTAACTGAAACAGATATCTCCACTATCTTGAGTTTTTGTCGAGTATGGTAAACTTGCACCGCTCTAGTTCATCACGATCTGGAAATCATTCCTGATAGAGTCCAACTGTACTATTTCTGTTAGTCTGAAAATGAAATTGAATCATGTCTGTATCTACTTGATTACCGTCTTCCATACTCCGAGAAAAAGACTCGAAACGAAACACTGACAACAATTAGGTACCTCATCTGTTATAATTTCTCGTTAATAATTGCGAATGATATCCATTATAATTCTATGAAGATTGCTTTGTGATTTTCAATGGTATTCTGTCACAGAACTTACTTCAGTATTCATTAGCAACTTCTGTTACCTTTTGAGTCTTTTTTTTACGCAAACCCCGTAATAATGTAAGTTTGCTAGAATAAAGACCAAAACACTTGATTCGTACTAAGCGGTCTGAAAATCATCAATACGAAATTTTTCAAATTTTTCGATGTTGACTCTATCGATTTGAACTTCAGATGACCTTGAACCGGACGTAATTAAATGCAACAGAATTCTGTTGCCTCAAAAACGTGCTTTTTTTTCAATTTTTCCCACTGCTCTTACAATTTTATCCCATAAAATTTTTGAATGGCCTTCAAATAGCCCCGAAATTTTAGTAATCTTTAGGAAACATTACACGAGTGAACTAACCTCGAATTTGTATTTTGCGGCCTTAAAAACAGCCATATGAATTATTCCAGAACTTTTGATTGATGATTCTCTCGATTTGACTTTCGAATGGCCTTGAACCGGACGTGCTGGAGGTCGAGACAGCTTGTATTCGGATTCAGCGCCGTCAAAAACGTACAAGTGATTTGTTTCAGATTTTTCAAACAGGTCTCAAAATTTTAACCTTCAAGATGACTTTGAATTAATCCTCTGGGAAAGGTCGCACGAATAAACTTAACACAGATTCGTAATCACTTTGAGTGAATTTTTGCAGATTTTATGATCGCGAACTCTCGATTCGACCTTCAGATGACCTTGAACCGAACAGAATGAAAGTCAACAGAGCTTGTATTCGGATTATGCGGCCCCAAAAGCGTACACTTGTTTTTTTCAAATTTTTTCAACTGCTTTCAAAATTGTTTCGTTAAATTTTGAAATAACCTTGAAATTACCTTGACTAATCTTCAGGAAACATCGCATAAATTTTACAGAGATTTCGATTGATGATTCTCTTGATTTGACTATCGAGTGGCCTTCAACGTCATGGAGGTCAAGAGAGCTTGTGTTCGGATTCCGCGGCGTCAAAAAGTGATTTTTTCAGATTTATCGAATAGTTCTCAAAATGTTTCATGAATAACTTTGAATCACCTGTAGGAAAGGTAGCACAAATAAACATAGATTCGTAGTTAGTATGCATAAACTTTTTCAGGTTTTTTGGTCGCCAATTCTCGATTTGACCTTCTAATGACCTTGAACATAACTTAATTGATGTTTACTGAACCTCTTATTGTAATCAGCAAGCCCAAATATCCTAAAAACCATTGCCTGTTTCCCATGTTGACCAGTAGATAAAACGTTGACCTGTGTAATCGAAAGACCTGTTTGTACTCCGTTAGCAGTGGCGTACTCTGATGAAGTAAGATTCAACACTGAGCGCTTACTGAATCCACTTTACAGAAGGAGAGATAAATTTTCACTTAGCTCAACTAAAAAGCATTGTGGGTTATATCAGGGGAGGTACAGGGCTAGAGGGTGAGTCGGAAGGCACACGATTATGTTCGACCAGTGGAGGCACGGTATTGAGGATAACGTACAAGACCTTTCTGACGATTTTATAAGTAGGTGATAGTGGGAGGTAGAGAGTTGAGCAGACTTGCTCAAAGTCGGCATGAACAATAGTCCCCCACGAAGCAAAATCGATCTTTTTCAAGGTTTTTCGCTGAAGCTCCCTTCTTCTGAGTTAGAGGAAGGGGTCAAATTTTCGTTGGAACATCCTGTATAATAGATGCTGCAACATCGCTCCTATGAATCTAGGTTAATATTGCATTTCTAAAGTCGGAGTTAAGGGTCGTGATGAAGTGATATTATATATATGGCACCAAAAGCGGCTCGTTCTCCTAGATATTTACGTAACCTGCACGGCTTGATGTTGATTACATATTCATGGGATATGGAGATTCCCGTTCAGTAGAAGTAAATTATGGATGAGTTTCTTGATAAAACACTGAATTTTCGTTGACTTTCCACAGCAAACTTCCGAAAAATAATTCACGTTCATATTCGCACTGACATTCAAGTGATGGAATATTTTTTCACTCCATTTATATACTCAGCTGTAAAATATTATGAAATCTTTCTGGAACAAAACTTTGTAACGCTCAAGAAGTTTATATGGGGGATACTATGTCAAGACTAACTTTATTTCAGTTAAAAATTCGATTCATTAATTATGGCTGAATAATCGTGCAGTGAATTAATTGATTTTAACATTTCTACTTCTACTTGTAGGATCAAATATCTTGTTGATTCAATAGCTGCAGGGAAAAGACAAATATCAGATGCTGTTTAAATTCAAGTACTCACTTTCATCGACGTCTAGAGATTACAATTTGCATTATTTAATGTAAATTAGACGGTTTACTTGTTCTATTTCATGGAATTTGATGAAACTGTAGTGTTTTGAAAGTTTGTGTACATAACATCTGACAGATAAATGTGAGGTTAGTCTTGATGCACAGAGGAGTATGGTCTTTCATCTTTTGTTTCGTATCGCCTTAGTCGCTGGTTAGGTCGTTCCCCAGTAATACGTGAAGTCTATTCTTGAATTTGTTCAAATGAATTTAATGATTTATCTAGTGATTGAGATGTCTGTCTTGTTTGGAACCTTTGTCCACTCGCGGTAAATCAAAGTTTTCGCCATTTGAAATGTAGTCGCATTGGATAAAATTCTAAGTGTAAACGTGCCAAATGATGTCTTATTGAACCATAGAGGATATTGGCGGTTGCTACATCTCGGTTATCACGTGATCAGTCAAAAAAGAAAACTTGATCTTGTGGCTTTTCTCCGTTTTCTTTTTACTTTTGACCGTCTTCCAGAGCGTAGCTTTTCAAAGTATCTAACTTCGGTGTGAAAAATATTCGTTGAATTTGATCGAGATATTACAACCGTAAGGGATTTAATCGAGTTAGTTTCTTGGCCATCATTGTCCTGTGGATTTGAAAGTGTTTGAGTTTTCAAAGGGGCATTTCAATTGAATTTGGATCAAGGCTGAGCAAGTGCTTGGAGGAGGTTATTTGCAATTTTTCATCTCCGTGTCAACTATAGGGGTGAGCCAATCTTGTTTTATTTCATGAAAAACTGTCAGCTGGATTGTTGTGTCTTGTGATATAGGACCTAATACAGGACTTGATAAGTAGTGCTAGTTTCAACCTTGGTCTTGAAGAATTTGGTACCCATTACATCAAGGGGCCTTTTTGGTCAGTTAGAAGCTGATTCACCGTTTTCGTCTGTGACATTTTGAGGCCTAGGAGAGTTTGAGAACGTGTCTTCCATATATGCACCTAGCACCAACGGCAGGATCTTCAGAACTTCCAGATGAGCAATTCACAGTTTCAGTATTCAATTTAAATATTTTTTTATTCAATTTCACATATTCTATTCAAAATTCAAGTAATTTTCATATTTTTCGCATCGTAAAACAATAGTAAACGGTTTACATAATCCTAAGAAACTTCTACTCAGACTACAAAGTAGTTGAATTTCGAATTATTGGTGGTATATTATTTTGTGAAGTTAAATATTCATTTCTTTCAACTGTGGAGTAGGTCTTAAGCGCTTGAACTGAATTGATATTTTCTTGTAAGTATTTTTACATCTTGCGCCCCGTGTAAACAGGTCATGATCATGTACTGGTAACTGGCGAGTATTCAAGTATACGCAGTGGTTCAATAAACTGCGTAGAGTGAATCTGTATGAAAATTAGGGTACAAGAGTAGACATACTGGGGTTATTGTAGATTTGAAATCAGCAAACCATTTCCTTTATTTTTTTTGCATGATTTGAATTTACTGCCTCCCTTCAAGTTTTAATAATAGGATAACGATTTTCCAAATTTTAATCGCCCGTTATTGAAAATTTGGTGGCGCTTAAAAAAAAAAGAAAATTTTATCAAAAGTTAACACACTCTCGTCTTCGACTTGAGTTTAGCTTCCTGGCATTGACTATTGAGAAAGGGGAACTCGGAGATAGTGTTGTTAGACTTTCAAGAATAGTCGGAAATTTTAGTATTTCATTTTTAAACATTGGTTTTCTCCATTCAATTTGTTTACAACCTTCTGTAACGATCTGACATTTCGTCAGTAGAGGTTTAAGTGGTTATAAATTGAATATATATTTTCAGTTTAAAACTATAAATCTAATGTTATTTTCGACAATAAACCATTGCATGTCCTCTACTTATACGAGCTTTTACAGGATTCCAACATGTAGTACATTCAATTTTTTTAGAGGAATACGACTTTTTAAGTTAACCAATATTTGAGAAAAACCCCTTTTGGATTTCATCATTTTGAAAGAACTCAACTATAGAAATTGTCTTCAGGGGAGTCCGAGTTTTGGAATTCTTTAGTTTGGAAAATCCGATACAATTTCGAAAACAACATTCGACGTCCTGATTTGGAGTACAATCTAGCTAAACTTTTCGACATACCAAGTAGCAGAGCAGAATTCTTTAGTCACTTGGAGGTAACATTTTTAGAGAAACAAGAAGATGATATTGAAAATAATTGGACGAAAATGCTACACACTATCGGAGATATCATTTCCACCAACACCTATGAGAAGACAGTCACTGAGAATCCAGTCGAACCCTGGATAACTGATCGCATTCTTAACATGTCAAAAATTAACAAATCACTGTGGCAGCGTTATCTCAGAAGTAGATCCACCACTGATTACCAAAATCATCGTACTCACTCGAACCTACTGACCTCAAGTATTCGACATGCGAAGGAAAATTGTAAAGGCAAGTTGGTCAAGTCCAAGAACAAGTTTTATAAATACTTAAGATCGACTTTGAATAGTAAAGTTACTGTCCCTTTGTCTTACACTACAGAACCTGGTGGCCCCATTCCTGTACCTCAAACACTGCGTGGGTTGATAACGCTTGATTGTATCGAAATAACGGAGGAAACAGTCAGAGAATATCTAACCAAGCTTAAAACCAACACTGCTCCTGGACCTGATAACGTTTCACAATATTTCTTACAACGTTGCGCAGATGCGCTTGCAAAGCCTGTCTTCATGATCTTCTCACAGTCGCTTAGCACTTCTTCACTTCCCCGCCACTGGCGTACTGCTGCGGGCAATGTTCTGAAGAGAATTATGTGCGACCAGATCATCACATTCACTCTATCCAACAATATTATCCCTGATCAACAGCACAGTTTTCTTCCTGGTCGATCGACCCTCACAAACTTAATTCTATCAATCAACTATAGATGTAATATACCTTGACTTTGCAAAAGCGTTTGATCGTGTACCACATCGCCGTTTGCTGCATAAACTCGAGCATCTCGGGATTAGCAGTGATTCACTCTCATAGATTAGCTCTTTTTTGTCAAATAGATCCTTCCGTTTGGGGGTCGGTGGTATGTTTTCCTCCAAGGAGTGGTCTGTTGTTAGTGGTGTTCCCCAAGGTTCTGTCCTTGGGCCCATACTTTTCTTCTATACACCTCCGATCTGCCTTCCTTAATCAGGTCGAAATTCGCACCATGCCAATGATACTAAGCTCTACAATTTCCCGCTATCAGATCCACGCACTCTACAGGAGGACTTATCTAAAATAGAACAATGGTCACGTGAATGGTTACCCATTAAATTTGATCGCTGGAACTAATCCAAACTTCACTTACAGCATTGAGGGCCACACTCCATGTCGACCTAGGAGTAACAGTCACAAATAACCTTAGCTGGTTAGAGCATGTTGCAATTGTCACCTCGAAAGCCCAAAGAATTACATATATGTTGCAGAAAAGTTTTGGTGTCTGTGACGTGAAGACAGCCAGACTGCTATATCAAACCAATGTTCCTCCAATCATAGAGTACGCTGGAACAGCCTTGTGGCCATCCCTGCGGAACGACGAAGCCATTTTGGAGTCGGGCAACGGTGGAATACAAGGATCCCTTTTGGTTGGCATCGTCCTGATTACTCTGCTAGGCTATCCATGTTTGGAATTCCTACGTTCTTAGATCGGCGAATCAGAGGTGACATGATATTCACCTACTTGTCTACACAGGGAGTTCTCGGTACTGAAGTCGAGAACCTTTTTTCTTAGAACACTGGCGATTTGCGCGGTCACTCAAACTGATGAAAGAAAATTTCAAGACAAATCTACTCCAGAATTTCTTTTCGAACAGAATCTTCGACTCGTGGAATCGTCTACCTAGTTCGGTGGTGAGTGCAAACACAGTGAATCTGTTCAAAGGTAGATTCGACGGTTGGAAAATGACTCAGTGATTGGGATATATTACTTTATGTCAAGTGCGAGCTTGTTTAGATCCAGATTGTATAGCTTAGTTTTATATATTTTTTTGAGTTTATAGGATTTTCCTCAACTCTTGTCCAAAATAATTGATGAATTAACAAATTAATAAATATCACCTACTTTTTTTCTGTTGCAGATTAATGATTCGCGCTAACGAATCACACCGAAAAAGAGACCAACAGAGCATGTCACTGAATTCAGACTAGAAGGAGAATTTAGAGTGAGGCCGATTGAATTTGGTGAATTTTCACGCGAACAAGACGCAATCCACAGCGTTCTCCAGAAAAGTCACTGCTGGAGAACCTCTCCTAATCATGCAAGGACATCGAATTTCCTCAGAAACAAACATGCACCCGCTCAGCATCACGTTTAACACTGGATGTTGAAGGCATGATCATGTCTCAGCAATTGCTAAATCTACTTTTTCTAAGCTCAGTTTTCTTTTCAGGGCTAAGCAGAACTTCACGCTATGACATGTGTGGGGCTCCGCACCTAAACATTCGTTACATCTATCGAATCGTGTCCAGAAGACAGCAGTTTGCCTCATCAACCACTCGGAGATCACACGTGATCACCAACCTCTTGCTCAACGGCGGCAGGTTGCTGATCTTACTCTTTTTTACAGATACTTCCACGGTAAATGATCTGAAGAACTGGAAGACTTGGTTCCGGAAAGTTCCCAAGAAAAATTAAGCTTGCAGAAAACTGCCATCAGCTAACGGTCCAACTAGCAAAGCAACGTACCTGTTCTGTGTTCTGTGGAACTCGTTTTCATTAAACATGTCTCCGATAAATTACAATTTGGCCATCTTCAAGAATCGAGTTAAAACACACATTAAATCATTTTGGGCTGCCGCATGACAAGCATCATCCCCTCCCAAGAATTCAAAATGAAAAAAAGTGCCCCTAGAATATCATTAGTTATCACCTAACTCTGATAACAACAAATGCCGAAATTCCTGAAGATCGAGAAACCCGGAATAACTCGAAAACAAATGAAGATATTTGCAATCCGTTTTCACCAACCATTTATTTCTAAAATCTAGGACAGAGGTAGGAGGATCATTTTTCTCTATTTGTAGTATTTCACACAGCTGTCGCACCCTGTTCAATGTAACGTTACCTTCTTGACTTGGACCAGAGTTTCTCAGTTTATAATGACTAGTTATTCGATCTAGAACTAATTTCCATACTTTAAATATAATCAACACCTTGATTTAATGAATATTCTTTGCTCTTCAAGCTCAAGTTATATACAGGGTGTATCACATAAGGCTTTACATGTTATCTGAATTTCGCTTAATATTCAAAAATTCACAACTCCGCAATTGTCGCACCGAATACCAAGAAATTCGACACACAGGAACACCTTAGCAGGATCTATCCAAAGAGGGACATAAATTTCGAAAATTTCAGGACCAGACCGAATAAATGTACACAATTGTGTTAGGAGTGATACAACATATACAACCTGTATAATGTTTTTTTCAATGATTTGTTCACTGGTGCTCGAACCGCACAAACAGTGTGTACAAACTATGTAATGAAATCTTTTGGTACCATTGAAATGACCTCGAAATAAATTTTTGATTTTGCTGAATGACGAAAAATTCACCTGAAAAAAATTGTTATCGCTTTCTACAAGAAATGAACGTGTTTGAAATTTGTTTATGGGTCCATTTTTTTTAATGTAGCATCATTTGAGACCTCAGTTTTTCCAGTTCTATCTACGTATGGTCTTTGACTCACAATACAGGTCCGGACTATCAGTGGAATATTTTATTGCTTAAATGAAGACTGTTGCTATAGAAATAATGAGAATATTGATGAATAAATAATATTATTTATTCAGCACTCTACTACCAATCTCACTTGTGATGTGTTAATTCGGTATTTAGCTCTGGTAAAGGTACTGCAGTTTGATTGTTTGTTTTAAACTCAGACTATGAATAAGTAAACGACTGAAAAATTATTTTTAATTATTGCTGCACACGGAAATCAATGAATACTAACACATTATAAGGAATATAAAAATACATGTCGTTTCAACTGATTGCAATACTATTGTGTGAATATTTCAGTATAATAACACAAGGAAAGTACTGACCGCTAAAACTAATAATCTTCGACACCCAATTTCAGAGTTAATTCTCAGAATAGATTCCACCTTCATTAATACATATTTCCGAACGTCTGAAAATATGCCTGGTTGCCTCCTGAATAATTTCAAGGTTTCCTCTGACGAAATCACAACTCTCTGTGATTCTTTCTAAGAGTTCTTCCCTTGTGTGAATTTCCCCCTGGTAAACTCTTTCTTTTAGAAAGCCTCAGAGGAAATAGTCAACCGGATTCAAATCCGGTGACCTAGCTGGCCAAGCGATGGGACCTCCTCTGCCAATCCATCGATCCGTATACTGTTGGTTTAAATAATTCCTCACTGGAAAAAGTATAATAAGGACCTGCCCCATCATGGTGGAATATAAGACCCCTCATATCAACTTCCGCCATTAATCTGTGCAAGTCGTTTCTCAAAATTCGAGATACCGTTCCCCATTAAGAGTTTCTTTGAAAACATGAGGTCCTATTAGTCGATTATTGTGAAGTGCACACCAAACATTGACTGAAAATTTATGCTGTGATCTTTTCTTCAAGATAGCTCTCGGATTTTGATAGGACCATAAATGCCTGTTACGAAAATTGTATATTCCATCTCTCGTAAACAAAGGTGATCCTGTGTGCCGAATTTCTTGGTATTCAGTTGCAGAGTTGTGAATTTTTTAATATTAAGCGAAATGTAGAAAACAGCCTGCATATCTGAAAGCTACTCAGGTGGTTAATAGGGAGGTGTTTCGAAATCACCTCAGTCACGTCTATCTTCCCTCAAGCCATGTAAAGCCTTATGTGAAACACCCTGTATAAAGGCTTTGGACACCTCGTTCAGTGTGAAATTCTCTTTCAGATAAACATCTGCTCTTTAGCTGTTGAGCTGTAGCGAAAGATACTATAAAGACACAAAAAAAACGAATTTCAACTTACACTTTGAACAGCACATCACCAGACAACATATTCATTGCGATGGAAAACTTCAGCATGCTGTTATCCTGTCGATGTCGCGCGTCGTACCCTTCAAGTAATGCCTTCTTGTAAGTTATCCCAGCTCCAGCATACTCCGCAAGGTTCAAATCGACAAAACCGAGCTTATTGAAGGACCTGCCACCTTTGCTCTCCTTTCTGATAGAGATTCGAAGAACACATCGTTCCAGAACACCCGTGGAAGCATTTGCCATCATCTTGCAAGGGAAAGTGAACTTCGCCGCCCAGTTGACCTTATGGTCTTTGACCTCCTCTCTGAAAAAGAAGCATAGAATATAATAAGATGCATAAAAAGTATAAATCCACCACCCGATAATTAATACTAATGCCAGGCAATGATTATAATCAAACCATATTCTGAACTGATTAGACATTAGCATAAAGTGTTGTGAAAATATATCAATTCACCAGAATATACACAAACTGAAGCATTATCAGCAAATGACATCAATGTACCAACGAGTAGTGTCAGAGGCCTCATCCAGTATACGGACCTTAGTCTATATAATATTTCTTTCGCGATACCCAATCGCGTGAGTCTAAATATGTAAACTTGTTACAAGAAGAAGTATTCAAAAATCTGTAGATCAGTGAATAATCCACCCTGACAAGAGCTAGTTCTCAAATCTGCCTACCATGCATGTCGCCATCAAAAGCCACAATAGTGCAAATAAGCAGAATGTCGAAAAACGAAGCGCCACACTGCAATTTCGTCCTTATCAAGAACTCATCAGTGTCGCAAATAGTTTTTCAGCGTCCTAACCAACCACATCAGAACACCATAACGATTCCAGGAAAGATGTATCAAGTGTAATACATAAGAGGAACGCCCTCTATGGAGCAAGTCGGTGAAAGGCTACCGGATCTCGATAAAAACGACGAACATAATGAACATATGTGAGAACGTAAAACGCGTTAAACGTTATATGTTATATAATCAATTTTCAAGTTTATATATCAGTTCAACAATTTATTATTTCCAACCGTTGCACTTTAAACTTCGAAAGTATCAAGTTATTTATAAATCACTTGAATCTTCACAAAAAAATCTTTCCTTTCCACTTGAATTTTTTCCACTTCCTTAATCGCCAACGATTGAAAACATAGAATATATTTAATTGACATTTTAAGTTTTTACGAACATAGCCTTCAATCTAAAAATACCGAAAATTATTGGTTATTATTCGCATACTACTTGATGATAACACTAAATCGTTATGATATATGAAACACGTCACAATTATACCTGTTTTAATCTCATCAAAATGCGATAAACCCAAAATTCAACATGAAAATATTGAAATATCCACTATTATACGAGTATAAGACCTCATACTGTGAATAACTTTTACAGGATGACACTGGCGAGTTCTGAAAAAAATAAAACGGCAATCTTTGCAAAAGAAAAACTGCGTTTTGAGTATGAACATTGAATCAAATTTCATGTTTGTGATGGAATATAATATATATACAGGGTGTTACATAATAGGATGTCACAACTTGAGAGGGTAAATCTACGTGCAATTTTAAGAAAAAAGTTCATATAAACATAGGTCCGCAAAAGCTTCGTTACGGAGCTACAGGGTGTTGATATTTCCGGAAAAAAAATAATATTTTTTCCAAAACTCCTGCAGTTTTTGAGATATTCAGCCCAAATTTGGAATGCAAGCTATTTTTTACAGCCTCCATCATAACACGTCCTAGATTTTAACTGAAATTCACAAGGTGATTTTTTTTCCATGTCTCATTTTGCGCTTTCAAACTTTTTTGCAGTATGCCACTGATCAGCGTACAATGAATTTTCGTCATCTTCGTTCAATTTAGAAACTTTTTTGACACTTGTAATTTTTTCTTATGTAAAGCCGTTTTCGAGTGAAAAATTATTGAATTTGAATTATTTGAATTGTATGTTATTCGCTAAATAAAGAAAATAATAGAAATACTCGATAGATATAACTAAAATTTGCTTTTATTTTGATAGCTTGTCTTCTGAGACTCAACTTATACTTATTCAATATCAAACTAAAAGAAAGAACAAATAAAAACTAAATAAAATGCTAGAAGTGTGCTCCACTTACAAGAACAGAGGCCTCTGTCCCTCTTCGCGCACTCAAACACACTCTTTGTAATACTCCTGGGGTATTTCTTATCGTGTCGCAAGAGAATGGTATAAACTAAACTTTTGAGATATCCCCATAAGAAAAAGTCCATAGGAGGGCATGGTTCTGACCCACCCCGACCTATCCAACGTTTGTTGAATGTATTATTCAAGAATTCCCTAACTTCTTCACTAAAATGTGCTGGTGTCCCGTCATGCATGAACCACATTATGTTTCTCACCAAAAGTGGCACATCCTCGAGCAATAAAGGTAACTCCTCCTCAAGAAATTGCCGATGAGCGGGAATGTTTAGTCTGTTAGGCAAAGAAAAAGGCCAAATCAAATAATTTCCTATTATTCCGATCCAGACATTTAGTGAGAATTGTTCTTTTGATGATGAGATTCTTCAATCAAGTGGGGGTTTTCCTCATCCCAATAATTATTGTGAAAATCTGTGAAAGCAGTTCTCGAAAAATTAGCTTCGTCTATTAACATTATTTCACTAATTTTATCTAAGAACCATCGGCAGAAATTCAGTCTTGAAGGAAAATCTCGAGGAAGTAGAGTTTGGCCGCGTTGAATATGAAACAGGTACAATAAAAAGTCGTGGAGAATCCTCCAAACTAGATCATGTGAAATATTCAACTGATTTCCAATTTTCCTTGTACTCACAAGAGGATTCAAATCAATGCAATTCAAAACTGATTCCTCAATGGAGTTCTCATAGTTTGAGTTGCACCTTTTAAATGATTATTTGCAGTAAAAGTACCAGTTTCCCTCAAACTTCCGTGGATATTTGAAAATGTGAGCCTGTCTGGTATTACTCGATTTGGAAAGTGCACCTGATATAATCGGCTAACTATTGTTGTGTTTCCGTCAGCCAGACCGTACATGTAATGGATATCAGCCAATTCGGCGTTAATAAAATTAGCCATTTTTTCTTACAGAAATAACTTCAAAGTCTTATAACTAATCGTTAATATAATAAACAATTCGAGCAGACACTGGTTCAACTTTAGCAACTGTCAAAATAAATGAACAAATGAAAAAAATTAAAGCCTACTAGTCATTTTTTCAATAAGAAGTGCTTTCAATTCAGCGAATGCATGCAATCGTTTAATAATTTTCTGCTCCAGAACGGTCGGAGATACGAAAAAATTACAAGTGTCACAAGTTTCTAAATTGAACGAAGATAACGAAGATTAATTGTACGCTGATCAGTGGCGTGCTGCAGAAAACGTTTGAAAGGGCAAAAGAAGACATGGCTCCGGAAAAGAAAACACCTTGTAGATTCTAGTTAAAATTTAGAAGTGTAATGATGGAGGCACGTCAATAGCTTGCATTCTAAATTTGGGAAGAATATCCCAAAAACTGCCTGGGTTTTCAACACCCTGGAGCTCGGCAACGAAGCTTTTGCGGACCTATGTTTTAAATGAGATAAAAACACAAGGTTTAACTTTAATCTACACTTTATTTGAAAAAATTCGACGACGTTTCGCTGACACAGCAGCTTTATCAAGAATGAAAAACAGAATGAAGAGTATGGTATTATAAACAAATCGTAGAACAAGTTGGATGAATAACAGGAAAATCCACACCGAGCCATTGTACAGTTAGTATGAAAGGTAATAAAAACTAATTAAACAAGTTAAGTAGGGGTGAATAATTCACATCTACCTGTTCATTCAAAAGCTTGTCCGAATGTTTGTATCTATTTATTTCTAATGCTTCTAGGAGATCTAATTTTGAACTTTTGATTTTATATGTAATATGTCAAAGTTTTTATTGAATGAATGGTTTTCTTTTATTAGGTGGTTTGAATAATTTGAATCAGATTTATTTTTATCGAAGCTACGTTTATGTTCAGATGTTCTTATGCCAAAACTCCTATAGGTCCTACCGATTAAATTTTATCACAAGAACCGCAATTGAGTTTATAGATTCCTGATTTACTTGATTTTTCAACACGAGATTTATTATTTTAATATGTTTACCTAAGTTATTAGAAGTTTTGAAAGTTATATTAAGATTTTGTTTGACGAGAAAGGATTTAATATTTGTACTTGCAGAACCGCAGAATGTTAAACTGTTGAATATTTTATAGTCTTTATGAATAGGATATACTTCATTTATTGCTTTCTGATACAGTTTTTACGAATGATTAGATCTATCATATCCGGATTATATGAATTCTTAATGGTCCTCTGTTTGATGATGTTTAACTCTTTATTATAATCTTCTACTGATAAAGGTAAATTGAGTAATCGATGTACCATGCTGTTTAAAGCTGCATCTTTGTGTTGAATTGGATGTAATGAGTAGTTATGTATAATTGTATCAGTATGTGTTGGTTTACGAAAGACCGAAAAAACATGATTATTATTTTGTTTAGTGATTTTCAAGTCCAAAAATTAATGGAATCGTTCTGTTCAATTTCTATCGTGAATTTAATGTTCAAATGGATGGAATTAATGAAATTAATAAATAAGTCTAATTGACGAGTAGTTCCAATGAAACATACTATAATGTCGTCAACATATCTATACCAATAAAGAAATTTGGAAATGAGTGGATGTGTATGAATTTTCTGTTCAATATTATTCATAAAAATCTCTGCTAAAAGTGGACTCAAAGGATTTCCCATGATCAAACCATTTTCACTACTGTAATAGATGTTGAAAGAAAAATAATTTTGTTCAATGCAAACGTCCAACAGATTCAATATTTCTGATTTAAATTATGTGGTTAACATGATTCGAATTCAACATGTTTTCGATTAATATTTTGACATCACCTGGAGGAACACTTGGGTATAAATTCTCAACATCAAACGAAATAAGTTTTGTGTTAGGTGGTAGGTTAACGTTTCTAATGTTATTTATCAATTCGAAAGAATTTTTTATAGAAAATTTTGATTTGAATGAACAATAATTTTTAATGATATCTATAAGGTAGTGCGACAATTTCACGGCTGGGGCTGTAACGTAAGATACGATTGGTCTAACGGGGTTAATTACTTTATGCAATTTAATGAGTAAATACAGTTGAGGTGGTTGAGGGTTTGGTAAAATTAATTTGTATTTATCTATTGCTTTAATTAAAGATTTTCGTCATTTATTGCAATTTTAATATTTTTCTGGAATTTAATAGTTGGATCTTTGTTTAAAATGTATAGTTTCCGGACGAAATGAAATTTAGAGTTTTAAATAGGTAGTCATTTTTATTTAACGCAATAACAGTATTACCCTTATCTGCTTTTGTAAAAATAACTTCATTTAGTTGAGATTTTTGTTTGATGGCCTTTGAAATATTTTGTTCTTTACTCGGTTTAAAGTTAGCTAATGATTCATTTTTATAATGTTAGATGCTAAATATTTAAGGTGAGTGTTATTAGGAATATTTTTCAGAGAAATTTCAGTATCTATGCCAAGTTCCTCTAAATCAGATTTCATCTTGTTTGATTTAATATTGTGTTTGAAACCTTTCTCCAAGAGATTCAAATCTCTTGGAGAAAGGTTTCAAATCTCTTGGAAAAGGTTTCAAACCTTAAATACACACCTTAAATATTTAGCATCTAACATTATAAAAATGAATCATTAGCTGACTTTAAACCGAGTAAAGAACAAAATATTTTGAAGGCCATCAAACAAAAATCTCAACTAAATGAAGTTATTTTTACAAAAGCAAATAAAATGTAGATTAAAGTTAAACCTTGTGTTTTTATCTCATTTATATCATGGATCTACATCAAGTAACGGCCTCCACAATTCAAAAGGACCTATGTTTATATGAAATTATTTTCCTAAAATTGCACGTAGGTTTACCTTCTCAAATTGTGACATACATGTAACACTTTGTATAATATACAAATATCAAATATTCTTCCCTTTTTTCACAGTTATTTGTGTAGTATTATTAGTGAGTGTGTTTCTACTAAACTGAAAAGTACGACAGGCTCATCTAAAATGGAATTTTGCGATCAGACACAGCCACATAACTACGAATACATATTTACTAAGTCCAAAAATTAACCAATAACGTCCGAATTCCAGCATATAATATTAGTTAACAAATCGCACCAATAAAAAGTTACATTTTAAGGCATATCCGTAAAGTTTGATTCAATAAGTCGTTTCTACAGATCCCTATTATATCAATTAGATCCAGAAGCATTGAAGAGAAGCTTATCTCTTATGGTGCCTCATTTGAAGGTAGACAATAACCACGAATAATAATTTTATGAATATTATCTCATTAAGATGAACTTTTGAAAACTATTTTACTACAATAGCCAACTTGAAATCAATAATTCCTTCCTGTTTAACATTTAAGAAATAAATATATCTCGTAATCATCTTTGTACCTCAGTTAGTATTCAGCAATTGAAGATGACCGAAGGGTCGAAACCGGTTGTGTACTAATAAATGAACGTTGAAACCAGACAAAAGTGTTTTTCTCCTTCACATTTTGAAATAGATATCCACAAAATAAATATGTCATTAATATCATTAATTCAGAAATATCCAAAAAAAACATGTGTTGATAATTAGTCGCCTACTGAGAGAGTAATTGGACGTATTGAAATTGTGCGTTAGTTTATTGGCGAAGTGTACATCGTGCATGAGATTTGGGTATATTATCCATTAAAAAGTACATTAAATATGTTCACAACATTAAAATCCCTCATATATTTATATCATTACTACCACTTTGATTCCATTGTCATTTTTAATGATATCTAGTGGAATATTCAACTGTCCTTTAATGTGTCCGAGACTGAATCAAGGCCAATCATCGAATTGGAACGCTACTAATTATAGCTCAAGAGCAGAACAAATCACTATATAAAAAACAGTGCTTATGCCGGAAACAACATCATCAATTTTTGATCAATAATCGAAACCGCGACACCCGCAAAAAAACTGATTAACGTTAATTTAATACGATCACGAATTAGTAAATCGAATTTATAAATCTAGGAAATCAGCCTAATTCTCTTGATGATATCCTGTCACCCCTCGAACTATTCTCATCAATCAACGAGGAATCATTCAAAACTATTTGAATAAAAAAATCGGTATTTAGCACAAACTAAATTGGTGCTAACAAGACTGACCTGCAAAAGATATTCTTCTCCTTATTTTATGTATAACGTTTATTAATTTGATAGTCCAACATATGACGAGAATTGATGAATGAGTGAAAAAGTTTAAGAGAGGTTATTTCTCCAGTCATTTCAAGTAGGAAAGTTCCTATAAATATATGCTGTCCTACAATATACCTCTTCTTTGCTTCTACAGATTTCGAGGAATTCAGTTCACATTTCAACATGGGTGCCTCTTTGAGGTGAGCGTCCATAGATCCACAACACAGATTTTTGTATACTCTGTATAGAAACTAATGTAACTGCGTCCACTTATCCGCACTGTACGGATCGAACGGATCGGCCTGTCGGCAATGCGACAATCCTCGCGAGGTAACTTTTCGGATGTGTACCGATGAGTCAGTCTTTTGTTTTCTACGAGATATGGTAATAGCCAACCAACTGTGTCGTCATTCCGATTACTACATATGACATACCACCTTGATCAAAAATTTTCCAACTTTTATTAATAAAATCGAAAATACAAAGTTATTCATCAAAATCAATATTGTCTCCTTCAAAGTACTCTCCATCGACTGCAACGCACTTATACCTGCGCTTTATTCAATCCTCAAAATACTTTTTCATATTCGATTTGCGGTATGGCCTTTAGGGCTATCTTCGATTTTTTCATTATTTCCTCTCGGCTGCTAAAACGCGTTCCCCGGAGCGGTTTCTTCAGTCGACCGAACAGGAAAAAGTCACAGGGAGCCAAATCAGGTGAATTTGGTGGTTGTTGGATGATATTGGTGCTGTTTTTAGCCAAATGGTCTCGGATAATGAAGGTATTATGAGACGGCGCGTTATCGTGGTGTAAAATCCATGAGTTGTTTTGCCACAATTCTGGTCGTTTTTGGCGAACAGCTTCACGCAAACGCCTCATAACGCACCCCAAGTAATACTCCTTGTTGGTAGTCCATGAAAACCACACGGTAGCAAAGTCAGGAACTTTTTGATCAAGGTGGTATGTGGACGCATTTCTCACGAACGGATGCGTCCTATTTGTACGAGGCGGATCTATGAATGACTACCTTTAGAGTCCACATCATTAGAACACTTAAGCAGTAATGAAAATCTACAGGTCGATATTTTCTCCAGAGTCGGTGATGTTTCGGCATCTCAAACATTTCTCTTTTCATTTCCTGCGTGTTTTTCTTATGTGTCGCCGTTTTCGTCTTAAAATTTAGTTAATTTATTCATTTATATTCAAATGAAAAAAGAGACAGAGAGAACAACATATAAAATGAAGACTATATTGCTTAATATCAAATTTTGATGTAAGTTAAAACAATATAATAATATAATAATAATAATAAAATAATAAAAGTTTATTGAGCCAGTTGACATTGTAAATATGTATAAATGAAAAGATGTGTACATCATTTTGATATATCGGTTCAATAAACAGGAAGGTGTTCCTCACAAAGTGCTAACACTTGTTCGTGAGTACAATAAAAATAAATAAATTAAGTGAACATAGAGATTAATAAATATAAAACATAAATTAAAAGACTGAAACCCACAACCAAGAAAGTTGAACAAACACAAACAAAACACAATTATGACCACAATGAAACTTGACAATATTACTTCTGACGATGAAATTTCCAATGAACTGGCGTGAGAGTGATTTTATCCATCCCTTGACCTCCAAGAGTTATTCATTCTGATGCTTGAAGGTAAGCTGTTGAATAACAAAGGTCCCAGGTAAGTGAAACACTTGAGTCCTACAGTTTTCTTAACCCTAGGCAACCTAATAGCCCCCACTGTTCTTAGGGTGTAGGAGGAAACATATTCTGGTAAAAAAGGATGTTTTCGTTCATAAAACATGAGAAGTGCTCATGCATATAGTTGGTGGGTTGTACATACGTCAGCCAGATCGTAGAGTTCCTCCGTAGGGTAAGTTCTGTTCTCTTTATAATTTTCAGTATCCACTTTTGTGTGATCTCAATTCGCTTGTAGAAGCAGTAGAAAGCATGGTATTTAGAAGACATTGAAACACAATCAGTCTCCCACGATGGTCCCTAGGGGTAAGCTCAGGAAAATGATGGGAAACGTAATCTTTGATATTATTCAAGAGAACAGGGAAAATACCTGATAAAAACCATGTATCGTTCATCACTGATACATCAGTAATAGCTAATGTAAGTGTGTGGCTGCATAAATGTTCCATTCTTTACTTCAACTAGAACTTCGATTGAAAACGTTGTGGGAAATTAGAAATCCGAAAAAATAGCAAAAGACATCATGGCAGTAATTCTGCATAGATTTTAATGTTTCGACCCAAATAAGAAAATAATCTGATACCATATCTATATGTTGAAAACCATCTGGATATCGACATATAAACAGCATAAGACCTTATGGCTTATAATTTTCTCAGTCAGACACTCCTAATTTGGACTATCTACAGAATTCCACTTGAAAAGCATACTATTATAAAGCCCATGACCAGTTCTCGAACGATTTAATGTACACCAAATCTTTCTTCTAGAACTAAAGCTGGGAGCTTTCTGACTAGATTTTGTATGCGGAACTTATTAACCTAGCGACAGTCTCAATCTCACAGCAGATGAACTGAGAAGTTCGTGCATAATTGGAAAGGGTTCCGAAACGGGGTGATACTTGTCCCAACATTTTTCATATTTTTAAAACGTGAGAGCATTTCTATGCAAATTACCACTATTCAACCAGACTGAAGAACAGTACTCAGCTGTAGGTAAGACCAGCTTTTCGAAGACTGTGAACATCGGCCCATATGAACACCTATGTGTATATACCTAAGGCCATCTAGCTTAGAATAGTAGTATTATAAGTTGATTGTCTAGTATGAAGTTTCAGCTATGCCAATAATAGCTATCACTTTGAGTTAGGAGTTGGATCTTCGAATAAAATTCCAATTGTATTTAATACTAATTGATTTCGAACTTTTTCTCTCAGAATTCTGGCCAGAATTACTTTGATGAATATTTTGAGATGGGTCTCGTATTGAGAGTTCGGAACGCATTATTTGAAAGGTTTCCGGAATTATAATCTACGAATTTTAGGGTCCACGCGCAAAAAATCGTAATTTTTGGGATAAAATCGCGAATAACTCGGAAACGATGTATTTTAGGAAATGGGAAACCTTTAATAGATCAATGTCTATCAATATTACGGGTTAAATGGTGTGTGCTGCAAAAATAGGTAGTCTAATTTGAAAAAACGAATTTTTGTACCTTTAAATGTACTACGATTTACCACATGCTTTGGAAACACCCTGTATAACGTGAAGCCTGTAAATTGAGTTCTGATAAATGAGCCTCTTTACTTACAACGACCTAGAAATAACCGATACTGAATGATCTTTAGTATTTTTATGATGTCTTCTAAGAGACAACCGAAAATAGCAACATTCCGATTGCAAAATTCGTATCTTCCTTTGGTGTTCAGAATTTAATTTTCTACAATAAAAGAATTAGAAACATACATTATGCCATTTGAAATAACAAAGATGGTGTATCTCTCTCTCTCTCTCTCTCACAGCCTCATCTCGTCCACTGCTGGACATAGGCCTCTCTTAACCTTTTCCAATTTGACCGGTCTTGGGCATCCTGAATCCAATTTGTGGAGATCCTTTTTATGTCGTCCGTCCATCTTGTTGGCGGTCTGCCTCTGCTTCTGAAGGCTTCGTGTCTAGGGCGCCACTCCAATATCCTTTTTGACCATCTGTTGTCTGACATTCTTGCGACATGGCCTGCCCAGTTCCATTTTAAACGTGTGACCCTATCTACAGCATCTGTAACCTTACTTCTTCTTCGTATCTCCTCATTTGAAATCCGATTTCTCAGGCTTATTCCCAACATGGATCTTTCCATGGCTCGTTGGGTCACTTTTATTCTGTTGACAGTCCTTTGGGTAAGTGTTAGTGTTTCGGAGCCATATGTCAGTACCGGAAGGACACATTGATCATAAACTTTGCGTTTAAGACTTATTGGAATATCAGACTTGAAAATGTGTCGTAATTTTCCGAAGGCAGCCCAGGTCAGTCCTATTCGTCTGTTAGTTCACAGGTCTGGTTGTCTCTTCCAATTCGTATTTCGTGCCCTAGATATTTATATGAGGTTACAAATTGGATTTCTTTTTCCCTTAGTTTTAAGTTACAGCTGGGGACTAAGTTAGTCATGAATTCTGTTTTAGCGGTATTGATCTTTATTCCAACTTGTTGGAAGATACTTGACAACTCTGAGAGCATTTCGTATGCCTCATCTAGGCTATCTGAGATCAACACAATATCGTCGGCGAAACGCAGGTGATTTAGCATTTCCCCATCCACATGTATGCCTCTATTTCCCATTTCGAGCTTTTTAAACTGTCTACTACAACGAAAAATTTCCAATCAGTCATTCTTTTCTCCATATACGCACAATCAAATTTATATGGAATCACCCGATCTTTTGAATACTTCCTCGGGGATTTTAGAAATTTCGAAGGATTGTTAGAATTGATCCTTTTTGAGATATTTGACAGTGAAGAAAGAAATAAATTAAGGATCATTTTATGAAAGAAACAAAAAAAGAAAATGCGAGACTTTCCGCATATAATAAAAATATTGAAAATTGTTTTCTCACGGAGTAGGTGATTTTTCTCGACCTCAGTAGCTTTTATTACCTCCTCTTGCCCTGATACAAGCCTGAATCCGTCTAGGCATGCTTTGGATTAGGTTTTCGACCTCCTGTGGGATGATATTTGCCACTCTTCTGTGACGGCTTGAATGAGCTGTTGTGGGGTTCTTGGATTATCCTGGCGCGATCTAATTTTCCTATTGAGATTATCCCATAAATGTTCAATAGGATTTAGATCTGGAGAACAGGCTGAAAAGTCCAAAATAGCGATTCTCTCTGTTTCAAGATGATGTCGCGCGAGGTTGCTGCTATACGGAGCATTATCTTGCATGAAAGTGAAATTCTCACTGCGGGCACCTCGCCAGAGTCTCACTCGCTCCAGCACTAGGTCCACGGAAACGAAATCAAATCTGTTTTGCCTCCCAGCATAATGCCACCCCGAAACATCACCCTGCCCTATTGGTATTTCGGAATTTGTCTTGCTGCTCGGAGTCTAGCTTGTCTTCCACGACCCCTTGAACCCGAATTCGGCGGTCATCTGATCGAACACCAATTCTGGTCTCATCCGAAAATAGAACATTTCGCCAATTCTCAATATTCCAATATTGGTGCTCGATAGACCAATTGAGTCTGTTAATTTTCCGTTGTCTGGTTAGCCCTGGAACTCTTAAGGGCCTTCGCTGTATAAACCCCTTGAACGAAGTCTTTGACGTTTCGTTTCGATTGATACACTGATGCCTGTTTAGATATATTTTAAATATATCCATTGGTTCAATTAAAACAGTAGTTGTAGACCATGTCAATTGTAGAGTGAGTTGAAATTAAAAATACGACTTTACGATTTAAATAGCGTTCAGTGTATGAATAAATAGATATATAGACATAGTAAATGACGAGACAAGGACAATACAATATCACTTGCACAACCAACAAACACACAGTCACTAAAATTCAATTTTATGTTCGAATTATTCTTCTAAATTATAATACGGATTTCAAGTATTCATTCAGCTTCTTCTTTAATTTGATGTTAGGCCAGTTCTTCATTTTCCTTGGCAAATGATTATATACTTTCAATAAGTTATATTGAGCATTCTTCTGCAGGAAAGTATATTTTGTCTGTGGTGTCTTCAGGTCAGCTCTACCTGTCATCTCGTATGAATGTGCTCTCTCTGAGTCCCTGAATAAATCTCTGTTTGAAGCGACAAACATGATATCTTCATAGATATATAGACTAATGGCAGTTAATATGCATGTATGTGCAAAATGGGACCTACACGACTCACGACAATCCAAAGATAGTATGGCTCTCAGGCACCTCTTCTGCAGAACAAGAAGAATACTGATCTGTGAGGAACCCCCAAACAATAATAATAATAATTCCATACCTGAGGCGTTATAAGCGATCAGAGCTGTTTTTGTATCAATTAGCCTGGATATTGTTCTTAGAGCGAATACGTATCTAGCCATATCGCTAGCTAAATTATTCACGTGTACTCCCCAGTCAAGCCGATGATCAACGGTTACACCTAGGAATTTGAGGCTACCAGTTGTGGACATACTTCTGCTCTGATCTTGGAATCTCATGCTCTCAAACTCCTTTCCTCTACCGAAATTGACCATGCCTCTGAATCTGCCAGTGCCATGCACATTTTGGTTCCCAACAAACTCTTGTCATTTGCTGATACTACCACAGAGACATCGTCAGCATACGATACACTAAACTCCGTCAGGAAACGGTAAACCATTGGTGTAAATGATATAGAGGAGTGGCCCCAGAACCGATCCTGCGGCACACCCTTTCCAACCGGCAATGGAACTGATCTCAACATTTCAACTGATACCGGATCGAACTTTACAGCATATTGAGATCTGCCATTCAAATAGGACTTGATAAGCTTCAAGGGCAATCCCCTGACCCCGCACATATTCAGCTTGCTGAAACGTACGTCGTGTCTGACATTATCAAACGCTCTACTTAGATCCATGCACATTAGTGCAGTAAATTTACCTGAATTGAGTCTCTCTAAAATATTTGAGATGGCCTGATATATCGCCCTACTTGTAGACTTTTCCTTTCGAAAACCGTACTTCGTGTGTTTCCAAGAAATCAATAATTCTTATGTGAATGACTTTTTCGATAATTTTATCAATATTGCTAAGCAGCGATATTGGCCTATAGTTTTTAATATCTTGTTTACTCCCTCCCTTATGCACGGCTTTCTTTAGTTCATCTGGGAAAACTCCAGTGTCAAACATTACATTTATGATGTGTGCTAAAACTGGGGATATAATTTCCGCTGTGAATTTTAGAAGCTTCACTGATATGCCATCAAGTCCCGTTGTTTGGGTGTTCTTCAAGGACATAATAGCACTGTAGACCTCCACTGGCTCAGCCGAATTCAGTACAATTGTATTGCATAGGTGAAATTGACAGTTTCAAATCTCAGTGACAACTGGGTACAATATCCCGAACATGTGGTGATAATTCAACATTTCTTACCATACTATCCAGTTTTTTTACAACAAGAAATTTCATTCTTCACAAGTAGTCACATCTCGCGTGGACACCCGGTATACACCCTGTATAATTCAAATCATTATGCAGTAGAACCGCTAACGAAATCATTCTCTCATATAATGCGAAAATAACGCTAAAATAGTCAGCGCAATAAATTATATAAATCTGCATCGGAATATCAAAATTATTATCAATTGCACTTGAATATGTATCTAAATTTACATTTCCGCGTGGTTAACCTGACAGCAATGTGGCAGGTTACCAATATATCGCAAGAATAATATTGAACCGACAATATTTGGGAAAAACCATAATTCAAATAGAACCGAATAAACACTTTCACGATAACGTTTTGTATTTGCATATACACAATTTTAATATCATAACATTAGATTTGAAATTATCCAATTCTACGAGACTTCACGAAATATCATAGAAGAGAGTAGATATGTTTAATTCATAACTCCGATCCAGCATGTTAATATTATAAACAAGGATAGATGAATGAGTACCCGTAGGGTAGGACGTATGTTTTCTAAAGAATACGAGAGCAATTTGGGTTTCCGGATAGATGATAAAGGAATATAACTTTCCAAATTTTGAACATCTGGCGGACATAAAAAGTCGAGAATAGCTTAAAACGCTGCCCCAATTCCGTTTCTAGAAACCAATCAATCGCCTTGTCTAATAACGAATTCATCATTAACATTTCATATTATTTCTATTAGCATATTCTGTATTTCTTTTGTTCTTATGCTGCGCTTAAGCTTAGTTTTCAGTATTCAAAAACTTTGAATTTCAAATAAACCCACCACAAGAAATCTAGAGGAGTTACATCAGGTGACCTGGCAGGCCATTCAATGGCTCTTCGTCGACGAATGCACTTTCCTGGAATCATTAAATCCAGATGATTTCTGATTTTTCTTGAGTCCTAGGATATGGCCTAATCTTGTTGAAACCGAATTTTTAAATTGGACATATTAGGATTATCTTGATCAAGATGAAGGGTCACTAGAGCTTTCCAAAGTTCAATAGGCATATAAATTCAAAGAAGTGCACTTCTTCGATTTTTTCCAAAGAAAATGGTCCAACCATTCTGTCCCTCCATATGGCAGTCCATACATCAAATTTTTAAGGTAATCTTATGTAACAAAGTTAAATTTAAGGAACGGTAAGAAAATTAGGAAAGATTGAAGATGAAAAAAATTCAAGAACAAGTGTAATAAAAATGACTTTTACTGGTTAAGCTCGGAGAAGAATGAGCAATGAGACTCTAATTCAATAATTCTCACTGAAATCTTGGAAGAAAAGTCGAGGAAGTTTTGCTCAGATATTCAATTACATATTATAATTGTGGTAAACAATGTTAACAAATGCTTCTTTCTATATACAGGGTGCTTCATCGAAAACTAAACAGGGACTATATCTACCAAGATATTCATTTCTGATCAAAACGCAAAAATACTTGCCCGAAATATCAACCCCCAAAGCGGGGGTTGCAATCCTTGAACATTTTGGATAGGGAACATGGAGTGATGACTCAAAAGAAAGGTGGTATCTTTGTCTACATTGCCTTGAACGAATTTTTCCATTTTTAATTGAAAACTGTAAAAGATACAGGGTGAGCAACTGAAAGATAGGGAAGACTATTTCCCTGGGACTATTCAAGTTTCAGTGAGGTAAAATGGAACAGATCCATGCTGATCAATGGCAGTCATCATCAAGTACTATACTCATTTAGAATTTCAACCCCTGGAGCAGGGGTGACAACCCTTGAAAATGTGGAAGAGGGTAGATGGGTCGAGTGGTAACTCGAAAGAAAGGTATTATCTTTGTCTGCATTCCCGTGAAAGAATTTTCATTTTTGATTGAAAACTGAAGAGGATACAGAGTGAGCCACTGAAAAATAGAGAAGACTATCGCCCCAAGACTATTGGAGTATTAGTGCGAAAAACTGGAATAGATTCATTTAGATCAAAGATGACAGCCTTTGATCTGGAATGAGTATGTTCCATTTTTTTGCACTAATACTTGAATAGCTCAGGGCGATTGATAGTCTCCTCTATTTTTCAGTAGCTCACTCTGTATCTTCTACAGTTTTCAATCGAAGATGAAAATTCGTTCACAAGGATGCAGACAGAGATAATACCTTTCTTTCGAGGTATCACTCGACCCATCTACCCACTTCCAAATTTTGAAGGGTGGTCACACCTGCTCTAGGGGTTGAAATTCGAGACGGGTATGGTACTTGATGGATCTGTTCCATTTTACTTCACTGAAACTTGAATAGTCTCAGGGAAATAGTATTCCCTATCTTTCAGTTGCTCACTGTATCTTGCACAGTTTTCAATTAAAGGTGAAAATTCGTTCAAGGCGATGTAGACAAAGATACCGCCTTTCTTTTGACTCATCACTCGACCCATCTTCCTTATTCAAAATGTTCAAGGATTGCAACCCCCGCTTAGGGAATTAATATTTCAGGCAAGTTTTTTACCCCAAAAGACGTCCCCCTTGAAACAAAAATTGACCTTTTTCTGTGTTTTGATCAGAAATGAATATCTTGGTAGATATAGCCTCTGTTCAGTTTTCATTGAAGCACTCTGTATATACAGTCAATAAGACTTATCTTGGTGAGTTAGATGAGGTAGAGGTCGTCTATGTTATAGTCCCCAATCACTTAGGGAGTTCAAATTCCAAAAAGTTATTGTATTTTACTGCTGCATATGGGGGAAAACCTCTATTTCAGCTTCGGATTCATCTGGATTTCTGGACTCCAGATAGAAAATATATCTCAACCTCTGAGCTGCACCTACGACTTTCCATCTACGAACCTCCACTTAGGAATCTCTATCTACAACTCTCCACCTAGGAATCTCTATCTACGACTCTCCACCTTGGACCTGCATTTTTAATATAGGTCACTACACAATATTTAAGATAACAATACATCTCTAATTTTCACTACAGAATTTTGATATAATTTAATTATTTCAAATACAATTAGAGAGGATTTTCAAGAACTAATTAACTTGAGGGTCTGCGGCAGAAAGAAAGTGCTGGGGAAGGTTCGGAAGCCGGTAAGACATATTATCTGATAGCCAGATTATACGCATCAGACTGTCAGCCAGTGGCGTGACACAGATGGAGGGGTGACTGGAATCAGATGTTTCAATTTAAATTGTTGTGACGTGATTTCAGCACGTTACACTTACGGAATCCAATGTTGCTCTCCTTTAGACCAATAATATATTGTCTGTCTACCACACCGATGAGGTGAAAATCTGCTTCGAGTAACTATTTTTTCTCACTCGATCAAAACCGTATTTCAAATTAATATTGGTTGGTATTAGGCTTCTCAATACCTGAAAGAGCTCGTTTCGATTTCATTCGCGAATTCATCAGAACGCTGAGATATGAGAATTATGCCGACCAAAAATACTTTCCCTCGAAGATTTGGATTCATCGGTCTATATGATTTGAGAGAAGTCTCGAATGTGAACCATGAATCTATCGCAGAAATTAATCATAATCACCGTGTCCCTTGTATATAAACGAATTTGGGGGTTGAAAATTTTAAGATTGATGTACGTGCTATCCCTAAATCTGCAATAGCACCACGTACAGATGCATACGAATTTGCATGAGAATATCCCAAGACGAAAACTGCACCGAATGTAATGAAATTAACTCTACCCCTTTCCGCTGTCAGTTTTCTATGAGTGAAACATTTGATTGTAATTTTCTGAATTGTTTTCTGCTAGTTGGTTGTACATTCTGGTACTTTTCGTTGAATGTCCTATAAGTTCGACTTATTATTTGTTGCCATTGACCATGAATGATGAACAAATTTATAAGATCCTCGTTAGAGTATTTATTTGTCATTTTATTTAACAAAAAAACTATACACAAACAAAATAAGTGTTATTGCTATTTTGAAATGATTTTCAAATGTCAAACTGAGGCCGAAATTTATAGACCTTACACCAGGGGTGGTCAAACTTGAACTGCTGGTGATCTATTTCAATATTTTTAGACTACTTACGATCGACTCTGAGAGGCTGCAAGTATGTGTGATGCAGGGTTGTCGTACATACGCGATTCACCCTACCTACCTACCTACTTAGGTAGGGTGTACCTTAGATATTAGCTTTCCGCACAATAAACATTATTTTAGTCAAGGTTTGGGTTGAGTTTAGTTTAGTTTTTCTTTATAATATCAATGAAAAAACTCATAGTTATTCAAAATTGCGAGTTTATTGGTTGTTGAAAATCAATAATTACATATGGTGTTAAACTTAGCTAAGGAGTGACTTCGGATGTGGAAGCGTGGCACTGCATGTCCTCAGCATACTTTTCATAAGATGGTACGTAACCACTGAGTGCTAGTCGCAAGCATTATGACATATGATCGTCAGTTAGTCGATTGCGATATTTTAACTCAATTATCTTCATATCAGAAAATGCAGACGTGCACAAGTAAGTTGGCCCAAACATTGCCATCAGTTGTAGGACGATTTGCTTTAGATTCGGATATTTATCTTTAAATATAAAACACTAGAAACTTGTATCAGATGCTGTAACTTTGAGTTGTATATCTGATATAATCTGCACCAACTCATTTTCAGTTCATATTGAACTGACTTGCTATTTCAGTAGCAAATTCCTCAATTTTTTTACATGAAAAAGGATAACTCATAAATGATGCTATATTTGCCAATTCATTGCAATGATAAAAACGCATTTCGAATTGTCTCGAAATATTTCATAATTCAGCCTGATACGTATCATAATTCAACTGAGGAATCCTTGCTCTCAAAGACGGAAAATGTTTCAGATCCTTTCTCTTCAGTTGATCTATCATAAATTGCAATTTACTTTTGAATGGGTTTACTGCGCTAATCATACCAATAATAGTTTTTCCTTTACCTTGAAGCTCCAAGTTAATGGTGTTGAAGTACATTGTGATGTCAGTCAAAAATGCCAAATCAGTCAGCCATTTTTCGTTTTTCAACATCTGAGTGTCATCACCTCTTTCGTCTAGAAAAGCTGTTATTTGGGGCAATAATTCTTGAAACCTTTCTAGGAATTTTCCGCGACTCAACCACCTGACGTCCGTGTGAAGAACTAAATCAGTGTATTCAGCTGACTCCCTATCTTCCAACCGTTGTAAGCTACGTGCACAGATTGAATTCAAAATTTATGTTGCAATGCTCATGATTTTCTGTGTTTAAAACTTTCAAACACAAAACTTTTTGACGTATAATAAATACAATGTAATGAAAAAATGAAGGGAAATCTTGTTTAGCTCGACACAATGCCACAAAACCGTTTTTATTTCCAGTTATTACTGGTGCTCCATCAGTTGTAATGCACTAATTTATATATTGGTAGCTTGTAGTTTTTTACAAAATTGAAGAAAACGTCATATGTATCTTCGCCACCTTCTGGCTTCGTGGCTTCCTTAGCCAACATGTCATTGAATACTATCCGAATAAAAATACACAGCTGGGCAGCGTCTGTCATATCGGTGGATTCGTCGAACTGTAAAGAAAAGTATGTACATTTCATGTTATCATGTTTTAGTTTATCTGCCATGTCCTGACTCATGACTTAATACGCCTTGTCACAGTCGGACGAGATAACTGAAGTTCTCTAATAGCAGACATGATTTGTTTTATTTTTAAAATCTTCAAAAAAAATCTCACCCGATTCAATAAATGCTTCCTTCACAACCAATCCATCTTCGAATGGTTTCTTGTGTTTCGCCAATATCTGAGATATTTTAAATGACGCGATCGTAGCAGCTTTTGATTGCTTGGCTGGCCTCGTGAACACGGTTTGTTCATTTTTTAAGCAAGATATCAAATCACGTACTTTTCGTTTTCTTAATTCACTCTGAGGCGGAAAATCCGTTTCATAGTTTTTATCAACCGTTTTATGATGCCTCTCTAAGTTACAATTCAGAATTACTCCAATTCCTGCAGGCGCAACATTTATATCTGAGTGAACGAAAATCTCGAATGTTCCCGTCAAACGCGCCGCCCGAAATTTCTAGAAAAGCGGCAAGAATGAAGAACGCGGCTTACTTTGACAAGTACCGCGAGTTCCGTTGATAAAGCCGCCTTTTGCCGCTAGCAGAGTGTTATTTTATTACGTAATAAATTTTTGAGGTTTAGTTATCTACTTATTAAAAATGTTTTCTTCTCGAGATCTACTCAGAAAGCATTAGCAATCGAGTGGTCGATCGATTGTTTGAGCACCCCTGCCTCACACAGAACATCGTAAAACATATAAAAAAGCGTGTTTCTATGTTTTATGGGTCAATGGTTTGATTTTCCGAAGGAACTGCAGGTTTTAGAATGAAATGAAAACGAGTTACTTAGGTTTAGGAAAACCTAAAACCCATAACTACCAATTTGAAATATGGTTCTAATAAAGTGAAAAAATGGTAACTCGTAAGGTTTTTTTTTAGTTTTATTGAGTATTGAGTGATTCTTGAGCACTCTTTATATAAAATAGAATCAGAAAGAATGTTGCCTTCCAAATTAACACTTTTCTCGTTGAACTTAAAAAATTATAAACTTACTCAAATCTGAGTCAATTTCTTCAGGCAAACAAGAAGACACTATAATTCCAAAAATTTCAATGAAAAATCATAGGACAAATCTTAGCAAAAGATACTTAATATATAATAGATAACAGAAAAAATTGAAAAGTACACCATGTCATTTGAAATAACAAAATTGTAGTCGATGTTTGTTATAATTGGAAGTGATATAGCTCTGAAAAGTCCTAATGGGCTCTTTAGAGCAGACACCCTGTATAATTAGCGTACAAATACATTACTACGATAACAATTATTCCAACTTTTTGAATCGTTATATTTTTCATAGATTATCTGATCTATAATTTTAGTCTGAACTAATTTTGTGATAAAACCTCACCGTTTTACTGAAAATCACGAAAACCCATTTATGTGACCTTCAACCCCGAGTAATTTCTGTTCTAGGTACCGGATCAAAGAGAACTTCAGATTTCATTTATGATGGTGTTTTGTATAATCCTACCAACTACTACTTATTTTTGGATTAATTTGACCGGACTATCACTCTTGATACGAAACCCGTTATACTATATTCAAATGAGAACTTTAAGATAACTCAAGCCTTGAAGGTCAATCATATCGTTCACCTGAATTCAATAGAAGTTTTTCACGCAACAACTATTAGGGACACCTATCATTTTATCGATTCCTGGATATGCGGCAGCTGCGAACGAATTTTTCCGGGTATTTTTCAATTGACATCGGTTATTCTGGCACTCTTCCAGACGTATTCGTTCACGACGGGCTCCGAATCATTTAAACTAATATAATCTACGATAGGGGCAACCTTGAGAACGAAATTAATGGAGTATCTGCTTTTTAAAAATTGAATTTCCGGTCATTATCTGAATCATGTGGCCCACAATTAAACGAAGTCTTTTAATCGCCGCTCAAGTCGAGACAACTACTTTATTCATTCGGAGAATTATTCTGTTCTTGTTCGGAATAAAAATTGAAATCTTAAAGTACTTCACATGTGACATTTCTGTTCTCCACTCGTTTTGATGAGATTCAATTTAGAGTAGTGGTTGCTTGCTTTAAAAAGTCTAAAGCAATCCACAAATCCTCACGCGAACTTTTTTTTATTCGCGCTTCCCAGGAATAGGCGAACCTGTTACACCACATTAGTGGGCGCCTGGGAAGAATTTTGGTGTCTCCTTACTCATTTCTTGAAGAGGGCCAAATTGTAGGATGTTGGGAAGACGTTGGACGGAAGCGAGTTCCACAGCTCACCGGCCCTGTAAACTAAGGAATTCTTATAGAGGAAGGTTCGAGAGGTCGTTAAATATACCGCCTTATGATGAGAACTCCTTGCCAGCCTAGTGTTGCGGCAAAACATGAGTTTTCCCGGAACTAGGTAAAGCGAATTGTCTATTAAATTAACGATAAGTTTTAAGATTTTTGGAGTGACTGCTGTAAGAAAAAGGAAAATTTTACTAACGCCGAGTTGGCTGATATCCATTACATCATTACATGTACGGTCTGGCTAACAGAAACACAACAGAAGCTAGGCAATTATATAAGGTGCGCTTTCCAAATCGATTAACCCCAGACAGGCGAACATTTCCAAATATCCACAGAAGGTTGAGGGAAACTGGTACTTTTACTGCAAATAATCATTTAAAAGGTGCAACTCAAACTATTAGAGCTCCAGATATTGAGGAAGCAGTTTTGAATTATATTGATTTCAATCCTCATGGGAGTACAATAAAAATTGAAAATCAATTGAATATTTCACATGTTCTAGTTTGGAGGATTCTCCACGACTCTTTATTGTACCCGTTTCATATTCAACGCGTCCAAACTCTACCTCCTCGAGATTTTCCTTCAAGGCTGAATTTCTGCCGATGGTTCTTAGATAAATTAGAGAAAATGCTCATTTTGATAGTGAAATAATGTTCACAGACGAAGCTAACTTTTCGAGAACTGCTATCACAAATTTTCATAATAATCATTATTGGGCTGAGGAAAACCCCCATTTGATTGAAGAATCTCATCATCAAGAACAATTCTCACTAAATGTCATATTTTTCGAACGACTGTCAAAATTTTTTCGCAAATTTTTCTTTAAATCGAACAAGTTCCACGAAAAAATAATATATGGGCGATGTCAACCCAGATTATTGGGTCCATAATGATTCTGAAACATCTATAGATCATAATCGGCATCACTAGGAATACTGAACCTGGCCATAAGGCTCTCTCGGTCAAACAGAGATGGAATTTGAGGAAATATTGCAGGTTGTGTATTTTGTTTGTTATCTCCTTAGTCCTTTTCATGACCTTGCTTCCTATGTAAAATCTTTTCTTAGATTTGTTTAGACATATAAGAAGTATGATTGTTGAAATATTTTTCTGCTGGTTTTCTTTTTCCATTGTTACAGATTCCTGTCCCAAACCCCTTCCTTTCACCCTTGTCTTCGTTTGGAAATCATGGAATGCAAGAGAGAATGAAGCGGCTAAGCAGAAAAATCTTTGGTACTCTTTATGTACACACGACACTAACACAACATAAACAGGCAAGCTATTGCTAGTGCAATAGCGACAGGGAAACGAGTTTTTTCACTCGTTTATTGAATCATATACAAGATAGTATGGTTCTCCTATTACATTTCCTGAGCTCACACTTTTTGTGTGACACACATCGAAATTATAGATATGAGCATTTATTGTAAATACAATTATTCAAACTTTTGTAAATCGTTTCTTTTCAAAAAAAAAATATATATATATATATATATATATATATATATATATATATATATATATATATATAATGTCTGAATCGGAATAATTAGAAATTATTTGATTGAGCCATTTTTTGCCTAACAAACTAAACGGTCCTGCTTATCGGCAATTTCTTGATGAGGACTTACCTTTATTGTTCGAGGATGTGCCGCTTTTGGTGAGAAACAAAATGTGGTTCATGCATGACGAGGCATCAGCACATTTCAGTGGAGAAGCTAGGGAATTCTTGAATAATACATTCAACAACCGATGGATAGGTCGGGATGGGCCAGAACCATGGCCTGCTAGGTCCCCAGACTTAGTTTAAAAAAGAAAATTATTATTCAAGGAACAATATTCAACCTTCCGTAGAATGTTAAATATCTTCCCTTGAAGGAGCTAGTCTTCCGATCTCTTCGATGTGTCTACACATTGCGAAATCTGGCATATAGTAACTTTTTGTTTTGAGAGGTTAAACAGTTTAGACTTTTTCTTATGGGGATATCTCAAAAGTTTAGTTTACCACTTCAGTGAACACTGTAGAAGAATTGAGAAATCGAATAATAACCTCTTGTGACACGATGAGAAATACCCTAGGAATATTTCAAAGAGTGCGTGATAATATGCGAAGAAGGACAGAGGCCTGTAATCTTGCAGGTGGAGGTCACTTCCAGCAATTTATTTTGTTTGAAATTGTTCTTTTTTTAGTTTCATATTGAATAAGTATAAGTTGAGTGTCAGTAGACGATATATCAAAATTAAAACAAATTTTGGGCATACCTATCGAGTATTTCTAATATTTTTTTTTATTTAGCGAATATAACATACAATTCAAATTCAAAAATTTTCACACGAAAACGGTTGGAGAAACGAAAAAATTCCAGGTATCAAAAAAGTTTCTAAGTTCAACGAAGATGACGAAAATTGATTGTACGCTGATCAGTGGCGTACTGCAAAAAAATTTGAGAGGCGAAAGGGGACATGGCCTCGGGAAAGAAAACACCTTGTGAATTTCAGTTGAAATCTAGGACGTGTAATGATGGAGGCTGTAAAAAATAGCTTGCATTCCAAATTTGGGTTGAGTATCTCAAAACTGCAGGAGTTTTGAAGAAAAAACAAATTTTTCCCGGAAATTTCGACACCCTGTAGCTTCGTAAGCAAGCTTTTGCGAACCTATGTTTATATAAACTTTTTTCTTAAAATTACATGTAGATTTACCCCCTCAAGTTGTGACATACTATTATGTAACACCTTGTATAAAATATTTTATTGGTTCTACACAATACATTATTTAAAATTGATAACAAAATTCAATTAGATGAAATATCAGGAATAAATGGATAATTTGAGCAAACAATTGTAACAGTCCGATTTCTCGAATTAATCATTTATATCTTTCAAACTCAGTTTTCATAATTTTATTAATAATTCAATCTCATTTCATCAAGTTGAATATTCAAACAATTTGAAATTCGAATCAGGAATCTACAGGTAATGATACCTAATGAAAATTATAGTTATATCCGTAAGGTGTCGCTGCTATTGATTTAGGTTGTTCACCGGTTAATTGTGATGTCAGTACTTGAAAGAAGATCGCTTTCTCGTTTCTGTGAGAGAACGGAAAACAGTTTTCTATGTTTCGTTTCCACTTTATTGTTGTGGAGAGATTAATTTCGCTTTTTATTAATATTTTAGAATATCAATAGTTTTTTTGAAGCGAGTCTATACAACTTCGAATTCATTAGATTCTCTATTTTTCCATTTAGAAATCTTCGGAATCGTTCGTTATTTTATTGGAGCTGTGTTGTAGCGATTGGAGTGAAATATTTTCAGTACTAGAAATTAAGTATTCTTTGATTTTCTGGATAAATTCCAATCGTCTGAGGCGTTATGAGTAGTCGGTAATTTTGCCGGATTTCCTCGACAACCAATTCAAATTAGCAAGAGGAGAGATTTCGAATTTTCTTTTGTTAAATTAACCTAGATCGATATCTGCTATTCCAAGGGTAAGTCAAATTCATTCTGTTCATTTTAAAAATATATATTCGAGAGATATGGTATTGTTATAGATTTTTTTTTCACCGTCAAGATATTTGAGTTTTCATCTTTATGCCAAACCTTAATATTTCACGACTGGGGTAACCACGTCTTTAAGGGAACTAGTCTTGCCACCTAGGGCAGTCACCTTGCGAACGATATTCAGCCAATCAAGTAACCTGTAAGCTGTAAGATACAGGAATACCAGAAAACTGATGTAAAACACCGAATCCAATAATTCCTAAAAAGCTAAGTGTTTCTCTTAATGATCAAATTTTAGTTTTCTATTTTAGTTAATTGTTGACAGAGCTCCATCATTGAGTCTAGATCTGTTGAAACGCTCAGATTATTTTAAATTGAGAATTTGTACTATGTAACTTGAATTCATCTTTTCTGAGCCTCCTTTTATTGTTACTGGTTAATCTTTTTAGTTAAGTTATTTTTTTGTATTAGTTACCTTGATTAGAGTTAGTAAATTATTAATCAGATACTGTGATTTTGATATTTATCTTGTAATAAAGCTAGTTGATTGAATTGATGAGTATTATTCCTAAGGCTATATCTAGGACGTAGGTTCTAGACGAAGATCCCACACACTGAAATTAAGGGACTCTGATCTAGCTAGGCATAGGTAGTGTCAATTGTAATTTCCTTCAATTAGCATTCTATAAATTAATCTCAGTACACGTCATTTGTTGAGTTTCTTAGTTCCAGTAGAATTGAAATATTTCTCCAATTTTAGATTAAATTAGAAACAAAACCATTACATAATAAAAAAATAGACCTGGTTCTGCGTGGTTTCAATACATTTCATACAAATCATTGTTAACAGCAGAATAATGGTACACGTGGAAGTAACATTCTCGTTACTCCAATCAGCGACCAATTTTCAACAACAGAATGTCAAGGTTTCAATTTCCAGTCCCATTTCACTCTATCGATGTACAAACTTGATGAATCCTTCGAAATTTCATCAGGATCCTAGTAAAAAATGAGTGTGCCATTCAATTCGATGGAGAAGCGCAACTTCATTCTAAAAAGAAGAGTGGAAAACCAATTACTTTTCTCCGCTTTCATCGCGCCCGATAATGGAGTAACGAACAAGACGGTTTTTATTTATTTTCAAATGCGCCAAGCCAATCGTCATCGGCTTCCTTATTAACTTCATCTTGGAATTTTAACGAAGTTTCTGGTCTTATGAGATTTCAATTCAATTTTCTGCATCAACGTGAGAGTTACATACAAAATTACTTGACTAGAGAATTATTTCTAAATGATAAATAAAAGAAATTTCGATTTACATTTATTTACTATACAGAGTGTCCCAGAATAAGGTATCAATATCTCGGAATTCGATAGATGTCGTCAGATTCCTGCTGGGATATTCACCCCTAAAGTTAAAAAAAATAAATTGTTTTCTTTCGATAAAATCTTTGTCCTTTGAGACGACCCAGAACCGGGGTCTATTTTTTGTGTTGTCAATTTGCTAAATCTATCCATATATTTCTTGGTTTTTATCTAATTGAATTTTATTATCAACTGTGATAACTATATTTTGTAGATCTACCTGCATAACATTTCATATTGTTCATCTGAATTCATAATTACAGTGAAAAGACGGTCATTTGCCAGAATGATAATTTTATTTTAAATTCTCAATATAGTAGAATATTACGTATCTTTATAGCAGCTTAAAATCACCCAAAGCGTAAATATCGAGGCGAAGGAATTCATCTAAACTCAGATCGGAAATCGAGCGAAAACAATATTCGCCTTTAATACCTAAGCTCTTAAGCACCCTTTCGTATATCCACGATTCCACACATCTGGTATTTTCTAAAACAGAAATTCCCACGTCGCGACGAAGGAACGCGTCTGTAAAAGACTATGAAACAGGTACTTGCGTACCAAGGGCAGAGGGAAGTGAGGGTGTAAGAACTGCTGGGTCACGCATATATAAGGATCACGATCGCGACGTTAAGGGATCATTATGATTATCATTATTATTATTGAGTTATTTTCGTCCGGGGTGCAGTTACTCTTATTATTCAGTTATCCAGTTTTCGAAGCTCAGTGAATTTACTCATTCGTGTGAATCCGAATTAAATTTAAGTTAATTAATCGTGCATAACATGAGTCCAGAAGAATGGAAGACGCAGATTGTTCCTCTCCGAGAAGCCGGACAGGGGAAGAAGATGCACCATTCCCGATGGGTCCCACAGGTGATTACTTTCTGAATTTCCTTCAATATTTCTGTTCACTATTTAATCTTTACGAATTTCAAAAAAATATATGCTACGTAATTTCTAAACGCACTAAGGGCGAGTTGAAATAATCATTTCTCAAATTCCAAATTATTTTCACATATTTTTTTCTTGGCAAATGATCTATTTGAACTGCATCGACATTTTCTAATATTTATTTTGAAGAGTTATTTTCATAGACTTATTTAAGAACGTTTGCTTTCGTATCTTGGTAGAATTTGAAATGTAATGAATTTATTTTATATTGATTTCCACAGTTGTTTTAACTTAACACATTATTTTGAGGTATACTAAAATTCTTTAGTATTGATTTCAACATTTGTTTATCAAACTGGCAACATTATTGTTACTTAATTAAGCTATTGTGTATTGATTCCAACAACTTTGAGAACTATTTGAATTTGAAATGTTATGAAGTTTAATATTGATGTGAAACTTTACTTTTATAACTCAGAAAATTGATCTCAGTGAAATGTTACTTAACCATTTTGCCAATCGAAATCTTTTGTTATAATCTGATGAATGATACACTTGAATGTGAGAACATTTAATATTGATTCTTATCTTTGCTTCTGTAATGCGCCAATGATCTATTTGAAATATCATAATCCTTTTATTCAGTATTTCTATTTATCTCATTTTATAACTTAGCAGAACATAATTAAACTGTAACGAAGATGTTTATATTTCATTGTATCCAACTATGGGGAAGATCCTACTTTCAAATTATTGATTTGATGTCCGATACTCTTAAGCTCAATAAGGGAACTTTCCCTGTCTTCAGGTGTAATGATCACCTGCGAACATCATTACTCATTAGTATTAATAAATGGCTTTAGGGACGATAGGCATGTATGGGCCCACAGACATTGAGGCTTGTATGTTGTCGGTATGAAAGTTTTGAAGAATGTCTGAGTTGGTGGAATGTATGTGACGTTTGTGGTACATACAGGTGTATGATTAGAGGGCATGATTGCCTGGTTGGCAAATCCGCGATATGGGAATAGAATATGATCCGCAGTCAGTGACACCATAAAATAATAATAAAACTGCCCGTTGGCGCTCAGTTGAGCAAAAAGAATCACGTATGGCTTTACGGGCTTACCTCTAGTTCTATATATAACGTTTTAATACTGTACGTGTCCTTTAGAATTTTAAAAGTAAATCTTCCAGAGTTTGGAGTATCAGGGCAACGACCTCTTCAGAAAACATGATAGCATATTACCAAAACCCTTAGATCGGGTCAGCTACAACTCATAAGATGGGTGAGGGCCGGTTAGGCCTGTCTATAATAATGTCATATCCGAATTCCATCCCGAATATGGATGAGGGCCGATTAAGCCTGTTTATAATAATTAAATATTCCAACTTCCACTCGAAATATGGGTGAGGACCAATTGGGTCTGTTCATAATAATTGAAGATTCCAACTTCCACTCGTAATATGGGTGAGGACCAATTAGGTCTGTATATAATAATCTAATGTATCAACTTCCACTCAAAATATGGGTGAGGGCAAATTGGATCTCTATCTAAATGATCTAAATTCATTAAAAGACACCAAAGAATGCAAGGATAAGAATTTAATACAAATGCTGCAAAGATCAAATAGACATTGTTACCGAATCTGTTTTTGATTTTCTAATTTCCTTACCTTTGGTTTGAGCGACGAAGAATTGGTCGTATCACATCAAACCTCACATAAAAGAACTTGAGTAGGTTACTACAAATACACAACACAACAAAGAAAAGGGTCCTAATTTATATAAGAGAAGTTCAAGTCAAGTTCAGGTACTAGACGATCACATGGCTTTTCATTTGACCGATTTCAGTCGGTCTCAGGTGTAATTAGTATAGAGAAGAAAATAAGATAATTCAGTTATTGCAATTCACGTAAAAGGGATGCATTTTGTATCGTCTTTCATAGGCCGGGATTGGGGATTTTTCACCTTCAACGGAATTTTCTGAAATTCAAGACATTGTTTAAGATAATAGTATGTTATGAAATGTTGTTTTTGGTTTTTCAATTTCACCCCATATGAGCTCAGGATGAACTACCCTTAACACTTTTTACCCTCTAAGTTTTTAGGGCATAAGTGTTTTACTAATAAAACTTTCAGATTTTTAACCGACTCAAAGAGCCAACGATATTTTTTGTAGTAATATTTTTGTTTATTTAATTTATAATATATTTCAATGATTTAAACCTTACTATATAGACACTATTTACATCATCTATGTTAAGAACTTGTATATATTTTCTGAAGTTAGGAACTGAACCTATTTGTACATATTAGCATAAGATCGACACAGATGGGATGCACAGATGATAATCTCAAAATATATAATTTATTTCAAAACCATAAAATTTATCATTTAATTCAATAAACCGTCCATTTACCAGCTATGTACAATAAGCCAGACGATATATTATCACTGGGTTTGCCCAGGTATCTGGTTTTAGATTTAACCACTTGTGCCTGAAATTTCCGAAAATACATGATTCATCATTATTCACCAATGAAGTTGGTTTTCCTAAATATTAAGACCAAAAGTATAGTGAGTTGTGTAGAGAAGACAAGACATATCTGTTATTGTGAATAACCAATTAAAATAAGTAAGTATATCAGTGCTTCAACTTCATTAAAAACAAACTCAAATAAATCAAGTGCAATATCATAAGCATAAAGCAACCTTAAAACAATATACACACACCACAAAAATTGTCGCATCACTTGGTATTCTGAATTCCACAATCGATTAAGCAACTCGATCGTAGTTTCTTTGTCAACACATGTTTTTAGACATATGAGGGGTAAAAAATCTTATCTATGTAGTAACATAGTTTCCATATGATCTCAAACACGTCTGAAACAAGAATGAGTTTATTTGATTATCAGTATTCATTCAATTTCTTTTCAGTTTTCACTCTAAATAAATGCAAGTTTTCTGTGTTTCTGGTTGATTTTCGAATCTTTGAATTTATTGTAATGGCTGCTGAACGTCCTGGGCGCTATTTGAGTGATCATGAAGTGGTAAGAATTGTAACACTTCTAGAGGAGGGGCGAAGCCAACGTTACGTGGCTAACTTGTTGAATGTTAACCAAAACACTATTTCAAGAGTAAATAATTGGTACCACGAAACAGGGGAATATGGAAGAAGGGCCGGACAAGGAAGAAATCGGATAACAACACCAGTTGATGATCGTTGGCTTCGTTTAACTGCACTAAGAGTTCGGCACTGTACAGCTTGAATGCTACAAAATGAATTTGTACTTTCCAGAAATGTGCATATTTCATTGCATACTGTTAGGAACAGGCTCAGAGAAGACGATATCAGACCAAGGGTTGCTTCTACCGGCACGCGTCTCACCAGAGAGCATCGAGTTGCAAGATTTCAGTTTGCAAGGGAACATGCAAATTGGGGTATTCCAGAATGGTCGAATGTTCTCTTTTCCGACGAGTCCATGTTCTGTCTAGTATCAAATTGTAGACGCATGCCTGTATACAGATGACCTGGGGAACGGTATCAGCAATGCAACATCCGGCAAACCGAAAACTTCGGAGAGGGCTCAGTAATGGCGTGGGGATGCATTTCTTTCCATGGTCGAACTGAGTTAGTCCTAGTGAATAATGGAAGAATGACAGCGGCCAGATACATCGCAGATATCATTGAACCTCATGTTGTACCCTTTGGCCCATTATTTGGCAAAACTTCATTTATTTGCATGATAATGCTCGGCTTCATGCAGCTAGAGTAGTTACAGAATTTCTGCAAAATGCCGAAATTGATATTCTAAGATGACCAGCCAGAAGTCCCGACTTGAATCCCAATGAATATGTTTGGGACAACATAGGTCGGCAAATTCAGCAACGTAGGATGCCTTGTAGAACACTCCAACAACTAGAAAATCTGCTTCCTGAAATTTGGAACTCAGTGGCTCAAGAGTACATCAAAAATTTGTTTGAGGGGCTTCCGAGACGTATACTGGCAGTAATTAGGGCCCGGGGAGGAAACACTCGATTTTGAAAATGATTAGTAACCATTCGATAATAGTTGATTGGTCTCTTCGCGAATGTTTGAAGATGGTAGAAATTTTCAATTTTTCATTAACTGGAAAATTGTTGATCTTTTCCACCATAAACTCATCTCTTTTGAATAATATCTTCTTATTTTACACTTCTGAAAGTTACCAAGCGACTCTTGAATGACCAACCTAAAAGTTTATATAGTATTGTCGTAAAAGTAGGGTGATGCGACAATTTTTGTGGGGAGTGTACTTTAAGAAGAAATCGGTTAAGTATTGATACTCCTGCGAACCTCAACAATCTGTTTAAATTGATAATCAATAATTCTCATTCAAGATCTAGCTATTGAACCAACAGATCCTTGTATTTTAATATAAATTTGAAGATTGTTTCTTATCTCATTAGAATTATGAATTACTCTCTAACGCAGCATATCTCTATTTATTCTCTAACCGTTAAGCTAAAAATGTGGAGGGGGACCATCGAGCATAAACCACACAAGGTGTTATACTAAAAAAGTTAATGATAGCTTGCGAAATATTACAATTTTTCTTTAATCAGCGATACACATTCACTATGCCAATTAAACACCATACTAGATACCGACAAAATCATAGATGGAAAGCTTCATTATTGTTTTGATAATTGACAGCTCACGCACTTAGTTTTTCGAATATATTGTATCCATAATATAATTAAATTATGGAATACTTTCGAAGAATACGCAGATATGCATTTAATGTTGGGTCTAGCATCTGGTAATGTTTCGCGTTCTAGAAGACTTTATTTGGAGAGATTTCCTAACAGAAGACTACCTAATAGGCGTATTTCTGTGAATGTAGATCGCCAATTAAGGGAAACGGGTAATTATTTGGAGATATTATTAACATTTTTGGTATGAAATCTGATTTAGGTACAATTGAGGAAAATTCAAGTAACTCGGTTTGATTTAAGACCGCACATACAGTTGAACTAGAATAAAGCATTTCAGAAGCGATTGCTGAGAAGCCATCTACCAGTACGCAGAAATTATCAAACCAATTTCATTCATGTAAAAGTACGATCCACGGAATTCTGAGGAATCAATTGCTTCACCCTTACCGTCTTTGAAAAGTTCACGCGCTGTCCCCAGCAATTTTGCAACTGATTTCTACACCAACATGAACAAAATAATGCTTCTGTTCAATCCTTTACTCTGATGAGGCAGGCTTTCGGTGAGATGGCATAACAAATTCTCATAATTTACATTTTTGTGCCGATGGAAACCCTCATGATATTGTTCAAAACCGACACCAACAACAGTTCCAAATCAATATTTGGGTCGGATATGTTGGTCAGCATTTTGTTGGGCCATTTATATTGCCACCCCGTTGAAACGTCGCAAGTTATTTAGACTTTCTTTTGAATAATTTGCCAGAACTTTTGGAGGATATTCCACTGGCCAGTCGGCGGAAATTGTGGTTTATGCACGATGGTGCCCCACCACATTTCAATTTGGCAGTTAGAGAACATCTAAATGTGACCTATTCCAATCGATGGATAGGACGAGGTGAACCTATCGCATTGCCACCTAGGTCACCAGACCTAAATCCTCTAGATTTTTATTTCTGAGGCCATCTAAAAGCCAAGTTTATGCTATGCCCATTAGGGATAGATATGCTGATTGGGAGAATAATTTATTGTTCTTATAAGATAAAAAATTAATCTTCAAATTTATATTAAAATACAGAGATCTCTTGTTTCGAGAGCTAGATCTTGCATAAGAGTTGGTGGTTATCAATTATCATTATCAACAGATAATGTAAATAGTGTATATGCAATAAGGTTTAAATAATTAAAATAATCAATGAATTATATAAAAAAATATTTTTATTGAAAATATCGTTACTCCTTGAGCTCGTTTTTCTCTTTACTGGTTAATTTATTTCGAGATCTAACAAGTGTAGCTAATCCAAAATTTTATTAGATTTGTAAAACACTTGTCCCCTTAAAACTTAGAGGGTAAAAAGTGTTAGGAGTAGTTCACCCTTAGCGCATATGGGGCGAAATTAAAATACCGAAAACACCGTCTAATAAATTACTATTTTTTTAACAATGTCTTGAATTTCAGGAAATTTCGTTGGAAGACACAGATTTTATCGTAGAAAAACAATTCATTTTTTAAACTTTAGGAAGAAAATCTCAGCAGGGATGTATTTTAGGAAAAAAATTCTATATAAAGTTGTGGCATTATTTCGACGAGATCTATGAAATTTCGAGAGATTGATACCTTATTCTGGAACACCCTGTATTTGTAACGCGATTCAACGACATTGCGCCTTTATAAGATGTAACGTGCACGAGTGCACTTTACATGGTTCTTCTATCTCATCAATCAGACCGCTCTAACATCTCGCTACTACGGAAAGAACTGTCTGCTGCCATGGCGCCAAAACATCAGTTCGTCTTATTTGAGTCAGGCCTCACGACCATCCATGGCTACAGGAAGTCATTTGAGGGTTAACCTGTACTGTATGTAACCTTGGCACCACAACAACTGGTAGCCTATTTTCATTGAATCTAATGACAGTTTAATTCAATTTCGCTCTCTTTCTCTGCCTGGTGACTTAATTTTTCATCTCGAAATTGCTTCCAAGGACGAATGAGTGTCAAAATTTGAATGAAACTTTCGATCATGCTATCTTATCTCTATGTGTTATTGCATATTATTAATTTTCTTCTTGGGGTTTTAGTGTTTTCTTAGGCTATTTCAGATGTGTATAAAAAAATATTTAAGTTTTTTAACAGTATATATTGACTTGCGAACACCAAGCGATTCGTAGGAATCTCTAAGTTCATTAACTAACTGTTAGTACCATATTGTTGACCAAAAAATCCTCTTACACGTTAACAAATGAGTTCCAAGCTGAGTTCTTGACTGGTAAGCTTTTCTGTTGAAATTGACGCCGTCCAGCAATTTTCTGATTTGTGGTTCAATAAAAATGACTTCCTTTAATTTGGCATCACTTAACTTAGGGAAGACTCCTTTTAAGTATTTGAATCCATCGCCATCTTTATTCATAGCCTTCAGAAGGTTTTAATCAGTCAAACTTTAATTTGAAGAGGAGGCAGGACATTTTTGGGGTCTACAAGAGGTCTAAATTTGACATTTTGTTATCTTGGTAGAAATTCATTTCTTTCTGGCCGAACTTTTGTTATATAATGCTGATTTACTGCATGACTGTCCCATAGAAAAAGTAAGCAGCAAAATTTTGTAAATCCTCTATGTAGTCTCAGTAAAATTCCACATGAGAACATCTAAGTCACATATTTGGCATTTATACTTGTTTTATTTTATTTTATCCAAAACACTGTGCATATTTTCATAACTTTCTTCCATCGGCACTGAATGGGCAACTGGTATAGAGGATTTCAAATTTCCTTCATGCCATAAAACAGCTTTTAAAGTTTATTCAGTCGAATCTGAAAATAAACGCCACTCAGAGGAGGAATGCTCAATATCAAGTTACTGCATTAATCCATCAATATCACAACACGAACACATCACAATTTTCCATACTGTACAATGCAGAACACCGAGCCTGTCTCTCTCTGAAATTTGGTAATTTTCGTTTCATTAGCTAATAAGTTGCATTCCTCAAGGCGGAAACCAAGAAGTTCTGGCTGTTGCTTTGATAACCCCAAATCACTTACAAAATCGGTCAACTCGTTTTGAATAATTAAATGTGGCTTCCGGATCTGGAACCTGCAGTAAAAGTGGAGTCGGTTCTTCCAAGCTGCCAGATGATGCATTGTCTTCAGTATCTTCCGAAACAATATTTTGCGGATTTAAAGATACGATCTTCAGTGGTGAATCTGCATTATGAGGGACAGGTCGCATGGCAGACCGCACATTTGGATAATACATCTTAAGCTTTACCCTCTTGGAATACCCTTTAGTCCTTGTCAGGCGAGATTAACAATCGTCTGAATAATTGCTGGGTTCTCACCATATCATAGGGACTGCACAAGGCATACTTTTTCTCTTCCCATTCATCTACTGCGCCAATGATACACTTACACAGCATACATGGGGAGCCCACTGCTTGTTTTGATTTCCAATTGAAACGCCAAAATATAGGAAGTAGGCATTTTTAACATTTTCAGAAAATGGCCTGGCTTGTGATTTAACCATAAATTCTCCACGAATAAAACAAAACTAGGAAGGAGAGATACAGACATTTCCGTAGTAAAAACACTTTCTTCACTACACACAGAAGACTGATTTATAATCGTATTCTTATGTATACTATTTTTAACAACAGGATCTAGGTATAAAATTCATTCCAGCTAACCGTCTCCTCATTGAATTTATTACCTGCAAATGTAGAAGGATCTTAGCGAGCTATTGAAGAGTGGTAAGTGTAAGGGCTTTAGGAATATTTTTCCTATCATCAGAAGGGTATTCCCATTTGAAAAATTAAGATCTGCATTGTGTTACGAAAATCTTGTCGACAACTGTTATTTATTTGAATACGAATTATATGTAATTTACACTGATATTTTATGCTAATTTAGCTTTAAATGTTCTCAAATTTAATTTAATAAGAAGTTAATCGAAGGATATTGACTTATCAGCTGACAAATAGTTGACATAGATTTAATAAAAGTTAACAATTCATTTCATGCAACCGAAATACTAAGTTATCATTGGTTTGACTCATTGCAAGCTGATTTAGTGTTAACTTCTTGTTAAGCGTTTTATGCAACCCAAATATGAATGTAACATACGAGGTATGTCAATTAAGATCGCGGAAAAGTGCCCGGAAGGTACATAAATACTTGAAAATACCTTATATTCCTTCGCAATGGTCTCCCTCGAGTTGAATGCACTGCCGCCACCGTTAAACCCTCTGTTGGAAGCATACCCTGAACCCCCCCGAAGATAGGTTCCATAGAAACTCCGTCGTGATGCTTTGGACTTCCGAAACTCCGTCATATCTGTTTCCTTTGAGGTACGACTTCAATTGTGGGAACACATGAAAGTCACAGGGGGCCACATCTGGACTGTAGGGGGGATGGGGAAGTGTTGGAATGCCGTTTTTGGTTAAAAAATCACGAACTGCGAATGACCAGTGGGCCAGAGCATTATCATGATGAAGCACCCATCCGCGCTCCGCCGATTCAGGTCGTACACGAAACACACGGGCCTTCAGACGTTTCTAAACTTCAATGTAGAATGCTGCCTTCCCTGTCTGACCAGCTGGGACGTATTCGTGGTGTACAACTCCATTAATATCGAAAATGCGATGAGTAAAGATTTCACTTTCGATTTTGACATTCTGGCTTTCGTGGGCCGCTTACCCCCCTTCACTACCCACTGCATGTTCTGCCATTTGGTCTCAGGGTCATATTCGAACACCCACTACTCGTCACCAGTGATAACATTCGTCTATTCGAGAAATCATGTCGTGGCAGATGGAGAATGGGAGCTCTTTCTGCTCAACTATGAGCACTTTGGGAACCATTTACGCACACAGCTTACGCATCCCTAAATATTCGTGTAGCATCTCCTAATGATGCCCAACTCGTCTTCCAGCATTCTAAGGCTTACCCGACGGTCTCAAAGTATTCGCGAGCGCAGCGGATCGAGATTTTGTGCGTTTCCAGAGGTGGAGGGAGCTCCCTGGCGCGGATCATCCTCCACTGACTCTCTGCCACTTCTGAAACGCTTTGCCCAATCTTAAACAGCTCTAATCTCTATTCTTCGCTCAGTTATTTTATCACTCATTTTCAAGACGGTGGGTCAAAACAGGTCGATGTTCAAAGGACAATAAAACACGAAACTTGCACAGGCTGACGCAGGAATGAATTATGTTTCGAATGAAACCAATGCGAACGCTGCAGAGTGACCAACCGCCGCAGCATTGCCAACTTCCGCGAACTCGATGGACTTACCTCGTAGAGTTGACAAATTGTCGAACAAGAATTTTTCAAGTAGCGTTATACAACCGTGTCATAGCTTCATTGATTGAATTGACTATTTGCTGTTTCGACTGAGTGTAAAGTGTATTTTTCTATGAGAGAATGAACTGATATGATTATCAGTCAGATTAGCAAGAACTGAATTGTGAAAATAGACAAATGGCAAGTGTCAATTCGTGAGTTTTTAACAATCCTTTGTTATCATTAATAAGAAAGAATGGTACTAGAAATTTGATATTAGGTAAGGTTCTTTGCAGAAAATTCATTTTCGTGTATTTAATGCGCCATTAAGAGAAACGTTTCATTTCATTTATTGTTCATCAAGTCTAGAGTACAACAATAATTACATTAATGAACAACAATTTGACCTGTCAAAAAAAAGAACGGTACACATTCTAACATATTGACAAACATAACTATCGAATAAATAATTAAATACGTTTTTCTAGAAATTTTTGTCATTGAAATATTCATCTAGCATGTAGTAGGATTTCGATATCAGTTTTTCTTTTGAGGTTTTTCTGCAACAGTGATCTCTTCATTTTCCTATACTCCTCTGGGAGCTTGTTATATATTTTCATTGGGGTGTAGTTCATACTGAGTTGTGACGTATTTATTCAATAGAAAGGTATTAAAAATTTTCGGCATACCTAGTGGAGTAGGTGTGATTGAAATTATTTCTTGGAAAGTCAAGCCCGTGATCAGGAATGAAAAGTATGCACGCGCGTATGAAAAGAGATGGCAAGGTAAGTATTCCTTCTTTTCTAAACAGGTTTCTGCAGCTTTCCCTTCTTCGAACGTTGCACAGGATTCGCAGCGCAAATTTTGCTTCAGGAATATTCTGCTACTCTCGTAATGGTCACCCCAGAAAATGTTACCGTAGGAGATCAAACTATTTGCCTATTTGGTTGAAATTTCATATATTTTTAGTTCATTTCCTTCGTATATGTTTTTAGCATAAATTCATTTGATATCATTCAAAACTCTCCAAAACTTTCAGCCGTCCAATCATATTTTAGGTATTTGTCCATTAAAGGAATTAAGAGCAGCCTAAAACACATATTTGTGATAAAAACAGACGGTCGAAAGTTTCAACATGCAATGAACCGAAATAATTTCGATAATTCATTCTTTAACGGCGTAGTTCCGCCGTTCATATCTATTCCTATTCATATTCTTTCAGGTGACATAAACTCAAATTATGCCGGAATAAATCTTAGAATATAATCATTTCGAATCACGCCGCTTCCTGCCTAAGAATATGTTCGGGAAGTTGAATAACGGAAAGTTCGTCACGTATTTCGGAACGTCAGAGCACGTTTCATTTTAATCAAAGCATTTAGAATATTATGAATTGATATTTGCGAAAAAGAAAATGACTAAGCATATACGAAACTATTCTTTTCATTCACGGCTTGACTTGAAAATCAAGCTGCTTAACTTGACTTTTGTTCACAGAATTTAAATCAAAATAAGGTTTTTTCCACAAAAGCTTGAAAATTCAAGCATCTTGGAACGCAAAACTTTAAAGCTTGAATCAGAACACAATTGCAATAAGAGCAAGAATGAAGTTTTAGATAAAAGTATATACTTGATCGAGAAATATTTAAATGAAATTAAACGTCTTCTTCTTCTTCCAACTTTATTTTAGGCGAAACCGCCTGTTTATTCTTCGGTCGTTTGTCTGTTACGGAACGTTCAAGTTGTCACTCCACCTTTTTCGTGGTCGTCCCACGCTTCTGCGCCCCAGTGGAGATCTATCACGGGCGATTTTCACTATTCTTCTGTCATCCATTCTGTTTATTTGGTCATTCCACTCCTGTTTTCTGTTCAATACCCAGTTGTTAATGTTGTCCACCTTGCACATGTTTCTAATATTCTCACTCCTCTCTCTGTTGAGCATTGTTTTCTCGGCTATCCTGCGAAGTACCTTCATTTCGGTTGTCTCCAGTAGTCGCCTGGTTTTCGTTGTTTCTGGTCTAGTTTCTGCAGTGTATGTCATAATGGGCCTTACAGTTGCTTGTAGATTCGTGCCTTGGCTTCAATTCCGATATGCTTATTGCGCCATATTGTGTCATTCAGACATCATGCTACCCTTGTTGCTTTTGTTGCTTGCTCCCTTACCTCCGCCTCGACATCTCCGTAGCCCGAAATCTCTATACCGAGATATTTAAATTTAATTTCCTGCTGGATAGATTTACCATCAACCTCAAGCTTGCATCTCAATGGTGTTTTCGATGTAGTCATGCATTTTGTTTTAGAGGCAGAAATTATCATATTAAACGATTTGGCTGTACGGTTGAACTGGTGTAGGAGGCGCTGTAAATCGTCTTCATTTTCTGCAATCAACACAGCGTCATCGGCGTAACACAGGATAGTTATCTCTTTGTCCCCCATTTTGTAGCCCCTCATTCCTCTTACTTTTTTGATTATCTCGTCCATGATGATGTTGAACAGAAGGGGGCTTAACGAATCTCCTTGACGAATACCACTTCTCACTGGTATCTGTGTTGTAAGCTCCCCGTCTAATCTTGCCTGGATCTTGTTCGCAGTATATATATTTTCGATAGTCTTTATTATATTACGTGGGATTTGCCTGTTGTAGAGCAGATGTATAATGTCTGATAATTGGACCCGGTCGAAAGCTTTGAGTAAGTCAACAAATCACATAAATGCTGGCTTATTATATTCTATCGACTTTTCTGTTACTTGTCTTATGACAAATACGGCGTCGGTGCAAGATCTTCCAGATCTGAATCCTTGTTGTTCATCAGCGAAAGAGGTGAGGCTATTTATTTTGTTTGTTATACACTTCGTAGTAAGTTTCAGCGTGGTGCTCAACAGATTTATTCCTCTATAATTCGAAGGTACTTTCTTATCTCCTTTCTTAAACATAAGAATAGTAGTGCGTGTACGCCATTCATCTGGGATCTTGTGATGGTAAAGGATTTTTTGAATTAAAATTGTCAACTCTTGAGTAAGACGTTGTCCGCCATACTTGAGTAGTTCGTTGCTAATTCCGCCCTGTCCAGCACTTTTTCAATTCTTTAATTTTTGTAGGGCTAACTGTACGTCATCACAAATTAAACGTAAGAATCTAAAAAGAATTCATGAAGTTGCTCAAGACAAAACAAATACAGAACAAGAACAAGAGTGAAAGTGAAATATATATTTTCAAATAAAACACAGCCTAGCATCATCATCACATTCATGAATAAATAATCTCTGAAACAACTGAAACGAACTTCTGTGAAAATAGGAACAACTGTAAACTTCTGTGAAATTTGAAGAAATACGTTCATTGAAACTTCAGTCAAAATGGATGTAAATGACATATTTCATATATACTTTTGATATATTTATACACTTATTTTTATGTCCAAGTTTCAGGGAAGTCCCTGGACTCCACCGATTCTCGGTTATCGAGGAATCACCGATCAGTCTCGATCGATAGGTGATTATACTTACACTTCTGGCCGCTAGGTAACGACACTGCAAAAATTTCTTCAATTTTTCTATTTAGTTTTAGAAGGAATATTGAAAAGTAAAACGAAATGAGAAACTTTTCCACAATGTATTCAATAATCACGACCGGTTTCGTCATTTTCAAGTGAATAACAATATAATACATGAGTAGGCAAGTACAAGTACAGAATGAAATTTATCCTAAATATTGAATAGTGGGGCTCCACTATGCTCTAGTTGGCTGTTGAGGGTAGCAAATTGTGGGTTTTTACATAGTTTGTTAATCTCCAAACTTTCCAACAAATTCATCTCTCTCCCTTTGTTACATTTATGAAGGATTTCAAGATTGTTCAATGATATCGAGTGGTTAGTTGATTTAATGTGTTCAAATATTGGCGAATTTTTATCTGAGGAAATATGTTCATTGAATCTAACTTCAAAACTTCTCCCTGTTTGTCCGACATAGGCTACCTGACATTCATTGCATTTGATTTGATAGATTCCTGATTGCTTGAATTTATCGTTTTTTGTTTGGCATTGAATAATAATTTGCTTAAGTTGGGCCGCTTGAGAATGAAGTAGTTATGTTCAATCTAGAAAAGTAGTTACTGATTTTGTTAGATGAATCGCCGGTGTATCTGAGACTAGTGTATGTTTTTTCTGGGGTTTCTACGATGATATATAGTAATTGGTAGGTAATACGTTGTTCTTTGCATTTAATGATTGAATTTAGAAAATGTTGTGGTATGTTGTTATTTGAGGCAATCTTTCTGATGATATTAAGTTCAGTTTGAAAAATTTTCTTTCGAAAGGGGAACAGAGTAAGCTCTATGAATCATGGAGTTATATGCAGCTAGCTTGTGACTTAAACCTGCATAAAAAACTTTCAACCTTAGAATACAAAAAAGAATAATAGAAGCCTCAGCAACCTATGATCCAAACAGATGTTATCGAACGATCAGATATCACCTTTTATCCTAGATTCATAAATCTATAGAACAATTTATTTGATGAAGTTCAAACGGATCTGCTGAACAAAGAACCAAAATTCACCCCGGAAAACGGCAAATTCAAAACAGACAAGGAAATAACCGGAGTGCAAGCAGAGCTGGCCATCCAAAAACATAAAGATATCATCACCAATCCAAGCCTCCATAAACACAAACTCACAGAAATTATCAGAAAATCTGACATAAAAACTAACAATCAGAATCAGTTGAAAATAATGAAGTCCATATCAAGCAAAATCCAAGCCGAAGATCTCATAATGACTAAAGCTGACAAAGGCAATAGTATAGTATGCCTCAATAAAGACCTATACGAAGAAAAGATGCAGGATGTACTGAAAACAATGGATATCACCGAAATACCGAAAGATCCAACCAAACTTTTCACAAAAGAAATCAAAGAAAAGCTAAGTTTGTCAGAAAACCTAGCACACACAGAATGGGAGAAAAGCAAACTGATTCCAATGATTGTTCAAGCTCCAAAAATGTACGGATTGATTAAACTACATAAGGAAGAAAATCTGCAAGACCTGTAGTGTCATATATAAACACACCATCAGTTAAACTAGCAAAATTTTTGAATCAAAAATTTCTAGACCTCTCGAATTTATAAGCACAATACACTATATCTCTAATCCTGTAGATCTCATACATAAACTTTCAAATCTCACAATCTCCCAAGATATTAAGTTAGTCTCTTTAGATGTCAAAAATATGTACCCGAACATTCCAACGAATGAGTGTCTTCCCTTTGTTACAGATATCTTAGCCGAGTCTAACACACCGCCATATATCACTAATGAATTTAGCAATCTTCTTCAAATATGCCTAACTCAAAGTTACTTTCAATTTCAATCTAAATTCTTCATACAAAATTCAGGTCTTCCAATGGGTTCACGTCTTAGCCCTCTACTAGCTGACATTTTCATGATTAATTTGGAGAAAAACTCAATATTAAACACAGATTTCGCTAAAAACACATTACTTCTGGTACAGATATGTAGATGACATTTCGGTTGGTTTTCGTGGTTCAAACAGACAAATTCAGCAATTTTTGAATTTCCTGAATAAAATACATTGCCGCATCAGCTTCACTTCCGAATTAGAAAATAATAACTCAATTAATTTCCTCGACTTATCCATTACAAATTCAAATAACCAACTCACTCATAAAATTTACAGAAAGGAAACATTCACAGACGCATCGATTCCAATGGACTCGTTCAGTCATTTTCGGAAGTCACAACATGTGTTGGACTAGCTGCATATAACTCCATGATTCATAGAGCTTACTCTGTTCTCCATGATTCATAGAACTCACTCTGTTCCCTTTCGAAAATTTTCAAACTGAACTTAATATCATCAGAAAAATTGCCTCAAATAACAACATACCACAACATTTTCTAAATTCAATCATTAAACGCAAAGAACAACGTATTACCTACCAATTACTATATAGCATCGTAGAAACCCCAGAAAAAAGATACACTAGTCTCAGATACACCGGCGAACTCTCTGACAAAATCAGTAACTACTTTTCTAAATTGAACATAACTACTTCATTCTCAAGCGGCCCCAACTTAAGCAAATTATTATTCAATGCCAAACAAAAAACGATAAATTCAAGCAATCAGGAATTTATCAAATCAAATGCAATGAATGTCAGGTAGCCTATGTCGGACAAACAGTGAGAAGTTTTGAAACTAGATGCAGGGAGCATATTTCCTCAGATAAAAATTCGCCAATATTTGAACACATAAAATCAACTAACCACTCGATATCATTGAAAAATCTTAAAATCCTTCATAAATGTAATAAAGGGAAAGAGATGAATTTGTTGGAAATTTGGAGATTAACAAACTATGTAAAAACCCACAATTTACTACCCTCAACAGCCAACTAGAGCATAATGGATCCCCACTACGCAATATTTAGGATAAATTTCATTCTGTACTTGTACTTGCCTACTCATGTATTATATTGTTATTCACTTGAAAATGACCGAAGGGTCGAAACCGGTCGTGATTATTGAATAAATTGTGGAAAAGTGACAAAAGTGTCTCATTTCGTTTTACTTTAAAAATGAATTTCCATAAAATAAATAAATCATCAATACTATCAAACAGGAATATTGAGTTTTGAACAGCTGATACGAAACATCTCTGACAGAATCATTTCATTTGAATCTATTCTATATCATTAGGAGTACCTGTTGAAAACCTTCCTCTATTCATCAAAATTTTAAACTAACGACTGAGCCTTATTGACCAATCTAAATGAGGCTTAAAATGTAGCATTAACATCAGCCAATAATATAACATACACACAACCAAACTCATATGGAATCACCTGATATTTTGAATATTACCCAAGGGATTTTGGCAATTTCGCAGGATTGTTAGAATTGATGAGATATTTCAATTGAAAAAAGAAATTAATTAAGGTTCATTTTGAGAAAGATACAAATAAAAGAAAATAATAGACTCTTTCCGCATGTAGTAATAAAATTAAAAATTGCTTTCTCACTGAGTGGGTGTTTTTTTTCTCGACCTTAGTAGCTTGTATTACCTCCTCTTGCCCTAATACAAGCCTGAATCCGTCCAGTCATGCTTTGGATTAGGTTTTCGACCTCCTCTGGTGTGATATTCTGCCACTCTTCTGTGGCGGCTTGGATGAGCTGTTGTGGGTTTCTTGGATTATCCTGGAGCGATCAAATTTTCCTTTTGAGATTATTCTATAAATGTTCAATAGGATTTAGGTCTGGAGAGCAGGCTGGCCAATCCAAAATAGCGATTCCCTCTGTTTCAAGATAATGTCGCGCGAGGTTTTTGGTATGCGGAGGAGCATTATCTTGCATAAAAGAGAAATTCTCACCGTGGGCACCTCGCCAGAGTTTCACTATGGGCTCCACGTAATTTCTAGCCGTTACACTCGCAAGTTCCGAAATCAAATCTGTTTTGCCTCCCAGCATAATGCCACCCCAAAACGTCACACTGCCCTCTTGGTATTTCGGAATTTGTCTTGCTGCTTGGAGTCTAGCTTGTTTTCCACGACCCCTTAAAACCCGAATCCGGCGGTCATCTGATCGAACACCACTTCTAGCCTCATCCGAAAAAAACATTTCGCCAATTCTCAATATTCCAAATTTGGTACTCGATACATCAATTAAATCTGTCAATTCTTTGTTGTCTGGGTATCTCTTGAACTCTTAAGGGTCTTCTGCTGTATAAACCCCTTGAACGAAGTTTTTGACGTATCGTTTCGACTGATACAATGATGCCTGTTGCTTCCAGAAATTGCCTTTGGAGTGTGCGGTGCGACGCACTAAGGTCTCTTCTTGCAATTTGGCACAAAGCGGTCTTGTTCTTCAGAAGTGATCTTCCTTTGACTTCTTCTAGGCCTATTTTTGCAGAGATTGTAGCTCCAGTATCAGGCGTAGGTTTTTGAAATCACCTAATGTGATACCCCCATTGTGGCCGCTATATCCCTTTGTACCACCCCTTCTTCAACGAGAGTAATTATTCGACCCCTCTACACATCGGAGAATCCTACGTGAGGCATTTTCAATTATGATTATAGGCTGTTTTAAATTTTTAAATTCACAGTTTTAAATCTCAGTGACGACGGAATACTATATCCCGAGCATGTGGTGATAATTCAACATTTTTTATCATACTATCCAGTTTCATTCTTCACAAGTAGTCAAAGATCCATGGTTAAAAATAATCACTAATATAAATACCGAGTGATTCCATATAAATTTGGTTAGGTGTACATAAAGGTATACTTTTCATCAGTTTCATTGTATTTTAGAGCGATTAAATTGTCCTATTTCGAGCCAACAAAGTATAATTTGCCGGAAGCGTTACTATTTTGCTTCAATTTTAAGAAAACTGCCGCCGAATCTCATATAATGTTGATTGAAGCCTACGCTAATCTTGCTCCATCGGATTTTACTTGAAAGGAATGGTCACGACCTTTCAAATCTGGTGATTTCAGTGTAATCGACAAAGAACACTCAAGAGCGAAGATTAAAGTTCGAAGATACTGAACTAGGAGACGGAGATCCACGCTAAACCCCAAAAACGCTTGCAACAACACTAAACATGGCTCAGTCTCGGATATCTGAACGTTTGAAAGCAATGGGTGAAATATACGAAGAAGGAAAATGGGTGCCTAAAGCCGAGATTCATCAAAAGACAAAACATCATTTGTGAAATGCTGCTGGCTAGACAGAAAAGAAAAGGATTTCTCCATCGTATTGTTACTGAAAATGAAAAGTGGATATATTTAGACAATTCCAAGTATCGAAAGACCACTTGTGACCCTGGCCAACCATCAACATCGATTCCAAAGAGAAATTTCATAAAATTCATAAACGGAAAACTTTCTGGTGGTATCAAAAAGGAGTAATTCACCATGAGCTTCTCAAACGAAGTCAAATAGTCACAGGAGATCTCTACCGAGAACAAATGATCCGTTCAAGCCGAGCTCTGCACCAGAAACGGCCAGAATACGAGACAAGTCAGCCTAAAGTTAAGCTGTTGCATGATAACGCTCGTCCGCATACCACAAGAAACACTTGAAACGCTTCGATAGGATGTCCTACCACATACGGCTTGCTCACCAGACTATGCTCCATCAGATTACCATTTGTATCGTTCAATGGCTTATGGGCTTTCGGAGCAGCACTTCAATTCTTTCGAAAATGTCAAGAAATGGGTCATCTAATGGATTGAATCCAAATATTAGTCATTTTATCGTCGTGGCATTCTTCTTTTCCCAGAAAAATGGGAAAAAATTATAATAAATGATGGTCAATACTTTGATTGATGGCATCTGTATTCATTTTATTGAAATAAAGGCTTAATTTCAACAAAAAAAAGGTGGTTTCAATCAGAGACATCTAATATATAGAAATCTATTGTAGGTTAGATTAGTGCAAACACTTATGGGAATATCAAGAAGGTTGATCAACACTTTTACCGAGAGGTGCTCAAAGACTTTCAAAGATGTTTCCTGTGCGACCAAACATCAAAATCAACAGTGTTGCATCACGTAATGCGCCATGTCACATTGTAATTTCAATAACAGTGTGTTTAGCCAGTAAAAGCACTCCTGTGGCTCCTCAGCCTCTTCATTTACCAGACTTGAGTCCTTGTGATTTGTTCCACTTCCCAATATATAAAAATCAAGGGATTCATTTTGGGATACTTGAAAACATCCAAACAGCTGTAACCGCCAAACTGAAGGCTATTCCAGTATTCGAGTTACGGCAATGCTCTGATGATTGGATGGAGCGTCTCCCCGCTGTGTTGTTTCCCAAGGAACTGTTTCGAACGAGACAATATTGCATTGTAATTATATTCGAATGAAAAATTGAAGAAAAATCGGTCTCATTAATTTCTCGGGCGTCTATACAGGGCCATAAATTATATATTGCGCCCGCCAAGGTACACGTAATCGGTACAGTTTTGCACAATTGAGCACTCTAAACCGATGCGTCCATATACAGAGTTGTCCAGTAATATAAGATTGCTACATAAACTCAATTCGAAAAACTCTTTGTTGAAGAAACACAAGGTGTTAAAGTTTGGAAAACAAATCAAATTTATAAATTGTTGCCAAATGACTGCAGATATTTGAATGGCTTTTTTAATTTTGTCTATGGTGTCCCTACTAACACGTAACTGGATATATTTGAAGAAAATTGATACGCCACTGTTTTCCACAAAATGAAAAATAGTTTCGCATTCTCCATTTTATTGAAATTAGAACTAAAAGAATTTTTATGTTCATTTTGAATTTTCGTTCGAATTTCTCGAGGATTTTCGACTGCCCAAATATGGATATTATGGTAATTCTCGCCTAGTGGACGATTAATCTTTCCAAGGAATTTTGTTCGAAAAATTAGAATTTTCTTCCGTCCAGTTTACTGGTAAAAATATTTTTTTCATTATTCATTATTCCTTAATTCTTCTAGTGGAATAGCGTTCTCGATATTCACAAACTACCGCATTTCCTTCAGAAAATCCATAACAAAAAGAAAATATGCATATTTGTGTCTACTAAAATGAATGCAGTGAAAAATTAAAAAGTGATCTGTGGAAAATATTTATTATTATTTATTATTGAAGTTATTTAAGGCTGAGGACAAGTCCTATAAAAGCCTAATAACAAAAAATAATTTCTATAGTATTGCAAGCACAGCTTAGCCATAATTAAATATGCACACATATATAATAACTTAATCCACTTATGTCAAAAACGAAATCTAATTAAACAAAAGAAAAAAGAAAGTCCAATTTATTTTTGAATTCATTAACCGAATTTGAGTCCACCACATCACTAGAAAACCTGTTCCAATCATCGAACACCCCATTCACAAGAAAATACTGTCTCTGTCTCGACGAAATTTTTTTCTTTTTTCAGCTTCAGATGATGACCACGCAAACGAGTATCAGCACCCAAACTAAACAAACATCTCAGGTTGGCGTAATTGTGTTTAATTATACGATAGCACAAGATTGAATCTCCGCGATGTCTTTGCTGCTCGAAGGTTATGAGACCAGCTCTAGCCAATCTTTCATTTTATGAGGGACGAACGACCCCAAAAGTCATACGTGTAGCACGGCGCTGGACACCCTCAAGCATGCTTTCATCCCGTGCGAGAACCGGGCACCAAACCGAGCCTGCATATTCCAAAATAGGACGCACATAAGTTTTATAAAGTGTAACCGAACTAGAGAAGGACAACTTAACGAACGATCTACGAATGAGATAAATTAAAGAATTAGCACGTTTACAAACACTTAGGACATGTTCCGACCACGTAAGGTTTGAAGTAACGGTTACTCCTAGATCTACATGTGAAGTAACTGAGCGAAGTGGATGATTGTCAATCGAGTATTGACGGGATGGATTATTGGGTCCTATATGGAGCACAACACATTTATCAACATTTAGTGGTAGGAGCCAGTCGTTGCACCATCGGTTTATTGCTTCAAGATCGTCCTGGAGAATCTGTCTCTCGGTGAGCGGGTTTGCATACAACTTGGTGTCGTCCGCGAAGAATGACTTGCGAGATTTAATGTGTAATGAAAGATCGCTGGCGAAAATGACAAATAAAAGTGGCCCCAGGACGGATCCCCGAGGCACTCCGCTCACAACCGGTCGTTCCGACGAAAGAACACCACCAACCCTTACCACGAATGTTCGCTGCTACTAATTAGTAGTCCAGAGAAGCAACCACCCGCGAATTCCAACGATGTCCAATTTGTGAGCTAATCTTCTTACTGTGACTCTGTCAAAAGCCTTGGCGAAATCGAGGTAAATGACATCAGTAGGGATCCTTTGATCATAGGCATGCGTCCAATCATTAACGCAAGACAAAAGATTTGTGGTAGTCGACTTTCCCTTTACGAAGCCATGTTGTTCTGATGGAATGATAAAGTTTTTGTCAAGAACTTGGTTGTCACTTCGACTATTATGGATTCCATCACTTTTGATGCAACAGGCAGAAGGCTTATTGGTCTATAGTTACATGGGTCCAGTTTATCACCTTTTTTAAATATAGGAGTGACACTTGATTTCTTCCAGTCCAGAGGAACTCGGGAGGTCTCGAAAGATGTTCTCATAATCAAGGCCAAAGGATGAGAAAGGACGTCGGCAACCTTCTTCAAGAAAAAGGACTGATACCATCAAGTCCTGGAGATGAATGGTTTTTTAGCTTGAGTAGGTGCTTTTTACTGTGCAAGAATCAAACTCTACGTGTGTTAGACTATTCTCAAGACGTCTAGTTGCAGAATGGGGCATCTGATCGTTATTGGGCTCAGTTGTGAAGCAACTGTCAAATGCATCTGCCAAAATTTTCGCCGATTCGGCATCAGAGCCACACATGCTCCCATCGTCTTTTCGTAGCAAAGGGGCACTGACCTTCGATTGCAAATTGGCACGAATGAATTTGTAAATTTTTCTGTTATTGTCGGAGGCAGCAATTGATTCCTCGTATTCACAGCGTGCAGAGCGCAGAGCATAGGTCACGTGACTAGAAAAATCTCTATGACTTGTAAAATCTTCAGAATTTTTAGTTCGTTTATATTTCTTCCAGAGACGTTTTTTGTGTTGTATAAGTGATAAAAGTTCCGAATTTATCCATGGTTTAAGCGGGTTCACACGTGAGGTCCTTCTCCTAGAGTGTCTATCTATAAGGGACAGTAACGCGGAATGGAATTTTTTCCACATAATATCAGTGTCGTCTGCTGGATTTAAGAGTCTTTGCCAGTTTACATGCTGAAGCTCCTCTGAGAGCGAATCAAAGTTGAACGAATTTTTTGTCAAGATTGACAGAGACAAAGACTGAGTAAACATTAGTTAGCTCGCTAGTAATTTCATTTGTTTTTATTGTTATCGTTATTATTAATTGTTGCTATTGTTATCGTTATGATAAGTGTTCTGATCATCATTGTGTGAATGCGTTTTAGTAACAACAAACACGCAGATGTTCATTTCGGATATGGATTTTCTAATGGAAATGCGGAAGCGACAGTTCGTGAATATCGAAGACGCTATCCAACTAAAAGAATTCCAGATGATCATGTTTTCGTTAAGGTGTGTTCAGACGAAGCGCACCCACTCGCGCATAAAACCTCAAACTCATCCTGGCCCCACTGTTCACTCGACGCGCATTTCCTCACCTGGGAGAGTAAGCCGCAGGACCGGCGAGACAGTAATCAGTCTCGTTCGGGAGTTTCAAATAACGCGAATGAACACGATGAGTTTCGTTTGAAGCCCGACTCAAAACCGACTGGCGCCGGCTCACCCGGTGTTTCCTCAGGGTAAGGGAACTCACGGAGAGGGGGCCTGTATACACGGTGCGAGGTACCGTTAGTGAGGTAGGTGCGCGAATGAATGCGCTCAGTCTAAACCCAGCTTTAGAACACATCAGAATTTTCGTAACTTTGGTCTGCAAGTTAATGAAGAACAAAACAGAAACCGTCGAAAATACACCCGCAGTCCCATACACCGTATCTTTGGTAATAATCCGAGGTTCAGCTCTCGCAAGGCAGCTTAGCAACAAACACTTAGGTTTCGAATATTAAGAACGAAACGAGCTCATAAGGGTGGGTCAAAAAATCAAATATTTTTTTCGCTTGGTACTGTGAAAAATAGGTTCCTAGACACCTATAAGAAAGTATCTCCAAGTATGAGCTTTTAATTGTAACGAAAAGGTCCTGCGCCTTACAGTTTTCTTCTTTTTTTTTTCTTATTATCACATAGAAAAACTGATATCTCGCTTTCAATCACTTGAATGTCGTTATAAAGATTTCGTAGGAAATGGAACATTCTACAACAGAAGCCTCTTACGTAAACCTAACCGTTCGAAAGATATAAACGGATGAAGTTTGATTATTTGAAGGTAATTTTTTTTTTCTTATGAATTTTATAACTCAATGAAAAAAGAATCATTATGAATCATGAAACTCATAGTTTTGTAGGAAATTTAGTGCTTTACAAAGAAAACAGTTTCTTATAGTCGAAAAGTTCTTTTTCTTCCAAATAGAATGGAGAATCTAAAACATTACATATACTTGTCATTTCTTCCTCATCATTACTCAATTTTAATAAAATAAAAAACTGATCCAATCGTTCAAAACCATCTATGTCATGAATCGCATTCACTTTTACATCAACGGCAACAAAACCATTGTTGAGCAGTGTAATGTATGTACTTTAAGCATATCAATTTGTCACGTGTTCCGAACTCACAATTATTCTACCAGTACAAATGATCCTTACCGCCCTAAGAATCCATTGACCAAGACGATGTTAAAAATGAAAGAACACTCAGCTGCTCACCCGACAAAGAAATTCGATGAATACACGTGTATGAAGCACTCTTCAGTTTCATTCAATAGCTGATCATTAGCAGCGAACTCAAATAACTCAATTCGGAAAGCAGTATAGAAGAGCATACACGTGTTCTCCATGAATTAAAATTGAAGATATTTTCATGCGGATGGCAACTACAGGGTGGTCCAACGAAAAGTTAACACCTCGATTTTCCGGTTTTAAAATAAAAATATGGAGAATCGCTCAGACCCGTCGATTTCTGATTCGAGCGGGGACAACTTTTCCGATTTTTTGATTCCCGTAACTTCAACTCCTTAACGGGGGTGAGAACAACCCCCTGATTTTAAATAGGGGTGGGGGCTGTTGCGATACCTCATTTTGAAGATCTTATCGAGTACTATCTGCCCCTAAATTTTCGCTGCGGAATTTTCATCGTTAACGAAATGGCAACTCAAATAGTGGAAGACTACTAACTTTTGTGATTAGTTTATTAAACGCTTAAAATGGGCACCATTCACTTCCATGCAGTAAAGAACGCTGGTGTACGGCTAGCTTATGTTGAATTTACCACGAGGTATGTAATGTTTTTATTTATTTGTTGATTTTTTGTTCGAAAAAGTAGACAGATCATGTGTTTGATTTACCTTAGTCTCTCGTTAGTCTTTGGTGAATTTTCAGGAACCTTGAAACTGTGCCAAAGCGATTGTAAATTTGTAGTAGCATTAAAATAGTGTATTCCGTAGAAGGAAGGGTGGAAATGATAAAATTATTTTTTTAAGAAATAATTACTCTGCGCCATTAACAACGGCTTCATTTAACGAACGACATCCTGAAAAAATGTATCCGCTGCTTACGTTGTGCAACTGGTTGCTAAATATGACGCTACTGGTTCAGTCGGCAACAAAAAGAGGGGGTATGAAGAAGACGAAGTGAGGGAATTGGCTATCTTAGGTCACGTACCGATGGATCCTACTAGGAAATTGTCCAATGTATCTGGTGTTTCACGCACAAAAATCATGAGAATTTCAAGAAAACATAAGTTTCATCCTTTTAAGATACGATTGGTTCAAAAACTGAATGAGGATGATTTTGATCGCCGACTCATGTTCTGTGAAGTGGTCAGTGAACAACTGACTTTGGGTGGTGCTTATGATATCTACAAAGCATTTTCCTCGTTTGACATTGTAATTCAGTTAGATCAGTTTTAGACCATTTAATAATTCCAAAAGAAGATGTAAGAATAGGAACTGCATAGGAGTTGATAGCTCTGAAAAGGTTTTTACTAGTTAAATGACTCTTGATGATAATTCTGAGTCTTTTGTAATATGAACTTCTAATATTTTCTTTAGTGCTGCTATGGTTGTTTTCTTGACAAAATCCAAGATATTTATATGTATCTCCTTGGTGCATTGGCTCGATTTCGATATTGGAAATCTTTATATAATCAGAGGTGATCTTTCCGTTTTCAATAGAAAGATTTTTACATTTTGGAAGCACAAATTTCATATGAATATCATTGGAATAGTTGAAAGTAATATCAAGTAGACTTTTGAAATGAGATCTGGTTCCGGCATATAATTTAATATCATCTGAATAAATTAAGTGACTTAATTTGAATTCAGTTGATAGACTCTTTATTTTGAAGCAGAAACTAGTAGCATTTAATTCATGAGATAATGGATTAAGGCAAAGACAAAACCAAAGAGCACTTGAAGAATCACCTTGAAAATGCCTCTTTTGATTAGAATTACTTCGGATTTTAACGATTGTTTTGAAATATATAAATGAAGATTGGTTCTCCAATTTTTCATTACAAATTCGAGAAAAAGACGAAGTGTCCTATCAATTTTATAAATTTCCAAAATTTCTTGAAGCCATGAATGGGGAGAACTATCAAAAGCCTTTTGGTAATCAATGAAGGCTGTATGAATATTTCTCCTCTTAGTTTGAGCTTGATTCAATGCAACAGAATCAATTACAAGTTGCTCTTTAGTACCAAGGTGTTTTCTTCTACATCCATATTGTTGTTCGGAAAGAATATTATAATTCTCCAAATGTTCATAAATTTTTGGGTAATGCATGCAGTTAGAATTTTATATATTGTTGGAAGGCAAGTAATTGGTCTATATTGAGACGGATCAATAGTATTAGCACTTTTCGGTTTTAAATAAGTAATTCCTCGTGTGAAATATATATATATATATATATATATATATATATATATATATATATATATATATATATATTTCTTAGAAAATCTATAATCTTTAAAATGTATTGGTGTCCCGGTGGATGAAAGAATTGAAAGAAAGTTCAACATTTTACAAAATTTTTATGCACCATCATGGTGATAATACATATTTCCTCTTAAGTCGTCGTTGGTTACCATCAGTCTAGGAATTGCAATTTTCTCATCCTGTAGGGTCTGATTTTATTATACTTATAGAATTCTGAGAGCACTTGACTTCGCAATGCCAGTTTCAATGGTTAGATTAGGCTACAACTTCTCCTAAGACGTAGGCGGTAGCATCTTCTCCATCTTGAATTTCTTATGTTTTGCACCTGCAAGCAGTTAAATTACCCTTTAGTCTTTTGAAAATAGACTTACAAGGCTGTCTTCTCTCAGGGAATCTATTAAAATAATATTCTTCCGCAGCATCCGAATCATACCCACACTATATGTAACATTGCAACATCTCATAGTTTTCATAATTTTTGAATTGAAGAGCCATAACGAATGAGTAATAAGTAGAAATTCTCGAAGTAGACAAAGAAGAACGCATTAACTTATCACATAAATAATTGTTTTATCAGAATCTATACTATTGTTTGAATATTGCAATTGTTTCAAACTCAGAACTGAATGAATCCACATCAATAAGATTTGATTTGAAGCTATGGACCTACAATTTATAGTGGACTCCTAATAACTCACCTAGACCGTGCAACGATAACTACCATCTCTCAGGATTACAAGCTATCTGACCTTCAGTGGTTAATGGCTTTGGACAAATATCACTTTTTTTGGCAAGAACGGCATCCATAAGTTGAACCCGGATTTGCACCAGGCATCTCGGCTTAGCAGTTCCAATATGCTTGCGCACGATACATCAATAAGATTGAATAGATGAAACAGTGTCATCAAAGAAGAAAAATCTTTTTTCTAAGGGGTGAATGGGATCTTTGACGCATATACCAGATTGTTCAACAAGTTTTGTCGTTGCTGAATTTAAGCGTGGTCGTACAAGCCTTGAAGACGATCCACGACTGAGAGGGATTTAGTAGAAGCTCTACACATCTCATTACGCAGTGTGAGCCATATTTTAAGTGAAATGTTGGGTTTTAGAAAGCTGTGTGCCAATGGGTGCCGCATTCGCTAACAATGGAACAAAGACACATTCGAATGCGACTTTCTCAGCAACATTTGGAGCGTTTTAAAAAGGATAAAGTGGATTTTGTGCGTCTATTCATCACTATGGATGAGACTTGGGTCTATCACCATAATCCTAAATCAGAACAAGAGGCTAAAGAGTGGTGTGAACCTGGTTGTTCGGCTTCGAAACGAGTTTGTGTCCAGAAATCGGCCAAGAAGGTTATGGCATCAATCTTTTGGGATGCGAAAGGAATTTTGTTTGTAGACTACTTGCAAACTGCTAAAATAATTAATTCTGAATGTTATTGCAACCTTTTGGGCCAGTTGAAGGAAAAAAATCGTGAAAAAAGACCCGGTTTGCAGAAGAAAAAAATCCTTTTTCATCAGGACAATGCACCGTGTCACAAGAGCATTTTGACAATGGCTAAAATCCATGAATTAAAGTTCGAATTGTTGGAGCATCCACCGTATTCACCAGATTTGGCCCCCAGCGACTTCCATTTGTTTCCAGATCTCAAAAAATTTATGTGTGGCAAGCGTTTTTCATCAAATGAAGAGATCATAACGGCTGTTGAAGCGTATTTTGCAGACCTTCCGGATTCTCACTTCAGGGATGGTATCCACAGATTGGAGGATCTTTGGAGCGAGTGTATTAATGTTCAGGGAGATTATACTGAATAGTAAAGTGTATTTTGAACCATAACATTGTGTTTTTCTTATTGAACAACCTGCAGTGCAATGATAACCGCCATCTCTCAGGATTACAAGCTATCTGGCCTTCAGTGATTAATGGCTTCGCTACTCAGGCAATTTTCCAGTACGATTTGGGAAGCTTTGGTTAGATATAACTTTTTGTTCAAGGACGAAATCCATAACTTGAACCCGGATTGGAAACAGGCATCTCAGCTTAGCAGTTCCAATATGTTTACACACTAACTGTGCAGCTACCGAGGCGTTTATATCAATAAGATTGAATAGTTGAAACAGTGTCTTAAATGAAAAATATTCTCTTTCCTAAGGGGTGAAGTCTATTGTTTTTAACCCAGAACCGAATGAATGGGATCTTTGACGCATATAGACAAACCTCTTCTACCATTTCACCACGAATTGTGAATATCCACGATATTCGGAGTAAATAGAAATGATTTTTCGGTTTTTTAATTGAATAGGCTGATGTTCAAGGATTTAATAAGTCATGTGATATATATTTGGGAAGGAAAAATAATCATCTCTATCGATGTCAAAATCACCTATAAACGTATTTAAAAAAAACGAGTTTGCTCATAACTCAGAAACCGATAGGCGAATAAAATTTTCGAATACGTCCCTGCATTCTACTCAAAAGAGGGCCTAAAGAACGTTAAAATAATTTTTACCTAATTTAAATAGAATTTCAGATATCGTCACGTGTGTAAATCCGGAAACAATAAGGATTCCGGAATAACTCGCTGAGAAAGGTATCTCAAATCCATTTTCACCAATGAAGTTTTCTCGAAAATCGAGCTCGAAAGAGGAGAATCATTTTTCTCTATCTACAATATATCACATAGCCGCCGTACTAAAACATCGAATTTGGTCCACCCTGTACAGTTTCAGAGCTATCGAACAAACATGCACTGCATGGACATCGGATAGGAATACATATTGTATTATCAAAATTGCTTAATTACTTTAATTTGCCGTTCAGTGAACGTGATGTCTCAAATTTCAGTTTTAGCGGTGGCCTCATCGATATTTATAAGCAGCTTATTAATAAAACCCAGGGAAAAACTAGGAAAATGTGTCAGCTAATGATGGGAATGACGCAATATTCGATGAAAACATAAGACATTCGATAATTGGACGATATACAGACGATCGTTAAACTCTCCAATGTATCGATTGACAGAGTTATTTTATATCCCGGAAGAACCGTACCACAAGTTAGATGTACGAGGAATGTCTTTCAAGATTTGAAAATGGAGCTGCAATAAAACAGTTGATAGCTATTAAAGACTTGTTCTACAAAGTATTCTTCACTCTTGAATGCGTTCAAAACAAATCGGGATGCAGTTATACCATTCGTTTGTCGTGTCACTCAAACTAGCGTTTTGGAAGATATTGCCTGCTTCTTCTGTGATTAAATCCTGACCAAGGAGGCCGTTCGTGAAGGTGAAAAAATTTGTTGAGCTAGTCTTTAGACAAGGGATGCTCCAACGATCGATCGCGAGTGTTTTTTGAGTAGATCTCGGGAAGAAAAAACTTCTTAATAAGTAACTAAATTACAAAAATTTATTACGTAATGAAATAACACTCTGCTACCGGATAAAGGCGGCTTTATCAAAGGATCGCGCGGTAGTTGTCAAAGAGAAGCCGCGTTTCTTATTCTTGTCGCTTTTCTAGAAATTTCGGGCGGCGCGTTTGACGGTAACATTCGAGACTTTCGTTCACACCGATATAAATATTGTGCCCGCAGGAATTGGAGTCATTCTGAATTATAACTTGAAGACAATACTACGTCGATACAAAGTTTATTATTAAATAGTACAAAATGAGTGCAGCGAAGAAATCTAAAACGTATTATTTTAATAACGATTTGGAGGAAGATTTTTCTTTTGTATGGTGAAGGATAAGTGCATCTGTCTTATTTGTCGTGCGTCAGTTGCAATACTTAAGCGTGGTACCCAAAGTGAATTAAGAATACGAAAAGTACGTGATTTGATATCTTGTTCGAAAAAAGAACAAACCATGTTCACAAGAACAGCCAAACAATCAATAGCTGCTACGATCGCGTCATTTAAAATATCTTATAGATTGGCGCAACACAAGAAACCATTCGAAGATGGATTGGTTGTGATGGGAGCATTTATTGAAGGGGGTGAGACTTTATTTGGAGATTTATTTTAAAAATAAAACAGAAATCATGTCTGCTATTAGAGAACTTCTGTTATCTCGTCCTACTGTCACAAGGCGTATTGAAGTCATGAGTCAGGACATGACAGATAAACATGATATCATGAAATGTACATACTTTTCTTTACAGTTCGACGAATCCACCGATATGACAGACACTGCCAGCTGTGTATTTTTACTCGGATGGTATTCAATGACATGTTGGCTCAGGAAGAATTTTTGACAATCATTCCTCTGAAGGGGAAGACCCGTGGCGAAGATATACATGACTTTCTCTTCAATTTTGTAAATAACTACAAGCTACCAATATATAAATTAGTGTTCATTCCAACCGATGGAGCACCAGCAATGACTGGAAACAAAAACGGTTGCGTGGCATTATGTCGAGCTGAAGAAGATTTCCCTTCATTTTTTTTTCATTCCACTGCATTATACATCAACAAGTTTTGTGTTTGAATGCTTCAAACAAGGAGGGAATTATGGGCATTGCAACAAAAATTGTGAATTCCATACGTGCACGTAGCTTGCAACGGCGGCTCTTTAAGTTGCAGTTGGAAGATAGGGAGTGAGCTGAACTTACTGATTTAGTTCTTCACACGGACGTTAGGTAGTTGAGTCGCGGAAAATTCTTAGAAAGGTTTCAATAATTATTACCCGAAATAACAGCTTTTATGGACGAAAGAGGTGATGACACTCAGATGTTGAAAAACGAAAAATGGCTGACTGATTTGGCATTTTTGACTGACATCACAATGCACTTAAACACCCTTAATTTGATACTTCAAGGTAAAGGAAAAACTATTATTGAGATTAGCCCAGTAAACGAATCCAGAATTAAATTACAACTCAAGATAGATCAACTTAAAAGAAAGGAACTGAAACATTTTCCGTCTTTGAAAGCAAGGATTCCTCAGTTGAATTATGATACGTATGAGGCTGAATTATCAAATATTTTGGGACAATTCGAAATGCGTTCTAATGATTGCAGTAAATTGGCAAATATAGCATCATTATAAAGTTATCCTTTTTCATGTAAAAACATTGAGGAATTAGCTACAGAAATAGCATTTAATATGAACTCATGTTCTGTTGAAAATGAGTTGGTGCAGATTATATCAGATATACAACTCCAAGTTACAGCATCTGATACAAATTTCTGGTGTTTTATATTTAAAGATGAATATCCGAATCTAAAGCAAATCGCCCTCCAACTGATGGCAATGTTTGGACAACTTACTTGTGCACGTCTGCATTTTCTGATATGAAGATAATTGAGTTAAAATATCGCAATCGACTAACAGACGATCATATGTCATAATGCTTGCGACTAGCACTCAGTGGTTACGTACCATCTTATGAAAAGTATGCTGAGGACATGCAGTGCCACGCTTCAACATCCAAAGTCACGTCTAAGTTAAGTTTAACACCATATGTTGTTTTTCAACAACCAATAAACTCGCAATTTTGAATAACTATAAGTTTTTTCATTGATATTATAGAGAAGAAGCTAACTGAACCTAACCCAAACCTTGACTAAAATAATGTATATTGTGCGGAAAGGTAATATCTATATATGCTACGATACACCCTACCTAGGTAGGTAGGTAGTTAGGGTGTATCGTGTATGTACGACAACCCTGCATCACACATACTTGCAGCCTCTCAGAGTCGATCGTAAGTAGTCTGAAAATATTGAGGTAGATCGCCAGTAGTTCAAGTTTGAGCATCCCTGCTTTAAACTGAACGAAGGATGGTCTAACAATTCCATGTTACGTTCTAATTTCGATTATATTGCGTGCTGAGTGCGAACTATCACTGTCATAGTGGAGGATGATTCGTCGTTTGGTTCAATTTCTCGAAGCTATGCAAATGAAACGTTGTTTTCCAATCGGCTTCGGCAGTAACAATTCATCGATCTAACAAAGCATTGCATACCTTAACCAATTAGTTCCGGGCGCTACTAATACCAGTCTCTACCTATACAGTGTTTTTCAACAAAAATTTGCCACCCTCTTCTATCTCAAGATGGTCTGATGTTGGCCGAAAAAGCGGAGACACGTCAATTTTAGAGAGGGTCCAATTCCTGAGTTGGTTTGAACCATGTAAAATCAACCCATATCCTCAGCATCACCAAATTCAAAGTGCCTTATAGGAAAAGTGGATCGAGTGGCATATCTTTGGAAAGGTTCTTGATTTTCAATTAGAAAATTTTATCTTTGTGAACGTTCAATATCATACACAAAGTCCAAACACAACAGAAGTTTGTTTTCCAACGAAAATTCGACGATGCTTAAAATCAAAGTTCTCGAAATGACTTCATCCGATATCCATTCAATGATACAACTCTAATTCCCTGCTATAATTCTCAAGTGACGATTATTGTCCTCAGCATTTCTGAGTTTTCAATTCTCAAGGAGATGTAATAATCTAAGATATTGATGAACATCAATATTGGAGAAGACCCGGATTAGCTATAAGAATCTTGTTAAATAAAAATGTTAAGACCGTCGCCACTAGGAAGACAAAATGAAATGTACTTAATTTATTTTTAGGTGACATTCAGATCTCACAGATCACGGCTTAGAAGCCAAAATTTTTTTCCAATAAAACCAACCAGAGATGTTAAGGTGAAAGTTGTAAAACTTGTACTGGAATGAAGAATACGCTAAAATCAAGTAAACAATTCAGTGTGATGTCCAACGCATTCGTAAGCTTGTTGTGTTAAGTATTTGGTGCTCTCTTGCTTGCAGTGTGTCGCATTGTCGAAAGGTTAGATATCGAACGCATTCGTAAGCTTGTAGTGTTAAGCATCTGGTGCTCTTTTGCTTGTAGTGTGTCGCATCGTCTGGTATTTGAACTGTTTTCTTGGCTTGATACTTATATAAATATATACACACACACACACACACATATATATATATACACCCCCACAAAAATTGTGGCATCACCCTACTTTTACGACAATACTATATAAACTTTTAGGTTGGTCATTCAAGAGTCGCTTAGTAACTCTCAGAAGTGTAAAATGAGAAGATATCATTCAAAAGAGATGAGTTTATGATGGAAAATATAAATAAATTTCGAGTCAATGAACAATTGAAAAATTCTACCATCTTCAAACATTCGCGAAGAGACCAAACTAGCATCGAATGGTTACTAATCATTTTCAAAATCGAGTGTTTCCTCCCCGGGCCCTAATTACTGCCAGTATACGTCTCGGAAGCCCCTCAAACAAATTTTGGATGTACTCTTGAGTCACTGAGTTCCAACTTTCAGGAAGCAGATTTTCTAGTTATTGGAGTGTTCTACAAGGCATCCTACGTTGCTAAATTTACCACCCCATGTTGTCCCAAACATGTTCTATGGGATTCAATTCGGGACTTCTGGCTGGCCATCTTAAAATATCAATTTCGGCATTTTGCAGAAATTCTGTAACAACTCTAGCTGCATGAGGCCGAGCATTATCATGCTTATAAATGAAGCTTTCGCCAATCAATGGGCCAAAGGGTACAACATGCGATTAAAGGATATCTGCGATGTATCTGGCCGCTGTCATTCTTTCATTATTCACTAGGACTAACTGAGTTCGACCATGGAAAGAAATGCCTCCGAACACCATTACTGAGCCCTCTCCGAAGTTTTCGGTTTGTCGGATATTACATTGCTGATACCGTTCCCCAGGTCTTCTGTATACAGGTATGCGTCTATCATTTGATACTAGATAGAACCTGGACTCTTCGGAAAAGAGAACATTCGACCATTCTGGAATACCCCAATTTGCATGTTCCCTTGCAAACTGAAGTCTTGCAACTCGAAGCTCTCTGGTGAGACGCGGGCCGGTAGAAGCCACCCTTGGTGATCGTCTTCTCTGAGCATGTTCCTAACAGTTTGCAAGGAATTATGCACATTTTGGAAAGTGCAAGTTCATATGTAGACAAAAGAAACTGCGATGGAGCTGCTTAATCGATTGTGGAAATTAGAATACCAGGTGATGCGACAGCTTTTGTGGTGTGTGTGTATACATATATATATATATATATATATATATATATATATATATATATATATATATATATATATATATATATATTTATATTGATGGGACCAACCTAACCTTACAATTATCTACTTACATTCATTCCATCTGATGGGTCACATTTTAATGCTCACAACGTACCTGAAACAAAATATTGTATCATCAAAACGATCATTAACTATATACATTAGAATACCACCATTTCGAAGGATCGTAGACGGACGTCCAAAGAACAAAAGTAAGTATACTTCTTGGGTATAGGAAATTAGAAGTACACGGTAAACTAGTTAAACGATTGGTGATTTTTTTGTTCATTCTTGTACGAAATTACAAATATATTGTCAATGCTGCAGTACAGTCGAAGTAGGCATTATCTTTTTTTTCAAATGGCAATATATGAGTTTTTATTTTTACTATAGAAATTTTTAACATTTTCTATTAAAATCATCCCCAAAATCAGCAATAAGAAATGAATTTTTATCAGAATAACAGGAATTTTGTTGCCTGTTAGCTGTGCTGAAAAAACGACTTCTTCATCCATAGTAGTTCTCGTTAACTTGGCGATGAATCAGAAGATGCAGCCAGTGAGGAAACATTCAGCGAAATGATTATGGTTCAAGTTAAAGAAGATGCAAGTTTTTTAAGTAATATCATTTGGACGGACGAATAGACATTCTCCAAGAAGGGATTGTGAACCCGGGAAATTGCCATTACTGGTGTGACGTGACGCGGGAGTAAAATTTTCAGAAAAAGCTCAGCATCAATGTTTTTTTGTCTATTTTACAGCGACCAATGTAGTTAAATGAAATACAACGATCATTTAAGTGGGGCGGAATATCAGGAATTTTGCCAGTTCATTTGACGAAAATTTCTGTCCTCCAAGCGCAATTTTTAAATGAGGGAACAAAAAGAACTCGATTGGGGCCAGGTCTGGTGAGTTAGTCGGATGATCAAGTTCTCCAAACCGTAATTCATGGATTTTTGCCATAGCAACCGCTGCTGAAGTATGAGATCATGCGTTATCTTGATAAAACAGGATTTTCTTTTCCTATGAATGTGGGCGTTGTTCCGCAGATCTGCAATTAGCTCGTCAAGTAATGATGCGTAATATGCTCCTATGATGGTTTTCTTTTCAAGATAGTCCATTAAAATAACTCAATGACTATTCCAAAAACAGTCCCATCACTTTCACAGCCGAAAAACTGTTTTTGCTTTTGTTGGAACCGGTTCTCCCTTTAGATTTCAATATTCGGACTGTATTTTGTATCTGGGGTATAATTGCGTATCCAAGTTTTATCTACAGTAATAAATCGCCCCCAACACTCGAATTCATTGCGCTAAAACTGCGCCAAGAGAGCGTAGGAAATGTTTATTCCAACACGTCTTTGGTATTACTCGAACAAATGCGTCACCCAACGCGCGGAGAGTTTTTCATGCTTAAATGTTGATTTAATATGACGAGTACGTTCTTTAAACACGATCAACAACATCTTTGCTATCTCTTTCATTCAATTCATATATATATATATATATATATATATATATATATATATATATATATATATATATATATATATATATAGGGGTTTTACCCCGACGAGTTGCCCATATATCTGTTCATGCAATCAAACTGATTTCATGAAAAATATAAATCCACCACCCGGTAATTAATACCATTGCCAGGCAATTATTATAATCAAAACATATCCTGGAATAATTATATATTAGGATATCGTTAAATGTTATGAGAATATATCAATCCACCAGAATATATACATACTATAGCATCATCAGACAATGATATCAATGTACCAACGAGTAGTGTCAGAGGCTTTCTCCCGGAAAAATCCAGTGTACGGACCTTAGTCAAGTAACACTGAATGTTACTCATTAATAGTTTCCTTTGTGTGAAGTGAAAAGAGAGGATTTACAAAAATTCGATTAATTGTATTCACAATAAATGCTTATATCTACAATTTTGGTATGTGTCAGAAAAACAAGTGTGAGCTCAGGAAAATGTAACAAGGAACCATACTATCTTGCGTATGATTCAATAAACGAATGAAAAAAACTCGTTTCCCTGTCGCTATTGCACTAGTAATAGCTTGTCTGTTTATGTTGTGTTAGTGTCGTGTGTACATAAAGAGTACTAAAGATTTTTCCGCTTAGCAGCTTCAATTCTCATCTTGCACTTCATGATTTCTAGTCGAAGACAAGGATGAAAGGAAAGGAGAAAATATTTCAACAATCATACCTGACTGTTATATGTCTAAACACACTTGAATTTAAGAAAATATTTTACATAGCAAGCAAGGCCATAAAAGGACTAAGGAGATAATCGAAAAGTACATAACCTGCGATATTTCCTCTTTCGCGCAGATATTCTTCCTTGTAATTGTTTGCCAATGTTGAAGTAAAATCGCAAAAACCTATCAATATTCAAACTCAACAAAACAATTCCCTCTCTGTTTAACCGAGAGAGCCCCGAAGGCCAGGTTCTTCTAAGTGATGCCGATTATGATCTATAGATGTTCTAGAATCGTTATGAACCCAATAATTTGGGTTGACATCTCGCATATATTATTTCTTCGAGGTTCTTGTTTAATTCAAAGAAAAATTTGCGAAAAAATTTTGACAGTCGTTTTGAAATATGACAAATGTCATATGATGGTGAAGTCCCCATACACAAAATCCAACTCATCTTTAATCATCATACGCGTATTGCCTTTCGAGAACAAATATTTAATGACAGCACGATACTCGATTTTGTCCATTTTCACAAAAATACTCACATCAACTCACTCAAACGACACTTCCATAACAACTGCGAACCAAATGGCTGAAATTTTGGTTTCTCGTACACAATTCATATATACAGGGTACTCGAAGAAAACTTAACACCTCGATTTTCCGGTTTTAAAAGAAAAATATGGGGAATCGTACAACCCCCTGATTTTGAATAGGGATGAGGGGTGTTGCGATACCTCATTTTGAAGATCTTATCGAGTACTATCTGACCCTATATTTTCGCTTCAAAATTTTCATCGTTAACGAAATTGCAGCTAAAAAAGTGGAAGACTACTCACTTTTGTGATTAGTTAATTAAGTGCTGAAAATGGGTACCATTCCATGCAGTAAATAAGTTTTGCTCAAATCATTCAAGTACGTTACTCAACATTTCTGGTTCAATTTGACGGAATTCATTAATGATCCGAATTCACAAATCATCCAGTGACTCAGGTTGGGTAGCGTAAATCTTAGATTTTAGGTGACCCCATAGAATAAAGTCCAGTGACGCCAGATCAGGTTATCTGGGTGGTCACTCTATATGTCCCCTTCTTCCAATCCAGGCCTGAAGAAAATTTTCATCTAAGAACTGACGCACAGGTTGGAAGAAATGAGGTGGTGCGCCATCTTGTTGAAAATTATCGAGGGCTGGATAAATAGCGTTCTGTAATAGTTCAAAATAAATTTGGCCAGTGATATTACCGGGTATAAAAAAAGGAGCCGATGATGTGATTTCCATCATACACGCCCAAACATTTAACGTTTGGGGATGCTGAGTATGCTCGAAATAATCTTGAATTTCATCTGACCAGTACCGACAGTTGTTCCTGTTTACAGTGCCGTTAAAGTAAAATGAACACTCATCCGAAAAACAGGTATTGAACATGTAGTTTGGATTATCAATAATAATTTCACTGGCCACTTCACCGAACATGAGTCGGCGATCAAAATCATCCTCATTCAGTTTCTGAACCAATCGTATCTTAAAAGGATGAAACTTATGTTTTCTTGAAATTCTCATGATTTTTGTGCGTGAAACACCAGATACATTGGACAATTTCCTAGTACTAAGGGTCGGATCCATCGCTACGTGACCTAAGATAGCCTCTTCCCTCACTTCGTCTCCTTCATACACCCTCTTTTTGTTGCCGACTGAACCAGTAGCGTCAAATTTAGCAACCAGTTGCACAACGTAAGCAGCGGATAAATTTTTTCAGGATGTCGTTCGTTGAATAAAGCCGCTGTTGATCGCTTAAAGTCGTTATTTCTAAGAAACAATCATTTCCTCCTTTCTTCTACGGAATACACCATTTTAATCCCAGTATAAAATTACAATCGCTTTGGCACAGTTTTAACGTTCCTGAAAATTCACGACTGAGATAAATCAAACACATGGTCTGTCTACTTCTTCGAACAAAAAATTAACAAATAAATAAAAACATTGCATAACTCTAGGTGAATTTAACATAAGCTAGCCATACACCAGCGTTCTTTACTGCATGGAATGGTGTCTATTTTCAGCACCTAATAAACTAATCACAAAAATTAGTAGTCTTCCACTTTTTTAGCTGCCATTTCGTTAACGATAAAAATTTTGAAGCGAAAATTTCAAGTGTGTTCAAGTGTTTCATAATAAAGTAACATACGAAAGTTATCATTTTTCAAATGAGACAGCCTATATCCCATTTCATTTTTGACTTAAAGAGGAAAAATGAAGTTGGAACTCATTCGAATATATTTCACTGACATTTTCATATACTGTATATAGAAGAGTCGATTAGGTGGTATAATTTAATACATTCCGAATGGTACCTAGCTAATATGTGTCACCCCTCATTTATTTTTGTTCGTCGAATATTTATGAGATTTGTAAATTAATGTTATTCATGTAATAGAAGCCGACGGAACTCTTGTTTGTGAAACAAAATCTAAAAATTCTTTCAATCAATTCGACCTTGACGAATCATTTCATTCGAAAAAAATTCATTCAGCTTCGTGATACAAGGACTGATCTATAGAATAAGAAATTGTTTAAGCTGAGTGTGTGGTACAATCTGTCATCTGCACATAATTGGAAGAGAAAAAGAAATAATATCCAACATTTATTCGACGAATATGTTGCACATGCTTCATTTGGTTCATCTTCTTTTGAAGGCACTTATCAGCTATTCCAATTTTCCCATAAACTCCCACGCTTAATTTTCCGGAAAACTGCATTAGTCGGAACACCCATAACGAGCTTGGATTGGTATCTGGATTCGCGCTTTACTTCAGTGCACAAAGGTTTATCCGATTAGCTGCTCTGTCTACTTTGAGTGGAAAAATTATTGAACCGAATCAGATTTGGAAACGAATATTTCACAGTAAATTAGTCTGAGCATTCAAGAAAGACTAAATCAAACATAAATTAATTTTTGGCTGCCAATAGAACCTCCGCTGAAAGAATTTCGATAATAGAGTAATCTTATATTATATTTGACCTGTTTCAATAAAGAGTTTTTTCTTCTGCGTTAAGCATTTATGTGCCATTAGCAGTAGAGTTTTCTGTAATCACTAGATTCAGAGAAATTGATTGATCGATTAGACGGTGGCAGATCTTGCTGGCTACTTGATAAGTGCATACATCCAAAAAATCTAACGGTTAATAATAAATCTGAATTTATCCTCGAACATACGAGGATGGTCTAAAAACTTTCTGACCTCTACGCGAGGATGACGGACCCCGTACATAAAAGCTATTGAATTTTCATTGTTCATCTGTTGGCAGTTACTCACCAAAGTTTCAGCCATTTTGGACGAGCAGTTGTTATGGAATAATTGTGAGAAATCTAACCACAGAGCTACTTTTATCATTGGAAAAACTTGAAAAAGAAATTGAAACCATTGGAAGTATATCTTAGAACAACGATTTTAATCGTGGCCTAATTGACGTAATACTGAAACGAAAACTATTACATATAGCTATTAGCCAAATATATCCAAATACAGGATGTCCGTGAATTGCGTGTACAAGGTTATACCACTGATTCTTCAGCTCGAAATAAGTCGATTCAAACCAACTTACCTATATGAAGTTTCTTCGTTTGGTCTCTAGAAGTGACCAAATCCAAAGATTTTTTCTTATTTTTCAAATAATTCGAGAACGACTCGATCGATACAAACCATATTTGTAATATGGAATGTAATCCGGATATAAATATTATGGAATGATGGAAGAAATTTGACATAGCAAAATGTAATTTAAACATAAAAGAATCAAGGGAAGTACTAAACCGATACACATTGAAATCATGCTGGAAAAACTGTGGTCTGTTCTGAGTGCGAAAAATGACGAAGAATATGTGCAAATTCAAAAATTGCCAAAATTGCGAAGGAAATCTAACCCGATGGATTCGAACAGTTAGAATCATGTGACATTCAGGAGTTGCTTGAATCACATAAATAATTGATTGAAACCGACATTTGTCATAGTTTTCGAACGACAGTCAAAATTTTTTCGCAAATTTTTTTTTAAATTGAACAAGATCCGCGAGGAAACAATATATGGGCGATGTCAACCCAAATTATTGGGTCCATAATGATTCTAAAACATCTAAAGATCATAATCGGCATCACTTGGAAGACTGAACCTGGCCATCTGGGCTCTCTCGGTCAAACAGAGAGGGAATTGTTTTGTTGAGTTTGAATATTGAAGAGATTTTCTGCGATTATACTTCAAAATTGGCAAGCTACAACAAGGAAGTGATTATGTTTCAGGGGACTCACACTGCGACGGGAGAACATCTAATATCGCAGGTTATGTACTTTTTGATTATCTCCTTAGTCTTTTCATGACCTTGCTTGATATGTAAAATCTTTTCTTAGTTTTGTTAAGACATATAATACATATGTTTGTTGAAATATTTTTCTACTGGTTTTCTTTTTCCAGATTCCTGTCCCAAAACCCCTTCCTTTCACCCTTGTCTTCGTTTGGAAATCATGGAATGCAAGAGAGAATGAAGCGGCTAAGCAGAAAAATCTGTGGTACTCTTTATGTACACACGACACTAACACAACATAAACAGACAATCTATTGCTAGTGCAATAGCGACAGGAAACGAATTTTTCCTCAGGTCTTTTCACTCGTTTTATATATATATATATATATATATATATATATATATATATATATATATATATATATATATATATATATATATATATATATATATTGATATGCGTAATCGGGAGCGTTATTCACGTTTATTAGTGGTCAATTTCATGATTTCATTCCTTCAACCACCTAGCAAGTCAAAAATATCACATATTGACCATGTTGATTTGGATTTGTTTCTGTAGTCTAGCAGATTGTCATTTTATTATGCTTGACAACTACTTGTTGACAAAATGATGTTTTCTAGGTTGCTAAATCGGATCAAGCGAATAGGAAATTCAATGTTCAGTAGTACCAAAAATCGAAAAATTCGAAGAAAAAAGTTTTTCACAATGACTATTCAAAAATATGAAAACTGGTTGGCCAGTTGGAAACTAAATAAGAAAAAACTAATCACTTCAGAATGACGATTAATTAATTTACACCCAAAATTCAATTCAACTATAGTAAATGTTCAAAAATTCCACCATTTTGCTGAATACAGGAGTTAATCCTTTTCAATCAATTATATTGGACCATTGGCATTACTTCAGGGTCATTTTCGAAGGAGTTGGCCGCATTTAAAATTCTCATATGTAACTCTTCTCGGGTGTCAATCTTCTCTTGGATAAATCGGCAGAAAGTTAGGCGATTTTCAGGATCGTTGGTTCTCTTCTCTTGAAGTATTTTGAACTTTCTGAATATGATAACGATGAAATAATTATTCCTTCAAGAGATCATGAATCATTGTTTTAGGAACGACCAACTGCAAACCTAAACGTCGCGTGCTTAATTGTGGGTTTTCCTCAACCATGTCTAAGATTTGTTCTTCGCGTTCTACCGTCCTTACTATGTTGTCGTCCTCGATCCAAATTCCTAGGCTTGAAGCAACCATTCTTGCGGAGGCGCCTCTCCAGATTTCCAAACGTTTGGTGGTTCTGCACTATGCGATTTGCAAATCTTTCAGCATATATTCTCGTGCTTTCAAGTCCATTGTCTTGAAAAAATCCATCCATCATAACCATATCAAACATTTCAGAGTTACTGCACATCTTAAGGAGTTAAGGAACACTGTTGTGTCAACAATTGGTTGTCAAGCCTATTATAATGACAATCGGATAGACCACAGAAATAAATCCAAAATCAACATGGTCAAATGTGATATTTTTCAGTTGCCAGGTGGTTGAAGAAATGAAATCATGAAATTAAAAAACTGTTGTATGTGATTGAACCTGGCCATCGGGGCTCTCTCGGTCAAACAGAGAGGGAATTGTTTTGTTGACTTTGAATATTGAAGAGTTTTTACGATTATACTTCAAAACTGGCAAGCAAAAACAAGGAAGTGATAATGTTTCAGGAGACTCACACTGCGACGGAAGAATATCTCCGTGAAAGAGGAAATATAGCAGGTTATGTACTTTTTGATTATCTCCTTAGTCCTTTTTATGGCCTTGCTTGCTAAGTAAAATCTTTTTTCAGATTTGCTTAGACATATAAGAGGTATGATTGTTGAAATATTTTTCTTCTGGTTTTCTTTTCTCTTTATTACAGATTCATGTCTCATACCTTCCTTTCACCCTTGTCTTCATCTGGAAATCATGGAGTGCAAGAGAGAATAAAGCTGCTAAGCAGAAAAATCTTTGGTACTCTTTATACCTTATACAACATGAAAAGACAAAAAGACAAGCTATTGCTAGTGCAATGGCGACAGGAAAACGAGTTTTTCACTCGTTTTAAATCATATGTGAGATAGTATGGTTCCCTGTTACATTTCCTGAGCTCACACTTGTTTTTTTTTGACACACACGAAAATCATAGATATAAGCATTTATTGTAATTATTCGAATTTTATTTCTCTTTTCAAAAGAATATATATATATATATATATATATATATATATATATATATATATATATATATATATATATATATATATATATATATATATATATATATATATATATATATATATATATATATATATATATATATATATATATATATATATATATATATATATATATATATATATCAAAATTTCTCAAGAGAGAAAAAGTTTAATAATTAGCCTAGCTACTCAATGTCTAAAACAGTTTCACTCAAACGCAGACAGTTGAAAATTATGGTTGATTAAAACACGTTCGACTTTTTAGGACACTTGTAAAACGTCAAGGTCATTGAATGGATCACTAAAAACGTAAATAACACCCCGAATACGCATACCAAATATGGTTTCTATCGATCGAGTCGTTCTCGAATTATTTGAAAATAAGAAAAGAAATCTTTGGATTTGGCGACCTCTAACGGCCAAACTAAGAAACTTCTCATATTGGTAAGTTGGCCTAAATCGACTTATTTCGAACTGAAGAATCTAAGGTATAACGTTGTACACGCAATTCACGGACACCCTGTATAAGTACCAACAAATCCGAAAAATTCATCCATTTAACATATTAAGAACAGACAGGTGAGAATGTCGCAAATAACCTTTCCAAATTGAAATCTAAAATCGCATTCAGGCCTCAAAATAAATTTTCATCACTGTTACTTAGTGCTATAATCCTAAAGAGAATTCAAATAAATCAGGAGTTTATAAGTTTTCTTGGCCAGACTGCAATAATTTTTACATATTTCGACTGATCGTTTCTTAAAAATTAGATATGAAGAACATCGAACCTCTGTCCTTGAAAATGAACAAGGTTCAACAACCTTGGCTCAATGAAGAACTCATGCAGATGCTCCGTCATAAGAGAAACCTCTGGAAGAAATATAAAAGAACGAAGAGTGCTACTGATTATGCAACACATCGCAGTTTCTCGAATTTTTCGCTCTTCCAGACATGATAACGAGACCTCAATAGCGAACTCTGAAAGCCAAAAACGCCTATAATATATTAGAGCTAATTTGCAAAGTAAAGTGGGGACCCCCTTCTACGTCATTCTGACGGGAGCCTCTGCTTGACGGATGCTGAGTCTGCCAAGGTACTCGCTGAATCATTTGCTGAGGATTTCACTGATGAACCTACTGATGGCCCCTTCCCCAGCTGCTATCACCTCGAGTCGAGGACACAATATCAAATATATCGTTCGCAGCCGAAAAGGTTTCTCATCTCCAGGACTGGATAGAATTACTGCTGGTCTACTTAAAAATAATGCTGACATCCTTTGCTACCCACTGTCTCGGATTATGACTTATTCTTTTGAACACTCCTGTTTGCCTTCTTCGTGGAAGGTTGCTTCCATCACTGCTATTTACAAAAAGGGCGATAAACTAAACCCTTGCAACTATCGCCCTATCAGCCTACTTTCTATACCTTCGAAAATAATGGAATCAATTATTGTGGATGAAATTACTGTATTTCTGAATCGTCATAATGTCATACCCGAAGAACAGCACGGGTTCGTAATGGGAAAGTCCACAACGACTAATCTACTGTCTTGTGTGAATTACTGGTCGAAATCCCTCGACTGTAAAATGTCCAATGATGTGATCTACCTGGACTTTTCAAGAGCTTTTGATCGCACACCAACGCGCTTCTTCACAAGATTGATCACTGCGGTGTGAGAGGGAGGCTGTTGCTTTGGATTGAGAGCTATCTGACCGATAGGCGATTCGTGGTTAGAGTTGGGAGTTCATATTCTGCTCCAAGATCCGTTACTAGTGGTGTACCTCAAGGCTCTGTGCTCGGCCCCCTTCTCCTTCTTTTGTATGTGAGTGATCTAAATTTTCATTTCAAGAGCAAAAAAGCGTTATATGCCGACGATGTCAAGCTTTATGCGAATCCGGATAGTCAGCATGGCATCCTTCAGAACGACTTAACTCCGTTGGCAGGTGGTGTATAGATTGGCTACTTCCTTTGAACATCGAGCAATGTGTAGTATTATATATGGGGAAAAACAATCCGAAGCTATCCTACAACTTATGCGGCTCAACATTACAAGGAGTTTTATCGCATGTCGGTTTGGGGGTGATCATTAATAGTGACCTGTATTGGTCGGACCACATAAGTGCGGTGCGTAAAAGAGCTAACTCGCTGCTCTATCTTATTCTTCGGTCTTTCGCGGAGATTTCGTTTGGTGCGTCCATCAAAGTTTATAAAACGTACGTGCCGGATCATTGACGGAATACGCCGGTCTAGCCTGGTGTCCAGTTTTGTTGCGCGATCGGGATTTGTTGGAGAGTGTGCAACGCCGAGCAACACGTTTGTCGTACGGACGTACAAGACCGACGTACCAGGAACGTCTGAGAGCCGCCGATCTCTTGACGTTCAATCAGCGCATGCTTAGGGGTGATCTGATTTTTACATTTCAAATAATCAAATTTAACTACGCGCACTTAGAAGGCTTGTTCACGCTCAGCTCTGATGCCCGTCTGCGAGGCCATCAAATGAAATTGAAAAAAGAGCTTTTCAAAACAACGTAACGCCAATATTCGATCGGGCTGTTTTCTCTGGAACTCTCCGCTACCTACTTCAGTATTAGTGTTATTTTACTTTATAAGCATACTTGTTAGAATTCATTTCTGGGCCTAGAATGTATTTAGTTAATTAATTTTTGTTTTTCGCTCAGCTTAGTTGCTGCAGCTCTAAGAATTTGTTTTGTATTTGGGCTTTTATAGACTTGCTCCTCAGCCCTCCATTATATTCAATAATAATAATAATAACAGTAGCTAACCACTGCAATTAAAATGGCTACTCTTCGCCTAATATCTCCTTTTTTTGCCAAATACGAATAACGACCTATCCATATATATTTCATGTCACTTTGTACTCAGTTTCCACACTTTTCCATTTTTCACTTCCAATGCTTCTACATGTTAAGTTCCGAAGATTTAAAAATCCAAGTCCATTCAAAAAACGAACCACCCATAGAAATTATTATATCACATTCATAGGTTCAAATAAAAATCACCGTTTCCAAGTGCTCCTCATCTATTTGGGATTTACTTCAGGCGATCTCAAAAAAAAATGTTTCGTGGTGTTCTGATTGGCTATAAAAAGTTGATATACTCGAAAATCCTAAGTGTAACAACTACGGATATCTGCTAAGATGTCAAACCGTTATGGATGGAAACAACGCCCTGTATTTGTTGGAATCAGAAAAGTGTAATCTATTACAAGCTGCTGAAAGCTGGCAAAGCAGTTAATACAATTCGCTGCCAGCAACAAACGATCGATTTCAACCGTGTTTTGGTTCAAGCGCCAAACACAAAGTAATTTTGAATCACGATAATGTAAATTCCGTTTCATACTTCAGTGACATAAAGGATCGGTGACTCAATAATCGTAGCAGTTCCAAAACGACGTCCACCACTCCAAATTGAGTACGACTTTCATTATCACTGCAATAGCGATGAATAATTTTTGTCCATTACAACCCCGCTCTAAACATCAAAGACAAATCGTCCGTATCTTGTTGCTTTGTGACACATTTATAGTATGTCTATTTCCCTAACTCTGTAACTCTGGAAAATCCACAAGAGCATTTCCATTCGACCCAATTCAACTCCTACTCTGTAATTCCCATTCGCATCAAACGATAAGCGAGCGTTGTGCTGGGCGATCTCTGTGCCGCCGCGTTTTCATGCAAGTTTCCGTGTTTCCGACTTCATAATTCATACATTCATTTAGCCATAAAACTGATTGCATCTGGCGTAAGCAAACTTTTGCGAATAGTACTGGAACACAAAAGTTCGTGAAATTATTGTGAAGATCGATTACTGACGGGTTGTTTATACGTTCTGAGTGAATATAATATTCTTTCAGCGTGTTATATCTATTGAATTCGAATACGGCTTGTGTGATTTATGAATTGGTATAGATGTAGAATTTGTATCTGGATATTTCAATTCCAAAGTATGTACACACAACCAAATTTATATGGAACCACTCGGTATTTCACATTATTGATTGTTTTTAACCATGGATCTTTGACTACTTGTGAAGAATGAAGTTTTTTGTTGTAAAAAACTGGATAGTATGATAAGAAATGTATTCTCACCACATGTCCGAGATATTGTACTAATTCGTCAGTAGACAGAAACGAAAATTGCAATAACGCACTTTAACACAACTAGATACGATTGTTACATTCAGAAAAACTCAAAGATTTACCGGTTAACTTCGAATTAATCAAGAGCCTAAACAAGAACGTGTCGACTCAATGACATCTGCGAATACAATTATTATTTATTGAACCTCTATCAAAACCATGCGGATGTAAAAAGTGGCACTAGAGAATAGGGATGGAATCACGAGCGATTCGGCCACTGGCCGGACCGAATCGGCCGTATCGCTTCTCCCACCCTCTAAGTGCGCACGTGTTCGGTAGACGATTATGCGACTCGACGGCGTCTAGCACCTCGTTGCGTCCTTTAATCCTGTCTGCATATTCTTGTTTCTGATGCGTGTTGAAGTATTGCACCACATTTTATAACTTATCAAGATGTCGACGCAACGTTCACAACGAAGTAAAGTGTGGGAATTTTATACAGTGGACAAGTTCAATAAAAACGCAATTTGCAATATCTGCAAGACCTCAGTGTCAAGAAGGGAGACCGGCAAAAGTGCTTCAACCACCCCTTTGTTGAATCATTTGAAGCGCCACCACCAAGAACAATATGCAGTTCATCTTGTTGAAGAGAAAAAGAATGTGAGCCATCAGCCGACCCTGTTGGATTTACAAGAGCTTTCAAGTAAGTGGAACATTTCCGATAGGAGGGCTCAAAAGAATCATCGTTTGATTGGGAAAATGATTTATCTAGACAACCAACCCTTATCGATTGTTGAGAACATCGGTTTTCAGAGATTAATAGAGAATCTCGCTCCAAATTATAAATTACTTTCAAGAAATTTCTTTCCGTATCCCCGATATATATGAAAAAGTTTCCTCAAAACTAGCCGATTCATTGAAGGAAACTTCAGATATTTCTTAAACTTCAGATGTATGGACATCTACCAATAATAATGAATCATTCATTAGCGTAACCGGACATTATATAACTGAAAAATGGGAAACGCATAATTACCTTCTAAACTGCACGAATTTTACGTTACGAATCGTTATCAAAGTGGAATATACCGAAAGAAAAAATTCACTTAGTTTTAACGGACGGTGGAGCTTACATGGTAAAAGGAATTTCGGAAGCAGAAATTGGTAGTGAAAATTGTGTTATACATCAACTCCAATTAGTTGTTACTGATGCACTCAAAAGTCAAAGGTCTATTACAGACTCAATTTGTTGTGCCAAAAAAATAGCTATACACTTTAATCATTCTTCATTGAGTTGCCAAAAATTGAAGAAAATTCAAGAAGAATGCAATGAGGAGATTTTGAAAGTAGTATAGGTTAGTCCACCAGAGGGAACTCAACGTCCTTTATATGATTGAACGTCTTCTTACATTAAAACGAGCTCTAACTGTGTTTGTATCTAAGAATGAAGGTACCATATTATTACATACATCCAATCAATGGAACCTTCTAAAATCTACCCTTGATTTACTGAAGCCACTCCAGCAAATCACTATCTCCATGAGTAGAGATGAGGTTTTAATATCAGAGGTGATCCCAATAGTGGAAGCTCTGAAAAATACCTTCGAGAAATAAATGCACCTGGTGCTGGCACTCGAAGAGAACAATTAGAACAAAGAATATTGAAAAGGTTCGGCACAATCAAAGAAAATAAAATGTTTCGCTCGCAACTTTCCTGGACCCAAAGTATAAATTTGCAGTTTTCGATGAGGTAGGAAGAAACGAAATAAAAACAGATGTACTGAGTGAATTCCAGAGAATTAATCAAAAAAATTCTGAGGATAGAACAGAATCGAACGATGAAACAACTATAGTAATAGGAGATGAAATCAATTTAGAATCTGACGAAGAAGCACCATTAGTTGAAGATGTCATTTCCAGGAAACCATCACCTAATCTATGGAAATGCTTAGAAGATACCAAATCTGCGTCTGGGTTCTGATAACACAGGCATGAATGAAGATTCCGCGCTTTTAACAAGTGTATCGCAAGAAATTGAAGCCTATGTCAAAATTTCCCTACTAGACGAGAAGGAAAACTCTCTTACATGGTGGGGTAATCACAAAAGATATTGAATAATATCAGTAAGTTCGGGAAATTATTTTCAGTTTATTTAAGAGAGAATGACTGTTATATTTTTATTTTTTTTTTGATTTTTTTCATTTTTCATGAGTTTCATGTTGATTTTTGTTAAATTTTTCATTATTAACTGTTGAAATGAATAATTTTTCTCACAAAGACTCAATTTCATTGAATTGAAAAGGCTGGATCGGCCGGATCGACGGACTCGAGAGATTCAGTCCGCTCCGGTTCCATCCCTACTAGAGAACGTCAATCCCAATGAAAAAGACAAAATCTCAACTCTTCTGTAGAAAAACTGTCCCAGTCAACTTCTAACCAATTGACATGTTCCCTGGCAAATCTGTATAGGTTAGAGCCTCGAGCTACCACACGAGTCCTCAAACTAAATTCCCTATCGTATCGTATCAGTACTTTTGTATTCTACTGTTCTGCCGAAGCGCATTTCAAGGTGCGTAGAAGTAGTAAACGGATGTCTCAACAAGGAAATTCATAGATAACGGTCATGGATCGCCGTTGCTCAAGGTCGTCTTTGCCAAGGTCATGACTACCAGCCTCCCTGAACCTGCGGATTATTTTGGGGACAGTTGAATGGGCCTTTAACCTTTTCTTGTATAAGTCCAACCTAAGTCATCTCACATCACTGCTTCAGCACATTCTGCAGAAATTAAATTGCGTCATTCTCTCATCATAAATACCGAAACCTCAAAATTTTTTAAAAAAACAAACGTTACTCACAAAAATTGATCAACAACTGCTGTTATCAATATACAAGATGTTACAGAATAGTATGTCACAGTTTGAGGGGGTAAATCTAAGTGCAATTTTAAGAAAAAAAGTTCATATAAACATAGGTCCGCAAAAGCTTCGTTACGGAGCTACAGGGTGTTGAAATTTCCGGAAAAAATTGATTTTTTTCTTCAACACTCCTGCAGTTTTTGAGATATTCAGCCAAAATTTGGAATGCAAGCTATTTTTTACAGCCTCCATCATTACGTCCTAAATTTCAACTAGAATCTACAACGTGTTTTCTTATCCGGAGCCATGTATTCTTTTGCCCTTTCAAACATTTTTTTGCAGTAGGCTACTGATCAGCGTACAATCAATTTTCGTCACTTGCGATTTTTTCGTATCTCCAACCATTTTCGAGCATAAAATTATTTAATTTGAATTATTTGAATTGTATGTTATTCGCTTAATAAAAAACAATAATAGAAATACTCGACAGGTTTGCCCAAAATTTGCTTTTATTTCGATAACTCGTCTTCTGAGACTCAACTCATACTTATTCAATTTCAAACTAAAAAAAGAACAATTGAAAACTAAATAACTTGCTGGAAGTGTCCTCCAAATGAAAGAATACAGGCATCTGTCCTTTTTCGCATATTATCACGCACTCTTTGAAATATTCCTGAGGTATTTCTTATCGTGTCACAAGATGTTATTATTCGGTTTCTCAATTCTTCTACAGTGTTCACTGGAGTGGACTAAACTAAACGTTCGAGATATCCCCATCAGAAAAAGTCCAAACTATTCAAGTCTGGGAACCTAGGACGCCATGGTTCTGGCCCATGGTTCCCTAGCTTCTCCACTGAAATGTGCTGGTGCCCCGTAATGCATGAACCACATTATGTTTCTCACCAAAAGTGGTATCATCGAGAAATAAAGGAATCTCTTCCTCCAGAAATTGCCGATAAGCGGGACCGTTTGCTCTGTTAGGCAAAAGAAAATGAATTTGAAACAATTACTTTTCCCTAAGTTTTCGCCATCTGTAGAGTCCAAAATAGTTGTCAAATGATTAACTGTACGTTTCAAATCTTCATCGTTATCATTGAGCTTTGGGGAACTCTTCAACGATTCTGTTTCAGAATCTAATACCTCCAAGCAATTTTTTAACATTTTCAAGTTGTGAATGTCGCATGGTGTACTCACGCCTTTAATATTCACAAAAATTTCCTGACCGTGAAAATATGTTTCCATTTTTGAATTAGAATTGATAACAATATCATAGGTTGTTGTGGAGCCTGGAGTACAATCTACTCGAAAAAAAGTAACTTTCTCTTTTTCAATAACTTAAAGCCACTCAGAATTGTGCGGCATTTGATCTAGAACGACTAAAAGTATCAAAAGAAATGAGATCTCTTTTGAGTGCATATTCAGCTCTACTTTCATTAATAGCTTTGAACAGGTTCTGATTTTCTATTTCAATAAATTTCTCTTCCTTCCCTTTACGATTTTCACGTGGTTTTGATAAATATGTGGGACAATTCGGATAAATAGCTGGTACTGCCCCTTCTTTCAAGTGAATTCGTTTTACTGGCACAGTAGAGTACTTACCAGTTTCTTTATCAAATTTTGTAGTATCCCTGATTAAGTCATCTATTTCGAAATGTAATTCACATACCTTACTGTACTTCGACGGTTCAAAATGAGCTCGGGGAATAGATTTCAACAATTTACCTTTCAAACTGATATCTTCCGGAAAGGAAAATACCGCCACTTTCGGTGCATCTGCATAACCGTAGTTCCCTGAACAACCAGGAACACAACACCTGAAGGGCATAATATCTCAAAGTCACTAACACTCTAACAATAAAAATATCAAAAAAATTTAGGTTAATAAACGAAACGTTCAGCTGTACACTAATATGCCTTTTCTAACCTCACTCACAATTCACCTCGGTGAAATTCATTCAAATTTATAATTGACGCGAATTATTCGGTAAACACAGCACTATACTGTATCCTGATGTTTTATAAATGCATTACTACATAAATAAAGCACTAGAAACACTTATTTTCGGATGAAATACAGAAAACAAGAGGACATGCACCGGCTTTTCGATTACACTGTGCCACATGTTGTGCTTTAGTTTCGCATGCTTGTTATGACTACTAGAGATGTGTAACGTCATGATACGTCACAGCGCTCAGGCCTTATTATTACGGCGGTAACGATTGAATCTGATTGAACTAATATGGGCACAGGTAAAGGGTGAAGTGGTTAGAAATAACACAATTTTTAGGATAAAAAGATGTCGAACTTCATTTAAAGAGTGCAATAAAAAGTGTTACATCCTAAAACTGCAAAAATTGTACTCTATAAATCAGGTCCTCAAAGAAGATAATAAAATGTGGGAACTAGATCATATTACGGATGCCATACAGGATAGATCCTGTTATAGTGAATTTAGGTAATGAAGATACATCATCAGAAGATGAACAGTTGATTTTAGGAAAATATTGCAGCAACAATATAAAATAAATGTTCATTCCATAATTTACTAAAATTATTGAGCTATCTGAAATAACATGAACATTATTTTATTATTATATATTTTAACGTATAGAATTAAGCGTAAGTTGAGTATGCATGAAATTCATGAAATAATCATTTTTGGTAAACGTAAATATCTAAATATTCACATTGAATTATTATCGTTTTTGAATACATTATTATTGTTTTGAAAACACTAGTGTTCAATTCCCACGTAATTTTCTAAGGAATTTGCATACTTAATGAGATTTTATGACTACGTCTTTACCAAATACACTATAGTTTCTTCCAAATTTCAATTTATTTCTCATAGAAGGAACATGTACCTCAAGAAAAATATTGAATTTCGTTGATATATGTCCGGACATATCCAAAGAAGAAGAAAAAACATGTGTTAATAATTAGTTGCATACCAATAAACAAATTTGAAATATTGATATTGTGCATTCATTTCGTAGCGCAGTGTATAAGTTTTGAAAAGTTATACCCCGTAATCAGGAATTGCTCCATTTAAAAATCCTATCGTCAATTTTGTAATACATACTCTTAGTGGACGGTAATTTATTGTATGATGAGAGAAGCTTAACGAATTATAATGAATCAGTACAACTACAACTGACGTATAAATCTAATTTATCAATAAACTATCACGAACTGAAATTATTTGATTTCGCCTTAACGCTATTACAATCCGCTATTTATTTTCAAGCGCGAAAACTGTGTTATGTACGACGCAATGATTGCAACATGAAAGTGAAGCTACGGAAGTGTAAGTGAATCCTCTAACAGTAAATTACCCGATTCGGACGATTTCCTATCTACGAAGATACTCGCGTCTAAACTACTTCGGATTACGAATTTATAACAACCTTCCAACTTGCGTTCCCTTCTGGCTCTAAACAACTCTTAACATGTACATATAGGGTTGGGCAAATGTGGATCCTAACAAATGTGATCCTAACTTTATTTTGGTACAAGTTTTATTGAGAAATAACCCTAACCAAAAGTTTACGTATAATTTTTATTCTATTCGGTAATATACTCTGAATTCGGACAACTATTGACAATTTTTTTCTAAATAGAACATCCAATACTATGTGCTCACAGTTTTATGTGAAGAATGATAACGTTATTGGAAGAAATTGAAGAAGGGCGTTTAACGGTTAAATTTTCGTATAGGCACTTTTCAGTACATCTTTCTTGGGCTGAAAACGTTGATCCCACCTTATATTGGGAGCTGAAATTCATTTTATATATACACAACCAAATTTATATGGAATCACTCGGTATTTCACATTATTGATTGCTTTTTTGTTTGTTTGTTTTCCTTTAACGTGCTCTATTTCTGCCTTTCGACTAATGACAAGCCGGGGAATTCTGCCACCTCACTAACCCAAGCATTTTGCCGAACCCCTCTCGTGTCGAGGGAAGGGATCTTTAATGTCCAACACATCTCTGTTAGACAGGACCGACAGCTTCACATCTCCTCCGAAAGATGGACACTCAAGCGATTCCCAGAATCCGAAAAATCGCATCGACTTTGTGGGGATTGAACCCAGGTAACTCTGCGTAGGAGACTAGCATCAAATCCCATACGCCACCGAGCCGGCTGATTGCTTTTAACCATGGATCTTTGACTACTTGTGAAGAATGAAGTTTTTTGTTGTAAAAAAACTGGATAGTATGATAAGAAATGTTGAATTATCACTACATGTTCAGGATATTGTACTCAGTCGTCACTGAGAATTGAAACTGTGAATTTCAAAATTTAAAAACGCCTATAACCAAAAAACCTACGCCCGATACGTGGAGCTACAATCTCTGCAAAATAGGCCTGAAAGAAGTTGTAGGAAAATTACTTTTGAATGACAAGACCGCTTTATGTGCCAAACGAAACACCCTGTGATACCCCCATTGTGGCCGCTATATCCCTATTTGTCATCCCTTCTTCAAAGAGAGTAATTATTCGACCCCTCTGCACATCGAACAACGTAAGGCATTTTCAATTATAATTATAGGCTTTTTTAAATTTTGAAATTCACAGTTTCAAATATCAGTGAAGACTGAATACAATCCCGAACATGTGGTGATAATTCAACATTTCTCATTACACTATCCAGTTTTTTTACAACAAAAACTTCATTCTTCACAAGTAGTCAAAGATCCATGGTTAAAAACAATCAATAATGTGAAAACCCGAGTGATTCCATATAAATTTAATTGTGTGTATGTTTCACAATAAATGAATCTTTACTACATTATTACAATTTGTTCTTACACATAAATAAATACACACACCTCAGAAATTGTCGCATCACCTCGTATTCTGAATTCCACAATCGATTAAGCAGCTCGATCGCAGTTTCTTTGTCAACATATTTTTTTTGACATATGAAGGGGAAAAAAATCTTATCTATGTAGTAACATTCGTTTCCACATGATCTCAAATACGTCTGAAACAAGAATGAGTTTATTTGACTATCAGTATTCATTCAATTTCTCTTCTGTTTTCACGCTAAATTAATGCAAGCTTTCTGTTTCTTGTTTATTTTCGAATCTTTGAATTTATTGTAATGGCTGCTGAACGTCCTGGACGCTAGTTGAGTGATCATGAAGTGGTAAGAATTGTAACACTTCTAGAGGAGGGGCGAAGCCAACGTTACGTGGCTAACTTAATGAATGTTAACCAAAATACTATTTCAAGATCAATTAATCGGTACCACGAAACAGGAGAATAGGGAAGAAACCGGATAACAACACCAGTTGATGATCGTTGGCTTCGTTTAACTGCACTAAGAGTTCGGCACTGTACGGCCAGAATGCTACAAAATGAACTTGCACTTTTCAGAAGTGTGCATATTTCATTGCAAACTGTTAAGAACAGGCCAGCGAAAACTATATCAGATCAAGGGTGGCTTCTACCGGCCCGCGTCTCACCAGAGAGCATCGAGTTGTAAGACTTCAGTTTGCGAGGGAACATGCAAATTGGGGTATTTCAGAATGGTCGAATGTTCTCTTTTCCGACGAGTCCAGGTTGTTTCAAGTATCAAATGATAGACGCATGCCTGTATACAGAAGATCTGGGGAACGGTATCAGCAATGCAATATCCGGCAAATCGAAAACTTCGGAGGGGGCTCAGTAATGGTGTGGGGAGGCATTTCTTTCCATGGTCGAACTGAGTTAGTCCTAGTGAATAATGGAAGAATGACAGCGGCCAGATACATCGCAGATATCCTTGAACATTGACTGGCGAAAACTTCATTTATATGCATGATAATGCTCGGCCTCATGCAGCTAGAGTAATTACAGAATTTCTGCAAAATGCGGAAATTGATATTTTAAGATGGCCAGCCAGAAGTCCGAACTTGAATCCCATAGAACATGTTTGCGACAACATGGGGTGGCAAATTCAGCAACGGAGGATGCCTTGTAGAACACTCCAACAACTAGAAAATCTGCTTCCGGAAATTTGGAACTCAGTGACTCAAGAGTACATCCAAATTTTTTGTTTGAGGGGCTTCAAGACGTATACTGGCAGTGATTAGGGCACGGGTAGAAAACACTCGATTTTGAAAATGATTACCATACGATGCTAGTTGATTAGTCTCTTCGCGAATGTTTGAAGATGGTACAATTTTTTGATTTTTCATTAACTCGAAAATTCTTGATATTTTCCATAATGAACCCATCTCTTTTGAATGATATCTTCTTAGTTCATACTTCTGAAAGTTTCCAAGCGACTCTTGAATGACCAGCCTAAAAGTTTATATAGTATTGTCGTAAAAGTAGGGTGATGCGACAATTTTTGTGGGGAGTGTATTTTATTGAATTAAATTCTGTTTTACTTCTACACAAACAAATAAAAAAACTACAAGAGAAATATGTATAACGCCCAGTGTCACCTGAGGTGACACCCCTATAAAACCAAATACGGGTAGTTGCATAATTTTTAATTTTTTTTTGTTGAGATGTGTCACATGTATCTGTAATAGTTTATATGAGTCATGGTTTTTTCCTTGCTCAATATAGGCATGGGAATTGAAGAGTTAACATTATGAACTGTAAGATGTATTTCAGTCTTAACAAAAAAAGTATCACTCAAATTATGAATAAACGTTAGAAAATTAACACTTTTTTTGAACCGTTTCATTGTGCAGGGAGTCCATGAGGGCAAAGGGGACGAACGACACCTCATTTGAAACCTCTTGAAAGCCTTTTAACAATGTTGTATGAGAAGAGTATTTTAACGAATGGTTTCCGCAAAAAATCATGCCTTATAATTGATTCGAGCTCAGAATTTATATTGACTTCTAGTTACTATGTGCGGTCTGGATCACATATTACAGATGTAACGTACAGATATCTAGTAATAAGATACTATAAGTGTCAAGACATGCATAGATAGTTTCCGGCTATGAATTCACGGAATTGTCACATATTCGATATGCTTCAGGCAAACATGTCGAGCAGTGTCAGTTGGTAAATTAATTGGCGTTCTGCGAATCGATCCCGATGGATGTGTATCATATCCACAACACTCAGTAATTGCTTATTAACGTGGACACGACGATAGACGAAAATTATCTTACCAGCTTATAGAGCAAACATGTGGGATTTATGTATAATCTACATACACAATACTGTCCTAGATTAAAGTAGAGAACTATATTATGTTCAAGATCAAAACTATTGAACTGAAATTCGATGAACCTCTGAAACGTAGGAAGACAGCCAGCTGGGGCCGTAATTATGAAAGTATAATCTCTACGAATTACTATTCTACAAATAATATTGAATTTCAACATATACTTTACGAGTTATTGTAATTTTAGTAACGATACAAAAATAATGTGAAAATCTCAATCCGTTCAAAAATAAATAAACCGGCAAAGCCTACAGATAAACGTAGATTTCAATTTCCAGTCTGGGGAATCAGCTTAGTAGAACTTTATAGACTTTTGTGAATTATTAAACTATTGTGGTGATGATAAGAAATTTAAACTATGTATTATACCAGAGGTGCTCAAACTTGAATTACTGGTGATCTACCTCAATATTTTTAGACTACTTACGATCGAATCTGAGAGGCTGCAAATATATGTGATGCTGTGTTGTCGTACATACACGATACACCCTACCTACCTATCTACCTAGGTAGAGTGTACCCTAGCATATATAGATATTAGGTTTCCGCACAATATACATTATTTTAGTCAAGGTTTGGGTTAGGTTTAGTTAGTTTCTTCTCTATAATATCAATGAAAATACTCATAGTTTTCTGAATTGCGAGTTTATTGGTTGTTACAAAACAAAAGAGTTACATATGGTGTTAAACTTAACTAAGAGTGACTTTGGATGTTGAAGCGTGACACTGCATGTCCTCAGCATACTTTTCATAAGATGGTACGTAACCACTGAGTGCTAATCGCAAGCATGATGACATATGATCGTCTGTTAGTCGATTGCGATATTTTGACTTAATTATCTTCATTTCAGAAAATGCAGACTAGCACAAGTAAGTTGTCCCAAATATTGCCGTCAGTTGAAGGGCGATTTGCCTTAAATTCGGATATTTATCTTCAGATATAAAACACCAGAAATTTGTATTAGATGCTGTAGCTTTGAGATGTATATCTAATATAATCTGCACCAACTCATTTTCAACAGAACATGAGTTCATATTAAACTGACTTGCTGTTTTAGTAGCTAATTCCGCAATGTTTTCTACATGAAGAAGGATAACTCATATTTGCCAATTTACTGCAATCACAAAACCCATTTCGAATTGTCCCAAAATATTTGATAATTCAGCCTCATACGTATCATAATTCAACTGAGGAATCCTTGCTTTCAAAGACGAAAAATTACTCTTGAATACGTTCACTGCGCTAATCATCTCAAAATTGTTTTTCCTTTACCTTGAAGCTCCAAGTTAATGGTGTTTAAGTGTTAAGTATCACGTCTTTCGTCTAGAAAAGCTTATTTCGGGCAATAATTCTTGAAACCTTTCTAGGAATTTTCCGCGACTCGACCACCTGACGTCCATGTGAAGAACTAAATCAGTGTGTTCAGCTGACTCCCTATCTTCTAACTGCAACTTGAAGAGCCGCCGTTGCAAGAAGCTACGTGCACGGATGAAATTCACAATTTTTGTTGCGATGCCCATAATTTCCTCCATGTTTAAAATTTTTGTGTTCAAAAATTGTTGATGTATAACGCAATGGAATGAAGAAGACGAAGGGAAAGCTTCATTAGCTCGACACAATGCCACATAACCGTTTTTGTTTCCAGTCATTGCTGGTGCTCCATTGGTTGTAATGCACACTAATTTATGGGTGATTCCATTCTAACTGTGATTTTTAATATCGTTTATTGTTTGTTCTTACTGGTCATTTATTAATAATCTATTAATGAAATTTTTGTGTTAGTTGGATAATGATTTTCACATTTCAACATTATCTTTATACAGGGTGCTTCAACGAAAACTAAACAGAGGCTATATCTACCAAGATATTCATTTCTGATCAAAACGCAAAAACATATCAATTTTTATTTCAAGGGAGACATCTTTCGGGGTACAATACTTGCCTGAAATATCAACCCCCTGAGCGGGGATGCAATCCTTGAGCATTTTGAACAGGAAAGATGGGTCGAGTGATGACTCAAAAGAAAGGTGATATCTTTGTCTACATTGCATTGAACGAATTTCCATTTTTAATTGAAAACTGTAAAATATACAGGGTGAGCAAGTGAAAGATAGGGAAGACTATTTCTCTGAGACTATTCAAGTTTCAGTGAGGTAAAATGCAACAGATCCATGCTGATCAATGGCAGTCATCATCAAGTACCATCCTCATCTCGAATTTCAACCACTGGAGCGGGGGTGACAACCCTTGAAAATTTCAGTAGCTCACTCTGTATCTTCTACAGTTTTCAATCAAAAATGGAAATTCGTTCAAGGCGATGTAGACAAAGATATCACCTTTCTTTTGAGTCACCACTCGACTCATCTTCCCTATTCAAAATGTTCATGGATTGCAACCCCCGCTTAGGGGGTTGATATTTCAGGCAAGTTTTGTACACCAAAAGATGTCCCCCTTGAAACAAAAATTAACTAGTTTTTGCGTTTTGATCAGAAATGAATATCTTGGTAGATATAGCCTGTTTAGTTTTCGTTGAAGGACCCTGTATAACATAACTTGCCACTCAAAAATTACTTACAATATATCACCTAAATGTCAGTACCGTGTCATGTCCATTTCTAGAATTTACCTATAAATTGTTAATTTTTTGTCAGAATAAATTATTCAAACTAATTATCTCCTAAATTCTAATGTTTATGATTAAACTGAAAAAATTGTCACAGAAAAATTAACAATTTATAGGTAAATTGTAGAAATGTACATGATACGGTACTGACATTTAGGTGATATATTGTATTATATCTCTAAGTGACAAGTTGAATTATATAAAGATAATGTTGAAATGTGTTTATCATTATCCAATTAACACAAAAATTTCATTAATAGATTATTACTTAATGACCAGTAAGAACAAACAATAAACGACATTAAAACACAATGCACAGTTAGAATCCAGTCATTGAATCACCATCTGTTGTGATGTACACTAATATATTCGCAGCTTGTAGTTCTTTACAAAATTGAAGAAAACGTCATATATATCTTCGCCACGGGTCTTCCCCTTCAGAGGAATGATTGTCAAAAATTTTTCCTTAGCCAACATGTCATTGAATACCATTCAAATAAAAATACACAACTGGGCAGTGTTTGTCGTATCGGTGAATTTGTCGAACTGTAAAGAAAAGTATGTACATTTCATGATATCATGTTTTAGTTTATCTGCCATATCCTGACTCAAGACTTCAATATGCCTTGTGACAATCGGACGAGATAACTGAAGTTCTCTAATAGCAGACATGATTTCTGTTTTATTTTCAAAATCTCCAAATAAAGTCTCGCCCACTTCAATAAATGCTTCCTTCACAACCGATCCATCTTCGAACGGTTTCTTGTGTTTCGCCAATATATGAGATATTTTAAATGACGCGATCGTAACAGTTTTTGATTGTTTCGCTGGTCTTGTGAACATGGTTTGTTCTCTTTTCAAACAAGATATCAAATCACGTATTTTTCGTTTTCTTAATTCACTCTGTGACGGAAAAATCCTTTTCCTAGTTTTTATGAACCGTTTTATGATGCCTCTCTAAGTTACCAGGCTTAGGTATTGCAACTGACGCACGACAAATAAGACAAATGCACTTCACCATACAAAAGAAAAACTGTTCCTCCCAATCGTTATTAAAATGATACGTTTTAGATTTCTTCGCTGCACTCATTTTGAACTATTCAATAATAAACTTTGTATCGATGTAGTATTGCTTTCAAATTACAATTCAGAATGACACAGATTTCTGCAGGCGCAACATTTATATTGGCGTGAACGAAAGTCTCGAATGTTCTCGTCAAACGTGACGCCCGAAATTTCTAGAAAAGCGGCAAGAATAAAAAACGCGGCATTTCTTTGATTAGCACCGCGCGTTCCTTTGATAAAGGCGCCTTTTGCCGCTAGTAGTGTTATTTTATTACGTAATAAATTTTTGTATAAATTTAGTTACCTACTTATTAAAAGTGTTTTCTTCTCAAGGTCTACTCAAAGACCATTCGCGATCGACCGTTTGAGCATCCCTGTATTATATTATCACAAGAGATTTTATTGAAAATACTCGTTATCAGCTGAACATGGTCGAGGGACCGAAATTGCAATCCTGATTTTCAATAAAATCTCTTGTGATACTATAATGATATAATACATAATTTTAATTAGCGGCGGAACCATTTAACTATTTTAACTTTTCTGGTCTAGAAAAGAGGAAAAGAAAACTTTTCAAACAAAGATATTCTTTAATAATAATATTCCTAAAGATTATATAAAATCTGCATAGGTTTATCTTGGTTATTACCGGAGGTATTGCGCCCCTAAAGTCAATCACATTCAGGTGACAGTTGTAACCCCTAAATTTTTAAATCACAGAAGGGGGTTGTGAGCTTTCATTTGACAAGACGATTTATTCTCTATTCGAAAATGTTTTGGTTTTGAAGTTTATTGTAAAATTTATCAGAAAAAACATACACAGCCTGTCTCAAAGTAAACAAGACTTTCCAGAAATAAGTAAATCAAATGGTTTTTCGGCAAAATTCTTTTACTTTATTCAAAATAGTCTCCTTTCGCTTCGATACACTGTTTCGCACGGTTAAATAACAATTCGAATGAGTGTTTGAGGTTCTTGGCCGGCATAGCTCGGATAATGTTGGTACACGCCTTCTGGATGGCCAGAATGTCAGCGAAGCGTATTCTTTCATTGGCAAATGAAGTTTCCCGAACAAAAAACAAAAAACGCCTCAAAAACCTAGATAATAAACCGCAGTAACCATTTGGCTCGGTGAAACGAACTTATGATGAAAAATACCCTTCGAATCGTGAAAACAAATGAGCATTGTCTTCACTTTTGACTTCTCAATTCCAGATTTCTTGGTTGCTAGTTCGTTTTCTGGCTTCCAATCGGCATTTTGTCGTTACGTTTACGGGTCGTATTTGGAACGCCACGTTTCGTTACCAGTTACAATGTTCAGAAGGAAGTTTTCGTCCTTTTTTGCCTGTTTAACGATGTCCTTGACAATGTTAGACTCGGAGCAATTCTTGATCATCAGTAAATTTGTATCGCACACCTTCCGATAGTCCAAATACTCGGTCAAAACGCCATGAATCGAATCTTTGGACATTGCCAATTCCATTTCCATGAAAGTCAAAGATGCTTTTGGTTGAATTTTGAGAAATTCACGCACTTTTTCGATGCTCTTTGGCGTAATAACGAAGGGTGAGGGTCGTCATTAATATCCATTTTTAAAACGCGTGTATCACTCATGAACTATGCCACGGGATAGACAACCGTCAACATAAACCTCTTGCATCAATTTAAACGTTTCGGTGAACGTTTGAACAAGTTTTAAACAAAACTTAATATTGGCTCATTTTTGTACCGACTACCAGAACAAGCTGTCACTTAAGGCGCAAGAATTCTGCTGTTTTTCTCAAAAAGTTAATAACCGCTTTGCTTTTTTTCAAGCTCCATAACTAGGTATATGAATGTGATTCTTGTACCCCCATTTGAGTTCTTTCAAAATATTCCATTTAAAGTTAATATTCACTGTGTTGGTATAAGTTCGAATTAAATTATTCTCGAACCTTTACAGAAAATTGTTAATATTATACTCAGCTTACTTGATTGCCGTATTCACAAGTTTCGTTATGTAGCAAATTTGCTGCTCGCAATTAACCTTGCCTCGCTAAACTCAATATTAGTTTAATTATAAATACATTTCAAACTCGCGCTGTACTCGAGGAGTGACGTCAACATACTTAATGATATAGTTTAACCAGTTTTTGGCTTCTTGCTCGTTTTTTCGCATTTATGAACTTTCGCACCCAACTCGAAGCGACACAGATAATTGTCAGAAATTATAAGGATTTATTCAACATGACCTAATCAAACACAAAACCGTGTTAACTTCTATTGGTTTCTTTGAAGTTTCACAATATTACATAATTGTCAGTTTTCTTCAAATTCGAAAAAGCCACGTAAAATGGGTAACGTGAAGTTTGAAATATAAAAAATTGAATATTTGAAATTCCTATCTACATACCACTTCGATCAAATAGTTATTATTATAAGCATGGTATCGTGAAATCATCAAGATTGAATGAACACCAATCCAGTCTACACTTCTGGAAAGTTAAACAATCTAGACATCTTGGACATCGGGTACCTGCTGCTATTGCTCATCCTTTTCAAATCTGAATGAATTACCGTTCTTTAGACATACGTACGCCACAATGAAACAAATAACACTTATAGAATCACTGCGTTATCTATTTGCGCGTCAGTCTGTCTGTTAAGACAGTTTTCTCAGTAACACGTGCAGGTACAGAGTTGAAATTGATACCGAATACCAAGGTCGTTAATGATGTTTGTTTGTTTGTTTTTCCTTCAACGTGCTCTATTTCTGCCTTTCGGCTAATGACACGCCGGGGAATTCTGTCACCTCACTAATCCGGGAATTTTGCCGAACCCCTCTCGTGTCGAGGGAAGGGATCTTTAATGTCCAACACATCTCTGTTAGACAGGACCGACAGCTTTACATCTCCTCCGAAAGATGGACACTCAAGCGATTCCCAGAATCCGAAAAATCGCACCGACTTTGTGGGGATTGAACCCAGGTAACTCTGCGTAGGAGACGAGCATCATATCCCATACGACCGAGCCGGCCAATCGTTAATGATGATAATAAGAAAATAAACTATGTAGTATAATATCATAAGAATTTATTGAAATTCAGGATTGCAATTTCGGTCTCTCGGATCTTCAACTGTCAACAGATACTGAATAGTTAATATATATATATATATATATATATATATATATATATATATATATATATATATATATATCAAATATCTTCCGCGATAAACTTCATATAGGTCTATCTTCCGCGATATGTAAACTTGAGACAAGACGAATTATTCAAAATCCGTAGATCAATGAATAATCCCTCCTGACAAGAGCGACAAGAAAGATAGGGTACCCCGATGTAGCTTGGTGGAATGCTGACACGCGATATGCGACACTGATGAGCTCCTAATAATGGCGAAACTGCAGTCTGCCGCTTCGTTTCTCGGCATCTTGCTTAGTTGCACTAAGCGCTTGGGGCTGCGTGCATGCCGGGCCGATTTGGGAACTAGCTCTTGTCCGGAGGATTATTCATTGATCTACGGATTTTTAATAATTCGTCGTGTCTCAAGTTTATATATATATATATATATATATATATATATATATATATATATATATATATATATATATATATATATATATATATATATATATATATATATATATATATATATATATATATATATATATATACTAATACTACTAATACTAATGAGTATAACATAAATTTTACATGACAAACACAATGTTAAGACACCAAAAAAAATGACGAACAAAATAAGTGCTACAACTCCAAGTCTAAAGTATTGTTAATATAATCAATTTTTGTTTTGAAAGGAAACCTTTCGAGGGTATTTCGCTCCTGTGTGCATTAACCAGTGAATTTCCTTATCTTGAGCTACGAGATAAAGAAAGTAGGTTTTGTTGTAATGACTTTTGAAAGCCCTTTTGATGAACTACAATAATGTCACACAGATATATATAAATGAAAAGAGTTCTGACTTAATTTTTGTTCCTAGAAGTAAGGTTAGATTCGGTTTTTCTGCTAATAAGTTTGTTCGATCATTTAATGTAACGTAAATCAATCATTTAGTTATTACTTTGCTGATATGGTTGAAAACTTGGAAATAATCCTAGCGAGTTCTTTTTGTTACCTCATCTGAAAATTGCGCTCGGACGACTTATTCTGTACTCTTTGGACGGGTTACAAAGATGGAAATATGGCTGAGAAAAGTGTGTAAATTTAGGAGGAGACTATGTTGAAAAATAAAAAGGAATATTCAGAAAAAATGTCTTGTATCGTTGTTAGGTCGGAAACTTTTCAGACCACCCTTGTATCATGACGGAAATATTTTGACATTGACAGTTCCGCACTCAGTATAAGGGTGCGTTTACAGTAGAAACTTGAAGTTGTAAAGTTTTTAACAGTAGACCCTTCAACTATTATCAAATTTACTCCATCTGGCTGACACACACTGTATTTTAATAGCTGAAAATAGCCGATCGTTAAAAAAGACACATTTTCAGTTTCATAGTTGAAATTCGAAACGCTCATGGCACGAACTCCTGAAATTCAAACCTATAAATTTTATATTATATTATCTTACTATTTATTTATATACTGGGTGATTCACCAGTGGCGCGGTGCTCTGTAACTCATACACTCTTGAAGATTTCATTTTTGTTCGAGCGGTATTGTATTTAGAAAGTGAAAATCTACTTCAGAAATCTATTTTGAAGTAAACAGGATGTCCCAATTTTCTATAAAAAAATTTGGGAGGTTTTTTCAGATTGGAAGACCACTTTTTTGTTCAAGATTCAAGAGCGTCCTAAACTCTGCTATAATGTCTTTGAGTAATAAGTTTTTTGGTGAGTAGTTTCGTCACAATATTTTTTTTCCGTAAAAATTCATGAAAATAGGCTCTCACATCATCACTGCTCCTTCGGCCAGAGAGGATGAATACTTTTTTCCTTTCGTTTTCTTATTGCCCAAGGATAGCTTTATTGATGGATTGAAATAGATTATCCTCATTTTATACAGGAATGACTCAAAAAAATTATTGAATATTGTAATTTTAAAAATATCATATCTTAATTTCTTCAAATGGAACATCCTGTATTTTATTATTCATGTCAACGCGTAAAATATTGTGCCATATTTTTGCAGAAGTAACCTTATCTTCATCTTCGATCATTTTCGAAATAAAAAAAATAAACTAAAATAATAAAATCAGAGGTTGCGAAAAAGAGTTTATTAGTACATATCATTTTACTTGATCAGAGAAATGGAGATATTTTAAGGTAGTCGTGTATGAAATACGTAATAGATTGGTTTTTGGTGAGATGATCTACAAGGTGTTGAACTATTTCAATAAGCGTTCGAAATGTTGCCGTTTCTTTGTGGAAACAACTCAATCATTCTGACGAAAGACTGTTGAACTCTCGACAACATTTGCGAATTTGACTGAAAGGCGTCGACTATTCTGTCTCATATCCAACTGTGTTGTAGAAGAAATCTTGTAAACGATGCCCTTTATATAACCCCACAAAAAAAAATCTAGACTTGTAAGGTCCGGAGACCTAGCTGGCCATCTAACAGGACCACCACGTCCTATCCATTCGTTTGAAAATACATGATTCTAATGCTCCCTAACCTGATGTGAGTAATGTGCCGGTGCTCCATCCTGTTGAAACCACAAATCTTGTCTTATATGCTCTGGTACATCGGCAAGTAACATTGGTAGATGATCTTGCAGAAAATCTAAATACATTTCACTATTGAGGTGCCCGTCGAAAAAATGCGGCCCAATTAGATATCCATCTACTATAGCGGCTCATACATTCACGGACCAACGATGCTGGTGATCTATTTGTCTCATGAGGTGTGGATTTTCCGTGGCGTTATAATGAAAGTTGTGCCTGTTAACAAGCCCATTCTTGTGGAGAGGTGCCTCGTCCGAGAAAAGAACTCTGCTAAACATATTTGGATTTTCCGCTACTTTGTCATTTCCCCAATTACAAAAATTGATTCGATTTTCATAGTCTTGATTGTTCAGTTCCTGGTGCAGCTGTACATGATATGCATGAAATTTATTCACTTTCAAGATTCTCTGGACGGAAGTTTGACTTATATCTGTTAACGGAGCAATCTCCTTTGGCTTTTATATGGCTCTGTCACTGTCAACAAAACTGATAGCTGGTTGTCTTCAGCTGTAGCAGTTTTTGGTTTTTCATGTTTTTTGTGAGCGATATTTTCCATTTCGATAAATCTAATTAGAAGTTTTTCAAAACATCTTGCTTCAGGATGCCTCTCATCAGGAAACCTTTAAGCATGAACTCCACTTGCCAACAAAGAATTTCTATCACACTCACCCAAAATAAAAATCATAACAACCATTTCTTCCTTGGAGAACTTCATGGCAGTCAATTGAGAAAATTGAGTTCAAACCTCACTTTAACAATGTTTAATAACGCAACACTGATAGGTTCACCTTGTAAAATGCAGAATATGATATGTCCGGACACCTGACAGAAGGCACAAATAAAAAAAATGTCAACACATACCTCGATTTTTGTTTTAATCATCTTGATTTTATCATTTGTTAAAAGAATTATCTTGTTTAGGTTTCACTTTTTACTACTTCAATCATTACAGAAAAAAAACTTCTGTGCGAATAATGATGCATGTTGATGAGTTTGATACGATTTGTAGAATTTTCATCAAAACTTTTACAAATAATCGAATATTTCGAAAATGATCGAAGATAAAGATAAGGTTACTTCTGCAAAATATAGCACAATATTTTATACGTTGACATGAATAATAAAATACTGGGTGTTCCATTTGAAAAACTCAAGATATGATATTTTTAAAATTACAATATTCAATAATTTTTTTGAGTCTCTCCTGTATAAAATGAGGATAATCTATTTCAATTCATCAATAAAGCTATCTTTGGGCAATAAGAAAACGAAAGGAAAAAAGTATTCATCCTCTCTGGCCGAAGGAGCATGCGATGATGTGAGAGCCTATTTTCATGAATTTTTACGGGAAAAAATATTGTGACGAAACTACTCACAAAAAAACTTATTACTTAAAGACATTATAGCAGAGTTTAGGACGATCTTGAACCTTCAACAAAGAAGTGGTCTTCCCATCTGAAAAAACCTCCCAATATTTTTTTATAGAAAATTGGGACACCCTGTAGATTTAGTAGTAGTAGATTTTTACTTTCTAAATACAATACCGTTCGAACAAAATGAAATCTTCAAGAGTGTACGAGCTACAGAGCACCGCGCCACTGGTGAATCACCCAAATTATAAGAGAAAAGGAAAAATTTTGAAAAAAAATTTATACGGTGGCAAAACTAAAAGTGTTTTTCTGTCAAAAATTCGTAACACCCTGTGGAATTTCGTGGTCCGAGTTGAAACGTACATAATCATGGTCTGTCAAGACACACCTTCCTACAGTAACGCCCTTCTTGTTTCATGCGTTTATCTCTATTTTTGCTAAAATATATTTAATTTCAAGTGGAAAATCACCATTTTGGAGAAATTCCATTGAATCAAGAAATTGTCATTAAAATTCGTCTATCAATTTGGAATTTTTATTATCACTCAGGAGTGTCGAAATTGTCGTTTGCGATTTTTATGTTCGAATTGCATTAGTTATTGATGACAATTTGGTTAATTTGGTGAAAATTAGAATTCATAGGAGATAACAGTCGGTAGCTATTAAAATACACAACCGAATTCTGGGACCATTGATAAAATTTTCATTTACACATGTGCACACCTTTTTTTATCAAATATGAAATACAACACACGTTTTTTGTATATGACCACATTTGCACTTGTTTAAAGAATGAGAGTTTTCCATTCTTTGATTTGATACAAATTCGATCGCTTGCGGTGTTTTGTGATTCTTTTACTGTTTACGATTCGAAGCGGTATTTTCATTCAGAATGAGAGATTTACCACCAACCTCAGTAGCAAGGGCAGTTACATTGATCGAGGAAGGGCGCACCTACCGCTCAGTCGGTACCATGTTGGGTGTCTCGACGTCGGTTATCTATCGAATCTACCGACGTTACAGGGAAACTGGATTGTACGTGAGGAGGCGAGGACAAGGAAGAAATCGGGCAACCCGCGCTATACATGACCGTTTCATCGTCAATCAAACCATAAGAAATCCTCGTCTTAATGCTGTTCAGGCACGTAACCTTTTACAAGCAGTGGATAACATTAACGTCAGTGTAAGGACAGTCAGAAGACGATTAAATGAAGTTGGTCTGAGATCATACGCGCAAGCAAGAGCACCAAGACTCGATAGAGCCCATCGGTAGCAAGATTGGCGTTTGCTAGGGAGCATGTAGCATGGACAATCAATCAGTGGAGACGAGTTTTATTTAGTGATGAGAGCCGATATTGTGTGAATTTCGTGGATGGTAGAGATAGAATACAGAGTCATCGAGGGGAACGGTACAATCAAGCGAACTTCGCAGGAACTGAGCAATACGGTGGAGGGTCAGTTATGATATGGGGTGGCATATGCTTGGGAGTACGAACAGAACTGGAGATTATTGGCAATGGATCACTTAATGCCCATCGGTATATAACAGAAATCTTGGAGCCCCATGTTGTGCCTTTTGCTCCTTACATAGGGAAAATTTCCTTTTTATGCACGATAACGCGCGATCTCATACTGCGCTCATAGTGATAGAATATCCCAATGAAGTTGGGATCATACGAATGGCCTGGCCGTCGCGGTCACCGGATTTAAACCCGATCGAACACGTTTGGGACATTCTTGGAAGAAGGTATATAAATTATCGCTGCACGCTCTTTCATAAAAGCATCTTTCAATAAGTTTTCTCTTATGGTTCTATAACTTTTACGATACCATATAAAAAGATTCTCCATTTCTGTTTATGGTTCTATAACTTTTACGATACCATATAAAAAGATTCTGTATACGAGTAATATCGTGTTATTTTCGGAAGTAAATAGCGTCAGAATTGAAAACTGATGCGTGGATGCACATGAGAATCTTAATGTTGTGAACATACGTTTGTAATACACACAACCAAATTTATATGGAATCACCGGATATTTTGAATATTACCTCAGGGATTTTGGAAATTTCGAAGGATTGTTAGAATTGATCCTTTTTGAGATATTTCAATTGTAAAAAGAAATAAATTAAGGTTTATTTTAAGAAAGAAACAAATAAAACAAAACAAGAGACTCTTAACCGCATATAATGAAAATGTTGAAAATTGTTTTCTCACGGAGTAGGTGTTTTTTTTTCTCGACCTCAGTAGCTTGTATTACCTCCTCTTGCCCTGATACAAGCCTGAATCTGTCTAGGCATGCTTTGGATTAGGTTTTCGACCTCCTCTGGGGTGATATTCTGCCACTCTTCTGTAGCGGCTTGGATGAGCTGTTCTGGGGTTCTTGGATTATCTTAGCGCAATCTAATTTTCCTTCTGAGATTATCTCATTAATGTTTAATGGGATTTAGGTCTGGGGAGCAAGCTGACCAGTCCAAAATAGCGATTCCCTCTGTTTCAAGATAATGTCGCACGAGGTTACTGATATAGAGCATCCCCTGAAACGAACCAGCAGAACGAATTTATGTATTTAGCACGATCAGAACTCAACAGAGGTATAACTTGGTAGCAACCCAACTAAACGACCTAAACTGCCCAAACTCAAGACGAACAAGAACACCAATATCATCCTAGCAAGCATAAACTCAGTGTTTGAAGAATACACTGACCAGAACACCTTAGAGAAAATTCACACTTTGATTTACTGTGGAGCGGTAGCGGTTCTTCGACTACACAAACAACAAGTCTCCACAACTCTGATTCGGTCTGAGCCAAAAAGCGTCAGAAAACCACCATGGCAAAAACGACTGGAGAAGGATATTGAGAATATTAGAGCTGAGATCGGTCGCCTCAGAGAATTTCTGAGAAACAAAAAGCCCTCAAGGCGCTTGAAATTCCATATACGCAAAATTCATAGAAAAATTGGTACGAACACAAAACACTCTGATCACAAACAACATATCGACGTGTATATGGACACTTTGAAGCAAAAACTCCAAGCAAAAGCAAAGAGGCTCTCAAGATACATCAAGTGTACTGAAAGGAAACATCAATACCAAAGGTTCCTCCAAAGCGCGGTCAATTTTCATAAGGGAAATAACAAAACTGCGACCAACAATAACAGAGAAATACCTGACGCACAGTGCTTGACAGATTATTGGTCATCACTATGGTCGAACCCCAAAGAACACAATAAAGATGCGGAATGGATCACGAATGAAAAACAACGCCTTGATATCAAACATATGGACTTCGAAGGAATAACGGAGGAAGAAATCACAATAGTAGTTAGAGCGACCAATAATTGGAAGGCCACAGGTATAGATAATATCCACAACTTCTGGTACAAGAAGTTTGATAAGCTCCATGGAGCCCTAGCAAAACAGCTTACGTATGTTCTTCAACATCCCAGGAAAACATCCACTTTCCTAACACAAGGCTTAACATATATGCTACCTAAGAGCGATAGAACACAGGATCCGTCTCAATATAGACCAATCACTTGCCTGCCAACACTCTACAAAATACTCACCTCATGCATATCCAACCGAATATACCAACACTTTAACGACAACAATATATTAGCAGAGGAGCAGAAAGAAACACCACGGGTGCAAGGAACAACTCATCATCGATTCTGTGATAATGAAACAGGCACACGTAGGGCATCGGAATGTTCATTCAGCTTTTCTCGATTATCTGAAGGCATTCGATAGTACCGCCCATTCTTGGCTTGTCGAAGTATTGCAGATATACAAAATTCATCCAGCCCTGGTAGAATTCTTGAAGACAACAATGACACACTGGCGCACGTCTCTGCAGGTCAACATGAACAATAAGTCAATTAAAACCGACGAGATACCCATACGTCGTGGAATTTTTCAAGGAGACTCTTTGAGTCCACTATGGTTCTGTTTAGCTATGAACCCATTGTCCTCAATGCTCAATAGAACAGGATACGGATTTAGGATAAAAACAGATGGGAACTATCATACAATCTCCTACATGCTGTATATGGATGACATCAAATTATATGCTTCGAACAAGAAGCAATTGTATGATTTGCTGAAAACTGTCAGTAAGTTCTCGGCAGATGTACATATGAAATTCGGGATTGAAAAATGTAAGACCCTGAACATTCAAAGAGGGAAAGTCATAGATGGTGAAACACAACTTCCAAACGGTGATATTATACAGTGCATGAGGGATGGCGAAACATACAAATATCTAGGATACCAACAAGCCAGATTGCTAGACCAAAAACAATCAAAGGAGAAGATTCGTTCAGAATACAGTCAGCGTCTAAAGACTGTGCTAAAATCAATGTTGAACTAGGGTCATCTAGTCAAGGCAATTAACACCTACGCCACTCCAGTGTTGCTTTACTCATTTGGAATAATCAGATGGACTAAGACAGAACTGGATGATATTCAAAAGCAGACCCGAACGATGGTGACAAAGTACAACAATCATCATTCAAAATCGTCTGTGATACGAACAACTTTGAAGCGGAAAGAAGGAGGACGCGGATTAATAGATGTTGTCAATTTACACACCGAACAGATGAAAAATCTCAGAAAATTCTTCTCTGCAAAAGCTCTCACTTCTGACCTCCATAGAGTGGTATCGTTGGCTGATAAGGGATATACACCTCTAAATCTTGCTACCAGAGATGATCTGCTGAATCTACTGTTCCTATCAGATACCGAAAAACAAGAGCAATGGTCATGACGGGAATTGCATGGACGACATCACCATAAGATTAATCAACCACACATCGACAAAGAAGCCTCCAACAAATGGTTGATGAAAGGAGAATTATTCGCGGAAACAGAAGGATTCCTTATGGTCATTCAAGACCAAGTGATGGCTACAAAAAACTAAAAAAAATTTATTATGAAGGACGGAACATTACAAACAGATAAGTGCAGAAAATGACATATAAGATCGGAGACTATACAGCACATTACGTCTGGTTGCGAACAACTGGCCAATACGGACTATCTTCACAGGCATAATCAAGTGTGCAACATTATCCATCAGAAACTTGCACACAAGTACGGATTTCTGAATACCTTCCAGCCATATTGCAAGTATCAACCGGCGCCCGTATTGGAAAATGACTATCAGATTATACTACAATAGGTCTATTATCACTGACAGAATGGTGACGAATAATAGGCTGGACATAGTGGTGTATGATAAGAGAGCCAGAACAGCAATGCTGGTGGATGAGGCTATACCGGATAATAACAACGTGTTGAACAAGTTCCAGGAGAAAAAGTCTAAATACACAGACCTTGCTATTGAGATCAAGCAGATGTGGCACCTCGTTAAAATAGATATTATTCCTGTCATCGTATCCTCGACTGGGTTAATACCCAAAACTTTGCATGATAGCCTTAAGAAATTAGAATTGCAAAAGAATATCTAAATAGAAATGCAAAAAGCTGTAATTCTTAATACATGTAGGATAGTTAGGAAATTTATGTCAAGTATATTGTAATCGAGTATATTCCTTTGATTGCTCAATCAGGAAATTTAAATTATATCCAGCTTACAGCTGAGATAGTGCACAAGTCCACGATAATAATAATAAATAATAAATAACTTTATTTTGACTTAGTTTTACAAATGAATACAATGGTGGGTAATTGTCATACATCATTATTCAGAATAAATAATTCATCAATACAAAATAAAGTAAGGAAGTGAACTGAAGTTAAATAAACTCTTCAAAGAACCTAACATGTTCACAATTTAAGCCCACAGAAGGATTAATCCTTGTACATGGAAAAGGTTTTACAAACAACATTTTCAAAGCTTAAATTATGGATAATTAATCAAAAAAATAAATAAATAAATATTCCTCTGTCCTCTGTCATCCCTTCTTCAACGAGAGCAATTATTCGACCCCCCTGCACATCGGACAATCCAACGTAAGACATTTTCAATTATGATTATAGGCTTTTTTAAAATTTTGAAATTCATAGTGTCAAATCTCAGTGACGACTGGTTTAGTACAATATCCAGAACATATGGAGATAATTCAACATTTCTTATCATACTATCCAGTTTTTTTACAACGAAAAACTTCATTCTTCACAAGTAGTCAAAGATCCATGGTTAAAAATAATCAATGATGTGAAATACCGAGTGATTCCATATAAATTTGGCTGTTTGTAAATATAATCATAAAGAAGAAAAATGAACAAGATCCTGTTCGAAAGTTTTTCATAAAATTTTTTTCATAGTCATTCTTAACAAACTATTTTAGCTCGAAAATATACGATTACGTGTATTATATTCCATGGCTACGAAAATACCATTCTGGATACCCAAAATCAAAAAAACAATCGCCAGAAAACTTTTATTGTTCCGTGTTGAGTATCAGGCAACTGCGATTTGTCGCCGATACTATAAGTTTTTAGGCATTATACGACATTTTCATGATGTTGCTGGGCAACGAATAATATATACCATTATGCACTCGAACACATAATAACACGAAACTCAATGCCGAGTCAATGCAAAATAAAACACAAAGTAGTGTTGAACTAGAATGCGGTAATATTGTTAACATGACAACGAATTTAAACAGAGTTGATACAAACATACCCATTAAATAGCTATGAATATATTTTTATATATCATATTTTCATTTTAATTTGATATACAGGATATTACATAATAGTATGTCACAACTTGAGGGGAGTAAATCAATGTGCAATTTTAAGAAAAAAGTTCATATAAACAACAAACCGCAAGAGCTTCGTAACGGAGCTACAGGGTGTTAAAATTTCCGGAAAAAATTGGTGTTTTCTTCAAAACTCCTGAAGTTTTTGAGATGTTCAGCCGAAATTTGGAATGCAAGCTATTTTTTACGTCCTCCATCATTACATATCCTAAATTTCAACTAGAATCTACAAGGTGTTTTCTCTTCCAGAGCCATGTCTTCTTCTGCCCTTTCATACTTTTTTGCAGTACACCACTGATCAGCGTACAATCAATTTTCGTCATCTTCGTTCAATTTAGAAACTTTTTTGACACTTGTAACTTTTTCGTATCTCCGATCGTTTTCGAGCAAAAAATTATCAAACGATTGTATGCATTCGATAAATTTAAAGCACTTCTAATTAAAAAATGACTTTGGTTTTTTTTCATTGGCTGATATCGATTATATGTACGGTCTGGTTGACGGAAACACAACAGAAGCTTGGCGATTATATCAGGTGCGCTTTCCAAATCGAGTAACACCAGACAGGCGAACATTTTCGAATATCCACAGAAGGATGAGTGAAACTGGCACTTTTGGTGTACCAGAACTCCAGATATTGAGGAAGCAGTTTTGAATTATATTGTTTTGAATCCTCATGTGAGTACAAGAAAAATTGGAAATCAGTTGAATATTTCACATGTTCTAGTTTGGAGGATACTCCACGACTTTTTATTGTACCCGTTTCATATTCAACGCGTCCAAACTCTACTTCCTCGAGACTGAATTTCTGCCGATGGTTCTTGAATAAAATTAGAGAAAATGTTCACAGACGAAGTTAACTTTTCGAGAACTGCTATCACAAATTTTCACAATAATCATTATTGGGCTGAGGAAAACCACCATTTGATTGAAGAATCTCATCATCAAGAACAATTTTCACTGAATGTCTGGGTCGGAATAATTGGAAATTATTTGACTGGGCCATTTTTTTTGCCTAAAAGACTAAACGGTCCCGCTTATCGGCAATTTCTTGAGGAGGAGTTACCTTTATTGGTCGGGGATGTGCCACTTTTAGTGAGAAACTTAATGTGGTTCATGCATGACGGGGCACCAGCACATTTTAGTGGAGAAGCAAGGGAATTCTTGAATAATACATTCAACAACCGATGGATATGTCGGGGTGGGCCAGAACCATGGCCTCCTATGTCCCCAGACTTAAATTTTTTAGACTTTTTCTTATGGGGATATCTCAAAAGTTAAGGTTATACCACTCCAGTGAACACTGTTGAAGAATTGAGAAATCGAATAATAACCTATTGTGACAAGATAAGAAATACCATAGTATTTCAAAGAGTGCGTGATAATGTGCGAAGGACAGAGGCCTGTATTCTTGCAGGTGGCGGACAATTCCAGCAATTTATTTAGTTTTTATTTGTTCTTTTTTTTAGTTTGATATTGAATAAGTATAAGTTGAGTCTCAGGAGACGAGCTATCAAAATAAAACCAAATTTTGGGCATACCAATCGAGTATTTCTATTATTTTTTTTTATATAGCGAATAATATACAATTCAAATAATTCAAATTCAATAATTTTTCGAAAACGGTTGGTGATACGTGTCAAAAAAGTTTCTAAAATGAACGAAGATGACGAAAATTGATTTACGCTGATCAGTGGCGTACTGCAAAAAAGTTTGAAAGGGCAAAAGAAGACAGGGCCTCAGAAAAGAAAACACCCTGTGGATTTCAGTTAAAATCTAGGACGTGTAATGATGGACGCTGTGAGAAATAGCTTGCATTCCGAATTTGGGCTGAATATCTCAGGAACTGCAGGAGTTTTGAAGAAAAAACAATTTTTCTGGAAATTTCAACACCCTGTAGCTCCGTAACGAAGCTTTTGCGGACCTATGTTTATATGAACTTTTATCCTGAAAATTGCACGTAGATTTACCCCCTTTCAAGTGGTGAAATACTATTATGTAACCTTGTAAATGATACATTTTTCCATTTTACATATATCTCCGACATCTGTCAGTTAAGTAGTGATATTGATACATTATCATAGAATGCAACTCTTCCCTTCTGTTTATATGATTGGGAGACTTCCCTATTCTAATTCATTTCCATAATCTTCAATATTATGTTAGACAGGGTTGAAAACCGAACCATCCACACATTTCAAGGGTTAACTTATTGGAATCAACTAATAATAATTGGATGCTTTGTATGCGGAAGCAGGCCTCTGTGTTTGTTGAAGTGTCCTGTATTAGCAATCTGTACCGTTTTGCAGAGATGCAAAATTTTCTCAGCACGTTATACATTAATTATTCAATACTAATAGAATTTAAACTTTACGCAAATCCATTTAATTCATTGAAGTCTGTTGTACACACAATCAAATTTATTTGTAATCACTGGATATTTCACATTATTGATTGTTTTTAGATCTTTTTTTGATGTAAAAAAAACTGGATAGTATGTATGATAAGAAATGTTAAATTATCACCAACTGTTCGGGATATCACTGGGATTTGCAACTGTGAGTTTCAAAATTTAAAAAAGCCTATAATCATAATTGAAAATGACTTACGTTGGATTATCCGATGTCAGAAGGGTCGAATAATTGCTCTCGTTGAAGAAGGGGTAAAGTAGAGGGATACAGCGACCACAATGAGTGTATCAGAAGGGGTGAATTCACAAACCTACGCCCGATACATGGAGCTACAATCTCTGCAAAATAGGCCTAGAAGAAGTCGTAGGAAGATTACTTCTGAAGAACAAGACCGCTTTTCGTGCCAAATTGCAAGAAGAGAACCTAGTACGTCGCACCCCATATTCCAAAGGCAATTTATGGAAGCAACAGACACCAGTGTATACCAGAATTGATTTAAGATTAGATGACAGCCGGATTCGGGTTTTGAGAGGTCGTGGAAGACAAGCTAGACTCAGAGCAGCAGGACAAATTCCGAAATACCAAGGGGGCAGAGTGATGTTTTGGGTGGCATTATGCTGGGAGGCAAAACAGATTTGATTCTGTTTCCTGCGAGTGTAACAGCTAGGACTTACGTGGACCTAGTGCTGGAGCCCATAGTGAGATTTTCACTTTTATGCAAGAGAATGCTCCTCCGCATACCAGCAACCTCGCGCAACATTATCTTGAAACAGCAGGAATAGCTATTTTGGACTGGCCAGCTTGCTCTCCAGACCTAAATTCTATTGAACATTTATGGGATAATCTTAAAAGGAAAATAACATCGCGCCAGGATAATCCAAGAACCCCACAACAGCTCATCCAAGCCGCCATAGAAGAGTGGCAGAATATCACCCCAGAGGAGGTCGAAAACCTAATCAAAAGCATGCCTAGACGAATTCAGGCTTGTATCGGAGCAAGAGGAGGAAATACAAGCTACTGAGGTCGAGAGAAAAACCCTACTCCGTGGCAAAACAATTTTCAATTTTGTAACTACATGCGGAAAGAGTCTCTTATTTTCTTTTATTCGTTTCTTTTTTAAAATAAACCTTAATTCATTTCTTTTTTCAATTGAAATATCTCAAAAGGAATCAATTTTAACAATCCTTCGAAATTTCCAAAGTCCCTGAGGTAATATTCAAAATATCGGGTGATTCCATATAAATTTGGTTGTGTGTACTTCCAAAAGGGAAAATGGAACAACACATGGGCTGCTGCAGACTATATAGAAGCTAAATTTATTCATTAGATATACGAGGTATACGAGGCTTGACTGATAATTCTCCGGCCTGACCCAGAGACGGCGCCACTAGGCCTACTTCGGAGGTGGCCTTCTACAGTACCATCCTCAGATAGTTTCAGCCCGATCGCCATGTTAGTTCACGTTTGAGAGCACGCTGAACAAGACGCCTCTGTGTTGTTTGTGAAAATGGAAAAATTGGAAAAGCGTGCTGTCATCAAATACTTTTATTTGAAGGGGTTAACGCCGAAGGAAATTGAAGAAAAGATTGATTTAACACTTGGGACATCCTCCCCATCATATTCAACCGTTAAGCAGTGGGTTTCCGAGTTTAGCACCTGTGATGAGCCACGCTCAGGACGCACCGTTGAGATCACAACTCCAGATATGATCGAAAAAATTCATAAAATAGTGCTGGAAGACCGCATATCAAAAGTGCGTGAGATAGCTGAGATCTGGAAGATGTCATATGAACGTGTGCAAAATATTTTGCACCAACATTTGCATATGGAAAAGCTCTGTGCAAGATGGGTGCCGCGTTTACTGAAAATTGATTCAAAAAACCATTTCTACCGCCAATTTTCTGCTGTATAAGTATAATCCAAGCGAATTTTTGCGTCGATTCGGTACTGTTGACTAAACTTGGGTCCACCACTACATTCCTGAAACTAAACAAAAGTCTAAACAATGGACTAAAACAGGAGAACCAACTCCAAAGAAGGCAAAAACAATTTTATCAGCAAACAAGGTTATGGCTACTGTTTTTTTGGGATGCAAGAGGTATTATATATATTGATTACCTTGAAAAGGGTAAAACTATCACTGGTCAATACTACGCAGACTTATTGCAACGTTTTAGCCACGAGATGCAAATGAAACGACCTCATTTGGAGAAGAAAAAAAATTGTTTCATCACAATAACGCATCAGTGCATTCTCCGCACGTTGCCATGGCTAAAATCTATGATCTGAAGTTCGAATTGATGCCGCACCCTCCCTACTCTCCAGACCTAGCCCCGAGTGATTATTATCTGTTTCCTAACATCAAAACATGGCTTGGCGGTACGATATTTGCGGGCAATGAAGAAGTAATCGAAGCTGTAAATGGGTTTTTTGAGGAACTTGATGAATCAGCCTATAGAGATGGCATTACTAGACTAGAACACCGCTATGAGAAATGTATCAGCCTTAAAGGAGATTATGTTGAGAAATAAAAAAAAATCTTAAAAGCGTTGTTTTTCTTGGTCAGGCCGGAAACTTATCAATCCATCCTCGTACCTATTAAACAACGATACTGACTCTTGTCCTGGATCGGGTGTCAAATAAGGAAAACGACTAATTTATATTTTTTTATATCAACTTCTCACTTACACTTTTATTCACTATTTCACTTAACTCATTAACTGATTAGGTTGATTTGATGTATAACTTATTCAATTCTTCAGATAAATGCTGGTAGGTACTGTGGTTTGTTTGTTTGTTTTTCCTTTAACGTGCTCTATTTCTGCCTTTCGGCTAATGACACGCCGGGGAATTCTGCCACCTCACTAACCCGGGCATTTTGCCGAACCCCTCTCGTGTCGAGGGAAGGGATCTTTAATGTCCAACACATCTCTGTTAGATAGGAACGACAGCTTCACATCTCCTTCGAAAGATGGACACTCAAGTGATTCCCAGAATCCGAAAAATCGCACTGACTTTGTGTGGATTGAACCCAGGTAACTCTGCGTAGGAGACGAGCATCATATCCCATACGCCACCAAGCCGGCTAGGTACTGTGGTACTTGAACTGAACTTCCCTTCTCGAGTGAATGAAAGTTTATATCTTAGCCTCATGTTATAAATCATATGCGTCTCTTCCGCAGAAATAATAAACAGTTAACCTTTAGATCAGTTTGTTTACTTCAGTTAAATAGTAAGAATCATCGATGAGAACGACATACTCCGTTTTCGGTCATCATTTCTATTGAAAATTAATTATTCACTGGAGCTAATTGAGAGGATATATTGAGATTTGTATGGGTAAACGAGCTAGTAAGTTCAGTCCATAAGTATTAAAATAACATGGGAATTTTGAAGTACGATATTTTAGGGTTTTATTGTAATACATAGGCGTAACTTGAGTATGAGGTGGGAACATTAATACTGGGTAGGTACATTTTCCTTTAATTTCATACATCTTCTGTGAAAAAAAAACTGGACAGCTTGATTCCGCATCTCCTGAAACTGATCAGAACCAGCCTAGCCTAGTGTGTTATCGCACTAGCTAACCAAAAACCAAGATCATTTGCAAACCAAAGGCGGTACGAACCGAATTATCTCCCTCTGAGAAGGGTATCAATGATTTTATTAGAGGATACACCAACAAACCCCTCAGCCCACTTCAATATGCGAACCGGACTTACTTATCGATTAATTTCGCTTTGCATAATATAATCAGCAATATAAATCAGTGTCTTGATGATAGAGATATCTGTGTAAATTTGAGAGAAAACTCCCCTCACTTGGGGACGTAACCCCCCCTGGAATAAAGAATTTCTACTAAAAATTCGATAACCGCGGCCGGAGAGCTATGTTTACTATAAATCCCGTATGCGGCAAAAATAAATAAGAGGTATATAATAAACTAAAGTTTAAAGGAAAAATCAGAGAAATAGAAAACATAAAAATCCAAGGAAAACCACTATGTGACTTACCCCTGGATCCCTGCGTCTAAACGTGAGGAGGGCCCTTCTTGAGGATGCTGACACTGGATATTCTGTGGTTAGATTTGCGGATCACGATATGCGGCACTGTCCAGATATTGTGCGAAAATATATTCGAGTTGAGCAAATTAGCGTTATTCAGGCGAGAATCTTCTCGATTTTCACAAAATGACGAAAAACACGTTTTGGATGAGATCCTAAACTCGTCTGCCGGAGATGTATGTGGCTTGCGGATTGTACGCGCATGTCGGTCCTTCTTGGGGTAGATATTTATATAGCGATACTCGTTGGTAATAAAAATGAGTAATTCACTTATATAAAGATGATCACACACCTGAATATATAATTGCGGACATAAAACTTAAGAAATGTATTATTTTAAAATGAAAGAAAATGATATGAGAAAATAAGTACTAAATATGCGTTTCAATACGCAACAATATCAACGACAGCATTCTTTGATATTCACTACACAAATCATGAGCGGAATCAATGGTTTGTAACAGGATTCAAACAAACCTGAAGAACAGAATTATAACAACGTTGTATCGGAGAGGACTTCTCCAGTTGAAACGCGGTGAAGAGATGTTTGCAGGAAGTTCAATCTCACTTGCTGTGGGCCATTTTCGTCGACAACCTGCTGACGATCATCCTACTGTGGTGTGAAGAGGTCCAAGCTTTTGCAGATGTTTTCATTATAACTGTTGAAGGAAAATCACAGGAAACGATCTCAAACGTTCTACGAGAAATAGTGAACGTTATAGGCGACTAGTATATTAGGGAAAATATGTCACGTCTTTAAACTCTCAAGAGGTGTTTATATTACCCGTGGCCAGAAAAAGAAAGTTGAACATTTCGAGATGACACCAGAAAGATCACAAACAAATTAAATATGCGAGGGTAAAACTTGATAAGGCACTATACTTCTGAACCTGTAGAAACAGTGTGATAGAGGAAAAGTCAACAGAAACTTGGTCAACAAATTCCACACTCTTAACCGAGAAAAGCTTGCCGGGCCATTACGAAAACATTTCGATCTTCCTCAACTCCATGTTTAATGTATGACTACATCCAGATTACATCAATCAAAAATGAACTTGTCGGAAGGTAATAGTGCTCAAGACTATTACAGTCACACAGTATCCTAGTAATGCCGAGATCTGCACTTCCGAGTATTCTTCCCAAAAATGATGGATTGGGTTCATCAATCTGCTGCTCTATTAAAACCCGATACAAGCCTGTTCACCGATGTTTCCGAAACTCTTGAATATACAGGATCAAGAAAATATAATGGCAATTTAGGGATCAGCACAGCACTGAGCCTTGAGCTATATGCGACCATATAGCGGAACTTCATGCAATTGAAACTTTGACGCATGTGCTGATAGAACGGATGCTTCCCCACGGTAACGTACTTACAGTCAAGCAGCAGTAAGAATTGTTGATTCCAATTGCAGTACTTCAAAGAGGATATGAAACTTACGAAGTTATCTGGACATACTTGGTGGGACGACCCAGAACCGGGGTCTATTTTTTTTTGTTAATTTGCTAAAACTATCCATATATTTCTTGATTTTTATCTAATTGAATTTTATTATCAATTGTGATAACTGTATTTTGTAGATCTACCTACATAACATTTCATATTGTTCATCTGAATTCACAATTAAAGTGAAAAGACGATCATTTGCCAGAATGATTCAATAATTTCATTTTAAATTCTCAATATGGTAGAATATTACGTATCTTTAAAGCAGCTTAAAATCACCCAAAAGGGTAAATATCGAGGCGAAGGAATTTATCGAAACTCAGATAAGAAATCCAGCGACAACAATATTCGACTTTAATACCTAAGCTCTTAAGCACCCTTTCGTATATCCACATCTGGTATTTTCTAAAACAGCAATTCCCACGTCGCGACGAAGGAATGCGTTTGTAAAAGACTATGTAACAGGTACTTGAGTAGCAAGGGCAGAGGGAAGTGAGGGTGTAAGGGCTGCTGGGTCACGTAGTATAAGGATCACGATAGCGACGTTAAGGGATCATTATGATTATGATTATTATTGAATTATTTTTCGTCAGGTGTGCAGTTACTCTTATTATTCAGTTCTTCAGTTTTCGAAGCTCAGTGAATTTACTCAGTAAGTGATGCTGGTTCGATTGTGGATATTTCGGTTCTTCCTTGGGGCTCGAAGTGGTTCAACCCACTCGTCCCTGGGGAGAGACAACGACCCGTTCCAACCCTGGAAATACAACTCGGAGTGCTCGAAGTGGTCCAACCCACTCGCGCTAAGATCATTGTATTTGTGGGAATTGGTGGTCGATTTTCTCTTGTTACGATTTTCTCTTCTGGGTCTCGAAGTGGTTCAACCCACTCGCCTACGGAAGACAAAATCGACTTGACCAGGAGATATCGAAACCCCTTCTCATGACCAGGAAGAAGTGTAGTCGGCGTACGCCTGAGGCATGAAGTGGTCCAATCCACTCGTCTTCGGTGGCTGAGGTATTCACAAGATTACTTGGGGTACGTTTCGGAGTGGTCCAACCCACTTGCATAAAGAGACGGGCCCACAATGGCAACAATATTGATGTTCATTCAGGACCTACAGTTCTCGCAAACTGTAGGCGGACTTCGTTTTGGTCCCGGAGCCTTGAAGTCGTCCAACCCACTCGCCTTCGATACCAGGACGGGGTTCCCTGGGGAGCATCCGTATTTTCTCATTGAAATGTTCTGAATTATTTCATATTGATTTCCACAGTTGTTTTAACTTGACACATTATTTGAAGTGTACTCAAATTCTTTAATATTGATTTAAACATTTGTTTATCTAACTTGCAACATTATTGACCTATTGTATACTGATTCCAATAACTTGATAACTATTTGAATTTGAAATGTTATGAAGTTTTATATTGATGTGAAACTTTAATTTTATAACTCAGAAAATTGATCTCAGTGAAATGTTACTTAACCATTTTGCGCCAATACAAATCTTTCGTTATAATCTGATGAACGATACATTCGATTGTGAGAACATTTAATATTGATTCTTATCTTTGCTTCTATAATGGGCCAATAATCTATTTGAATTATCATAATCCTTTTATTCAGTATTTTATTTATCTCATTTTATAACTTAGCAGAACATACTTGAACTGTAACGAAGACGTTTATATTTCATTGTATCCCACTATGGGGAAGATCTTACTTTCAAATTATTGATTTGATGTCCGATACTCTTAAGCTCAATAAGGGAACTTTCCCTGCTTTCAGGTGTAATGATCACCTACGAATAATATCATAACTCATTAGTATAAATAAATGGCTTTAGGGACGATACGCATGTATGGACCCACAGACATTGAGGCTTGTATATTGTCGGTATGAAAGTTTTGAAGAATGTCTGAGTTGGTGGAATGTATGTGACGTTTGTGGTACATACAGGTGTATGATCAGAGGGCATGATTCCCTGGTTGGCAAATCCGCGATATGGGAATAGAATATGATCCGGAGTCAGTGACACAATATAATTAATATTGCGCAAATAAAACAAAACAATAATAATAATAATACTGCCCGTTGGCGCTCAGTTGAGCAAAAAGAATCACGTATGGCTTTACGGGCTTACCTCTAGTTCCATATATAACGTTTTAATACTATACGAATTACTGAATTCGATTAAAAATACGCGAGCGAAGTAACACTTGCAAGTTGTCAGCTGTGGACGTGTTCCTTAGAATTTCAAAGCAAATCTTCCAGAGTTTGGAGTATCAGGGCAACGACCTCTTCAGAAAACATGATATCATATTACCAAAACCCTTAGATCGGGTCAGTTACCACTCATAAGATGGGTGAGGGCCGGTTAGGCCTGTCTATAATAATGTCATATCCGAATTACATCCCGAATATGGATGAGGGCCGATTAAGCCTGTTTATAATAATTAAATATTCCAACTTCCACTCGAAATATGGGTGAGGACCAATTGGGTCTGTTCATAATAATTAAAGATTCCAACTTCCACTCGTAATATGGGTGAGGACCAATTAGGTCTGTATATAATAATCTAATGTATCAACTTCCACTCAAAATATGGGTGAGGGCAAATTGGACCTCTATCTAAATGATCTGATATTTCATTAAATTCATGAAAAGACGCCAAAGAATGCAAGGATAAGAATTTAATACAAATGCTGCAAAGATCAAATAGACATTGTTACCGAATCTGTTTTTGATTTTCTAATTTCCTTACCTATGGTTTAAGCGAACGAAGAATTGGTCGTATCACATCAAACCTCACATAAAAAAACTTGAGTAGGTTACTACAAATACACAACACAACAAAGAAAAGGGTTCTATTTTATATAAGAGAACTTCAAGGCAAGTTCAGGTACTAGACGATCACATGGCTTTTCATTTGACCGATTTCAGTCGGTCTCAGGTGTAATTAATATGGGGAAGAAAATAAGATAATTCAGGTATTGCAATTTACAGAAAAACGATGCTTTTTGCATCGTCTTTCATAGACCGGGGTTGGGGGTGTTTCATTGGAGTGAGCAACACTTCTTCTAGTGGAACCAGAACTTTTTTTAGGTATCCTACATCGAAGGGTTTAAAGCGGCAATAACCGACGCAATGAACTTAACTCAATCTGGCAGGATTATTGTAACTTAAAATACACGTACAGAATCAACCTGGTTAGGGCAAATGTAAACTGCTTGTAAGCGAGGCAGACGGCGAAGCAGATGTCTGTACAACACAACGAACCATTTCTTCAACAAGAGAATCGAGTTTTTTAGAAAGCTTGATTTGTTCAAGGAATTATGATTCAGGTATCATACGAGGTATGTCAATTAAGTTCGCGGAAAAGTGCCCGGACGGTCCGGAAAGTACATAAATACTAGAAAATAACTTATATTCCTTCGAATTCGATGCACCGGCGCCACCGTTGAACCCACTGTTGGAACAACACCCTGAACCTCCTCCGAATATAGAACCCTCAGAACCGCCGTCGTGATGCTTCGGACTTCCGAAACTCTGTCATATATGTTTCCTTTGAGGTACGACTTCAACTGTGAGAACAGATAGAGATCACAGGGGGGCAGATCTGGACTATAGGAGTGGGGGGTGTGTAAGTATCAGAATGCCGTTTCAGGTTAAAAAATCACGAACTTCGAATGACGAGTGGGCCGGAGCATTCTCATGATGAAGCACCCATTATCCCTCCGCCAATTCGGGTCGTATACGAAACACATGGACCTTCAGACGTTTCAAAACTTCAATGTAGAATACTGCGTTGACTGTCTGACCTGTTGGAACGTATTCGTGCTGTACAACTCCATTAATATCGAAAAATGCGACGAGTAAACATTTCACTTTCGATTTTACATTCTGGCTTCCATGGGGCGTTTACCCCCCTTCACTACCCACTGCATGCTCTGTCTTTTGGTCTCAGGGTCGTATTCGAACACCCACGACTCGTCACCAGTGATTACATTCGTCAATTCGAGAAATCATGTCTTGACAGATGGACAATCGGAGCTCTTTCTGCACAACTGTGAGCGCTTTGGAAACCATTTTCGCACACAGCTTACGCATCCCTAAATCTTCGTGTATCATCTGCCGGACCGTCTCCTTGTTGATGCCCAACTCGTCTTCCAACATTCTAAGGCTTACCCGACGGTCTCCGAGCACTCGCGAGAGCAGCCGATCGAGGTTTTGTGAATTTCAAGAGGTGGAGGGAGCTCCCTCGCGCGAATCATCCGCCACTGACTCTCTGCCGCTTCTGACCCGCTTTGCCCAATCGTAGACAGCTGATTTTTTCAGACAATCTTCCTTATACAAGGCGGTTAACTGTTTCATAATTTCCACGGAAGTTTCGCCGCGTTTCACTAAAAATTCAATCACGATTCTTTGCTCAGTTATTATATCACTCATCTTCAGGACGGTGGGTCAAAACAGGTCGATGTTTAAAGGACAATAAAACACGAAGTATACAACCGATCAACACGAAACTTGCACAGGCTGACGCAGAAATTAATTCTTTTCGAATTAAACCAATGCGAACGCTGCAGAATTACTAACCGCCGCAGAATCGCCAACTTTCGCGAACTTAATTGACATATCTCGTAGTAAGCAACAACAATAGATGGAAATATTTAGCAATACGAGGCAATATTGTTAAATACGCGGCAATGAGGTGAAATATGAGATAATACAATACTCAGTATTGACAATGCAATATGGGACTATCTGAGGTGGCGAGATCGGTATCGCCAAGCCAGCGAACTCCGAAAGTATCATTTACGTTGTTTCCTAACACCTTGCGCTTGCAATTTGTATCATGGCAGACGAGACGAACTTCGGCTTGAATTAATAGGCGTAAAGGGTCCGCCAAAAGATAATGATCCACCAGTGTCAAATCACAGCCTAGAGGCGGCCAAACGACAACAGTATTTCGACTGATAATTCAATCTTCGAAGTCTGCGCAGAAAATGGATCATAAAATTGGCAGTGTGGCACGGAGCGCCGTCCTGTTGAAACCAAATGTTGTTCAAGTCTTCCTCTTCGAATAACGGTAATCATAGCGCAGTAGCTCTCGTCATTGACCGTAACAGCGACGTCTGCCTCATTTTCAATGAAAAATAGCCCAATGATGCCTACAGGCCAAACTCCTCACCAAACCGTCACTCACTGAGGATGCAACGGCTTCTCCATGATAACGTGCGGGTTTCCCGTCCCCCAGATGCGACAATTTTGTTTGATGACGTATACGCCGATGGAATTGCGCCTCATTCGAAAAAATGATTCTTTGATAAAAACCTGTGTCGTTTTCAAGCTGGTCGCAAGCCCAACTGGCAAAGTGAACACGGGGCGGACGATCTCTGGACTTTGTACGGCGTCATACAAAGATCTTTAGGCAAAATTCGTCTCGACGATGTCTCTGAAATGTTCAATATTCAATGCTTCACTGATGTTTCTGGCGACTCACGCACACTTCGGCAATAGCAGCGCACTGTTTTGGGCTTATCACGCGTTGGGTTTAGGATCATAGTGCCAGTTTCTCTCAATTTTTTCAAAAGAAAACGCACATACAGAGCTAACGGCGTCTCTTTCATTTCTATTTCCGTACGTAATTTCTGCACACATTCTGCAACATTGACATGATTTTCAAAGTAAAACTGCTCTATTTTCATTCGTTCCTCAAGCGTACACACCGCCATTTTCGTTGAGCGGAATGATAAAACTAACTTTTTCTCAAATCAGAAGTGTCGTTGAGGTTACCAGTGTCAAAATAACCGTTAGTTCAAGAAAAAACTTTAGATAGCGAACCCTGTATAAGGGGTTGACGATAAAGAGCTATTAGTTTCCTCGGTTAACAGGTATAATAAGTTGATACGAAGTGTAAATTGTTATTGTGGTTAGTTTTTATTCTTATGGATAACCTGCTTCTCAAAATTCTGTTAAAAAACCAGCAAACAGTCAGCCACTATTGTTAGTGGTGAACCTAACCTATAATTTCTAGAGTTAAACGTGAACTCATTCGACTGAATTAGTTGTAATAAAATATCTCAATACGTGATCTAATAATGGATTGAAGAATACAATGTCTCATTATATTCCACAGTTACACTCTACCATGGGCAATTTCTTGTGTGAAATAGGTTTGCTAGGACTCACAGATGAAGACACAAGTTTTACGCAAAAATTTAAATTCTGCCTCAACTGGTATTTGACAGTTCTGTCACAATCTTTTTGTTTATTCACACATGGTTCAAAAATTTACAAAAGCTCACTTTTAGTAATTTCAGTTAAGTAAATTGTCTGAAATGTGAGAATTTATGTATTTGAATTCAGTCTGAAAATATTTTTCAGCTCGATATCGGGAGAAAATCTAGTGATGGATGATTATACAGGGTGAACCACGGTCGATGGTCTATTAGACGTTCATGGCTCATACAATCATCCTGAAAATTGGTGACTATATGTTTACATCATTAAAATATTTTGAAGAGTGCAATGCTGCCGCTAATATAAAAAATCAAATACGAGAAGAAATTTGTTTTTCGCGTGGTAAAATTAATAGTGAGTGGATATACGTTTTTTATAGGTGATGAAATGATTCTAGTAGAAATGGACATTTATCACACCAGAAAAACAAATTTCATGTTATAAATAAAAATATATGATTCTTTTTCGCGTGATAAAGCGAATCTAGTGGGTAGATGAACGTTTTTTATTGGTGGTGAAATGATTCTAACACACAAGCACATTTTTACACACTGGCAAACCAGTTTATATGAAACGTTTTCCCCGTGGTGAAACGAATCTAGTTGCTGGATAAACGATTTTTTTAGCTGCTGAAACAGCTATAGACATCTTTCTCCATGGGAAAACCAGTTTTTACATATTTTGATATTATTCCGGAATTCAGTATTGACACGATTTTTTTCGCCTGGTAAAACGAATCTATTTGGTAGATGAACAATCATTATGGGGGTTGAAACGATTCTAGTAGAAATGAACATATTTCACGCTGGAAAATTTTCATAGAACTTGAATCTAACAAACTGAAGCTGACTGAGCTCATCATTCACAAAGCTTATATCCTTCAGCAGAAGGATGGAGCTTGTGGGTGGAATTTAGGACAAAGTGTGACGTGCTCTTTAGCAGCCCTATCTCAAGTTTCTGTATCTATCTATCTAGAACAAGGGTGCTCGAACTTGAACTGCTGGCGATCTGCCTCAATATTTTAGACTACCTACGATCGACTCTGAGAGGGTGCAAGTATGTGTGATGCAGGGTTGTCGTACATACACAATACACCTTACCTACCTCCCTACCTAGGTAGGGTGTACCGTAGCATATATATAGATATTAGCTTTCCGCACAATATACATTATTTTAGTCAAGGTTTTGGTTAGACTTAGTTTGGTTCTTCTCTATAATATCAATGAAAAAACTCATAGTTATTCAAAATTGCAAGTCTTTGGTTGTTACAAAACAAAACAGTTACATATGGTGTTAAACTTAACTAAGGAGTGACTTTGGATGTTGAAGCGTGACACTGCATGTCCTCAGCATACTTTTCATAAGATGGTACGTAACCACTGAGTGCTAATCGAAAGCATGATGACATATTTTGACTTAATTATCTTCATTTTAGAAAATGCAAACTAGCACAAGTAAGTTAACCCAAACATTGTCGTCAGTTGACGAGGGATTTGCCTTAGATTCGGATATTTATCTTCAGATATAAAACACCAGAAATTTGTATCAGATGATGTAGCTTTGAGATGTATATCTGATATAATCTGCACCAACTCATTTTCAACAGAACATATGCAAAACTCAGAAGACATTTCTTGTACTACCAAACCAATGAGAAAAGTAGCTAAGGTTAAAATTGATATAGAGCTCACCAATATTCGAATTATACGTAGATGTACAAAAGTTTATCATTATTTGCTAAAAAACAGTGAGTTAAATAGGAAACAACGAAGACAAAGAATCTGTTGTACCAGAATCAAGAGAATTTCACAATAATGACAAATTATCGATACTCGTGCCATGCAACGTTTGATTTAAGATTTATCACTCATCTTTACGTAACATCCTGAACGTTTTGAAAGAAATTTCGAATGTTTGTATATATGCCGAGTATATTAAAATTCAAATTATCTCGAAAAGCATCGAAAAGATCGAAATCAAGACCGAAGAACTCCACATGATGCAATTGATTAGTTAAAAATGTTGAAACTTCATATCATCATTGGAAATTCAATAAATTCATAAAATTTATGCCCAAAATGTGTGACATTTATGTGAATACATGATGGTGTAAGTTCTTCAATTTATACAGGGTGCTTCCATGAAAACTAAACAGAGGCTATATCTACCAAGATATTCATTTCTGATCAAAACGCAAAAACAGGTCAATTTTTGTTTCAAGGGGGACATCTTTTGGGGTACAATACTTGCCTGAAATATCAACCCCCTAAGCGGGGCTCGCAATCCTTGAACATTTTGAATAGGGAAGATGGGTTGAATGATGACTCAAAAGAAAGGTGGTATCTTTGTCTACATTGCCTTGAACGAATTTCCATTTTTAATTGAAAACTGTAAAAGATACAGGGTGAGCAACTGAAAGATAAGGAAGACTATTTCCCTGAGACTATTCAAGTTTCAGTGAGGTAAAATGGAACAGATCCATGCTGATCAATGGCAAAATTTGGAAGAGGGTAGATGGGTCGAGTGATAACTCGAAAGGAAGGTATTATCTTTGTCTGCATTCCCGTGACCGAATTTTCATTTTTTATTGAAAACTGTAGAAGATACAGAGTGAGCTACTGAAAAATAGAGGAGACTACCTATCGCCCTGAGCTATTCAAGTATTAATGTAAAAAAATGGAACAGATTCATTCCAGATCAAAGGCTGTCATCTATGTACATTAGTGCTAATTGCAAGCATGATGACATATGATCGTCAGTTAGTCGATTGCGATATTTTGACTTAATCTTCATTTCAGGAAATGCAGACTGGCAAAAGTTGACATAAACATTGTCCTCGGTTGAAGGGCGATTTGCCTTAGATTCAGATATTCATCTTCAGATATAAAACACCAGAAATTTGTATCAGATGCTGTAGCTTTGAGATGTACATCTGATATTGTCTGCACCAACTCATTTTCAACAGAACATGAGTTCATATTAAACTGACTTGCTATTTCAGTAGCTAATGCTTTTACATGACAAAGAATAACTCATAAATGATACTTTATTTGCTAATTTACTGCAATCATAAAAACGCATATCGAATTGTCCCAAAATATTTGATACTTCAACCTCATACGTATCATAATTCAACTGAGGAATACTTGCTTTCAAAGACGGAAAATGTTTCAGATCATATATATATATATATATATATATATATATATATATATATATATATATATATATATATATATATATATATATATATATATATATATATATATACAGTACTTCAACGAAAACTAAACAGAGGCTATATCTACCAAGATATTCATTTCTGATCAAAACGCAAAAACAGGACCCCTAAGCGGGGGTTGCAATCCTTGAACATTTTGAATAGAGAAGATGGGTCGAGTGATGAGTCAAAAGAAAGGTGGTATCTTTGTCTACATCGCCTTGAACGAATTTCCATTTTTAATTGAAAACTGTAAAAGATACAGGGTGAGCAACTGAAAGATAGGGAAGACTATTTCCCTGAGACTATTCAAGTTTCAGTGAAGTAAAATGGAACAGATTCATGCTGATCAATGGCAGTCATCATCAAGTACCATCCTCATCTCGAATTTCAACCCTAGAGCAGGGGTGACCACCCTTGAAAATTTGGAAGAGGGTAGATGGGTCGAGTGATAACTCGAAAGGAAGGTATTATCTTTGTCTGCATTCCCGTGAACAAATTTTCATTTTTGATTGAAAACTGTAGAGGATACAGAGTGAGCTACTGAAAAATAGAGACTATCTTAGGGGTTGATATTTGCAGGCAAGTATTGTACCCCAAAAGACGTCCCCTTGAAACAAAAATTGACCTGTTTTGCGTTTTGATGAATATCTTGGTAGATATAGCCTCTGTTTAGTTTTCGTTGAAGCACCCTGTATATATTATAGTAGTCAACTACGTAAAGAACAGTGCATTAAATACTCGACTGTTTAAAAGTCTTTGTGAAGATTTAGGAAGTGACCACAAAACGCTGCTATTTCATACATAAGTACGATGGCTATCACGTTAAACACGTTAAACAACATAAACCTGAGACTGCAAGGTGCAGACTCAAATATAGTAGCACATCGGGATGCCATCAAGATGTACGTTGAGAAACTACAACTTTGGATACGTAAAGTGTTAATGAACTCCAGCAACTATTCAACAAAGTAGTGTCAGTCTCAGAAAAAGCATGTTTTGAGGACGTTTTTGAAGGACCGCTTTTGGAAGACTTGATAATTGACCATTTGAAGAACCTCAAGGAGGAGTTCAGCAGGTAATTCCCTAACTTGTCAAAGAAGTTTGACAAACTATCAATCGATCCGTTCAACATGGACATACAGTTGCTGCCAGAAGAGTTGCAAGAGGAAGGAATAAAAATAAAAAATTACTCTGCTGCAAGATACGATTTTGAAAAAATGGACGAGCCCTCATTTTGGTTAAAGTACTTAAAAGTTTACCCCAGTGTTTCAGAGAAAGCTGTTCAGACGTATTTGCTTTTTCAACAACATACATGTGCGAAAAAGCGTTTTCAACTCTTGTGGCGATCAAAACCAAGTACCGCAACAAAGTTAATGTCGAAAGTGACCTACGCTGTACTTTCTCTGAAACTCAACCCAGGATCTGTCAACTCATCCAGAACATGCAGGCGCACCCATCTCACTGAATTACATTTTATGTTTTGTTTTTGAAAGTAGGTAGGCCTATTGCTTTACCTTACTTAAATTGATGTTGAAATTTGTACCAGTAATTATAATCGTTTTCCATGTAATACTTGTTTTAATTTTCATCATACGTGGGAGCGTGGGGGGTCTCCAAATAACCAAAGGGGGCGTGGTACAAAAAAGTTTGGGAACCCCTACTCTACATCTTTACCGAAAAGACTATAGTTAGTTTAGTTTCTATCATATAACTTTGTGTAATTTTCATTTTTATTTTCAACATTGACGAAGAAGAAATCAAAATAATAAGAGAGCTCTCAAAATAAATATAAAGAGTAAGTTTTCTTGATTTTATATACATTTGAACTCACAAGAATTATCAGCCGTAAAGACTTGCGTTATATTGCATAATATAGAGGAATATTTAGATAAGAAATCGTAACTTTACAAATGATACTTGAATGCAAACGAAGTGTGAATCTGAAAATTAAGAGAATATACAGCTATCCGACTTGTGCGCCATTCCTGAAACTTTCTGATCAAGACGGTATCCTCGACGTCGAGCTTCGAACATTAATTGTTTTCCAAGTGGGTTTCAATTTTTCCTAGTTGTTCAAATTAACGCTACGCCCAACTTGAAGCATCCAGTTAAAGGCAAAGTTTCCGAGAAACATTCCTTCCGAGAATGCACAAAGCCTTGAAACTCCAGGAAACCAACTTCGATTTTTCTTCCCTTTCTCGAGCTTGGCTTCACGTGAATTCCCGCGATTATTTTATTATCTTGCTTCGCGAGCTGTGAATTTCCCGAATTCTCCGTCAAGTTCCCGCGAAATGCTACAAAAATCGTTTCTTTATGATTCAAAGTTCTTATGGTAGTTGGAGCGATTTTAATGACATCATTCAACATCGAACGAATTTATATTATAAGGGGATTTGAAACAGTCAACGAAACCTGAAATAATTTCGAACTCAGAAGGTGAACACGTTTAAGATGTGCATTTCTGTGTCATTGCAGACATTTTACAGCAAATAACCATAATTGGAAAAGAATTATGCAATATAAAAAACATAAACATCATCAAATTTAGAACAACTTTTTTTTCAATTACCTTTAATCTTACTCTTTAAAAGAATATATTATGCAGCCATTCGATAGCCCTTTGAAAACCATTTAATCATATGTTTAAATCTTTCCAATCGGATGAAAAATAAAGGAGTTATTGTGATTGACATTTTTCAGGAAACCCCCCGTATACCTTATATAAATCCCGAACCGTCACGTGGTTTGATTTCTTGAAGTTTTTCGAGAAGATTCAGTGAGAACATGATGTCTCTGTATCACTTCTCTCACGAAATACAGGGTGTACAACTTGAATTCTTTTGAAAGAAAAATCGTTATAACTTCGAATCTCTGAAATTAAGACTATTGAAATTCAGCCGCGTCAAAATCAATTTTTTTCATAAAAAGTGAAATGTTTTCGAAGCCGTACAATTCATTCCTATGATGTGGTACATTTTTCAAATCAGAATCGAAACAGGAATTCAATTGTGGAAAAATATACAGGGGATCCTTCTCAAAATAAGAAAGTTTACGTCAACTTTCGGTCCAACCCGAAATGGCAAAAAGTTGGGACCATTTTTAAAATGTAGTTCATCAAAACCGAACACAACAGTGAAAATCTCAGGAGAATATCTTAATCCATTCTCCATAAACTTCACTGGTCTACAATGGTTTTGTTGCCCTAGATATGAAAATGATTTTGGGTCTATTTATGCACACAATTCGTGAAACTATCAATGATTTTGTAGGATTTGCTCCGATTTCTTTTTAAATCTTTATTTTCATTTTACATAACAGAAATCGTAAAACAAGAAACAAAATAACAGATATATTTATAATGTCAGTTATGTTTTGAGAAATTCGGATACATCGAAGTAAATAAAGAGGAAAATGTCGAAAATATATTTCATATTTCCATAAAACGCCTTTTATGAGCTTTTCTTCTATAATTTTTCAGGGGACAATCTCTTTTCAAAGACCAGCAGTAATCTGCAATCATGTGACAATCCCATCGACCTTGATACCTTTCTTCCATCACTTTTAGATCTTGATGAAACCGCTCTCCCTGTTCCTTACTATAATTTCCTAAATTATCCGGAAATTTATCTAGATGATTGCGGAGATAGTGTAACTTAATACTCATATTTGCTCCTAAAGTCTGAAAGTTTGTCAGCATATTTTGCACAATTTCTTCATAATTTGCTGCTTTATGGTTACCTAGGAAATTTTCGACAACCCACAAAACTTTTCCAAGCTTTACTTTCCGGAACAGTCATAACTTTGATAAAATCTGAGTCTTTCATCAATTGCCGTATTTGAGGACCATCAAATATTCCACCTTTCAATTTTTCCATACTAAGCTTCGGAAATTTTCTGCAAATGTAATTAAAACAATTTCCGTCTTTGTTCAACGCTTTTACAAATTGCTTAATCATACCTAACTTAATATGTAATGGTGGAAGTATGATTTTGTCTCTGCTCACCAGCGGCTCCTTATTACGTTGGCTTTACCGACAGTTAAAGAATTTCTTACAGGCCAAACATCTTGTTCCCAATGAAGTTGCTTTGCTCTACTATCCCACATACAAATAAAGCAAGGGTATTTTGTATATCCACTTTGTTGGCCAAGTAAAAAATTAACCATTTTTAAATCCACACAGATCGGCCATTGATGCTCAGAGTATTTAATTTTCTCTAAAACTAATTTTACATTTTCATATTCTTCTTTGAGTTTCGTTGAATGGACAATTGGAATTGATGCAAATTTATTTCCATTGTGCAATAAGACGCATTTTAAACTTCTTTTGCAACTATCAATAAAAAGGCGCCATTCAGTAGATTTGTACTCTTTTAAACCCATGTCTATAAGCAGCTTCGCGATATCATTACAATACACTAATCCTTCATTTTCACTAAAAAATTGTAATAACTCTTTTTCTCGCGTTCTGTATGTTGTAATTGTTACTGTTGGTGCCAATAAATTTTTTCTTTCAATCTTGAGGCTAACAGTTCTGATCCTTGTTTTGATAAATTGAGATCACGTATTAAATCACTGAGTTCATTTTGAGAAAATAACTTTGGCGTAGATGTTTCACCTTCCCATTCACTTCCACTAGTAGATGGTCCCGATTTCTGTGAATTTGGTAACATCATTGTTTCTGAGGGCATGCGAATTACTTTTGAAATGTATATGTGCCGAGGGAGATTTTCACTGTGTAGAACCGGACATTTCGTAGACTGTGAGTCTGGGTATCTCCACGTTTGATTTCGATTGAAACCTTTAACATCTACTACGCAAAAGTAACAATCATCTAAATGATTCGTAGGCTCCATCCAGATCATAGGAATACCAAAGTCTAATCCAGAACGTTCACCTTTTTTCCACAACCGTAAAGACTCAACACAGGACTTACAAACTTTATTAGGAACCCATGGTTTACCTAATTTGTCCATTTTGAAACCAAAATATTCAACATAAGTCTCCTTGACAAAGTCTGTGATATTTCTTTTTTGTTTTTTTGGTATATAAACACCGCAAATATAACAAAATAAATCACTACAATATTTACACTTTCTTCGTGACGAACTCATATTTTAGACTAGAAGACAAATATATAAGAATGGACATTCAGTAATTGAAACAAAATATTAATCCATGACACTTTATCCAGATTTACGTGTATATGTACTTCAATATTGTCAAATAACTGAGATCTCAGCTGTTCTGTGGAGCAAGTGGTCTGAGAGTGGGGATCAGGTGATGTTTGTATGCGCGAAAACGTTGCGCAGAAGCCTAATCATGACTGGAAAATTAAATTTTATTTCTAACAAGCTTATAATTGTTCAAAATATAAGAAATGCAAAAATCATGAAAATACGAGCACATTGAGAACTTTCATGAATATATTCGTAATCTGGGCACTTGAAAACATAAAAATTTGCGATGATATCCAGGGCAACAATAAAAATTTTTTTTTGTAGAGCTGTGCTTTTGATAGACCATCTTACTCGTCAAGATACAAATGTGTTGGTAGGGAACATTTGTTGTGAAGGATCCTTAACTTTTTTCTATTTGGTTGGCATGACATCTGTCAAACATATTCAATCAACCTACAGTCATTGAACGAACAACATCATCTTCTTTCATTTTGTTGAAAATATCAAATTTTGTACCGGACAGTAAGATTTGCGGAAAGCATTAATTTTTTGTTTCCATTTGAAGAATAGTGCTGCAGAGTCGCATCGAATGCTTGTCAAGGTATATGGTGATCATGCTCTATCAGTAGCAACATGCAAAAGATGGTTTCAACGGTTCAGAGATACTGGCTTAGTGTGAGAAATGAAGACCGTGGAAGACCACCAACAAATTTGAAGACGCCGAACTGCAAAGAATCTAAATACCATTCTTGAAGAAGTCCAAAGCAAAAATAAAATTTTAGTTGAAAACAATCAGTTATTATTGGAAAAATAAATGATCATGAAAAAGTTTGTGCAGAAAAAAATTCATGAAACATAAAATCTTTGTAAACACTGTTGATAAGATGCCTAAACAAGATGCATATTACTCAGGTGTAATTTCACGTGCTGGAACTGCTGGAACTTCAAATCGAAAGGTAATGGAACCACAGCCACAGAACAAAAATCACGGAGTCCGTGAATTCTGTGGATCTGATACGAGGTCAACGGCAGTGGTTGTCGACGTTGACGTTTCCGATGGAACTGGATCGGCGACAAATCGAAAACTCAACCACGAAAATGATACTGAAATCAACAAGTCTAACAAATTCAAATCAAATGTTGGAAATACTGAACATAGTGAATGGAAAACTGTCAGTTATACAAATAAATTAAGATTCAGCAGCGAAAATAAGAAGCTCAAGATACTGTGCAATGGATCTAAGACTACAGGAAAAGAATCAACAATCCAGGGGCTAAGAAAAGATTCTGGCTATATGTAGGTGAAATTCAGGGAAAAGACACAAAGGAGGATGACATCAAGAGCTGGATGAGTGATGTGGAGGGAACTGATGAAATAATTGTTAAGAAATCAACTACTATCGGCCAAAACTCCGCATTTAGCATTGGGTTGCCATCTGAAAGTGCCTTTAAAAGGTCTTTGGCCAGAAGACGTGCTATTAAGAGAATTTACATTCTCCAACAAGTTTTTTCGAGGACGGAAACAATCAACAAATCAATAAGTCAAAAGAAATTTCAATATCAACTGAAATTGAAGTTGGTGGCGATGAAGTCCGTGTCATACATCAGAACCTACGATCTATGGGTACTGCTTTCAAAAGATTGGAAATTCTTGCACAGGAGCATAAAGCGGATGTCCTAACCGTTTCTGAACATTGGAAGAATAAAGAAGAGTTAGATGCTTATAAATTATGTGGATACAAACTCAATTCAGGCTTCTGTCGACAAACAGGTAAACATGGTGGCGCAAGAATCTACTGTCGCGAATCATTTAATGTTAAGGATAGACCAGATTTTACAGCTTTGAGTATACCTAATGTTTTTGAATGTTTTGTCTTATGTCTTTAAATGTCTTGATTGTTTGTATTTACAGGCCAAATACACCTCCCTTGTGTGATCTAGAAGCATTTTTTGAAGGGCTTACTCTTGTTCTGGAGCGTTGCATATATGAAGGAGCTCAGTTCATCATAACCGGTGACTTTAATATATATATATATATATATATATATATATATATATATATATATATATATATATATATATATATATATATATATATATATATATATATATATATATATATATATGATACATTAGAGGACTCTAGAGAAACTCGGGAATTTTTTGTCCCTCCTTGGAGCGTTCATGTACTATGTAAGTACTAGGATTAGAGAACCTACTCGCCCTGACTCAGGAACTTGTCTTGACAATGTTGTCACCAATTTGGTTGGTTTTGCCTCTGTTGTTGAGCAACACATTTCAGATCATAGTGCAGTCAGTAGTTTTTTTTCCTAGACAAGTCATTTCCACACAGAGTTGCGGAAAATTTTGTATAAGACTTATAAATAAGAATACTTTAGATAGATTTTAATTTTCTCACAAAACTCTTGAATCAAAGTTGGAACTTGTCTTGTGTACCTGACAACGTTGATATAAATCAACTATGGGAGGGCTTCTCTAGTCGTTTGAAAGAGATTTTTGATGATAACTCTCCCCGTAAACAAATAGAGGTAAAAACTCATCTTGTACTTTCAAAATAACCTCAGATATAAAAGCCATCAAGAATACTCTTGATAAATTTTACATTCTATCTAAATCAAGACCAGAATTTAAAACAGAGTATAAAGTCATGAAATACAAATATCATACAGCAATAACATCTGCCAAAAAGTTACACTTGAGTAATATAATAATAAATGCTAAGAATAGATCGAAAGCTACATGGAGGTTGTAATCAATTAACTGGAAAACATAAAAAAAGAACAAAGTCATAAAAGCTGGTGACCTTCACTCACAGCAGATCAGTTTAATGAATTCTTCATCAATGTAGCACCTAATCTTTCTAAACATTTCTCTGGAGTTTCACACAATAGTAAAAATTGAGACGACTGTAAAAGTCCTTCGTTTTCGACATAGAGGAATCTGAAATTATTTCAGCTGTTAGAACTTTGAAGAACAAAAAATCTAGTGGTTGTGACAAGATTCCTCTGAATGTTCTAGAGAAAAGTATTCACCTATTAGCTTGTCCTCTGTCTTTTATCATGAACAAAGCTTTTAAGCAGGGAGATTTCCAAATGTTTTCAAAATATCTACAGTCATTACCTTATACAAGAAAGGCGATATCAATGAAATGGGTAACTACCGACCAATAAGCCTCTTGACATCATTCTCATAAATTTTTGAAAAAGTTTTGGCAACTAAACTTCTGAAATTTTTCAGAAAATTCAATGTAATTGCTGAATCGCAGCATGGTTTTGTGAAAGATAAAAGTACAGAGACTGCAATTTTAGAACTGACTCAGGCGGTGTATCTTGCTCTGGATAAGGGTGAAATACCTCTAGCACTCTGCCTAGATTTACTTAAGAAATTTGATTGTGTGGAGCATGGTATCTTGCTTGAGAAATTAGAGTGTTGCGGAATCAGACATAACCAACTTAATTTGATTGAAAGAATTTAACAGGAAGGAAACAGAGAGTGTTTATTTCAGTTAATGGTACCACATATCTATCTGGTGAAAAGCAAATTTCTATGGGAGTACCCCAGGGGAGTATTTTAGGCCCACTATTATTTTTAAAATGCATTAATGATATCAGCGATCTCCTTAAGACTACTTGCAAGCCAATGAAATATGCAGATGATGTGGATCTTACTGTCACCGCATCAGAAGTATCATCATGTATTGAAACTGTGAATGGTGTATTGAATCGTCCTGAGGAATGGTATCATTCTAACAAGCTGGTAGTAAATTTGGACAAGACTGAGTGTATTGCTTTTGATTCTGGTAGATCTAGAGTGAATTTTTCCAACACCATAAATTGTGTTGACAACATTGTCGATGTCCAAGACTCAATTAAATTCCTTGGAATTATCATCGATAAAAAGTTAAATTGGGATGGCCACGTCGTTCATCTGAGTGGCAGATTGAGGTCTGTGGTGAATACATTGAATGTTTTAAGGATGAGAGTGGATATTTATGTTCTGAGGCTAATATACTTCACGAATGGGTTACCGTGAGTCAAGCAGGGGATTATTTCCTAAAAACAAGATTATTGCAGTGTATGGTACGTACGTCGGGTCTTTCCTTATTTTTTCCGATTCATACTAGATCTATTAGAGAAAAAAGTCCACACTAGATGGCTATAAGATTATTTGATAGATTGTCTAGAAAGATCCAGCGAATAACCGAGAGCGAGCTGTTCAAAAAGAAAATTTATAATTTTATAATCACGAGGAGTATATAAGTAGTAGAGGTCGTGTCTATAGAGGGAATTCTAATGTACCAGATACGAATCGTGAGAAAGCACAAAATACCACACAAACCTACACTGTAAACAGGGTTCAGAACAAAGTTATAGACAGAGGGATTCAACAGCAATTTATATGATCACCAACAATGAGTGGAGCAAGCTGTAATCGAACCGAAAGACCTTCGCCTATTAAGGGTACAAACAAACAGGATACATCTTTAAATGCAGCAAGAAATGTGTCTTGGCTGTTTCTCACAGGATTAAGCACGAACGCAACATGCCAGGAATTAATCAATTTCCTCAAGAAAAAAGGTGTCGAGGGAAAATCTCATGTGATAAAAATTACAACAAAAAAGACAAGCTGAAGAGCTCTTTTAAGCTCAGAGTGCCAGCTACAATGAAGGAGAAACAAATGTCACCTGAAGTGTGGCCCACTGGAATAGTTATCAACCATTTTCTCAATCTACAACGCCGCCTGGAAGAAGTGAACACCGGAAGTTAGGGTGTATTCAGTCGGTGAGTCATTAACAAAATATAATCAAGATGAAATTAAACTCAAAACTCAATGCTCAGTCTGTTGCCAACAAGACGAATTTACTAAATGATTATTTGTCTCAAGAAAATATAGATGTTCTGTGTTTAACTGAACATTGGTTACACGAAGAAGTGATGTGCAGCTTCAATCTCTACAACTACATAGGGGGTAGTAGTTTCTGTAGGACAATGGGCTATGGAGGAGTTTCAATACTTGTAAAAAGAGCTGTTGATATTGAGGAATTACCTGAGGTCAAACTATTTTCAGTGGAACGTGACATTGAAATAGCTGCGATTGTAATAAAGAATAAAAATGCAATTATTGTTACAGTATATAGAGCTCCAAGTGGCAATTTTGAAGTCTTCTTGGAAAGAGTTGAGGGTGCTTCGACATGGTTGGCAGGGCATAGAAAGTTTGAACACGTCTACTTGACTGGTGACTTCAATGTGGATTTCCTTGAGAACACCCAGAGGTCCAGAAGATTGATGGTTTGCTTATATAATGAATGGATGAAAAAGTTAGACAGAAAAATATTGAATATATACAAAATGGTCAGAATTTTCAGAGAGCTATGTGGAACGTTATTAACAATGAGACGAAAAAGACAAGAAGGCATACCAGTAGCAATTTCTAGAGTGATGATTTCAACTCGTATTTTGTCAACTGCTCTGAGAAAATTCTAGAAACTTTTCAACCAACAGGCCAGTCAACAAAAGATCTCTTACATAATCTGTCAATAGATAGGACGTCTACTGACTATTTTCGTAACATCACACTGGAGATTACAGATACGATTAGAAATCTTAAACGTAAAGATACGGTTGATGTATATAGCCTCAGCACCAACTTGCTTAAAAAAATTGCTCCATTCATATCGGGACAACTATGTAAAATATTTAATAAGTGTGTAATGGAGGGTGTTTTTCCAGACCAACTAAAGGTGGCTAGAGTGATCCCAGTACTCAAAAGAAGACTTTAGTAAAGGGAACAATATTCAACCTTCCTTAGAATGTTAAATATCCCTTCCTGAAGGAGCTGCATAAAAATCTTCAATATGTTTACGCATATGGACAAGTACAAGAAGCGTTAGCTTTTCGACAGATCGCATTTTACAGACACATTGTGTAGCGTTGCGGTAGAGAGTCGAACTAGTGTGGCTTTTTGAAGTTTTCTTTTTGATATATCCTTTGTTTTCACCATTTCCCGGTGGCGATGGTAGTAGTTTGTTGGAGGCGTCAATACATATACATATACTTGCGCTCTAACGGATTGAGATGCGTAGGTAGCAGTCTGGCGTAGTGTGAGTGTGGCCCTGGTTGGCGATGATGATGAAGGATGGATCTCGAAAAACCAGCTCCTCCAGGGATGAATATTTAACAGTGTACGGAAGGTTGACTATTGTTCCTGAAGAAAAGTCTTTGAAGCTACAATTGTTAGTTCACCTTTTTCTTCGTATTTCTTTGATAACTTTTGAATGAAAGTTGCAGTTTCCATATTATAAATTTTCATTCTACGCTTATCTTGGCCCAAATAGGTACATGAAAGCGCAACGAGAATAAATTACACGAAATGGTAAAATATAAAAGTAAACAATAAACTTACATGTATTCATCCAGTAACAACAGCAGAAAGTTATACATACCTGAAAAAAAATAACATCAGTTCATAGTGCATCAATTATCAGAATCCAAGAATTAATATACAGGGTGCTTCAACGAGAACTAGACAGAGGCTATATCTACCAAGATATTCATTTCTGATCAAAACGCAAAAACAGGTCAATTTTTGTTTCAAGGGGGACATCTTTTCGGGTACTAAACTTGCCTGAAATATTAACCCCCTAAGCGGGGGTTGCAATCCTTGAACGTTTTGAATGAGGAAGATGGGTCGAGTGATGACTCAAAAGAAAGGTGGTATCTTTGTCTACATCGCCTTGAACGAATTTTCATTTTTAATTGAAAACTGTAAAAGATACAGGGTGAGCAACTGAAAGATAGGGAAGACTATTTCCCTGAGACTATTCAAGTTTCAGTGAGGTAAAATGGAACAGATTCATGCTGATCAATGGCATCCTCATCTCGAATTTCAACCCCTAAAGCAGGGGTGACCACCCTTGAAAATTTGAAAGAGGGTAGATGGGTCGAGTGATACCCCGAAAGAAAGGTATTATCTTTGTCTGCGTCCCCGTGAACGAATTTTCATTTTTGATTGAAAACTGTAGAAGATACAGAGTGAGCTACTGAAAAATAGAGGAGACTACCTATCGCCCTGAGCTATTCAAGTATTAGTGCAAAAAAATGGAACAGATTTATTTCAGATCAAAGACTGTCATCTTTGATCTAAATGAATCTATTCCAGTTTTTCGCACTAATACTCCAATAGTCTTGGGGCGATAGCCTTCTCTATTTTTCAGTGGCTCACTCTGTATCTTCTACAGTTTTCAGACAAAGATAATACTTTCTTTCGAGTTATCCCTCGACCCATCTACCCTCTTCCAAATTTTCAAGGGTTGTCACCCCTGCTCCAGGGGTTGAAATTCGAGATGAGGATGGTACTTGATGATGACTGCCATTGATCAGCATGGATCTGTTCCATTTTACCTCACTGAAACTTGAATAGTCTCAGGGAAATAGTCTTCCCTATCTTTCAGTTGCTCACCCTGTATCTTTTACAGTTTTCAATTAAAAATGGAAATTCGTTCAAGGCAATGTAGACAAAGATACCACCTTTCTTTTGAGTAATCACTCGACCCATCTTCCCTATTCAAAATGTTCAAGGATTGCAATCCCCGCTTAGGGGGGTTGATATTTCAGGCAAGTATTGTACCCCAAAAGATGTCCCCCTTGAAACAAAAATTAACCTGTTTTTGCGTTTTGATCAGAAATGAATATCTTGGTAGATATAGCCTGTGTTTAGTTTTCGTTGAAGCACCCTGTATATGGATTATGTACCATGTGTAAAATACACAAATTGTAATAATATTGACAAAGGATATTCAGCCTCAGAAACTATATCTTCTGCGACATCAACACGGTCCTTTTCTCATTCAATTTTTGACAGCAGCCTTCTATATGCAAACCATAGAAGTGCCAATAGACCAGTTTGTCGAATTTATGCTAAAAAATAATCCACCTGAACTTTGATACTCAGCAACACTACAATGCTGCCCTAAATAACGATGGAGTTGCATTGTCAGGAAAAGTTATTACCATCAGACGAAATAGTACTCGAGTCTCGTAAATAGGAAATTAAATCAACCAGTGCTCTCGACGAATAATTGGCTTGAAAAAATTATTTATCATATCGCTCCTGATTGACTGTAACCGTGTGGCCATTTCATCTTCGAAAAAGAACGGCCGAATGACCATTTTAGCACAAACGCCGCACCAAACAGTGACTTTTGCATCGTGAAGAGGTACCTCTTGAATCTCTAATGGATTTTCAGGGGCATAAATACGGCAATTTCGTTTGTTTGCCATTCCGTCCAACTGGAAATGAGCTTCATCGATCATGATAATGGCATGCCAAAATTGCTCGTCTTCTTCAGCCATTTCGATGACTCTTTGGACCCTTTCCAATCGGCGTGGCTTATCGGCAGGCGACAACTTTTGTGCCAATTCTTGTACGGAAACGAATTGAAATCAACACGTAAAATGCGTTGTAAAATGGATCTGGAAATACAGAGCTGCTGAGAACGGCGTTTTTGGGATATTGTTGGTGACTGCTGAACACTGGCTCGTACGGTTTGAATATTCTCATCCGATCGCCTTGGTCGTTTTTATTTGGCCTCTTTGGGTTAGCAAGAGCATGACCAGTTATAAATCATTCATACAAACGATAAATTGTTTTCTTGGAAGGCACACTTTTCACTTTATTTATTTTTTCAAAAGTGAAAACTCAACTTGCTTGTTGAATGGAAATTTCAACAATCAGAGCGTTCGCGTGTCGTGTACTGTTCCATGGTAAAAATCTGCTTGGAATGACGCTTCAAATGCGGTATGTCGTTTATCGATTTGACATCGCTGTCAAAAGTTACAGTGTGGCCTGATGGGCGCTTCGAATATGGGCAACCTTGTATATCTATTGGGAACATTTCTTTGTAGCATATTTCTTTAATATAGCTGGAAATTACTTGATCAATCTTCGATAGAAATAACATTATCAGAAAACCGCTCTTCAGAGTATCATTGAAAACTTCATTTGCCAAAGTAAAACACTTTGTGGTACAATAATAATGATAAGTAGGTCGGAAAATGAAATTGATTAGATAATAGCAGTCTGAAAGGAAGCAAACTAGTTCAGATCAGTTTATAATGTGCGAATATTTGCCGGATACGTCGAATTAGCTCATTGTGCACCAGTTATTCAGACAAACCGGCACAATTTAACGAGACCTCGCAGACTGATTCGATATAATTGATGGACGATGTTTGTCCCTACTTTAAAATAATTGATCGTCTTCTATTTATTACTATTATAGCGTAATAACTGGTCTTATCTAAGTTGATTCACATGATCTTTGTTTTCTGAACTTCCACACAGCGCAAAGAAATTGAGGCACAAAATCGAAAATTCAAATTTATTGTATATTGGAAATTAGGAGCAGGTACGAATAGATTTATTAGTAAATAAAACAGTTCCTTCTAATATTTGATTGAGCTTGATTTCAACGGCACAAGAAGGTCCTTACACGAAGCGTATTCTACGAGAACAGATCCATTAAGAAGGCCGAGTTACCGACCAAAACATTCAACACTCCCTCACGACCCCTCACCATCTATCTAGTTGCCCATAATACATATACAGTGTGTTCCAACGAAAATTTGACCCCCCCTATAACTCCGAAATGAGTAACATTAGCGAAAAACACCAAGACACGTCGATTTTTGTTTCGAGGGGGAGCATTTTTCGAAATAATTCGAAACTTCTCAGATCAACCCCCTACCCCCAGCAACCCTAACTTTGAAATTCATCATAGGGAATAAGGGTCGAGTGGCACCTTACTGAAAAGGTCTGTCAATTCTCCACCTTGATTTGTCATTTTTAGAATTTTAAATTAACATACAGGGTGTCCCAACCAAGGGTGAAGTTGAATTCCTGGAAATCCCAAATACTAAATGAAATAGATTTATTTTGGCATAATGCAAGCGCAGGTTTATGCTCGGTCTAGAAAAACGACCTACACTTGTGAATTTGGAGTTGGTGCAATCAACCCCCTATTTCCAGCATCCCCAACTCAAAAATCATTCGATCGATAATAGGTCAAGTGGCACCTCGTTAGAAAGGTACTGCAATTTTCTCTTCGAATTTGGTATTTTCGAAATTCAGAATCATCATACAGGGTGTCCCGAAGCAGGAACATTGAAAATCCAAATAACTTTTGAAACTGGTTCATTTCGGTATACGAGAACATGTTTGATCCGAGAATAGGACTTTCTTGTGTGGTTATAGAATTTTTGCAATCAACCCTTCCATTCAGCATCCCCAACTTGAAAATCATACAAATAATTCAAGTGGCATATCTTCAGAAAGGTTTTTGAATTCCAGAATGATTAAAGCATTTCATTCAGTTCGGCTCTCCATACAGGATGTCGCTTTCGAAAAATTCAATATCGTCATTTGAAATTATCAACTAAAATTAATTCGAAACTGTTAAAAGTATTGGGGTACGATGTGTTGAGCATCAATTACGAAGAAATAAAGCTGATTTCTGCATTGAAAATGTTCACATTTTTTCATTTCCATCTGGCGTGCAGTTAGCTGTTATTTCTCATTTTGCAATGAAATATTATTATTATTCAGATCAGTTCCTCATTATTGTTGTTGTTCGTCAGTTGAAATTAATCTGAAAATGGTTTATTCCACTGAGGAAAGGGTCGAAATTGTATCGACGTATTTTCGAAATAACAGTTGTGCCAAAGAAACGGCAAGGATATTCGATAGGAACCATCCTGAAAGAGAAAGGAGTCAGTCACCAGTACGTTAAATATTTGGTTGACAAATTCCTAGCTACGGGTTCGGTGGCAAACAAAAAACATGAAGTGGCATGTCCTGTCAGAAATGAGGCAACGGAAGTGGCAGTAGTGGGTCATCTACAAATGGAGAATACTACTTCGATCAGAAAACTATCTCGTCTGACTGGTGTATCAGCTACAACTGTCCATAGAATCGTGAAACATCACAAATTTCACCCTACAAGGTAAAATTAGTGCATGAAATAAACGAAGATGATCCAGATCGTCGTTTACAGTTTTGTGAAAATCTAAGTGAAAACCTAAACGCTAATCCAAATTTTCTGAATAACATCTGTTTTTCTGATGAAAGCACCTTTATGCTCAGTGGTGAAGTGAATAGACATAATTGTCGATATTGGGACACACAGAATCCTCATTGGTTTAGAGAGGCCCACACGCAAAGGCCTCAGAAGTTGAACGTTTGGGCAGGAATTTTGGCAATCATCTAGTTGGGCCTTTCTTTATTGAGGGTAATCTGAATGGAAATGGCTACCTACAGTTGTTAGAGGAACACATACATCCTAGATTGACAGAAATTTTACAGAACGATCCAACTCTTTCTGAGGACGAAATGCGTTTTCAACAAGACGGTGCTCCTCCGCATTATGATGCTCGGGTGCGCCAATATTTAGACGAAAATTTCCCAGGAAGGTGGATTGGTAGAAGAGGACCTGTTGAGTGGCCAGCCAGGTCACCAGATTTAAATCCCTAGATTTTTTTTTTGTGGGGCCATCTAAAATCTAAAGTTCATGCCACAAGACCAGAAAACCTGGAGGAGCTGCGGATGAGGATTATCACAGAATGCCGACTTTTGACTCCTGAAGTTTTCGCTAATGTGAGAAGAGAGTTCGAAAATCGTCTGTATAACTGTATGGAGGTGGGCGGAGGTCATTTTGAACAATTGTTGTAATAATCAAGTTAGTTTTTGTTTTCAATTGAATACAAGTTCAATAAATCTCGTTTTCCTGTTTAGATGAGCATCCAATCAGTTTCTCCATCATCCCCTCATCCTGATCCTCACGCCAGAAAACCTCGATTGCCAAACTGAAACCAATGCCTCAGTGATTCAGAAAATAGAAAAATCTTTCTGGAACTTTGCCACTCAACCTGTAATCACTTGTATGATTTTTGAGTTGGGGATGCTGAATGGAAGAGATTGATTGCAAAATTCCATATTCACGCAAGAGAGTCTTATTCTCGAATCAAACATAAACATGTTCTCGTATTATACCGAAATGAACCAGTTTCAAAAAGTTATTTGGGTTTTCAGTGTTCCTGCTCCGGGACACCCTGTATGCTGATTCTGAATTTCGAAAATACCAAATTCGAAGAGAAAATTGAAATACCTTTCCAACGAGGTGCCACTTGACCTATTTTCGATCGAATGATTTTTGAGTTGGGGATGCTGGAAATAGGGGGTTGATTGCACCAACTCCAAATTCACAAGTGTAGGTCGTTTTTCTAGACCGAGCATAAACCTGCGCTTGCATTATGCCAAAATAAATCTATTTCATTTAGTATTTGGGATTTGCAGGAATTCAACTTTACCCTCGGTTGGGACACCCTGTATGTTAATTTAAAATTCTAAAAATGACAAATCAGAATGGAGAATTGACAGACCTTTACAGTAAGGTGCCACTCGACCCTTATTCCCTATGATGAATTTAGATGGCACTAATTTAACCACGTCAAGTATCAAACTCTGTCAATCAAACTTCAATCGCCGATAAATGAATTGTCCAATTTCTGTCAATGTCAATGTTTTCAGTTTCCCGCTAAACCCTCAAATTTTTTCGGTTTGCGCTCCCAAAACCATTTTCTCTTCAGGTGTTTCCGTTACTGGTGTCTTCGAATCAAAGTTAGTAATTCGCTTGAAAATGTATGGTAAGTAAATTGAATTTGTGAAGTTTTAGCTGAACTTTGTGCAGCTTGAGCTTTGAATGATTCTACGGTACCTAAATTGGATAATATCCAATTCTTACCGGTTTTATTTTTAATTTTAAGGTTCACCCCTTTGGCGTTCTGCTGGAAAGAACTATACCATAGAAGAGGACCCCTATGAATGGCGAGGAAAGAAAAGTAGGCGAGGAAGCCTTTTTTCGAGATACGAAGGGTTCAAGTATTTTTCATTACGGTCCTTCCACCAGGATCTTTCAGAAAATTTATTTTGTCTTATTAGAGAGCATGGTGTACTTGCCATCAATTTATTGTTGCTTTCAAAACGTCTGTCATAAATGACTTTACATCGCCCATAACACAGTGCGTGAAAATGACACTTCAAAATTCTAACACGCGGGAGACATACCTAGCAAACCTATATCGGGTACGCTGAATCCAGTGGTAACCACCGTTTTTGAAAGTTAGCTCTTGTTTAGGAGATATTCGCCTTTGAAGTTCCCAAACCGTTCGGAATATCGCTTTACTGTCTTCGGCAAAGTTTTAGCTATTGTCATGGCCAACAACTTTTCTGAATATACCAACATAAAAAACCTCATTCAAACACCGTTTCTTAACAAAATTTCCAAAACACTCCATTAAATAATAGAAAAATCAAGGAATTTCGCATTAAAATCTTAAAATAAGAAAAGAAAACACATTTCCTATAGTTAAATCAAAAATTTAAACGCACAATCATGATTTTAACTCAAATTTCACACAGATGTCACTGTTAATACGTATTTATTAGTATTGTCACTGATGTTACTACGTATTTTGCTATGTACTTGGGTGCCATTTTCATAGTCTTAGTTCTGATATTTCTTAATTTGACATTTCTTGTTGAAGTTTCTTTGTTTACACAAGTTATATATTTGGTAAAAATATCAAAAATGAATTCGTGCAGTAAATTTAATAAATTTTGCTACATTTGTGGAAAGTTTACTATAATGACAAGCAAGCGTTCAATTTCTGAAGAAATTGCTGAATCGTACACACAATATTTCAACCATACTGTAATCAAAGATGTGAACTGGGCTCCAAAAATCGTTTGTACTGGTTGTGTCATAAGATTGAGTGGATGGAAAAGAGGTAAAATGATATGATTTATCATTTATTTCAAAATTATATCAATTGAAGCTATTTTTATTACAGGTGAATTCCAATCTATGCCTTTTGGCATTCCAGTAATTTGGACAAATCCTCAAGAACATAATCCAGATGAGTGTTTTGCTTGTGTTAATGAAATTGTCGGATTGAACAGAACTAAAAAACGTAAAGTTGAACTCAGAGGAACTCGGTTTGTTCAGTTGCCGTTACCACATTCGGAATCCATTCCAATACCGAAAAGACCTAGTCCGACAGAAGAGTACATTCCATCTACTTTTGATACTATTGGCGAAACGTCTACATCGGTTTATGTACCATCAAACGTATCACCACAATGTAATCATGCCGAATTTTCTCAAAATATCTGGATAAAATTAGTCGTCGATTGAAATTAACGCAGCGTCAGTCCATTATGTTGACTCAGGAATTGAAAAAAAAAATTTCTTAGCATCTGATGTGAAAGTATATGGAGCAATCGGTCGTCATAGACAGTTCACTGCTTTATTCAAATCCATCAAAGACAATTCATTCGCGTACTGCACTGATATCAAGGAATTGGTATTAAAAATGCATCATGAGTATAAACCAGAAGACTGGCGTCTTTTCATCGATTCGTCCAAAAGTAGTCTCAAGGCGGTTTTGCTTCATGTCACAAACTCAAAAAACAGTGTCCCGATTGCCATCAGCACAAAAACGGAAGAAAATTACGAATCATTGAAAAAAATCCTTGATTTGGTGAAATATGAAGACCATCGTTGGAAGATTTGTGCAGATTTGAAGGTGATAACTCTTTTGAGAGGAATGCAGACGAAAAACATGTGTTTTATATGTTTATGGGATACTCGATATGCCGGCGACCAATATGCCAATAAAAGCTGGCCTATGAGACAAGGGTTCAGATTGGGTCGAGAAAACGTCGTTGAAATTCCACTTGTGCCAATCGAAAAAGTGTTGCTTCCACCTCTGCATATCCAGCTTGGGATTGTTAAAAATTTCATCAAGGCCCTAGATCCCGAAGGCAATGTATTCAATGAGTTGAAGCGAATTTTCCCAAGATTGAGTGGAATGAAAATAAAAGAAGGTTTGTGTGAAACTATATACGTACCAATCAACCTAACTTATTCAATATTTAATACATATTTTTTCGAATTATTTTATTACAGGCATACTCAATGGACCTGATATTCGACGCTTGATGAGAGACCAACAATTTGAAAACAGTTTGTCGAATTTGCAGCTCGTTGCTTGGGATTGCGTCAAAGAAGTCATCGAAAATGTACTTGGAATTCATCGTGACGAAAACTGGCGCATACACGTTGAAAATATGCTCGTTGCTTTCCGTAACATCGGTGTAAAAATGTCTCTGAGAATTCATTTTTTACATTACCATGCAGACAAGTTTGACGAACTATCACCATGTGAATCAGATGAGCTTGGTGAACGGTTTCATCAGGTGACGGCTAGGCTTGAGCACTGGTATAGTGGAAAAAAACTTGATTCTCTATTAGGAGACATTTGCTGGAATTCACAGCAAGATGAAGATGGAGAAGAAGAAGAATGAACATGAATTTATATGTTTATTTGTTGAAAATTGTTGTAATTGGAATAAAAATTTGAGTTAAAATCATGATTGTGCGTTTAAATTTTTTGATTTAACTATAGGAAATGTGTTTTCTTTTCTTATTTTGAGATTTTAAAGCGAAATTCCCTTGATTTCTCTATTATTTAGACGAAAATTAACGAAAAAATGGCAAAGAAATGGAGTTTTTTGGACATTTTGTTAAGAAACGGTGTTTGAATGAGGTTTTTCTATGTTGGTATATTCAGAAGAGTTGTTGGCCATGACAATAGCTAAAACTTTGCCGAAGACAGTAAAGCGATATTCCGAACGGTTTGGGAATTACAAGCATATAATGTACTGAAGTCATAAGCGACTAACCCTACAAAAATCAGCTTACTTCAAAGGCAAATATCTCCTAAACAAGAGCTAACTTTCAAAAACGGTGGTTACCACTGGATTCAGCGTACCCGATATGGGTTTACTAGGTATGTCTCCCGCGTGTTAGAATTTTAAACTAGCACAGTGTAATTAATGGAAATTGTAAAAGAGATTATTGTGAGAATTTGTATGATTTGTCTTTTTTTTGCAGATTAGCTCGCAGAACATACTCACTCATTCTGATGATTCAGAACCTTCTGTTCATGAAGAATATAATGAGATCCTTGGAAATCTACCAACTCCTATAACTGACAATTACGCTACCTATTATGTCGCAGGATAACTTTTGCGAAAAGCTACAGTGCCAGAATGTCAAGTATGTAATTGAGAACTTTTTTGCGAAGTGCCCCAACAACAACATACTTTTATTACATTCAAGGAATTTTGTTATAATAAGTTTAAGTTAACTTATCCTTCAGTAAAAGTTTTTCACTTCTTAGAAGACATTCAAAATACACTTTACTTTTTTCTGAATAGTCAGGGACATCAGGAAAATCTTGTTTTGAGATTCAAAGTTATTTAAAAGTCTCATTTTTCTCAATTCGATTTTTGTCTGTTGCATTCGGTGAAATATGAAATTTTTGAAAGGGCTACTCCTCTTCAAATTTTTGAATTCATCAAGGCTAAAACATAGGAAACTGTGACGTCTGGGACTGAAAACAAATCCAAAATGTTCAGAAATAAGTGGGGCATCAATGTTTGATGGTTCATTTATAGGTGTTTATTGTGACTTTGAAGAGCGGGTTATCTACACTCTACTATGTGCGTGTTATTTGTTTACCATCGATCTTATACAATCGGTGGACTACACACGTTGTTTTGTCTGGGCTTCTACATGTTTTCAAGCCTGTGATATTTTCTCCATGCACCTTTTACACTCATGGGGAAAGAAATTGATCTGTGACCAATAATTGAATTTTTTGGGTCCTTTACACCCTACATTCATATTGTTATCTATAATTCATGTTCATTTTGTGATACATACATTGTTATTATTCCAAGATTTCCAAGATTAGTAATGAAATTGTCTATTTTTACCATGTTCAACAATTTTGAGAAATCTCAAATTCAATTACACAAAAACTTTTTGAGATAGTTAGTACTGCGTTTTCTTCTACTTTCAGAAGCAGTATAGAGTAACTACCATGAAGATGACAGTGAAGGCAGTTTACCCCCAACGGGGGACCAATGGTAGCAATGGAGAACGAATATTAGTGGCGGACAACAATATTCCAGAATATGTTTTTTATTTTGAATGTTAGAATGTTCCTATTTTCTGTGTTATGTGTTTTATATTTTGATTCCCATGTGTTAAGAATTTATTAGACTTGGAAATGTTTTGCTACATTTTCTGTATATATGGTTTAAGAGATTTTTATTTTGAAATAAAAGTGTTATTGTGAATAAAATAATGATTATTTTCTCAATTTTTGAACAGTCTATCTAATTAAGGCATAAATAATCTGCATCGATTAGAGTAGTTCAAATACCCCATTTTAGTCAATTTGAATTCGATCGTGGGAAATCTAGAATTCAAATAAGGTGCCATTCGGTTTAGTTTTCCATAATGGCACGCGTAGCGCTAGTTTCTATGCAGAGTTCGCCATATTGTTTCCTATGCCGGGGCACTGAGTTTTTTAAGGAATTTTACTTAATAATTGCGATTCGTAACGCGTTTCACTACACCGTAGCTTCTTCAGACGAATGATTATGCAGAAAAATGTAAATGAGAATATAACTATAAATGTTCTTGAGTAATTAAAAGCTTATTGGTTGCTTCTTCTTAAGTGGTTATTTATGACAGTTATATCCAATAAAATTAAGGAATAGATTGCTCCCCGAAAAGATTCAATAGAGGTGAAGGGCTTAAATCGACTTGTTCATTGATGAGTCTACTTGAGTGTTTGTATTTATTTATTTATTTCTAAAGTTTCCCAAAGATCTACCTTCAATATTTATTATCTGTATGCAAAATTTCAAACTCTGGGTCGAAAGAATGATTATTTTCTAAGAGATGATTCGCGTAATTTGAATCTGATTTTTATTTGAAAAACTGCGTTTATGTTCCGATATTCTAATATTAAAATTTCTATGTGTTCTACCAATGTAGAAATTATCACAGTCATTGCAATTCAATCTATAAACACCTGATTTATTGTTTTTACCTGGTTTGGTTTTATTATTTTTATATATTTGCCTAAATTATTATTAGTTTGGAAAGCTATGTTGAAATTATTGCTACTTAAGAATGATTTCAGTTTCTCACTTGTAATGCCAACGTAGGTTAAGGTGTTGAATTTTTGTTTCAATTTATCGACAGGGTAAACTTCATTCAATGCGATTCTACTTTGTTTTTTATTTAAAATATTATTTATTAGTTTGGGATTGTAACCATTATTTTTGGCTATTTGTTTAATCAAATTTAGTTCTTTGTTGAAATTTTCTGGTGATAGCGGGATGTTAATCAATCTATGAATAAAACTATTGAATGCTGACATTTTATGTTGATATGGATGACACGACGAGTTATGTATTATAATATCTGTATGTGACGGCTTATGGTAAATTGCGAAAACATGTTTTCCATTTTCATTCGAAATTGTTACGTCTAAGAAATTTATCGAATTATTGCTTTCTATTTCGGTTGTGAATGCAATTTTGGATGTAATGAATTTATATGATTTTCGAAAATTTTCAACTGTCTATCTGTTCCTGTGAAGCAAATAATGATATCGTCTACATAGCGATACCAGTATAAACAATATTTACTGAGTGGATGATTATGAATTACTTTCTCTAAGTTATTCATGAAAATTTCTGCTAACAAAGGACTTAACGGATTGCCCATAATCAAGCCGTCTTCAATAGTATAATATTTGTAATTGAAATGGAAATAATTTTGATCTAAACAAATTTTTAATAATGAAAGAATATCTGATTTAATGATAGTATTGACATGATTCCTTTCTAATAATTCTTCAATCAAGTAATACGTATCTTTTGGAGGAATGTTGGGAAATAGATTCTTAACATCGAAAGAAATAAGTTTGTAATTAGGTGGTATAGTGGTATCTTTGATATTGGCAATAAGTTCGTATGAATTTTTGACCGAAAATTCAGATTTAAAATGCAATGTTTAATTAGCAAGTCGTTGAGGAATTTTGAAAGTTTGAACGAAGGTGCCGTAACATAAGAAACAACAGATCTAATAGGGTAATTAGGTTTATGAAGTTTTATCAACGAATATAATTCGGGGGATTGTGGATTGGAGTTAATGAATTTATATTTTTCTTGGTCTGTAATTAATGATTTTGCTGTCGAAATTATGTTTTTAACAACTTTCTGAAATTTTGCGGTAGGATCCTTAGTTGATGTTATATAGTTTCTGGCTGTTTTCGCAATTTACCATAAGCCGTCACATACAGATATTATAATACATAACTCGTCGTGTCATCCATATCAACATAAAATGTCAGCATTCAATAGTTTTATTCATAGATTGATTAACATCCCGCTATCACCAGAAAATTTCAACAAAGAACTAAATTTGATTAAACAAATAGCCAAAAATAATGGTTACAATCCCAAACTAATAAATAATATTTTAAATAAAAACAAAGTAGAATCGCATTGAATGAAGTTTACCCTGTCGATAAATTGAAACAAAAATTCAACACCTTAACCTACGTTGGCATTACAAGTGAGAAACTGAAATCATTCTTAAGTAGCAATAATTTCAACATAGCTTTCCAAACTAATAATAATTTAGGCAAATATATAAAAATAATAAAACCAAACCAGGTAAAACAATAAATCAGGTGTTTATAGATTGAATTGCAATGACTGTGATAATTTCTACATTGGTAGAACACATAGAAATTTTAATATTAGAATATCGGAACATAAACGCAGTTTTCAAATAAAAATCAGATTCAAATTACGCGAATCATCTCTTAGAAAATAATCATTCTTTCGACCCACAGTTTGAAATTTTGCATACAGATAATAAATATTGGAAGGTAGATCTTTGGGAAACTTTAGAAATAAATAAATAAATACAAACACTCAGGTAGACTCATCAATAAACAAGTCGATTTAAGCCCTTCACCTGTATTGAATCTTTTCGGGGAGCAATCTATTCCTTAATTTTATTGGATATACCTGTCATAAATAACCACTTAAGAAGAAGCAACCAATAAGCTTTTAATTACTCAAGAACATTTATAGTTATATTCTCATTTACATTTTTCTGCATAATCATTCCTCTGAAGAAGCTACGGTGTAGTGAAACGCGTTACGAATCTCAATTATTAAGTAAAATTCCTTAAAACACAGTACTTGTTTTTTATTATTGATAATGGAATTTTACCAAGTAAAAGCCTCCCAAATTCAAACACTGAGTTTTTATTTCTCATTATGTTCTGTGCTTCTAACAGTGTTTAACATTATTATTTTCTAGATTTCAGTCAATCATGCAGGCAAGCATATTCTCGATGTAACAAGCCGCAAGACTTGTTATCTAATTCATGGCACTCAATAATGTCTCATACCGAAAGAACTTAAAACCCTGGGAATATAGTACTTATGGATAAATATCTTGACTGACAGATATACCGGGCATCCCAAGTTGAGTGGCCTATTAGACGTTTATGGAGAACTAATAATGTTATCGTTCTGAAATTGGGTAGTTGATTTGGCTGGTTCGAAACTCTATTTCTAAAATATTTTCAACTCAATGGCACTTCCGGTTATACCGAAAGTACATACCAACTTTGTTATTCAACATAAAACAGCCAGTATATTAATGGCTGGTTCGTAACACTTGTTAAGCCAATTACAAAAACACCTAACACATTAGTCTAGCTTGTTTCGTTCATGAGTAATCACAGTATTACTTGAAAATTATCGATTTTTTACTTTTTGAAAAAATTGATATATCTGGAGGACAGCGTGAGTTACCAAAATAATGAAAGGTGTTTTGCAAACATGAAACTACGCGGGACATAACTCATATCCGATTGAATCTCAGTCAGTATACAGAGTGCTATTTTTTCCGCCTCACATTTCGAAACCAAAAAACATCGAAACCTACGTTTTTTCAAATTATAACCCATATTTTTTTTTTGAATTCATAAGATTCGTCCTAAAAAACTAAATGAAGTTCCCCATGCATACCCTGTACCTGAGATTTCAAGTTTTCAAGTTATGGGGAAAAAACGAATTTTACGTACCTACCTAAAGTTGGCAAGAGGCGGCTTAGTTTCCTGCATGTGCATAGACAGTTCCAAGAACATTAAAAAATAACTGTCCTTTTGTCATTGGATAACTGATAAATTAAAAGAAAAAATGCGAAACTGCAGTTGCTGTCGAATTTCCAAAGTCAAATAAAACAATATCAAAACGAATAGAACTCTATTTTCCTAAATTTCATAATAATTGTTCAAAGTAATGACCATTCACTGCTAGACATAGTTCTACTCGACGCATAACACCCAGTGATGTGGCTCGCCTCAGTTCCTCCACATCCGAGTGCATGAAAGCATTTTGCAGTCTATTATGCAAATCATATCTTGAAGTCAAAGGTTCAGAATGAATTTTATCTTTCAGCGTTCCCCAGAGATGAAAATCCATAGGCTTTAGGTCAGGTGGCCACAAAGACCGTTCGTTCCAATCCATCTATCTTCAAACATATCATATGTTTTGTTAGAATTCTGTGAATACTACTATGAGGTAAATTCAGATCATGCTCTGCTATTACCAATGATGCACGTGAATCAACATCAAATCAAGCTATAACGGCAATTTCATTGTCTTCATTGTTGACTACAGGCGATGAAAATGATGTCTTATTCTGGACCATTCCAGTCGAAAGAAAATTTGTAATGTATCTCCTGAATTTTGTCATATACGGCATATTTGGATATAATTCGTTAAATCTCCTACAAGTTCAACTCACATTCCGTCTCTCATCTCCATGAATGAAAAATAAATTAGGTATTTGCTCATTTGTGTAACTAGCCATTCTGTTCGAATTAATTCGACTAACAGTTAAAACAATAATAGTTTTTATCTATGCTCAGGAGCCAGTCTATGCTCTGGGATATGTCTATGCACGTGCAGAAATCTAAGCCTCCTTTGCCAACTGCAGGTAGGTAGGTGAAATTCGTTCTTCCGTCGTAACTTGAAAACTTGCTCTCTCAGATACAGGGTATGTATGGAAAACTTTATTTAGTTTTTTTTACGGCGAATCAAATGAACTGAAGAAAAGAGTCTTACAATTTGAAAAAACGTAGTTTTCGATGTTTCTTCTTTTCGAAATGTGAGGCAGAAAAAAGAGCACTCTGTATACTGACTGAGATTCAGTCGGAGATAAGTTATGTCAAGCATGGTTTTTTGTTTGCAAAACACCTTGCATTATTTTGGTAGCTCACGCATTTCTGGAGATGTATCAATTTTTCAAAAAGCAAAAAATCGATAATTTTCAAGTAAAACTGGGATAATTCATGAACCAAACAAGCTAGACTTATGTGTTAGGTGTTTTTGTGATTGGCATAACAAGTATTATCGAACCAGTTATCAATATACAGTTTCTGGCATTAAACTTCTCAGCAACTTTCTCCCATGCTTTTTGTTTCTAAACAAAAACAATTCTTTGCAACAGAGCTGTAAAACACAATAGACCAGATATCATTCTTAATGATAAACAGAATCAAATAACATATATAATTGATATTGCTATACCCGACACACATAATATACAAAATAAATACAATGAAAAAATTTCTAAATATATGATGCTTGGCGACGAGATTAAAAAATGTGGAAAATGAAGAAAATATTTATTCTACCGATTATTATTTCCACAACAGGTGTTATTCCTAGAAATCTTCACAAAAGTATTGAGATTTTGGGTCTGAAGAAAATTTGTTTGAACAGTTACAAAAGATAACAGTCATCAAATCTTGTAATATTCCTCGTAGGTTTCTTTCCGCAAAAAATAATGAGATAGAGTCATAGGTTTTCTCTTTAGTTTATACTGCTCAGAATCTCATTTCATATTTTATTTATTTGTTTATATAAATGTAATATAATTAACTGACAATTTTGTCATATTTATATTCAGAGCAGTATTCTATTCGATCGTTCACCACTTCACACAAAGGAAACTATTAATGAGTAACATTCAGTGTTACTTGACTAAGGTCCGTACACTGGATTTTTCCGGGGAGAACGCCTCTGACACTACTCGTTGGTACATTGATATCATTGTCTGATGATGCTATAGTATGTATATATTCTGGTAGATTGATATATTCTCATAACATTCAACGTTATCCTAATATATAATTATTCCAGGATATGTTTTTATTATAATCATTGCCTGGCAATGGTATTAATTACCGGGTGGTGGATTTATATTTTTTCATGAAATCAGTTTGATTGCATGAACAGATATATGGGCAACTCGTGGTTCTTTTTCTATTGCAAAGAAATCTTGTTTGTTTCCTTACAAAGGAGAATGTTGCTGTGCCTAATTTATCAATTAAAATGATATTTCATTTATCGTTGAGAACACTTTTATCATACATCGAAATGAATACTTGAGAATGAGTATCAAATATCTGTGTAAGACGACCTTATAATAATTATTCATAACTTTTTAATTCATACTCACCTTGAACAAATATCTAAAATACCCTCAATTTCACGTTGGATGAAATTTTTCTCCTTGCCCTCTCATTTTTATCCATTTTCAAGTTTGATACTCCAAAATTTTTCAGGCGGTCAAACCTTCACTTGAGGAAGTCAAAAACCACCTCGATCAGTTTTTGCCAATAAAGACGAAAAATTTTATGAGCGTGGAATTTAGGCGAACCGCTACTACCAGAAAGATGGCAACGGGTGTTGGACCAGAACGGCCAATATATAATTTAATAAAGTATTTGATTATTATACGAAAACTGTCTTTCATTTCCCCACAAAAAAAACAAAATTACTTTCCGAACAACCCTATAAATTACTTCCTATAACAATTTACAATCTATATTTGTCAGAACTAATTCTAAATGTTTATTATGGAATTTTATTCAGTCAGTACATTCTTGGTGGGTCAAGTTCAAGATGTCACCTTCTGACGACTGGTTAGCATTCGGGTAATCGCTCTCAATTGACCTAGGGTCGAATTAATCGAGCGAAAACCAAATCACAATTCAAGTATAGCACGTACTCGTACTCGCATTGGTCAATTGTAGCAATTGTGAAGAAATTAGTGAGTGAAAAGTTGATTTACCTTCACCAATCCGTCGGTTAGGATTCAATCACGAGGTTATTGAATAAATTAATGGAAAACTTCCAAGAATTTAGTGCGATTCAAAGAAAGTAGAATGTAAAACATAAACACAAACGGAATTCTCGATTCTTTCTAATATTTACATCATTCAGAAATATGTCAGGAGGTCAATTCGGGAATTTCCGAATTATTTATAAGATTTATTGAAGGGCATGAAGGTCGTCTGCCTGTCAGTGTCACTCCTCTAGAACACGTGTAGACAACCTGGGTTCAATCCCCACAAAATCAGTGCGATTTTTCGTATTCTAGCAATCGCTTGAGTGTACATCTTTGGGAGGAGTAAAGCTGTCGGTCTTGTCTAACAGAGATGTGTTGGACACTAAAGATCATTTCCCTCGACACGAGAGGGATTCAGCAAAATTCCCGAATTACTGAGGTGACAGAATTCCCCGGCGTGTCATTAGCCGGAGGACAAATATACAGCACATTAAAGGATCAAACAAGCAAACACGTGTAAACAAAGAGTTTAAACTGATATCGAATATTCAGGTTGGCAAACTTTTGAACATGTAAAAATCGAACTTCTAAGACAATCTGAAGATACGGCCGTTTTGGTTGCATTGTTATTATTATTATCGTACTCACCCTAAGGTGTTCCACACTCCCTATCAGGAGAAAATTCACTGATCCCAGATATCTCCGATATCAAAAGGATTCAGCTCAAATGTGACCTTTCCAGGTTATCAGGTCATAGTGGCGTAGTCCGGTATTGACACGTTGTTGTGTTTCCCAAATACACACAACCAAATTTATATGGAATCATCCGATATCTTGAATATTACCTCAGGGATTTTGGAAATTTCGAAGAATTGATCGTTTTTGGGATATTTCAATTGAAAAAGGAAATAAATTAAGGTTTGTTTTAAGAAAGAAACGAATAAAAGGAAATAAGACCCTTTCCGCATGTAGTAAAAAAATTGAAAATGGTTTTCTCACGGAGTAGGTGTTTTTTTCTCGACCTCAGTAGCTTGTATTACCTCCTTTTGTCCAGATACAAGCCTGAATCCGTCTAGGCATGCTTTGGATTAGGTTTTCGATCTCCTCTAGGGTGTATTTTGCCACTTTTCTGTGGCGGCTTGGATGAGCTGTTGTGGGGTTCTTGGATTATCATGGAGCGATCTAATTTTCCTTTTGAGATTATCCCATAAAGGTTCAATAGGATTTAGGTCTGGAGAGCAAGCTGGCCAGTCCAAAATAGCGATTCCTTCTGTTTCGAGATAATGTCGCGCGAGGTTAGTGGTATGCGGAGGAGCATTATCTTGCCATAAAAGTGAAATTCTCACCGTGAGCACCTCGCCAGATTTTCACTATGCTCTCCAGCTCTAGGTCCACGTAATTTCTAGCCGTTACACTCGCAGGGAACGAAATCAAATCTATTTTGCCTCCCAGCATAATACCACCACAAAACATCACATGTCCCTTGGTATTTCGGAATTTGTTTTGCTGCTGGGAGTATAGCTTGTCTTTCACGACCCCTTAAAACCCGAATCCGATGGTCATCTGATCGAACACCAATTCTGGTCCCATCCGAAAAAAGAACATTTGGTCAATTCTCACTATTCCAATTTTGGTGCTCGATACACCAATTAAGTCTGTTAATTTTTTGTTGTCTGGTTAGCTCTGGTTAGGTATTTCTACTGTATAAACCCCTTGAACGGAGTCTTTGACGTATCGTTTCGACTGATACACTGATGCCTGTTGCTTCCAGAAATTGCCTTTGGAGTATGGGGTGCGACGCACCCCATATTTCACTTGTACTTCAGAAGTGATCTTCCTACGACTTCTTCTAGGCCTAGTTTGCAGAGATCGTAGCTTCACGTATCGTACGTAGGTTTTTGAAATCACCCTCTCTGATACCCCCATTGTGGCCGCTATATCCCACTGTGTCACCCTTTCTTCAACGAGAGCGATTATTCGACCCTCTGCACATCGAACAATCCAACGTAAGACATTTTCAATCATGATTATAGGCTTTTTAAATTTTGAAATTCACAGTTTCCAATCTTAGTGACGACTGGGTGCAATCCCGAACAACAACATCTCAACTCAACATCCCTAGTATTTGGTACCTTTTATACAGAAACAATTATAAAACTCTTCCCTTTTCAGGAGACATACCACTGGCTAATGATGTATTTTATGGAAATTCATTTTAATATAAATGAAATTAAACACTCTTATCGGATTTCCACAATATTTATTCTTAATACGTACAACTGATTACAATAGTTACGTCATTTTCAAGTGCCTAGAGCTAGGTTAACTCTAACCGCAATAGTCTTTACGATACTTGAGTTGTTGAGTATCGTTACCTAGTAGAAGAAAGCCCTGAGTGATAAATATGATTGAAGCTTAGCCAGATATCTAATGAGCATTCATGCTTACTAAAAACGAATCATTTTTGTTGCTACGAGCTCTTGAACATTCTGAGAACTTATTGAACGAACTTCGTATATCTTATTGAGAATTAATTTTTCTATAATAAATTCTATAACGAAGCTGATGTTTCGTTTGACGGTACACTTGAAAATAGTTCTTGACGTCAGAGTATATTAGTTTGGCATTGGATGGTAAATTGATTTCATGAATTTTATTTACAAGTTATAAATTCTTAACAGAACGTTTATATTTGAAGTTAGATAGTCATGCGTATGAAGTTTGACTAAAGACTATATAGACAATTGTAGAAAATTTAAATTTCCTTATATGATATCAAGACATCAATTACTAAAAATTTGGTTTGTCCAATTCCTATTTCAATGTCCGCTCAACATTCATCAGTAGGTTAGGTTAGTTTAGAGAATTTGAAAATTTCCGAAAATAATGAAATCTCTGAATGGACCACAGGAGTGTGACGTAACGACGGCCATTTTGTTGAAGCAGGTCAGTGTCCACTTTCCAAACAAAGTTAGAAGCAGTGTTAATTTCCATAAGGACAATTTCAAATCGTGATTATTTTTTATCCAGGAAGTTCCTGAACATGTGAGTACATTTTATGATTGAATTATGTGATAAATTAAAGAATTTCACTAATAGCCAATTCTTATGCTCGTAAAAATATGTATTTAGACCTAGTTATTGAACTAGTGAGGTTAGGATCTGTAGATGATTATATACGTTTTACATATTTGGTGTTTTTGAAACTATTTCAGAAGAATTTTTAATGGCATCTAAACATGTTCTCAATTTATCCTCAATTTTGGAGTTCTTTAAAGACGATGCCAAGCTTGTAGCTCGAGGAGAAAATGCTGTAGAGTCCGGTCATGTGAAAGACATGGCATTTGATGAAGAACTTCTCATCATTCGCGGCAATGTTCATGCTAGCATGCGGGATCGTTTATATAAAGTAGAGGTATGAGACCAAAGTAGCGAATGTGTTCTGTAGCATACTAAAAAAATTCATTTTCTAGATAAAAGTTGACACAGACAAGTGTATCGAAGAAGCCAGTTGTACATGCCCAAGAGGTCAGTTGGTGTGTCATCACATGGCAGCATTGTCGATTTTTGGTTATCACAATATATCTGTAACAGATATAACTTGTACCTGGAAGAGCAGAAAACCTCATACCAATGCAGTACAAACTATCGATGAACTCTATTCAACAAAGCCACATACTTCTACGAATGGTATGCTGAGCGAGGAAAATATTTTAAAGTTCAAATCAAACCTCGGAAAATTACAAAATGCTGTAGGATTCACATGGCTTTTGAGAAGTGATCAAGCCTATTCAGAAATTGTCGCTGATGTTGAATCAATAGTATTTTCTCAAAAATTTTTGGAGGTTGATGATAAGAGGATGTTTCTTGAGAATGCACTGCTGGTTACGGAAGAAGTTATCAAAGAGATTTCCAACAAAACTGTGGGACAGACATCTAATGAGAATTGGTTAATTATTAGAAAAAACCGTTTGACCTCTAGTAATTTTGGACCAGTTCTAGCAGCTATAAAATCTGGAATATATTCAATCTCATTGTTTAAGAGATTGACAGGTAATCATTTAGCATTGTATATCTCATTTCAGTATTTACAATTGTGGGTTTCAGAGAGCTACACTTTGGAGGAGTTAAGGCAATTCAATGGAGAAGAGATCATGAGAAAGATGGTATAAGGGTTCTTGAGTAGAATAGAAAAGTACACGTAACACCTACAGCATTGTGGCTCGACCAGTGCGGCTTCATTGGAGGAAGTCCAGATGGATTAGTTAATGATGACGGCATTGTGGAAGTAAAGTGTCCCTACAAATTGAGATCTTCATCTTCGCTCTTGGAAGATCTTCAGGACAAAAATTATATATTATTTTTCAATGACAGCAATGAAATTGTGATAAACAAAGGCCATCATTATTTCCATCAGATTCAGGGCAACCTGTTTCTTACCAAACGCAGTTTATGCATTTTAGTCATTTGGACTCCAAAGGAATCTATTATATATGATATTCATGTTGAAGATAACTGGCAGACAAACATAAATTTGTTGAAAAACTTTTATTTTAATGAATATGTAAAATTTCTATCAGGAAATGAAATACTGATCAAATGATATCATTTTTGTTTGAATTTCTTTAAAATTTGTGACTTAGAAATTCTTCAATAATGTAGAAAACCTTGTTTGAGGTTCTTTTCAATTTGTCCTTGAAGAAGTCATTGTTGAGTTGCAAAACACATAACCATATTCGAATCTAGAATGAAAAATAAATTAAAACAATTATTGCAACTCCAAAATCCTAACCTCACAAATTCAATAAATAGGGCAAATTACATATTTTAGGACATAATGAGTTTACTCTTTGTCAAATTCTTTAATTTATCACATAATTCAATCATAAAATGTACTCACATGTTCAGGAACTTCCTGGATAAAAATAATCACGATTTGAAATTGTCCTTATGGAAATTAACACTGCTTCTAACTTTGTTTGGAAAGTAGACACTGACCTTTCCCAACAAAATGGCCGTCGTTACGTCATTACTCCTGTGGTCCATTGTAGTCCTTCTAACTCAAAGCGCATTGCCTTCATAACCGTCTGTGAAAGCATGTTATGACTTTCTTGCAATATTCAAGGACAAGAGAAATCTTTCAATGTACAACCGCCGTGCTTCTGATGCATTCCCTTCAGCACGTCCATACATGAAGTGCATGTCGGTCATCTCACCATTCGTATAACGATTCATAATAGCCGATTTGAAATTCAAATTCAATAGATTCAAAATTATTGAAAATCAGAAACAGTCCAATGACACTAACGTTAAAAATTTTTGAACACTTGACTCAGCATAAAACAATGGAATCGCAAGGATTTCTAGAAAACTTTCCAACATTTTTTTACTCCGAAACTGGCCGTCGTACAAGAAAGTCTCAAGAGAACGTTTTTATTGAAAATTAAGGAAATATTCAAATATATTTTCTAATCTTGAAAACATTAACAGCATCCCAGTTTTTCCTTGAGAAAACTCCCAAATTTTACCTCAATATCTCAAGCGGTTCACGAATAATTCAAATTTAATTTTAACACCCTGTTAATCGGTAACGAAATACACTCCACACAAAAATTGTCGCATCACCCTACTTTTACGGCAATACTATTTAAACTTTAAGGCTGGTCATTCAAGAGTCGCTTGGTAACTTTCAAAAGTGTAAAATAAGAAGATATTCAAAAGAGATGAGTTTATGATGGAAAATATCGACATTTTTCGAGTTAATGAAAAATTAAAAAATTCTACCATCTTCAAACATTAGCGAAGAGACCAATCAACTAGCATCGAATGGTTACTAATCATTTTCAAAATCGAGTGTTTCCTCCCCAGACCACAATTACTGCCAGTATACGTCTCGGAAGCACCTCAAACAAATTGTGGATGTACTCTTGAGTCACTGAGATCCAAATTTCAGGAAGCAGATTTTCTAGTCGTTTGGAGTGTTCTACAAGGCATCCTACGTTGCTGAATTTGCCACCCCATGTTGTCCCTAACATGTTCTTGGGATTCAAGTTGGGGCTTCTGGCTGGCCATCTTAAAATATCAATTTCGGCAACGATCATCAACTGGTGTTGTTATCCGATTTCTTCCCTGTCCGGCCCTTCTTCCACATTCCCCTGTTTCGTGGTACCGATTAATTGCTCTTGAAATAGTGCTTTGGTTAACATTCAACAAGTTAGCCACGTAACGTTGGATTCGCCCCTCCTCTAGAGTATTACAATTCTTACCACTTCATGATCAATCAAATAGCGTCCAGAACGTTCAGCAGCCATTACAATAAATTCGAAGATTCGAAAATCAACAAGAAACACAGGAAACTTGCATTTATCTAGCGTGAAAACTGAAGAAAAATTGAATGAATGCTGATAATGCAATAAACTCATTCTTGTTTCAGACGTGTTTTAGATCATATTGAGACAAATGTTACAACATAGATAAGATTTTTTTCCCCTCATATGTCCGAAAACGTATGTTGACAAAGATACTGCGATCGAGCTGCTCAATCGATTGTGGAATTCAGAATACCAGGTGATGCGACAATTTTTGTGGTGTGTGTATTTGTGGACCTGTGTCTATATGAAGTTTATCGCGGAAGATTCATGAAATTACTTCAGCAATCTCCTCCTTAAATATTGCCCTGTATTTTTCAAACACCCTGTATATGAAGGCTGGATCGGAAAACCAACTCCTTCCGGAAAGGATATTCAACATTCTTCGACGGAAGGTTGAATATTGTTCCCTGAATTAAAGTCTTCAACGTGTACACATACAGGGATATCCACCGGGACCATCCGTTAAAAACTTTTTGAGTTCCAATTACAATATCAAGCTGAAATTTTATAAGCGGCCATAACTAGCGATTTCCAATTGAAGTGAAATATTTTCGAAGTGATACCATTTCCGGTTATACCGGAAGTGGGTCATCACTTTGTTGTTTCAAATGGCAATCTACCTTTTTTGTTATACATCTAGAACCGACATTTGAGCAAGGCATAAAATACCCAAGTTGTTGGCACTCTTCTGTCAAAACTTTCGACAGATTTGATTATTTTTGTTATAAACTCGATTTTTGAGAAACATTTAAAAAATTGTAGCTCGTAGATCTTTTGCACTACAGACACAATTTTTGCTTAGGTGGATAGAAGAAGGATCAAGGAATTTTTTAAGCAATCTACACATGCCAAATGTTTCTTGCGTTATTTTGTATGATTTTTTCGATTTGGCCTTTTTCAAACAGCAATAACTCAATTTTTTCAAATTGCACGTGCCAATTTTTATATCGCCATCAGCTGAAGCGTCAAATTTCAGATGGAATTGTATAAGCATGTACTATACCCATCTCTTATAGTTCCGAAATAATTCGGGAATATATTGAATTTTGATGATTTTGCAAGAACTAACAGAGAATGCTTTGAAATATTTGAATCAAGTAGCTGAACTGGCTACGCTCACCTGAAAGGTGCCTAAAATCAATGTACTTGTAACTTCGTTCATTCGAATTTGATATTTCAACAAGAATTGTTGTTAATTTGGAATAAAACCACTGGTTATTCAAACGAAAATATATTTAATCTTTTTTGATTCATTTAAGAATGTCGAAAAGTAGTGGGTAGAAATTTTAGGTAATTCAATAACCAATTTCCAAATTTACCGTCTATGAGTAAAATGAAATTTCGAAGCATTAAAAGCAATTTTCTACAATTCGGATGAATAAAAATTGTAGGAACTAAGCGAAAACCAATCATCGAAGATAATTACATTAATACGAATAAATGATAGCAAACATCATAGGAGAAAACTAATTTACGATCTGAATAAATGTTCAATATGGGCCCCATTTTGCTTGATACACTTGACAGCTCGTATACGAACATGATGAGTTGCCCTCCTAGTTTCCTCAGGATCAATATTACGAAAAGCATTATGAATGCGCTCAGTAACTCTTCTTTACTTCTTACAGGAATAAGATACACTTCACTCTTGATTTTGCCCCATGAATAAAAATCAAGGGGCGTCAGGTCCGGAGAACGCGGAGGCCATAAATTTGGTCCTTGATTACCCCACCATCTATCCTCGAACATTTCTGTTAGCTGCCGATCTACAGCTAGTGTTTTATGTGCTGGTGTACCATCCATTCGGTAATAGCAATTCCCCAGAATGTTGAGGGGTAATCCATCTAAAAAATTTGCTAATGTTTCTCTCAAAATTTCCAGGTATCTTTGTCCATTGAGATTTTCCTCATAAATGTGATAAGCCAACAAATCATTCATTAAAATTGCAAAAACGTTCACGCTGAATTTATTTTGGAAATCAATAACCTCAATGAAATGTGGATTTTCTGTGGCCCAAAAATGTCGATTTCTTCTGTTGGTTATTCCACTTTCATTGAACTTGGTTTCATTAGATCATATAATTTTTTGCAGAATTGGGTCATCTTCTTGAAGCCGAATTAATAAATTCTCACGAAAATTTAGCCGCTTGGGAAGGTCAATTGGTTTCAATTTTTGTAATCTGATAAAAGAAAACGCGTGCATGTTATTTCTTAAAGATCCTTTTGATAGAAGTATAACTCAATCCAATATCCATTGATGCTGACTTAATGGACGCATGTGGATTGGCACGAAAATACGCTAGCGTATTAATTTGATTGTCGTCGTCCTCGAGAATTGGTTTTCTTCTAGTTTCATTGTATTTTGTTCCTCCAAATTGCAGAAAATTGCTTCTAATCCTTCGAAATTTTGTTTTACTCATAGGCGCCAAATTTGGAAATTGGTTATTGAATTGCCTGCAACTTCTATCCACCACTTTTTGACATTCGCCATGAATTAAAAAGAGATTAAACATATCCTCGTTTGAATAATCAGCCATTTTATTATCAATCTGGTGTTTTTCAAAAATTTTCACTTCAAATTACCAACAATTCTTGTTGAAATATCAAATTCGAATGAACGAAATGACTAGTACATTAATTTTTTAGGCACCTGTCAGGTGAGCGTAGCCAGTTCAGCTTCTTGATTCAAATATTTCAAAGCATTCTCTGTTAGTTCTTGCAAAATCATCAAAATTCAATATATTCCCAAATTATTTCGGAACTATAAGAGATGGGTATAGTACATGCTGATACAATTCCATCTGAAATTTGACGCTTCATCTGATGGCGATATAAAAATTGGCACGTGCCATTTGAAAAAATTGAGTTATTGCTGTTTGAAAAAGGCCAAATTGAAAGAATCATACAAAACAACGCAATAAACATTTGACATGTGTAGACTGCTTAAAAAATTCCTTGATCCTTCTTCTATCCACCCAAGCAAAAATTGTGTCTGTAGCGCAAAAGATCTACGAGCTACAATTTTTTTAAATGTTCCTCAAAAATCGAGTTTATAACAAAAATAATTAAATCTGTCAAAAGTTTTGACAGATAAGTGCCAACTTGGGTATTTTATGCCTTGCTCAAATGTGGGTTCTAGATGTATAATAAAAAAGGTAGATTGCCATTTGAAATAACAAAGTGATGACCCACTTCCGGTATAACCGGAAATGGTATCACTTCGAAAATATTTCACTTCAATTGGAAATCGCTAGTTATGGCAGCTTATAAAATTTCAGCTTGATATTGTAATTGGAACTCAAAAAGTTTTTAACGGACGGTCCCGATGGATATCCCTGTATAGCGATAAATTTCGAATGTAATCATTGTTGGGATATAATGGTAATTCAAACGATGTTAAGAAATAAAATCGAAAACGAATAATTGTAATAGCGAATTTCTCCTCTAGTAGAATACTTTCCGACTCCAGATCGTACAGCCAACTGTATAATATCCAGAACTGAAATTCTTGATGGAATCAAGTGAAATCTGATGAGAATTATAATTTGAAGACCAGCATTTGAAATAATTTCTTTCGATAAGCTCATAACTCACAAGAGAACTTTTAATTACAACTCGAAATACGAGAAAGGAACGTTGGTCTAAACAGCGTCTGAGAATTCGACACCCAACTGCCTTTGAAATACGAAACAAAGGCGTTTTAATATCGCACTCTCCATTTCACTAATCAAGACCGATGAATTACTAACACAGTGAAATTATTATAATGAGACGTCGAAAAGCAGAATATAAATTCAGATCGGAGTTCATCGCACCCGGTTCGATTGTATCAACTTTCTGCACAGCCGAATGGTAATTCCTATCAAAACATCAAGTTGTTTTCAATTTCAGAGAGCTTAAAGTTCAATGGGTAACATTTTGTTCCAATATTGACACGACATTTCCGCTCATGATTCGGCTTGAAAGGACCGTGTTCTGTTGCATTAAAACAGGTGGTTCGGAGGTTTTTGGCCTAACGAAGAAAAAAGAAACTTGCGATTCGATGAAATGAACCTGAATTGAATATTTAAGGACGCTTCATCATTAGTTGCACCGCACAACAGCAATTCTAATAATTGAGTTATGCCACATGATATTAGTCTTATTTTTAATGACGATTTCAAATTCGTGATTGAAACTTCTGTTCGTCTCTAGTTTAGAAAATATGTAACATGGCCCATTTTACAATAAAACAACGCTCCTTTAAAATTGATCTTATGTAATATACCTACCCAGCACTCCATGTTACGCCTATGTTTTGCTATAGGAATTAAACAAAGGACAAATTTACATTCTCATGTTACATGGCACAACATGTGAAATCGAGCCCTTCAGAATGTTTTTATCGTTCATTTCTTGGAATAAGGCAAACATAAAATTCAGAGGAAAACTAGAACTTTCAAAATCTAGGAAATTCTCTAGAATTCTTGTCAACCATGAATTATACGGCGCCTGTGATCCCAAACTTTGCGAGAACCATATGTATTATATAAGATGCTTTGTCCAGATCATTCAGCCAGCGGTATATATAAGTCACACTTACAGTCATTGGATTCATTGGGCATTAGCCATCCTGTGTGCGTTCCAGTTGATGCTGATGTTGCATGAACAAGCCAAACAAACTCATTTTATGTATATTTCTCAATCTCTGCCATAGTTCCCACAGAACCTTTGCCTTTAATTAATGATATAATCTGTAGCCCAGGAGTGCTCAAACGGTCGATCGCGAGTGCCTTTTGAGTTGATCTCGAGAAGAAAAAAAATGTTAATAAGTAGGTAACAAAACTACAAAAATTTATTACGTAATAAAATAGCACTCTGCTAGCGGCAAAAGGCGGCTTTATCAAAGGAACGCGCGGTACTTGTCGAAGAAAAACCGCGTTTTTTATTCTCGCCGCTTTTCTAGAAATTTCGGGCGGCGCGTTTGACGGGAACATTCGATACTTTCGTTCACGCCGATATAAATGTTGCGCCTGCAGGAATTGGAGTCATTCTGAATTGTAATTTGAAAGCAATACTACATCGATACAAAGTTTATTATTAAATAGTACAAAATGAGTGCAGCGAAGAGATCTAAAACGTATAATTTTAATAACGATTTGGAGGAATAATTTTTCTTTTGTATATTAAAAGATAAGTGCATTTGTCTTATTTGTCGTGCGTCAGTTGCAATATCTAAGCGTGGTAACTTAGAGAGGCATCATTAAACGGTTCATAAAAACTATGAAAAGGATTTTCCGCCACAGAGTGAATTAAGAAAACGAAAAGTACGTGATTTGATATCTTGTTTGAAAAAGAACAAACCATGTTCACAAGACCAGCCAAACAAACAAAAGCTGCTACGGTCGCGTCATTTAAAATATCCCATATATTGGCGAAACACAAGAAACCATTCGAAGATGGATCGATTGTGAAGGAAGCATTTATTGAAGTGAGTGAGACTTTATTTGGAGATTTCAAAAATTAAACAGAAATCATGTCTGCTATTAGAGAACTTCAGTTATCTCGTCCGACTGTCACAAGGCGTATTGAAGTCTAAGTCAGGACATGGCAGATAAACTAAAACATGATATCATGAAATGTACATACTTTTCTTTGCAATTTGACGAATCCACCGATATCACAGACACTGCCCCGCTGTGTTTTTTGATGCGGATATTATTCAATGACATGTTGGCTAAGGAAAAATTTATTACAATCATTCCTCTGAACGAGAATGACCCGTAGCGAAAATATATATGACGTTTTCTTCAATTTTGTAAAAACCTACAAGCTACCAATATATAAATGAGTGTACATTAAAACGGATGGAGCACCGGCAATGACTATAAACAAATACGGTTTTGTGGCATTGTGCCGAGTTAATGAAGATTTCCCTTCATTTTTTTTTCATTGCATTGCATTATACATCAACAATTTTTGTGTTCAAAAGTTTTAAACACGGAGGAGATTATGGAAATTGCAACAAAAATCGTGACTTCCATCCGTTCACGTAGCTTGCAACGGCGGCTTTTTAAGTTGCAATTGGAAGATAGGGAATCAGCTGAACACACAGATGTTGAAAAACGAAAAATGGCTGACTGATTTGGCATTTTTGACTAACATCACAATACACTTAAACACCATCAACTTGAAGCTTAAAGGTAAAGGAAAAACTATAATTGAGATGATTAGCGCAGTAATCGCATTCAAAAATAAATTACAACTTATTAAAGATCATCTGAAGAGAAAGGATCTGAAACATTTTCCGTCTTCGAAAACAAGTTGAATTATGATACGTATGCGGCAGAATTATCAAATATTTTGGACAAATCGAAATGCGTTTTTATGATTCCAGAAAATTGGCAAATAAAGCATTATTTAGGAGTTATCCTTTTCATGTAAAAACATTGAGGAATTAGCTACTGAAATAGCAAATCAGTTTAATATGAAATCATTTATTTATTCAATAAAGATAAGAGATAGGACCAGAAGAGTCCATGAATCTCAAAAACATAATCAATATGGTATGTGATTTCACAGAAAAAGAAAAGGAAACAGGGTAAAAATAATATTAACAATAATGCCTGATTTAACCAACTAGAAAATCGAGATGAATTGAAAAAAAGAATGAAAGAGAAAAGATAAATGATAACATGAATAGAATACGTGATATCAGAAAAGTGAAAATGAAAAGGAGGCACTAGTGTTACGCATGCACTTTGTCGAAAAGATTTTTAAATGAGTTCACTGATGAAGCGCGCAGCACAGCTTCTGGTAAAGAGTTCCATTTATGGAAGACGCAGTTGCATATGAAGAACTTACGAGGAGTAGTTTTGAAGTCCTCCCGATACAGTTTCAGTGAATAACCGCGAAGATGGCCTCTGTTGATGCGAAAGAGATAGCTAAGGTCCGTCCCAAATAGACCGTTCATTGCACGATAGGTGGTAATCAGATCTCCACGCTCGCGACGCTCAAAGAATTGGCTCAAACCAAAAAGTTCAAGCCTCTCCTCGTATGAAGGTCGAACAAAACCGAAGAGAAGTTTTTATCTCGAACCAGGGTTGGGTGCCAAACAGGACTATCGTGCTCAAGGATAAGTCGAACGTAAGACGTGTACAGTAACTTCCACGTGCTGATGGAGCATCCGGTGAAAGATTTGCGTAGGAGATAGCATATCCGGTTCGCCTTCGATGCAACATGGCTGACGTGAGCCGACCACGATAGGTCCTCAGAAATGATCACATCGAGGTCATTTTGTGATTGCGTGGACTGAATGCTCGAACCATCCATATAGTACCGGTAGCGGGGGTTATTCTTGTCCAGATGTAACACCTTGCATTTACTTATATTTAGGGGAAGAAGCCATTCTCGAGACCACTCGCATATATTATCAAGATCTTTCTGAAGCTGCAACGACGACGTCAAAGCATTGGCGTAAAACTTGTGATCGTCAGCGTACGATGCGTGAGCAGAGAAAAGGGTTGATGGTAGGTCTGCCACATATGCCAGAAAGAGGATAGGACCCAGAACTGAGCCCTGAGGGACCCCGCTAGTAACAGGTTTGGTGGTTGAAACGGAGGAGCCTACTCTAACTGAGAATTGACGATCGCTAAGAAAAGCCCTTATCCATTCCAGCTGACCACCCCTGATACCCAGATGATCTAGTTTATGCAGTAGACGCCGCAGAGGAACACAGTATGTTCTGTTGAAAATGAGTTCGCGCAGATTATATCAGATATACATCTCAAAGCTACAGCTTCTGATATAAATTTCTGCTGTTTTATATCTGAAGATAAACATTTGAATCTAAGGCAAATCGACCTTCAACTGACGGCAATGTTTGGGTCAACTTACTTATGCGAGTCTGCATTTTCTAAAATGAAGATTCTAAAAGTATCTTTTCAAATCATTCCAGAAAGCCTTTTGAATTTAACTTTCCTGAAGATGGCCGAAATATAGAGCCGAAACTTTGAAAAATTAAAATGTTTCATTTCTGAAGTCCATTCTATAGGGAAAAAATTAAAGAAAATTTATACATGAACTTGGAACTTTTAAGAATTGTTTGAAAGTAATGAAGATTTAAAATGTTCGTTAGAACAAGTGTGTCAGGAATCGTGTACCACTTTCTATTCTACTCTACACAGGATCAAAAACTTTCGATACAATTACTTCTTCACAAGCCCTAAATGATTGGTTTAAGAGCGAAGGTTGTCCTGGCACTATGCAAAAGTATACATATTCACAATTCTATTGTAGAAGAGGTTTGTCTATGTGCGTGAAAGATCCCATTCATGAGTCAAAAACAATAGAGTTCACCGCATAGAACATTGGTTTTCCTTCTTTTATGACACTATTTCAACTATTCAATGTTATTGATGTGGATTCATTCAATTCTTTCTGAAATAATTGCAATATTCAATCAACAGCATTGATTCTGTGAATACAATTAATTATGTCATAAGTTTATGTCGTTCTTCTCTATCTGCTTCGAAAATTTCTACTTATAACTCAATCGCTATGGATCTTCAATTCCAAAATTACGAAAAGTATGAGATGTTGGAACATTATATACAGAATAGGTATGATTCGGATGCTACGGATAAATCATATTTCATTAGATTCCCTGAGAGGAGACAGCCGCATAAGTCTATTTTCGATATTTGATTGCTGGAGGTTCTTCCAAAGCACAACGGAGCTAAACATATGGAACTGAAGATAGAGAAGATACTATCGTCGACGTTTTTAGAGCAGTTGCAAGCTGAAAGCCGTCAAAAAGCAATTGAAAATGGCATTTCGAAGTCAAAGGGTCCCAGAATTCGCAAGTAGAATAAATTCAGACGCTAAAGGAAGAGCAAATCACAATTCCTCCAGCCTTGTGGTAACCAACGACGACTTAATTTCAGTCACTGGTACCTTCACAAAACAGAAGAAAACCCAGAATTCTATCGACGCATTATATGGACCGATGAAGTTCGCATTACAAGTGACAAGAATTTTCAATAGGCACATGAGCACTGTTGGTCGGATGTCAATCCCCATCGACAGTTGAATATCGAACACCAAGGGCGATACGGTGTCAACGTGTTTTTTATGCGCGCTTCCCAGGAGTAGGCGGTTCGCCTACCTGTTACACCACATAAGTGGGCGCCTGGGAAGAATTGAGGTGTCTGTTGACTCGCTTCTTGAAGAGTGCCAAATTGTAGGATGTTGGGAAGATGCTGGACGGAAGCGAGTTCCACAGCTCACCGGCCCTGTATACAAAGAATTCTTATAGAGAGAGGTTCAAGGGGTCGTTTAATGTACCGCCAAAAACACCTCAAAATAGTCTAGGGAACACTTCTGAATATCGATATATCGTATCCAGAACGATTAATATGGATGATTTTTTTCAAGAAATGAACACCTGCATCAATTTCTCACCAAATTATGTAGAGTGCCGCAACAGATTTCAGTTTTTTTATAAAAAACTAAACATGCAGCAGATGCGACGCTGCTTTATAATCATTTCATGTATTCAGTGTTTGAAATCAGTTAGTTGGCACTTTTCTGTTGTAAGCACAAATAAAGGATTCAAGTTTTGTGATTCGACCATGGAAAGACGACATTTGACTAGAGAAGAGATGTTACGAGCCGTTGGCATGCTCCAAGCTGGGAGCTCATAACGGGAAGTATCCAGGGCTCTGGGAAGTAACCCAAGTGTCATAAACCGTTTATGGTCGCGTTTCAATGAAACAGGTAGCGTAGAAGAACGCCATACAGGTCGTTTCAGGATTACTACAGTCGCCCAAGACCGATTTTTGGTTTTACAAGCCAGAAGAGATCGTACTACCACAGCATCTCAATTAGCTCAAGAGCTACCACGAGTTCATTATGTAAAAATTTCCGACCAAACTGTGAGAAATCGACTGCACGAAGGTCAACTCCACTCCAGACGTCCTTTAAGAGTTCCACAACTGACCCAAGGAAGTCGCGCTGCTCGTTTAGCTTGGTGCCAAGAACACGTAAACTGGGATCAAGAGAGGGGGCCACAGTTCTCTTCAGTGATGAATCTAGATTAAGTTATTATCCCCATTCGGGAAGAATTCGAATATGGAGGGAACCTGGAAAGCAAAACCGTCTCCAGCATGCTCGAGAAGTTGTTAGACAGGAGGCGGATCAGTGATGTTTTGGGAGGTATACGCCTTGGTGGATAACTGACCTCGAACAACCTCACGGGAAATTCTTACGCAAATGAGATAGTTTTACCTGTAACAATGGGTCAAAATCCACTCCTCCAACAAGAGAATGCCCCTCCTCATCGTGCAAGAGTTGAACATTCTTGAAGAGAATGATATCGATCTTCTACCGTAGCCATCCTGCTCCCCATATCTGAATCCCATCGAGCATGTGTGGGACACCCTGAAAAGAAATCTCCTGCGTCAAAACGTCTTCCGTCATGAATAGGAGCTTCGATTAACAGTTCAGGGGGCTTGGAATGACTAAGGCCAAAATGTAATAGACAATTTAATATTGAGCATGCCGCGACGATGCCAAAGTGTCATTATTAAGAGAGGTGGACCTTCTGGGTACTGAAAAATATAATTGCTTCCATATCGTTTCGAAAATATTAGTTCAGGATTTTTTTTGTGTTTTACCAAATTTCGTCATTTTCAAATTTCATTTTTTTTTATAATAGGATTTGGAGAGGTCAAATATTATTTTGTTTTCTTGAGAATACATTATATACAATACATCCTAACAAAAACCGAAAGATTTCTATAAATTCGAATCATCGAATTCATATTTTAAAGATATTGGTAAGTGTCCCTAGACCTTTTTGAGGTGTTTTTGATGATATGAGAACACCTTACCAGCCTAGTATTGCGGCAAAACATGAGTTTTCCCAGAACAAAGTCTTTCAACTCATTGGAGCATCTTCCGTGGAAGTATCTGTAAAACAGAGAAAGGTCAGCAAGTTGTTTTCTGAGAACCAACGATTGGTGATCTCTGGGTGGTCGATGAGGCGCACAGCCCCTTTTTGCACACTATCCAACATCCGAAATGAATGTTTGGGCGCAGATCCCCATACATGGGAACAATATTCCAAAGCAGGTCGAATCTGCGCCTTATGTAGAAGCAACAGCTGAGAAGACGTGAAGTATCGCTTACCTCTAAAAAGAAAACTAAGTTTAGCTGATACCGACTTAGCTATTGCTGATACATGTCCATGGCAGCAAAACCCGGAGTTGACCGTTATTTCGAGAAGATGCATTCTCTGGATGCAATTTGTTGACCCTGCATCATTAGAGGAGGTTCTCCAGCAGGAACTTTTCTAGAAAACGTAGTTGCTTGCGTTTTGCTCGCGTTGAAGCTCACCAGGTTAAACTGACCCCACTCAGATATCATCTGTAAGTCCGCAGCTGTAATCGGCCGCAGACTACTGTGAATGAACTATTTACCATCGTATCATAGATGAGAATATAGTGAAAGCATATTTAAATGAATTAGCATTAGGACGAAGAGGAAATATATATTTTCAGCACGAATCTAACCTAACTTCAAAAGGATTCGAGATATCATCACATGGCGAAATCCCGGAAAATCCATAATTCCAGAATAACTCGTAAACTAAAAAAAAATCTGAAATCCGTTCTCACCAATGAGTTCTCTCAAAAATCGAGCTCGAGAGAGGTTAATTTTTCTCCTTCTACAATATTTCGCATAGCTACCGTTCAAAACATAGCATTTGGTCCACCTTTAAAATTAAAATTTTGCATTGCATTTTTTTTCTGCTTTTAAGGGTTAATGAGTTTTTTACGCTACTAAAAATTCAAGCTTCTAGCATTGCCGCTCGACATGACGGGGGCGTTACCGTGCCACGAGATCTCACATTGATGGGACAATGTTTTCATCGACATCAAAAATCGCTGATCCCTATCAATTGTTGATCACTGTAGTTGAGATTAATTCAACATGTTCTGGCGGACCCTTTCATTTCCATCGTGGGTTTCTGTAGAAAACGATCACAGGAGTCTTATTTGTTCAACGTGTCGGGTTCCGCCTACAGATTTTTATTCATGAAAAGAATGGCTTTCCGACAGCTTTATGAACATCTGGAACGAACGGACTTTCGAAGCAGATCCATCTGGAATAGAAATTCGAATCTTTTGTAAAATGTCAGTTGAGCGAACAGAGCGGTCTAAATTCAATTCCGTCTACAAAAGCCTCCCGGCTGATATTTCATAATATCAGGAATGTTTGTGAAGGAGTTTATGTTCGATGTGGATAATATGGAAGCTGCTTCAGATTTTCAATAGCTTCATTTCGTCGATAAACCGATTAAATTCCTGGAACAATAGTAATAACGTCTAGAAGACTTTTCTTCCAGTATCATTATTAGATAGTTTTCACCATGGGGTGTTTGGAAGGATCTAACAAATATTTGAGAAAGAAAATAACTGAGATGACTAGACTTTTTATACTGTATCATTATTGGATAGTTTTCATCATCGGGTATTTAGAAGGTTCTAACGAACATTTGTGGAAGAAAATAACACTGAGGGCTCTGTCAGTGGCGGCTCGTCTAATTTATAAGTCTAAATATGGGTTGATCGCCAATTATATGACAGAATCGCCCCAAGTTATAACGCCTACAATAATTGATCGATTTCAATTAACCAAAAACCAAATTGCATCTTGAATAACATTCTAACAGACTGAAACATTTGCATTAGTCTTTGACTTTCGTAAATACTGAAAGTTGAGCTTCACTTGGTCATTTCAATTTTTTTTCGATAACTTATTTTTTGAGTACCTTCTACGAAAAATGTATCACTTAAAATGCTTAGTTCAGGAAGAAATTTCATTTATTTTTAAATTCATTGGGTCAAAAGACCCAGGAATGGCATTGACATTCGTCAGCCATCAATATAATAATTCAATGTACCATAACGATTGGATATTTCAACTTTCTTCATTATAATTTACTAACACAATGGTCATAAAACAGGTACACGATACGCCAAGGCACTCATTGAGGCGATTTCAATCTTCATACACAAGCGAGACTTGACTCACGGATTGGAACGAAGGTTCTACAATAGGGAGAAAAACATAGGAGGTCAACGTTGTGAATTTCAAAATTTCAATTCAAGAGAGTTCAAATAGTTGAACAATATTTCATAAACATCCAAATCTTTTGATGATAGTAGGAAATTCAAATTGTATGGTCGATTGAAACTGAGAAACTTCTTTATATCAGTAAGGAATGTTTGAAATTGATGTCGTAAGTTGCTGCAATTCAAAAGGAGATGATCTGGAGTGCCTATCTCACCACAGGAACAAAGTGGATCCTCTTTACGTCCTATTTTGTGTAGATAGTAGGGAGACAGTGCATGCATCTTTTTATGGATTGTTGTGAAAGAGCTATCGAGTTTTAAATTTTTTAAGAAGAAAAGGGCGCTTTGACTATCAGATAAAGTGACTATGTTTTTCAAGAAGAATTATTTTGAATTTTTTCGATATACGAAAGAGTCAACGAAATTGCAAAAAGTTCACCAAAAGAAAATTTTCTCCTAAAGTAAATCTCTCACACAAAGCAAATTTCGAGCCAAAAACAGCAACACCAACTGCTGAATCTGCTGATTTGGAGGCATCTGTGTAGATTTGGTGATATTTTGGAAAATGATGATTAATAAGACAATAAAAACCTTTGGAAGCACCAAACTATATGAGGGGGATAATAACATTGAAATTTATTTTCAATGAAATAAAACTAAAGTATTTAGATTTTCACTATATCAACAAAACTATGACCGATTTCACCACACTGTGGCTTCATCAGATAGATACAAACTAATGAACAGAGTTATTCCTATATATTCCCTATATAGTCTTATTTCCTACTTAATATTACAATAGGTACAAGAGGTATGTTGGAAAACCCATCGGAGTTGCTTACTTTGTGAATAGAAAACATTGAGTAAAGGAGAAGGATTTAGATTTAATTGACCTACCTGAATTCTTTTCTTTGTTGATCTCTAAAATTTCCAATAGATTGAGCTTTTGTCTGTTATTTTCATTGTGTAAAATTTTGAAATTATCATTAAAATTATGGTTTTCTTCGAGTAAGTGATTAGAATAATGGGAATCTTATTTATGATGATTAAAACTACGTTTGTGCTCGGATAATCTAACTTTGAAATTTCTGAAAGTTCTACCAATATAAATTTTATTACAATCCCCACAAGACAGTTTATAAACACCGGATTTATTACTTATATCAATTTTAGATTTGCAGTTTTCGATATGTCGGCCTAAAGAATTATCAGTTCGGAATGCTATATTGAAATTATAATGCGCGAGGAATGATTTTAATTTTAGACTAGGATTACCAATATAAGTTAAGCTGCTGTATTTTTTGTTAGAACTTTTTATACTTTGAAATACTTCCTGGATTGCTTTTTGAAATTTTTTACGTGAAATTATGTTCTCAATCATAGTTGGACTGTAACCGTTATTGACTGCTATTTGTTTAATTATATTTAGCTCTTTTATGAAATTATTTTGTGAAATTGGGATATTAATGAGTCTATGTACCATACTATTGTAAGCTGCTAATTTATGTGGATAAGGATGTGTAGATGAGCTGTGAATAGTAATATCTGTATGCGATGGCTTATGAAAAATAGAAAAATCATGTTTGCCGTTAATTTTAGTATTAGTTAAATCCAGAAAGTTAATGGAGTTTTCTGTTTCTATCTCTAACGTGAATTTAATATTATCGTGAATTTTGTTAATGAATGTTTTGAATAACTCTAATTGTCTGTTTGTGCCAGTGAAACAACAAATGATATCGTCGACATATCTCAACCAATAAAGTGTTTGAATAACGGATGTTCTTGGATAGTTTTTCCAATATTATCCATGAAAATTTCAGCGAGCAGAGGGCTCAGAGGATTACCCATGATTAAACCTTTTTCACTATTATATAATACTCCATTGAAGTTAAAATAATTTTCTTCTAAACAAATTTCTAAAAGGTATAAGATTTATATTATTTATTTGAATGTAATAATAATAGCAAATATTGCTCTGAGAATTTTTTTCTCGCTAAAAGCTGTGACCTCGACGAAAACCATGCTGTGTAGACGGAAACTTATCGTTAGAACCCAACCGCCACTCTAGCCTGAATTTCAACACTCTTTCAAAAGTTTTCAATAAACAAGAACTCAAGGATATAGGGCGATAAGAATCCGCCAATTCAGGATTTTTATTTGGTTTCAAAATAGGTACGACTATTTCATTGATCCGGAATTTTTCCCGTCAGCAATATATTTTTGAAAATGTTCAATGAAATATATTTAGCGTATAAAGGCAAATGATAAAGCATAATGTACTGAATATTATCATAACCTGGTGCTGTGTTTGAATTCGATTTGAGAGATTTGGTTAGTTCAGACAAGGAAAATGGTCTACCAAAGGAATCGTCTTGATGGAGCTCAGATAATTTCAGTTCTGGTTCATATGTACCAGAAGGAGCGACTATTGGCAACCCATCTTGGGTCCAGCTGCTTCTTGCAAAAAGTTGACGAATATTTCTAGCTATTTTAATTTTACCAATATTCCAGAGATATGTAATTGTTGTGTTCTTATTAAGTGAGGAACAAAATTGTTTCCATGACTCTCGCTTGGTTTTCTTCAATATACGTTTAGCGGAAGCCTCAAGTCTTCTATATTAATTAAGTTTTCAAGATTTCATGTTCTTATGTATGCAAAATACGCCTTCCTTTTATCAGTGACTGCGGGTTGACAGTTGTCGTCCCACCAAACTTTATTGAAGGAAGAAAATGCATATTTCTAATTCATCCAAGTAATTGGTGACTGTTTCACGTTTGTAGAAAAAATTTTTCGTCCTAGAAAGTGTTTTGCTCATTATTTCATTTCGGATAACTCACATCTTTCATTTTTATTTTATTTCATTTAAATTCGAGACACAAACCGGAAATTCCCAGTAAGGTGATCACGGTTTAAAAACTGAATTTGTATACAAATTTGCTTAAATACTACATAAAACTTAAATTACAAACCGAAATACCTATAATGAAAAAAATTTACCCCGACAAATGGAAAAGAACTACCTCAAAAGCAAAGATTAATGATATTATGAATTGAATACAGTATAGGCTCTTTATTCGCGGAGTATATGTTGGTATGATTATTTATATGGGATTAGTGGGGATATGTTTCTAGGTGACAAAATAAAAAATGAATATACAAGGTGTTACAAAATAAAATGTCACAACTTGAAGAGGTAAATCTACGTGCAATTTTAAGAAAAGGAGTTCATATAAACATAGGTCCGCAAAAGCTTCATTACGGAGCTACACGGTGTTGAAATTTCCGGTAAAAATTGGTTTTTTCTTCGAAACTCCTGCAGTTTTCGAGATATTCAGCCCAAATTTGGAATGCAAGCTACTTGTAACAGCCTCCATAATTACACGTCCTAAATTTTAACTAGAATCTACAAGATGTTTTCTTTTCCGAAACCATGTCTTCTTTTGCCCTTTCAAACTTTTTTGCAGTACGCCACTGATCAGCGTACAATCAATTTTCGTCATCTTCGTTCAATTTAGAAACTTTTTTGACACCTGTAATTTTTTCGTATCTCCAACCGTTTTCGAGTGAAAAATTATTGAATTTGAATTATTTGAATTGTATGTTATTCGCTAAATAAAAAAAAATAATAGAAACACTTGATAGGTATGTCCAAAATTTGCTTTTATTTTGATAGCTCGTCTTCTGAGACTCAACTTATACTTATTCAATATCAAATTAAAAAAAAGAACAATTAAAAACAAAATAAATTGCAGGAAGTATCTTCCACCTGCAAGAATACAGGCATCTGTCTTTCTTCGCATATTATCACGCACTCTTTGAAATATTCCTAGGGTATTTCTTATCGTGTCACAAGAGGTTATTATTCGATTTCTAAATTCTTCTACAGTTTTCACTGGAGTGGTATAAACTAAACTTTTGAGATATTCCCATAAGAAAAAGTCTGAACTATTAAGTCTGGGGACCTATGCTGGTGCCCCGTCATGCATGAACAACATTATATTTTTCACCAGAAGTAACACATCCTCGAGCAATAAAGGTAACTCCTCCTCAAGAAATTGCCGATAAGCGGGACCGTTTAGTCTGTAAGGCAAAACAATGGCCCAATCAAATAATAATTATTCCGACCCAGACATTTAGTGAGAATTGTTCTTGATGATGAGATTCTTCAATCAAATGGTGGTTTTCCTCAGCCCAATAATGATAATTGTGAAAATTTGCGATAACAGTTCTCGAAAAGTTAGCTTCGTCTGTGAACATTATTTCACTATCATAATGAGCATTTTCCCTATTTTCATCTAAGAACCATCGGCAGAAATTCAGTCTTGACGTAAAATCTCGAGGAAGTAGAGTTTGGACGCGTTGAATATGAAACGGGTACAATAAAAAGTCGTGGAGTATCCTCCAAACTAGAACATGTGAAATATTCAACTGCTTTCCAATTCTTCTTGTACTCACAAGAGGATTCAAATCAATACAATTCAAAACTGCTTCCTCAATATCTGGAGTTCTCATAGTTAGAGTTGCACCTTTTAAATGATTATTTGCTGTAAAAATCTAACCTTCTGTGGATATTTGAAAATGTTCGCCTGTCTGGTGTTACTCGATTTGGAAAGTGCACCTGATATAATCGCCTAGCTTCGGTTGTGTTTTAGTCAGTCAGACCGTACATGTAATGGATATCAGCCAATTCGGCGTTAATAAAATTAACTATTTTTTCTTACAACAATAGCTTGAAAAGTCTCAAAACTGATCGTTAATTTAATAAACAATTCGATCAGACACTGGTTCAACTTTAGCAACTGTCAAAATAAATAAATAAAAAAAAATCAAATCCTACTAGCCTTTTTTCAATAAAAGTGTTTTCAATTCAGCGAATGCATACAAACGTTTAATAATTTTTTGCTCGAGAACGACGAGCTATCAAAATAAAAGCAAATTTTGGGCATACCTATCAAGTGTTTCTATTATTTTTTTTTATTTAGCGAATAACATACAATTCAAATAATTCAAATTCAATAATTTTTCACTCGAAAACGGTTGGAGATACGAAAAAATTACAAGTGTCAAAAAAGTTTCTAAATTGTACGAAGATAACGAAAATTGATTGTACGCTGATCAGTGGCGTACTGCAAAAAAGTTTGAAAGGGCAAAAGGATACATGGGGTAAAGGAAACAACTTGTGAATTCCAGTTAAAATCTAGGACGTGTAATGATGGAGGCTGTAAAAAATAGCTTGCATTTCAAGTTTGGGCTGAATATCTCAAAAACTACAGGAGTTTCGAAGAAAAAACCAATTTTTTCAGGAAATTTCAATCCCCTGTAGCTCCGTGACGAAGCTTTTGCGGACCTATGTTTATATGAACTTTTTTTCGTAAAATTGCAAGTAGATTTACCCCTTCAAGTTGTGACATACTATTATGTAACACCCTGTATAAAAAAGATCAATTCATTTGAGGTTTTTGACTATATTGATTAATCATTATCTTCAGGCTTAGTCAATGGTTTATAGAATTGTTTAATTTTTTCCTTGGCAGTATTTAAAAGCTCCTTCAATTCAGACTGATATTCAGCAGTGACATTAGAAATTCGCCTCTTGAAAATAACAGTTCGTTCCAAAGACAGATCAATGTTCATAAAGAAATCACAAATCTCATTTACCATTCTTAAACCTTCACTAACATTTTTCAAATTAAATGACACTTTTCTAGTACTTGTTGAAGCCTCATATTCAATAGACTGTGAATTTAACATTTCCTCCAAGACGGTTTCAGTCGAATTCAGATCTTACGATTCAAGCAACTCCTGAATGTCATTTGATTTTATCTATTCGAACCCATTTCGTTTTATTTCATTCGCAATAACTGCAAGGTTTGCAGTTTAAGTATGAATTGGGTGACTTAGCTCATAAAAGCGCTCCTGGATAAACTACGCCAGGGGTGCTCAAACTTGAACTGCTGGTGATCTACCTCAACATTTTTAGACTACTTACGATCGAGTCTGAGACGCTGCAAGTATGTGTGATGCAGGGTTGTCATACATACACGATACACCCTACCTATCTACCTACCTACCTAGGTAGGTACACATATATAGATATTAACTTTCCGCACAATATACATTATTTTAGTCAAGGTTTGGGTTAGGTTTAGTTAGGTTCTTCTCTATTTGCCTTAGATTCGGATATTTATCTTCAGATATCTCTCTTCATTCTTTATCCTCTCCTGAGGATGTAGCGACTAATGAAATGTCATCAATGAAAGTTTTCCATTCCTTTCTATCCTGTGCCATTACAACTAGAGAATGCATGGGTCGGCCTGTTGTTTCTGTAATTTGATCCATCCATCGTGTTGGGGACCTTCCTCTTCCTCTCTTTCCATCTACTTTCCCTGAATAATGATTTTTCCAAATTCTCTGGTCCTCTTCTCATGATGTGTCCGAAGTATCTCAATATTTTGAGTTGAATTGCACTCGAAAGTCTTTGTTTTATGCGGAGTTGCTTTAGAATCGATGTATTCGTTCGGCGTTGTGTCCATGGGATGTTAAGCATCTTTCTCCAACACATCATTTCTGTCTCGTCGATTTTTCTTCTTTCGCTCATTCCAAGGGACCAAGATTCGCAGCCGTATGTGAGAATTGGAAAGATGAGGCACTTCATAAGCCTGGTTTTAGTGGAAATAGCGATATTTCGATCGGCCCAAATTTTATTCATTCTTTTCGTAGCTACCTTGATTAGTTCGCATCTACGTTTAACCTCTCGTTCTACGTTTCCTACGTTTGTTATCAAGGATCCCAGATAAAGATATTCTTGCACTACATCAAACCTATCAATTTGCTTTTTTCTGGTTGATTGTTGTTCATCCTGTCCACGATCATGATTTTGTTTTAGAAACATTCAGTTCCAAGCCAAGTTCCGTACGCTCTCTCCACTCTGCTAACAAGCTCAGTCAGTTCTTCCTCACTTGTTGCCAGGAGGACCGTATCATCCGCGAATCTCAGATTATTTACACATCTTCCGTTAATTGGTATGCCGCCCTTCCATCCGTCTAATGCCTTTCTCATTATGTATTCAGTGTATATGTTGAATAACTGAGGAGAAAGAATACACCCTTGCCTCACTCCCTCTTTGGTTTGAATTTTGATGACAGTATTTCATTGATTTTCACAGTATCCCTGGTTTCATTATATAGGTTGATGATTAAGGCACACAAGTGATCCGGTACAGCCATATTCCCTAGAACGATCCACAACTTATTCCATTTCACTCTATCGAAAGCTTTTTTATAATCAATGAAACATATGTATAGGGGTATATTGAACTCTCTGGCTTTTTCTATTATTTGCCTTAAATTTATCAAATGCTCTCTAGTCCTCTTCCTTTAACAAATCCTGCTTGCTCTTCCGGGATTTGGTGTTGTAAAAGTTCTTCAGTCTTTCGTTGATTATTGTCAGCATTATTTTGCTCGTATGTGAAATAAGTGTTATCGTTCTGTAGTTTTCGCATTTTCTGTTACTCCCTTTTTGTGAATTGTGATAATTGTGCCTTGTGTCCAATCTCTTGGCCATTGTGTTGTTTTCCATATTTTATTACACAAGTGGTGTAGGCTTCAGTGCCCTCTTCTCCTATTCCTTTTAGTATTTCGGATGTTATTTTATCGTTGCCTGGAGATTTGTTATTTTTAAGTTTATGGATAGCTGACGTAATTTCGCTCTGCAGTATGAAAGGTTCTTCTTCGTATTCTTTTATTTCGTGTTCATTAATTTCCTTGTTTTCGGCGTAGGGTTTCTCGCAATAGATCCTCCAAGTCTCTGCTATTTCTTCTCTGTCTGTAACAAGTTTACCATTTTCATCTTCTATAGGCCATGTTTTTGGTTTGAATCCTCGGGTCAAGTATTTAATTTTTCGAAAAAGATCTCGTGGTTGGTTAGAATGGCTATGAACTTCTATTTCTTTGCATATGTTGGAAAAATACTCGTTTTTATCTCTTTTACATGAACTCTTAATTTCATCGCTTATCTCTTTGAAGGCTTTCTTGTTGTTAGTATCAACCTTTCCTTTATTTGAAATTTTTCTTCTTTCTTCGACCAGTTTCAATGTATAGTCAGAGATCCAATGTTTTCGTTTGAGAGGAGGTTTTGAACGTTCTGTCTCTGCGGCGTTTCTTATCCAGTTTTTTATTTCTGTCCATTCTTCTTCCGGAGTTGTTTCTTCTATCAGAGTTGGCTTAGTTGTCTTCAAAGTGTCTTGAAGCTGTTTCCAGGCCCTACGACCAATCTTTTTCAGGCTTTCTCGTCACGGGTGTTTTGAGTTTCAACTGTATTTTAGCTGTTAAGAGTTGATGGTCTGTACCGCAACAAGCTCCCGGATAGGTCTTGCAGTTTGTTACCGAAGATCTCCATCTAGTTCTCATCATGATATAGTCAATTTGGTTTCGAACTTATCGCTTGGACTTTTCCATGTATAAAGTTTTCTAATATGATTCATGAAAGTAGTGTTCATGATTGTGAACTCATTGTCAATAGCAAATTGTATTAATCTGTCCCTCTTTCATTCCTCTCACCGATTCCGTATTTACCGACAATGTTTCGGATATGGTCATCTGTATTAGTGTTTCCTACTTTAGCGTTAAAATCTCCCATAACCATTGTGATCTCTGTTGGGAATCTTGCAAAGCGTCAATGAAAGTTTGTTATAAAAATCTTCTATATCGTTCTCACTTGCATTAGCTGTGGGAGCATACACTTGTAATATATTCAGTGCCCTTGGTTTTGTGTTTAGTCTTATGTTTATTATACGGTCGTTGATTGTCTGGATGTCTGTTAGGAAGCTTTGTATTCTGGGTGTCACTAATACCGCTACTCCGGCAAAATTTTGTCTATCGTCCGATGCAAAGTGGATAAAGTTGTTGTTACTCGTATGGAAAAATCCCTGACCAATCCAATGCGTCTCTGCGAGACCCAGGATGTCTATTTGGTGTTTCTTCATTTCTCCCTCTATCAGCGCTAATTTTCCGGTCTGGTTCTTAAGACCTCTAATGTTCCATGTGCCAACATGAAGTTCTTTCCTCAGTTGTAAAGCTGTTCCAGTAGCTGAATTTCCAGACGAAGCCTGGTTCCCTACTCCTGTCTGGCCGGTCGCCCATTTCACACTACTCGACCCGGAATCAAGGTAGCGCCGGTTGTCAGTCGGATCGCTTGACTGATCTATTACTTTCTGTGACATTATTCATTAGTTCTCTTGGGAAGTTTTATGAGATGGTTTCCCCTTGCCTTTCTCATCGCATTGCAGAAACCATTGAGACTGATGCAGTCGTGCCCTCTGGTGTCCATCATCTTCAGATATAAAACACCAGAAATTTGTATCACATGCTGTAGCTTTCAGATGTATATCTGATATAATCTGCACCAACTCATTTTCAACAGAACATGAGTTCATATTAAACTGACTTGCTATTTCAGTAGCTAATTCCTCAATGTTTTTACATGAAAGAAGGATAACTCATAAATGATGCTATATTTGCCAATTAACTGCAGCCTCATGCGTATCATAATTCAACTGAGGAATCCTTGCTTTCAAAGACGGAAAATGTTTCAGATGCTTTCTTTTCAGTTGATCTATCATAAGTTGCAATTTACATTTGAATGCATTTACTGCGCTAATCATCTCAATAATAGTATTTCCTTTACCTTGAAGCTCCAAGTTAATGCTGTTTAAGTTCATTGTGATGTCAGTCAAAAATGCCAAATCAGTCAGCCATTTTTCGTTTTTCAACATCTGAGTATCATCACCTCTTTCGTCTAGAAAAGCTGTTATTTCGGGCAATAATTCTTGAAACCTCTCAAGGAATTTTCCGCGACTCAACCACCTGACGTCCATGTGAATAACTAAATCAGTGTGTTCAGCTGACTTCAGCAACTTAAAGAGCCGCCGTTGCAAGCTACGTGCACGGATGGAATTCACAATTTTTGTTGCAATGCCCATAATTTCCTTCATGTTTAAAATTTTTGTGTTCAAAAATTGTTGATGTATAATGCAATGGAAAGAAAAAATAAAGGGAAGAGGCATGATTGTCATAAATTCTTCCTTAGCCAACATCTCATTGAATACCATCCGAATAAAAATACACAGCTGAACAGTGTCTTTCATATCTGTGGATTCGTCGAACTGTAAAGAAAAGTATATACATTTCATGATATCATGTTTTAGTTTATCTGCCACGTCCTGACTCATGACTTCAATACGCCTTGTGACAGTCGTGCGAGATAACGGAAGTTCTCTAATAACAGACATGATTTATGTTTTGTTTTTAAAATCTCCAATTAAAGTCTCACCCACTTCAATAAATGCTTCCTTCACAACCGATCCATCTTCGAATAGTTTCTTGTGTTTCGCCAATATATGAGATATTTCAAATGACTCGATCGTAGCAGCTTTTGATTGTTTGTTGGTCTTGTGATCATGGTTTGTTCTTTTTTCAAACAAAAATCAAATCACGTACTTTTCGTTTTCTTATTTCACTATGTGGCGGAAAATCCTTTTCATAGTTTTTATGAATCGTTTTATCATGCCTCTCTAAGTTACCACGCTTAGGTATTGCAACTGAGGCATGACAAACAAGACAAATACACTTATCCTTCACCATACAAAAGAAAAATTCTTCCTCCCAATCGTTATTAAAATGATACGTTTCAAATTTCTTCGCTGCACTCATTTTGTACTATTTAATAATAAACTTCGTATACACATAGTATTGCCTTCAAGTTACAATTCAGAATGACTCCAATTCCTGCAGGCGCAACATTTATATCGGCGTGAACGAAAGTCGTGAATGTTCCCGTCAAACGCGCCGCCCGAAATTTCTAGAAAAGCGGCAAGAATAAAAACGCGGCTTTTCTTTGACAAGTACCGCGCGTTCCTTTGATAAAGCCGCCTTTTGCCGCTAGCAGAGTGTTATTTTATTACGTAATACATTTTTGTAGTTTATAGTTACCTACTTATTAAAAAATTTTTTCTTTTCGAGATTTATACTCAAAAAGCACTCGCGATCGACCGTTTGAGCACCCCTCAACTACGCGAACTAGAACCAAGATCTCTCGCCCTTTTCTTCATTAGTTCATTAGATAAGACAGACTTGTATGGCGAGCGAGACCCTAGCGCGAACAGAGCTAGGCAAGTCTCCCTATCGTTCGCTCTCTGTCTGCACCAGCGCTTATTTCTTATCATTCAGTAAGTGAATGTGTTATCTCGGGTAAATGGCGGCAGAACTATAAAATTTCAACGCTGCGTAAGAAACAATGATTACTTTATTTTGTTTGTATTATGTTAAACTCATCCGGTACTTTGATTGATTGCTGTCAAAATCAATACGATATAAAGAAGTCTATTACAAATAAAAGGAAAAAAGGAAAAAGAATATACACAATTTACAAGTTGAAACTATGATTATTATAATGTATGTGAAGTAAAAACAACAGTTTGTCGGTGTCAATTATACGTCCTGATCTTCCAAGGTTGCCACTCGAGCTTATATTTTATAGTAGCAAGAACCTACTCCTGGACTTAGACTTTTGTAGCTTCAAAGCCTAAGGCCAAGGTAACTGCTTTATCCGGAGAAAGGTAATCCAAAGTTCGTAGTGAGGATGAATTCAAAATAAACCCTGGATACGTAGTCTTATCAGGTTAAATAACTCTTTATTCAACTCAAAATCATAACAAACATTACTCTTGAAAGGAATCAGGAAAATCAAACAAATTTCATTCATATAACAGGAACAATGCGCCAGAGAAAGAATATTAACTCTGCATAGAAAAATTTTAAGTCGATACAGGTGCATCATTTCGTTGAATGGAAATCGAAATAAATCTTTCGTAAAAGATATCACATGCACTGGACTCACGAGTGTGAATTTTATAATGTAAATATGTGAACTTAATGCTACTGCCAGGAAATCCTCAAAATGCAGAATAAAATTGAACTTTGATGACTCTGGAGTTTTGAAAGCTGACGGATATCCCGAAAGACCGGCGTCCCAGAAGCGATCAATTATTGGATGATTACTCATTCTTTTGTTGTTAACTATTATTCATTTTTTAGGAAGGACGATTTCAAAATTTATGCATAATTGAAGACTCCTCATCGAAAAACAATGATTATATCACGATGAGATTTCGATGATGATTATTGTCTGTTTCTCACCATTGAAATATAAAAATAGATCTTATTCATGGATATTCAGATTTAATGCGAGGAGCTTCAATAATAATTGGGAATCGTGGTTATTACATCATCATTTCTGATTGATTAGTTCAGGCATTCCTAAAATATCGTAAATCATCGCGTTCGTGTTGAATTTACGGTCCAGTTCCACAGGAGGTCGGTTCTATTTGAAATTTTGCTTTGATCGAGCATTAGTTATTTCCTTTAATCTCTAAGGGAGACGTAGACCGCAATAAGGTTCTTCAATCTGACAGGGTTTCTGGCTATGACCTTGATTTCCTCATTCTTCACATTGATGAAAACTTGTAGTCTTCAGTCATGTATGAAGGAGAAAACACTCCACAGTAGACTTGAATACTTTGAGATTGGTTTCTCTTCTGAGCTTTTTGAACTCCGAATATATAGGGGGACTGCAGCTCTTGCATTTCCTACTGACTGCACTGCATCCCCATTTGCAATTCTGCCTAGATACAGAAATTTTTTTACTTTCTCTATAGTTATGCTTATGATCCCTAGTTTCTCAGTTTTTTGTTGTATATGAACAAATAAGTGTAATATGAAACAGATATTTATCAGCTTTCCTCAGGAACGAAAGTCTCCTCGTGAACTGCGTTGTGGATGAAACTTGAAGCCTGTATTTTCAGAAACAAGATCATATTTCGAAATTATCCACTATTTATTTTTCTGTCTACTTGACTATCATCTCTTCTAGCGTCGTAATATGGACTTCTGCTCTCATTTGTTCGTTTGATTTGTACCAGGGGCTCCCAATTGCGTCCCTACTATCTTGTTCAGTGTCTCTTGTGATATTATTTTCCTGTAGGAATTCGTTTTCGTGAACCATATTTCTAACCTGAACCATATTTTATGATTTTCATTTTGTTCTCTAGCGACAGTTTGCTGATCCTATTTAGAAGCGAATATAGAAATCCTTGCACCTGCCTCGCTTTCTTTGCGTTTTCTGCCATTTGACTATGGAATTTCAGGTTTTTGTCTATCAATATTCCGAAGTATTTCGCCTCATTTTTTCATTCCACCTTCTGATTGGCTATTTTTATTCCTTCCGGTCTCTTCGCATCCTTCTCTCTGTTTTTACGGTCGAAGTATACTGCAACTGTCTTGTTTACGTTGACTTTGACTCTCAATTTTTCGAGGTAGTCTAACAGTTTATCGCTATCTTTTTGCAGTCTCTTTGTTATAGTTTTCTTGTTCCTGTGCGATGTATAGATTGCTGTATCGTCAGGAAACTGTGCTATCTTCGAGTGTTTCATTTCAAGTTTATATATATATATATATATATATATATATATATATATATATATATATATATATATATATATATATATATATATATATATATATATGAACAGTAGTGTAGTGTCCCAGTATTGATCCTTGTGGAACTCCGGCCTTTATTGTTCTTTCTTCAGATTTGGCATTCTCTATTCATACTATAAACTTTCTGTTTCTTAAGTGCGATGCCGTTGTGTTTACTAGTTTGTTTAGAAATTTCGTTACAAGCTAGTGAACATAGCAGCATCTTAGTCAAAAGTCAAGAAGTTTATAGTGCTGCTTACTGCTCCAATCCCCAAACGCCAACACTCATCTTCCCACCAATCACTATATCAATGGTACGCCCACTTGAGCCTATAAAAGTTCTGGATAAATAAAGATAACTGAGGTGACCTTGAAGTCTCAACTAATAAGCCTGCGACCACACATAACGGCAGAAAAGAATGATTTTGAGGTGACGCCAAAGCCATTAATTTTCGTCTAATGAACTATTGATTTCAACGAAACTTATGATGTGTGGACGTTCCCATAAGTTAACATTGGTTGCGGTTCGTCTAGAGCATTTCTCCGGTGGTGCCACCTCAAAATCATCCGTTGCTATGTGTGGTCGCAGTCAAGTTGATTTGATTTCCTTTTCTTTTCTTATTTGAGTTATGTTGAGTTTGTTTTGAATGAAGTTGAAGCACTGTTGTACTAACTTATTTTATTTTGCTTTTGATTTTAGACGTGTTAGAATAACAGACTTTTTCCATACGTGTTCATCGTCATTCAGCCCTGAACTGTCCACTGCTGAACAAAGGTCTCCCTAAGGCATTTCCATCTTTCTCTATTCTGTGCGGTTGCCATCCAATTGATGCGGATTCTTTTTACGTCATCGGTCCATCTGGTTGGAGGTCGGCCTCGGCCTCGGCTTCGCTTATCTGCTCTTGGTCGCCATTCCACAATTTTCCTCGTCCACCTTCCGTCGTTCGATCTTACAATATATCTTGCCCACCTCCACTTAGCTCCTGTCGCTCTCTCCAAAACATCATCCACGCCTGTCCTTCTGCGAATCTCCTCGCTTCGAATTATTTCTCTTAGACCTATTCCCAGCATCGATCGTTCCATCTTGCGTTGTTTTTTTTTGTAGTTTCCTGATGTTGTTCTTCTGAGCAGTTCTGCTGTTTGGTTGTCTCTATCAATCCTCACTTCATGCCCCAGATGTATGTAGCTATGGATCATTTGTATCTGATTGTTGTCGACTAAATTGATCATCATCTTTGTTTTTTCGAAATTTATCCTCAGTCCGACCGCCTGTATTGCGTTTTTTAGTTCTCAGATCATAATAGCGGCTTCTCTTAGATTGTCAGAGATGGGTCCGATATCATCGGCGAATATAAGATGATTGAGTCTTTCCTCATTGATACTAATGCCCTTGTTTTTCCATTATAACCTTTTGAGAGCATTTTTTAGGACAGTGATGAATAGTTGAGGCGATAGAGCATCACCATATCTTACGCCCCTTCCTGTTTTGATCTTCTTTGTTTGGGAGTGAAGGTTGATCGTTGTTGTATATATTTTTGAAGACATTTGTGTATCGATGGTCGATTCAGCATTCATTCAATGATTTCATAATGGCCGTTAATTCTACCGTATCAAACGCTTTGTGGAAAATACCAAATGTCAAGACTAAAAGTCTATTATATCCAATAGTCTTTTCGATCAAGGTTTTCAAGCACTGTAGGTGGTCGTTAGTGCCGTAACGAACTCGAAATCCAGCCTGATCTCTTGGTTGGTAGACCTCAAATTTCGATTCTAGTTTATTTGTAAGAATTCTGGTGTACAGCTTGTAGAGATGATTAAGCAAGCTGATTGGCCTGTAGTTTCCTAGCCTTGTCTTGTCTCCTTTTTTATAGAGCAGTATCGTAAATGAGTCGCTCCATGAGGTTGGGATTTTCTGATTATGTAGGCATAGATTAAAGAGTTCTAGGATCTTCTTTATCAATATTGGTCCTCCCAGCTTTGAAGCCTCCGTTTCCACCTCATTCATTTTATGAAGTGCGTAGTATAATTCATCACAGGATATATCGGGTATTTCTTCGGATCCTTGGTTTTGAATCTTTTGTAGTGGTTCCTCTCTTGTCTGATCTATTTGAGACTTATATAGGGCTGTGTAGAATTCTTCTACTATTTTTACTAGTTTATCTATATCCATTACTATACCACCGTTCTCGTCTTCAAGCTGAAATATTTCTTTCTTGCCATTTGTGATTTTTTTCCTCATGACCTTCACACCTTTGTTTTCCTCAATAGTTTTTAGTATTTGTTCATTTTTGCATTGTCTTATGTCCTTCCGAATAGCTTTCGATATCTCCTTATTGATGGCCTTCATCTCATGTGGTTCCGTGTTAACATCGCTAGCCTTGTTTCTCCGTTCCTTCATTTTTTCTTATTTTCTAGACTTATTCTTATTCTATATGTTTTACAATAACAGAATTGTCTTGTCTTCTCACTATACACAACCATTTTTTTTTTAATATGTACACTGAAATTAACTAAGGTTGGTCCAAACATTTAGGGATGAATAGATTTCATTGGTCAGAAAAAATTAATCATAACTTTTCGGAAAATTCACCGACAAGTTGTCTAAATCTAAAACTAGGTACCTACGCAAACCTAAAAATAATATCCTCATCCGGCTTATTGTACAAAACTGGCAAAAGGACAGTTTATTGAATGCTTATGGTAATTGAATATAAAGTAATATGGCAGGGGTGCCCAAATGGTCTATCGCGAGTAATTTTTGAGTAGATCTCGAGAAGAAAAAAGATTTTAATAATTAGATAACTTAACTACAAAAATTTATTACGTAATAAAATAACACTCTGCTAGCGGCAAAAGGCGTCTTTATCAAAGCAACGCGCGGTACTTGTCAAAGAAAAGCCGCGTTTTTTATTCTTGCCGAAATTTCGGGCGGCGCCTTTGACAGGAACATTCGAGACTCGTTCACGCCGATATAGATGTTGCGCCTGAAGGAATTGGAGTCATTCTAAAATTGTAACTTGAAGGCAATACTACGTCGATACAAAGTTTATTATTAAAAAGTACAAAATGAGTGCAGCGAAGAAATCTAAAACGTATCATTTTAATAACGATTGGGAGGAAGAATTTTTCTTTTGTATGGTGAAAGATAAGTGCAGTTGTCTTATTTGTCGTGCGTCAGTTTCAATACCTAAGCGTGGTAACTTAGAGAGGCATCATAAAACGGTTCATAAAAACTATGATAAATATTTTCCGTCACAGAGTGAATTAAGAAAACGAAAAGTACGTGATTTGATATCTTGTTTGAAAAGAGAACAAACCATGTTCACATGACCAGCCAAACAATCAAAAGCTGCTACGATCGCGTCATTTAAAATATCTCATATATTGGCAAAACACAAGAAACCATTCGAAGATGGATCGGTTGTGAAGGAAGCATTTATTGAAGCTGGTGGGACTATTTGGAGATTCTGAAAATAAAACAGAAATCATGTGTGCTATTAGAGAACTTCAGTTATCTCGTCCGACTGTCACAAGGCGTATTAAAGTCTAAGTCAGGACATGGCAGATAAACTAAAATATGATATGATGAAATGTACATACTTTTCTTTACAGTTCGACGAATCCACCGATATGACAGGCACTGCCCAGCTGTGTATTTTTATTCGGATGGTATTCAATATCATGTTGGCTAAGGAATCTTTGACAATCATTTCTCTAAAGGGGAGACCCGTGGCGAAGATATATATGACGTTTTCTTCAATTTTGTAAAAAAGTACAAGCTACCAATATATAAATTAGTGTGCATTACAACCCATGGAGTACCAGCAATGACTGGAAACAAAAAGGGTTTTGTGGCATTGTGTTAAGCTAATGAAGAATTCCCTTCATTTTTTTCATTCCATTGCATTATATATCAACAAGTTTTGTGTTCAAAAGTTTTACACGCGAAGGAAATTATGGCCATTGAAACAAAAATTGTAAATTCCATCCGTGCACGTAGCTTGCAACGGCGGCTCTTCAAGTTGCAGTTGGAAGATAGGGAGTCAGCTGAACACACTGATTTAGTTCTTCACACAAGAATTATTACCGGAAATAACAGCTTTACTAGACGAAAGAGGTGATGACTCAGATGTTGAAACACGAAAAATGGCTGACTGATTTGGCATTTTTGACTGACATCACAATGCAATTGAACACCATTAACTAGGAGCTTCAAGGTAAAGGAAAAACTATTATTGAGATGATTAGCGCAGTAAACGCATTCAAAAGTAAATTGCAACTTATGATAGATCAACTGAAAAGAAAGGATCTGAAACATTTTCCTTCCAGCAAGGATTCCTCAGTTAAATTTTGATACGTATGAGGTAATTCGAAATGCGTTTTTATGATTGCAGTAAATTGGCAAATATAGCATCATTTATGAGTTATCCTTTTCCATGTCAAAACATTGAGGAATTAGCTACTCAAATAGCAAGTCAGTTTAATATGAACTTATGTTCTGTTGAAAATGAGTTGGTGCATTATATCAGATATACATCTGAAAGCTACAGCATCTGATACAAATTTCTGGTGTTTTATATCTGAAGATAAATAACCGAATCTAAGGCAAATCGCCCTTCAGCTGACTGCAATATTTGGGTCAACTTACTTGTGCGAGTCTGCATTTTCTGAAATGAAGATAATTAAGTCGAAATATCGCAATCGACTAACTGACGATAATATGTCATTGCGATTAGCACTCAGTGGTTACGTACCATCTTATGAAAAGTATGCTGAGGACATGCAGTGCCACGCTTCAACATCCAAAGTCACTCCTTAGTTAAGTTTAACACCATATGTAACTCTTTTGTTTTGTAACAACCAATAAACTCGCAATTCTGAAAAACTATGAGAAGAACCTAACCTTACCTAACCTAACCCAAACCTTGACTAAAATAATGTATATTGTGCGGAAAGCTAATATTTATATATGCTACGGTACACCCTGCCTAGGTAGGTAGGTAGGGTGTATCGTGTATGTACGACAAGTCTGCATCACACATACTTGCAGCCTCTCAGAATCGATCGTAAGTAGTCTAAAAATATTGAGGTAGATCGCCAGCAGTTCAAGTTTAAGCACCCCTGTACAGAACAGATGATACTTAATAATTTTATTTCAAATACCATAGATTTGAAATAAAATTATAAAGTATCATCTGTTCATCCCAACTGTGTCGATTTTATGCTAATATGTACCAATAGATTTAGTTCCTAAATTCCAAGAATATATACAAGTTCTCAACATAAGTATTTACATCGATTTGAACTTGTGATCTAGACCACTGTACTAGACAGCGGCTATGCAAGTGACAGAATCGACAACAAGAAATATATCGTAATTAGCGGTCGCCTTGGCTACAGCCTTGCCTAAGGCGCTCGACCAAACACTCCCGTCGAAAGACCGATACTCAAATACAGAATTTAAACTTGTTCACATTCGTACGCGGAATTTCGATTCGGCATCGGAACAGGTTGGTCGATCAAAAACGAAACCGTTATATAAAATATTCAACATCTACATCACTCCTACGAAGTATAATAACATACATCCATATTGCGGTAAACAAGATTTACAACAAGAATAATCACAATTTTTGGTAATTATGCCGTTGAATCCTCTCAGCGCCGATGGCCTTCAAAATTTAGTATGTTAAATAGATATTTATGCTTCTTGATTTGATGTAAATATCTTAGAAGCAGAAAACACAAATCCCCGCATACACTACCAATTAATGAAGTGGAAATGGTATATGATAAATATATTCAAGTCGTTTTATTCTTCCAGGAAATTTGTTCTGACTCCCGATGAAAGTGAAACTAGTATTACATTATTAGCAGATGAAGTCTGGAACGGCTATATTTACGTATGAAACAGCGTGTTCTGTGCGATTCGATATAGGAAGATATAAATTTTCCAATCGGTATATATATATATATATATATATATATATATATATATATATATATATATATATATATATATATATATATATATATATATATATATTAAACACCTCAAAAAGTCTAGGAACACCAATATCTTTAAAATATGAATTTGATGATTCGAATTCATAGAAATCTTTCGGTTTTTGTTAGGATGTATTGTATATAATGTATTTTCAAGAAATACAAAATAATATTTGACTTCTCCGAAGCACCTATTATAAAAAAAAATTTCAATTTGCAAATGACGAAATTTGGTAAAACACAAAAAAAAATCCTGAACTAATATTTTCGAAACGATATGGAAGCACTTATATTTTTCAGTACCCAGAAGGTCCACCTCTGTTATTAATGACACTTTGGCATCGTCGCGGCCTGCTCAATATTAAATTGATTACATTTTGGCCTAAGTCATTCCAAGCCCCCTGAACTGCTAATCGAAGCTCCTGTTCATGATGGAAGACGTTTTGACGCAGGAGATTTCTTTTTAGGGTGTCCCACGCATGATCGATGGGATTCAGATCTGGGGAGCATGAAGGCCACGGTAGAAGATCGTTATCATTCTCTTCAAGAACGTTCAAGACAACTCTAGCACGAGGAGGGGCATTACCTTGTTGGAAGAGTGGATTTTGACCCATTGTTTGGAGATAAGGTACCACTACAGGTAAAACTATCTCATTTGCGTAAGAATTTCCCGTGAGGTTGTTCTGTATGAAAACGAGGTCAGTTCTTTCACTAGACGTATACCTCCCCAAAACATCACTGATCCGCCTCCCTGTCTAACAACTTCTCGAGCATGCTGGAGACGGTTTTGCTTTCCAGGTTCCCTCCATATTCGAATTCTTCCCGAATCGGGATAATAACTAAATCTAGATTCATTACTGAAGAGAACTGTGGCCCACCTCTCTTAATTCCAGTTTACGTGTTCTTGGCACCAAGCTAAACGAGCAGCGCGATTTCCATGGGTCAGTTGTGGAACTCTTAAAGGACGTCTGGAGTGGGGTCGACCTTCGTGCAGTCGATTTCTAACAGTTTGGTCGGAAATTTGTACATTATGAACTCGTGATAGCTCTTGAGCTAATTGAGATGCTGTGGTAGTACGATCTCTTCTGGCTTGTCAAACCAAAACTCGGTCTTGGGCGACTGTATTAATCCTGAAACGACCTGTATGGCGTTCTTCTACGCTACCTGTTTCACTGAAAAGCGACCATAAACGGTTTATGACACTTGGGCTACTTCCCAGAACCCTGGATACTTCCCGTTGTGAGCTCCCAGCTTGGAGCATGCCAACGGCTCGTAACATAAAACGTAAAATAAGTAAAAAAAACTGAAATCTGTTGCGGCATTCTACATAATTTGGTGAGAAATTGATGCAGGTGTTCATTTCTTAAGAAAAATCATCCATATTGATCGTTCTGGATACGATATATCGATATTCAGAAGTGCCTAGACTTTTTGATATATATATATATATATATATATATATATATATATATATATATATATATATATATATATATATATATATATATATATATATATATATATATAGGATTTATATTTTTCATGAAATCAGCAATCAAACTGATTTCATGAAAAATATAAATCCACCACCTGGTAATTAATACCATTGCCAGGCAATGATTATAATCAAAACATATCCTGGAGTAATTATATATTAGGATATATATATATATATATATATATATATATATATATATATATATATATATATATATATATATATATATATATATATATATATATATATATATATATATATGGTAGATTGATATATTCTCATTACATTTAACGTTATCCTAATATATAATTACTCCAGGATATGTTTCGATTATAATCATTGCATATATATATATATATATATATATATATATATATATATATATATATATATATATATATATATATATATATATATATATATATATATATATATATATATATGGTAGATTGATATATTCTCATAACATTTAACGTTATCCTAATATATAATATATATATATATATATATATATATATATATATATATATATATATATATATATATATATATATATATATACTGATTCCATATAATTTTGGTTGTGTGTAGACATTCAGGATAATACAAAATTCAAATGTTTCGATATACATATTTCTAAGAATATTTTCTCACAAATTTTTCCTATGTACAAGATTTTAATTTTTCTTTATAATTGTTTTTCCAAAAACATTGAATATACGTTTAAATATTCAAATACTTTCAATGTGTAAACAAGGGCACGTGATGATTCTTTCTGAAACTTGAACATCATGGTGACAAGAAAATATTGAAAATATTGAAAACGAAAATGAAAACCAATGATTTTTATTCAAATTTTCTGCTAGAAAACCACTACACTATAAATACGCCTAAATGAATATCAGCCTCATAGAAAATAGAATCAAAATTCGTCAAGAGGCAATCAAACTTCTCATAAAAGTCGACTACGGGAAAAAATAATAAAGAAACGATTGTTACATAAACTCCCACAAAATTTGTCATTATAGATAGCGCAGCGGGCACATATACATTAATTCGACCAGCCACTTAAATATAAATCTTTATTGGATACTTTCGATTTCAGCCTACAATTTCGCTTTACGGTTCATGGAATGCTACTGTCTATTATTATCTGAGCTCTTAATTAGTCCTGATTCTAGTTATATAATGAAAATTAATCTCACAATGCGAAAGCGAGCGCAACTCGACATGAACGATAGAAAAGAAGAATCTCACCATATTTGAAGAATATTCTCCATGTTAAAAATAGAAAAGTTGCAAGTAATATCATAGTTCCATTTGTAAAAATGGATTCAAACTTGATTAAATAGTTTCAGGAATTTATTCATACAACTACAAGTAAAGGAAATGAAATCAAAGAACTGATGTAACTGATATTTCCACATCTTTCCTTCATTTCACTTTAGAGGACATCCGATGACACTTTATGAAATCTAACTTCTACCAAATGACCGCAGCGTCCTTTCTTACGAATCAATCCTTGTAGTTCGGTTCTTCATGAAACTTACTTCTATTTATTGTCGCCGTTGGTGTTCCAACCTTCTGATAGCTTCTTGGAGAAATATTCTTCAACTGAGTTAAACTACCCTTCACAGCACATATCAATTCGTTATTGGTCGTTTTTTCCTACTGATGTTCTTTCAATTTTGAGAATAGCCTGTATATTAATGAATGGGGGTGGATAGTACTCGATGCACAATTTCATAGCTGCATCAGCAATATCAGCCATTGCAACCAAAGACTCATGTGCTAGTATTTTGCAAAAAATTTCCTCAAATTTTCCCGTCTCTTTCCTTTCATAACTTCTCAAATTGAGGGTGTTATTCCAAATCGAATCAAATTTATCGCCCTTCAACTGACGGCAATGTTTGGGTCAACTTACTTGTGTGAGTCTGCATTTTAGCATTTAGATAATATGTCATTGCGATTAGCACTCAGTGGTTACTCATTATCTTATGAAAGGATGCTGAGGACATGCAGTGCCACGCTACAACATCCAAAGTCATTCCTTAGTTAAGTTTAACACCATATGTAACTCTTTTGTTTCGTAACAACCAATAAACTCGCAATTTTGAATAACTATGAATTTTTTCATTGATATTATAGAGAAGAACCTAACCCAAACCTTGACTAAAATAATATATATTGAGCGGAAAGCCCTACGGTACACCCTACCTAGGTAGGTAGGGTGTATCGTGTATGTACGATAACCCTGCATCACACATACTTGCAACATCTCAGAGTCGATCGGAAGTAGTCTAAAAATATTGAGGTGGATCGCCAGTAGTTCAAGTTTGAGCACCCTGCTCTACACAATGAAAAAAAAATCATCCGAATCAAACTACTCTGTGAGAAGTTATGCGTGGTTATACATGAAGGAAATATGCGTTCCATAACTCAACATCAAGCCGGAGATTGAACGAAGAGCCATCTATAGTGTTCTCGGAAATGACAGAATATAAAAAAAACATTGGTTCTCGAGAAAAAAGCTAAGCTGCATCATTTTCTCGGATATTCCTACTTCAATTTCTGATTGTTACTATCGCCATATATTGTTTGAAAACTGAACTGCACCACTATAGTCTAAAATAACTTGCATCGACTTTGATTTTAAAACAGTTCAACATAGACAAAACAGGTTTTTCATTGGATGACTTAAACTTAAAGTAGAAAAATACAAATAAATAATATATAAATGTAAACCTACCTAACCTAACCTACTTTTTCGCCAATTAGAAATAAAACGCCTAATACTAGTTTTCCGTATTTTCATATTTCTGTATTTTCCTGATATATATCCAGACAAATTACTTGATAATAAAGAATTGGCTCATTCCAAGTTTATCTACAGCCGTTTCAGAATACCACAAAGTTGTATACACTGATAACACCTTTTTCACAATGGATAATTATCTTTACCCATTTTATGATAATATTATATTCGCGTACATATCTAAGGTTTCATTTCATTGTACACATTATTCACATTACGTCCACTTTATTATAATCGAGATGTTTATGACTAAACTACGTCCGTGGTCATATAATCGGCATGTCACGATTACAAAAGAATATAATAACGGAGTAATTAAAACCCGTTTCAAATAAGTTCACGCAATAAAGATTTTTCGTTAAATGAGTGATTATTCAATTCTTACAAATACGTGAATGACGAACAGATATAGTAATACCCTATTTTGTTGCGTTGAAAGAAATGAATGATAGAAATTCACGGTGTGTGAATCTTCCAAGTATATAATATTCTTGGAAAATCAGATATGTTGCCATAAAATCATTAATTGAAAATACTCTCTAAATATGAGAGTTTGGAAACTTTATTAATTTATTGCTACCTTACCAATTATTGTATGTGTTATTCAAGCATTATAACGAATAGATAAATCGATAAGGTGAAGGCAATATGCTAGTCTCAATTCGGATTGAGGTTTTTGAAATAAACCTACTACAATCTTCGAAAATTTTACCTAGAAGCTTAAGCAGCAGAAATTTCTGTAAATGATTATAAAAAGAACAGTCATTTTTCCAATGAGCAAAAATTTGTATACAGAAGCTGATTTTTCGGTTTCAGTGTAAGATACTTCGAAATTATGTGCCTCGACATAACCACAAATGGCAAACACTTCAGAAGAACCATTTTCCAATTTAACCATTCAACTGTACCTTCGATTTCCCTTTGAGTTTCAGACGATTTGTTACCCCAAAATCAACTAAAAGTTACCTCGAAAGTAACTAAACGTTTTCGCAAAATCAACCGTCCAGCACAATACCAGAAAGACCAAAGAACTTAAGCAAAGTACTTCAACAAGGATATCTCATGAACTCTTATGAAATTCGCTGCATTTCTATATCTAAGAAAAAAGTAGAGATAGACAGGCTGTTGGATCATGTTGATTCAAACCTTAATCATATTTCTAAAAGAAACAAAAAGACAGATTTAGGAAATACAAAAAAACAAAAGTACTTGCAAAACAAATTACATTTCGGCATCCAGTAAAAAATAAAAGATCACAATAGAGAAGGATGGGCCAATGAAAAAAAATTAGGAGAATAAGGATTGATTGAACAAAATTTGAAAATAATCCGTGGGGAACATCGACGATAAGAGTGATTTAAAAATCTTGTTGGTAAGCCTAGACCTAACTACGGCAATGAAACTTGTCCGTTTTGTTTGGATTTTTATCATTAACATCTCAACTTTTATGAAGTGCCTATAAGGCAACCTCTAATATACCTCTTTCAGAACCACGGGCTGATGTGAGTCTCAAGTTAAGGGGCATACAACGTACATACATAGTTAAACAAGGTAATAAATATTTTGAGTCTTAACTTTATGGACATCTAAAAGTTCCCTGTATTGCATACTGTTGAAAACATAATTTCAATAGAGAATTAACTATTAAAAACCTAACTTCAATTTAATAGACCAAACTAATCACAGTTATAATTAGTATTCTCCTCTGTCTACATCTTCCATACAAAAGGAGCAATTTTCAAAGTTTAATAGTTCACAACACATAGGTAACGATAGTCTCAAGTAAAACTATTTTTAACTAAAATAGATCAAAAATTTTGCAATCGAAACTCAAATGCTATAAACTGCATATTTTAATAAGAAACAACACATCTGAAGTTGTTTAGAGAAGCATTCTAAACGATAGCCCTGAAAAATAATTCGATCAATATGCGCAAACTCACCTGCTACTATGATCCTGAAAACTGCCACCGTCAAGCAAGCGCAGCTTGGCGAAAAGAACTGCAGATATGAATGGTACCTCGAGCAGTTCTTCGAGACAAATGTCCACCTGAAACTTGTACTTCTTCTTCTTGGTCATGAAAGACGCCATGCCGACGGCGGCGGCGTTCCGTCCGTTGGTCATGCAGTGTAGCGCCGAGGCCGTTCAAGGCATATCGTCGCGGAGGACACGACGCCCAACTGACACGTGAAAGAAAAACTGAAGTCGAAAGACAGAACGCACGTTTTCACAGAATGGTCGTTAGGAGTAGTAGCTCAAACACATTGCGTATTGAACCTGAAAAAATCCAATATGAAATACGATATTTACAATACTATTTTGTTAAATATTCGTGAAGAATTTTACAGTAGATACAATCGACTTCGGTTATTTGACGATACCGAAGGCTTCCCAAAATTATAGCTACAAACTTGTAGGTTGAAACAAATTGTGAGCATAATGAGAATGATCTGGTGATTGTCGATATTCTAGTAATAGACTCCTACATAATTTTTTTATACGAAATATGACCATTTTATAAATAAGGGATGGAATGTTTGGTAACACTGTGAGCAGTTTCAGTTAATACTCGTGATAAAAAGAGCGATTGCAAATTGTGTATTTGTAGCCATTTGTTGTTTTTGAAATTCACTTACTTCAAATTATGTATTCTATGTGTTACAAACCTTTTCTTCAATTTTCATTAATAATTTTATAGCGATAATCCTCTCAACCACTTTTTTTGTGGGAGTTACTGTATCAATAAAAGGTATACAGCATTTTCCAGTTATTGAAATTAACTAAATTTTTTACTTATATGGCACCAAAGAAAAATTATAGTAGAAACAAGCTAACTGCAGCCCTAACTGCGATACCAAGAGGAATATCTGTTAAACACAGCTGATAGAACATACTCTGTTTCCCAACAACACTATCATAAAATCTAACGGAAAGTTAGCTGTATACTGTAGAATGGAACCAAGCACAATTCCTAAACTGATGATGAAATGCTGCTTAAGCAATGGATACTGATAATGAGCAGTTATTGAACTTCAGGTTCCAGAAAAGCAAAAAGAAACGAGAAACAAAAGACAGCAGACGATAAAAATTGAAAATAATAATTCGAATTTCCTACGAAAACCAAATAGTTAACTTATAGTAGGGATTATATCAAGATATATCGACACCTACGCCTAAGGCTCTTTGTAACTCCCTTCCCCTCGTAACTACACCCCCTGCTCAATCCTGACACAGAAGTCTCTAATAGAACCAGCAGGAATCTTCGGCAGATGACTAACTTACAGCATTTCAGAACCTAGTCGGTAACGCCTAAGGCGGATCAATTCCGGGCATGTGGTAATCAAATGTGCATTAGTTCGACTACTTTCAAGTGCCAATCATATCCAGGTTTTACTAGGTGATGTACCCAGCATTGCCTTGAAGTGGCAGCAATCTCGAGCATTCAACCAGATGTCCCTATGTTGTTCCGCTAGCCTATCCCCCAGCCTTGCCTCAACAACACATGCTGAGATCCCGTCTGCAGGCCCTGGTCCTATTAGAGCATTCGTAGCTCTTACACAGGCCAACCTATCTGTACCCTTATTTTCTCTGATCCTAGTGTGACCCGGAATCCAAATGAGATGGATATGGTGCGCCCAGAGCTCTCAGATCAGCCGACTATCCGAGCAAATCCTGATCCACCAATTAGTTGTACAATTTTGCTAGCCTTTGAGGCCCGGCCAAGTATCGCTATGATCTCCGACTGGAAAACTGTTGTTTATCTAATGAGAATTAGACACATCTCCCATTTCTCAGTCAGTAAACTCCGGTACCTGATCCCTCTTAGGCTTTTGAGCCATCCATGTATCAAATTAACCTCCACCTCGCAAGGAATCCTCCCTTTCCTTCCACTCTTGTCTGGGTTGGACCGAATCATCTCGTCGTGTTTCTATCAGAGTCATTCAGATGGTCGCTGTTAATATCATTAAAAAACAGGGTGTGTCTCGCACTTAGCTCTAGCGTGCCCCACATGGTTAGCCTATAAGCAGTCAAAACTGACCTACTAATGATCGGGATGTGCTAAAAAAATGAAGAATGAAACGTTAACACAGTTATTCTTATTACACTTCTTGTTCACAGTTGACCCGCAGGCTAGCTGTCATCATGTATCAGCGACGGACGAGACTTAATTTTTCTGTGTTCTCCTAAATCATATAAATCAACCATTTCTTTACATTTTCGTGAGTTTACACTTCTAGGGGCGTTCGTAGGAGATTGGGATTTGATGTTCATCCGTTCTTAATACCTACTGTGGTTTTCACCGATCGTGTTTTGAATTACATTACAATTTGACATTTTGAAATAATCAACGTTGTCCTCCAATTTTTAGTAACTCTCTATTTCATTCACATAAATAAATGAATAATTCTATTGAAAATTGTCCCTTTTTCATCAATCAATGTTGGCATCTTAACAACAGCTGTTTTTTAATCTCAAACCTCTTGTTGTTCGTTGGTGATATTGTGGAGTGCTTTGACTCGGGCTATCAGGTAGATGCTGTATATACAGATTTCTCGAAAGCATTCGATAAAGTCAATCTCAACCAGCTTTTGTTGAAGCTGGAAGCTTTGGGAGTGTCACGATCACTATTGAGTTGGTTTAAGAGTATGGTCGGTCTCAAATAGTAAGATATAAGCAATTTCTATCTAGAGAGCTTAATGTCATGTCAGATGTTTCCCAAGAGTTACATTTGGGGCCTGTTTTATTCCATATTTTCATTAATGACTTAAAACCGGTTATTCATGCTAAATTTTCATTGTTCACAGATTCCTAGCGAAATGGTTCATGAGAATGTTACAGCCTCAAAGGGAAAAGAAATTTGCGATATGTTCGCTTCTTACTTCAAGTGTTTACATCCGAAAAATCAATCGAGTCAAAAAATTATAGATGTTCGAAATGAGAATAACAGTATCTTATCTACTTTGAATTTTTCTGAGAAAGAAGTTGAAGAGGTCCTCTCAGCACTCGATGTCTCCAAGAGTTCTGGTCCTGATTCAATTCCTGCTTTTTTTAAAGAACTGTGCCTCCACATTATGTAAACCTCCTCACATCTTATTCAATCAGTCGTTAGAACAAGGAGTCTTTCCTACTAAATGGAAGGAATCTATCATAATATCAATATTCAAGCTTGGCGATAGAACAGTTGTTTCAAATTATAGGCCTATAAGTAAACTTTCTACAATAGCCAAAGCATTCGAGCGTTTAGTTTTCAAATATTTGTCTTCTCACGTAAAGAACTTTATTATTCCGCAACAACCTTCATGGCCTGTCAGACTCTCAGACTCAGACAGACTCCGTCTACACCGATTTCTCGAAAGCATTTCATAAAATTTGTATATCGATCCTAATTTATGGATTCGGTGTAGCAGGTGTTGACGGTGATCTTCTGAGTTGGGTTCAGTCCTATCTTGAGGGTAGAATGCAGTCTGTCTAGAACAACGGTTTTCAATCCGATTATTTCATTAGTACTTCCGGTGTGCCTCAAGGAACGCACTTGGGACCACTCTTTTTTTATCATCTACGTTAACGATATCGGGGGTTGCTTCAAACATTCTGAGTTCTTACTTTATGCGGACGACTTGAAGGTGTTCAGACCAATCGGGTGTTGGGATGACTGTCTAAACCTTCAAAGTGATTTGAATAACTTATCTAACTACTGCGAGGATAACCATCTTTTTCTGAATTTGAAAAAGTGCTGTTCTATTTCATTCACTAGAAAGCACTCATCATTCAAGTTTTCTTATACAATTGACGGATGTACACTCAAGAAAGTGTCTTCTTATTGACCGATGTGACAATTATCTGCCTTTTACCGTAGATTATAATGTCCTGACTCTAGTACTGCCAATCAATTTTAACGTAGGTAAAAAATTGCCAGTTCGGCCTTACCCATCTCATATATTAACGAAATCACTTCTGAAAAGAAAGCAATTGCTATTTTCACGGACGGGAGTAAAATCTCGAACAACGGTGTTGTTGGCTTCGCTTGTTTCTGTCGTGAGCTGAAAACTGAGATTTCTAAAAGCCTACCGAAAATGGCTAGCATTTTTCACCGCTGAATGTGCTGCAATAAATGAGGCTTTAAATGTAACCTTGGAAAACAGAGATTATTATTCTTTCAATTTCCCAAAGCACTTTACTTAGTTTGAGAAGCCCTAACTTTGACATAAAATATAATCGATATATACTTGAAATTAAAAATAAATTTTATCAATTTCACCAAAATAATGCATTCAATACTCGCATTCTATTTTACTGGATACCGGCTCATAAAGGTATAATTGGTAACGAAGAAGCAGACCGTTTGGCCAAATTGGCTACCTCGACCACACCGTTAATACAGAAAATTCCATATTCTGATCTCTTTCAAAAATTTAAAGCCATTTCCCATGCACAAACCGAATACAGTATTCTACACGCTAGTCGTCATAAAGGAAAATATTACTTTGAGACATTTTATAAGAAAAATAAAGCACCGTGGTTTGCAAAGCTTGGATTGGATAGGAATTTTATTGTGACAGTAAATCGACTGAGATCAAATCACTACAATCTGAATGTGTCACTGTGTCGTATTAATATTGTTACCGATCCAAATTGTGAATGCGAGAAAAAAGAAGAAACGATTGATCATATTCTCTGGCAATGTAAGTTATTAGAACAACACAGGAAAGAGTTCTATAATGAAATATTGAAAGCCAAGCTTCAATTTCCTATGCAGGTTGACATGCTCATCCAAAGACCTTATATTCAAATTTGCGCTGCTATGATGAAATTTCTCAGTAAATGTAATAAAAGTAAGATATAATAATTTGTATAATTGGAACATGTGATAGATAAAGACTGTTTTTATTGAATGATTCAATCATAAATTTAGATATAGTTATAGTTAAGAACATAATGTAAAATTTCTGTGTGCCGAATAAACCTTGGTTTGTTTGAAGGCAAAAAAAAAAAGTGTCTTCGATCACAGATTTGGGTGTGACTTTTGATAGTAAGCTTCTCTTTCATGCACACATCAGTCGGATTGTAAGTGATTCCAATCGTATGTTGGGCTTTATATTTCAGAAGGGTAGAGAATTCAGGAATGTTAAATCATTTATCACTCTCTACTATGCATATGATTTCACTAAACTTAATTTCGCGTCTTGTATATGGAATTCTCGATACATGTGTTACTCCAATCGTATTTAAAGGGTTCAGAATACACACATTCCCTTGTGATAATAAATAAATAAATGAAATGATATGATGCCCAAGAGTTACAGGCTAGAATCGAAAATTTCTTAAACTGGTCTATGATTAATTGTTTGAGTCTGAACACAAAGTGTCATGCCATGACTTTCCACAGGTCACTCAGACCCGTCAACTTCCGGTACTCCTTGAGCGAACAAAATTTAGAAAGGATCAGTCATGTTAAAGATCTTGGTGTTACTCTTGATCGGAAACTTGACTTCAAAGAACATCTTCATTCTATCACCACTAAGGCGTACCGCATGCTTGGTTTTATTATTCGAAATTCGAGAGAATTTTCTCTTGAGACAGTTAAAATGCTATATTGTTTCTTGGTCAGGCCTATTCTAGAATATGGATCATGCGTCTGATCGCCTTATTATATGTGTGATATTAACATTTTAGAGGGAGTGCAGCGCAAGTTTCTTCGGATCTGAGTTTCAAATCGTTTGCAAGGGTTGAGGACGTGGGTGTTCGGGAACTGCGCTTGCGCTTCAATCTCGAGCCACTCGAATTTAGAAAGAAGGTTGCTGATCTATGTGCTTTCTATAAAATATTGAATTCTTTCATTGACTGCCCTGACATTTTGGTCCGTATCGATTTCAATATATCTGGAAGATTGACGAGGTTCACAACACTGTTTCAGAACTGAAGTTTGAATTGGATTATTGAATCAAGCTTGATTTCTTTCTGTTTTTCTCTCATTGTTTATTTCTTTTTGTTTTTCTCTCATTGTTATATTATAATAATTTGTTTAAGTTTGAAAAGGATTTCCGTTTACCATTATACATACAATAAGTTATATTTGTATGATTAATTCAGTTAAATAAATAAATAAACTGAATGTTTCGATATAATAGTGTCAAATTCTGGGTAATTCACTTTAATAAAATGAAACAAATTATATGATTTTCAGAAAATATTTGAAGAATATGAAAACTGACTTTTTATCTAGGCAATTTTTTTCCTAAAACCACAGGATTTTGACACAAACATAATTCTAAGATACTCACTCATACAATTCGTTATATCTAAAGTCATTCATATCCAATGTTGTAGTAACCTATTCGATCAATTCTGGAATTCATTTCAAATTATTCTTTATTACATGAAAAACACACTGCACTGATACTTCCTCATGATTAACATTTTATTATATATAAAAATCAACGTTGAAGTTTGACTCTCCATAACTGCGTCAAAAACGCTGTTTCAATAACCAGTCGATTAAACAGTGCAGCTGAAGTGAATTTCTGATTTTTCTCAAGATTATTGGATGGAATGGGTTTCAAATGGTCTGTAGTTACAGAATGTGCAAATACGTCTGTAAATAATCCAAAACACAAACTTAATTTTGTTCCAACGAATCAAGAAGAAAGAAATGTGGTTAATAGAACCAATGAGCATTTGATAATATAATAATAATAATAAGTTTATTCTTGAAATTGATTCAATTTTACATACACTTTGTATAAAAATTCGATTGTTACATTGTAATGTTCAAGTGAAAGCTAAATCAAAAATTATAGGTCGAATAAACTAGCCAAACCTCGAAGGTATAACTACAGATGTAGTGATACCTTGTATAGGTTTTAAACAAATAAATAAATAAAGCTACAGTAGAATGTTAAATTCTCAAAACAAATATGGCGAGTATCCGATCTAATAGGCATATATACCGCTCTATGTATGAACATACGAGTTTTTCATAACTATAACTTGATGAACAAATGATCGAGGTTTGTTTTAAGAGCCATGCTTCAAGTTGTCGTGAAAAACTGCCTGGAGCCCTAGAGGTTTGTATATTTTGGGGTAAGTGGTTGAAGACAGAAAATTGTGGCAATGAGTATTCGGAACCATCACTAAATTACCTCTACACCTCGTGTTCTACGCATGATTATTATACATCGCTTCATTTCGACTGTGTCTCTGATTCACAGCCAGAGCCCTGAAAATATTTGCCTAATGTTTAATAACTTCGATACTCTTAAAAAAATCGTTGGAAGGATAACGATAAGGTTTTTCCAAATTATTCTCAGTAGCCACTTTTGCGCTACTTCTAACTTTTTAATATAATAAATAGTACTTCACCCCATGATAGAATACTATATTTCAAGTGAGGTGAAACAGAAAGTAAAGAGTCTCCTGAATTTACGAACCAAATTTCTTAGTCTCTTAGTAATATGAGCGTTGCAACTTAAGCTTCTATCAATATAGACACCCAGGTACTTTACTCTATCAGCTGGTCTTATTGAGAACGAGTTAGTACCATCCCTAACATAGAGAGAAGGATAACCAGCAAGGTGAGATGCATGATTAGAAAACGCTATGAACTCAGTCTTATCAGTGTTCATCATCATAAGCCTGCTATCGAAAAAATCCACAATAAGGTAGAAGTCATTTTCGATTAAATCCCTTAGGACGCCCCAACAGTCACCCTTATGCATTCAAATGTTCAATGTAAGTAATATTTAACTTAGTATCTCTGAAACGAAATAACATATATGAAATATGGTGATTAAGTTGATTCTATATGTTAAAGCAACAGTGAATGGAAAATACCAACATACTTCAGATATGATATATAGTGGAATCCATTTATAATGACATCGAGAGGAATTGACAAACACGTCATAAGCGGACGTAATGCAAAGCATTTTGTGAAAAAAAAACCTTTTTATGCAAAATGTACTTAAGTACTTTGATAGAGAAACATAGTACATACATGTATACTTACATATTAAATCAAAATAAAAATTGCATGTATTTTTTTAAGCAAGTACTTTGTAATTTTTGTACGCTTTTGTTTTTCATTTTATTGTGAAAACAGTCTCTGATACTATTGTGTATAGAAGATATTGCTGTGAACAAATCGTGATAATAATTCTGCAGCTTTTAATGCCTCTTCTGCGGTAGTCAATGGTTCTTCCTCGACTTCCTCTTACCCATCACTTTCGAGTTTTTCTTTAGCATTAATGTTCTGTACGATATTTTCATCGGTGGGTTCTTCGGATGTGAGGAGATCGCTATCTATGTCAACATAATCTTCCCCTATTTTCGGTGTTGCTAAAGAATCTGAATTTAGGTTTCGTGACCATGAAGATAAAGAGATGTCATCATCTTCATCAAATTCATATTCATATTTGAATAGGTTAGGTTAGATTTCGTGGTTTTCAATGAATCCTGCATGTTTGAAATAGTTGTGAATGGTTCTTTGTTACATTTTATTCCAGGCATCATTAATGATCAGAATTGCATGTAGCACCGTAATTTTTGTAGAAGAGTTGTTTTCATCAGCATCAAGACATTTAATAATTTTGAACACAATATTCTTTCTGAAATTCGTTTTGAGTGATCTTATTATTCCCTGATCCATTGGCTGTACCACTGACGTATTCAGCGAAAGGAAAGCAAGTGTTATAGACTTTAAATCAGTAAAATTTGGATGTACCGGGCAATTATCAACCAGCAATAAAATCTTTTTCTTCTTCTTCAGCAAATCACGATCCCAAACTCGAAGCCATTTTTCAAAAAGTTCTGAGGTCATCCAAGCCCTAAGATTGTTAGCATAATCGACTGATAATGATTTGTCACCTCTAAAATATCTTGATTTTTGGACTTTCCAATAATGGGCAATTTCTTTTTCTCTGTACCACTCTGCCACTCATATTAGCTGCGACCATGACAGTTGTTCTATTTTTCGACAACTTGCCTCCACTACAATTCTCACCTTTAAATTTTTGTCTAGCATTAACTTGTAAAATAGTCCAGTTTCATCATCCGCATTGAATATCTCATCATCAGAAAATTGTCTTGGTAGATTCGACCACACAGATATCAACCAGTTCGTTGTTGCATTTTGATCAACAGACGAAGATTCACCGACAATTTTTCCCGCCACAATGTTATGTCGAACTTTAAAACTACTAATCTAGCTTGCAGAACAATTGAAGTCGAGAATACCAAAACGCACGGCAAGAACATTTGCCTTTTCCTGTATCATAGGGCCTCTGACAGGTATTCAAAACAAAAACGAGCCACGTGCCGTACGTCGTCGGGAATCAACGAACATTACCGAAGGTCATTATAACCAGACATAATTTATTAAAAATGGGTCATAATAAGCGACATATCACTGTAAGGGAAGTCATTATATCCAAGTTTTTTATAAAGATTTTTTTATGAAAACCAAACTTCGTAGTGTAATTATGTCATAATACTCGTTCCTCAATATAGGCGGAGTCATAATAAACGGATTCTACTGTATATTATTATCACACTTCATTGTGAACTCAAGAGATCACCAACCTACCTACTACTAATCCACTCATTTTTCTATCAGTGATCGAATATCTAGTCATTAACAGCAAGAAATATCTGTTACCAAAAATTTTTACTTCCCCTACACTAATACCATGTAGGTTTAGAAACATCCTATAAAGTGTAGTGTAGTGTATTGTATTTTGTCACTATTGGTACACTGACTGCTCCAAAACTGCAAAAGATGTTGGAGCTGGTGTATATGGTCAAGGTGCTGCCAAGAAACAGTTGATCGGTCTTGGCGGACTTGCGACTGTTTTTCAAGCAGAAATATTCGCCATTGACCACTGTGCTAACCTCTTGCTTACAAGAGGATCAACAAGTAGGTCAATAAAAATCATCATCGATGGCCAAGCTACACTGAAGACATTGGCATCTGACACCTGTATGTTACTTATGGTGTAGGAATATCGCTCCAGCCTTGCCAAACTGGGAAAACAAAACAGTCTAATGTGGGTACCCAGACACTCAGGCATTGAGGGCAATGGGAAGGCGGACTCATTGGCCGCTTGAGGAACAGGCTTGGGACTTCAAGGATGGAGAGACTTAATAAGTCTCTCAAATCTGCCATATTAATGCAGCACTGTCACATCAGAACTCACCTAAACAAGTTAGGATTGATTGAGGATCCTTCCTGTAGAATATATGAAGAGATAAAATCAATAGAACATTTTATGTGTGACTGTCTAGCTGGGGACAGAGTCAGGAAGAAGGAACTTGGATCTAACAAACTGACTGAGCTTATTAAGCTCTCGTCCCTTTCGAAAAGGATGGAACTTGTGGATGAAATTTAGGACAGAGTGTGTCACAATAGACCACTGGATCACACTGGCTGCACTGCTTGGCAGCCCTCACTCATAATCTATATATCTATCTATCTATAGTGTATTTTGTCTGAGTTTACAAAAATTCTTGCTAAGCACCATCCTTGGAAATATATTGATAACTGTACATACTTTTATGTCTTTTTGTGTTGTGGTACAGATGTAAAGCATGAATACAGTACAGGTATTCACATTTCTATATAGATAATTATGAAATTAGTTCTTACCAATATTATCTGAACAAGTGAAAATCAAGTTGTATCATTTGTAAAATTGCAAAGTATGAATGGAAATAATTAATTATAACTTGAAAAATAAGCAGCTCAAGGCTCCCATAGCAGTATCAATTCCACATGTCCTCATAAAAATAATTATAAATAATAAACTGTACGAAAACAAGGGAAACTTGAAAACAGAATCCATTAACTAACTCAAAACGCTTCTTAAATAAATCAGAATCAACTAGTAATGCAAAACAGTCCAAGCCTACTGTAATGTTAGCAGATAATATAATCTGGAAGACTGTGTTGTTATACTTATGCTCTGTGCCTGTGAAAACGAATATGTGGAATTGTCGAACATCATATTGAAAATTTTAGTCAATTACAATCAAATGATTGTACTTGCTTAGCAAAATATTTTAGTAGTAATGAATAAGATGAAATTATGCACAATGTATAAGTAATAACCAGATTTCTTATCATATATAGTATATTGAAAGTAGGAAGAATTTATCCACCTAACAAAATTAGCAGCAATGATGAAATTTCTGATGAAACATTTTGAATGCCATAGATAACTATGGAATAATACACTCTACAAATACTAATAATGTACAATTTGTCATTTTCAAATGAGTTTTATATTTTCAGTTCTTTTATATTTCATTTCCTTGGAAAAACATAGAACACTATCAAGAAATATTTCAACTCTCCACATTCAAATTATTTTCTGCTAACTGGAAATATGTCAATTAGAATTTCTATAAAATTTTGACTTGAATGTTAAATACAATATAAACTTATCCAAATACTTGTTTCTTTTATTATTCTATGAAAGGAACAAACCTAAATTTTACCTAATGATAGTGTTTGTGTTCATACACCATAGCATTCTAGATGTCTTTAGATTTATTCTCTTGTCCAAAAACTGAATAAATTGTAGTATTGGTTACAAATATGAAACATAAGGAAATAATAAGAATTATGTAAATAAGGTACATGCAGAAACATGTAATAAGTAATGGGTATTTTAAACAACTTCTGTAATGAAAGGAAAATCATGGGAAACAGGAAGTAGTAACAATAGTTCCATCAGTTTCAAGGATTGACAAACAATGCCAAAACAAACAGATTTATTTGATCTTGACAATGATCCTCAAGAATCATATATAATTTTAAATGACTGATTTCAAATTTGAAACACTTTTAAATTAATACATATAGTTTGACATCAAAAATTTCTATTATATACTGTTTACTTACACACAATTACAGTATATAAAAACCAAGGAATGTAACATAAACAGAATTTTATAGGAGAGATGTGAGATCAAGTAAAACCTATACATCAACACGTATTTTACTCATTCAAAAGTTTTATTATTAATATCAAATCATATGATTCCACAAATTATCGAATTTCAAATTGGATTAGATGAAAACATAGATAAATATAAGTGTTCAACTTGTTGAAATATTATAAGTGAAGGTGTTTGTTCTATTTGTATTGATAAGATTATAAAAAAATACTAATTGATAACTAATTGCTAAATATTATGCTGAAATGTAAATCAAACTCTTCAAAAACAATGGATTTTCTTCGAAAGGTTTTTCATTCTTTAAAAGTTCATAGAATCAAGTTTTTGGAAATATAAAATAGGTGAAATGTGAAATCAATTCAACTGACGAAATTAGTGTACTCATTTTTTCAAATACTTCTCAGTTATGAAAGGAATCATCCGAAATTCTAAATAATTTCGGTTCATCACATTATATAAAATTTTGAAAATCTACAATGCTCAGATCTATTCTTACTTGCAGCTAAATCAAAATTACCTAAAATCAAACCTTACCAGATTTTTCTTAAATCCGCATGAGTTTGATAAATCACTTAAAATAATCACTATACACCAGGATAAAGTTCACACATTCCAAAACCACGGCGATCCCAAAAAATTAAAAATACGAGAGAAATCAGAAAATGAATTAAATACAAAAAAAATAACAATTTTGACAGATAACACGATCTGACAACTGAGTCAAAACTAAACACAATTCAGACTTCTGATAAAGGAAGTAACTAATAAACCATAAACGCTCCACAATTCCGTAGGCACGGAACAGCTGGTCCGAATTTTGTGCAGTAGATCATATGCTCTCTTATTCACGGTATGATATATTAGATGCTATAACACCGAATGCAATAGTAGGAGATGGCTAGCATTCAATTATAAATCATTTTGTGGGGAATCCTATTTCCAACAGAGATTGATTCAGTTTATATGCTGAGATGAGAAATACACTTAAATACATATAATTCTTAATTTATAATTTTCAATTCAAAATTGTGAGAAGGTGAGAAAACAGAAAAAAATATTTAAATTTTCTTGTCCCTCCTTTACATTTGAATTGATGCAATTTGAAATTCGTTACATAAAATGAAAGTGTTTGAATTATTGTCTGAAGGTGACATTTCAAAAAATATTTCTTAAGTACTAGCCGAAATTTAATTTGTTCTATTTGAAATGTTAACTTTTTTGTTCACACTTAAATTTGTTTACCGCCTCGGTAGCTACACGGTTAGTAAGCAAATATGTCGGAATATGCTTAGCCGAGATTCCTGGTTCGAATCCGTGTTCAAGTCATGGATGTTGTCCTTGGACAAAAATGTGAATTTGACAAAGACATACATTGAGATTGGACACATAACCATAGTTGTTGGTCCATAACCTCTGAAGGTCAGATAACTTGTAATCCTGAGAGGTGGCAGTTATCATAGCACGGTCTAGGTGAGTGGTTCGGAGTCCACTATAAACTGTTGGTCCATAGAAAACAAACAAACAAACAAACACTTAAATTGGTTAGGTACTATTGATTTGATATATCGAATTGACTAATTTTGTTCTTTCATAAAGATATGAAAATTCGTAGAAAAGGCCAGTTTTTTTCTTTAAAAGTATTCACAATATTATTTTATTGAGATACAAGTCGGGTTCATATACATATCCCTTTGTCGAACTTATAATTCAAAGCTGCTGGCCGGCATGATATTTCGAATTAAACGAAAAAACCATTGAAAACGGTTTCAACAAGAATGTTAAACACAAGAATATCAGCTATATTTCACATCTATGTACTAGCATACATATATATCCTAACTTTTGGTGAATTATCTGTTTCTATGATACAATTATATACCGTGCAAAGTAGTTCAATTGTACTTTTGCTAATATTTAAATTTTGTTATTATTGTTTCCGTCAAAGTTTTATTTTGAAATGAATTTTTCTTTGAAAGAATATATACCATTTTTCTTAACTCTACATAATTTGTTCAACAAATGGCCTAAAGATGATAGTAATTTTTCATTGTGCTTCCTTATTCATACGTTACATTATCAAAGAAAGAAGACGTCGTCATGCATTATACGAGTTCCAAAAAATTCAAGAAAATATAAAAGACATCAACTCAGCCTGTAGCTCAGCTTATAGAGATGCTGAGCAGGATTTAAAATTCGATCCTCCGGTTTACCGGCAACGTTATGGCACAATCCATGACGTGCTCCTCAACGCCAAATGGAGAAAAGATCTGAGAAAAATTGTAGAATTTGGCTGTGCTGAGTTTGGTCTTTTCATTTTCATAAAGAATCTCATAGGAATCGAAGAAATTAATTTTGTGGATATCGATGAACAGCTTTTGAAAGACAACCTGTTTAGAGTAAGACCATTAACTTGTGAATATTTGCGGAGAAGACCTGAACCATTAACAATAAATGTATTTGCTGGAAGTATTATTGATCCAGATAGAAGAATTTTGGATTCGGATGTAGTAATTGGGATTGAAATGTAAATGATAGTAATAATATAATAATTATTAACACAAAAGATCGCCATCAAAAGTTCCTTCTAAAATCAATTTTTTTCTTTGTAGAATAGAGCATTTGTACCCAGATATTCTCGAAGCAGTACCTTATACAATATTTCACTGCATTCAACCTAAACTTGCCATTTTCACTACACCAAATGCAGACTTTAATGAACTTCTACCAAACCTAAAAAAATTTCGCCACTATGACCACAAATTCGAATGGTCCAGGGAACAGTTTCAATCTTGGTAAGAAAAAAATTATTTGTTAGGTAAGTATAATATATTTGTCTCAAGAGCATATCTATTGGGGAGCCAATGGAAATATTTTGGGTAAACCTGCAGTTCACATCAGCTGTCAACCCGTTCGTGTTCGAATCTGGGCCCAGGTTGCCAGATTGCTAGACCGATACTGCATGAGAGTTATTGATTTCTGATAGGGAATAAATTCCATGAAGACAGTATACCAAGATTTTCTTATATATGCAGAGTTTCATGATCCTGACAATAGTGAAGTACTCGCTATCTCGCATCATAACAGAGAGGGAAATTCAAATGGAAATCTCTTCGAACCAAACCTAACTAAACTAACCGAACCTCAAACTTAATTCAAATTTTGAATTGAATAGGTTAGTAGGATAAGTTTTAGGTATAATTAGGTTACTTAGGTTAGGTTTGGAAAGATTCCCATTTGAATTTCGGTCTCAGTTATGCAATCTGGCAACCAGGGCCCAGATTGGAACACGATCGGGTTTACAGCTGCTCGTCTCGTATCCGAGTGCGCAAGAGATAGGTGTGTGAACTACAGGTTTACTATATTTTTTTGTTGTTATATATGACAGTTGTAGATAAATAAATTAATTCAAAAATGGAATTTGCAAAAGGAATAACTTTTATATCATTATCCTTTGTTGAAGAATATTTTATTGTAAATAGTAGTATTCATTTTATATCAACCATTTCATTGGTTTACTATATTGCTTGAACTTACTGAGTGTTCAAAATATTCTTAATATCTATCAGTAATTTCTTCTATATGAAGAAGTAGCTCACATTGCATTGATTGTTAACAATTCATAGAACAATTATTTGATTGCCTCTATTTCTGGTGTCATATTCATTGAAATTCGTAAACATTTCATTTATTTTTTCTTTGATAATTTGACAAAACCAAGAGAAAAGGTATTCTAAAATACGTAATTCCACTTACCTTTCAAAATTGTGTTTCAAAAAAGAATAAAGTGTCTGAACACTTCATCATCATCTCATCTTAAAAATTCAAGCATCAATTGTGGCATCTTTCCTGAAGGGCTGAAAAGTGCTATTGTCATAACCATTCATAAAATAATCTAGCAAATATGATATTCTGAAATGCCCGCCTAGTTCCTGCTGAAAACTGTAATAATATATTATATAATATATATATTTATTATGCTTGAACAAGAAGATATTTAATATCTCAGCAGATGTTCATAAAAATTCAAAAATGTAAGACCCTGAACATTCACAGAGGGAAAATCAAAGATGGTGAAACACAACTTCAAGGTACAGTGCAGAGAACAAATACTGGGATACCAAAAGCCAGATTGCTAAACTAGAATACAGTCAGCGTAAAGTCTGTGCTGAAATCGATGTTGAAGTCTAGTCAAGGCAATTAACACCTACGATTCCAGTGTTGCTTTAAATAATCTGATGGACTACTCAGCTCATCATCCAAAATCGTCTAGATACGAACAACTTTGAAGCAAAGAAGGAGGACATAAATAGATGTTGTCAATTTACACGAACAGATAAAAAATTTTCTTCAGCAAAAGACTCTATTAAGTGGTATCTTAAGGTATATACACTTCTAAATCTTGCTACCAGAGATGACCTTGAATCTACCGTGATACTTGGTCAAGAAAGGAATTGCATGGACGACATCACCATGATCAACCACACATGGCCTCCAACAAATGGTTGATGTATGGCCATCCAAGACCAAGTGATCGCTACAAACAACTGAAGGACGGAACATTACAAACAGATAAGCAGGAAATGCCATATAAGATCGGAGCATTTTACGTCCATCGAACAACTGACCAATACGGACTATCTTCACAGGCATAATTAAGTGATTATCTCAGAAACACACAAGTACGGACTAATACCTTCCAGTATTACAAGTATCAACCGCATTGGAAAATGACTCTATCAGATTATACTACGATAGGCCTTTATCACTGACAGAATGGTGACGAATAATAGGCGGGACATAGTGGTTATGATAAGAGAGCCAGAACAGCAATGCTGGTGGATGTCGCCATACCGAATAATGACAACGTGCTGAACAAGTTCCAGGAGAAAAGTCCAAATACACAGAACTTGCTATTGAGGTCAAGCAGATGTGGCACCTCGAGAAAATAGATATTGTTCCTGTCATCGTATCCTCGACTGGGTTAATACCCAAAACTTTGCATGATAGCCTTAAGAAATTAGAATTGCATAAGAATACAGATATAGAAATGCAAAAAGCTGTAATTCTTAATACATATAGGATAGTTCGAAAATTTATGTCAAGTATATTGTAATCGAGCCTATTCCTTTGATTGCTGAATCTGGGAAAGGTAAATCATATCCAGCTTATTTAATATCCCTAAAAACAGTAATAAACTGGTATCAAGGTACAAGGAACAAATACAAAAACTACACAAAGTACAAAAGCATGAGTAACCACTACTCAGCCGAGGTCAACAAGCAATTTTTTAGGACTCTATTAAATTTTACAATGTTTCTTCATTTTCTGATGTCTTCTGGCAATGTATTAAAGGTTTGTATGCTCCTGTAGATCGGAGAATCTTGTGATCTGTTAGTCTTAGCAATTATGGTTCTGTAATTTTGCTTATTTCTTACATTATAATCATGACAATCCTGACTTTTTTAATTGATTTTCAGTTTTGAGTAGCCTATTTTGGATAGAATATATAAGTTTGGCTTGTTCAAGTTTTTTCAGATTTTCTACATTGAGAATTTTAGTATTTCTATAAAGTTGATTCGTTGGCGTTTTAAAATCCAATGCAAAAGCTACTTTCACAGCCTTTTTTTGAAGCATGTCGAGCAGATATTTGGAGTAGTTTCCCCAGCATGTAATTAAGTATCTGAAATGCGGTTCAATGAAGCTATTATATAACATGAGTCTTGTGGAATCTGTCAACATATAGGTACATCTATGAATTACACCAACCATTGGAGCTATCTTTGACATCAATGTTTCCACATGACTATTCCATGTTGAGTCTTCCGCGATAGTTAAACCAAGATATCTATACTCTGAGACCTCATGAAGCTTCTTTCCCTTAATGTTAATGTTAATATCACAGGTTTTTTTATTTTTTTGCTTCATGACCATATACACTGTTTTATCCGTATTTATGCTTAATCTATTGCTAACTAGCCAATCATAATATAGATCTAGCTCATTATTTATATCAGTCTGCAATCTCTCTATATTTTCCTGTGATAAAACTAAAACTGTGTCATCAGCAAACATAAAATACTTAGATTTAATATTAAGATACTTCAGACTATGGACATACAACAAATATAAAATAAGGCCCAAAACCGAGCCTTGCGCAAAACCAATGTTCACATGATTTTCATCACTTTTACAATTATTTATCACAGTACAGAATTTTCTATGCTCCAGGACTTAAAAAGCTCATGGCACACACCCCAAATCCCTATTTCCTGGATCTTGCTTAGTAGCCACTTAATGTTAACGGTGTCTAACGCTTTTCGTAGATCTATAAATATCACAATCACGTAGTTCCCTTTGTCCATTTCACTCACTATGTACTCTAGAAGATCCACCGTCGCTCCCAGAGTGCTACTTCGCTGCTGAAATCCATACTGCCCACCATCAAAAACAAATGATGCGTTTATAAACCAAACTAATCTGAATTTTATTATTTTTTCTAGTACTTTGGCAAATGTATTTAGAATTGAAATAGGCCTATAGTTGTTAAGATATTTAGCCTGTCCCTTTTTAAATACTGGAATAACCTTGGCAATTTTCATTTCCTCTGGAAACCTTCCATTTTGAAATATTTCGTTGATGAGTATAACTATTTTATCCCCAAACAGATGAAATGTTGACATAGCATCCAAAGCAGTGACATTATCACTTCCAGGTGCACAATCCTTCTTCATTTCTTTTAATACCTTCTCGACATCCTGTATATCTGTTGGTTCCATAAACATACTTCTGCTTCCTATCTCCTCAGTGAATCTCACACCATTGTGCGGTTGAATGTTTTCAGCTAACTTGTTGCCTATTGTGGAGAAATATTCATTGAAAACATTTGCTATATCGACTGGCTGTTGCATATCCTGCCCATTTTGGTCAGTTATTACATTTATTTGTGGCCCTCTATTTCCTCGATACTTCATTAAGTACTTTCCAGATTTTCTTGCTGTTACCCCCAGCTTAAAAAAGTTTTTTCTGCACATGCTGTCGTCTCAGCAGCTTCCTCAGATTATTTGTTCTATTTTTCAGCTGTATGAACTCATCCCTGGTGAACTGATTGTTTTGACTTCTTCCATCTCCCATTCGCTCTGTCTCTTTTTTTTATCAAATCTAGGTAATCATAAGTAATCCAGCTATTTCCAACCCCTATTTTAAAAGCATAAATTCTGGTACACTCCTGTTTAGTAGACTCTAATACTTCAGCTAGATCACCGAAGGAATAGATTTCACTCTGATCAAGTTCTTCAGCTTTCTGGAGCCATCTTCTGCTGTTTAACTTTCTGAATATTTTCTTTTCTTTGGCTCCTCTTTCAACTTTCTTGCTAACTTTTATTCTCAGCAATCTGTGATCCAAGATAAAATGATCGATGTATCCCACAGTACAAGTTAGGCTCTTGCTTCCAACCACATGATCCAGTATAATCTGAGAAGTTTTGCTGATTCTTGTGGCGTTCTCTTTTTTAATTTGATTTTGAATCTCAAAATGATTAGCACTATGTACATTTTTATAGTCTCTTACTGACACTTTTTCGCTTAGCAGATCCAAATTAACATCTCCTATGATGATGGTATCCCTTGTCTGTGTTTCCATGATTCTGTCCATTAGACTAATAAGATCTTTTTCATTTCCATTTGGAGGATTATAAATACTACATAGGGTACAGCCAATATCAATCAGATCCACAGACAAGATGTTAGTCTCCGGGGTCAGCTGACTTGTACAGTTAGACACAAAACATATGCCATCTCTGATGTGGATGCTGGTCCCACCTCCTCGGGTGGGTCTACAGTCATGTACGGCTGAATATGACTCAATTCCAAAATTCTCTGTTTCATTCTCATCTAGCCAAGTTTCAGTTAGAACTATAATATGGACTTTCTCAGATTCACCTGTTATGATATCATTTAGTTCATCTAGTTTATTTCTAATACTTCTAATATTTGCATACATACTATTCAAACTGTTTGGCCTTGCATGTGATTGCGAGGACTCGTTTTCAATTGTGCCCTTCTTGTAGTTTGATGCCAATGTTGCATGTGTAACTGTTACATCACTCAATTCATACTCCTCTTCCTGCATTAATTGCTAATCAACCCTGGTTACCATTCGCTTCTTATTCTCTCGTTTGCGAATATATATTTCGCAATTTCTGTCAAACGTATGATGATCCACCTCTAATTTAAGTCCAAATTTTTCGTTATAGTTCAGGCAGTTGTGACATTTTATATTCTCATTATCACATGCCGTAGACAAATGATCGTTGCTGCCACACTTCTTCTTCTTCCTGCACGGCGCCCATATGGGCAGCACTCAGGCTGTTTGGTCCATTGTGCTTGCCGTGTTGTTATTAAACAACTTCCTGATAAAGCTTGCAAGGCTATTGTAGGGGGCCTCCTGTATCATCCGGGCGCTGGGTGTTTCAGCGCCCAAGGTGTTCAGTCTGGTTTCCTTATGAGTGGGACATTCGAAGAGTATGTGTGTATCTGTTGTTTTGTCATTTTCTAGGCAACCACGACACTGTATGGTTTCCGATAGTGTCATGACGTGTAGGTGTTTGTAGAGTTGGTGTCCCGTCAATAGGCCCACTACCATCCCAACAGACTTTTTATGGAGGGGCAGTAGTTCATGTACCCTCTTCTTGGATTGCGGCCCCTTTATGAGCCTTTTTGACTGTCTCGGTCCCAAGATGCCTGACCAATAGTTTTGGGCCTCGGTGGTGTTCCAGTTTTGATAGAGATCACATGGGTCCATGGGATGGTCAAAATTGGTTCTGTTCCCATCGGCCTGATACCTGTTGCCTTTTTGGCGAGGCTGTCTGCTGTCTTCTTTCCTTTGATGCCCTGATGGGCTGGGCACCAGATCCGAGTGACTCTGTTTATAGCACTGAGTTGTCGAAGTGCTGTTCTGCATTCATCAGCTAGTTTGGATGTAACCTTCGTATCTTTCAGATATCCAAGGGCGTTTTGGCTGTCAGAGCATATATAGATGTATGCGTTTCTATAGTTCCTGTGTAGGTTTTGCTGTACACACCGGAGAATAGGAAATTTGCAATTTCTGCGTGTGTTACGGTGACGTCTCCCAGAGCAATCGTAATGTTTGCCCTCGCGCCTATTTCCTTGATCTTCAATGTAGATAAAATATTCAATAAGCTCTTGGAAAATCGCATCTGTTCATTCATTAACAAATACAAGCTTTTCATGAAGAAGCAGTATGGATTCCAGAGGAATGCATCTGCACAAGATACCCTTGCTGAACTCATTTAATTAATTACTTACGTAGTGTATTTATTTTTTTATTTTTTATTTTTATTTATCAGTATGGAGCAACAACAGGTGAATAGACACCCAGAAACTGTGCTCACAAATTATTCAGTTACAAAGTGTTTACATAATATAGAAAGATTTGAAACTAAACACACCACAAAAATTGTCGCATCACGTGGTATTCTGAATTCCACAATCGATTAAGCAGCTCGATCGCAGTTTCTTTGTCAACATTTGTTTTTGGACATATGAAGTGAAAAAAATCTTATCTATGTAGTAACATTTGTTTCCATATGATCTCAAACACGTCTGAAACAAGAATGAGTTTATTTGACTATCAGTATTCATTCAATTTCTCTTCAGTTTTTACGCTAAATTAATGCAAGTTTTCTGTATTTCTTGTTGGTTTTCGAATCTTTGAATTTGATGTAACACTTGTAGAGGAGGGGCAAAGCCAACGTTACGTGGCTAACTTATTGAATGTTAATCAAAACACTATTTCAAGAGCAATTCATCGGTACCACGAAACAGGAGAATATGGAAAAAGGGCGGGACAGGGAAGAAATCGAATAACAACACCAGTTGATGATCGTTGGCTTCGTTCAACTGCACTAAGAGTTCGGCACTGTACGGCTAGAAAGCTACAAAATGAACTTGCACTTTCCAGAAATGTGCATATTTCATTGCAAACTGTTAGGAACAGGCTCAGAGAAGATGATATCAGATCAAGGGTGGCTTCTACCGGCCCGCGTCTCACCAGAGAGCATCGAGTTACAAGACTTCAGTTTGCGAGGGAACATGCAAATTGGGGTATTCCAGAATGGTCGAATGTTCTATTTTCTCACGAGTCCAGGTTCTGTCTAGTATCAAATGATAGACGCATGCCTGTATACAGACGACCTGGGGAACGGTATCAGCAATGCAATATCTGGCAAACCGAAAACTCCGGAGGAGGCTCAGTAATGGTGTGGGGAGGCATTTCTTTCCATGGTCGAACTGAGTTAGTCCTAGCGAATAATGGAAGAATGACAGCGGCAAGATACATCGCAGATATCCTTGAACCCCATGTTGTACCCTATGACCCATTGATTGGCAAAAACTTCATTAATATGCATGATAATGCTCGGCGTTATGCAGCTGAGTAGTTACAGAATTTCTGCAAAATGCCGAAATTGATATTTTAAGATGGCCAGCCAGAAGTCCCGACTTGAATCCCATAGAACATGTTTGGGACAAAATGGGGTGGCAAATTGAGCAACATAGGATGCCTTGTAGAACACTCCAACAACTAGAAAATCTGCTTCCTGAAATTTGGAACTCAGTGACTCAAAAGTACATCCAAAATTTGTTTGAGGGGCTTCCGAGACATATACTGGCAGTAATTAGGGCCCGGGGAGGAAACACTCGATTTTGAAAATGATTAGTAACAATTCGATGCTAGTTGATTGGTCTCTTCGCGAATGTTTGAAGATGGTAGAATTTTTTAATTTTTCGATAACTCGAAAATTGTAGATATTTTCATTATAAACTCATCTCTTTTGAGTGATATCTACTTATTTTACACTTCTAAAAGTTACCAAGCGACTCTTGAAAGACCAACCTAAAAGTTTATATAGTATTGTCGTAAAAATAGGATGATGCGACAATTTTTGTGGGGAGTGTATTTTAATGAAATTTTAAACAATAAACATATGAAAGATGAAGAATAAGAACCTACAAGTGTTGACTTTGAAGCAGTAAACGCTTCAATTCATACTTTACATTTTGTCTTTTGGAACCAAATAGGTCGATCTGATTCCCAAAAGAATTACACAGATGTAATATTCTCCGTAGTGGAGTTAGTTAGTATTCCTAAAGTTCAAATGAAACAAATTTTGTTGTCTAAAGCGTCTAACTGGAACGTAAAAACAAACACATTGGAGAACCTCCATCGATTCTAAGAAGCCATTAACAAGTTTGAATGCAAATAGAATGTCATTTGATATTCTACGGTTTTCCAGACTCAACAACCCAAAATGTTCGAGATTCCTAAAATAATTTTCGGAATTACCAGGCTTCAATTGGAAGTTATATTTGAAACCCAGAAACCTGGCAAATCTCTTCTGTATACCCTCTAGTCTGAGAATATAGGTATATAGAGGGGACTACATATAGTTGAGGCAAAATTCAGTCTAGAGCAGACGTATGCATTATACAAGAATACAAGAGCCTTCTGATTATTAAAATACTTACATTGTCTCATCAGATAGCCAAGCATTTTACTGCTTTGATTTACTATATGTTCGATGTGACTGTTAAAAGTTAGTTTAGAGTCCAAAATTACACCGAGATCTTTTATCGAATGTACTCTAGATAATTCAGTATGTCCGATACTATAAGGATATTCGATTGTATTTTTACTACGAGTAAAAGACATCACATGACACTTGGATAGATTTAGAAACAGGTTGTTATTATAGAAACATCCCTGCGTTGTGCATAGACCTTGAAAAGGCTTTTCATACTTCAAGGTATGGCTATAAGCTTCACAGATGATACAGCAATTTTTTTTATAGACTGCTTTCTGGTCCAAATTCAATATGGACGCACAAAACGATCCCAGGAAAATAACCTTTAAGAAATTGATAGTTAATGTTGGCAAAATAAAGTTTGTTCCATTTTCAATGTGTGAAAGGGGAACACCACCCTTTGACATTGTAAATATTAATGTTAACAGCACGACTTCATTCAAAAAGAAACAACAAAAATTAAATCAACACATGTTTAATAATAATTTCTGCACTTAGAATATTTAAAATGAGTCCGCTAAATATATAAATATTTTTCAACTAACCGTAAATTTAAGGTATAACATAACTTTCTTGGAGCATTTTATTTCAATTCATTCTGAACTTCTATCTTTTATATTTATCCATTTTTATGAAGGATAAAGTGTGGAAGTGAATAATTCTCCTTGAGTCTTGCTGAAATGTTCTCATTAATTATGAGCTTATGAAAAAGTGACTTTAAATTACTGAATCCAAGGATACTGAAACATATTTATTATTTGTGCTCCTGCACACCTTATTGAACTTCAACTGACCCAAATTCATGTGTCGCTCATTCAACAGTCAGTGTGAATACTCCCTAGCCTGAATAAAGAGTCTGTTTCAGTTCAGAATTCTTATGAGGAATGCAGTATATTTAATCTGGGGATGAAACTGAAGTTTTTTCATCATTCAATGAAAAATATACCGAGGAGCACATTTCCTAGTGCCTTTTTATTGGAGCATTTTGAAACTCGTTTTGAGCGTCAAAATTGACATGTAACCTATTTTTCTATGAAATCTTGACGCTCCCATGAAAGGGGGTTTTCAGCGTCAAAATATGTCACTTATTTTAGGTTAAAACACTTAATAGATAAATATGAAATCTTTTTTTGATGATTCAATATCATTTCTGGAATGGTTAGTGTTAAATATAGCGAAATTCTTTTTTCAAAACTAACTATATTCAAGTAGAGAAGACTATAAAAACAGACATAGCCATTTCGTATCAAAGATAACTGTTTTTGTCGGATTTTTCATTGGCAACCTTTGAAGACCGAAAATTTAAACTCACTTGTCTCTTCTAGCGTCTGCTGCTATAAAGTTGAGAAATTGCCAACTTTCTAGCGTCGGCGCTGAAAATCACGTGACCTTCCGAATCAGCGTCAAAACGCTCTAATGAAAAGGAACCTTGAGGGATTTATTGAAATCGGTAAGATGCTCCATACAAGTAAAACAACTAGAACTACATCTCACACAGAGAACAAAGTTCTTCATATTAGGTAACACTGTTATCATTTCATTATTAAAAGAGTATCGAACACTATGGCTTTATATATAATCGAAAAAAATATTGAAGTAAAAAAAATGAAGACTGTTATTCAGGAAACAATATTCAACCCTTCTTGAAGGAGTTGGTTTTCCGATCCATCCTCCACAATTACCGCCACTACCAG